>CM039429.1:4631054-5922554 GCA_022379115.2 Bauhinia variegata | reverse complement strand
TCTTTCACGTCCTTCTTCTTCGCACCATCTTTCACTTGCATTTGACGGCTTGGCGCGGCACTGAAACCGCTGCCAATGACACCACCAGAGTTGGTGTTAGCAGTCTGGGCTTCTTTGGAAGTTGATTTAGCCTTCTTCTTCTCGGATCTGCTGGGGGAATTGGACCCGAATGATCGCGGGCTACTGGACGATCCATCGGGGCTGGAAGTATCGGATTTCTTAGAGGAGAAGAACCTACCTTTGAACACCATGTCGGGGGAGTGATCGAGGAGGGCGGAGGGGAAAAGTCGTGAAATTGGCGCAGCCCTAGCATAGATGCAGGGCTGCAGAGAGTGACATTGAAGATGAAAGTAAAATTTTGGACAAAGACAGTGTGTGAACAAGGAAGGTGCTTTAGAGAGAGAAAATGAAAAGGGTGGTTGTCTTCCAAGTTTGGATTGTGGACTCGGTAGATAAAATTGCGACTAGAGAGAGAGAAAAATGAAGGAGAAGAAAGTCAGAGAAATGAATGGGCCAAATAGGATTGAAAGTTGAAAGTAACTTTGAAGTCGCAGGGAAGATTGTCTGACTATAACCAAGTTGAAAGGGATCAAACAGAGGATGTATATTAACGAAAATTATAATAATTTTACAAAAAAAAAAAAAGCTGAATGGATATTAATCAAATATAATCTAATCTTACACTAATCTAAAAATTGATAAGATTTTACTAAAATACACTTATAATTTCATATTCTCTTTCATAACATATGTTCACTTTTATTCTTTTAAAAATTGGACACATTATATGTTCATGTGAACTTTTATGCCTTGTTCACTTTATTTTTTATTTACTTTTAAAATTTAAAAACATTATATTTAAATTAATAAAATATTTAGATAAGTATACCAAGTTTAGATAAAGTAAATATCATAATTTAGACTTACCCTAGAATTTCCAAAATTTTCAATTACTTAATAACTCATACCTACAAAACGGAAATATGTATAATTTGGTAATTTTACTAATAAATATTTTTTTTACCTAAAATAAGAAAATAGGAACCGAAATGATACTCTCTCCCCACTCTACTATGTTTCCATTTCTAAGTTATTCCTAATTAAGACTATATTTGGCATATATATATAGATATATATATATATAAACATTAGGATTATACTTGTCAATTTTTTTTAAAGAAATTACGTGTATGTATTCCTTCATTGAGTCTAAAGTTTAAGATGATTAACTCCTAGATCATAGATTAATATACGACATTTTTGTATGATCACTAAAAATATATGCAATATTTTTGTACACAAATATGTGCATTTAGTACCATAAAAATATATGTATTAATTAATAAATACAATTATGTTAAAATTTTTAAAAAATAACTTTGTCACATTTTTCATCTTATTAGTTTTATTGAATTGATTAATACTTAATATTAATGTAATGTGAGATATCGAATAATTTTTTTTTAAAGAAAATACCATATATGATTTAATGGCTTTTGAAAATTAACTAAACTCTTGTATTCACAGACTATTAACAATAAAAAAAGAAAACGGTAGACTAATAAAATTTAAGATGTTACTTATTTTATGATATGTTCATAATTGAAAGTGTATGCATATTTTAAAAACTAATTACTATATTTAGTTTAAATGGTTTTTAAGTTTAAGTTGATTCATATAATGAAGTTTCATGCTTTTTAGTAGTTTTATTTTTTAGTTAAAAAAAATTAGGCAATTTGAGTC
Source organism: Bauhinia variegata (assembly GCA_022379115.2). NCBI lineage: Eukaryota > Viridiplantae > Streptophyta > Magnoliopsida > Fabales > Fabaceae > Bauhinia > Bauhinia variegata. The sequence continues at coordinate 5,920,811 of CM039429.1, read as the reverse complement.
TCAAAAATCACCAAAGCTATATCATAAATCTCATATATTTATAGTTGTTGATACAAATATACATTTTAACATAAAAAAAAATATCTTTACCTATATAATGGCTCAAAAATACAAATAATTATTGTAACTAATATAATTTACCAACATTAAATAGTTCCAATATTATTTTCCTTACAACTGCTCATACAAAATCTTAGACAAAGTAGAGTGAAACTAAATTCAAGTTGAGTTTACATTTGATTCATTGTTACTATAAAACTCTATCCACTATCGTTGAATATAAAAGTGTTACTTCTTAATGTCAGGATTTTTTGGGAAGAAGGTGTGTGTGACTAGAAATTATGGGGTGTGCCAAAAGAATTTTCCCTTTTTGGGTATTAGCTTCATCTTTTAGTTGGGCCTATAATGTCTCACAGATAAGTTTTGGGCCTGCTGGTAAGTAAATCTTCAAAGAAAAACTCCAGCCCAAAACATTGGCTAAGTATGAGCCCACAATCGCCCTCTGTGGAAGATTGCGGGCATCCAGTCCAAGTTCTTTTAGGTCTGCGGTATTAATTTTTTAAACTTTTAAATGGCTTTATTAAAAAGAAAGCAGTTAAATTATTTATGGGCAATAATTTTGGAGTAACAAATGTGAGGAGTTGACACGTGGGGGACTGCTATTGAGTACTGCCAAGCACGAGTGACGGCGCGTGACGATTCGATTGGCACGCTCCATCTCGCGCACATGCAATGCGTTCTCTATCTTTTTATTGTGTTTCTTATATTATCCACCCACGTGCCATTTTCAAAATCTTTACCGCGTAATTGGGAAAGGAAACAATAGGGCGTCACTTTTAAGGCAGAAATTTAAATGGTGTCGTTTTAGGGTTTTGATTTTAGTATTTGTTCAACTGGCTAAATAAATAAACGATATTATTACATAAATAACTATCTAATCATAATTTAATAGACATATTGGCTGAAGCTCCCTATTCGTAAAGAACAATCAAATTTGGATTTATTGCAATCGTTATAGTCGACTGTAAGTTGTTCGATCTGTTGAGACTGCACAGTCAACACAAATCGGATAGCCTATAATTGACTACAATGATTACAAAAAATCTCTAAAAACTTTTAACTTCCAAAGCGATTTAATTTTTTACAATTTATTCTCAGTGCTTCCAAGTTATTTTTCCCATTTTTGAATTCATTGAACTCTGACACTCGTTGTTTTGGATTTTTTCAATTTTCTGGTCCTATGCTTATAATTTAGTGCTGCAAGTGAAGAAAAATCAACATTTCCTCTATTTTTCTCTGAAACCAAACGCCGGAACTTCCTTCAGTTAGATTTTTTTTTTTAAACACTTTTGCTTTTCTTTGTTGGATGGTGGGTACATTGTCGAAACGTGGTCTTAGTTGTCTATATTATACTATTATATTTCTTTAGTGTAAAATGTGCTACTTTTTCTTTTTCTTCTTTTTCCTAAATTTACTAAGAAATGGTGTTATATTAATTTAAATGATTAAGACAACCAGACGTACTTAGTTATTTGTATTTTTTTCTTGGCATGATTTGGCTATTTATATTTTATTGATGGATAACATGGGCATGAGTCATGGGTGATGTTATCTTTATTTTATTTTAAGTTTTTAATTGATTAGAGGTGTTTTCTTAATTCGATGTGCCGTGTGAATGTGAATGACTTTCAGAAATAAATTACTATCTTTCGATGGCAATGTCTGGCAAGGTGCAATAAAGTTCATAAATAAAATGCTCATTAAGGTACTATTGTAATAAAATAAACAAAGAGTGACATCATAAAATATATTGAAAATTATTAAAAAATGAGATAAAAAAAATTATTAAAAAATTTATAGCATTGGACATCGGCTTAGATGGTTGACTATGACTAAAACTGCTGGTCTTTAATAGAGTAATTATTACTTTTTCCTTTTTGGTTCTTGGATTTGCAGTTTTGTCCCCTCACTTCTCAGATGCTGCCAACATTTAATGAAGTCGTTAACAAGATTGCATGTGATGAAAATATAATATGTGCAGATCAAAAATGAAAATATAATTATGTGTCTGGCTCTGGATCTTATGATAAAAGTGGTGGGAGAGCCTCTAGTGGTTTTGAGGATTCTATGTTTTTAGTATTTTACTGCAGTTGGGCAGAGTCATTCAGGTCATTATTTGTTCCTTTATATTCATTCCTTTTGTGGGCGTGGAGTTGAGATATGCATCTTCATGTATTGATCAAAAGTTTCTAGATTTTGAAAAATTGATTCTGCATTTTTACCCATTTCACATTTCTGTTAGTTGTTTATATTAGCTTGAAGACAAGTGGTATTTTCTTGTTTCATAGTGTTGAAGGTCCTTGGATATAATCTGGTTAGTGACTCATATTAAACCAAATTGGTAAACTTTGAGTTATGATCGTGATTGAGAGATTGTTATGTTTTGATTGCTGATGGGCCTGATCTGGTGTCCTGCACCATTTTGTCCTTAATTCGCAGCAAGAGAGAGGGGTTCGAGAATGCAGTCGTCATTATCAAACAAAGTCTCTGGGGTTCCTCAATTGCTGTCCTTTAAGGCCCCTCAGGAAGATAGACCAAGGAAGAGTATTGCCGATCCAGTAGCATCGTCGGGATATATGACCATATCAACCACTGATGTTTTTGACTCCAGCAATATCAAACCATTCTTGGGCATTATGCAGGTTTGTTTCTGCTTGTAATGATCTTAATATGGATAGCTGAAGAGGAAAAGAATGAGTTGTATAATTGACACTCACTTGTTTCTTGCAGAAAAATATCAGTATAACAAAGCAAGGAGGGATGACAGTGTATCCTAATCCCATGCAACATATGAGTGGACATTCAGCATGCCCACAGGCTCAAGAAGCAAGAATATTTGCATTGTCAAAGCAATCAAATCAAATGACTAGGCCGGTTCTCCAATCTAATCTTGTTTCCAGTGACCATCATATGGTCAATCCTGCCATTAAACCACGATCTGTTGGAGGAGTCCAACTCATAACACCTGCACCTGTTCCTCCATCTAGAGGTTCAGGCTCCATTGTTGGCACCACTGACTTGAGGTCTGGAATTTTTATTTTCCCTTTTTCTTTGGCTATTCTACTGAAAAACACTGATATAATGATGATGATGATAGCGGAAAAGCTGAAATTCGGGTTTCTTTGTAGGAATTCTTCCAAATCTTCTGGCGCACCTGCTCAGCTGACCATTTTCTATGCTGGCTCAGTGAGTGTGTATGATGACATAACTCCCGAGAAGGTACTTCTCTGTTAAAATTTCAGATTGACCCCTTTTCTCTGTTTATACATTTCTAAATTCTCTTCTCTGTTCAGGCTGAAGCTATCATGTTACTGGCTGGAAATGGGCCTCTTTCAAATCAGAACAAGACAGTTTCCTCATCTCAAGTTCAAACACCAATCTGTGTGCCCTCCAAAGATGATGCTTTTATTATAAGCCAATCCTATCCTTCATCCCAACCTCGCCATCTTCCTGGGAGAGGATCTTCTACCGGCAGTGAAGTCACAATAATGACACCAGTAACATCGTCAGTTACCATTAGTAAACTGATAGAGTCCCCCAAACCAGTGGCAGTCGGTTCTGCAGCTACAAAAATGGTTCCATCAGGTATAACTTATCTATAGTTTATATGTTCAAGTTTCAAACACGATAGAGTTAAACATTGAGATGATGGATAAAAGCATTTATGTTTCTTTCCATTAGGTTTGCCTCAGGCACGGAAGGCATCCTTGGCTCGGTTTTTAGAGAAGCGCAAGGAAAGGTAATTGATGCTCTCTTTTCTCTGTTGGCTATTGTCTCAATTATAATGTACTCTATAGGGAATACGCGTTTCCATGTTCTCCTTAGAAGCCATTTGGGCACTTTAGGTATTACCAAATAGAAATAACTTGTTTGATAAGAGGAAGCATGTCTTTGAGAAATTCACTGATTCTGTGGCATTTCAAATTAGAAGTTGTTTAATCCTTTTGGAATACATTAACCCAGGGCGTTGAGCGTCTCACCGTACTCCATGAACACGAAGACTGGATCTGATGGTGTTAGTTTCTCTCTCAACTCTCCTGATTCCTTTCCTCTACGAGCCATCTAACTAGTCTTCAAGAAGAGAAGAGAACACATATCAAGCTTCTTGTAGATATGTCTTCGATTGTATGATCAATTGTTTTGATCTCTATTATCTCACAGTTTAGATATATATTTGTCCCAGTTTTGGATTCTCTTCATTCTCAGAGCCTCTACAATTACTTTTGAGCATTCTACTTCACTATAAAGATCTTGGAAATCTACATTGTATCAGTATACTGCATTACTATTATTCTTTCATCAGAAGTACAATAATAAACCCTTTTCAGATTCATTCAATGTTGTTATTACTGTTCAAATCAAGCTTAGGCTTGTTAAATTGCATGGCAGAACTTGGTTAACCCTTTCCAGCTATGGTTTTAAATTTTTAATTACAAAAAACAGCTGCTGCCTTGTAAAATCAGTATTCTTTTTGCAAAATGATCACTGGAAGATCTTGGTACATACATTTTGTTCAGACAGCTCTGCATATTTATAGAAACTTGCAAGTCATCCAAAATATACATAAGTGTGGGATTGTTGATGATTAGAATTGTAAAAGAAGTCACGTAACTAACTGATCCAAAACTCAATTGGGAATTTCCAAAATCAAAGTATTCACTGAATTGCTTTAGAGTTAATATGATAATATCAAACGAATTATTATCATTATCATTATCATTTTAGTAAAATATTCCAATTTTATGTGTTGTTCCTGAAGGTACATCATACAATATATTTTCCTTTTGGAAAATGATAGAATGGAAATACAAAGATTTGAAGGGATGCTTGATTATCATCATTTTCTCTCGTTCTTGGAGTAAAATCTCAAAACCAAATAGAAAAAGAACCTGTAAAGAACACCCCAGGCCAGCAGGATTAAGACGTCATGCCATATGTTTTCCATTTGAAGATCCATTGAGGACAAAACATCTTCTCTTATCAAGCAATCATTTGACACATTATGGTCGGCAACGAACTTCGCTTCTCCTAATGGTCCAGGAGATAAATTTGTAGGGTTCCCTGTGTGGCACTCATCATTCTTGAATTCATTTATCAGCAATGCCTCGAATGGGTATTTGATTGCAGAAATATAGTGGAGCCACTTCCAGGAGATGGGTATCTGGGTTTGCTTGAGGAAGAAGCCACAAGTCAGAAAGAAGAGAGCCATTATGGCTGTGCTTACTGCATACCCTGTAATGAAACTTGGGACAAGTGCGCCAACAAGCAAAGCATAAGAATTGCTAGTAATCAGTGAAGCAAAAAGGATCATCCAGAAGTAGAACAGACTTCCTTTGAGGTGGAGCATTCCTTTGGTTATGGCAGCAAATGTGAAACCTTGAATGGCGAAAAACGGGAGATAGGCAACGAGGGAAGAAATGGCGTAAGAAGAAGCACGATAAGCATTGTTGGAAGTCTCTCTGATGAAGATGAACCTTTCTAGTATGAAAGTTGGGACAGCATCATTGGAGGAAAAGAACACAATGAACAGTGAAAAGATGTAGAAGTTGAGAAGCCTATTGGTGTCTTTCAAAGTAGGATCACCCAGATGCTTGAATAGCATGGACAGAACAAGTGCCATAACAGCAAGCACAATCTCACGGTAGAGGAAGAGTTCTGGTGTGCGGAATACATTGAGAGCTGTTCGCCAAGAGAGGATGACAACCTCACAAATCCATGGGTTTGCAAACTTGAATCCAAGGGGTGGCTCATAAACGACTACTTCAATCTCAAAGGCTTCATAAGAAGCTGGATAGGAGGACTCCATAGATTGACTTACATTCTCATTACCATGGGTTTCTGGGCGATAAGGTTCCTGATAAGATGCAGAATATGGGTCAGAAATTACACTTCTTGCTCCTGAAACTGGTGTTTTTCCTGGTGTCCATCCTGGAGTTCTAGTTGGAATCCCAGGTTGTGGGTAATGAGGAGTTCCCACCTCATCCTCGTATAGCCAGACACAGAAATCTTTGTAGAACTGAGAAGCTAAACGAGGGGGGTAACTACCATCCCTATTCCTAGCTCTCCTGTCTAAAGAGCTATCAAAATTCTCATAATCAGAATCAAACTGTTCAGGATCAGGTTTGCTATCAAGTTGGTACAACGCAAGGGGTTCTATCCCAACTATTGATTCATCATATTCTTTTATGACTTCTAGCAGATAATCAGCACTGTTTTCTCCATCTGGAACTGGCCTTCCAAGTCTAGAAAGGTGATCACCAAGTGCACCTGGTCTTCCCATGTATATCAATCTTCCCCTATAAAACCATTTAAGTATATTACTATAGCATCCCGAACCATGCAACTCTCTTGCATTATGTGAGCCCCACATGCCACCTCATTTCTTTGTATTCATGCAACTCAAGTAACTATTTACTCCAACGATACAGTTCTTACAAAGTTCATCAAGTAAGCCCGCGATTCCTAAATCATTGGTTTTTTTTTGGTGCAATCCCATTGGAGATGCTCTCAGCAGTAATTTGAGGTGCTAAGAAAAGTACTACCTACGGGGTAGTTCACAGACTATGTTTCAGTAATATGCAATTTGTCAAAACCGAGCATTTCTATGGAAAAAGTTACCAACATATTCTACAAATACTCGTGCAATATTTCTGTAAGTAGGATTTGCACTACTGGGAAATAGCCTTAATGTTTTCATTATTTCAGGTTCATTAGGAAGTTGACATGAATGTTAGAAGACATAAATCATTAGAATTTGCTATTTGCACCTTGCTAGGATGGTGACACGGTCCAGGAGCAGTTGAATTCTATGTGAAGGATGATGTATAGTCATAAGGACGATGGTGCTACGTCGAGCTATGTCCTTAACCTTTTCCACCATACTGTAAGCACTGGTAGAATCAAGACCTGAGGTTGGTTCATCAAGAAACAGAAGTGGTGGATTACGGATGATGTTTATGCCAATTGAGACTCTTCGTCGCGCGCCTTTTGACGCTCCTCTCCTCCCCTCTCCACCAATGTATGTATGTGTGTTGCACACTGGAGGATAAAAAATTCAATAACTCTGGGAATCTCTGCTAGCATGTGATTTAATGATCAAGACAGAAACAGAGGGAGAGATTGAGTTCATATATACCTGCAAACCCAGTTGGTCAATGAGCTGATGAACCCTCTTCTTCTTGTCCTCCCTTGAAAGGCAAGGGGGAAGTCTAAGCTCAGCTGCAAACATAAATGTCTCAAAAACTGTCAACATAGGGAAGAGGTGATCATCTTGCATCACATATGACGACACCATCCTCATGTAATTTGCCGTCACCTGCACATTAGACCATACATGTAATGGGCATTTTTCAATTCAAGGAAAGATGAAAAAGAGAAAGATTTTCATAGAAAGTATCAAAAAGCTGGGGAGTTCAACTATACTGGCTTTCCATCAATTCTGACTGATCGTTTTAGACTCCCTTGTGCAATACGCCCAGCCAACGCATCAAGAAGGGTCGATTCGCCAGCATCACCAGGCCCCGTGATTGCCATAAGTTCACCTCTCATTGCCTCGCCAGAGATGTCATGAAGAAAATATGTTTCTTTCTTGATCCAAAAATTTGGAACTCCATTCTTCTTCTGTTTCTTCATGACACTGTATGAGAGGTTACTGAATTCAAGTACACGGCCAAAAATTGATATCAGGGGTTCCATTTGCTTAGTATTTTTTGCAGTTCCTCGATTGCCCGTGTCCAATAGGCTCTCAAACTCAGAGCTTTCATTCCTATCTAGCCAAGCCATGTGTAGTTTTTTTCAGAAACCACTGTTAAGCTCTCGTTTTGCTTTCCTAATATGAGTTCTCAAGAGCTCAAGTTTGGCTGAGAATGGTGTAAATGAAGGCAAAAGTTGATGGTTAAAATCTAAGCAATTATAGAAATGGAGGTTTTGATTACTGGGAAGAGTGAAGACAATGGAAACGTACATGCCAAAGACGAATATGGTAATTTCTTTTTTCTTTTTCATTTCACCTTATTAAAAATATCATTTTTAACTGACAAATGTGACTTAGTTAATAAGTAAACTGAGTTTAATAATTAAAAAAAATCTGTAATATTATAAGTTTAAACTTATAGAAGAACAAATATTAAAAAAAAAAATTATAATTTGAGATTATTCCTATCTCTCCATTGTTAGATAAAAATACTCAGGAATCTTAAAAAAAAAATCATCTTCGTATATAAGTATTCATCGGGAATTTCTAAGTGTTAGTGAAATGAGAAGGGCGGCAAAATATCATAGAAGAAAACATTTTGCTGGAGGTTTTCTCTTTGTCTTTTCAGCCTATAATGACAAATCAAATCAATGGCCTCAGTCTCGTGTTATATATAAATTATCTTAATAACTTACAAAACTAAATTTGATAAACAAAAACAAACAAGCACATCCTTCTACACTTGTTACTCTTAGCATTACATATGACTCACTATAAATAAGGGATTTTCTTCTGTGAGCCAACTGTGGTTTTGAGTGAAGCAATGGTTATAATGTTGATTTTGCCAGCAGCAAAGCAACTTTAATTTCTTCTACTGACAGAATGTTGGTTTGGAGTCATTTTCGTTGTCTTGGTTTTATATTCAAAAGAGTCGGATATACTTGGTGGTAAAGAAAAAGAAGAAAGCAACTTCACTTGTTGGAAAGGAAAACCAAGAAGGAAATGAGGCAGCAGTTGGAGGTATTGGATCGGTTCAAGCTGATCGTAGCATCATCGTTTTTCAATATTTCGGGATTGAGCCGCGCCAATATCGCCTGCCTTTTCTCCTTTCCTTCAAATTTCAATCTATATATAAACTTATTCCTTTATCAAATTCTACAAATTGCTTTTGTAACTTTTTTTTTTTTTTTCTTTTAAAGAAAAGTAATATCTCCTCTTAATATTTTTTTATAGGTAAAAGTTGAGTTGAATATGATTATAGAGGTTTATTAAGTGTAAAGCTCAAACATTGGTTTCAAAGAGATTTATAGATTATTTATTTTTGAAATCTTCATAGGACTCACACTTACATCTTTGTAGAATAAAGTTTTAGTATTTATTAATTAAATGAGCATTCATTAACATATGCTTGCACTGTTTATTTTATACCTTTTTACACTTGCATTATAAAATGTAGTTGGATAAGTTATTAACATAAAATACTAAAATTTTATCTTATGTCTAAAAGTTTCTTCGTTTGTTTTTTGATTTGAATCAATACATAATATTTAAGAATATTTTAATTCTTTACCCTCATGTGCAAGCGCCTATTTAAAACTTAAATTTCTATAATACTTCATTCTCATTTGTTCTTCCTTTTAAAACCTAAGAATATTTTTTCTTATTTTTAGTATAAAGAACGTTCTCTCTCTAATATTTTTTTCCTAACTATGCAATAAATGTAAAACACATGTAAACATCCTATTAATATTCTTTTTTTTTTTCTAAATAAATATAATCCTTGTCATAATATTCCAGAGAAATGAAACCAAGTGTCAAATATTTGGAAACAAGTCTGTAATGAACACCATGAATTCACAACTGCCCTCCGAAAATAGAACTTGCCTCCAACTATAAAAACTCAACTAGCATTCCTTTCGATCACTTGAGAGAAATCGAAGAGAACGTATCCTTCCATTATTTTTTTTTTCTTTTTTCTTTCTCCTTTTCTTTTTCTCTCAAGTAGAGGACATTGTCCTCCCGGCAAAAAAAAGAAAAAAAAGAAACCATGAATTCCAGCTCTCTTTTTTCTTTCTTCCTCGTTTTTTCTTCGTTCCTTTATCTGGGTTTCTCCGATCAGAGTGCCGGCGGTGGTGGTGGACCTTCATCAGAATGCATGCAGAAATTGACGCCTTGCAAGGATTCCCTCAAATCCACAACCGAACCACCAGAAGAGTGCTGCTTGCCATTGGAGGAGGTGCTTGACACTGATCCCAGTTGTACCTGCGCTTTCTTCCACGACGCTAACACGCTTAAGACGCTGGGCGTTACCCCCGCACAGGCAATGAAGCTCCCTGAGAACTGTAATCTACAATTTGATGATTCCCTATGCAAGCCAGGTTATTTTTCTACCTCTGTTTTCTTTTTTCCTTAAAAAAATACCATTTTTGTTTTGAAGATTATCTACATTAATAATTTTATCTTTAACACATTTATATTAACAAAATCATCCCACATTTCAAATCCTTATAAATATATCATTTTATTAAATTTATATTTAAGTCAAGTTCTATTAAATATTATTAGCAAAAATGAATACAAAAATATATTTATTAACAATTTAAAATATATCAACATTTTATTAACTCAAAGTATTAAAAATAAATTTATTAATAATAAATATTACCATTCACAAAATTAGTATTTTTTCTTTTTCTTCCGTTGTCAATTTCTTTCATATGGGTGTAGGTGAATTAGTTCATCTCATATGGAAATTGATCTTGAAAGAAAGAAAATAACTCATTATCGAATCATTAACTAATGTAATTTTTATGTGAAATTATGCATACGGATAACATCTATCATCTCACTTCTTGTTTTCTTGCTAGACAAGAAACCTATAAGATAATATTGCATGCCCTTAGACCTATTTGATTTGTTTTCATTGCAGATGAACAGAATCCAGCAGGACTCTCAACAGGTTCAGGCTCTACTCTTCCCTCTACAGGTCAGAGTTTTTTCTGAGTCTGAATAGGAGAAGACTGATAAACATTGAAAGATTACAATAAAATTTAACACAAAACGTTGGACTAAACTAACATTTTCCTGCAATTTATGTGAATTAATTGTGACATTAGTTTATTTTGCAAATGCAAATTGGAGATCGCCTTAAAATAGATAATATTTAGTGAACTTAATATACAGGGAGAGAATTAACAAAGTATTAATTCAGTAAAATCAGTCAGAGATCTAATAAATTAATCTCATATTTAATGGATACGAACATACCTTAGTATAAATTAAAAAAAGAAGAAGAAGGAATATAGGTGACAGTGATCTGATCCTTCATCTGCCATAGGTTTAATGTGGTTTGAAGTTTTCTGCGTGCAGCATTTACTCCTTTCTTGTAGCATAAGAAAGGTGAAACCATTGATGGAAAATAGCTGATCTTCCTTTTGATTAGGAATTGGAGATCTTGTTTTTCGTGGGAAATTAATTCTTTTTTATTTTCTTAATTTACATCTAAAAGACATTTTTTGTTTTTTTACAGTCTATTAATAGGCTAATAATGTCTGGGACAAAATGCTTTATAATTAGTAAAAAAAATCAATTTTCTTAACCAGTTACAAAGTTGTAAGACAAGATTTGACTCAAACATAAATTAATGAATTCACTGACACTGCTTGATTAATTTGTTAACTGGCCAATTGGTATATTCTGGCTGCTTCAGAAACAATTTAATCCATCCGATCATAACAGAGTTTTGTGCCTTATGATTAACAGGTTCAAACTCTACTTCACCACCATCAACAACGGGTAAGAGTTTTCTAATGCCCTTCTTAAGTAGCCAATTGCCATACTATGCATGCTTCAAGAAGTTATTTATAGTTTATAAAAAAAATTACTGATTACATTGATTTTTTTTAAAAAGAAAAACATGTAAAGAGATTTTTTTTTTAACTTTTATTTTGATTTTTTTAACTTTTCATTATTCAAAAATTAATCCAAATAGGCAGCCTATTTGAATTTTTTTTTTAAAAATGTTTTAAGATGCAAAAAAAAAAAAAAAAAACATATTTACGCCAGAAAACACCTCTAGTATTTAGAAGATGATGACCCAGTTTTCTGCCCTTTATTTGTTTTCATTACAGCAGCAAGTGCACCATCCCCAACCTCAACAGTCTCAGGCTCACCACCTGAAGGTAAGAGTTTTCCAACTTATAAAGCATTGATATTACAGTAAAAGTTGAACAAAAATTTAGACTAGATTTACATTGTTAGATGTCAAAATAACAGCAGTGATTTACATTATTTTATCTCCATAAACAATTACAAAAATTGAAGTGCAGATAAGAATGTGAAACAATGAGTGTGCAGGGATTATTTCTCAAAAATAATGAGCATCTGTTTTCTTTTTATGGTTTCAGTTACTGTGACAGACGTCCCAACGACGAGTTCACCCCCAACACCTTCAGCAGAACAATCAGCAGCAACGAAGATTTCTCATTTTGGTGCTGCTTCCTTGATTGCACTGGTTTTTGCTGCATACTGAAGTTGGAGATAATTTCAAGAATGGACAAGGAAGGACATTATATTCCTTTCGGCCTCTCAGATCTTGTGTTACCCAGCAATCAACGGTGTAACGCATTCTCCAAAAAAAAAAAAAACACTAATTGTATTCGACATTGTTAATTATTTTTTAATGAATAAATATTTTACAAAATTATTATATTATCTTTCATCTTTCATATTATATAATCCCTTTTTTTCACTTTTTTTTTTATAAAGTTATAATAATAATAATAATAATTAATTTACTCTTACGTTCCTCTACCTTCTCCTTCCTCGGAGCCCTACTTTTAAGCCTCATAAGTTTTATCAAACTGCGAGCAGAGCATAATAATCAGTAATTAGCAAAATCATTTGATAATTCTATAATATTAGTTAAAAAGAATTAAAATGTAGGAGCATCTGAATGCAAGAACTGTACGGACTGAAATTGCAAGCATATGTGCTCCCTCCAAGACAGTGTCGAGGGCATATATGGGGGTGGCCCTGGGGAACCAGCAGTTAAACCTAGCAACAAACAGCGTACACAATTGCAAGTTTGGGCCAAAGGGAATTTTTTTTTTTTTAAACAACTATTGTTTACTATATATACTGGTCTCCTTTTTAAATACTTATACACACATTTATTTATGTATTTGTCTCTTTTATTAAATTATTATAGGTTCTCTCTTGTTTTAATTAAATTTTGTCCCTTTACCTAATTTTTTTTAACTTTATAAGTAATTTGATATACTCAATTTTAGAGATAAAACTCTAATATTCTTATGCTTAAAATATTTTTAAATATTTCTTCTCTGTATATTTAAATTATTATTAAAAAATTTATATCTGAACCCTACCAAATTAGAATTGAATGGTTTAACATGATTTTTATTTTGAAATTTCAGCAATTCTAAATACATTGCATCACATGACATATGAGTATAAACACACACTTATGTGCTGGTAAACTCATATGCATGGAGTATCAACAAAATTTGATATAGTAGTAATTAAGGGCTCTTGAGTCTATTTGACATGAGTTTATTCCTAAAAATGTATATAATTTTTTTTTTTTTTAAAAAAAAGTATTCCTGCTTCGATTATATGTGACCTTGATGCAGACCCAAAAAACATATCATTTCATTTGTAATTTTCAAAAAAAAATCACCCTTAGCTAGCGCGTCACCATAGTTATCGTAGTGGCTCACGCACCCCATTTTTTCCCGTAAACCCTGCCTGCCTGCATAGCTCAAAACTCCCAATCGCATCGAAGCAGGGCGAAGGAACCTCTCATGTTAGACTGAAGAAAAGATGGTATCGGCCTCCACTCTGGCAAAGCTCCGCCGCGGTGGTGGCAGCGTAGTTCTTTCCCATTTTCTCACCGTTAAGTCGGCCCCTCGCGTGCTGTCACTACCATCTTTCTCTTCTTCCATCAGCTCCGCAGCGGCTGTTCCCTCAGCATCTGGTTCCGACGCAACACTTTCCTCCTCTTCTGAAATACCAGGCATGAATTTTTGTCTGTTCCTTCGTTGGATTCTTTATGTGATTCAATCTTATATGTTGCAATGCTGAAGCTTTATGCAGAGTGTGCTAAGAAAAAATCTTGTCATGATTATGGGTGATTTTATTAGGGAATAAAAATTACTCTAGATGGATGAAATGTTTGCTGTTCCTACCTGGAGCAATCGCATTTGGCCTCGGAACCTGGCAGATTTTCAGAAGACAAGAAAAGGTGATGATTTTTGTTGACGTCTATCCTCCTTATTTTTCTATTACTCTCTATCAATGTTATGGAAGTCAACTAGAACCACTATTTGGCATCAAATTAATGTTCCTCGTGACCCCTTTTTCTCTGGATGTTTTTGTTGTAGCTCACACTAAGACATTTATATCAATTCTAAATCTTTCTTTTAACTATTCGTAGCCAGACATGTATGCTAATGATTTATAGATCTTTCTAACATTATGAATCCGTCTCTGATTAGATTCGCTGCCCAGGTACTTTATTAAGACGTCATATACCTTGGTTTTTCTCTTCTTCTGAAATCACTTTTATCTTAGTCAAGCCTGTAAATTGTAATTTCACCATTGGTGTTCTTGTAAGATGATAATTATACCATGTTAAATTGCGTTTTAGTCTGTCTATTTAACTATCTTGTGCTTATTCAAGCGAATTTAAGTTTAGGCTCATGTTGTGGATTTCATCTTTTTCATTTTCATCTCCATGTTATGTGGGTGTCTCAAAGATCTCTTGGAGGATATTCTTATTATAAGTTTTGTAATGCATGTGAAACATGACATTTTACCAATGGATTTTTTGGATCATGTAAAACTATGACAGCAGTTATTGGTCTCTTTCATATCATATGAAATTAGTTCGTTTAAATAAATGTTGAAACTTGTGGTTGTTTTCTAGTTATTGAGATTTCATATATATATGTATTTGATTAGCTGGTTAGCGCATTGAAAATTTCTTCTGTAATTTATTTTTACAGATAAAAATGTTGGAATATCGACAGAAGAGGTTGCAAATGGAACCTTTGGTACTTGGAAATGTATCTTTATCAAGTGAAGAATTGGATTCTCTAGAATTTAGGAAGGTGTTATGCAAAGGAGTTTTTGATGAGAAAAAGTCAATCTACGTGGGACCACGTTCAAGAAGTATTTCGGGAGTGACTGAAAATGGCTACTATGTTATAACACCTCTTATGCCAATTCCCAACCATCCTGACAGGTAAAGCATTAGCGGTAATGACTTCCTCGGTAAAAGTGATACATCAAGTTGTTAGAAATATATCAATTTTACCTACTATTAGATTTAAATTTTTATCATTAACCCTTCTGTTTGTGGTGCAAGTTTTTCTCAAATGACGCCAATTCCCCCCTTTCCTTTTTTATTTTTCTGAGAATTGGGTCAAATATCAGATTCTTGCTGTACCATTGAATTATGAAATCAACCAACATTCATGCATTTTCGTACATAAACATATGGTAGTACTTTTTAATTCTAAACGGAATGAAGTTGTTATGTTTGCATGGACTTTTTGAACCTTTACATTCCAAAGACATGGCAGTTTTATATGTTGCCATTTAGAAGAGTGTGACATGGCAGTATAGTCATGACCGCGGTGATTAGCTCCATAGGGAACAAGAGGAATTTAAATCTAATAGAGATTTGAAAACTTCCTAAAGCCCGTCTGACAGGATATGATTTAGATAGTACTAATAGTAATACCATGAAATAGTTTTTCTTTCTAATTTGTGGAGTGCATGATTTCAATTTGCTTAAATCCTGAATAATTACCATTTTCTTCTTTTGGTCAAACATTATATACTTCTTATGGTCCAGTTAGTATATCCGTCATTACTGTTCTTCTCAATTCATCAATAAAAGTATTCATAAGCACGATCTTCCTACTGACCCAATAAGAGCTTGTGCAGTAGTGCATTCATTCTTGACAGTTAATTGCAATTTTTTTTAAGTCCTATTACTGTGCGGACAGCATGTCCATATCATCAGTAATTCTATCTCAAAAGCTATCAATTTCTTCTTTGATATGCTTCCCTGGTTTTCAAATTCATTGTGTCTTGCTGCTCTGAGCTTCTACTAAAGCATATGTGCATCCTTTCACACCAGCGTGAGGTTTCCAGTTCTAGTCAATAGAGGATGGGTTCCCCGCAGTTGGAGAGACAAATTAGTAGAAGTTTCACAAGATAGTGAACAGTCTTCAGACATACCGCCCTCCCTTTCACAGGCTGGTGAACAAAGAACTTGGTGGAAGTTTTGGTCTAAAAACCCTGATATCATTGAGGTTATATCCCGTCATCATCCATTCCTTGTTCAATGCTGAAAAATTGTAGATGGAAACTTAATCTGATTTGTATCACAGGATCATGCCCCTTCTTTTACACCTATAGAAGTAGTTGGCGTAGTTCGTGGAAGTGAGAAGCCTAGCATATTTGTTCCAGAAAATGATCCCAACTCTTTCCAGTGGTTCTATGTGGATGTTCCAGGAATTGTCAGCGCTTGTGGACTGCCAGAAAATACCATCTATATTGAAGACATCAATGAAAATGTCAATCCGAGTAATCCTTACCCTATTCCAAAGGATGCTGATACTTTGATTCGAAGTTCAGTCATGCCCCGGGATCACTTAAATTATATATTGACATGGTATGCAACTTTTCTCTCTCCTAGGATATTTATACATCTACCCTGTTGGATTAAAATTTATACTTTGATTTTTCTGAAGTTAATCATCATTCTGTTGTTGGTGCCCATCTTTATTTTACCTAAGCATATGATTGCTTTAGGGTATAGACAATACCATCCAGTCCTCTGTTTCAGTACCAGTTTTTATATTTTTGGCTAATGCGATTGTAGACCATGCAATACTTATAGATTGCAGTCAAAATATTACTAATATTATGTTATGGAAATCAAATAATAATATCAGGAATTAATAATCAAAATCCAATTGATGAATCTATGCTTCGTCAAGATTGTGTAGATTGTTAGTTGTTTCAATTTGAACGTTACAAGAGTTGGACATGAAAATAATAAAATCATACCTGTATGGTAAGATTAACAAATGCATGGCACTATTTAAAGGGATCATGAGTAAGTGGTTTGGTGTAGTGGTGCAACTTCTAACATCCTCATACTCTGGAATCAAACTTGACCCTCCCTATATGCTTGAGCTAGTATTAAGAAGCTTGCGTCCTGTCTTATATATGCTTAAAAAAAAAAAATAATAATAAAGGGAGTCAGAATAGGTAATGTGAAAATTGTGGCCATGCAGGCTGAGCCTTTCTCATGCTTCTGTTTTTTGTTATCCGTCCATATAAAAGGTAGGAGTTAGAAAATGCAAGTGTCATCCACATCCAGAGCTGTTTTTTGTTATCTTCTTTCTAACAAATTTTCATTTGTATTTTGAGCAGGTATTCACTTTCTGCAGCTGTTACGTTAATGGCTTTTAAAAGACTGAGACAGAAAGACAAGCGGAGATACACCAAGTCTTAACTGCTAGTTGATTTTTGTTTTTAGTTCTTTCTCTAAGTGGCATCTGGGTATATATATATATATACCCTTTGAGTTATCTCTTCAGTCTTATTTTTCCAGGTGTCAATGGAGTAGTAGTCATTTCCAAGCAGATTCCCTAGAAAACTATGTTAAAGCAGATAGGAAAGAAACGTGCGATGAACTTTTTTGCGACAATTATGTTCTTACATTTGTCAAAAAGTGGGGTAGCAACTCATGTTCACAGGCAAGAAGGTCAATTTCTCCATTAGATCAGTTATAGTTTACAAGGCATTGAAAAAATTGTGATTAGGTGGAAGCAAAAGAACTTTCAGTGGAATAACTCCTATTCTCACTATTCTTGTAATGATAGACGAGGCTAAAGATTCTAGCTCATCTGTTAATAAGCAACTTCACAGTACGTTGTAAGATTGAAACAGTGCATTTGTATTCATTTTTGTTGTGAATATGCTTCTGCTGTCAATTGAGGAATTGTATAGCTTTACTTGTTCTATTTTCTATACTATTAAAACGGGTTCCAAATTTAACTTTCTAGCAAGTGTGAAATAAATATCGCCAGAGAAAAAAAAGAATGAAGCAGAACAAAATACAAAATATCAACACAAAATAACATCCATCTTTTCTATTCACTTAGGCTATACAACGATGACCTAGTTACAAAAATGTTTATTCTTATTTTATTTTACTAATGTACTTTATCAAAAACTCTGGTGTTCATAATTAGTTCCAAACTCAAGAAAAGAGAGTTAAATTAGGCCCTCGATAACTACCGAAAAACTTTGTCAAAACCTTTAACATAAATTATTTTTAACAACTAGAAATTTGATCCGCTTTCCCTGTTTTCTGTTGTGTTAGATTTACAACAGCAAGTAGCGGTCATTATCATTTTCAAAGGATTTACACAAGATCTTAAGATAGCCGTACAAAAACCTTCATGGATTTTTATCCATTTGATTCAATTGAGAGCCAAATGAATCACAAGTATATAATGTAGAAATGATGTGAAAGAAAAGATGAAAGAGATAAACATTTCAGAGACTCAGATTTTTCTCTCACAAATAATTTTCTGGAGAAAAGAGAAGAAGCAAGACATAGGTTACAATGCTTGGGGACGACTGTACAGTTCTGTACACTGAAAAAGAACGACCACCGTGTGGCATAAATCAAAGAATAAAAGGAAAGGCAACAACCTAAACTGAACACACTGGGCAAGTAAGAAAACTAACAAAAGAATTCAGGATAAAAGAATATCGAGAAACCCAAACCAAATGAATGAAATGAATATGAACCACAAAAATGGGGGGGAGGCTTTATGATGTACATCTTACTACCAAAGGAGACACTGTTCTTTCTGCATGGATTGCCTTCAATATTGACACAAACTTCCACAGATTATCTTCAGAGAACCACTGAAGCTTCAACTTAAGAGAGCCTGAAGCTCGGTTTCCATAATTGACAGCTTCATTGTTAGATTGGGTAGGGCGGTGGAATTCTGACACTAGACGTTCCAGAACTAAAGTCACACAATAAGTCTCCCTGATATCCATGACCTGGAGATAATGTTCACATTAAACGTACAGTAATCCAAGTAATCAGTGTATTCTCAAGGGGAAAATAATAAATAATAGCCAAAGTTCCCTACATGCTGGGTACAGATGACCAGAGGAAGGAAAGGGTTCACCAGTATGTATGCTTAAGAAAATTGGTTTTGCTGACTCCACTTATTTTCTCTTCTAAGGAGATGCCATAGATATCCATATATTTCTCATCTAATTATGATGATATCAAGAGTTTTAAGTCTACAGATTACAACCCCGCCTTTTACTTCTCATGTTCTTGTTTAGATTAATATTATTAATAATGAAACTTTGTACACATCTCAATTTAAATTAAACCTACCTCTGGCCACATTATGTATCCCCTAGCTTGACTACATAGAAAGAGAGAGAAAAAGTAGATTGGAACACTGATAATTGCCAATTGTAAAACAAGAAGTTACCTCTCTCTGACATTGAGGTATTGCTCTTTTAAGTTTTTAACTATAGCCAATACTTAGAAGAAACAACTTACCAACTCAATAATGTCATTAACAGAACAGCATGAATCAATTCTGAAATACGGAGGCAAAGACGCATCTGATAAAGATGAGCTGAACTGCATAATATCTTCAATGCATAACAGCACATGTCCTCCAATCACAAACAATGATCTTGGAAGCCACAATCCATCTGTAAGATTAAAAATAAACTTTGAAAATAATAACTAGGGAAATATATATATATATATATATATATAATGTGTGTGCAACCAACATGGAATCAGGAAAATTTGGGAGCCAGATATTCTGATCGTATATATGTGAAAAATTTTAATCAAAATAAAGTTAAAAAAACCAAGACAGACTGAAATCCTCATGAGGGGTAACTAATAGAACTTGCAGAAAACCCCCCACTTTACCTTTCTACCATACTTAAGCCTTTATACAAATGAAACAACAGTCTTAAGTAATACGAGTAGATAACAAGAGCCAACAATTGTTCCCAGCCCATAATAGAACAGCCTATCCCAAAAAATAGTGTCTCAGAATTTTTAAAAAATCCAATAGAGATCTGCATTATTATATTAATCTTCTAGAATGTTAGAAGTTAAAATAAGCAAGACCAACATGCCAATATCAATAGCATATAACGAGAGCACACTATACATGAAGAACACCAGTGAGAAGCATA
This sequence comes from Bauhinia variegata, assembly GCA_022379115.2. Classification (NCBI taxonomy): domain Eukaryota; kingdom Viridiplantae; phylum Streptophyta; class Magnoliopsida; order Fabales; family Fabaceae; genus Bauhinia; species Bauhinia variegata. The sequence goes on along the minus strand of CM039429.1, from coordinate 5,900,758 downwards.
CCATTGTTGTTGTTACAACAGACGAGCACCATTGCATACTGATATATGTTCACATTTGAACCACCGCATATTTGGTGGTCAAACAACTCAACCTGAACCTGCTCCAAACTGCCATTTAAATTTCCAAAACCCCAGTCTATCATAGCAGGAAAAAAAATAGGATATATATATTCATAACTATAGGGCATTAATAAATATCAAAGCCAAATTTTCAGTATATATTTGCATATACTCAAAAAGTAACCAAGTTCTACACTAAAAAGTTTATAAGGTAATAGATATAACACCTTTGTATTGAACATCTATCATTTTGCCCGCATGAACCAGAAACTTGTAGAGTCTGTATCAACTCTCTTGATTTCTCAATGCTCCTTGTTATGAAAAGGTATGTTTCACCGCTTTCAAATCTCACCCTAACAAAACCAAAAGAAGATTTTCAAGAGAGTTACAAATTCTATAGTTCCTAATATTATGTGCAGTCACTAACCTTGCCACCTGAAGTCCCACTCCAATAAGCACCTCACAAACTTCTTCCACCTTGTGGCAACTCAATAAACTCAAAAAAGTTCCTGGATAGCAATATCATGAGGGTTTTTAACAGCTATGGAAGCAACAATAAACAGAGAAACTTATCTCTATTGAAAGTAAAGGGAAGGGTTAAAAATGTGGTGGTTAAGTGTGTGAAACATGGACAAAGTATTTACCATTCTGAATTTTATGAAATGTTAGTGTACTTCAAATTAAGAAAAACCAAGGACTTCTGTTATCATATTTAAATCCAGTCCAGTCAATTATCCACTGCCTCACAAGGGAATGAAATACTGGTACTGTCTCACAAATTTCTAAATAACCAAATGAGAATTCCAAGGGATGCCACAAGAATTATAATTGAAATTCATGAGAATAGAAGAAGCCTATATAGCCTAACCTGATCCATCAGTAGCATCGGCAAAAAGTAGTATATAAAGCTTCTTGTGGCTGCTAAGCAGTACTGCAACTTCTCTACATGGGTAACGATAAAGCAATATTACATACATCATAGCTGGAGATAATTTGCAAATGTTCTATAGAGTACAAACTATAATATGTGCAAAAAGCAAAGACAGGAAAATGTTACATGGACCAAATAATTTCTCAGAAAACTTCTCCTTTTTGAAACTATCCTAACTTCTTCCATAAGATGGTTAGCCATACAAGATTTTTAAGTCCCAATAAAAATGTTAATCATGGAAAATTCAAGCACATATGGTATTCCAGGGTACAAAAACAAGGCATCTGAGTCTCAACTATGTGCAAGATAAGTAATGATGAATAAAAATAATCACAGTTCAAGAACCTATTTGATTCTCCCCATATAATGTACTTGACCACTTGTGAATTGGTATTTACCTTTCTGTGTAGATCAAATCCCCAGGAAGCACACAATTGCAGAGCACATAACAACTACAACTTTCATCAGTTTCGGAATCAGCAATATTTGCATTAAAATAGGTTGTAATATCAACATCCACTTTGCTCCTGACATTTGCTGGCATCTGTCTACTCAACTCTCCTTTCAATTCACTTCCTAGATCACATGCATTGCCATCTGAACTCTCTTCTACAATTGAAATAACTCTTTTTTTGGGTTTCTTCCTGCTTTTTCTGTTGTCCAGTGAATCAGCATCTTGGTTGACAAAAGGAGCTTTCAGGCCATTGCAAGAATCAGCAGAAAAATCAGTCAAACATTGTTTAGAAGTTTGGTCAGTGGACGAATCAAATGGATAAATGCCATTTTCTCTTGCAAGAGGGCTCCCTTGGCTTTGGTTGTAATTTTTTTCCTTTAGAGCACTTAGATTTATGCGCCCATCAACAATACCATCCAGATAATTATGGTTAGGCAAATTATGAATTTCAGGCATTGATGGCTCAAATTCAGTATAGTCAACTTCACTACCACTAGTGTTACTATCAGAAGATGCCACTGAATAGGAATCTGCAGACAGCTGTAAAATTTCTTCTACCAAGTTTTGCCGTCGGTGAAGAAGGTCTTCTTGATAATGAGGAGGAGATGTGGCACATGCAGATGATTCATGAGACACAGATAAATCACCAGTGCTCAATGGTGGTATGTTGACATTTTCAGCCATTTTATGTCCTCCTGGCATCGTAGAGGCATCAGAATGGAAACTTCTAGATGATATGAATGCATCAATCCCTTCAATTGAATATTTATGACGCTCCTTATCCGTTCCCCTCAAGTCAGTTAGATAAACACTGCTAGCATTTGCAAGTGAACCTCTATGATCAAAATTCTGTTGACTATGAATACCAGAAGACAATTCTAAGAAAGAACTATCAGATTCTAGAATATTTGTGCTACTCTCATCTCCTGAGGCTAGAACAGAGTCTGAGGCATATCTGAGGACTTCACCATGAGGCCCCTGACACTGATTGTTGCTATTATAATTTTCCTTCTGAGGATGCCACGCAGCTTGGCCTACTTGGCTGTTTTCCACAGATTTATCAGAATCAACATCCATCCATTCCTTAAATTCCCGCAACCAATGAACAGAACGCTCTTTCTTCATGTGTTCAACTCTATTAATCAAATCAACTATTTCAGCTTCATCGTCAGATAAACCAGGATCCTCTCTGTTTTGAATTTCATTCTCAAGGGAGACAGACTCCTGGTCAGAACATATGCTAGCAATCTCTTCTCCACTCTCAATTAAGGCAAGACGGGAGACCTTTCTCTGCTTAGGAAAGAATAACGACATGAGATATTGATCACCATGTAAATCAAAATAAATGGAGTTAATATTCCAAGAATATGCTAGGCACATCCTTTTATTCAAAAGATTAAAGGAAAAAAAAGTGCCAAAAATAATTTAAAACTGCCCCATGACACTCATATCTGGATGAAAATGAGCTTTCAATTTCCAGTTTCAGTAATAAGCAAACAACCAGCAACAATCCCCAATTGTGACAATAACATAGTTGAAAGTGTTCCCTTTAGATAAATGTTTTCAATTTCAACAATGACTTACCCTTGCCCTATTCATACAACCCTCCTCTGCGTCCTCATCCTTTGCAGGTATATAAAACCCGAAGCTGGCAGGTTGCTTATGCTTGCTGGCAATAATAATTTGTCTCTTCCAAAAGTCACTTGTGCTAATTTCCTTATCGTCTAACTTCAACTAATCAGCACAATGGTTAAGAACAAATGTAAGGTTAGCATGAAGAGAAAGTAAAAAATGGCATATCTAACATACAAAAATACCTCCAAACAACAGAAGTTAATGATAGGTGCGCTAAAACATAAAACACAATAATACACAGAACACGAACAGGCACATGAACATACCCTAAAGCATGTGTACATACAACATACAGGCACACAGAAAGCAAACGAGAGTCAAAACACACATCATAACTTACTTTTTCAGGATAGGTGAAGAAGCTGAATACTTGTGCTCTATACCATCGAGCACAGCACAAAGGATTCCCTTCCATCCACAAGCTATGCAGAAAGGAGAGGCCCTCAAGGAACTCTAGCTCTGAAAAATTGGAAATAATATTGTAGGAAAGATCAAGTCCTTCAAGTGACTTCAAATTCTCAATCCCACGCAAAGTAGTTAGAGCATTGTTCCTCAAAACTAGTTTAACAATATGACACGAAACCTGCATGATCCAACAAAATTGGTACATGGGTCCAGATCTAATTCCTAAATCAAAGACAAGCATTAAAAGGAAAAATATTAAGAACTTTCCTCCAAATTTACTTCTAAACCATTTAAATTTGCATTGTAATTTCTATCACAATCAACACCATTCTAGAGTTTACAATGAAGTTGCATATTCAGTTCCAAGCATAATGATTTGAAGTGATGTGAAACATCATTCAACTCTCACCAAAATATACATGAGTATTCCCTCAATCTTTGAACAGCAATCAGATTATCTTACAGGAATTGTTCATGTCTAGTTGGTGAAACATAGAAATTGGTGATTTTTAACTTCCATGAATCTAACCAAATTGCAAAGAATGCTAAAAATGAATATAGCCAGGCTGCTAATGAAGGCAATATATTATCAAATTTAACACATCTAATAAAAGCAGAATGTCTTGCACCTTTCCTCCTCTTCCAGCAAGTCTAGATCCCACCCATTATATGTTTATACACCATGTGATCAATTTGAAAATGACAACTACATAATAAAACACCATCCTATGGCTATGGATTTTATTTTTCAACCATATTATATTTATAAAAACTCACCATGTATCTACAACTCCACTTTTTCCAATTTTGCAAGATTCAGAGTCCATTCTTTCCCAATGTCCCTTAATTAGTAATCTAAAAATACAAATATCAAAGAATAAGAACTTTGCTAACTGCCAAAAGTGGATATTAAGCATGGCCTAGAAATTAAGCTCCTTGCGTGTTTAAGTTTGACATGGTCAGTAGTTTCTTCCAGTCATGCCCATGCTAGGACACAAATTGCCAATAGGTTAACCCTTAAATCCTTTCTGAATATATGCAATCAGAAAGCATATTATGTCCTATACTGTTATATCAAAAGATAACCACAGTAATACACCACAGCTATATCAAAAGATTATGAGTCAATTCCTAGCTTGTTTAGCCCCAACATAGCTACACAACAACTAGATTATCCATCACTGTATCAGCAGCAGCTTAATCCTACATTCTAAAGTAATTAAATGGGAAAATCTACCCTAAATATAGTATACCAAACAAAATCAACTTCATGTGGAGACAGATTCACATCCCATTTAAAATATATATATATATATATATATATATATATATATATATATATATATATATTCTCCTATCTACATTGTCCAAGGTAACTATTATATTCACAAGTAAGGTGATTTTAGGAAAGCTTATCACAACCACAAAGAAAGGAAGAACTACATAGTTAAAGTGTCATGATTTATCTTCAAGTTCATAATCTCTTAAACTGTACATTTTCTGCAATATAATCCTCTGCTGAAGCCCATTTGAAGTCACTGAAATAGTCTGGATGGAATTTTACTTTAGTTTGTTTTCAATAGTTCCATATATAGCCTTCTAACAAGTCCACCTGCAGTTGTCTACTGAAAATTTTTTCCCCTTTGTTGGACCAAACTCTTAAAGATTATGTAAGAAAAATAAAAAATAATAAAACACTAACCTTCAGTTTTGCCATGATGTTTCTAAATCAAAGCAGTCTACTTTTACACCTTTAGGTAAAAAAAATATAGACATCCAATGCAACAAGCCGTAAACCTTAATTTAAGACTCAACAAAAATCTTGCAATCATCCAGGTAATGAATGCTTTCACCATATACCTGGCTGAATGGTGCAATTGATCTGAGGTGATTAAAACCAAGGTCCAAGTGCTTTAATCTTGTACACTTCTGAAGATTATCTACCTTGGCAAACTTGTTCCTGCTAAGGTCTAGAGTTTCAACTGCTGGAAGAAGCTGCAAAGACTCATCCATGAGAAGCAAGCCATTACATGCACATGAGACAAATGACAACCTATTCCATTGTGGGGAACCCTTTATTTCTGCTATCCTGCTCGCGAATACATGCCGTAGAGCATCCTAAAAATATTTAAAAATAAAATTGCTAAATTTAATTTACAACACAAAGAAATATAAAAATAATGGAATTTTCAACTTTCAATTGCAGGGACATGACTTAAACAAGTTAAGATTACATTCAACAATGGAGATAAGAATTACTCCTCCCAAAAATTTTCTGAGCGAACACACAAATACTATTATCTAATTATGCAGTCAATTAAGTAGAGAAAGAAAATAAGAGTTAGGAAAACTTACCGTAGAATTGTGGCAAATGATCTTTTCCAAAGTATGCCTCAATTCCAGCAATCCTTTAGCAGCCGAAGTTGACAAGTCACATCCCCTGAGCTCCAAAACCTTCAAGCGCCCAAAAGGCAAGACAGACAAGGGCGTGGGATCCCTACCAGGCGGTGGCAAGGTAGAAACTACCTTAAGCGATGTGAGGAGCCGCAAAATCCTGCGAAGTTGCTCAAGCGCACGGTGATCACCAAGGTCGGAGACATAGGCTCGCAAGTAGTCAACCGGCGCGCCAGCGAGAAGACTCTCAAGCTCGTGCAAAGCCTCGAGCCTGGATTGCACGTAGCGAAGCCCCGCAGGATTGAGCTTCAACACCAAAGTGCCTTCAATGAGAGGACCAGCTTGCTTCTCCACGAACTCCACCAACTTTTCCAGGTACCGATCTCCAGTCACAACCGCCATTTCCACACACGGAGAGGCGATCCCCGGTCCCTTCAAGGTCGAATTGGGAATTTCAGAAAGAATCCAGTATCCGCTAACTCCATGGAAAGCTTACACGTAGCAAAAGATGCAGAAAAATAAGCAGAGAAAATCGCATGAGAGAATTTCCATGGAGACACCGAGAATTTCACAGTGGAATATATACAGGTTGAGAGAGGGAGAGGAGGAGGTTAGAGAGAGAAAGGGGGTTTGGGAGGGTTGGGCGAAAGAAAAACGGCCATTGGTACGGCTGAGGCGTTAGGGAGAGAGAGAGAGAGAGAGAGGAGAGTAGGAAAAGTGGCGATGGAAATATTAATATTTATTTTATTTTATTATTAATTGGCAACTAATGATTGGGTTTAGCCAGCGTTTCGTAAGGGAAAAAGAGACTACTGTATATATACTTATTTTTTAATTTTTATTTATTTTTTTTATAATTTTACTTTTAAAAATAACTATAAAAATTCAGAGGTGTATCAAAAGTGTACAAGTACAATTGTACCCACATTTCTCAAAGTAAAAAATGGAGTTGAGTTGAAAGCAAAAGGTAGAAGGTATGGGAGAAACAATGACGAGCTCATATGATGGAAGGACACCTGGCATGCATGCATCCTACGTCGCGATACTGGGGACCCCTTCCCTATTCGGGTCATGGCTGTTAACCAACCGGCTCTTTTCCCGGTTCAACTCAGTCAAAACTTACCCACCATATTTTATACCTCAAAATATTTTTATGTTTACAAGGTAAAATTATAAAAAAAAAATATATGTAAAAGACAAGCATAAATATAACATATTTTTTTTAAAAAAAAAAGCATTAATGATGTCCTCCAATCAACTATCCAAAATTAATTTTTTTAACTCACAAAAATTACTAAAATAAACACACATGGTTGTAAATCAAACTTCCTTATTAATTATATCCACTTTGTTGGTAAATTTATTTTTTATTGGTTCACATGTCATCAATGAAGTAAGCTTATTCATTAAGTTTTTATCATTTAAGAAAAAGAGCTTGGTAAGTAAGTAATTTATATGCTTGATTAATTAATAATTGATAGTACAATATGCTTACTTGTTAAGTATTTGAAAAATCTAACCTCAAAAACAATATAATTTTTAAATAAACATACAAGAGAAATAAATGTTATTTTAAAAAATAAAAGAAACTATCCATTGCGTCTTAAAAGGAGCTAGAGCTATTAACAAAATATTACTATCGTAATTGTGAAAAGAAATTTATGGTTTATTATTTATTCAGAACAAAAATTGATTTCATATTTAAAAAATAAAAAGGTAAGGCTAAAATAAGAAATGATAGTGAAGGCAATAATATTTTTTTGATTTCCTGCCACCACCACTCCCACTACTGCATCTCTTATCCAATAGAAATACTATTACAATATCGTCATTACATCACCCCTTCACTTAGTAAAGTTATAAACATTGTCATTGTCAGCACTACCATACTACTATTACTATTAAACATACACACACACACACATATATGTGTATATATATATATGTATATATATATATATATATATATATATATATATATATATATATATATATATATATATATATATATATATAATTTAGAACATGTATTAGTACTTATAAAATAGTTTAAAAACTTAAAAATTATTTCAATCATAAAGATAATTTTATTATTTAAATATAATTTATATTATATTATGTTATTATTTAATTTACTTTAAACATATAATATAATAATAAAATTTATTTAAAAAATTATCTAAGTATCAAACATTAAATAAGATAATAATTTATTATATTTTACTCATATTTAAATTTTTATTTTATTTATCTTTATCTTGTTTTATTCACCACACAGCCTTATAGTTTATCCCTTTAACATACACATTAAAAAATGGAGTCACCCTTTGATTCACATCATTTAGCAGTACGGTAAGTACCATCGACATCATCCCATGTTTGGGGATGAATCATCATAAGATATTTCTTTTAAAAGAAACAACCATTACAATTAAAGAAACGACAATCAATGTTATTGAGATTGATTGTATCAATTATGTGTTTATGCGTGGTTGATTTCAAAGCACACAACATAAGTCTAGTTGTTATCAAGATTTAACAATAGGAACAAAACTTTTTGGAACATGTGCTAAAATAATTTATTAAAATTATTTTTAAATTAATCGCAAAGTTATAAACAATAATTGATATTCAATATTGTCGCTTAACAATGTTAATGATGATGATATGACAAATTAATGACTTATGTTCCCTATATGAGTTGCATCATCAAATGTTATGGTTGTTTGCATAATAATTAATGTTACTTTAGTTAGGCTCATATATCTATCTAACTATCTTGACAAAGTTTTCATTTGACCATTGACAATTTGACATGACCTATATCGTTTTATTTTCCCTATACTAAAAAATTCATTGAGCAATCTGAATTCTTCCACTCTTTTTCTATGCTCTATGGTTTTAGGTGTTTTGACTATTTGTGGTTTAACGCGTTTGTTGATAAGTTACAAGACTGGGCCCCACGTATGTTGTGCCATTTGTTTGTTTGTGGTTGTTAATTATAAATGGATTAAAATTTATCCTTTTTTCAATCTCATTTACGAGTTAAAGAAATATAAATTAATATTACTGTTTTTCATTTTTTTAGTATATTATAATAAAAATTTCTATATAAAATAATAAATTTAATCTCTTTACAAATAATGCATATCCCTTATTAATTAAGTAATATAGTAAGAGAAAGAAATAACTTAATGTATTAGTGCACTTTTTCTATTCTCCCTCTTATATATTTTTTTTTCTTTGAACATATAATTTGCAAAAATTGTAGAGACGACAAAGAATCCGTATTAACTACGTTCCTAAACGAGCTCTTAATTAGCATTTTTTGTTTTTGTTGGGCAGAGAATTTTTTTTTCCTTTTTTTTTTTTATCAATAGAACGAGAGAAAACTCAAAATTTCAACTTTTAAAGGGTGAATTTTAACTCAGGTATAAGAATAGCAATTACCTTTGTTCCACGCCCACATGGTATCGTTTGCTTAGTTTGGAATGATTGATTTTGTTGTGGAAGGTCCCCTCTTCTTGCTGTTAGCAAGACTTAGAGCCAAGACCTCCCATTTGCTTAATCATAGAAGCTATGAGGCTGCACGTGAATGACTCTACTATGTTAGCAACAATTTTGGCTGATACTGTTTGTCATTTGTCATATCAATTGGGAAACAACACATAAAAATTTCAATTCTATCATTATTACTACCACTTGCATTCTCCTAGCACACAATGTGACTGGATATGATCGCAACATGGAACAGTGAATTGATCATAGATGCACCAGTCAATTCTTTTTAACAGTTTACTTTGATGATGCTTTGCATCACATCATCAAATGCATTAAATGCCTACTAGCCCAAAATATTTCCAGTAAACTGTTCATAGTAAGAGAAACAGGTAAGATAGGAGCATAACATTTGACATGTCCACATTACCCTTAATAAGTTGGGCATGTCTGAAGAGTTATCAGACATAGAGATACCCTATTTGTATTTCACCCCATATGGAATGAAGGCAGTTCAAAGACCTGAAACTCCCCAAAATTTCTGTCAGATCAACTATATGGCCACCCAAGGGGGAGATTTAGAGCAGTTTTACCAAGAGCATAACATCTCAGTTCCTCCAATGCATCCAATGATTAAGTGCATATTTGTTTTTTGGCTGCAGGCATAAAATTGGATAAGGACTACTGCAAGACTTTTAGCTTCTGTCGCATTAGGCAGTGTGTGATTGTGGGGTCTTGCAACAGAAAATCAAATGCAATATAGTCTATTATATGGAGTGAGGTTTGGTCATTTGTCATATCAATTGGGAGACAAGAAATATCACATCCGTATTACCTCAGCATACAAAAATTTCCCAGCACTTCATTTGCATTCTCCCAACACACAATCTGACTGGATAAGTTACCAGTACCATTCCACACGTCAATTAAAGGTTTATATCACTGAGTGAGGTTAGGTCAACAAGAGATCTGTGGAACTAAAGCCAAAATAAGAAGGCCAAAAGCTCAGAATATGTGAGTCTCAAACATTTTTTCTCCCATGACTCAAAAATCAAAGTGCTAACCTTGTTGACAACCCCTTTAAAACTATGCCGGATTTTAGAAACCACATTTTCTTCTTAACTTTCTGGGTTTCTTGAATCTGGAAATTATAAGGAAATCATTAAATGGACTATGAAGTCGTGTAGAGCCAAGAAAAATTAAACTAGGTTGTCCATATATATTAAGTTCTGCTTCAATTACTGTGGTAAGATTTGAGTTTATATACAAATTAGTCTCTACTAGCTAGGCGTCTCTTCTCCTCCTCAACTTGTTCAAGCAGTGCTTCTATCTCTGCTTCTGTCAGGCCCTCTAACCGTTTCTGCAGATTCAGAAGGGGCAACGTTACACCATGGCATATCATATTAAGAAACTATGTAACACACAATTCTTGCTGCAAACTCGTGATTTTCGGGTCTCATTTATATATGAATGAAAAGAAATTTACGGTCAAGCAATCATACTGATGAAGCATTATTATAGCCATTTCCCCAAGAGGGTGGTGGTTTGGAACCATGTAGTGAGGAACAGAAACTTCCTTCAAGGTTCTAATATAAACAACAAAGTAAACAAACTTCTAAAGCTCTATTATACTACCGATATGCCTTGGCGAATAATTTCTACAAACATTTTTCTTATTGATACAGCCACTTTTCTAGTGGGGAACCAATCCCACTCTTTTACATTAATACATATTCTCTACCAGAAAAGTGTAAGAAGCAATACATATTGTTATAGTTCATATTTTAAAAGTTAAAACAAACTGGAATTTCATATCATTAAAATAATGCCCTTAACCAATTTATGAGAAACTACCACAGAAACTAGACTAAGACAGTCCACAATCAATACTAGCATGCACTTGCAATTCTATGATTTTGCTATGCCAGGAACAAGAGAAAAGATAACCTTTTCTGATAAGATTTTACCTCCATCACTTGGTTTTCATAATCACGAAGTTGTTGAGCATATGTCATTTCCTTGTTTGAAACTCTGAAGAGATACGTTGAGATCCATCCAATTGTGAGTCCCAAAACCATTACTAACTGAACTACATTCCCTGATTGTAGTGGGTCAAATCCTACATACTAGAAACCAAAAAAAAAAAAAAGATTATTCTCAATAAATATTTATTTATAGTAATGAGAAAATATCATGGGTGAATGCAGTTATAACAAGGCACACTTGCTATACTCTTCTCTTCACTGTAACATAGTGATACATTTCTGGTAACCATCTAGCCCTGTACTATCTCATTCAGAATCAGAATAAGCCAAGGATAAAATAAAATAAATCAAGAATTTTTTTGGGGGATGGTGATTGAAATGATTCCATATAAACCAGAAAGAAGATACCTCTAGTCCACTTTTTAAGCCAAACCCAAGAACAGTAACTCCAACTCCAATTAATAGAACATCCTTCCTTGTATACCCAAATGGCGTTTTCTGCAACAAGGACAAACTACAAGCATGAGATTTTTTTTTTTTCCCAGAAATAATTCTGCTATCATAAAGGCAAGGCTGGTAAAAAAAAAAATCCAATAGTTTGAGTTGAAGTATAGAGATAAGATAACAATAAACCAATCATTCTGTTCTCCATTTCTTGAACCTCTTTCTACAATTGAAAATTCAACTTTGTTACCATTTGGTCAGAGGCAGTATGCCAGTATGGGACTTGTAGATGACCCAAGCATAACATATCAGACAAATAATGAAGGCCATCCACAATATCTGTTAAATATATCATTGCCAAGTAGATGCCTCAGGAAAGAAAAATTTATATTTTTCTACCATAAAAAATGGATAAGTTAAAAGTGATTACTTTCTTCTCGTTTTAGGCAAGTCTTGGAGTTGTCATCTTAGTATATGCAAGCAGTTTCTTGTCAAAAATCCATTGAATGAATGCCAAGCAAGTAGTAACTAGCAAGTAAGACGTATAAATGGTTATAGTAGAAGAAGTTCTTGAGTCCTCATGTTTGGTCAAACGGCATCAAACATCGGTATGAAACAAAACCATTTCATAAATAGTAGCTGCTTGTACTTGCCTCTTTCTGATCTGAGGGGTCATCATTACTACCACTGGATATGGAGAACCTCTTTTTCTTTGAAAATTTTCTGTTCAATCTATTTTCTGGTAAGGTAAAAGCCTTCTTTTCATTTAAGCACTGGGAAATTACTGTTCCTGAAATTCAGAGAAAAAGGAAGCAGAATCAAATATATGGCATAGCCCCACAAGAAATAAAACTTGCAGTATAGTTGAAGAAATCTATTGTTCTTATTTAAAATAAAATAAAATAACAACAACAACAACAACAACTTATCAAGTTTGCATTCAATTGACAAAATCAAGAAATAGACTAGTGTGCTTTCCAGCCACCAACTAGAACGTGATTGCTTCTACTTCATTTTAAAATTAAGCTTTCTACTCACGTAATTAGTAAACCTACCCATGCAACTTTAATGTTACTATCAGCTCAGAGTTTCCATTTAGGCTATCTGGAAATATTCCCATTGCCGGAAAGTTCAATTGGTTCCAAAATATGCTTAACTATTGTACTTATTAAAGTACGACGCTTTTTCTAATTTCTATCCAGTATCTAGCAGAAAGATTTAGATAGAGTTGGATTTTAACTTGTAGCCTAGATTTCTAACTCATAAACCCAGAAATACTATTATACAAGAGAAATTCCAGTAAAGTAACTGACCTATCATGAAACCTCCGCAAGCTCTTCCTCCTGACTGCAAGAAGGGAAAAGCAGAAATACCAACATAGGAATTCGCTCTTTTTTCTAATAAAATGCTGCAATTTGCATTACCGTGTGGAAGAGAAGCCATCTCTGAACAATTTAACGCAAAATTCGTAAGAAACTTACACAAACTAAAACCCAAAAAGAAACAGCATAAAGGGCATTCAGTAATCAGCATAAGCATGGTATAGAAGCTATTAATTTGTTCAAAGAAAAAGAAAAAATCCCATCTCAAAATCTCGGATTATTATAAGTTGTAAGCAGACTAACTTGCAGAGGGATTACCTGATGACCGTAGGACTAGAGAAGCAGGAATGGGTGGAGACCGTTAATACATCAGAGATGAGATGAGGCTCAACAGCTCGATTTCCCAACGAGTTGTTAATCCCGCTTCCTCTGTACGCGTCACTGTCCCAGTCAGCTGAGCTGGGTCCCACTTTGCTGAGCCACGGATGAAAACTTGGAAAATATCTCCTTCAAGCCTGTGATACGTGGGGAACGGGCAACCAGAATGTAACTTGAAATAGTTATCACAGAAGATTCAGAACAGAACAACGTTCGAAAAAGATAAATCTAATTAAGCGCATTTTTTGGAGCATGAAATTACCATCTCCACTTTGGGTTGGGGACAATTTTTTCAAAAAAAAAAAAAATTTACTATCATTCTAAATTTAAATACATAACTACTCCTGCATAAAACCAAAATTTACATTTTTAGAAAAAAAAAATAGTATAATTTAACCGCACACAATTAAGTCACTAGATATAATATGTAAGATGTTTATAACTGGCTTCTTTGATGATGTTTGCATAGTGTTTGGTTTGGAGATTCAGAACGGAAGAGAGAGGAAGGATTTTGAGTAAATCTGATTTATTAAATTAGAGGGGAGGAGAGAGAGTAAGTTAAGGAAAATGTGATAAGGTTATTTTTAATAGTATAATTGAAGTTTAGTAGTATAGTTTTATTTTAATTATTTTTTAATAAATTTATAATATTATATTATTTGTATTATTTTATACAATTTTATTATTTTTTATTTTAATGATGTAACTTTATAAAATTAATTATATATATTAAAAAAAGTTGTTAATTAAAAAAATATTAACTGTAATAAAATATTTAAATTTTTTTAATTACTTTCAATAGTAATTTTTGTGCTAATATAATTTTTTTAAAAAAATTATATTTTAATAATTACAACTCAATTTTTTAAGGTACACGAGTTGTATAATCTTCTATTATACTTTTATTGGAAATAGTCTAATTTTCTGTCACTTCTTTCTCTCACAAAAATACAAAAATAAAGGGACTTAAAAAAATTTTACAAAAATTATGTTTTATATATATATATATTTTACTTTATGAGATTATAATAATAAATTTATTCTGACATTTTCTTTCCCTCTCCTCTTTTTACAAACAAAAAAAGGAGGGCTCTCCTTCATCAAAATCCCTCCCATCCCCCGTCTCTCCGTTAACCAAACACTGCCTTGGTTCAAGCATTTGAGTAACAGCTAGACCTCTTTCGATTTATCATTACTTATAACTCTGTTTGAGAGGACATAAATGCATAACCCACCAAATCAAGCATTGAATCTAACATCTCTAACAACTAATAAAAAAAAAGAAAAGAAAATGTTAAAGCACAGGTTCTTTGTCTTACAAGCAGCCGCTTCTTAATTTGACCCATTATGTAGCAAATATTAGCAGAGCACATGCCAACTGGTAAACCCTACAGTTGCTAATGAAGCATATTCATGTACTTACTATAAATATAATATAAAATGAGTTCAATGGGAATATATAGCAGCAACTTTTCAAGCAAGGATTTGGATTGTGACCAGATACCAAATAAAGATTGACATTGGCTATCCTAAATACAGATGATCCTTAGTTTCATATCTTCTAAAAATAAAGTGCATGTGTTTTTGTTAAACCAGAAATAAAGTTATTGTTTTATTTAATGTTTTATTTTTATTTCATTTATTATAATTAATTTAAATGAGCATAATTATTTATTATGTAATATTATTTTATAATTTTTAATTACTTATAATAAATAAAATAAAAAATAAGACACCAAAATATCATATGTTATCCCTGTTAAATCTTTTTGCAAATGGAATAAAATCCAAGAAATTGCTTGGTACCATATCTAATAATGAGTTTGGTGGTGTCCTTAAGTGAGGTTATACAAATATGGTAGCCTTTGCTCTCCATCCCTCTCTCCATGTGCACCATAATAAACTAGTCTCAAATCCTTTTAACTAGAAGACACAGAATAAAAAAGAATAGCTGATTTCAAGTTCATGTTCAATGCTTTCTCATGCAATTCAAGTCAAAATGAGCCAAAAGTTGACAGGTTGTCCTTAAAAATGGTAAATAGAAACCTGAATTAGTCCACAATAACTTGTTGAAAAGAAGTTTTGATGATAATGAACTCAAATTCTCTTAGTTGTTGTTGAGCTGAGTAATTGGATTAGTATCTAAACGTTGAGCTAGATTTAACTAGCAAGGAGCAAAAAAAAAAGGTCAAGTGATTATGAATTCATTGTTATGTTTAAGTCAATAAATAATCAAAGTGAAATGAACGTGATGTGAGAAAACATAAGTAATAATAAAATTTATCAATTATTTTAGTGTTGATCGAGGATAAATTAGTAATTTTATATGATGCTCAAATAATAAGATTAAGTTAGAAATAGATCACTTGTGTCGGATCTTAAGTCTAGGTCATATCCTGAAGATAACAATAACAATAGTATTGTGTATGGAAAATATTCATTATTTTGAGTTATATGAGTAAAAAGTCACCTGAAAACTGACACACCTATGACCTACTTCCATCTTAAATTGCATAGCTGCATAAAAACTTTCCTGCCACATGAGAAAGTTTGGTCTAGAAATATATGAGTTAGAGTATGACAAACTTAAAGATCAATAAAATAACAAGCCTCATCATAATGAGATATCCCCAGAGATTACCCAACTATTAGGCTCCAATTAACTAGCAACAAAAAGACAAGAAACCATTTTCTTTCTTTCTCCACTGACAGCCAGGTACCCTGAATAAATATACTCCCGTCCCAAGAAGCTTCATCAATCATCATCTTCTTCTCCAACATTCCCAAAGGCAAAATACCAAAACAGTGTGCCTCTGAGAAATGGGCAATTCTGCTTCTTGCACCCCTTCTTTAATGGCCAATGGGGCAATCAAAGTTTTATTCTTTGATGGAAGACTTGAGGCATTCACAAGACCAGTGAATGCCGCAGAGCTTATGGTGGAATACCCAGGAAACTTTGTGTGTGATTCAAGCTATCTCAAAGTGGGTCACAGGATTCAGGGGCTTCTAGCTGATGAAGAACTTGAAAGATGCAAACTTTACTTCCTTCTGCCAATGGAGTTGCTCTACTCTGTTCTGACCCATGAAGAAATGAGCTCTCTCAATTACAAGGCTGGTAGGGCAATGAAGCATGCAGGTTTTAACCATTTAGCAAAGATTTTTCCAGTGTTTGGTGAGTTCTGTAGGTTTCCTTCTGAGGCAAAGAGATTAAAAAGTCAAAGATATCAGAAGGTAAATGAGGCAGAGGCAGTTCGAAGGTGCTCAAAGCAGAGATCTTGGAAGCCTGCATTAGAGACAATTGATGAAACTCCATAAAGGAGAGATCAAAGCTTTCTTCTTTTTTCAATTTTTTTTTTTTTTAAGAAATCCCTCTTTTGTAAAAATACATTTAAGTTCAGAACATGTATTGCTTGCGCCCAGTTCGTCTTGGAATGTGTAGTTAGAATCAGTGCAGGTTAGAGTCAAAATGCTCCAAACATTAACAGAGTCAAATATCTTTTGCCCCCATCCTGTCATATAATGGTATGCTTGATTTTGAAGTGTAGTAGCTTAATGTCCTTTCGTCAGATTTTAAATAGCTAACTTTTAAGTCACTGAGTATGATCTAATAATAAAAAACTTAAATAATAAATTTTATTCTCCTCGTTATCATGCAATAAAAAAAATCTATAATGATTATATGATAGTAAGGTAAAATTGAAAATTTTGAAGGATTATGATATCTTTAGTTCCCCTTCTTCTACTGTTGGGTCTGTGCCTGCCTATGAGGTCAAAGATTGATAGTGCTATTTGCAAGATAGTAAGTCAAGAGAAGAGGTGAACAGAAATGATAAATAAGAAATGATCAACTCCTCTTCTATGATTGTTTACAAGAGTTTATTATTGTGCATTCTTACCAAACATGCTGAGTTGCTGACTCATGGTCTCTTTTATTAATGACATGGGGGGATTTTGAGAGTGTTTAGTCTTATTTATTTTTCAATAAAAAAGTCTTTATAGTCAACTTTTTATGGATTACTTTGTATGATTTAAGCTTGAATGTGATTGTAAATAGTTTATCTTTGATAGATAATTTGTAAATATCATTGTAAATTTTCGTTAAGATATTTTTTGACTTTGAAATAAAATAATGTTCTCTCTTAGTAATGTTTGGTTGGGAGATTTAGAGGAAATAGAGAAACTTTTATCTCTAAAATTCTCTTCATTCCGGAAAGAAAAAAAAAAAAAACATTTGTACATTTTTTTACAATAACTATCCTCATATTTTATTTTATTTTTACTTATAAAATTATAATAGTGACATTACCCCTTCTCTTTCCTCTTAACTTACAAATTAAACAAAAAGAAATGTCTCATCTCCATTAAAATTTCTCTCCTCCCCTTTGAACGAACCAAACACTGGGTAAGCTTTTGTTAATGAAGTGTATATTTTTAGAGGTATGGGAGAAAATTGTCAATAAGTGAATTGGGCCTTGTTGGCCCAAGTCCGTGCAAGGGTATGAGCAGCAATAATTTGGAGTAATTTTAAAAAAAAATTGGAATAAGAATTATGGAGTACCTTGATCCAAATTACTTTTCACCTACCACTCGAAGATTGTCAAAAAGTGTGTGACACAGTAATGTTATTTGATTAAAAAATAATTGACCGAATTCCATTATGGTTCAAGTGTAATTATTGGAGGTCACATAAAAAGAAATGTGATTATTGGAGGAGAAAAAGTGATCATGGTAATGTATTTATTACAAGGTAATGACAAATTTGTATCATTATCGTTTTGACTGCTTAGCAGTTTTATAACTTTTTATAAATTATCTAAAATCTAAGTTTTCTCCAAAATAAAAAATACTCAAGTTTTCCTATAATGAAATTTCATTTAATAATTTTCCAATAATCAATTCAATGCTTTATCGATTGTTATATCACTAAATGTAATGTAATTAATTATAAATAATTTAGATCTGAAAAAAAAAAGATATAATTTTTTTTTGGGTAAATGAAAAAATTAGATAAATTGGGTATGTAGAGAAAACAATTTATTTGAAAACTTGCATTGATTTGATTAAACAACCAAAACATACTCTAATCCATAATAACTATTTGATTAATTGATTTTTGCCAAAAGTGAAGCATGATTAATGCATCCACCAATTTGACAATGGTAGAATATGATTGTATTGGCTCAAACCAACCTTCATTAGAAAGAAAAAGGTTGAGGGAAGAAAGAGTTAAAGCCCAAATGGCCAAACCTTGCTTTTTGGATGTAAATCACAGGCATAAGACAGACAAGAATTTTAAATCACCAATTAGCTAACAGCCAAACAGAGCCCAAAATAATAATCTTTTAGATTTTATTTTTTTTTAAAAAAAAATTGAAAGCTCTATCTTATCCCGCACCGCCGCTACAGATCCCAGTTAGTGAAACCGGGAATCTATTACAAAGACTCCCCGCCGTCGATGCTCCGTCATCTACATCGGCCGGCGGAAGAACCTGTCCGTTTGCAAATAACGCCCGCCCGTTATTCCTCTGCTGACCCATCACCATTCCTTCAAGCTCCGCCGCTGTACCATAAAACGCGCCGTCCCCGAACCTTCGTTCCACCTCGAGAAACTCACCCAGTGAGGCCGGCCTCGCATCACCGTCCCTGCACAACTGCCACCACCACCACCTCTTTCGACGCTCCGCCACAACCGCGGCAGCATCCACCGCCGTTGGATTCCCCTTCTTCTTCTTGGGCTTGATGCTCCGCCTCGAGCCACCCAAGGTCGCGACTGCCGCAACATCAGAATGCGGGTCTCGATGCTGAGATGGGGCACTGAAGGTAATGGCTGGGAAGCTCACACCCATCAGAGTACCCAATGTGGTGCTTCTATCATGGAAGAATGATCCCGTAGACTACCAAAACTCAAAAATGGAAAATAAAACAATTCAATCAAAGTGGAAAAAAAAAAAAAAAAAAAAACCCAATTGGGAAAATTAAGAATTGAAAAAGGAAGGGGATTTGGCAGAAAAGGGCACCTCAGTATCAAGATCGGAGGAGGAAATGGAAGAGATAGTGGGAGAAGATGGTGGGGGCACCAATTCACCAACTGGATCTAGCATTTTTTTCTGTGCTTTTCTGGGTTGCCAATCAGATTTGGGACTAAGTGTAACTCTTTGAGTTTGTGATTTTATAGAGAGTAGTAATATAGTTTGTGACTAAGAATGGAAAGAAAAAGATGGAGACGTGAAGAAATACTTGTGTTTGAAATGATTAATGCTACCCAACTGGGTCATCACTCGAGGTGATTCAGCTTTGGGATAATAACGTCAAACCACGTTTTAGAAATTATGTATGGTAGAAACAAGGTTCATGCACTCAGTCATTTGTTTGAAATTTTACCTTTCACTATGATGGTGCTCGGTTTAGTTGTAAGAATAATGAGTCTTGATATATTCTAGACTAAGTTTGAGACTTCAGAATGGCCAAAAAAAAAAAAAAGTTTAATTGTTAATTGATTCTCTTTGGACCATTGATTAGTTTTGTATTTTAAAATTATTTATTTTATTTTTATTCTTAAATTCTCTTATAAATTTAAAATTAATTTATAATTAATAAAATAATATTATAAGTGAAGTCAATTTTATTTTTAAATTAAATTTGACTTAAAAAAAAGATATATTATATTAAGCATAAACTAAAAATAAATTTACCTTCAATTATAAAAAAAATAAATTACCTTTCATAGAAAAAAAAAGGTTAAAAAGAATAACTAAATCACTAAGGTCATTTTTAGTGGTAATTTTTTTATCGTTGTACAAAATTATACGTGATGAGCTGGAGGAGAGAGAAAAAATTTGTTCTTTAACTATGAAACGATGCAAGTTCAAATCTGGGTCCTCCTTGTGTACGAATAACATGTGAAAAGGAAATTATTGTGACGTGGCTAATAGACTCTATTAAAAAATAATAAAAAGAGAAACAATGCAACACTTATGAGTTCCATCTCTATACATGCTTTAAACACTTAAGATATTTCAACTTCAAGCTATGAGAATATAATTATGAAAAAAATTTGAGCAAATTTTTTATCTCATTCAATATTTTATATGTTATTTAATTTATTATGATTGATCTAAATAAGTGATAAACACTTTTTTGCATTTATCTTTAGGCTATTATACTTTATTTTTGTATCTCAATTTTGCACTTAACCGATAACATTAGCTCATATTTATATTATAAAGGTCTAATGAAATTTAATTGTATTTTTATATTATAATTGTCTCTTTTAAAGTCCAAGTCATTTGTTATTAATTTTCTATTTTTAGGATTGGATTTAGGTAACTTCTGTGTTTTATAAATAAGCTATGTTGTGTTTAGGTTAAACTTAGAGTAGTTAAAACAAGCAAATTTCGTGGATCGACAAAGAGGAGCTAAAGTCTAACATATTAGCTTGGACAAGCTTAGAATTACTAGAACTTTTAATAAAGAATATTTGGGTCAATTTGTACACTTTAATTACATAGTTGTAATTATAAAAACTAGGGTTTTCACCCTTTTTAAGGCCATTTTCAGCCTCCCAAGAGGTTAGCCGCCCCTCTCATTTTTTTTTCCCCTCTTACACATTTTTTTTTTCCTCTATTTTTGGATGAGTCTCTAAGGCTATGGATGAGTAAGTGTTTTTGTGACCAATTTAGGATGACTTGAAGACCTCTAGTTTAGTTCTTGAAACTAGTTTCTTGTATTTATTTTAGTTTTATGAAAGCTGTGTATTTTTATTTCATATTTCTTTTGCTTGGATTATGTATAAAAAAAATTGTACATAATTTTTTTTTTTTAGTTTATGATTTTTTTTTTTTAAGTTTGATTACCCTGTGATTAATTACCATGAGATAGAACTTAATTTGGTTGACTAATAATTTGGTTTCTAAGCTAATGGGTGCTTAATCTTGATGCACTATTGTGGTTAGGGTTAGATTTAGTTTCATTAGCTATATTTTGTGTGATTGTACAGTAGAAATTACCAAAACTAAGTGTAGGGATTTCGCCTTAGTGAGGGATTGACTAGATTAATCTATTGGTCAAGTTAATTGCAAGATTTTAGACTAATCTAATTTATCTATATGTTGAGAATAGAATCATTAGGAGGTTAGATTGTCACTTAAGTTAGTTGCATTATTATCCATTTATTGTTTTGTTATTTTTTTTTATATATTTTATTTTAATTATATTTTTATTTTATCCAGTCAAAATACTCATTTTATACTTAGAAATAATTGAGATATACTCATTTAATTTTTAAAAAATTTGACCTGAATAAAACTTAATTGTAAGACTAGAATTTAATTTAATAGCAATCTAAAGTAGTGACACTCTGATAGCTTGTCAATGAGTAAAAACATTCAATATGTAACATCATTTTACAACTTTTAAATCAATTACAACAAGTAAGATAATACTTATAATGTTGCCTAATTTAAATATGACTTAGTCATACTGTTAATTAAAAAAAAAGTCAAAGAGAATTGCGTAAAAGTATCAATCAAGGTAAATTATAAATTATTTTGTACTTTTTCGATTGACACTCAATCTACAAATTATTTGGTTGTCCATTATTATTATGAATTTACCAAAATGTAAACATTATTATGAATATGATCACGTTACCAAACGATATCATAGGATAGTGACAACAAATAGAAGATGCTTGCAAGTTTGTAAGAAAGCAGAGCCTTTGAGAATCAAAATGGGGATGAATTGGTTCGCCGTTCATGAATTATCACAAATATAACTGTTATGTTCATGTGGCCAAACTAATTGATGCCTTAATCTCTAATTTAAGGCTAAACTAACATTAGATTGACAGACATCGAAAAGCATGGTCTGGTCTGATGATGTAACGTCCCAACCAAACTTTGGAAACAAACTTGCTCTTTTGCTGTAATGAACAGAAACTGCCTAATCTCATCCTTATCAATCATTCTTCTGTACGGTCCAACCAAAAGGGTATTGCCCTTCCAATCTCATTTTCTTACCTATATCTCCTGAGGCAGATTTGGATTTTTTGCATTCAAAGTCTCTGCAGTCACGATTTAACGGCTGCAATCAACCCTCAGCACCCAAAACCATCCCAGCCGTTGGATTTGTTTAATGAGCCTTTGCCCTTTGGTCTTAGCGTCGACGGCTTGGATAGTTCGGGATGCTGAGAACTGATCGCAGCCATTGGATCGTGACTGCAGAGCCTCTGAATGCAGAAAATCCAAATCCGCCTGAGGCAACACCATTGCCCATGAGTATAGTCATCTCTATCT
Source organism: Bauhinia variegata (assembly GCA_022379115.2). Taxonomy (NCBI): domain Eukaryota; kingdom Viridiplantae; phylum Streptophyta; class Magnoliopsida; order Fabales; family Fabaceae; genus Bauhinia; species Bauhinia variegata. The sequence goes on along the minus strand of CM039429.1, from coordinate 5,877,959 downwards.
GCCAATTGCATAACGAGCCACTGGGCAACAAATGTGTTGTACCTTTTTTGCCTTTAATAATATACGAAAAATCAATTTCGTTTATGTTAGATTTTTAGCATTAGATTAATATTTGAAAGATAATTATATCTATTAAAATAAATTTTTTGTCTTATTTTTTTTAATAGAATCTTACATGTTAAGTGTTAATTTGATAAACCTAGTAGATGAGAGTTAGTGGAGGACCATTTTCACCGAATCCTAAGATTATTTGCAAAGCAAGTTTAAGGACAATTAGAAGTTAGAATAAATATCTTTTTGTTTCTTTTACTTAAAATTTTTATTAATTTGATTTCTCACATTAATTTTGTTCTTTTAGTAATTGATAGTATTGATAAATTTAAAAATAAAATTAATAAAAATTTTAAAATATAAAAAACCACATCAATAAGATTAAAATGTGAGATGAAATTGATAAAAAATTTAAAGTGAAAAAAGTTAAATTAATTAAAATTTTAAGAATGAGTAACTAAAAATATTTAGTCTAGAAGTTACGTATGTTGTACCAAATATACACATTTTAAACCTATATTGACTAATGGATAGCCATTCAAAGCATAGGCGGTGTGGGGCAAAAGTTGTAACTTCAGTTTACAACTTATTTAACATTGGAACGGTGGCCCAAAGAGATGAAAACATCACGTCACTCGTGATCTGAGGGCTTGTGTAATGTGGATCACAAGAGGATTGGAGAATAAAGTGGGAAGACATGAGAAGAGACTACCATACAATACCTGAATGGTACACAAAAGACCTACCATACCAAACCACCTCACGCTTGTATCCGAAATTATTACAGTTCAAGTCACTTTAACTTTAATTAATGACTTATAGTATAATATAAATTATTGATAAATTTAATAATATATTAATATTATTCATTTAACAGTTCATATTGTATCATGTTATTGATCAAATTTCACCACGCTCATATATTCCTTCTTAGCTTCCATTACTCTTAGGGTTGTGGATCATCTCTAATTTTACAGATCATTTGATGGTTGAATATTCATGTGATAAAGTTTCAAGCACAATCAATACTCATTCACTTTACAGTTAACTTTGACATTTGTTTCAGTACACAATTTTTTATATCTTCTTCTGGGTTAGAGTACGACAGAGCACAGGCACAGTGAACTAACACAGTGTCAAATAGTGTAAGAGCAATTACTTACCAAATCAATGATGACAATCTGCCACGAGGGAGGGTTCCCTTATTTATGAGAGGGAGAAAGCCGAATAGAAAAAAGACAAGTTTTAACAGGTCTTGAGTAATTTGGATTATCCCATCCTCCACAATTAGTGAACCTGCAGGCTTATGAAACTAAGCATTTTGTGAAAAAGATCCATGGGAAGAGCAATAAGCAATGAGAATTGGGACACAGATTTTCGTCTTTCTAGTTTTCATCCATTAGCAAGGACTGGAAAATTCACACTGTTCTGCACACTGAACTGATGTGCACAAACCATCTTTTAAGAATAACAGATATATTTCTTTTGTATGAACACAATACCAATATACACTAAAAGTTCAAATCAAAATCCATTTATATACTGTGAAGTCTGAGAAAACTTCATATCTAACCTGAGAGTATAAGCTTGTAACCTCAACTAATGGGAGATAAATCATTGATGTAACTATTCCACATCTCAGTTGCTATAGAGTCCCTCAACTGCGAAGCAAGTTCAAGTTGTTTGGCATCAAAAGTTATATCTAGCGACTGGGTCTCCACATGTGACTTGGGCTGTTCCATCTCCAAAGGGGGCAGTGACTCTTCCATTTGAAATGAAATTTCCTCATCGTACATTCTGAACAGCCAATCATCTGGTTTCTCCCTGCGGATGTAATTGTGCAATGCACATGCTGCCACTACTAACTTCACTTGAGTTTGTAATGGGTAAGGAGGAGCAGCCATCAATATAGGAAATCGTGCCTTTAAAGCCCCAAAAGTACGATCGGTGGCATTTCGTAACAATGAATGCCGTTGATTGAACAATTCCCTTGCATCTTGTGGATGGTAACCGACGGGAAAATCCTTTTTGTAATAGGGAGTGCCAGGATATGGAGCAAGAAAGCCTGGCAAATTTGCATACTTGTTGTCCACTAGGTAGTATTTACCTGTATCATAAAAAAGTCTCTCTATCTAATTTGTGAATCAAAAGTTATTGTGTCTACAGAAATCATATAGATAAAATTACTTTAATTTTCTTAGAAAAGAAGAGTTAACAGTTGATTCCCCAATTATTTGTGACAGGATTCCAATATGCCTATGCCATTTTAGTATCATGACTACCTAAATCATGACAGCATTTAGAAATACAAATTACCTTCAGGGACCTGCAATCTATTCCGCCTGGTGATTGCTGAATTGAGAACTTGTAAATCTGACGCAGATCCTTCCCAGCCAGCCAAAACATAATGGAACTTGAGGTCAAACGAGCAAGCTGCCAGGACATTCTGTGAAAGTAATCCATTCTTATTGCGGAAAGGTCCTTGTTCGTCTACACCAACCATTACTGGTATGTGTATACCATCAACTGCACCCACGCAATCCTGTTAGCAGTTATTGAAAAGGTGATTAGATGAGATGGAGTCATTCCCAAAAAAGTGTACAGGGATCAAGCTACATTTTAGAAATTTCACCTTAAAATATGGATAGAATCTAGGATCTTCAAAGATTTCTGAAGGAACGTCAGAGCCTGGAGGCTGAAAGAAATCTAGCGAAATTGACATTATTGCATTTAGGACATTGTTGAAATGACGACTGATTGTTTCTCCAGAATAACGGAATAACTCTTGAACAGCTCGAGTTCGCAGATTATGACCAATTATGAACATAAATATGGCTAGTTGCTCCTCGATTTTGATGCGGTTTGTGTGACGTAATAAGCCCTTAGCTTGTAAAATATCACACAACTTGTAAAATATATGTTTGTCCATCCGAAAATTTTCCAGACATCTTTCATTATGACCATTAAGTACTTCATCTACGAATTTCGTACCATTAGATGCAAGACGACTCAGTTCCTTAGGTACATGATTCCCGGAGATCCCATCTTTTTCCTCATCAGAATTCTCCATCATAGAACTAAGACAGATTTCAATAGACATCAAATCAGTTGACAGAAACATAAATACCAGTGACATCATGAAAATATAAACCAAGAAGAAAGAGAACCAATCATACAAAGTCATTGATATAAGTGACAAAATTAACTGTAAATTGACTATGGAACAAATTACAAAGGTATTTTCAATTTAAATAGCTCAACATTGTAATAAAATCTCTGTCATACATTGAATCAATGCCAACAAGATGATCAGTTGATGTTAAATCAGTATTATACCCATCATCAACTATTTATAACCGGAATAATAGAGAATAAATCCCCTAAAACCAGAACAAACAGCAGAATGGAAGAAGAGATACCATAGAAGATAAACCCCCGAAAACGATTAACCTGGGATTCAGGATTTTTTGTGATAATATATAATGGGAAAAATAAATATGGGAGATTGGAGCTAGCCATCATTCATCCCTAAGAATATAATATAAAGGCCAAAAACAAGTTCAATCAGTAATATACAGGACTTGCCAAATAGCACTTTTATAATTATTCTCATACAAGATAACAATTATCTAGCAGTTCTACATTTTTATTATGGCACAATACATGCAGTTCTCCCAAGATTTTCCTTTGACATTCTTTTTTCAAACCAAATTAATTCAGTAATGGGTTTCATACATACATATGGTATCAAGTGCCTACTTCTAGAGAAAAGAGAAAATCCAGAGATAAAAGTTACTTACTCCACTCAACCTCCCACCTGCACAACAGCACCACAAAGTCACACCTGCTTCACCAACAAAAAGGGGAAAAAAAATCCCCATTTCAGATTCTGCAATCAACTTTCTCCAGAAATGAATTCCCCTTAGGCTATGTTTGGCAGTTTTAGAGGCTATGGAACGGAATGAAATATAATAGAATGGAAAGGAAAGTTATCTTTCCATTGTTTGAGAGTTCAGTAAAAATGGATTGAATGAATGTAAATTTTAAAAACAAAATTTTAATGTAGTTATTTTTTAAACTCAAAATGAGAAAATGGGTGTAAATTAGAAGATGGGTGTGGATGGAGGGAAAATATGTAGCTAAAATGAAAATGATTAAATTTGTAACTTTTTTTAATTAAGAGGGTGTTCTATTCCGTCCGTTGCACCCAATTTGAGGTGGAAATAATTTTGGGATTTTGAAGGGTAAAGGATGGAAATGTTCCCTTTCCATTCCATTCATTAAAAAATCCTCCCAAATAAAGAAGATCAATTTTTTTTTTTTTTTTTCATTACGTTCCATCCCTTTCCACTCTCTTCCATCCATTTAAACATACCCTTGATTTAACAGCTAAGATTAGTACAATCAGAATAACAATGTGTTAGCAATTCCCATTCGCTCTAGAAAAACCCAATTACTGTTTACTTTAGTGCTTAATCACGAAAAAGATCGCAGGGTCAAAAACTGATCAATTTCCGCCAAAACTCGAGCTTGTGAATTAGAATCATACCTTATCACTGAGTTCAGTTCTCTGCTTCGATTCCGAGAGGCGACTGTGTCTGGGTCCGTGAAAGAAATTAAAAAACTAATGTGAGAAGGAGGGTATCGGCGTCAGAGAAACAATCTGAGTGTTGCAGTAGCAGGCAATGCAAGGAAGGAAATAGTAACGCTCTCAGGACCAACGCAAGGATTTTCTCACCAATCAGCACGCGTTGTTTCGGAGTTCGGACTTTTTACTGCTGTGTGCGTAGGATGTTTAAGGGAGTGTTTGGTTAAAAGGAAGAGATGGGAGGAATATTAATAAAGAGGAAAGATCTCTTATTATTTGATTTATAAATAAAAGGGAAGAGACTGAAAAAAAAAATTATTATTATAATTTTATAAATAAAAAATATGAGGATATTTTTATTCAATATAACCAACTGTTTCTCTCCCCTCTTTCAAATTCCTCCAACCAAAGAATGTGTGAGGAAGAGGCTGTGCTAGGTGATTTTCCAAAAAACCATTGGGATAATTTTGGTAATTTTTTTTTTTAAGTTTTTACATTTACTTTTCTTTTAATCTAATCTTGTAATATCAAAAATACAAATTAACCCAAAATCAAATTACCGGACTGATTCACCGGAAGAAAAAAAAAGCATTATATATGATTTTAGTTTTTTTTATGGGAATTTAGTTTTGGAATTATATACATTAACCTTTAAAATTTCTATTCATATTTCGTACTATCAATTCCCATCAACCAAATTAAACACAGCAATTTTTCAAGTATTAGAAAAAATATATAAAATTAAATATTATTTTAATTATTTATATTTGTTTATTGAGTTTTTGGTGTCGGTGTATCTATTTTTCTGAGAGAGATCTATCTCTTATTTATAGGCTAGTGTAATGGGCTCTTCTTACTTAGTCGGACCTGAATTTTTTATAGTCGATTGCAGCTGATTGCAGGCCGTTTGATTTGTTGAAGCTGCATAATTAGCACAAATCAGATGATATACAGTTGATTGCACGACTGCAAAAAATTCAAATTTCTACTTAGTCTGGGTCGAAAGGAAAGTATGGTTGTTGAGTTTCTAAGTCATTAAGTTATTACCTCTTGAGCCTTAGTTTTCACACAGCCTAAACAGAAAGGATTGGGCTCATATCAATATTTTAATATTATTAATTTTATCTTTTAAATTTGTTAATATTAACAATTGATTATTTATAAATTTGTTGGTGGTTTACCAAATTTTCTAGTTTTTTGCGAATTCTGTTTTGAATGTGAAGTAAATTTGATGTTTTGCTGGTGCTGTGAAGTGACCAGTTACAAAGTACAAGACTCTTGAATGTGCCAATTTTAGATATGCTCTTAAATTCTTTTAAATTATTTCCCCTCTAGCCAAGTCATTGTATTTTGCTTCTCATACTCGGCTACTTTAGATTTTAATCTCATACACATTTTCATCTTTGACCTTTTCAACATCATCAGAGTTTTACTTCGGCATTCTCATCTTCCCTATATTCATATCATCTACTCCTAATCTTGTAACATCATGGATCAACATGAAGGCCATCTTTCTATTTCGTCAAACCAGTCCCAATTTTCATGATATACATCTACTGTAATCTTTTCTTGAGCCATTTGCAGAAAAATATTAACCTTTTTATTCTGCATGTTTAAGCGATTTTGTTAGATTATTTTAATTTATGATAATTTTAAATATTTAAAAAATATAATTTTTGATATAATATAATGACGTCATGTAATTTATGTAACTAATTTTATTTAATAAGACAAAACTTATTATTGTTGTATAATTTTGAATGTTATAACGCTTACATGTTTCTATTCTTATATCTCTTTATAGAATATATCCTAACGGTTTTGCCATAATACATATATAGTACGGTGAATATCAATCTATAAAAATTCTCCTTTGAAGTTTACACTTTACAGGTATCCTTCTATCATTCAAAACCCATTTGATGAATCCCAGCAATGAGATCATCTTCCGAGACCTTGAGATTTCTATAAAACATATACTAATATTGCAAAATGACTTGACATCCCACCTCTCTATAAAAAAAAATGCTGTTCTCTATTCTGAATTGACCAAAAATAAACTTGGTAAACTTGCTTTGGAAACTCGTTTGGATTAATTTTTTTGTTCATCAAAAGCATTTTTGTGTGATTTGAGTGTTTAGATTAACTTTTGAAAGAAAAAAAAAAAACTTTAGAAATTTTGTGTGTGTGTATATATATATATATTTAGAATTACTTAAGGAGATGAGATCTTAAAAAATAAAAGCAAAAACTTATAAATATTCATAAAAAGAGTATTTTCAAAAGTTAAAGTACTTACTTTTAGCTTCTACTTCTTCTTTTATTTCTTAAAAACACTTTATTTAAACTCAACTGAAGCAAGAACTTATTTGAGCCGAGCTTAGTGCCTTGTCATATGTTGCATTGGCAAGAGTTGTTTTAGAAGCTAATTCTACATTTTCATGTTTGAAGCTACTTTAATAACATAAAAATATGATAGCTGTTTCATCCTGAAAACACATTTACTTGATCTCATTTCACAATGTCTTAGTTCATAACATTGTAAATGATATCATATACATTTTCTTTTTTTTTTTTTGCCAAAATTAACAGGAGCAGCAAGATCTTGCTGAGAGAGTGATGGTAACACAGCTTCATCTGTATGGTAAATGGGCTAAGGTATGGAAAATCAAATTCTCCCTCTTTAGTTGTGCATATTTATAGGGACAAATCCCAAATTTTATCCTATTGGTTTAAAATTGATTCTATTTATAATATTATTTTATTAGCTGATAAAATAGGGCTTTTCATCTCACCTTGTTTTCTTTTTAGTCCTTTACCTGTTTGTAGTCTAGGTGTAGTTTTCTTTTCAAGACCATTCTCTTTTGTCTCCCAAATATGTCAATGTTATAATTTTCCCTAAACAAGTCATGTTAGCAAAGAATACATTATAACAAATGAAATGTCAATAAAAAAAGTACATATCAACAAATAATAAAGGTGTACAAATGAAATGCCATTTTAGACATGTAATGCTTGTAAGTAATATGGGTAATTATTGTGCTCTTTTCCCATTGATCAGTCAATTGTGGCTTCACCTAGTCTCTCATTTGCTGAGATATGGGGATTAATAATCTTAAATTACTGTGATCCTTAACTAATATAAATATTGTATTTTAAATTAAAAAAGCACTTTAGGGTTTATAAATTACAAAAGTAACTCTATTTAATACATATTTTATTTTAAATAAAAACGTGTTTTAGTAATTCGGCTAGCTTCCCATCTCCATCCAAGAAGGGAACATCTTCTCCTGCCCCGCCCCTACAAGGAATGCGATCGTTAGTTGTTATTATTGTGATTGTATAATAATTATTTGCTTCAAATTGAATATTATTTACAAATAATAAAATCCAAAAAATAAAAATAAAACAAAGATTATTAAAGTAGTTTTGCCACAATTCAAGTTTGAACTTAGCTTCTTTTTTTTTTTTTTTGAGATCTTGAGAATAACCTGGTCAGGAGTGCTACAAAATTGAAAAGCTCCGACACTGCTCTAACTGGTTAAAAAAATGAAAGCGATATGATACACCTGCAATACTTTTGATTAAAAGAATAAACTAACAATCTCAAAGCGATGCAAGAAACAGAACCAACAGCTCATCTTTTAAACTTTCTTGGCCATCATTATTGAACCAAAACTGACTTTCTATCAGATTTTTCCTCATTAGCAATTATTTTCCAGTTTGGAAGTAATAAGAGAGTTTTAACCTCATAAGAGTAGAATAACCAAAAGGAATTTCCGTGACAGCTAGGAAATTGATGGAGAACATTTATTGAAACTTGGAAGCTGATGCTGAAAGCTTGATACCTTACACGCAAGGTAAAAGCACATGAGTCGAGAAAATTATATACCATTGTTTTTACTCTTTGCAAGCTGTCCAAGGGATTCCAGTTGAGGGAGTTGATCATGATATTGCATCGTGCAAGCCTTGCACGAAGCTGCAATAACAGAAAAAATTTACAAAGCTAAGTGGGAAGCAAAATTTGAACTAAACCAGTAAGAAATGAAGATTAAATAACCTTTACGTCCATCCAAGAATCGTTGACTTGTTGGATAAATGATGATATTGATAACTTCAACAGTACAACATCATAACAATCCAAAACATGTACATTTATGCTGGTGGTACAAACACAGAATGAATAGTAAAAAATAGTATATAAATGACACGAGTCCTTCTGATTTATTTTTATTTTTATTTATTTTTTTTTTTTTTTGAATCACCTGCTATGAGGAAAGACTGTCTGTTTGTCATCCTAATCATCAAGGAAATGATAAAGACAAGTTGGTCAGACACCACTGAATTTAAAACATCTCTCAGCAATAATTGGCGCCATTCATATTATTAACAAGACCAGATGTAAGAAAACCATCTAAACTATCATGTAAACAGCATATATAACACATAAAATTATATAATATACCAGATATTTATTAAGATCAAATTTTGACCTTGTACCTCTAAAGCTCTAATTTTTTAGATTCATATCCTTCAGATAAGATAAGCAATTGCTTCCCACACCTCCTGATGCACGAAACCGAAGATCATGAGAGCAATAAGTACATACCTGGACAGAAGTAGAGATCAGATAGAAGTTGAACCAAAGGAACGACACTCTTTTCATTCATAAAACAGCCTGCACTCACATTCTGACTGACATTATATGAGACATAAGCTATGCATAAAGAGAAATCAAGTGCAATAAGTACATACCTGGACAGAAGTAGAGAGATCAGATAGAAGTTGAACCAAAGGAACGACACTCTTTTCATTCATAAAACAGCCTGCACTCACATTCTGAATGACATTATATGAGACATAAGCTATGCATAAAGAGAAATCAAGTGCCATATGTTGTTCCATGTTGCAGACCTTGATTGAGTGACACACACTTCTTATGCAAATACAAGCTGCACTACGGACTTTAGCATTATCATGAGTTAGGGCATCAACTACTGAGCACAACACCTGTGTTCAAGAATGTGTTAGAAATTGAAAATGATCTTAGTATCTGAATACATTATTATACAAGATTTGCTGCACTCTACTGATTAACACGTACATTGTAGCATTGGATTCAAATATGTCCGTCCATACTTGGGATGCTATGCCATAGTAGCACTAATAATGCTCAAATTCATTACATTACCACCAACGGATGATTAAATTCAGCACCAACAACCATAGCATAATCTCAACAATCTAGTTAAAATGGTGCAAAACTCTGATCTAAGCGACCAGTAGCTGTAACATAATTAGCTTAGTTATAGGTAAACTAATATCCCATACGTAAGTTGTTCAAGCTTAATTTTAATAGCAGAAATTATCCACGAAGGATTCATTTTCATGAATAATTCCATATACAAAAACTTGTAAAAACACAGCATATATTAGTAAAAAAAAAAAACACACGTTAACAAATGAAATGTCAATAAAGGACACATCAACAACTAAAAATAGTGTCCATGTTAGAAAAGCCCTACCTTTTATGTATAAATATAGATATAGATGAATGATTTACAAAGTTGGTTTTCATTTTAGGTATGTAATGCTTGTAATTAATATGGGTAATTATTGTGCTCTTTTCCCATTTTTCTTAGGTGAAAATTATTCAATATATACAGCTCAGATGATTAATCTATGAGTTTTTGGAAGATCAGTATGAAATAAAGATTAAATAACCTTTACGTCCATCCAAGAATCGTGGACTTGTTGAATGATTTACAAAGTTGGTTTTCATTTTAGGTATGTAATGCTTGTAATTAATATGGGTAATTATTGTGCTCTTTTCCCATATGTGGACTTGTTGGAAAACAAAGATTTACTATGACCCAAGCAGCAGCAGTGCGTAAGTGACGGTCATTACTCTGCAAAAGCTTCATGATAACAGAGTGAGTTTCATTCTCACATTGCAGAAACAGTAGCTGCATTACAGCTTCTTTATGAAACTCATTTCCACTTGCAATATTGCAGAATACATACATCCCCTGCATGGAAATTGTAGAAAGAAAAACAAAATACAAATAAAGTCACTATTTTTCTTACATTATGTTAGATTGTATTAATCGTTCTTTATCTCCCGCCTGAATTAAAAACTCTCTTCACCTTTTATCTCTTCCTTTAGATTCCTATAGTATTCGCCAACGTACATGCAAGGATGGACCAGAACAAAATTTATAAATTGTTTTTAACATAACCTAACATAGAAGAAAGAAAGGAGGAAAGGACCCCTCCCATAGTAAGGTACGATGCAGTTGAAAAACTACTTCTTTGTTTTTATTTATCCTATTGGAGAAAATGAAAAAGCACAAAAAAGAAAAAAAGAAAATGACAACAAGAGAGAAAATATCAATTTTACCTCAAGAGCTTAATTTAATTGAGAGACGTAATAGAACCCATGGGGTAAGTTTAGAAGAATATCTTTATTTTTTAACCCTTACTATATGATATGAGATGAAAATATTAGCGGACAATGTATATAAGGTAGTCAACAAAATTTACCACTATTATCTTTACTTCAAGCAAAATAACCAAAGTAAGGGGAAAAAAAAGTAAAATAAACAAGTAAATCAAAGTTAAGTGAAAAATTCACCAACAAACAAAAAACTAGCTTATTTTACTATAAAAGAGGAATTCAGGTCAAAACCTAAATAAAAACAAATGAATATATCATATGAGAATATAAACTTCTGAAGCAAACACATGAAAATTAAACAATTTGGTAACTTACCTTTTCAACATACAAGGGAGAACTTGACAACCTCATTCAAGTTATAATAATAAGTCAGAAAAATCGTGCTTAATACTGATAATTAAGTTAGTCAAATATGCAGTGTTCTAGTCAATATCCATAGTCAATAATGAAACATAGAGCGGAGTGGCTAGTCCCCAAAATATGCAATTTTCTAGTTAATAAATCCATAGTAGTCAATGATAGAATACGGAGTGGAGCGACTAGACTTAAAATGCTATTTAATACTGATGCTTAAGTTAGTCAAATACGCAGTTTTCTAGTTAATAAATCCATAGTAATCAACGATGGAACACAAAGCAGAACAACCAATCCCAAAAGTGTTATTTAATACTAATGCTTAAGTTAGTCAAATATGCAGTGTTTTCTAGTTAATAAATCCACAGTAGTCAATAATGGAACACAAAGCAGATCGGTTAGTCTTAAAAATGCTATAGTGAGATAGCAAAGTGCGAAGCCGCTACTACTTCGAAGAGAGAAAAATAAAGACGAATATGGAATACGGAGCAGAGTGGCTAATCCCAAAAACGCTATAAGAAATAGTAAACATGAAGCGGAGCGGATAGTTCCAAAAATGCTACTTAATAATGATGTTTAAGTTAGTCAAATATGCCGTGTTTTCTAATTAATAAATCTATAGTAGTTAATAATGAAACACGAGCTGAGTAGTTAGTCCCAAAAATGCTATAGCGAGATAGTAAAGTTAGGAGACGACGTTACTCCGAAGAGAGAAAAATAAAGCTAATCAACGATGGAGCACAAAGCAGAGCAGCTAATCGCAAAGACACTATAGCGAAATAGTAGATGATGGAACACGAATAGGAGCGGCTAATCCCAAAAACACTATAGCGAAATAATAGACAATTGAACACGAAGCGGAGTGGCTAGTCCTAAAAATGCTACTTAACATTGATGCTTAGTCAAATATGCCATGTTTTCTAATTAATAAATCCATAGTAGTCAATGATGGAACACGGGCGAAGCGGTTAGTCCTAAAAACGCTATAGTGAGATAGCAAAGTGCGGAGCCGATGTTACTCCAAAGAGAGAAAAATAAAGGTAACCAATGATGGAATACAGAGCGGAGCGGCTAATTGCAAAAATGCTATAGCAAAATAGTAGACGATGGAACACGGAGCAGAGTAGTTAGTCCCAAAAACGCTAGTTAATATTGATGCTTAAGTTAGCCAAATATGCAGCGTTTTCTAGTTAATAAATCAATAGTAGTCAATGATGAAACATGAACGAAGTAATTAATCTCATCAATGTTATAAACCGCTACTCTAAAGAGAGAGAAATAAAGGCAAATAAAATTAATAAAACATAATGGAATACCAAAGGAAGGGAAGGTAGATTAGAATAGAAGAAAAAAATATATAAGATGAAAATAAGTCCATACAAGAACTGAGCACACATTGGTTTGCTAATATCATAAACCCAAATAAGATCACTCCCTTTTCATTGTCTAACTTCCTTGGTTAAGCCAAAGAAACAATGATTTCAACTAAGAAATTTATGAGCGCGCGAATTATGCTTCTCCTAATCTCCTTTGACCAAATTTGCATTTGGCTTAGGAGGATTACATTTCTCGATATCTTTCATATTGCGAAGCATAATAACTAAGCTAACTACACAACTTTTTTTTGAAGGTGGGGTTCTAGAAGCAGAGCTTTTGCAATACACCCCCACACTTTCAAATATCAAGTTGGGTGCAAAAACTTTCTATAATAACATAACCTATTTTCAAATGCCTCATCTCCCATTTTTTTTTAATGTATATTTAGGCCAGTGGAGCAATTCTGCCTAATACTACCAAATGACCCATGAAAAGGCAATTTCTTTTAACACATCTCATGCTTCCATGGAACTTTAGATCTAATGTGGTTCATGGGGTGTGTTAAGACATTGGCAAATACTAAAAGCACTAAACAAGCTTAAGATTGGACCACAAGAGAGCTCATACAAATACCTAATGCCCACATTAGAGTGCTAATATTATGAACACGCATTCTCAATGTTCAATTTGCGCACCTAAGAGAAAGCTTAACATCAGAAATCAAAGCCTCATCAGAAATCAAGACGCAAGTCCTTAAGTCATACACCATAAAACATGAGGATCAGTGGGAAATTACAGGGATGAATGAACGTCACTGCACCACATGCCAACCACCCACTTGCATTACAGGGATGTCAATGCCAAAAGCACTATCCCAGAAATTTCTATCATGTAACCATTAAAAACTTTATCATAAAAACAAGAATGAAAACCGGGCAACAATTTTATAAATGGATTGTTAAATTTCATAAATTAAAGAATAGCTCATAATGAGACACAAATCATAATAACACAGATCACAGAGCCTTCACAACTACTTTGGGAAATTGTTAGTTATCAACGTTCATAACTATAGAGTATGGATAGCCTCATTATAGAAGCTAAATATAAGAAAAAGAGCAAATGAGAAAGAGTGGGGGAAGTGAATCCAGATGGTCATTTCCAAATACATCAAGCTGTTGAGAATAATATAAATACACCATGATTGGCGGGCAAAGCAACCAGTAAAAAAGGTAAGACAGGCAATTACTTACTCAATAGTATAAAACTATGGATTTAGAAGTATAGGAAGATATGGGATGGAAATATCAGTGGACAACGCACATAAGGTAGTCAAAAAAATTACTGCTATTATCTTTACTTCAAGCAAAATAACCAATGTAAAGGGGAAAAAAAAGGTAAAATTAACAAGTAAATCAAAGTTAAGTAAAAAATTCTTAAGTACAGTACCAACAAACCAAAAACTAGCTTATTTTACTGAATAGGAGTAGTTCGGGTCTAAACCTAAATAAAAATAAATGAATATATATTCAATGTAATGGTATGAATATATAAACATTTGAAGCAGGAAAATTAGGCAATTTGGTAACTTAACCCTTTTCAACATATGAGGGGGCCTGCCATAACAGAGACCATGCACTTTCTAGCAAAGTTTGAGCACTTGACAGCGATTTGCGGAGCTGCCGCTACTCCAAAGAGAGATGAATAAAGGCAAATAAAATTAATAAACATAGGTGTGCTATTGAACACGCATTCTCAATTGTATTTGATTTCCACAAGAGAGCTCATAGAAGGAAGGACCTAGTGCCCACATAGGTGTGCTGATATCATGAACACGCATTCTCAATGTTCAGTTTGCACCTAAGAGAAAGCTTAACATCAGAAATCAAAGCATCAACAGCTTGTATATCAGCTAGTGCTCTGATAAAGAATGAGTCTATCAAAGTTATACTTGAATTGCATAGTCTTACCATTAGCAACTAAAATTAACTACATTGCAAGATGCAAGTCCTTAAGTCATACACCATAAAACATGAGGATCAGTGGGAAATTACAGGAATGAACGAACGTCACCGCACCACATGGCAACCACCCACTTGCATAAAATTGGATGTTAATGCCAAAAGCACTATCCCAGAAATTTCTATCATGTAACCATTAAAAACTTTATCATAAAAACAACAATGAAAACCGGGCAACAATTTTGTAAATGGATTTTTAAATTTCATATATTAAAGAATAACTCAAAGAACAGGTAGAGAAGATGTTAATATAACACATTAAAAATTGATATAAAATGCAATTGACAAGTGAGATGTGCAAGAAAACAATAAGTTCCTTGCAATTATTAGTGTGAACTTACAAGTACGGAAGGAACATATACACTTCATTTACTGCATTCCCAGCACTGGTCTAAGCATTTGCATTGATAGTCACTGCCTGCACTAAATACAGGCAATAGAAAATATAGAGTTGAATTCGCATCTGATAACAATGCCAGAAAAACAGAAAGAATTTTCACTGTCCAACAAGATTTTTTTATAGAGTCAATTGCGTGTATGATCAATACTTTCAAGAAACCTTCAAGAAAGGGAGTGGAAAGTTAATTTTATAAACCTTCTCCCTCTAACATGTCACATGTATGATCAATACAACCAACCTATTGTTAAAATCCAAGAATTAAAACTTTAAAATCTAACGTATTCTCGATATTAGCGAAAGATGTGTACGCAGAAATAACCAACATAATGAATTACATAAAAGGTAAATTCAAAATAATCTATCAAAACATAGAACTCTTATAAAAAAAAAATGGGAAAAAAAGATAGTTGAGAAAATGCGTGGAAGGAAAAAAAAAAACTTGCCTGAGAGTTTTGAACACTTTGGGAGCCCAGAGCTCTGATGGTAAGGGCCAAAATGGCAGTTGTTTCTCTTCAATTTTCCTGATTCCTAACTCTTTCAGTGCCCTGAAAATTTGAAACACAGATGACCTTCAAACGCAAAGGAGTCGAAAGAAAGAGCGAGTACAGGGAGAAAAGATTATCCTGGAGAGGGAGAGAGAAAGATCGGAAGAAGAGACTATATTGCCGCCGGAATAGAGCATGGGGGAGAAGAGAGATGGAGAGGGAGAGAGAGTTGATCGTCGCGAAGAGAGAGAAGATCAGAGAGAGATAAAGAACGATTAGTGAAGAGGTTGAAGAAGATATGTACGTCGCATTTCTCTGGCAATCGTCATCCCGTATGAATATGAATTGGGCTCCACGGCTTTCTTTCTGGTTCGCATCGAAGAGGGAGAGAAGATCAGAGAGAGATAAGGAACCATGAGAGAAGAGGTTGAAGAAGATATGATCGTTGCGAAGAGGGAGAGAAGATCAGAGAGAGATAAAGAACGATGAGAGAAGAGGTTGAAGAAGATATGATCACGAAGAGCTTCTGAAAGAGATAAAAGAACGATTACAGAAGGGAACGGAATTGATATTATATAAGTTCAGGCTGCAACGGTCAAAAAAAATTAGATATTCAATTTTTATACAATCAATTGAATATGCAACGGCAACGGTAAGGGTAAGAAGAAATAAAAATTGAATTTTATGTGACTGTAATATTTTAAATATTGTTATGTTATATATATTTTCTCCTACTTTCCGTTTTAGTCTTTTGTTTACTATTTTTGAATAAATAAGAAAATAAAAATAAATTAATAAGCGGTGTAAAAATATTGAATTATTATTTTAAATAAAATAAAATTATAAAAAGTATTTTTTTCAATATCTTATATTCAAAATAGAGAATGAGTAAATAAGGATATTGATTAAAAATTTGGGAAATCATATTAAAAAAATTGACAGAATCTCACAAACAAAACAGACTAATTTATCTATTAAATACAAAATTTTAAACTAATTATCACTTTACTACAAAACCAAAACTATTTTCTTAATACCACTATTTTTTGATGCCCCTAAAAAACCCAAATGAAATGATGTTGTATTAAAATAAAACAACCACAAAGGGCCATTTAATGGTGTTTTTAATAAAAGATATTAATAGAAAACGTCAATCTTGTTGACGTTTTCTTAACCTTTTATTTCTCAGCCGACTCATAATAATATTATTGCATAATTAGTTTATTAATTTCTTTTAACATTTTTAATTATTTTTTGCTGAATATTTTTTTATCAGATTCAAAAGAGTTATTAATAGTTATACAAGTAACAAGAAGTTTTTAGATTGGATTCATTGTCATTGTAAAAAATAGTTTTATACCATTATTAAGGCTTTTTTATTGGTGTATACTAGTTTTAAAAGGTTTTTACCAACATATACCAAATCAAAAAATATTTATCAATTTCTACTACTTCATAACATAATAATACAATTTTGACAACTTTTTTTTTTTTTTAATGATTCAAGGGATACGACTTCCCTTACTTTCTTCCTTTTTCTTTTTAAAAAAATTAATTATAATATTTATTAATTCAAATATTAAAATAATAAAAATAATTCAACACATAAAAATAATAAATAATATAACAAATATTCAAAAATAAATTAAATTAGATTAACTCATTAAAAAAATATAAATAAATAAATATTTTAAGGATATGGAATTCAATTTAAAGTCTATATTTTATATCATAAATCTTAACCAAAAAACCTTAAATTGTAAAAAGTTTAAATTAAAAACTTTAACATTGTGAACTATAATCGTAGACTCTACTTAAATTTTTAAGTTTAAATCTTCAGCATTAAGTAAATCTTAAAATCTAAAATACTAAACTTAAAAATTATAGAGTAAAAATATGAGTTTACACTTAAACAAAAATTAAGTATATGCTTTTAAAAATTAAAATTTAATATTTTAGTTCTTAAGTTTTAGTGTTTTAAAGTTTAAAATTTAGGTTCATGATTTAGGTTATTAAAATTTAAAATATAAAGTTTAAACTTTAAAATTTAAAGATTTGAGTTGATAGTAAATATTTTTAGATCTAGTATATGATACTAGTAGAAAAGCCCCGTTATTAAACAAGTGTTATTGTGCGAAAAAAAAAATGTTAAAATGTTTAGTACATAGAAAAATTATTTGTTGTTCTTTAATATCCTACAAATTTTAGTTATTTTATTTTAGCAATGTGACGTATGTGATGGCCCATCCGCCCACGGCCGAATCAACAACATAACAAATAATCTCAGAAAAACAACAAACTCTCACAAGCTCCTTCTCTGATTCTCCTCTCGCTCTCTCTGCTTCGTCTATTCTTTATTCAGGTACCATTTCTCATTCCTTCTGTATGTGAGCAGAAACATTTAATTTTACCGTTCGGTTGCTTCCATCCAACAAACCAATTTTCTTTTTTCGTGGAAGTTAAATTTTCTCGAGAAATTTAGGATCTAATGGATCTGAATTTTCACAATTATGGTTTTTGATACCTGTCCTTTGTTTTTGTTGCCATAGAAATTTACCACCTTCATAAATTGGGTGGATGGGTGAAGAAGGAATAAAGCTCTTCAATATTGTTGCTGTGCAAAGGAATTAATGGCTTCGTGTCAGCTAGATGTGGTTAAGATTGCTTATCCATTTTCAGCTGGGCTCTGCCTCAACTGCAATTTGCTGTCGTCTGGGTTAAACTGACGCACCCTTCATATTCTTGGTAATCTTAAATCTTCACTTGTCTGTTCTTGCTGCTTTTTTCTTTTCTTTGTACTTTCTAATAAATTCTTGCTGCAAGTTATTCTTTACTTCGTTGCTTCAATCTGTTTGAAATTTCGTTTTGGTTTCTGCCAACCAAGAGTAAACTCTAGTGATTGTTGTCTATGCTCACGCTTCTCTTTGTAATCTAATTTGCTTACATATGCCAATACCAGAAAAAAGAGAAGATGTCAACACAGTATGACAAGTTCTCTAAGGATTTTGTGATGGGAGGAGTGGCAGCTATCATGTCAAAGACTGCAGCTGCACCAATCGAGAGAGTGAAACTTTTATTACAAAACCAAGGAGAAATGATAAAGAGAGGACAACTCAAGAAACCATATCTGGGCGTAGCTGATGGCTTTAAGAGGGTCTTCAGGGAGGAGGGTCTTTTTGCCTTTTGGAGAGGTCATCAGGCCAATGTTATTCGATATTTCCCAACACAGGTGAGTTACCTTAATAACGTCATGTTTGCTGTTAAAGACATGTATCCCCCTCGCCCCGCCCTCTCTTTCTTTCATGTTGTATATAACATAAGCATGAACAAAATGAAAACATAAGCATAAATAACATATCTTAATCTTTGTTAAAAAGATGGAATTCTCCATTTTTATTTTTTATTTTTAATTTCAACATAGGCTTTTAGCGTATATCACTGCCCTATTTTTTTTCAATCTTTTATTTTGAGGGATTTCCTAATACTGCCAGAGATTGGTGATTTGAGGAGTAGGATATCTAAGTTTTTCAGGAAAATGCATTCATACCAGAAAATGTGCTTAAAAATGAAATATACAGTCTCATGCTTTGGTATTTGATATTGCTGCCTGGTCATACTGTGTTCATTGCAACTCAATTTGCACTCTACATCCTTGCATGACAGATTTCATTGGCTCAATACTGCTTCATTGTACGGACATTATGCAAAATATTGGTACAGAAATTCCCTTTTTGTCTGTAAAATATATGTGGAACTGAAATCGTGGATGGATAACTGATGGTTTTCTCCAATCATTCTGCATTCCCATCGATTCCCATAATTGTATGTCTTGAACAATTATTTTATTTTTCATAGTTTGATCTATGGAATTTTAGGAATAATTTTTGAGTGAACAGTTGATTGGTCTATAGGCTTTCAATTTTGCATTCAAAGGTTACTTCAAAAGCATTTTTGGGCGTTCCAGAGAGAGAGATGGGTACATTAAGTGGTTTGCTGGAAATGTGGCTTCAGGCAGTGCTGCTGGAGCAACTACTTCACTTCTTCTGTATCATTTAGATTATGCACGTACACGATTGGGCACTGATTCAGGGGTGAGCCATGCTAATGGTCAGCGCCAGTTTAAGGGGCTAGTTGATGTGTACCGTAAAACCTTATCAAGTGATGGAGTTGTTGGTCTGTACAGGGGATTCGGGGTTTCAATAGTGGGAATCACCATGTACCGAGGCATGTACTTTGGGATCTATGACACCATGAAGCCCATTGTTTTAGTTGGCCCTTTTGAGGTAAGCAGCAGTACTTTGAAAAAGAGCTATCTAGTTCACAGTCAAGGCGAAAATGCTGTAATTAGATGCACCCAACTGATCAGTTTTGTTATATTCTTTTATCATTGGACAAGCTATCTGTTTGGTCTCATGTAAGAGTCCTACTAAATTACTAGTTTCAACCTGTGCTATGCATGGGTAACTTCTGCAAATAATTTGAATGGTTGCAAATAGAAAATATTTAGAATTATGAAGTATAGCAATGCACTTATAATGAAACTTATATTGTTTAAATGCAATGTTTATTTACTTGTGTGTTAGATATTATGTGTATGAGATGCTTAATGTATGATGATATATACATATATATATATATATATATATATATATATATATATATATATATATATATATATATATATATATTTTGGTTTGTAAATGTGTGCCTATAACATAATGGTTTAAATAATACTGACCTTTTGATTTTGAACATTCAACTTCAAGACAAGTACTTTGGAATATGACCTTAACAGAATTTTGTTGCTGTCATCTTTTCTTAGATGTGTTTCCTGATGAATGACTTGGAATGGTTCACAGAATGCTGCTTGAGTTTTTTAATTCCACAAACCTGCATTCCAAGCCTGAGTCCCTTTATTCATTTCTCTGCAGGGAAATTTTTTTGCTAGTTTCTTTTTAGGTTGGAGTATCACAACCTTTGCTGGGTTTTGTGCCTACCCGTTTGACACGCTGAGACGAAGAATGATGCTAACGTCTGGGCAGCCAATAAAGTATTGCAATGCAATGCATGCATTCAATGAGATCGTTAGGCATGAGGGCTTCCTTGCTCTATTTCGAGGAGTTACTGCAAATATGCTTCTTGGTGTAGCAGGGGCTGGGGTGCTTGCAGGATTTGATCAGCTGCACAGAATCTCATCTAGACATGGTTACCCTTATGATACCCAGAGAGTTTTAAAATGAGTAGGGGATTTGTAGAGTAGTGTATCACTTTACACTGATTAATATTAGCCACTGGGGGAAGAGAAAGAAGAAATAAGGGGCTCTACTAAGATAGGCAGAGGAGGCAAAAGGAAGGATGAACTTGGGCTGCAAATGTAGTCCATTAACATGTCTTCTTCTCCTTCTGTGAAGCCTGAAATTTGGAGGGTTGCAAAGATACAATTTCTAGACATTTAAAAAAAAAATAAAAATCATTGTAAAGTTGTAATTCAGCCATTGAAGCCATTAGAGTTGATGAAGCTTGTAAACAATAAAATAGTTTGGTCGTTACTCCTTTTGATATTGCATTGTTAGCAAAGGTCTCTTGTTGCCTCCACTTGAATGTCATTATCTGATATAATGATAGATCATCGAGGCATAAGATCAAATCCATCTTTGTCTGTGTCGCAAGGAACGAAAATAGAGGATTTTAGAGAAGATACTATGCATTTTTGTTTTTGGGCTATCTTCTTTTAAATGCAATATTGGTACTATAAGATGTGCATAATGGGAGACTCTTTTTGTCTTGAATTGACTGTAAAATGCACCAATGCAAGTGGATTGCACAAATCAGAAGCTGATGGCACCCTCAGTGACACAAGGTGTGGGATATCAAATGGAAAAGAGAATATGGATAGCATACTACTTTCTACCCTAAAAAGTCATTTAATAAAAATAAAAAGTCTAATGCAAAGCTTGATAAACAAACAAAGACTAAACATCAACAAAGGTTGGTTTAGTTGATAAAAACTAAAAGTGCATCTAAAAAGATACAAGGTTGAATTCTACTAAGGGTCTTGTACTTGTGGGTAATTTTTAAGTATTTTTATAAATATAAGTATTTTTTGAACTTTAAAACTTATTCTAATCCCAATGAATTTTTCAGAGTAAACATGTACTACATACATTTAGTGAGTCAAACTATAAATAATACACAATTAATTGCTTTAATTTAGAGGTTACCCGTGTAAATGAATCAATACCAAATCAAATCTTATGAGTATATTAATGTTCTTTATAGAAACAAACACGAGTAGTCTTGGACTTATTAAAGCTCCCACACAAACATGAACAATCATCTCTTAATCTTCAGTATTTATTTTTTTATTTTTTTATCTCCTCTTTTCCGTTGCTTCATCTTCACTGCAGTATTCAGCAAGTAAAACTAATGCTCGATTCTGCCTATGTTGTCACCTATCCTTTCCACCTGAAGCTAATGTTTTAATAAACCCATAAATATATGCAGTAATTAAGAGGACATTTAGTTCATGGAATAGTTCAATATAAGAATGAAATGAGGAATAAAAGGCTCTATTACTACAATTGATATGTAATACCATCCATGGTAATAAAAACATTTATCTACCTAAAATAATCATAAGAATAGTCTAATACCACCAAATATTTAACAATGGTGATTTCATTAAATTTGAGGAATTGAACATTCCTAAAGACATGGACAATGTGAAAATGGACTATTTCAAGATTTATTAACTACATGAAGCAAACATGCTCTAAGAAATAGGAAACTTGAAAGATGCTTTTGTTTATGGTCTTATGTTTTCTGGTGTCAAGTGTGTGTCAGTGTGGCTGGTGTGAATGGGTGGAGGGACGTTTAGGTGAATTAGGAAAAATTAGCTTTGTTTCTGTTGCTGAGGGAGCTAAGCACGTTTATTCTGCCATTTTCTTGCTTTTTTATGTTTTCTCATTCTTTGCTTTCTAATATTTAGGTCTCTTTCTTTTTCTTTACTCAAAATAGAGAAAAAAAAAAATTATTAGATGGGTTGCTCTTCTCAGCTGATGGATTTTCCCAAGGAATGTTCAAATTCTACGGTTTTTTTTTCACTATATCTTTTATATCTATATATCCACTGTAATATAATATACCAATTAATTTAAATTTGAGCAAGAAAAAATCATAAAAATAATAAAATTCTCTTTACTGAACATGAGACTCAGAATAATTCTCGAACAATCCCAATCCCTTACCAACTGATTGTCATGGCTTCTTTTGTTTACTTAGACGGAGTGTGAAATGATCTTAAAAATGTATACGGATATTTGACATGTACAACAATACCTTAGGTTCTGACAGAAAATGCATGTATCTTAGGCTCTCAACTCTTCGTAAAACAAAATTATATAGTGTGTTTGTACCTTTGCACAACTTGTAAAAAAGTATCTATCATAATAATAATAATAATACTTACTTTTCTAATTCTAATTTTTCTCTGTAAGCCACTGTATGGTACAATTTGGCCTAAACCAATGATCTTATTCCAACTTGCAACCTGTACATATATTGCTCATCAAATCTTTGGTTTTTCGAATGGCAGCAGCAAAAATAGGCTTGTAACATCTGAAGGCTGATTATGCCACCCATTAACCCTCATTCGGGAGATGTACAACGGCGGCATGCCTACGTTGCCTCTCACGAAGATATAACACAGTTAGAAGACATACAAAGAGAGTGAGAATTGTTGCATTGCCCTCCTCCAAAAGCACATTCTCCACCCATGCTTCTACTTTGGGATAGACTTCTGGCAACGAATCAATGATATTGACCTGATATAAACAATATGCTACTGCAGTGAGGGTCTACAGGATGATGGATGACAGAAAATCCCATATGAATATACAATATGCATGACAGTAACATCGTAGCCATTGAATATTGTCTTTTGGCCTCAAAGAAAAACAAGGTTTTGAACTAAGAAATTTTTTTTTCCAGGTAAATAACTGAAAGAAATTTAGCACTTGAAGCAAACATGTAAATGAGGTAGCTGGAGAAGAATGGGTTTCTTCAATTACTCCACTGGAATAAAATAGAATTCCTATTTTCTAAACTCATTGCCAGGCCACTTAATGCTTGTAAGAATCCAGTACTGCATCAAGTTACAAAAAGAAACTCACCATGAAACTATCAGCATAGTTCTTGCGTATCCACAAACTTGCAAGCGCCAGGGTGACTGGTAACTTTGCTGCAGGATCATGCTGTACAGCTTCATCATAGTAACGCTTGGCCAGATGAAGGTCTAATGGAAGGCCTAGGCCATGTTCATGCATGTATCCAAGATTGAACATGGCTTGTGCATTAGATTGATATTTAGCATGCATGTAAGCCTCAGCAGCTCGTTCATAATCCTTGGCAGTTCCCTGAGAGATGAAAAAAAAGAAGAAACATCAGAAAGAGCAAGAAAAGGCCAGAGGGAGAACAAGTACCACGGTTTAAATTAACTGTCCATAGTATCAAATGTGTAAATTATCACAAAATACATACCCGGCCATAGTAATAAGCGTCTCCAATCAGTAAAGCAGCATGTTCATTACCCTGCTCAGAAGCTTGCCACCACAGAGAATGTGCACGCTGATGCATTTCAGCATCCGTGCAAAATCCAGATTCACCCATGCACATACTACGTTCACCATATTTGTCGAGAATCCATGCAGCATTACTTTGTGCTACCTCATAGCCCATCTCCGCCATTCTTGAATACAATATAAATGCCTTACCAATATCACCTTTTAAGTATGCTTCTAGAGCCCATCTAGACAAGGAACTCCAAGGACCCCGCTCTGCAACAAGTTTGTATAATCCAGTAGCCTAAGATAGAGAAGAAGTTCAAACTATTAGCAGGTATATTCATCAGCTTTACCTACTTATGACAACAATTCAGGAATGAATGTCAAAAGTTTAATTCTTGGCCCATATTCACAAAACTCACAGTTCTTGCAAGTTCAGTGCTGTATGAAGTACATGAAGTTTTGATTTTGCCGGCCTTATCTAACCACTGCCTCTTAAAGTGGCTTTGGCTTATTACATAATTCACTTATTTACATTGATAAACAGTCTTGATTGTCAGGAAGCAAATGAAAATTTGTATGCTTGCAGCAAAGAGCATATTTAAAGCCAAGCTGTATGGGTTAACATTGATCCAATGAAGAAACAGTAAATAATGCAAATGGAAGTGTCAGGTTCAATCAGGAAAAATAAGTATCACTTACATAGATTATAAGAAGATATACGAAGAACTTACCATTTGAATATTCTTCTTGCGCCCAATACCAGTATGGAACATTTTTGCAAGCTGGTAGAATGCCTTTGGTTGACCATTATTAGCAGCAACTATTAAGTAATTATATGCCAACTTTAAATCTCTTTTTACCCCTATCCCTTTGAGATACAAGACACCCAGGTTATAGTACCCACCAACCTCATCATTTTGAGCAGCCTTTTCAAAATATTCTTTTGCCTGTGATTTGCAAAGGACAATGTTAAGCTAAACCATAAATGATAAATACTTCATGCAGGTGAACCTGATATTAATGCCACTACAACAAGCTAAAAGTGGGAAAAAGAACATGTGATATATATAGAAGGAAAAATCCATCTTCTCCCCTTCTCTCAAGCAGTTCGAGCCTCAAAGACTATCTAAAGGCATGCCTTATTCAACCTTAATTTCCATTACTAGTTCAAAAAGAACTATTAAGTGTACAATTGAATTTTATGAGTTTCTCTGATTCAAACAAACATCAAACCAATTCACTGAAATGAAGGGAAATTTTTTATGGCTTGCAACTTAAAAGACGCATTAAAGGATCAATTGTATTGCCTAAATGGCTACCACACTTAAAACAATGAATAGAATTCAGTAGGTTAAGCAGACCAGGACATACAAACAATATATCTACAGTTAAAGTATACAGAGAGCAAATATGATCTTACTTTTGTGTAATTCTTCTTCTCCACTCCATAGCCTTTTACATACAAATACCCCATCCCGTTATAAGCAGAATATAGTTGCTGTTTGGATGCAAGTGTAAGCCATTCAAGAGCTTTAGTATAGTTTCTTTCGACACCTGCTCCCCTAGCATAAATCTCTCCAAGAAGCTCCATTGACCTTGGCTCCCCCTTTTCCACGGCTTTCAAGAACCAGGACAATGCCTTGGCATGATCACGCCTTAATCCTCGCAGCCCAAAGTAGTAAAACAATCCAATTTTGAACATGGCTCCAGCATTTCCTTTCTGTGCTTGATATTCCAATATCTGAAAGTCCTCATCCTCCTCCCCTCTAGATTTTCTCAAAGCCTCTTTATTCTCCTCAGCTCCATTGTGGAGCCTAACTGGTTCAATAACAGGGGAATCTTTTGAAATTAAAAAACTGTTTACAGCTACTTCTGCTAATTTAGCATAAAGCTTAACAGCTTTTTCATCCATCTGCGACCAAACAATACATTAACTCATCAAACAAAGTAAAATGGCACACAAGACGTACACAAGCACTTCTAGTAAAATTCTATATCCAAAACAGTACATCAGTAACAATCTTCCTTAAAAAAATTTCTAAAACCATTCCGAATATTAATCGTTGCACAAGATCATTAGTTCATTGCAGACCTCCCCGAGCTGGAGATGAGTTAAAAATATCTTTTGGCTCCGGCGAGAACACACCAGATGAGAAATCCTACCTAAACAAAACACGAGAACCATACTTTTTTATTCCTTTCTCTTAAAAGCAGCATAAAGCCAGAATTATGTCAGAAAACAAAATTATGCCCGCAGTTTTGGAATAGCTAAACTTAACGATACATGTTCACTAGAATCGAAGACCCAGTTTACTGTCGACCCCAAGTTTTCTTTTTCCTTTTCCCCCTCTCTCCCTGAGCTAATAAAGATATAAAATTTTGAGATATCATAACTTGAACATTCACAAGTCAAAAAAAAAAGAATGCAAGAGTGGGAAGTGCTTACATCTTGGCGCAAGTATGTATACGCCAAAGCCATTTTGGACTGCATATTACCGCCCTCAGCAGCAAAGTGATGATACAAAAATGCCTTTGCTTTGTTCTTCTCTTTCACATGGCCCATTCCATACAGGAACCCTAGAACTGACTGCGCTGCTGGGTACCCCGATTCAGCTGCCGTCTCGATCTCCCCTGTCGCCTCCTCCATTAAACTCACATCTCCTGAGCTAACCGCCGACATTATCTTTCCGACGGCGGAGTAGTAAAGCTCCTCGGACTCTGTTCTCAATTCGGCGGTAAGGGCAGTTGAGTCGGACTCGAAGATCGGGCGCCATGACCCCGGGTCGAGCTCCTCGTCGGACTTGTGGGAATCTGAGTCACCAAACTCGTCCCACTCAGCAGCCGAGTCGGAGTGGGTGGGATCGGCGGAGGGATCGTCGACGGATGTGATGCCCTCCTTTAGCTCGTCCTGAGAGAGGACTAGGACAATGCGGCGTGCAGTGAGAGAAAGAGGATAAAGAGAGAAAATGAGGAGAAAGAGAACGAATTTGAAGGTTGGAGATGGTCGTCGACGCATTGTCAGAAGAAGAACAAGGAAGAGAGATTTTGGAGGAATCGGCGATTTCATGGAAAATCCGGCAAAGGGTAAACGTTGGGAGGGGGAAATATTTGGAGATTATATATATGTTCGCTTTGACTTTGCCACGTCTTGGGCGGTCTTTCAACCAATAAGAATTTGCCTTGTCATCACTTCAACCTTTGTTTTTCTTTTCTTTTTTTCCCTGATAATTAACTTTTTTTTTTCTTTTACAATGAATTCACTTGTATTTATGCCTAATTTTTTTAATATGGTATTTGAATGTGTGACTTAATGATTTATGTTATTAGATCTGCTGTCGAAAAATGTAAGTAATATATAAAAGGATTGAGATTTAATTTTCTCATTTAACAAAAGAAAAAAAAATGTTATGATTAAATTTTTATTGCCGTATTAAATAATATTTAGACATTTTATAAGAGATCAAAAATAAAATATTAAATTTTTATGACTAAATAGCTTGTAGTAGCCAAATATATATATATAAAAAATTAACTAGATAGTATTTCTTTTTAAAATTTTTACTTTTATAATTGAGCAATAATTTTTTAATTTTGATTATTTTACCTTTCCTCTTTCTATTTTGGTTTTCAAGAGAAGAACTCATTAACGAAAGCACTGCCATTTCATCGGTGTTCACTGTGGTTAAGCTCGTTGCCTACTGCTATGTCAGTTGAGCTAAAACTGTCCCGCTCCAATCGCATATATCGACCTTCGGTAATTGAGCTCTCTATCTATCTCTGTGTGTGCAAGCAGAACCGAAAACGTTCTTATATTGGAATTTCAGGAACCTTTGGAAGGCAAAATCATCGTAAAGACTTCGTCTTCAATTTCTCACTATGGAATTCGTGTTGCCGTTAAAGGATCTGTCAACTTGCAGGTTTGAATCAACCCCTTGTTTGGTTGCTGACAATTTTTTGTTTATCTCAAAAGTAAACCTCATTTTACACAATTCTGGTATAAGAATTCCTGGTTTATTTTGCATAATTATTTTTTTCTTATTGGTTTTGCCTAAGAGGATCTTGAACAATTATTCTTTCTGAATTGGGGAATTTTAAAAATGCCTCTGGTGTTTTTGCTCTTATTGCTTATGAAGGTCCGTGGAGGATCAGGAGGGGTTATCGAGTCTCTTTATGGCGTTTTGAAGCCTATCCACATTGTGTAAGTTTATCTGTTGTCTATTTTGGTTCTGGTATTATTGTATAGTGACTGTGTGCTGTAGTCTGTAACTTTTATCCTTGAGCTACAAGTAAGTTATTGCCTGCTTGAAAATGATAAATTTTATTAGATTTTAGTCACCAGAACGCTATTCATTGGGCCAACGTTAATCCTTTGACGAACTTAAGAAATAATTCTAAGATGAATCAAGAATTGGTAAAAGTATTTACACTTATACAGCTTCCCTGGACATTTAGAGATCATGTAATATTGAAAATCATATTGCTTATGCTCCATGGTTCACTGGTCTCATTAAAGTTCTTATCTTTTTTAGTGGAAAATTGTATTATTTGTATCTTAAATATGTATGTAAACAATTAAAAGTATTCTTTACTTCATCCACGTCACCTATGCTTAACAATACAAGATCCATTTGCTCTTGTTGGATCAATCTCAATTTTAATGGGATTTGATCTGGTGTCTCTGCCCATTTGCTTGCATTGCTTTGCAGCGGGAAAATTTTCATGATTGTACAGCTTCAAAATATTTTCTATGGTGAAACCATGAAAGTGGTAATTCTTACTGGATTCAAAATCTGATGCAAAAATAACCTGAAACCTGTTCCTTCATGTTGTTTATGCAAAAAATTCTTTGGCCCATATTATAAGAAGTTCAAATAATATTATTTCTGGCTTGTAAACAGGAAGAGGACCGTTGAGATTAAACCTTCTGGAAAGATTGGTTCGGGTACTACAGAGGTAGTATATTGTAGTCAGCTACTTAAATAGAATTCGCTCTTGGTGTATATTGAGATTAAATTGTTTTATTCATGCCTCAAGCTTTTAAAGTAACCATTTTAATATCTTTTGTCTTGTAGGATCAAATGATAGATTAAATGTTGAGCTGTGCCTTTGGAATGATTCCTTTCATTTACATTCTTGCTGGTTCATTCTTCATATGTACTGTTTATATGTCAGGTCTGCATATACTGTTAAGTGGCCTGCACATGCTTTCATAGTTTGCTAAACATACGATAACATGCCAATAAACTTCCTAGGACCTAAGTGTTTGAAATAGAAATCGATCCTGTTAGTGTTCACTGAAGTATTTGAGTTGCTTTCTTGTGGGTTAACTGTGGGTAGATATGAATGTGATATCTGACAAACTTTGTGTTTAATGTTTGATTTGACCTGTTGGTAATTAGGTAGAACCTGTCAACTTGTATCCATGTTTCATTGTAAAATTTTCAATCTTTAATGTTGCAGGTGCCTTTTTCGTTGATTCTGAGAAAGCCAGATGAGAATTTAGAAAGATTTTATGAGACTTTCCATGGAGCAAATATTAGTATCCAGGTATTATATATTTATTCATTTATTTATTTTCAGAAGGTGTTTTTATGACCAATTCTTCTTGTAAGGGGATCATTGTTGTACACTCCTCCCCTTCTCTCTTTGAATTTTGACATAATTTGGACCAAAAATAATTGGTATACCTTTAAATAGTATTTGGTGACTGTAGATATTGCTCGTGGGTACTTGCATAAATCTTTATCAACAACCATGGAGTTCATTGTTGAAACTGACAGAGGTATAACTTAGTCCTCTCCACTACTTTCTTTCAAATCTGTTTATGAATGAAGGATCAAATTACATAATTTTCTTTTGTTTGGGATGATTTTTCAGCTGATCTTCTACAAGGACCTCTTCCTCCTGAGATGGTTATCTTCTACATTACCCAGGACACTCAAAGACATCCACTTCTCCCTGAACTAAAATCTGGTGTGTGGTTCACCAGCTGGTTACACACGTTTACAAACCCAAGCAAACGAAATTTGTGCTTTTGCTTCGTGATTTTCATCACCTGAAATATCTGAGGCCAAAATTGAGTCTCAAATAGTGGTTGCGTTATCTCTATTGGCCTTTAGATTGTGGCAGTCATTATAATATTCTTCCCATGATTCATGCAAGGTATTATTGTATTTTGAATAGGTGGATTTCGGGTGACGGGAAAAGTGTCCACGCAGCGTTCTCTGTCTGATCCCATTAGTGGTGAGCTAACAGTAGAAGCATCTGCAATTCCAATTCAGTCCATTGACATTCACTTGCTTCGAGTTGAATCTATTCTCATGGGGGAGAAAATTGTGACTGAAACCTCTCTGATTCAAACAACTCAGGCAAGCAAACACGGGATATGTATCCGAGCATTTCAAACAAGAACAAGATTTTAATTCTCTTTTTCTTATTCATTGACCAGATAGCAGATGGAGATGTATGCCGTAATTTGACCCTGCCAATATATGTAATACTTCCCCGTCTTTTGACATGTCCGACAATCTTAGCCGGGTGAGTGTCCTCTCAATGACAAATATCCCTTGTTTTGTAGCCTGTAATTTTGTTTGTCTGTTATTATTTTTATTTATTCATTTATTTTTCTCCCTTTCAAACAGTCCATTCTCAATAGAGTTCAAAGTTGCCATCGTTATAAGCTTTCAGTCAGAGCTGTCTAAATCACAAAAGAAGTCTGATCCCAGAACTCCTAGATTGTGGGTAAGTGCAAATCTATTTTTCTCCCAGTGGTTCATATTTCTTTTGTCTTCTTTCTAAAGGATTATATTTTGTTTATACGAGTCTGCAACTTGTTTTTGCCTAACCAAGTAACCATATATTTGTTTTGAACTTTCAGCTGGCAATGGAAACATTACCACTTGAGTTAGTTCGGACGAAGTAAGATGATCTGTAGGAAAGGGCGCCAAATAAATAGAGCAGGAAGTGGATTTATGACGTTGAATGTGTGAATACTTTCATTGTTCCATTCATAATATGGGCACTCCATGATAGATTTTCAATCCTGTTTACTGGGGGATTTCTTTTGTAAGCCCCATATTTTCCATTATAACTCCCATACTATTTTCTTTTCATGTAAAATTACATAGCTATCCTTTTCTTTTTCTTTTTCTTTTTTTACCCATTTTTCCACCCCCAGATTTTCTCACCCCTGAAACCAATTTGGTGCCCCTATTAGTCTTGCATCAATAAATGTTAATAATTTGAAAAAAAAATGACCTAACGGAAATAGTTTAATGGACTTCGAAAAATTTGTAACACACAAAATAAATATAATTTATGAATTTTGAATAATTTATAGCACAAAAAAATATTATTATAAATTTTAAAAATTTTGTAACACAAAATTATTATACTATAAATTTTAAATAATTTGTAGCAAAAAAAATATTGTGTTATAAAATTTGAAAAATTTATAACACAAAAGAAATTTGTACTATAAATTTTGTAAAAATCGTAACACAAACAAAAAATATTTCAAACACGAAAACCGTAGAGAACTATCAAAATTTCAACTCTAAATGATAAAAAAACACCCAAAATAGAACATAATCCAACTTACACCTCATTGTCAATAGATACACTTGAAAATTACAAAAACTTAATAAAATCTCTAAACAAATCACAAATCCTATACATGAAAATCCCAAATCACTGGCCAATCTCCACACGGGCATTGTTAAAGTATAAAATAGAAAAATAAACAAAATAGGGTAGGAGAAAATGGGCATAATTATTGTCGCAGCTGCAATGAGAGAGAGACAGAACTTGATTTTGAGATCCTATACTTCTCATTGCCTTTGGTAGCAATGGAAATGGCGATGAGTGACTATGGGTGTGGTAGAGAGAGAAAACCGTTAAGGTGAGGTAGAAAGAGAAGAACAATGTGGGCAAGATATAGAGAGATAGGGCTAGAAGTTTTGAAGGTGACGGTGTTTCAAAGGTTTTTGATGGGAGTAAGGTTGAAGCCTTGAAGGGGTTTTAGTTTTCGGGGGTGGAAGGAAGGAAAACTTCGTTTAAATGGATATAGGGGTAGCTTCGTCATTTTGCTTGAGTTGAAAAGAATAAAATTATGGAAGTGTTAAAAGAAATCCACTTATGTAGCATTATTAGAACTTAATAAGAGAAAGTGAAGGAATCTTAAGTTTGCACTTCAATGGCCTGCTCAAAGGAGTTGGTCTAAACTATAGTCCTTTTGACTCCAAATGGAATACGGCCTTATGTTGTAATGTGGCGCTAAAGGAATAATGTGAAATACAGTGAGAAACGAGGTTTAGTGCAGTCAGTAGCATACCCTAGGAGCTCAAAACGTGAAACATGGTGGGAACTTATCTAGGGAGAAAATAGAGTCTAGCCCATCACGAGTTCTTTCCAATAAATCTAGCTAAAGTAGAGAGAGGAAAATGGGGCTCGCTCTTCCCTCTATGCCTTTCTCAATCCAAAGTAGAGGATTCGATGATCCATTTCAGAGTCTAGCCACGCTAACTATTAATCGTGCGGGTTAGTTATAAGAACATTTAATGTTCTAAGGGTTGAAACAGTAGAGTAATGGTCTTTTGGAACTTTAAGACAGCACTTTAGACAATTATTTAAACACAAAGCATCCAGTAATAATTTATGAGACACCAAAATCCAGGCTTTAAATATCAATAGGCAAACAGAAAGCAAACCTCATCCCAATTCCACTCCAAATGTATTCTTTCACTCAACCGAAAACTCAAACAACATGGAATGTTGGTACTTCTCACCCGGTCGGACAACAACGGATGGGAAATTTGGCTGGTTTATGGCATTAGGGAATCCCTGTGTCTCCAGGCACAGCCCTGCGTGCTTTCCATATGCAGCGCCTCCTTTTCCAGAAATACCATCAACATAGTTCCCAGTGTAAAATTGCACACCCGGGGCATTTGTCCACAAGTTTAGTACCCTCGAACTTGATGGATCCCTTACCTTAACAGCACGTTTCAAACGATCTTTCTCTTCTCCACAATCAAGCACATAATTGTGGTCATAACCTATCCCAACCTCATTAATGGTGTTACCTATCCTCTTCTCGGATGTAAAATCAAATGGCGTGTCCTTAACAGGCTTGATTTCACCGGTTGGGACAGTATTCTGATCCACAGGAGTGTAATGATTAGCCCATATCTGAATTGAATGGTCATGTATATTCCCCGAGTTGTGACCAGCTAAGTTCCAGTATGTATGCTGAGCCAAGTTAATTATTGTGGGCTTGTTCCCTGGCACTCCCTCCATGTCAAGCCTCATAGTGGTGCTTGAGGTGAGAGTGTAAGTTGCAGTAACAGTGATATCGCCGGGATAACCTTGTATAATTGAAAACAAAGCTCTTTAATGAGAGAAAAGAGTAAAAGGAAAGGAGGAGAGATAGAGAAAGAGGTACAAACAATACCTTCCTCCCCATCAGGGCTGTGATACTTAAAAGTGATTGATGGGGTTTCGCCTTTCTTAACTTCAACTACCTGCCACACCTTCTTGTCAAACCCAATGTGACCACCTTAAATATGGAAGAGAATCAGGGGTCAACAAATGTGCAAAATCACAGATGAAAACAGCGAAGGACAATGTATATCATCAATGAGCAACTTTCTTCAGAATTTTATTTTTCCTTTTTCCTCTAACTTTTTTGTGGCGGGGGTGTTGAGGCTTGTAATTCAGACTCCTCCTTCAAGATCATATTTTATCCATATCATGGACATTGCTCACATTCCATTGAAAGATGGTCTCATGATTACCATGAGAAGTAAGAACAAAGATTTAAGATACAGTTCAACTATTTGGGTCTCATATTTTTAATTTATGAATCCATTTGAGTTCATAGACTATGGCGATTCCGGCACTGAAAGGCCTATTTACATCCGAGAGGAACTGTATTATACCATGCATGTCAGGTAGTGTGAATCAACGACTAGAAGATTGTTTATTAAGAGAAGAATTTATCATGTAAGTACACCTTTCTTGCAAGTATGTTAAAATTATGAGAAATGAACTTCACACTTACTAATTTCAACAACCTGGAAATTTTGATATAGTATGGCAAAGGGACTAAACAGATATAGAATTTCATACCATGGAGACTGTTTGGGGGCTTGTTGACAGGTAAAGAGTATTGAACCCCGTCCAGTGTAAATTTCCCTTCTTTAATTCTGTTTGCAACCCGACCCACAATGCAGCCAAAGTACGGAGCAAGACCTTTCTGATCATCATAAAATTTAGCAGAAAATGATCAGAAGAAAAGGAAAAAAGGAAACACCTTTAAAATGTCGAATCTAGGAGACAGACATGCAAACCGATAACTTGGTTTTGCTACCGAAAACACTACCAATATCAGTTTTTTATAGTGAATAAACAAGTAACGGTAGAAATCGTGTTAAATTCACACAGTTTTCTAACTTCTAACTAAAAATTCCCAGAAAAATTAATTAGATGATTCTCAAAGCTCATCAGATAAACTAATGGCAAAATTAATTAACCGATAATGAGTAAAGCTCTGATTCCACAATCACTAAATCGAAACCAGAAGGATTTACGCAAATTTACCTGATATGGTTCAACAGAGTCGAACCCAAGAACAACATCAGCCAGCTTTCCTTCAAAATCGAAACAAGCACATAAATCAGTAAAACTTTCGCAATCAAATAGGGGAAACGAAAACCATACTTTTTCTTTTTAAAGAAAATTTAATCACCATCTTTGCCGGGTACGGACAATGAAGTGATTGTGCAGCCTAAATTGGTGATGATGACATTCATGGATCCATTGTTGAGCTCGAGGAGCTCTGGTTTGGGGGTCTGATCGGCCATTGTTGTTGATGGAGGTGGAGAGTAATGCGGGAGAGGGACAGAGGTTGAATTGCTTTATGAACTTGAGATTTTCGAAACCGACACTGAGTGATTTACGTTTGTGTAATTACTAATTTAATCGCCTTTTTTTTTTTTTTTTTTTTTCTAAACTCGAAATCGGACTTCCTGGAGTTAATAACTGACGTGGCGCCTCGATGGATCCATCGGGGCAGAGTGACTGCACTTACTTTTTTTTTAAAAAAAAAAAAATACAAATAATATTTTCAAACCTACTAGATGATATGGGCAGAAAATAATGTAATACAAAATTAATTTTTTTAATATGATTTGTCAATTTTTAATATAATTTATAAAATTTTTAATTAATATCCTTATTTACTCATTTTTTACTTTAAATATAAATATTGAAAATATAAATTTAAAATGCACATTTTTTTTTAATTACAAAATACAAGTGAACGTTCGAACCCCGTCATGGATTTTTTCTTTTTTTAACAAAACTTAAAGATACAGTAGAATATTTAAAAAAGATACCGCAGATTTTTTTTTTTTTTGAAAAAACTAGTAACGAATGGAGATAAATACAGTATGTATAGTATAAATTCAACAAAGGCCTCTTTATATTAGATAAAAAAAAGTCTTTCTCTCAAAGATGGAAAAATGAGTATACATAATTTGTTTTTACTCAAAACCAATAGAAATATTTTATTATTTTCATGAATAACAATGAAATTGGATTTGACAAAAATAAATGGAAAGTTGATTTTTTGAAAAAAATAAATATAAGAAACAATGATAGTAGTATGATACTTGTTCTTGAAAAAAATAATTATCTTTTTGGTAAACTCCTGGTTAAACTTGGCATTATACACAACTATGTCACAGAATGGAAATATATATTTTTTGATTATTTTTTCTTTTTCATTTTTCAATAATAAATATCTGGAAACTAAAAAAAAAAAAAAAAAAACTCTCTTACTTGATAATCTATTAGATTAATTGATTGAGTAAGTAATCTCTCAAAAATTAAACTTTTATGTTTAGGAAAAAAGATTCGGATTTCTCATTTCTCAAACTTCTTTATTTCCTTCATCAGGATTTGTAGAAAAAACATTATTATTAAATGCATTAGTCATCCATGCAAAAAAAATAACTATATAGTACTAAAATAAATTTATTCTTAAATGCAGTAATCATCTATGCTAAAAAATATTATTCGGTACTAAAGAATATTTTAAAGTTTGTAAGTAATTAAAGTAAAATTCTTTATATTTAAAATTAAATATTTTAAACTAAATTAAAAACTAAATAATAACTCATTAAAAAAAAAGAAAAGGGAATAATAACTGTCTCAGTCCTCATGAGGAAACACCAGCTACGGGGAACCCTTCCGAGAAAGTTTCTGACGACCTGGCTGTAGCAGAGAGAGTGAGATCTCTGCTTCACCTCACTCGCCTGTTCGTTCTCTCTTACCAAAACCATGAGAAGAGCATCCACACTCGCTTCTTCTGTTCTCTCCAGAACCCTCGCCACCGCTCATGGCGGAGCTGTCAGTGACGCCACCTCACTTTCCATTCAACACCGTCTCCTCCAGGCGGCTCTTTATGGTAGCAGAACTGGCAATGCACACTCTCAACAGCGCTGGTTCTCTCCCTTATTTTCTTCAAGCTCTGTAAAACGGGCGTCTGTCGGAGCCGCCGGAGCACTGATTGCAGTTGTCACAGCCACTTCACTTGGTCAAGAAGTCTATGCAAAGGAATCCGCACTACCGGAGGCTGTTCCAAAGGACGTCATTCTTTACCAATACGAGGCTTGCCCTTTCTGCAATAAAGTAAAAGGTAATTTTTCCCCTCCTTTTTAAATTATGTAATAATAATATGGTGTTTGTTATATAAGTGTACTTCAGAACTTTTGATTAATGTAAGGCTGGGAATGTTGACTTATGATTTGCTGTGAATTGGAATTGATAATTTTTACGTAATTATAATTGCATTTTTTTATAACTATATTTAGGAAATGCAGACAGAAATATGTTTCGTTTCCGGTGGAAAATTAGATTCCTTGTACAAAATTCAAAATGTAGGATGGTGATTTTAAATCACTTGACGGAGGTATTTATCCCCATGGGTTAGTCTCATATATAAGGATGAAGATGTGCTAGGTTGATAGCAGTTATTGTGCTACTTCTGTCTTTGTGTTTGCCCTGGTTTACTGTTAATTCTCAGTGTTTTAGTAGTTGCTGTTTTTGATATTTCACTTGCCATATCAGCATTCTTGGACTACTATGATATACCTTACAAAGTTGTGGAGGTCAACCCAATCAGCAGGAAAGAAATCAAATGGTCGGATTATAAGAAGGTGCCAATATTGATGGTGGATGGAGAGCAGCTAAATGATTCATCAGGTCTGCTACATTTATCATTTCAAAATGAAATGTTGAGTTTTCTCATGCACTTATGTCCACCGAATGAGCTCCACTGCAATTTGTCATTATTCATTAATGTTGAATTTGTATCACAGCTATAATTGACAAGTTGAGCGAGAAGGTTTTTTCCAAGAAAAAGGCAGATTTAACCTCGGAAGAGGACGAAGAGACAAAATGGCGGCAGTATGGTTTTCTTTCTCCTGGTCCTGTTGTATGTTTCTAACAAGCATGTGACTAACGTGTCCAACAAATGTAAGAGAGTGAAGTGAGGACAGAACATTCTATCTTAGAAATCATATTAAATGTGCCTTTTAGCTTTTCTGCTTGGTTTAAATTAAAGTAGTCATTTTGAACCTGAACACTACCATTTAATCTTAGAACATGGGAGGTTCTTTGTACCTTTTAATTGTTTCTGTTGAATCCTTTGTCTAGAGTACTTTGTTGACTATAAGGCTCTAGGGCTAGGACTTTTAGCTCTGAAGATATTGTTGAATTCGAAAGTATACAACTTCAGATGTTAGACACTAACTGCTACTGGCTTGTGTTTAGAGACCACTTTCTTTTGCAGCAAGGTGTTCAAGTTGGCATCATATTCGTATACTTTATATTGTCTTTTCAACCAGCCAAAACTTTGGGTTGGATTTCCAGGATATAAAAAATATACAACCCTAGTTGCTATCAGCTATCAGATTAGTTGAACTGGTTACACAAATTAAGATACTCAATTCAGAAAAAATAAAAAATGAATGTTAGGGAATGTGATTCAAGCCTATTTCTAGCTTAGAATATATATTCTTTGAGATAATTAGTTTTGTTCTTACAATGCAGGTGGGTTGATAATCACTTAGTGCATGTTCTGTCACCCAATATATACCGAAATACTTCTGAAGCCCTTGAGGCATTTGACTATATCACAAGCAATGGTAAGATTTTATGGTCTTTGACATAGGTATGTATTCAAGGTTGTTGGACAAGCATTTATTTCATTCATCCTTTTTCCCACTACTTGCCTTATATAAACTTGTGAAGTTTCTAATGACATCTTAGTATGCAAGAATTTTGTATAGACTTTATGGTGGGTTAAGTTGGAGCATATTATCTTGTTGGAGTGTAGAAATGGTTTCCATCACTATTAGAGGCTTTTAGGTACATAAACATAAATTTCTGATGACTATGGTTAGGCCTGTGTTGTCATAATTGTCTTGCTTCTCTGAGGATTTCTGCCCACTTTCTGGAAGCTTCCTCGCCTATGCTTTTCACTATCATTTTTCATTTAGGTAAGCCATTTTGCTTGCATCTGTACATGGAGTTTTTTCCACATAACAATTGTCTATACAACAATTAAGCATTATTGCATTAAGGTCGGCTAGATGGATGTCATGGTGTCATTGGGCTCTATTTTATCATAAACCAGATATTCAGGAATATTGTTCACCATGATATTCAGGCCTCTCTCTACACCTTTTTACAGGATTAAAGACTATGTGATTGACTCTCCTCACTAATGCTTCTGGCAACTTTCTTTGCATATGTCCAAACCACCTAAACCGACTTTTTGTCATATTCTCATTGATAGGTGCCACACCAATATTTCCTCATATGCAGTCACTTTTTATCTTGCCACATAACAATTGTCTATATATTCCAAAAAAAGATATATTTCTTGCTCAGATCCAGTTCTGTCTGAATTGGGATTATACTTGTGATCTTAAATTACAGTCCAATCTTATGATATAGACAAACCCATATCACTCTTGAAAATGCCCAGTTCCGAATCTGTAATCTGCCTCTGATCTTCCATTGAGTCTACATTTAGATGTTAAGCTTTACTCTTTTCCATTAACTCTTAGGATTTTGTATATGATATTGCACTAGGTTTTCAGGTAATGTTTTTTCACCAATAACGGTATCATCATGTTGCTTTTTCTTGATGATTTATATAAGAGGTCATTGATTGAAAGTCATGATTTCTTTTCAGTTAGAGACTGATCTCTTTCTTATCCAATACCATGATTTTGTGTTTACTCCCTTGAAATACATTGCCATGGCCAAAATTAATAATTATGAAGCTTTTTTTCTTCCTTTGCAGTCTGCAAGGAAATCATTTGTCACGGATCTCTCTTTGCATATTGCCTTTATCATGTTTGAAGTTTTCCTTAGATTGATTGATTTTGAAGTTTCCTTTCTTGGTCATGGCAATTTATTTCATTTTAAATGCCATTGTAGGTAATTTCAGCTTTACAGAAAAAATTACAGTGAAGTATGCTGGAGCTGCGGCTATGTATTTTGTGTCTAAGAATCTGAAGAAGAAATACAACATTACTGATGAACGTGCTGCTCTTTATGAGGCAGCTGAAACATGGGCGGATTCTCTGAATGGTCGAGAGTTCCTTGGTATGCACTCCCCTGGTGTGTGTTCCGATTTTGCTGTCAATACAAGAGTGTATATGCAAGATTGTGTGCATGTTGTTTTGCTAAGTATGCACATCATCAGTTGATAGTCATAGATTCAACCCCTTTCATAACAAGAACCCACCTTCACTTAAACCTATCTGCTAAAGCCGCCAATGAAATTCAGAGCTTTTGAGGTTTAGATGGTTCTTCTTATCATTTTTCAGAAAATCTTTAATCGTCAACTCTTCTCATGACCTTGTTTCATTTATAGTGTGCTGCTTAACAACTGCTATTTGCTTGAAAGCCCCCCAAAACATAATTGAACTTTTTGCACTATTCAATCATTTGAAAACTATTGTTCAAATAAAGAGTATGATTGGAAGTTGCCTATATATTTGTTCAAGATTTTTATACTTTCTTTCACTATAGAACTGGGAAACTAAAACATAGAGCTTCATTTTGTTTCAATTATCTCCAAAAGTTTCACCAGAATAAGTAATCCTTTCAAACACTTGCGAAATTGTGTTTTTTATTCTTTCTTCGTATCTTTTTTCTTCTAGGATGATGGTCATAGTTATTGTTTATATCATGTTTTGTCATCCCATTTGTCAAGCATCATACTTATCTGCGACATTTGTCAAAAACATCGTACTTGTTGTGTAATTCTGGAAGAAAGACAGAACATGGAGATACTTGTCATTGCTAAAATGTTTTTCTCATTTCAGGGGGGTCGAATCCTAATTTAGCTGACCTGGCTGTCTTTGGGGTATTGAGACCCATTCGTTATCTTAGGTCTGGCAAGGATATGGTAGAGCACACACGGATTGGTGAGTGGTACACAAGAATGGAAAATGTTGTGGGAAACTCTTCAAGGATTAAAGCCTAAATTGGATTTCTTGTTGATTCAGACATGTTTTCTGCTAACACTGCCTCTACTTCAAATTCATTTGTTTAGAAGGAAAGACAGTTTAGGTTTCTTGAGAAACTTTTTATTTTTTTTAAAACCATTGGTATTCAGCATCACATTCAGATTAATCTGATTGGAGTTGAAAACCTATTTGGTCCTTAACATACTGGAATAAAGTTTAATTATAAAGTATATGCGAAATTTTGCTTAAAGCAATTTTTTATGAGCGGATTGAGCCTTTTTAAGGAATAATTTAGCTGATAGAAGTTCTTGCTGTGTTTATTACTATTCATATTAAGTTGTTATTACTGTGAAGAAATCCTCTTTTGAGATTTACGAGGTTTGATCCAATCCAAGTTCAACATTTCACATGGTTTGTCGATCTTCTTCGGTGCAAGTTGCTGAGCACTTGGGATCAAATTTCAAAGAAACTATGGGTATGTGCTTCGCTTGCTTGGGTTGTTTTTTCACTTACAAGCAATCAAAAGCATTGGCCATTCACCCAGAGTTCACTGCTACCCATGTTAAAGCAGGAAGTAGAAACACATTTTCTGTTTCACTCACATAAACTATTATGCATATTACTGTTTTTATTCGGCTGAAATTTATTAATTAATTGATTTTTTTTAACCAATTAAGTGAGTTGTTGGCTAATCAGAAACAATAACACAAATAATTATTTGTTCTTATAGAATGGAAAATGTGATCTTGTCGAAGCAAAGATAATCTGTGTCATGAAATAACATCCTCCATCTTATAGTTTATATTGTGTTTTGCTCAATAACTTTTTTTTTTTTTTTTAAACCACAGAAAAAAAAATTGGATGTTTAAATCGGTTAGCTAATCACAAGATGCAAATCGATTGAGTGAGACGCTGGTAGAGTTCTCCGCAAGAAATTTCAATAATACCCAATAAAGTTGATTTTAATTCACAATAATAAAATTTATATTTTAAAAAAATGTGAATTCTAATTTTGTAGTCGATTTATAAAATATAACTGCTCTTTAAACCTTGAATTATGTTTTGGTCGTAATAAATTAAATTTTAAAATTAAAAAAAAAAAAAAAAACACCTATAGAGATGTTCTCGCTTGTAAAACACTTCTATTTATTTATTTTTATATGTATCTCCACTCCCATTTGTTGTGTCACTTTACGAAATTCCAACACATCACACATGGCTTAAAATCACTTTCTCAATAAAAATGATATTTTATTTTTAGATGTAATTATGCTAACTCTTAGAGAATCTGAAATTGACTAAATTTTCTTCCATCTCCAATGCATGTTCCTGTTTTCTATGAAGGTCTTCTCCAATTTTAATTAAATTTATTATCTTGACATTGGAAAATATTCTCTCCTTAGAACATTGCAAGGAGTGTTTAAAACTTCGTCCTTTTCAAAAATTCTTAATTATATTTCTTTATGATACATAAAACTATTTCATTAGGAAAAACGCAAATAAAGCATATCTTATAAAAATAATATAGTTGATTTTTTTAGAATACCTATTTTTATTTTGTTTGTAATTTTTTCATAATTCTAACTAAAAAATATAAATTAAAAATACATCACATTAAATATAACCCACTTTTATATTTTTTATTTCTCTTATTTTATTTTTATTATTATTATAATTTTAAACCTGTAAATAAACTAAAAATCAACAAGTGTGTAACTAGGGTGTGCACTATGAAAGCAAGCATTGCCCATTTGGTAATTCCATCCTATTTTATGCTGTTTGTCAGTTATCTCCTTTTATTTCTAGGTTTAATCAGCTATCCACTGTGCTATCCATACAAAATTGTTCTCTTCTCCTTTTCTCAGTTCTCACAGGGAGCTGAATTCCTTCATGCTTTTTGAAGGATATCATCGAACACATGGCCTCTCAATCCGCCAATCTATGGGTGCTGTTGTCTCTGGGTTTGGCTGGAATTTTGTTGATGACAAGAAAGCTTAAGAAGGCCATCAAAGAAGACTTTGGCGCTTTTGTCGAGAAGCTTCAGCTAGATCCTCCTCCTCAGCCTGCTCCGCCTAAAGCTCCACACCCACTCAGTGACCTTACTTTCGCCGTTTCCGACGTGTAAGACTCTGCACCTCTCTCAATTCACCTTCATGTGGTTCTATATCTGTTTGTTTTCCGGGAAAACCTGTGAAGGGAATAACAGAGTACTGAACATGGGTTTGTGTTTTAAGATAGCAATAATTGATTTTTTTCTTTTTTTTTTTTGTTGTGGGGGGGGGGGGGTGTTAAAGGTTTCCTCTCTGGGTGCTAAATTTTTGAATTTAAGTGTTTGTTTAACTTTCTTGCAGTAGTCAATGCAAGAGCTTTGTTTCTTTTAAGGATTATGGCTTTTTATATCTACACTCCCCACAAATCAATCACATATTTCATTAAGTCTTAAGTTTTGTGCATTTTGTCAAGCTATTTTACTAGCTGAGCGAGCTGGTGTGTTGAACCAGTATAAACCTCTTTTTTTAATGTTTAGGCTTATGGTATGTCTAATGGTTGCTCTTTTAGCACTCTGAGGGTTTACTCTACATTGTTCATAATGTATGTTTTGGAGCTTTAACTACTGAATTTTTCCTTTCTTCACTCTCCTGAGCAAAACGTTTGATTCTGGTTTTTCCAAACAATATATGCTTTTTATTTGCTTGCAGAACTAGATATACAAACTTATTGTGTTTACATATTTACCAATGGTTTTGGACCACGTGGGGCATCT
This sequence comes from Bauhinia variegata, assembly GCA_022379115.2. Lineage (NCBI taxonomy): Eukaryota > Viridiplantae > Streptophyta > Magnoliopsida > Fabales > Fabaceae > Bauhinia > Bauhinia variegata. Next base: position 5,834,411 of record CM039429.1, on the reverse strand, counting down.
CAACTCAACAAAAAACAAAATCTTGTTATAATGGTTGCCAGGTTTGATATAGAGGGACATGTTACCTCATTTGGCCATCCAGACTGGGCACGAACCCGTGAACCTGCTTCTCAGACATCTCCTGCAGTTTCTGCTCTTGTTGAAGGAGGTGCAACTTGCATTGGAAGAACTGTTGTGGATGAGCTAGCATATGGGTTGGTACCACATTCTATTCCAATTATTACTACAGAGTACAGACTAACTACTATAGATTTAATTTGCTGAACAGGAAGCTGATAATTAGCTAACCAGGGGTCTTTCTCCCCTCCCTTTCAGCAAATGAAATTTTGATAAAAGCTCTTGGGCTATGGCTTGATGCAAAGGGGTGGATTAGGGTTTGCCTTCCTTGCTAATGAAAATTGGTAACATTTATTCAGAGAAAAAAGAATTGGGAGTACTGGTAGTTTACGTACAGTTTATGACCTGGCTACATTTTCCACCATATGGGCAGTGGTAAAGTTTGTAAATATAATGCTCAGTGTGATGTTCTGTTTATGCAGTATTCAATCTTTTTAGTTTTTCAATCTAAAAACTTTAATGTAAATCTCTTGGGCATTCCTTATTTTCAGCATCAGTGGTGAAAATAAGCATTTTGAAACACCAACCAATCCTGCTGTGCCTGGTCGAGTGCCAGGTGGATCCTCTAGTGGTGCTGCTGTTGCTGTTGCTGCTAATCTGGTTGATTTCTCACTTGGTGAGCTTCTTGATATTTTTTTGATACTCATCCTCCTTGTTGATAATTTTTTTAATACTTATTCATGAAGATAGTTTGAAATGTTGAGATTCTTAGCAATAAGGTGAACACAAACACATTTGTCTAATAATTGGGTTTTATAAAATTGGACAAAAAAAATCAGTAACATTTGGGTTTCACGGAAAACATGGGTTGTAAGGAAACTTGTCATTTATCCCCATGGAGTAAGAAAAAGTGTCATTTTAATTACCTGGGATCACAAAACATAATGGTATATTATGATTTTAAATATTCTATTGAAAATTCAAACATTTGGTAGTTTCACTATGTCCATGCATATCTTAATGAAAACATAAAAGAAGGTATACTTGTATTTTGAAACTTAATATCAACATATGATAATCACGGTTTTGATTGAGTTGTATGGCTGCATAGTAACCAATATAAGAAGTAATGGTTTGAACATGAAAAAGTTAGTTCACTTTTTTGGTTTACCATCAGCATATGTCTACACATGAACATAATTCTGATGGTATTGGACTGTTGGCACATGACAGGTATTGATTCCGTTGGTGGGGTAAGAGTGCCTGCTGGATTTTGTGGCATTCTAGGATTTCGGCCTTCACATGGGGCTGTTCCTCACACGGGGTGTATACATGTTTCAACAAGTTTGGACACCATTGGTATGGTTTATTTGATTTTGTCTTCTGGCTTGATTTTGCATTTAAGCAACTGAATCTTTATCAATTTGAATGGCTGCTATATTCTTTTGTCTAAGATCAAGTACTGATGTTCTTTCAGAACCTTCTATATTTAGATTCTATCTACATTTGCTTATTGGATATTTAGACTCTATCAAGTATACTTTACTTTCCTTTGTTTTCTCATCCCAATTTAAGTTTATGATGAACCAAATAAATAAAATCTAAAGATGAAACATGCTGCTCAAGTATCTCTTAATGGTATTTGTCCTGGGCAATTGTTTCACATTTTCTTATCTGGTTATCTTTTCTTTGTGCCATCATTTTTGTTTTTTTGGATTCTGCTATTTTGTTATGTGCTGCATTTGTCAAGTTACACTATAAATTTTGAAATTTCATTACAGGTTTGTTTACAAAAGATCCTAATATTTTGCATCGTGTTGGACACGTACTACTGCCTGCATCATTTGTAGCCCAACGCAATCCTCAGCAGATAGTAATAGCAGATGATTGTTTTCAGCATCTAAATGTTCCTCCTGACAGGAGTTCTCTGGTGGTGATTAAATCTGCAGAGAAGCTTTTCGGAAGTATGTTATTCTTCTGTGTGCTTCTTTGCAATAAGATTTCATCATTATTGTTTTTCTCATCAATCGTCATTAGGACCTTGTAGTTGTCTCCTTTATCATGATCGTTTAAGTTTACTCTTCTTTCAAAATGAAATAACGCTGCATTATGTCTTATTCCATATCAATTGTCTACAGAGCAAGTATTGAAGCATATAAATCTTGAGGACTACTTAAGATCTAAACTTCCTAGCTTGAAAGAGCTCCGAAGTTCGAAAATGAATGGAGAACTGAAAACTTCTTCATTAAAGTTACTTGCCAACACTATGCAGTCTCTTCAAAGGTTAGTCAATTTCTTTATTATATGGAAATAGAATTACAAATCATGATTTTATGGTAAACACGGGGTAGGCAAGAATGGGTACTTTTCTGTTTGATACCTTAATTACAAATTATTCAAGTATATGCAAATGACTAGGTGAATTTTAATGTAGAAGTAATGTCAATATGTTTGTAGAAGTCTCTATTGTTATGTTAGTCCTTATCTACCATTTCATTTTTTTAATCAAAGAAGAGTATTTGTTAGATAGAAAGAAGTGGATAATCGATCATCCTTAACCGCGAACACACAAAATTACAGCATAACATGAGAAAAAAGATAAAGAGTACATCAAAACAAAATGGCCCTCCAATCTCTCTGCACAGACTGAATTTCATCCATTTCTTTATTTTATATCTTTTTGAGCAGACATGAATTCAGGCATGAGCACAATGAATGGTTAAGCACTGTAAAGCCTGCAATTCATCCTGCCATCTCAGTACAACTGCAAGAAGTGTTGGAGGCGTCTGTTGTAGAAATCGAATTCTACAAGTCCATTAGAGATGAGATGCGAGCTGCAATAAATTCTCTTTTGAAGGTAACACAACTTTGTGCGTATTGTTAGTTAATTCTATCAATCAAATTTAGTGCTGATTAACGAGGAGTTGATCAACATTGTTAATCTTATACTATTGCATTTGGAAACTATTGATTTGGAATTTATTGCATATTTGAGGAACCACTAAAAAGTCATTTGGCTCTTTCTGTTTGCTAGACTGCTAATTGTCATTTAAATTCTTTTTTTTTTTTTTTGGGCTAAATTTACTTAGATTCTCATGTAAGTACTCACAATGAGTCAGTCAGACCCTTATGTTATGAAAGAGGGCTCATGAGTACTGTTATACTTTCTCTGATTACCATGTTTTTCATGTGTGGTGCAATCTCAATGCTGTTCTTGGTGCAAGTTTGTAACTGGCTGAAAACTTTTGTTCTAAGAAGACTTAATCACATTTATTAGTAGCATTGATTATTAAATAAATGAAATTCAGAGTGTGAATTTTCTTGAAAGCTATAGGGTTGTATATTTTAACCAAGAAAGCATATTGTGTTAAGTTTAATGATCTGTTGATGATTTTTAGGATGAAGGGGTTTTGGTTATCCCTACTGTAGCTGATCCTCCTCCAAAATTGGGTGGGAAGGACATCCTATCTGAGGATTATCAAAGCCGTGCATTTAGTCTGCTAAGTATTGCTAGCATCTCAGGTTGCTGTCAGGTGAAAATTTCTCCCTCTCAAGCAAAACTTTTGCAGAGCTTAATTAATTATGCACTTCTGATAGATAGTCACCCACAAGCAGAAATTCTGCTTTGTCTACATCACTATTCAGTAGTCATTTGAGCTGTTAAATTTTAAGATAATGGCTTCCAACCGTAATGCATCTGTTTATCATTTCAGGTCACAATACCATTAGGATTTCATGACAAGTGTCCTATTTCAGTGTCCTTGATAGCTCGGCATGGTGGTGATCGCTTTTTACTGGATACTCTAAAGACCATGTATGCAACTTTTCAAGAGCAGGCTGATAGTGCTGCAAAAACTAGATCATCAAAAAATGGTCCAAGTCGAGAAGAATCTGCTGAAATTGCCAAAGAGAAGGTATTACTATTGACGCTTAGATGCACTTTTTGGTGGTTGTACAGTATATGTTTCGATATTTTACTATTTAGTCAACAGTGCCTCAAATAACTGATTTACTATAAAACTGAAATTGTCTTTCATATATTGTCCAGTAATCCATGAACTTTTCAGCAATCGTATTTTGGTTCATGTCTGCTATGTTTCTTTTCCTATTTTCGTGGTGGATGTATAAGAAACACCTAATGTCAACCTGTTAATGTTTCTTGGAAAATTAGCTCTATTTGGATTATGATTTATTCATGTTTTTGGCATTTATCTTGTACAAGCTGTAGCTGCTTAGGCTAATTATTCCTTTTCCTTCTGTCTCACCTTCATGGAGAAAGTTACAATAACTAGTAACTGAAATATTGGTCTTATTAGCTTTTCCTTATCCTGAGTTTTATACCACTTTCATCAAAATGAACTTGTTATTTTGTTGGATGAAGATGATCCTGTGCCTAAATTATTTAAAGAGGTGAGCGGTCGCTGATCCAGAAATGTCAGACCTAATTTTGAATCCCCTCTCTTTTAATTTTCTTCATGTGTTTGATTGTCAAGAACCAATTCATCCTAAAAGCTTAATCTATTGGGTGAAAGTTCATGAATCATATGTCCCTATGTGTGAAGGGCCATTGGCCCAATCTTACCTTGCAATAAAATTTTTTAATGGTGTGATGAATGGTCGTGGCAAGGATCGAACTTCTGACTAGTCAAAGAAATGCCATTTTAAGAACCATTTACAGCCCATAAGCTTAAATTGTTAAGTGAAGGCCCAAAAATGATTTCATATAGCATATTTGCTTGGTGAGTCTTGACTCTTGAGTTCATAAGAAGTATTATGATCTCTTTTGAGCTTGCATATAGGCTAATGCTTTATTCCTATATTTAATTTTTGATCCTTAGCATGTTTGTTATGAAACTGCATGTGATATTTTGATAATTAATGATGAATTATGAGTATTTTCTTTGCCTTGAGCCATTTTTTCTTTTGGTTTGACATTAAATGATCTAGGGAAATCAAGCATTCAAAGATAAACAGTGGCAGAAAGCCATTGGATTTTATACAGAAGCTATCAAACTCAATGGCGATAATGCAACATACTACAATAACAGGGCTGCAGCTTATCTTGAACTCGGGAGGTAATGTTATGTTCTTGCAATTGTACTCAAAAGGTTTTTCCATATGTCTTGATGTTTTTCTCTGTTCATGCAGTTTCCGCCAAGCTGAGGCAGATTGTACAAAAGCTATAGCCCTTGACAAAAAGGTGAGTTCTATCTTTAAGGAATTCTGCACTTGAAAGTATAGGGTACTTTAGTGATTATTTGTCTATGTAGATAAACTCAATAACCACGTTGAAGAGAAAGGAAGAAATTTATACAAGCGATAGATCATCCATGGGGACATGAATATCCACCCACGTCCAAGTTTTTGAAGGACAATTCATGATCTTGTGGTCTTTCAGTATTATATTTAGATCAGGGTATTCTTTTAGTAGAAAATAATTTAATTTTCAGTATTTTATTTGATAATTAAATGTGTCTAAACAAAGGGAATTTCCTGTTAAGATCAGCTAATGAATGATTATATTCTGCTGCTATTTTCTTGTAACTTCCCTCGATTTGGGGTTTCTTGGTTTTGACTATATACCCTCATGTCAGGCCAAATAAGTCCTATTAATGCATAAAACTTATTTGGGTTCCTGCTTAGCATGGAGTTTGATTACTGTGCCTTGTTATTTATATTCTTGTTCTTCATTTTCCTCAGAATGTTAAGGCCTATTTCCGAAGAGGTACAGCAAGAGAGATGCTATGCTACTATGAGGAGGCAATGAATGGTAAGTTTTGTTCATTGTTGTTTCATTTACCCTTTATTTTCTACCCCATGCAATGGTGCAACTAAGCTTAATGACCATTTTTGGCTGATTTCCGATTTACCCTTGATGTATGCCTCAAATTCTCTTTTTTAATGTGAACTGGGGATGTGTATATTTTGTTGAAAAGTTCCCAGACTGCCCCAACTTACTAATTATAGGATGAGAAATTTGGGGCAATACTGTCAAATTACTTGAGTGTAAATAACAATAGTCATGATGCCTTTTTTAGATCTCATTTTCTTCTGAATTTTTCATTGTTTTCTAATTCAAGGGTTATAACAAACTTTAATATGCAGATTTTAAACATGCTCTTGTACTTGAGCCAACAAACAAAAGGGCATCTTCTTCTGTCGAAAGATTGAGGATGTTGTTCCGGTAGGCACATGGTTTTAAACACAAGATCAGAGGGCTGACTGATTGTTTCACTTCTGCCAAACATGAGAGAATCATACAGGAGATATATCAGACATGATTGACATGCATTCCTAGTTTCAACAGTCATACCGGAGAGATCTGACATGGTTTCTGCAAAAACATCATGGATTCTTTGACCTTCCTGGCAGAGCATTTTAGAACATGAATGCATTTATAGCCCAATCCCAATGATATTGTCAGTTTAGGCGACTTGAATAACTACTACAGGAAATGAGGTTCAGTTTTGCTTGTTAGGTGAATACATTCGTATCATAATATATCCTGTCAAATGAGGGATAGTGCCGTGCAATTTTCTTAAATTAATTGTTTGACGTTCAACCTTAATAGCTCAAAACTTCATTAGCTGGTTTTACTATGTATACTAGAGTATAACACGCAATAACAGTTCATGATGTGCAGTTCTTAAGATTTGTGAAAGATATATAAGTAGGAAAGATTCATTAATTTAATGCCACAAAGGTATTGGGTCTAAAGTGATATCAAAGTTTATCTTTATGTTTTGTCGAAAGATTCTCTGTGGCTTTAACTTGTTCTTGTAATTTTATTTTATTTTAATTTTTTATCCCATTCTAATTATCATGTTATTCTTTTTTATTGGTAAAAGTTCAGGTGAATTAGATTCTTAAAAATTTATTAGAATTAGGAAAATTTACTAGAATTAGGGTAAATTTCAAAATCTGGAGTGTTTCATGTTTCACAACCTAATTATATTTCCAAGTATGTTATCATGACACTAAATAAAAAACAACAATGACTTCAGGCTCAACAAATACAAATTTCTTCCCCAGGTTGAAGATGAAAAATGCATAAATTTTGTTTTATCGCAAAAATGATAAAGATATTTAGAGACGAGCTAACAATTAACAATTTTAAATCTTAGCCCCTCAACATGGCTCGGCAGGAGCAAATGCAAATTGTCTCTTTGATACTGTTTCACTCATAGTGAGTAGTTAATTAAAAAAAAAAAAAACGTAAAATCACATGTAATATTATTTTTAAATGAAACACTAAAATTATACACGATGAAACACTTAAATTAAGACGGCTTAAAATTCGTTGTCTTATGAGGCCAAATAAGGAGGCTAAAGATTTTAACATGATCGTTAACAAATGCTGACTAACTTATAAACCTTAAACTATGACTTGGTGTGAGGACTTCACAAGGAAGACCTCTCCAAAAATCAGCGTATGCCGCTTAAAGGGATGCGCACACGGTATTCTTTAGTAAAAGGCGAAAGAATAGTTCGCTCTGTGCGCAACACACGGCTCCGTGCTTTGAGAAGTAGGCAGCTATTTGTTTTATAGGTGATGCCCTCACTTTGGTCTTTTAATATCCTCGATGTGGGCTTACTAGTTGTCCTTGTATCCCTCTCCACAATTCACCTTCTGTGCTTAAATCCTGAGTTGGTCAAAGTCACAATAATATGTAACATATCTAGAGTTTTCAATTCATATTTCTAGTGAAGAATTGGGTTTACAATTTTAAAGTAAAAGCAGAAAAGATGAAGAAAATTCACCATGCGGCTGCACTTGTTTCATAATCTTTCTTGTGTTTAATTTGCACCTTAAGAAATGAGGGGAAAAGAGTAAGTAAAAAAGTGATCATCCTATTCAACGACTCCTTAATATCCTTGCCATATATCTGGCAACTTAAATTTGTAATTGAATACACGATTGATGGCTCATTTGGAGAAGATATGAATCATGATAACTAAAGTCTAGTGTGTTGAGTAGGACTTCGTGTTTATCTCTTTTCTATGCATTTAATGAGATACGCAGCGAAGAGTGCCACTGCCAAATTGGCACATAATTAATACCGCCAATCATATGTGGTCCAATCTTTTATACTCCCAAAACCTTCATCACAGTTTTGTAACCATTCACCACAATGTCGCCCATGATTAGATTAGAGAAGGATAAACTCTAACATTGGCATCCGCACCAAACTTTGTATTTGAATTAAATTTGATTAATTATAGTAATAGTCTTTATAGTTTTAGATAAAATTTTAAAAAATTTATATAGTTTAAAATATTAAAAATTAATTCTTACATTTTGATAAATTTAAAATATTAAAAATGACTCCTTATAATTTATAAATATTTATTTTTAAACATTATCTTATAAATATTAGTATAGTTAAGTGGTAAACTTTTAATATAAATTAATTTATAAGAATTATTTCAAAGTTTGTGTGAAACTATGAGAATTAATAATATAAAATTAATTAATAAAGTTGAACAAGGGAAATTTATTTGAAATCATAAGAACAAATTTTTAATATTTTCAACCGTTTTTTTAAATTTTGAGTAAAATTATAGTGATTAAAATTATAATTAAACAATTAAATTTTTATGAAATTTTATCCTATCCTATGAGGTCACTATATTATCAAATCTTATAAAATATACCAAATAAAACCAAGTATCTCCACCCCTTTAAATACAAAATTAACTTTTATGGAGATAAAAAATCGTAAATGATAATTTTTTTTTAACAAGTACAACATTTGGATTGATTTTTTAAATTGAATGCTTTGAAGCTTATGGCACATTTTATTTTATTTTATTTTGTGAAAAGAATTTTAATTTTTTTGTGTTTGAGAATTTTAATTTATAAACATTATTTCACAATGAGCTGAGTTTACTAATTAATTTATTTATTCCTCGTAACAACATTAAACTACGTAAATATAACAAGATGACTAATTGTTGTTTTCAATAGAGAAAGAAATAAAAGAAAGATCAATTTTCTATTTTAAAGACAAGATAACACGTTTGAGCTGCCTTGTTGGACGATTAGTATATTTTTATTCTTATGTCATACAAGTATTTGTTGTAATCATGGGCATCAATGTATTAATCGTGGTATGTCCACCAGTCACCTGCCGCCACGTTTCACTATACGCTTCGTAAACACAAGACAGCGCCATTTGCGGACCGGCACCAGTCAACGCTAATCCCAGTCCAACTGTCCACCGATTCTCCCGGTCACCTCCTTCCAGAAAACCCTCACGCCTCTTCAAAAAATATTCATTCGGTCTCCCTTTCCACGCGAAACCACTCTCCCTCCCGCAATCGGAAGGCCAAATTCTTCAACGCGGACAGATAAAGAAAGAAAAACATCCCCAGGAATCTTGATACCTGATTTGTCTGGGAAATTCTTTTTCCTGGAAACGAATAACTGAATTTGGTGGGTCCAGGTAAACACGCGTTCTCTGATTTTCCATTTTTTAATTATTATTAACAAAAAAAAATAGATTTTTAATATTAAAAATATATATATATATATATATATATATATTTTTTTTTTTTTTTTTATTTATTTTCACTTGTAAAAGGTAAGTGGAAGGGAGATCGAAAACGGCGGAATCGCTGAGTAGCAAGACGCTGATGGAGAACTTGATTGGCCTTCTCAGAGTTCGCGTCAAGCGTGGCGTCAACCTCGCCGTTCGTGATGTTCGTAGCAGCGATCCATACGCCGTCGTAAAAATAGGAAAGCAGGTGTGTGTCTTCGATCTATTCTGCTTTTACTGTTCTTCGTTGCATTCATCATTGAACAAATTCAAGTTGCCTTAATTTAAGCTTCTGAGGGTGAATTTGTTTTTTCTTCTTTCCCTTTGGGTAATTTAAGCTTTTACTGTTCTTCATTACATTTATCATTAAATAATCCCAAGTTGCTTTAATTTTAAGCTTCTGGGGGTGAATTTGTTTATTCTTTCCCTTTTAGGTAATTTAAGCTTTGACTGTTCTTCATTTCATTGATTGATCATTGGATTCTTCCAAGTTGCTTTAATTCAAGCTTCTGGGAGTGAATCTGTTTATTCTTCTTTTCCTTTTGGGTAATCTCATTGAAGATTAAAGTTGAATGATTACCTACTGTTCTTTTCTTAACTTGACAGGAAATTATCGTTTAGATTGTTATGATCTCTGCTCTTCTGAGGTGTTTTTGAAAATTCTGACTCTGATTTCTAATATATTGACTTGAAAATCCAGTATTCATTTTTGTATTTTTCATGCAAGTTCTCTTTATGCATGTCTTTCTGTTCAATAGAAGTTCTTATTTTTGTATTGATTTTCATGGATTTTTTTTTAATCTTAGTCGAAGATGTGTATTAATTTCTGATAATGATCTAATTTAGTAATTGATGTTCATGGAATTTTCTGTCTTGGTCAAATATGTGTATCAATTTATCGTAAAGATAGGATCCTTTCTTCTTATTTTGGATTAGTTCTACGGTATGAGCTTAGTTTATATATTTTACTTTCTTATAGAAAAAAATCATCTTTTGTTCTTCTCCCAATGGAAGCTAGACCAATTCAATTCAAACTATGGCTGTAAGATGTTTTGACGACGTCCCGGAATGGTTTGGTTCTACATCTTTAAAATTGGCAGATTATGTGGATGGAACATTACATATGCTTCATTTATGTATTTTGTTTCTTCAACCATCTCTTGAAACAGTTTCTTCAATTTTTGTTTGATCATTGCTCTTTTCACAGAAACTGAAGACTCGCTTTATTAGAAAGGATGTCAATCCTGAGTGGAATGAAGACCTCACACTTTCTATTATGGACCCTAATGTGCCAATCAAACTGGTAAGTGTATTTCAACAGCACTAAAAAGACAAGGGAAAATGAATTGTTAATCTATACAACACATACACATAATGTTAGTGCACAATGTTCTGAATGCCAATTTGCATCTTATGAATTCCTCTGTTTTGCACAATATAATTTTGTGTCATTTCTTCTGATGTTTGTCTTTTCATCTCCAACAATTTGGTTGATGTTGGGTTCTGAAACTCTTTTGATCGCATGGGTTTATAATACTAAACTTCCTCTTTTATTGTTTCCCAATCGAGCAAGGGCCCCAAGATAGTTTATTTGTTTTAGTAGTTCTTTTCACATACATTGCTTGATCTCAAGAATTGATCATTGCAATTTGGTTGCCACACTTGTATGTTTTTACTGGACAAGACACCCCTAGTGGTTTCCAACTGATTTTTTTGAATTTCGTCACAACATGTGCTTACTTGATCAAAAGCCATCTTTGGAGCTAGAGATTCAGTCTTGATATGAAAAAACTGTTTTTAGTCAATAAAATCTAATTTGAGGCAAGTCTTTTATGCATCAAAGTATAATGGATGTGCAACAAGTCAACTGAAGTGCTTTAATTGTGTTATCCTTTTTTTCATCTTCTTTTTACTCTTCTTCGTTGTTTTTCTTCTCAGAGATAATGGGATATTCCAATTTGTTGACGGTAGAATGTTAACTGATTGATGATCATTTGTGATTACAGATTGTATATGACCATGACACTTTCAGCAAAGATGACAAGATGGGAGATGCCGAGTTTGAAATCATATCATTCATGGAAGCCATGAAGATGAACTTAGAAGGCCTGCCAAGTGGCACTATAGTCAAAAGAATACTACCAAGCAGGCAAAACTGCTTGGCTGAGGAGAGCTGTATATCTTGGACTGGCGGCAAAGTCGTCCAAGATATGATCCTTAGATTGAGAAATGTTGAATGTGGTGAAGTGGAAATCCAACTGCACTGGATTGATGTCCCCGGTTCCAAGAGTATATAGCACCTTAATAATAGATGGGATAGCTATTATCAACTGGTTCTGCCTTCTCAACCAGTTGGTTTCGTCAAGTAAATTCAATTCTTTTATAAACTTGCGGAACAAACTGATCTGTAAGTTGATGTATCTATTGCTATCTAACTACTTACTATAATCTGCTCTGTAGAGTGTTAGTATGGTTGAGAGCTTCTGTTTTCTCTGGTTTTCATCCATGTTCAGGTTTTGTTTATTACTTGACATGTTGATGAACCTAGCCCATCATTTTCCTTTTCTATGCGACTTTCTCAGGGCGTGTGCTTGGATTTGGTTAGTAGATAAATGGGGAAACTTTGTATTGCCTGTGGAGCCATTTTCTGGTTCTAATGCTTACAGGAAGTGATTTGAGTATCTGTTTGTTTACCAGTATTTGCTAATCTTCTGCAAAGGGGTGTCATATCCTCTAAAAATCTGGATTTTACTATCATATCACTATTTTTCATGAAATGTGCTCGTTTCATAGCTTGTATTTTAACTAGCCTTCTAAACCAGCTCCATTATTTTCTGGGCTCGGGCTTGATGTTTGCATTAACCTTAGATAGCCTGGCCCATTGCAAAATTATTTTTCCAGCCCATGCCCAATATTGAAAAGCAGGGTTTTTGGTAAAAATTCAAGTTGCTTTGGTTCTGTTAGTCTCTCAGGCTCAAGACAAAAACAAATCCGCTGTTTCACAAATTTTCTCTCGAATGAATAAAGTTACTATTTCTAATCCGAATGAGCAATGTACAAATTATTTTATTAGTCCATTGACCAGCTGTGCTAAAAGTACTCCATGAAGAATCTAACCTATTTTCTCATTGAGCGAAATGTACAAGATTGATTTTTGGATCAAGTAGAATCTTTGGTTTTTCCTCTTTCTCTATCTTCGATTTTTTTTATTTTTTTATTTTTTTTATTTATATGTCATTTTATAAATTTAATGTAAAATTAATTTTTATTTTTTCAATTACATTTTTATTATTTTTAATTACTCTCCATATCTTATTATTAATTACTCTCATTTTCATTCATAATAAATTAAAAATGTTATAAAACTTTAAAAAAAAATTGATGTATTAATTATATTTTTTAATCCACGTGAGATAACGTACAAAAATGAATGGAGGGAGTAATACACATCAAGTAATCATGTCTGTTAGGAAAAAGCAATAGTTTCGGATTAACTTAAATGTACAAGCAATCTCAAAGTTGATCTTTATCTCCTTCCTCTCTGCCGTCCCTTTCGGAAATTATGAAAATGAATATGGGGCTATGATTTATTTATTATTACAGTTGATTATATAATAATAAATAGATTAAATAATTTATAATTAATTGTACGGTATAATTAATTACGAATAATCTTAGTCCAAAAATTATGGGCAATCTCATTTTTTTTCCCCTTTATATGCAAGTTGAGAATTGTGCGAATAAATAAATAAATAGTGATTGTTAATTTGAGTTGTGGGTAGATATCGCTACTTTCAAAGTAACATATATTAAAAACATTGAAAGTTTGAGCCAACATGAATTACTTTAGTTGATAAGGATTAAATTATTTTGTTAATAAAATTTAAATGCAATTTTTTTTTTTACAATTTTATCCTATAAGCTATAAAATTATGAAATTTTATTTTATACTATGATTTTTATTTTGTGTACCAAATCAAGCATTACATGTAAGCAGTTAGCAGCCACCGGTTACATAGATTTTCTAATCAAAATATTCCTTGAATGAATAATTAAACTCCACTTGCTGTTTGGTCAGCTACATTGGAATGTCGTAACAGTCACTGTACGAAGGAATTGTTAAAAGTGGTAAATAAAATATTAAAGGGCACGCAATTTTTGGAGCTGATTAAAGATTTTATTTTAGGAAACCAAGAGATTACATATATACCACTGCTAAAGATTTTATGTTCATTCAAAGAATGGAGGTTGGATGAGGTGAGAGAGGTAAATTAGACAAACAAGTTTTAGAGAAGAAAATAAAATAAAAATAATATCCAATGCATGCATTCCCTTTATGCTCTTAGGAAACACAAACCTATTGCAGTGCGTGCAGCTAAGCGTGGTGTTTGGGGTTTTGAGTTGTATAACCGACACGCCAATCAGTATCCCATGGCTGCCCCCCCCCGTCTCTCTCTCTGCATGCCCCTGCCTTAATTCTCTTCTCAACTCACTAAACCTCATGGCCCCCATCATTAACTTCAACGCATGCTTCATTTATGTCACTTCTAGGACTTGCACACCCGTTTTAATCTACGCATTTCTCACCTAGTAATTTATTTAATCATGTAAATAATGTTAAAATATCAATTTTATGTTTAAATTTACTATAAACTACATAAATCAACTGAGTGAATGAATATTTTAATTCAACTTAAAATTTTATATTCAAATTATAATAATGTAATTGTATTAAAATTTATTAAAAAAATTTATTATTTATATAATTTTATTCGACTTAAATTAAATTAGTTAAATTAAATTAGTTGATATATAATATAAAATCACATAATAAATAATTTTCATTGAAATTTTAAGAAACCGAAGAATATAAAAAATTTGATGTTAAATAAATAATTTTATGGGAAGCAAACTTTTTATTTTAGTTATAAAAGTAATTTGTGATTAGTTTTTTTTTAATATATCAAAACTAAACTACTTTTTAAGTAATTTAAAACTACTGCATCCTCACATTATTTTTTTTTTTTTTTTTTTTTGTATTGTTGTCCCAAGATTTAAACTTTAGCCAGTTATAATAAACAAACTCTTGAAAGATTTTAGCTCTATACAAAAGAATAAAAATAAAAATAAAAACTTAAACCATATGAATAAATTAAAGGAAATGAGAGTTTGAAACTAGAATAGGAAAATCTCCTTAATTGATTAAACATGCTTATGCCCTTCCAAAGAGATTTTAATGATCTTCATGATAGTACTTTGGGATCCTAATAAGCACTTTTCCCACGATACCCATAAAGGGTCGACTATGTGTTCTTTTGTGAAGCACTTGAGAGAAAAAGCAGAGTCAAAAGCTTTTGCGCTTTCAGGAATCTTTTCACAGTTAGTGATGCTTTTGTTATGATCATAATTAAATTTTTGCTATGTTCTTACCATTCAATTGCATTGTCCTCTGTCCCCAACGGTAAAATACATAAACTTCACTGAGGTTAGGTGAAAGTGTTAATATCCTTTGTGATTCTTTTAGATAACGAACCACATTTTTAAATTGGATCAACTTTAAAAATATTTTTAAAATTTTGTGTTATGTATACTTTATTTTTATAATGTATATTTAATGTTTTTTTTAAATATGTAACAGCTAATTTTTACTAAAAATTTAACAAAAAAAATATTTGTATCACATTATTTTTCTATTAGTCTTTTTTTCATGATAGACAAATGAAAATAATTAGTAAAAATAAAAAGAATCAGTGAGATATAATTTTTTTTATTAATTTTTTAATAAAAGTTAAAACTTTAAGAATAATGTACATATTTTAAAGATTTGAGGAAATTAAGCACATGTTTTTGGAAGCAAAGTACAATACATAAAGTTTATGAAGTATTTTTAAAGTTTTTCCTTTTAATTTTTAAGTGTTGTTTAGCTTTGAAAAAAGTTTCCCAAGTCAAATGTCTTAAATTTAAAATTTAAGAGTTGTTTTTGTTAAAAGAAATTTATCGATTATCATTTTTGTGCCAACTAAAAATTAAAGTTTGTTTGGATTAATTTTTTCTTGTTACAAATGTTTTTAGTAAAATTAAAAACTTTTATATAATATTTAAGTGTTTGGATTTTTTAAAAAAGTAAAAAGAATTCTAAAAATTAAAATGCTTGTTGTTTTAGAAGCATGTAATAATCACTATTTATGTTTATAAAAAACAGTAAATTTATATTTAAAATATTTATTTTTAACCTGTGTTTCTAAATCTCAATAACATTTAAGTGAATATAAACAAACTTGATACCAAAGTGTCAGAATACTATCAATAAAAAGTGTTGTTAGGCCAAGAAATGTTGATCTAATTAATAAGAACATGGTTTATATTTTTAAAAAATATAAATTTAATTTTTTTAATATAAGAACTTTGTTGATGGACAATTTATAAAAAATAATTTATATATTTTTTAAGTCTGATAACTCTCAAGACTTAGTTCATCTAAAAAAAAAAGTCATTAATTCATACAAGTTTTAATGCATGTAAAATGGAGTATAATACTCCGAGGCTTTCCATTTATCTGAAAATAAAATTTTTAAAATTACACTAAGCTCTCATGAGTAGCAATGATGCCAAATAGTAGCTATTTTGTCACAAGTTCAAAGAATGGTCAAATCGATAGATGTAATGACAAATAATTAGATGGCATTTGGAATTCCCATTTTCGAAAGGATTATAGGGATTTATACCTTTTTTCTTTTTACATCGGGATTAATTAAGAGCCTATTCATAGATTTTGACCATTATGAAAGTATTCAAATACACTAATTAACGTAGTCAATCATGAGAAGCTCCCTAACATTAAATATTAGTAATTTGACATCAAAAAAATATATTAGTATATATATGATTAGTTAAACTGTAATATTCATCATCAGTAATCGATATTCCTTTTATTAACTATTCTTATTAAAACTACTTTCTTATAAAGTGATAATAATAGGAGAAACTGAATCTGTGACCATTTGATGTAACTTTTAATTAATTGTTTTATATATGTTTATATAAATTCCTTCCAACCGATGTACTTTACATATATTTATAGTCTAATATTGTTCTAAGATAAGACATATTCACAAACATATAATCAAGGTATTCATGATCCTACAAATGAGATCTCACTCTTACGTGTAATTTCCATTTGACCCAACAATTCTTTTTAATAATAAAAAAATTAGGTGAGTTTACTGATTAACAAAATTTTTACATCAACAAAAATATTTTAACCTATATTTTTGGAGGATACAATTTTAATCCTTATCCATTGAGCCAATGCAAAATATGATTTATATTTATGTTTGAAACTCTTTATTGTGAATTTTTTGCTGAGAAATAGTAGTCACTTAATTTGTGAACTTAACCTAATAAATTGAGTTGATATGAGAAATGACACCGAGAGGCTCCATCGAAGAAGCATGCATGATTCTGTAAATATTCCTGTGAACAGTAATGAAAGATATTTACTATGATGATGTTTTACGAAAGGCCACGCATGCATGTGCTGATTGAGAGAAACATAATGATGGGAAACTAAGCAAAGCATACGCTGCTTTTGCTTCAGACCAATATTCCCTTCTCTTTTGGTACTTAGACAGACAGACATTATCATTTTAAGAAAATGGACTCAAAAGAAAAGTCCTCCATTTCTCTAACAAGAGTATCAATTTAATAGCTTGTTTCAGTTTCTGCAATTTGCAGAAGCTGGTTTAGTGCCAAATTTTAAATGCCAAGTAATGGATGAATAGCAGAAGAGATATTTGGACTCTGGGCATTAATTAACGTTGTATTACATTTACAGCTTTATAGGTTCAAGCAAATTCTGAGTCAGGCTCAGAACATCTTTTGCTTTTTCATATTCTTTTTCAATTTCTCGACTTTACAATTATCAAGGTTTAAAATAAAAAGCTCTAAGTTTGAGTAACATGCCAACTCTGACATCAAATTTCTAATGATTTACTATCGATGATTAAATAATTTCAAATGATCTTTGTTTAGAATTAGTCAGAATTGAGATCTACCCTTAAGTGAAACTGAGCATAAAACATGGATTTGAGTATATCTTGTATAAATCTTTGAGTCAGTTTTGTTGAGAGAATCCAGCAGTAATTGCTGGTGGTGACTGTAACTGAGATGCTAATGAACGTTAAAAGGGTGTGGAAGAAAGACAATAAACTTTTCTGTTGAGCTAGATTAGTATTAGTTCCATTTAAGTCATTTATTTTTTGTTTAGTAAATATTTTATATAGTGATGGAGTCTTTTTATTTACAATTATTCATCTAGGCTTATTAATCTACTGAGTAAATTTCTAACAAAGAAAAACCAGCAAATTCTGGAAGAAAGGGTGTTTTAATTCCCAACAAACTTCTCTCGATCAATTAATCAGCAGTTTCTCAGTTAGGCAGTAAAGAAGCAGATAATGAAAAAAAGGGTTGCAAATTAGATTATCCAATTCTGGGGCCAAAAATAAATGAAACACTAGCGCCATTGTTATTATTTTTGCTTTTTAGTACTTGTTGTTTACTATATTACTTTGTATTACAACTCTTGTTTGTTGGAGTTAAATATAATTGAAGTTGATTTTTTATGAACAAGTTGAATTAAGTTGAAGGAGTTAATCCCTTATAAAGTGATAAATTATGGTTCAAATCTTTGTTAATAAAAGTGTTTACATTTAATATTTGACTAGTGTCTTAAATATGATTATCCTTATGAGAATATCTATAAAAATCTAATAAAAAAGATTTTATTTTTAATAAATAACTCAAAAAAAAAAAATGCAGATGAAGAACAGTTAGCAAGCAGTAGCACCACTTGCTCCTTTCAAACCCTATTACGTGTTGCCCACAACTCTCTCACCTAACAAAATGAACCCCAAGCTCTTGGAAGTGGAATTGACTCCTTTTTACAATTAGATATGGTTGGGAAAGGACAAGTTAGGGCCACGTGATGGTTTTTTCACTCTTCACCCTCATGCATTTGTCCTCTCCAATTTTCATTTTCATTTAAAGAGACCCCGTATTGTTGGTTGGCCATGGACATTCCGCCCATCCCAAATTCATTTACCTCGTTCACACTTGTTACTAAAAGTGGATTATTCACCTTTTCCCTTCGAGGGAGATTAAAAGGAATGAGATTAATTTAATAATTTATCTGCTTGACTTTTTTTATTAAATTTTTTTATTCTATATTGATCAACGTATGAATAGTCTAAAGAAATGGATGAATAGACCAAATCTTAATGTACAACCTTAATTTCTTTAAGTGATGTTGTTTTAAATACTCAACAAGTGATATGCTCAATAAAAAAACTAAACCCAATAGTTGGAGCCTTTGAACAAGGTTTTACTAGCTTTCTCATCCCAAATTTGATCTCTCCTGACTATGTTAAACTCATGCTAATCCCCCCCACCCCCTACTTATAGATTAAAAAAAATTGTTCACGTTAAGAGTAGGCCAATGAACTAAAAATATGATTACAGGGAGAAGAAGGTCTTTTTCAATGACAATGGAATTTCATTAAGAGTAGGCTCTTTATAAAGCTTAAAGCTAAAGGGGTCACCAAAATAAGTACTTAGAGTTGGAGACAATACCCATCTCCAACCAAATTGCTTTTTCTACGCTTTATGTAACAAGTTAAGTACCATAGAAGATAGAGCCACACACACCAAGTTTCCAAGTTGTATCAAATACCACTACTCCTCCCACTTGGACTTCTTCCCAAACCATAAATCCAAACATAGCTCAAAAACAAAAAGGAAAAAAACAATGGCCAAAATAAAAAAGCAAATCCCCCCTTCCCCCTCTCTCTGTGCCTTGTGCTTTGGGGACTGCAAGTGCAAGCTTGCTCGCAACTCTCAAAGCTGAAAAAATATTTGCTGTATTCTGCTTATTACCCACTGCCCCAAAAACCAAAACACATGCTCTTTTCATCATCACCACCACTATACCCTTGTACCTTTTCTTCTTCTTCTTCAACTCTCTTCCATTAATCCCTTCCCTCTTCTCCTTGTCTCTTAGAATTTTGAAGGCTTTATCTGATCTGGGTCATTCAAGAATCGACCAAAAATGATCACATTATTGGACTTCTACCATGTTATGACTGCAATGGTGCCACTTTATGTGGCTATGATATTGGCCTATGGGTCAGTGAGATGGTGGAAGATTTTCTCCCCCGACCAATGCTCTGGAATCAACCGTTTTGTGGCTCTGTTTGCAGTTCCTCTTCTTTCTTTTCACTTCATCGCTGCCAACAATCCCTATGAAATGAACATGAGGTTCATCGCTGCAGACACCCTCCAAAAGATCATCGTTTTAGTGATTCTAGCAATTTGGGCCAACTTCACCAAAAGGGGTTGCTTGGAATGGACAATAACTCTCTTCTCTCTTTCCACTCTGCCAAACACTTTGGTTATGGGTATCCCTTTGCTTAAAGGCATGTACGGAGAATTCTCAGGGAGCCTAATGGTCCAAATTGTGGTCCTCCAATGCATCATTTGGTACACTTTGATGCTCTTCCTGTTTGAGTTCAGGGGAGCCAGAATGCTTATCTCTGAGCAATTCCCGGGCACTGCTGGCTCCATTGTCTCCATCCACGTTGATTCCGATGTCATGTCATTGGATGGACGGCAACCGTTGGAAACCGAAGCTGAAATCAAAGAAGATGGGAAGCTCCATGTCACTGTGAGAAAATCCAATGCTTCAAGATCAGATATTTTCTCAAGAAGGTCTCAAGGGTTTTCTTCCACAACTCCTCGCCCTTCAAATCTCACCAATGCAGAGATTTACTCTCTGCAATCCTCTCGGAACCCAACTCCAAGAGGGTCCAGTTTCAATCACACAGATTTCTATTCTATGATGGCTGGGGGCAGAAATTCTAACTTTGGTGCCAATGATGTTTATGGGTTTTCAGCTTCAAGAGGGCCAACGCCAAGGCCAAGCAATTATGATGAAGACAGTGGTGCTGGTGGGAAGCCAAGGTTCCATCACCATTCTGGTGGAGCTGGGCAGTACCCTGCACCAAACACTGGAATGTTTTCCCCAACTGCATCCAAAAATGCTGCTCCTAATGCTAATGCTAAGAGGCCTAATGGTCAAGCAACACAGAAGCTAGAGGATGGGAGAGACCTTCACATGTATGTTTGGAGTTCAAGTGCTTCTCCTGTCTCCGATGTCTTTGGTGGCCATGAATATGGAGCTCATGATCAAAAAGAAGTCAAATTGACAGTGTCTCCAGGAAAAGGTTGGATTTTTATTTTAATTTTTGTTCACTTGAGCTTAATTTTCTTGTTTCTTTGGGTTTTTTCTTTTGATTTCTTATATGGGTTGGTTGGTTATTTTTGTGTTGTTTGATAATCAGTGGAGGGTCATAGAGATACCCAAGAGGATTACCTTGATAAGGATGAGTTCAGCTTTGGAAACAGAGGAATGGAGAGGGAAATGAACAACCATGAAGCTGAGAAAGTTGGAGATGACAAGCCAAAAACCATGCCTCCAGCAAGTGTAATGACAAGGCTTATATTGATAATGGTTTGGAGAAAGCTCATCAGAAACCCCAACACCTATTCTAGCCTCTTTGGCCTTACTTGGTCCCTTGTTTCATTCAAGTATGTCTTTGTCTTTGTTTTCCCCAGACAAAATTCCAGGAAAATCTTTCAATTTTCTACACATTTTTCCTCTGCAATTTTTTTTTTTTTTTGGTTCTGATTTTTCCTTGTTTTGATTTTGGTTGGTTGGTTGTTGCTGCTGCAGGTGGAATGTTGAAATGCCAGCCATTATAGCAAAATCTATTTCCATTCTGTCAGATGCAGGGCTTGGCATGGCCATGTTCAGTCTTGGTCAGTATAAGCATCCTTTTTCTTTTCTTTTCCTTTCCTCAGGAAACAAAATCTTTTTTAACTGAGAGTGAGAAAGTTAATGGGAAGGAAAAAGATAAATATTGGTCAGAGCTCTGCCTCTTCTTTCTTTGCTTGAAACAGTAAAAGAGAGAAGGGAAATTCTTTTCCTGATTCCACCACTTAATTTTAGTCAACATGCTTTGTCTAAGAAAGCAAGCAAGCCAGGGAGGCATTAAAAAAAGCAAAGCATACAGTGTTACCAGTGTTATGATAATTGATAATAATGAATGTCTAAGGGAGAGAAAATCTTTTATCTAACAATCTTTTCACTCTTTCTTTTCTTTACTTTTTGCGTCAAATTTGTGATGCTTATTTGGTGGTAGTGATGATGAAAGGTCTTTCACAAAGCGGTGACTGACAGACAGTGAAAAGTGAGAATGGATGGTAGTGATGAGTGGTGGCATGCTTTGCTTTGCTAATGAATGATGCTTTTGATGTGAATGGGTGACTGACAGGTCTGTTTATGGCTTTGCAACCGAGGATCATAGCATGTGGAAATTCCATAGCAGCTTTTGCTATGGCCGTGAGATTCCTTGCAGGTCCAGCTGTCATGGCAGCTGCTTCCATTGCTGTTGGCCTCAAAGGTGTTCTCTTGCACGTTGCTATTGTTCAGGTCTCTATCTTTCTGTGTCTTCTTCTCCCTCCTACAGCAACCAAATACAATATTAATTACATAAGCTCCAAACAGCTCTTTTAAGATAATATTTTTTATTCATTAAACCCTAATTTTTTAGGATTAAGACATAATATAATCATTAAAATAACACGTTATAGACATTAAATACTATAATTTATAATAAATTACATCAATAATTATAATGATTACACGAAATTTTTTATTATAGAAAATTTGATTTATGGTTTTTGCCAAAAGAATTGAACAGAAACTAACTCAGCTAAATTGGAAAAAAAACATTTGAAACCATAGCTGATATCTTTGTTTGCAATTTGAATGCCAAAAAATCAAAACACAGGCAGCCCTACCACAAGGAATCGTCCCCTTTGTCTTTGCCAAGGAATACAATGTCCACCCTGACATCCTCAGCACAGCGTGAGTACACTCTTGTTTTGATTCCAAACAAGAATTATCTTTTCCCCATCCCTCTTTTCCAAACAAAGAATTCTGGTTTTCTTTGAAGGCTAACAGATGGAGCTTTTTGTGTTGATTTGATTAATTGCAGTGTTATTTTTGGAATGCTAATTGCATTGCCCATAACGCTGGTGTACTACATCTTGATTGGGCTATGAAGTCAAGTGCATGGCGAATGATATAAAAGATGATTTGATTACATGTGGCATCCATGCAAGCTATATATAGCTCGAGCTGAGCTTTGCAATGCATCAGAAAACAAAGTTCATTGGAATAGAAAAGCATCAGCATCAGAAGAATTCAATAGAAGGAATTTTCGGATGAATCTTTTCTTTTCTTCTTGCCTTTTTCTTTGAATGAAATGTCTTTGCTTAGTAAAAATGTAAAATCATGTTTGTAGTTAATTTTATAAAAATTTAAATTAGAAGGACGTCCTTGGATTCCATATTTATAACTCATCAAATTAAGGAGAAAAAGAAGGTTAATTAATTGATTGAAAACGGTGCCCTTCAATTATTAAATAAGTATCCTTGTACACTTTTGCAAATTGAAGAATTAGTCTTGATTATTTGCTCCTTTTTAAAAATCACCCTAAATGAAATCATTGCATAAATATACTTAATCATGTTTATCAAAAAAAAATTTCCTTTGATTTACACTCAATACTTTTACATTTTTTTTAATATAAAACTAATATCTACGAGATAAAACAAATTACTCTCAACAAAAGTGATTTTAAATTTTTTAAACAGGTTACTACTAAGCTAATATTTTGCTAGTTATCAAATTCTTTTCCTAGCATACATCAAAGAAAAAGACAGACAAAAACAATTGATGAAGATTTTGTAATCCCATAATATATGGTATGGTGCCTGAGTTGGTTTGAGGTTAAATCTAAGTTGCTTTTTTTTTTTGTGAATTTATTATTTGTCATTTTACCTAAATTGAGGGATTAACTTTTTTTTGTTTTTTTATCATACTTAAGAGGAGGTGAAGGATTTATACAAGAATTTTAACTTACGACATTAAGAAATTTGAATAAATTGTGGAATTAATTGATGAAAAGGAAAAAAAAAAAAAGATTTAATTTAGAAGGATATTGATGCCTAGATATTAAAAATAATGATATCATGGTGAGAGTTGGACTGCATATCTATATACTTTTAGAAATGCATGATCAATATTAAGTGCAAAGAGGGACCCTCCATTACAAGATAGAGGGTTTGATTTGATGTGGACTGCTTTGGAATATTGGGGGACAATATTCACAATCCAAAGTTTCTTCTCTTTTTTTTCTTCCCACTCCTTTTCTCCTTGCTTCTTTCTTTCATCTCTGTATTCTTTTGGTTACACACACTATACCTTTTCTGGGACAGCTATATATCCTTTTCACTCTTTGGTTTCTGTTTGCTGCTTTACTTGACATCTTTTGGAACCTAATAAACTACAATAGCAACCTATGATGGGTTGTTGTCAACAATTTCTGCCCCACTTAGAATTAACTTATTCCAACTAATTATTTTCTTCTAAATTCTAATTGCCATAATATGCTTGTAGAAGCAAATGGTGTGAGAGTTTTCAAGAGGCGAATGACTGTTAGAAGTGGGAAAGCTGCATGCACCGAACGTTCTGTTTTTCTTTTCACTTCAACTAGAGTAATATATTGCGTCTATGTTACTACTTCATTTCACTAGTTTTCCCAAGTATAGAGCATCATCTACACTAACCCTTATATATAACTTAGCATTAAAAGAAATCACAGTTGTGATACACTTGCATCTTCCCATTATTAATAAAGTGTTAGTTAATAAAAAATAAGATGAATAAATCTTAAGATTTCTCATATCAAATCTCATGAGTTCAAATTTTAAAATTTTTATTATTATTTAATATTCTCATTCCCTAATAAAAATTACTCTTAATTATATTAAAAAGGTACGAAAATATCTAAGTGTAAATCAAAATACTACACAATCAATCAAAGCTGATATGTGGGAAGAGAGAGAGAGAGATGGTGATGATGGTGCATGGTTGCATGCAGAGTGTTGGGCAGAGGTTGGTGGTCTGAGGAAATGTTGAATTGAACGGCATATAGTCCCTACAAGGAGCACGCATGCACGAGACTCAGAAGACATGGAATGGAAGCTTCATGACTGGGCTGCAGGCTGCCAGATAGTTTGGGTTTAGTCACAGAAAGCACTCAGCAGGAACCAGAACCAGTGGTGGAACCATCAACATCTCACTGCTCATTCTGCATTTGTCAGTACATTATGGTCGCAACGCCTAACTCACTTAAACTCCAAAAACTATCTCCTCTCCCTCTTAATTATATTGCTCTTAAATGTTAATTAAGAATTCTCATATTACTACAGTTTTCAATTTTAGTAAGGTTGACTTCTTGGGTCTCTAGGGTTAAAAGGACCAAAGATCATAATATAGTTAATTTCTGGATCTTAATTTTCAGTCATTTTCTACTTTGTTAATTATTTTCTTTTTATACGATCAAGTTGGTTATTTGCATGGTAGCAAAGTTAAATGTTTTTTTACCTGGGATATCCTTGCACTTTGAGTATGAGAGGGTATTGTGATAATGAATGTTAATTCTTGAATGAACTATAACAATAGAAACTTTCTTATATTTTTTATTACTTGAAATCTCCTCTCTTTCTATCGAGACTTTCAGTTATTATGTTCACTCCATATTTCTAATCAGGCATTATTCTTTCTATGAAAATTCCACTATGATAATGCACAATCACACAGTACAATTGACTTGATTGTATCCAAACTTTCCAACAGAATATTCTTCTCGCGCTGAAAACAAGTGGCAAGAGAAAATTATATTTGGTGGAATCGTTTTACTTCTTGTTTTTCTTTTATTTATATATATATAAGTGTTTTAATAAAGTTTATTTTTATTTATAACTTAAAGATTTATTTTGTTTAATTAATATCAAGAGATAAAAAGAAATTTTTTTCTAACTTTTTTCTTAATTTAATTTTAAATAATTGACTCTCAAAATATCAAAATTTTCTTAAATTGTCAAATAAGCTTTTGTAAAGAAAGTTGTTTAAGTTAAGGAGAGTTACTTTGTCCTAAAGCCAAAACATGTTATGTACTTCAATAATAATTTATAGTAGTATTTAATACTTACAAATTACTTGGGAACTATTTGTAACAATTTTCCAACTTATATCTTAGGAGCGAAGTAATTTGATTTTTGTTGTTTCTATTTAGTAGTTTTTTATAAATAAACTTTGTAGTCCCAATTTATTACACAAATGATAATATTCATATATAACTTAAAATTAAAAATTGTTAAAATCTTCTATGAAAATAATCTTGGTGCGCATGCATAATCATAATATTCTTATGTTATGGTGCAGCCGCAGCAAAAATGCTCCAAGTTGTTTGTATGTCACTGTAAGATTCAGTTCTTTTATGAAAGGTTCCAATCCACATATCACGTCATGAGCATGCAGCAGAACAGCACATTGATATATATTATTGCCTTGACTTATCTTTGCAAAATGGGATACAATTCAAAATGAGAATCAAGTTTGTGATGGAATACTAATATTAATAGTCACGTTTATACTGGTGTCTGTAGTGTCACAATAAATGGATGGCAGCAAAGCACAGAAGCATGAAATTCTCCCTGAAATTAGTTGTACCATGTTCGGCTTCTTTGAGTTTGGTCTCTATTGGATATATCTTAATCATTCATATTTATTTATTGCTTAGCATATCATCCAACACATATTTTTTGAGTGAATCTAAGCCCTTCATCTATTACTTAGCAGAGAGAGTTTAATAAAAAAGTTGGATTCAATTATACTGCAGCCACTGAAAGTTGGGTAATGTGGAAATTTTTATTTTTTAACAAATATTTAGGTTAAAAGGAGATTATCCATTTTAAGATTGGGGCATGTTACATGTTTTAAGATCAAAGAGCTTACAGTAATATTTATAAATGATATAACTTTACAAAAAAAGCAATTTGATACTTCTTAGTTAAACCAAGAAAAGTAGCAATGTGAGCAGCAAAAAACAATAATACAAGGTTTTGGCTATAGTCCTTCATATTAACTAGAGTTGCATGTACATAAATGCATACAAATCATACAATTAAATTTGATAGAAAATAATTTGTAAAAGACCATTTAAGTTAAATATGTACAATCAAAAAATAATGAAATATGTATTGTATGCATTTTAAATAATTCTTAGATGTAAGGTCACTAATGAATAGATAATAGTATACTAAGTAGAAGTCCACCATGTTAAAAAAAAAAAAAAAAATTGCTAGTGAGTGATGCATGTCATCACAAAAGAGATGAGTAGAAGTCCACCTCATAGTGGATATACATACGAAAAAGTTTCTTATGATTAAAAGGTAAGATTAGATATCAATATAATTAATTTTATAGAGAATTCAGTTTATTTTAATATGTAGATCAACTGAATAAAGGATCATTTCCATATACAATCAATCTTATTGTGGATATATATATATATATGGTTGAACTTGAATTCTTTTAGAGAAATAAGATAATATTCATGTGCCTTCCTTCAAACAGAAAATCTGTGGGCATAGAGACAAACAAATAAATAAATAAATTATATATGCAACATTATAATGGAAGACACTTCATAATTCACATTTAATTATAATTATATATATATATATATATATATATATATATATATATATATATATATATATAATATTATCAACCAGATAGATCTTGCATCCCATCTAGAAACATTTTCTTGCATATGTAGAACGCACTAGAACTGAACGAAACAAAAGGAGAAAATGAACACTCAAGAAAGAGCTAGCTTTGATAAATGATAAGCCTTTATTTCGGCAGCGATAATGATGATCCAAATACAGAATAGATAAAACCGACAAAGGGTCAGCTCAGTCGAATGAAAGCTAATTTTTAAGAGTTTGAGTTATACAAACTTTGAAATTGTCGTTCGTTAAGAAAGACCCGTTTATAACTAGGATTAATCTCTTTGGTTGTGAGCAAAACCCTAGATATATATACACACACATATAATAGCTGGATGGGAAAACGACAAAGTGTTTGGAGGTAGTGATCTCTCCATGCAGAACAACATATAACACCAACATGCGTAGCCTGCAAAATGATTATATATCATTTTACTTTGTTAATCATTCATGTTGATTGTCGTCTATAACCCTTCCTATCCAAACATCTTACTTTAATAAAGGAACTAATGATCTTTGAGTTTAGGTCAATGGGCACTAAGAACCAACGTCATTATGAATGTCATTTGTATTATGTACCGCAAATTAAGTATCATTACTAATTAACATGAATTATCTTCAATCACATCACTTAATCGAACAATACCTAACCTAATTACTTTTTCCTTACATTAAAAAAATAATTAATAAGCATTGATTTTTCTATCGTTGTTGAATAATAAATGGAAAGTTGAATTATTTACTAACCCTAATACAATCGAAATAATTTATTTTAGCTTAAGACTTAAAGGAGCCATATATTTTGCTATATGAAAGGGCTATTAACTACCATTACAAACAGACCGCTGAAATAACCTCGGTTAAATTATTTTTTGCATTTATTTATTGCTGTAACCATCACAAAACCATACTAAAGCAAAATTCCTTGATAATTGGTTAATTGATAAAGATGTAATTATTTCACATGTCAAGCTTACATTTAAATCTCAATGCAAATAGTTCCCTTAATAGGTAATGGATGATAATACTGTAAACCCACATTAAGACTAAGATAAGTTTTTTCTCATTCTAAACTTTGACAAAGATTAAATTATTTTACTTATACAACTTAAGTCCTAACTCTATTGCAAATAATCCTTTTTGATAAGTAATTTAGTGCCACTGTAGACTCTCGTTGAGACCTGTAACATATTCTAATCTTAAAATATAAAAAAGGTATGTTATGGTAGGGTAGGGTATATGCAAAAGAGAAGCGCAGTAGATATATGGAAAAGAAAGGTGAGGAAAGTGAGTGTTGTAAATAGATTTGTGGTTGTAGGTAAAGTTTGGATTGTCTCCCACTTACTTATGCTGGGTCGGCCCTTCTATCGACACTGCTTTGTGGCTTTGTCACCCTTTGTATTATTGTATTGTATTGTTTTCCTCCCTACAATGTACATGTTAGCTTTCTTTGCTTCTTAACTTTATATATATATATATATATATATATATATATATATATATGTTGCTTTCTTTGCTCCTTTGCTTCCATGTATAAATTAATTAGCTATTAGGTTACTTCAAATGAAATATTATTTCAGAATATGAAAGGTGATTGTTTTACTCAAATCTGCTTATCTCTCAGAAATCTTATTTCATTGATCATAAAAGAAAAAGATTTCCATGATTCGGATCTAGGAAGAATTCACAGCAAAGACAAAGAGCTTATAGCTAAAGCAGCAGCAGCCATGGAGCATGCACATTGGTACTTGAAACTACATAGTTGATACTGTGAATACATCCAAAATAGTTCCTTCTTCTGTTAAAGTGAAAATCCAAACATCATTATCAACCAGATTTTGACTTAATTTAATTGTAGAAAACAACGGACTAAACTTGAGATGTTCTAAGTAATATAAAACAAAGCTAAATTGATGTAAAATAAAGATAATGAAAAAGAAGAAAAATATTAATGTACTCACTGTACTTCTTTAAAAATAAATTTAGATTATTTTTATAAAATAAAGTAATCTTTTGACTTAGCTTAAATACTTTATATAAAAAGGAAACTATCATAATATTAATTTATTAAAATGTCTCAAATGTTTATAAAAGATGCCTATCAAAATAACCAAACACCCAAATTTATAATGAATATTACTATTCTACTAGAACAAGATAATCTCACATGAAATAAAATAACCAACATAAAATAAAAACCCGATATTAAAATGTCATAACTAAAGAACCCTGATGAAAATCTAATTAAAAACGCTAATATTACTCATTTTACATTACTAAGTTAAAGATTCAGTTAAATCTAGGAGTGATTTTTATCGGAGGAAAATTTATTGTTTACTAGTTTTTATTCCAAACAAGAATATTCTCGTACGAAGGGTATGAGCATTGAAAACAATAAATAATTCAGACAGCATTGTACACAGATTCATAATCCTATAATTTCTGGGTCCCTTTAGGCCGTAATTAACTTCCATCTTCATTCTATATCCATATAAATATATAGCTTTTTCAACGTTGAGCTGCAAATTATCATAAATGGCGGCTGATTAACGCCATCAACTAATCTAATTAAAGCCTATTAATAGGATCTTTATTATACTTTATATTATTTATAGTATCTGAAATCTTAAAATCAATCACTCATTTTCGAAATGATGATATTAATTAGTGGAAGTCTCACCACAGCAACCCAGAAATTCTGCAACTGCACACAACTTTTGACATAAATATTTAAGCACTGATCTCAAATCCCAGTTTCACTCTTTAAAGGTACTTTTATTTCTTATATTAAATTAAGAAGCCACCTTAATTAGATGATTTTGACAAACAAATTTAAATGCTGTGCTGGAAAGTGTAGCTTAAACTTTTTTTCTTTTTTTCCTTTTTTATGGATTGTAACAGCTTATAGCTGATTATCTATTACGTCATCAAGATATAAGATATACTGCCTTATTCGAATTTTGGTAAATTGTTAGTTTACAAGAACGGATTTGACATTGTTTTAAGGCACCTATATATCAATACTTCTTTTCTAAATTATGTTTTAAAATAAAAGAGCTTATTGGGTCTAAATATTATAGCATTTTTCTCTTATTTTAACAAACTATAATTTTCAACGACAGAAAATAAACTATAATTTTACAGCTTATGTAATTAAGTATTCAGTACAATTTGTTCTTATATTATGGGAAAATTT
This sequence comes from Bauhinia variegata, assembly GCA_022379115.2. Taxonomy (NCBI): domain Eukaryota; kingdom Viridiplantae; phylum Streptophyta; class Magnoliopsida; order Fabales; family Fabaceae; genus Bauhinia; species Bauhinia variegata. Next base: position 5,803,859 of record CM039429.1, on the reverse strand, counting down.
TCCATGAAAATTTATTATAACTTAAATCGATAATCTAGTCGATCTTTGAATTGAAAAAGTCCCACAACCACACTCAAAATTTGATTAAGAGCATGCTTGAATTGACATTAAAAAATATTTTTATATAATTTTTTATTATTCTTGAAAAAAACTAAAATACACTCAAAAGTCAAAATATTTATTTTTAATCTTAGAACATATGGAAGGAAAGATGCTTTGAAAAAAAGCATATATAAACAAAAGCCCATTCATTGTTTCTTAAAAAAAGAAAAAACTTTTAACTTTTACTTTTATTTTTATACTTCAATAATTTTTTTTTAAAAATTTAAATGAAGTCAAAAAATTAAATAAATAACTCGTTTTCCTACTTGAAATTTAGAATGTTAACCATTTAAAAGGAGATTATGCAAATATAATTTTCTTTATTCCTCTTTGATTGCTTCTTGAACTTTGCCTTTAAATGATTTTTTAAGCTTAGTTCAATGTCATCATGTATATATATAGAACAAGAATAATTTAAACTATAATATATTTAAACATAAAATAAATTATTACATTAATACAATAAGCTATAAAAATAACCTTAATCATATATATTATGGTATGTATAAGTAGTTTCTAAATATCATAAGAAATATCTTTATATATTGCAAGTAAAAGATAATGTTTTTTTGGTAATTAATACCAAGTAAACTAATGATTTGTACTATCTATTTTGTTTAATACATATATGAGACATATGACCATTGGAGAAAGAAGGAGAAGCCCACATTCTTCAACTGCCACCCAAATGTAAAAGCATGCTAGCTGTGTGTCTGTATCCATATATCCTATCCAATAGACTAAACGAGAAAATCTAGGGCTCCGAAACATGTATGAACGACAAGAACCTCCATACGAGAAGACCTTCCAGATGTTGGACAATAATCAAAGAGCCAAAAGGAAAAAGTAAATAAAATTATACTTCATAGTTTCAAATCATACTTGTTCTATTATCAATCACCAGATTACTAACAATTATGTAGATGTGCTTGGATCTTCTACTTAGCAAGGAATCCGAACTTAGTGTAGTTAATTTCTCATGTAGTCAATACAACCGCTTATGTAACAAATTGTGAGTCATCAATTTCACTAGATAAGATTCACCAAATTAGCAACACTTGTATTCTTGGATCTTCTACTTAACAAGAAATTCGAACTCGATGTAATCAAATTCCTATGAAATTGATGATTGATGTAGTCACCGATGTGACGAATTATGAGTCATAAATTTAACTAGATAAGATTCACCAAATTACCAACAATTGTATATATGTACTTGGATCTTCTACTTTGTAAGGAATCCAAACTTGGTGTAGTCAATACATAATTAATACAGTCCCTAATGTAACAAATTGTGAGTCATTAAATGGTGGTATCATTAGTGTAGTCATCAATTTATCTAACAGTTCACAATTTGTTATGTTGATTAGTGCATATGATAAATCGATTGCACCAAATACGTTTTCCCTACCAACTATGGCATCTTAGAAATGCAATTAATGCGTACCAAAAATATCTTGATGAAAATAAGCACGATGAAGACCAAATTTGTAGGCAGCAAATTAGCATTATTAAACAAGTAGAATAATAATGCATCCAAAAGTCGTTTTAAGACTCTACTTTTTGGGACTATGAAGCATGCGTTAGTTGGTTTGTGACTTTGTGAGAGACAAACAAGAAGGTGTCGATGAAAAACGTTGAATCAGATAAGCACATTGACAAGGAAATAGGGAGCAACTTGGCCACCACAAATCTAAATTCTTAGCAACAAGAGAATAATGCAAAGACTTGGGCAATGGCCATCATGTGGTTGGTGTTATGGCTATCTCACCTTCCTCATACCACGCATTCATTGGCATTTCGTCAAACATGGAACAGACATTTTAGAACGCTTCAGTGATCACTTCCAACTTGCATATTGTGTTTGGCAAGTGGGTGGATTAGTCACGTTTGAGATTCCCAAATTCAAGTTATATATATAGATATATATAGATAGATAGATAGATTGCTGTTTAACAATATAAGGTTGTTTCTTTTAACACTCGGTTTTTATCCTTGACCTCTACAAATGGAGGAGAGAGGTTATGTGAGAAATATTAGGGGTGTTAAAAGAAACATGCCAATTATCAAGATATGAAACTTAACCCGATTCTTCCCTGGGCCCAATCATTCTTGTCTTGGCCCAATTTTTAGGAAGGGGACCCAACTCAACCATGCCACTGGATTCTCGCAAATTCTCTCAAATATTGCCAAGATCATCCTTCACTCTTGTCCCAATGGCTATAATACCCCCAAAGGCCAATTCTTTACACACACCCTGGGTCTAAAAAACATGGGGTCTGTGCTCATATGTAAGACCCTCCGGAAGCTCTGCCCCCTTTCCCTTCCAAGCTTGGACTAAATTGATTTCATGGTGATTTCTTTTAACACCTCTTCACCCTATTGTATTTGAATGGTACGACTTTCCACCAATGCAAGTAGGGGTGTGAAAAGAAAACCGTGGTGACAAAAGAAATCTGTAGTAGATCTGTTCACCCAGCCCTCTTTGTCTACTCTTGCAAGTTATTTGAATTTTTCCAAAGACCAGAAAGAAAATCTTAGAAAATAACACTGATTGTTAGTGGAAAAGCATCCCCAAAGCGTTTGCCAAAGGTCCCATTATGAACAGAACAAACTAGTTACTCAAAGAATGTAAAGACACCTTAGGTGTAAACCTTAAATAGCTGATTGTATATCTTTTTTCATACAGAAAACTTATCTCCAGGCATAATTTATCTACATACTACATATAAAATCAGAGGCCACACTCTTTTTGGGCTCGCTATAATCTTCAGCCTCCATGTTTTACAATGATTACCCAAAAAAGTACTATTTCCTAAAATCTACATTTTGCATGTAATTACAATAATACATAGCAGGCAAAAATTTAGTTCAAGTAAATTTTAGCTGGAAGGCATACTCCAAGAGCTTGCTCTTCTACAAAATTACCATCACAAGCAACCAGTTTCATAACACATTGAGTAGCAGCGTGGTATTTCTGCTGAGCTTCATTGAAACATCTGCCAAGTACATCTTCAACCCAATCATCTACTGCATTTTTCTTGTCCGATAACCACGCGGCTGCAAGTATCTGCAACATCACTTCATAATCAATTTCCAGTAGAAGCTCAGGTCCAACTCTCCTCTGAAATTGTATGCTGATGCTTTTTAAAAATTTTTCAGCGAGCGCATCAAAATTAACTGGCTTAAAAGCTACTTTTTCATCAATCTGACTAAAGAAATCATTTAACCAGGCTTCTGAGGATTGACTTTGAGGATCATTTTGATTGATGTCTTCTTCAGCCTCCTGTAGAGGCATATTTAGATCCAGATAGGATCTTGATGTGTCTAGGTCCCCTCTCTGTATTTTGCTCACGGTTCCTTGCTTGCTGGACTGAGAGCTTTCCAGCAGCTTTCTTTTATTTGAAGATGTTGGATTTGATGTCTGCTCTGGTGCAATTTTAACAGTAGTAGCACCACTTCTTTTGAAATCCTCAGAAATTTTCCCAAGCAATAATTGCATTTGACATCTTTTAGCTTCAAGGATTCTTTCCTCAGAAAACATAGCATGGTCCTCTGAAAGGAAAGTGCAACCACCTTTATAGACAGTTGAGGTTACAAGAAAGATTGTATTATTGATGCTGATTTCTCTTCCATGCGAGTCTGGAAATTTACCCCTTCTTATTGCCTGGAACAAACTAGTCTGAACCAAGTAATCAGCTTTTTCTATGTTTTCAAGGAAGACAACTGAATGGGGCTTCTTACTCAACTCCCCAGCAATATAGTCCACGACTGTCTTCCTCCGAAGCACATCAGAATAATATGACTTTTGGCATTCAAAATTGGGGTTTAATGCGTAAACCCTGTCCTGGGAACTCAAATCCACAGATATTAGGTTCCCTGTGTTTCCAGATATTACCTCTGCTAATGCTGAAGCAATTTTCTTCTTCCCAACACTATCGGGTCCAAGGAAAGCAAGCCATGTATCTCCTCTTACATGTGAACCACAGTGCTTTCCAGCACCAGATTGGAAGAGAGACAAAGTCCGATTGATAGCATATATGGCCTCATCTTGCCACCAAACCTTTTCAGTGAGTCGAAGATTAAGTGATTTGAAATCTAATAAATCATACCTGCCTTCCAGATTTAAACCAGCGCATGAAGATTGATCAGCTGAAAGGGAATCTGATAAGCAATGACGATGATCTTTATGATCTCGCAGTATCGGGGTATTTGGCTCCTCAGCAGCTGATGAATATAATGTTCCTAATCCCAAATCTGTGGCCACTGAAGTAAGGGATGATGAAGATGACTTGCAATCAAGCAGACTCATATTAGCCATAGGGTTCTGCATGTCAGTTTCCAGACTCTTTGAAACTTTTGCCACCTGATCAACATAAACCGTTTTAGAAAGTACTGGAACTGGTTGGGTCTGTTTTGTAACTCTTAAGGCATGCGGAGACTTTGCTTAGGTTATTGGATTTCAATAAGAGATGGATCTTTACAGCTACTTTCCCTAAACACTAAACCAAATCTAATGCCTCAGTTGATGGAACTTTTGACCTTGTTTGGGATATATCAAATTCAGATAATGATTGGGTGTGATGAAGACGTTGACAAGCGTCAACTCCTTTTCTTTTGCAACCTCAATATCTTAGCATTCAAACTTATTTTATCTTCATTAATAAATTCCTGAATCACCTTTACAACTGTTCTCCATGAATTATTATATTAAGAAATAGTATGTTTTTCTCAGTTCCTGATATTTTTCAGAGAAAGTCCTTTCAACTACTGCAGATGAAACTGACAAGGTCAAAGTTAACTAGAAAGGCAAACATTATTTATTCTTGCCAAGATATGATATGTTTTTTTGTCTCAAACAGCCCTTTGTACCTGAAAACCCATTCCCTGAACACACTTCTCTAATATAATTGTTAGGAAACCAGATGAGAATAAATGCAGAAAATACAAAATAAATCTATATAATAGAAACTTGAGAAGAAGAATAGGGACACACTCTCAAGTATTATTCCTTCCTCAAAGGTTATCCACAATGGCCCAGAGTCAAGTGACTCCTCAGAGGAACTAGCCTCTGCCTCACCCAAAATGCAATCTACTCTCCTACCCCTATAGCATTCCCCCTTTTGAAAACAACCTCATGTGACAATCCCAGCATTCCCACATAACAAAACTTGCCACCAAACCCTATCCATCGCTAACAAACTCACTCCCTCCCCCCACTCTTCTGTAGCCTAGAGTCAAGCCTCCATATTGTGGGCTTCTCACACTGCTGACGTATCTCCGGTTCAAACACCAGGACTATAGGCTCTATCAGTAATCCTTGATTTGATTGTTAAGTTGCAATAGGCTCCACAAATGACAATTTTGGGGAATTGGACAAGGAAAATACTATTTTTTTAACTTGGTTAGCTGCAAATATTATATTGCAAGCTTCTCTAAATAGGAAAATGCGTTTGTGAATGTCTCTGCATCTACTGGACAAGACAATCAAAAATTTGGTGATAATAACACACCTTTGCCACATCCGGTCCTTTAAAAGTGTCCACACTGGGCAGGCTTGTTGAGCAACCAGATGGAGGTGTAGTTGGACATAACTTCCAAATATCAGCAACTTCTTGTTCATGTTTTTCGTTGCTTATGTGACAACTAGTCAAAGGTTGACTTGTACAGCTAACTGGATTTTTTACTTCAGATGGTGTAGAAAAGAACCCAGCAAATGGAACAAAGGACCCCATCAAGCTGTAAATTTATCATGAGCAGGGAACTGTTAGATCCAATGGGCACAAAATAGTCAGGCAAGAGACTTAAAAGCATCACCCTCAGAATGAAATATATCCAAGCCGAAAATATAAAACCATTAAAATTGATGGACTCACGGCAATGATCAGCAATAAAGCATCCATGAAAATAATGATTCAAGCAATGTATGACAACGCTAGGATATTATCCACATAAAAATTGCACTAATCACTCAAAGGACAGAGGTTTCACATGATTGAGTGAATAAGAAGGGAGTTGGATGGAAATCATATTTTTGACAAAAAAAAAAAAAAAGGCCCTTGTAGTTTTCACTTTGACAAAGCAACATTTCTAAAACTACTAATATGAAAAACTAAACCATGCACATGCAGAAACAAAGGAAGGAGCAGACAACTGAACCACAAGGAAGACGAAAATCAACAACCTAAATGAAGAGTATTAGCTTCCCAAAAAAAAGTCAGGGAATAAGAAAAAGAATCCTACAACGGAGCAAGTCAAGGTTAAAAGTCAACTATTTTCTATAAATAAGCCCACATTTAAACATCCAACGCCTCTCTTAATTATTTTTGTTTCAACATCATCTTGAAAAAGCTCTAACTAACAGCCATTAATTCATTTCATTCTCAACCAAATCGAGACAAGTCTAATCTCTGACCAATAAAGAAAAAGATAGACCAAACGACCTGGATATAGAGTAGAATCCTTCCACTGAAGGAGTGGCAGATGTCATGGGAAGAAGATACATATCCCAGTCCTTTTCTACCGTTGGGAACAAATGTAAGAACTTAGAATAGGTATCCGAGCTTCTAGCTACCCCGACCAACCAAAATTTCTCTCCATGAATCTGCAACAAGTTTGTCAATTGTAACACCACAAAGCTCACAGCAGCAGCAGATACAGCATCACCAACGAACACTTCAAGTTCTCCAAAGTTCACGGCAATACCTGGACACGAGCATTGCTCTGCCATACGGCTCAAGTCCTTAAATTTCAAAACCATCTTTTCCTCACTTTCCCCTTCAAGAAGAAACTCAGAAATCTCTTCCTCAATGGAGATTATATTCAACCCAGATACTTCAGCCGGCAAAACGCCCCCTCTACCTCTCTGTACAGACTCCATAAAAATATGAAGGGCACTCTTTGCGCAAAAACCCATTAGTAAGGGATTCCTCTTCGTCTTCCTCGCGAGAACCTCACCAATTCTTTTGCAATCCTCATCTCCATCTCCCAGGAAAGGAAAGTTAAAACCTGGTGGACACATTTCCGTCAAATTGCATAAGAAAATGGGTGGGCACCGGCTCCGCGAGAATCGAGAAGTTTGCGGCACCGGTGGATGAAGCAACGAAATTTTGATGTCACTGCTTCGAAAACTCGCGTCAGCGAAAACCCGGCTCACAGTCGGGTCATCGAGTATCGACAAGATGAAGTGCTTGAGCTCAACCTTCAAGAGCGAAGCCGTTTGCAGCTGCTGGGTATGCATCTGAAGCAAATAGAAGCTCTCTGGATGTCTCCTCTGGTTCGCTTGGGACCGTTTGATAGCTGCCATGAGCGAATTGGACACCGGAGGATCCTCTTCAAGGCTCTTAGAGCTAGGCGTTCGGTCAAGGGAGAAACTTACAGAGAGCTCCAGAGCTCGGAATTGGCGATAGAGTGAGCACGAGTAGTTGCGTGCTCGCGTGCAAGCGTCTCGGAGCATTGAAGAAGGCAAGGCAAGCAAGGCAGAGATTGCATGAAGTGAAGTCGTCTGCGCATGACTGCGACGGCGAGCAACCGCGACGGCATCGTCTAGAACACGCGCCGCTTCCTCCGTCAAGCATTGCCGAACTGAGCTGACCGCCGTCGGCATCGCCGGCAAGCATATATGCCAGTATATATATATGCCCCGTTGGTATAAAGGCACTTGGGTTTGGACTTTTGCAGTGAGAGAATAAAAAAATTAAAATACAAAGGTATTGTTTGCTTCATGAACCATTTGAATAATTTATTGGAGTAAGCCAAGACAATCGGAGGAACAAAGAGAGAGAAATAAATAAAAAGCGAAAGAGAGCGAACGCTTGATAGTGTTGTTGTTGGTGGTGTACACGAAGATGATAACGATGTTGAGCTTCTTGTGGGTATTATAACGCTGCAGACTGGTGGGTTGCTGTGGGACCCTTCTCTCCAGCCATAGATCGAACACATGGTGAGCAAAGATTCTCCCATGGGAGATCTCTCTATTTCTATAGCTTTTTGTGTGCCCTTTTCCTTTTCATAAAAATGCTTGTCTTTCAAGTTGAGGGAGACAGAAAGAGAGGGAGGGAGATGCCGTGCCCACTGATGAAATGGAGGTCATTGTCAAGCTTTTTGGGTCAAATAGGGACCTTTTGTTCTTGTTTCTTTTCATGCTTAACACTGAGAACAGGGAGGTAATGAGTAATGACCCAGATCTGTATCAATCCATAAACGTAATCTAATCTCAAGAATATGCAGATATGATTGGGGATAAGGTCACAGAAATTAGGTGTTAGCAAAAAGACAAAGATAACTAATGGCAGAATTCGAACTCAGCTTGGAAGAACAAGTCAATGAAGTAATAATTGAGAAAAAACGAAAAGCATAAGAATGAGATATGGTCTGGACTCTGGTACATTGATAGAACAATCGGGAAGATAGACATGAATCATGAATAGCTATTGGCTAATCAACTATCAACTAGTAGAGTTAAATTGAATTGAGCTTTAGTAAAATTTAGCATACTTAAGTTTAACTCATTTGATTCATCACCCAATTTTTTTTGGTCTAAACTTAGACACTGAGCTTAAATATACAAACTAAATCAAATGTTTATAGACTCGTGCACTAAATAAATTTTATGAATTAAGTAAAAAATGTATAAAATTTCATGCATTTAACAATTAAAGTATCAAAATATTAATATTTATTAAGTTGTTGCTAATATCAACAAAATAAAAAAAGTCAACAACTACTTCAACCATAAACTACAAAAGATGGTAAAATTGTCATAAAATCTCAAGAAATATTATAAACAAACCAAGAAAATACGTTTAAAATGTAACTATTTTCAATCTCTCTTTCACACATATGCAATCATGTATATATAAATAAGTTAGCATACAAATTAATAAAATAAATTTTATAAAATTTAAGATTGAACTAAAAGGAGAGGGGAACAGAAAAATTTTAATCATTTATTTTTTCTTCTATCTCTTAATTTTAAAATTATAGAATTTTAGAAGAAAAAACAATTACAATATTTACATAATTTTTTTTATATTTTATATTTTATTATTTATAAAATTATAATAATAAATTTATTCATTCTTTTTCCTTCACCTATAAATTGATTAAAGAGAAACACTTCCCTCTGTTAAAATCTTCTCACTCTTTCGTTCAACCAAACACTCCTTTATTAAAAAAAAGCCGACAAAGAAGTAGACAACTGTCAAGCGGCAACGGGGTTGGCGTTATCGGCAGCGATTTCCATCCCACGTGATACTCAAGCCGGCTTACGGAATCAAACAACACGATGCCGTTTTCAGTTTCGCGTTCTCGAGAAAAGAACGGAACCGATCAGATCGGAGAGGGGTTTTAAACTAACAAATGATTGAAATGTCCATTATGCCCCTAATCGTAGAAAAGTAATCGTGTTGAATTGAATACCGACCCGGCGTTTTGAGGTTACGGTAGTCATTTCGAACATTGATTATATTAAAAAGTTATGGCATTGGAGCCACGTGACTGCAGGCAGGATCATAACATGTTAGATATGACACATTTTTGTTTTAATTTTCAGATTCCCATTAAAAAAAAAATTAGGAGTAATAATAGTGATTGGTGAGACTGTGAGAGTGAGAAGCGGTGGGATCTGAATTTTTGTCGTTTAGTGAAATAAAATAAAAATAATTCAACAAACGTATCAAAAACACGTGTTTGTGTTTTAAGTATGTTAATTTAAATTTGTGTCCACTTCATTTAAATTTTTTAATTAATTTAAATTAAATTAATTAAATTAATTAAAAATAATAAATTTATACTTATAAATATATATTATCAAAATAAAAAAAAATTTTAAATAGTGATGGACAGATTAAGTTTTTTATAATAAAAATTAAATTATTTATGAATTAAAAATTTAATAATAAATTTATATAAAAAAAAAAACTGTCAAAGAAAGAACAGTGATGGATAAATTGGGTTTTCATGATGAAAGAAAAAAAAAACTTTTTGTACTTAAGCTTTATGAATTTTTAATATTTAAATCTCAGCAAAAGAGAATGAATAAACTTTTTTTAAAAAAAAAAATAGCTACTTATATTTTCAGACATATATTCAATTTAAAAATCGGGAAATTGATCCATCAGAACCAAAAAAAAAAAAGTGGAATAAAATAAAATATTTAAAAATAATGTGGGCTCACGTAACACGTGGCCAGGAACGATTAGTAATATGATACCGAGCTCAGTTTTTTTTTACATAAATATAACATGAATATAAATTTTTTATATTAACTGAAGGATTTGAAAAAAAGACCGAATTTAATGGTATTACTACTTGGCATACCCCACAAGCTCAGATTCAGTTCACAGAGTCATTAGCATTTTTCGGTTCCCTTTTCACTCGTGAACATGCAAAGCTAGGTTAACGATGCAAAATCTTCATTTTTTAAAATATAAAACTAACTAAACTGTTAAAGAAAAAAAGAAAAGGTAAAAAAATCTCGGTGCCCCCTATAAAATTGAGCTGTTATTGAAGGTCGAGAACCAAGAGCAAAGCACAACTCATGCAGCAGAGAGGGAGAGGCCACAACCGAAGATCCAGGAGCTTCTCAAGGTCTCGAATCGCCATTGAGGGTAGTTAGCCTTCAGTTCGCCTTTCTCTCCCTTTTCACATTTCGTTCTCTGCGAAATTCGCTTTCCCTTGTCTACCTCTTCTTCATCGCTGCGCATTTTCTACCTTTGCTTCGATGGCGGCGGCTGCTCAAGGTAATAGATCTTCTCGTCATAGTTTATTCTTGTTTCATTGTTTTTTTTTTTTTTTCCAAAGTGGGAAATCGGAATGTGATTCGAACGGGATCAATTGCAGGTGTCGATGAGCGTCAGATGCAGAAGATTTACTGGATAGAGCACTCGGCGGATTTGTCCGTCGAGGCTATGATGCTTGACTCTAAAGCCGCAGATCTTGACAAGGAAGAGCGTCCTGAAGTAATTTTCTCTTTCTCCTTTCATTTTAACGTTTTTACTTTAATTTTTTTAAAGAAGATGGTAATAATATTATGCTAATTGAACATTCATTATCATCATCATCTAAAGTGTCATTGTTTCACTTTCTTTCCTAACTTGTTTCAGCTATGTTTTTATTGTTAATAGATAAAGCATTGGATGTGGAGAGTGTATATCATGTTTATAATCTACGACCGTACTTGATTGATCTATTTCATTAAACTGTCTTCTTAACGATGCCACTATTTGGCTTGAAGTTGAAGATTAGCTATCGTAATTTTCTACCCAAATGTGAAATTACCTAATAATATTCTCTTTAAGCTTGATTTGACGAAATGGGACGTTTTTATTTACAAGTACAAACTCTGTAATCCATCTACTACTAATTATTATACCAGTGGGGTATTCTGCTATTAATTTATTGTTCATTTTCCCCTCCTTCCGGCAGTTTACATGTTTGTAAAATATGTTCCTTGTGGAATTTGTTAAGATACTTCAGTAAAACTGTAAAATATTTTCTTCCCCTGTACAAACTGTGTAACCTATGCATCCCCCCTCTCTCTTTTCTCCTTCTTCTCTTTTTCTTTTTTCCCTAGTAGTAGTCAAAGCCTGTGATTTTATAACTCACCTAATTTTATCGACATAGGTACTCTCCCTGCTACCAGAAATTGAAGGAAAGTCAGTATTAGAACTAGGAGCAGGCATTGGAAGATTTACAGGTGGATTGGCTAAGAAGGCTGGTCAGTTACTGGCTGTGGACTTCATTGAGAGTGCCATAAAGAAGGTGACTGTAGTCTCCTGCCATTCTGAAATAATGATGGTTGATGGATGTCAAACAAAAAAAATTATGGTTCTACGTTGTGTGGCTAACCTAAACTTTACATATCCTTCTGCAGAATGAACAAATTAATGGGCACCACAAGAATGTCAAGTTTATGTGCGCTGATGTCACATCTCCAGACTTGCATATGTCTGAAGGATCAATTGATCTGATATTTTCCAATTGGTTACTTATGTATCTTTCAGATAAAGAGGTGAATTTTCAGAATATAAGTACAAGGTTACAATATTTATTTTTGATTTAGGTATGTAGAAACAAATTGAACATCTTATGGTTTTAAGTGACAACAGCCAGGTCACAAAAATTCAAGGATTATTTCCTAAGCCATGAAATTGAATTTCTTAGACCTAGATTCTGTGTTATGTTTTATTTTATCTTTGCTTTTGACTCTGGTATTTTCCTTTCACTATCAATGTCAGAGAATGCTGTCTATGAATCACCTTTTGGTGCTTTTTAGGAAGTTAAGCATGCATAATTCAAGAGTGTAGAAATAACTAAGCCAGGATAAGTTTTCCATTTTCTTTTAAAATAAGGTATTTAAAGTCATCATAGGTTCTCTTTGGTCACTAATTGCTTTAGGTAATATGAAGAAATGAAAATTTTACTGTTGCTTCTTTGTCCCTACTTTCTTTTCTTAAAACCTTTTTATCTCCTTGATACATTTCAGGTTGAAAATTTGGCAGAAAGGATGGTCAAATGGTTAAAAGATGATGGATTTATATTTTTCAGAGAATCTTGTTTCCACCAATCTGGAGACTCGAAGCGAAAATACAACCCAACTCACTATAGGGAACCCAGATATTACACCAAGGTTTGCTCTCTTCAAGTGTGTTTAATGCTTCCACCTTAGTCTGTCAGACAAAATTGAATGACAAAAAATGAGGTTGATATCGATTGGTTCATTTTGAGTATCATAATTTGTATTTCAAGCAGATTAAACCTTCAGATTAAATAAAGTGCCCCTATAATGCATAACTTAACCTATCTTAATGTAAAAGTGATGTAATGTTAGAATTGAGTCGGGTGACCTTAAGGCCATGAGTCCGCTTCCTGAGTTCTAGTGCTGGGAATCTTGTCTTAAAATATGTACATATACAGTTTTCTTCCTGCAATGTGGATGAAGTGTTAAACAGTCATTGGAGTGGAAGTGCAGGGTTAGTGTGAATTGCAGAGTCTAATTATGTCAATTGGATGGTATGGTGGCCAGAGTCTAATTATGTCAATTGGATGGTATGGTGGCTATCTTTGGACAGGGTAGAAAAATTTTCTTGATAGATGCAATTCCCTTCTGCAAAGAAATGTCAGCGATTCCTTCTTGTAATTTCATGACTTGCATTCAATTTGGGCTATAATGTTGTAACAAATGTATTACTAATCGAATAGTGTATGTTGATCTCCATAAAGACGTTCTTAATCTTAATCATTTTGTCTTTGTGAGTTGACATGAAATTGATGAGGTTCACTATGTTGCCATCTATATTTTATATTGGAAATATCAACTTATTTAAAACTTGTTTGTGAATCTTTGACTCCCTTTTACGCAGGTATTCAAAGAATGCCATATGAATAATGGTTCTGGGAATTCCTTTGAGCTTTCTCTTGTTGGCTGTAAGTGCATTGGAGCTTATGTGCGAAATAAGAAGAATCAAAACCAGGTAATGAAATTGAGTTAATTATTTGTTAGAAATTATTATTATTATTATTACCAGTGTCAGCATATCCATTTGACCAAAAATATATGTACATAATATATATATATATATATATATATATATATATATATATATATATATTCTTCATGCAGATTTGTTGGATTTGGCGAAAAGTTAGGTCACAAGACGATAGGGGGTTTCAGCGGTTCTTAGATAGCGTTGAGTATAATAATTACAGTATTACACTTTATGAACGTATTTACGGACAAGGCTTTGTGAGCACTGGAGGATCTGGTATGTTGTTCTCGTAGTTTCATCAATCCCCTTATTAACGTTGCTATCAGTGAAGACTTTTCATTTTCATGACTGGGTGACTAGCAGTCAAATGGGTTTACAAAACAAAGTATGTATGTACTAGTGCGAAGGATAACTAATAATGAAAATAAAGAAATTAGAATCCTATATTTGCAATTTTTTGTTATAAACATGTTATTATGGCAATAGCTTTTCCTGTGACCTGCTTTACAGTACATCATACTATGGGAATTTGGTTTATGATTTTCAGTTAGCAAACCAATGAGATAAGATGATGAATACCTATATATTTTTCTATTGATATATGTAAAGATTTTTCATGTGTATGTTTGTAACTTGTAATCAGGATATCTTTGGTGATATTCATTTATCTTTGACTTCAATCATTACAAAAGTGTTGAACCTGTAAATGTACTTATTGCTTGTGCAGAAACTACAAAACAAATTGTGGCAAATTTAGATCTAAAGCCTGGTCAGAAAGTACTAGATGTTGGTTGTGGTACTGGGGGAGGTGACTTTTACATGGCTGAGAATTTTGATGTTGAAGTTGTTGGCATTGACCTCTCCATAAATATGATTTCTCTTGCTATCGAACGTGCAATTGGACTCAAATGTGCTGTTGAATTCGAATGTGCTGATTGCACTAAAAAAACTTACCCTGAGAACACATTTGATGTGATCTACTCCCGTGACTCCATGTTGCACATCCAAGTAAGGAACTTTGCCTTTTCTACCTTTCGGATTTTAGCAACAAAAAGCTTAATAGAAATGAATAGAGATAAGCCTTTTCCCCAGCGCCCAAATATCTAGTGTTCATTTAAGATCGGAAGTTTTTAATTTGATTTGCTTTGCTCTTTCCTTGTACTCCAAACGCTTATTTAAGTAAACTTCCGTGTTCAAATTATCACAGGACAAACTAACATTATTCAGATCATTCTATAAGTGGTTGAAGCCTGGAGGTAAACTTCTAATTACTGATTATTGCAAGAGTGCTGAAAGCCCGTCATTAGAATTCGCAGAGTACATTAAGGAAGGAGGATATCATCTCCATGACATGAAAGCATACAGCCAGGTAAAGTAGCATGTACTATTACTGTTAATGTTATTGTCTGGCTTCCTTTTTAGTCGATCTGGTTTGAATCAAATTATTCCAGTTAAACATTTCTTTGATATCACAAGCTCGTTGCTTATTTAAATCATCTGCAGATGCTCAAGAATGCTGGGTTTGATGACGTAACTGCTGATGATCAAACTAAACTGGTTCGTCTGAATCTATGATCCATTCCTTTTTTCTTTACAGTTCTTTTCTCTCGAGTTTTAACAAAATGTTACCTGTGCGCTTCAGTTCTTAAAAAGTCTGCAGTGGGAGTTAAATGCCCTTGAGAAGGACAAGGACGGCTTTATTCAGGACTTCTCTGAGGTGGGTCTCTACTTTCTTCTCTTATGTTTTGAATATTAATTTTGTGATGCTTATGTTGAGGGACTTGTTCTCTTTGTTTTATACATATTCATCGTTGGGGTCATTAATTTCAGGAGGACTACAATAAATTTGTGGGAAGATGGAAAGCGAAGCAAACCAGGGGTGCATCTGGCGAGCAAATATGGGGCTTGTTCGTTGCCAAGAAAAATTGATGGTTCTAATTCTCATGGCATGCTTTGTTTAAGCAATATTTGATACACTATCTGTAGTTGGAGTTATCTAAATAATGGTTTCGTTTCAATAATCATCCAGTTATTATTGATTTATGAGATAAAAAGCACTGTTTGTAGCGCAAGATATACTATGGTTGAACTTGACAGTACTCTTTGATTCGATTATGATGTCACTTGGCACCATGCCAAAACTTTTCTTCATGTTCTCTTATAAAAAGAGATCTTATCGTTAACATTTTTAAAAATTTAGTCTTTTATAGAGATCAAGGGTGTTGTGTTTCATATAGAGTAAAATTTTCAGACTTGTCCCTCTTGAGATTGAGTAACCATGGCAAGTCCAGTGGTGACCTAATAATGATTTCTTCTTTGGTGTCAAATCCATTTATCGATTTATGGATTATTATGTCAAGGCAATTCGAATTCGTAGTCTCGTAAAAATTAGGTAAAAAAAGTTGAACACACTGACTGTTCAATTAGGTGAACATACAAAAAAGTAAACTACGATTTTGGTGATTAGATACTGATGGTAACATACAAAAAAGCATATTAGGCGAACATAGTTAGCTTTCGGGGATAAATTTATCGTACAATTTTGGTGTTGTATTTCTTATTTTATATATTATAGTCGGTCAAAAAATATAAAATTATACTATATAAAAAGTAGTTTTATTTATTTTGACTTATCACAATAAATAAGACATTGTGCAATGACAAATTTACTCCCAACTTTGTAAATTCCATCTCCAACATTCCCATCGACAAACTTTGAACCAAAAAACCACATTCCTTTTCCCATCCTTTCATTCTATCCAAAACTTGGTGGAAAGCTTCCTCTTCAAACTGGTGGAAAGTCATAAACCTAGGTGTTGAGGTTTATGACAGCGAATTTGCTAAACATAAAATTAAACAAATTCAAAATTACAATAAATTACTTATTAGATTATTTTTTGAAAAATTTAAATACATTAAACTATTTTTAAGAAGACGAACATAGTAAAGTTAAAAAAAAATATACTAAATTGTGTATTAAATTATTCTTTAAAAATTTTTGATACCTTAAATTAACTTTACAAAGAGAAATTCATTAAAATTAAAAATACAATAAATTAGGTATCCAATTACATTCTAAATATACTAAACTATCTCTACAAATATAAATTCATTAGAGAAAAAAATACACTAAATTGCATATCTGTTACTTTTTAAAAATTTTAATTACACTAAATTAACTTTACAAAAAAGAATTTGTTAAAATTCAAAATATAATAAATTACGTATCCGATTACTTTTAAAGATTCTAAATATGCCAAACTAGCTTTACACAGACGAATTTGTTAAAGTTAAAAATACACTAAATTACATATCAGATTAGCTTTTAAGAATTCTATATTTTTATGACTTTCTTTCAGTTTCGTTTTGCCTTGCTTGTTTTGATTTAGAAAAACAATTTCTCTAAAAAATGCCTATGACAATTCTAGGACTACCTATTTTCTACAAATAAGAGAATCTCAGAAATTCTTTGAATTTTGGAAGACGCTAAATAAGTATCTGGCTCAGGCTCAAGGCATTCTCGATGATGGGAATGCATGGACATCAAGCTAAAGGTGAAACTTCCTAAGCATGTGGTCTCATCTTATGTCTCCAATGGCTTTGGAGTCGCACAAGAGGGAAACAAAGAAGAAAGTTAAGGATTTCTATCTCTTTTCCTCCTTTACAAGACACAATATGGGTTTTAAGGTATGTTTATTTTTCCGTTAAGATTTTGACCTTGAGCTATTATTTTGTAGATTCGAATTAGTTGTAGTCGATGAGAGTAGCTACATTATAATTAATGCATTTTACATTGTTTAATCTTTCTATAATGGTACAAATAGTGTCACATAATCTCTTTGCGATGCACACACATCTCACACATACCAATTTAAGTTATTTGATGAAAATTGAACAATTCAAAATGCATTAATTATAGTAAATATACATAGCAAATCTAATTTTCTTATCATTTCCAATTTTGTTGTTAAACCTTTTTATCATATGTTCAAAGTTTGTACCAAAGAAAATCGTATGACCGAATTTAATTGAATTAAATCTTCTCTTGTTTTGATAAAGACATCCTTTATTTTTCTTGATAGTTGATCCTATAACTGTTGTAAATTGGTATATTTATATTTGATAAGATCATTCAGCATGGATAGTATTAAAATATGAAAATATTTTTTTACCTTTTTTGTATCCTTGTAAAAAAAAAAAAAAATACAATGGAGAAGTGATACAATTTTTATGTTAAAATACAAAGTAAAAGATTAATCTCAAATTTTAAATCTTTGACAAATATTTGCTACCAAATGTGGAGAGTCTGGAGACTTTTTTATTTTATTTTGCTTATATAGGATTTTTCCTGGAAAAGCAGCCAATGGTTTTGACTAAGAAAGAAAGCAACTGCAGATATAGATCGATCAATTCTCAATGGTCAAAATGAATACATTTTGGATAAAAGAAAAGTTAGGTATTAATAAGGGAATCTGTTTTCAGATGAAGAAAGAAACTATAGATTTCATATAACCTTAATGTGAATGGTTTGTACGTTGTTTTCTTGCTTAGTCAAAAGTCAAAACCATTGGCTACTTTTCTAGGAAAAATGCACATATATTAAGGAAGAAAACATATTACTCTATTTTAATATCTCATTTATTATGATTAAGAGAAAAATAGTAAAATAATTTTACACAACAAGTAATCTCATTTAATTAAACTAATCACAATGAGTGATAAAAAAATAAAATAACAAATTTACTTTCCAACGTTACGCACTTAAATCTATCATTGGCCAATCTTATAAATATATCATCACTTCACTTATGTGGGACAATATTTTTTATTTTATAATTTATCTCAAATTCTATCAAACTTTAATATAGTGACAAATAAGTTATAGTATAGTATAATATATTGATAAGTAAATTAAAATACATTTGATGACTAATAAAAGTATAGTGAGACAATTTGTCATTCGATAATTTTGTTCCTATAAACTTTTGTCTCTTAGGAATTATTATTGCTACCATATAGTCTATGGAGGTTTCTAACCTGGATAGACTCTTACACCACCCAACACCGGATTTGACAAAAACACTTATAAAAAGTGGTAGCTTAAGATTGGAAAAGTAGTCAAACTCATAGATATATAAAATTGCGATCCGATCCGATCCGATCCAAAAGATAAATGAGAAGCGGGAGAAAAATGGGATATATTGCACTTTAAACAGCCTTTAGTTAAATATCATATCAACCCTACCATATTTTGCTATAAATGTGAGGATTTGCATTGGATCCTCACTTTTTTTCTATTCTATCTTCTCTACTTTACCTGCCTATTAATAGAGTTCACTAATGCAAGGAGTTTACCCCACTGCAAACTGTTCCAACTGGTTAGAGTTCCTTGTTATTACAATCCACCAAGGGATGGAGGTAGCTTGGCTCAGTTCTGGTATTGTTTTCTCTTTATTAATATTTGATATTGGAGAAAATAATTCCTGGACTGTGCTTAGCAACCTTGGTCCATTGGTGGCAAATTAAGTGTCCCTACTTTCTTCCCCACTACTAAGGGATGGAGATAGCTTGGTGCAGTCCAGGTATTGTTTTCTCTATATTTTTTTATTGGAGAAAACAATTCCTAGACTGCACTAAGCAACCTTGGTCCGTTAGTGGCAAATTAGATGTTATTACTTTCTTCCACTACTACTAAGGGATGGAGGTAGCTTGGTGCAGTTCGAGTATTGTTTTCTCTGTATTTTTTTATTTGGAGAAAACAATTCCCGGACTGCACTTAGCAACCTTGGTCCATTGGTGGCAAATTAGGTGTTATTACTTTCTTCCACACTACTAAGGGATAGAGGTAGCTTGGTGCAGTTCAGGTATTGTTTTCTATGTATTTTTTTATTAGAGAAAATAATTCCTGGACTGCACTTAGCAGCCTTGGTCCATTAGTGGCAAATTAGGTGTTATTACTTTCTTCCACCATTACTAAGGGATGGAGGTAGTTTGGTGCAGTTCGAGTATTATTTTTTTTGTAATTTTTTTATTGGAGAAAATAATTCCCGGACTGCACTTAGCAACCTTGGTCTATTGGTGGCAAATTAGATGTTATTACTTTCTTTCACTCACTACTAAGGGATAGAGGTAGCTTGGTGCAGTTCGGGTATTGTTTTCTCTCTATATTTGTTATTCAAGAAAACAATGCCCATACTGCACTCAGCAATCTTCCTCCGTTCTTGGCAAAATTAGGACAAAATTCTTTGTTTTATTTGGTATTAGCATGTTAAATCTTGTCTCATATAGATGTGATTGGTCAAAATATTATACTGCAAAAATGTTGAAATACATATTTGACTAATTACAACCTCATGGAATAAGATTTAACACATCAAATGAAACGAAGAATGTTGTCTTTGGCAAAATCAGGTGATGTTAGGTAGAAATTCCTTCCTTGTCCTTAATTCACTAATAGAGTTTGCTTTGTCAAGGGTTTCTCATGTGTTTAGGTATTTTGGAAAGCAATTCTCGATTACACACAGCAATCTTGGTTCATTAATGAAATTTTTGGTTGTTTTTTTCTTTTAGTCAGAAGCACTTTTGATCAAAAAAATATATGTGAAATTTTTCAGGGTCATCTCCATTGTACTTTGTTGTGAGAGTGGTTTTGGGGGATTGTTGTGTGGGCTCTGTTTCACTTGGTCTTCTTCAGAGGTTTTTTCTGTTTTTTATACATGGTCCACGGTTTGGCGGTTAATGGCTGAGTTATTGGGCCTATGGGCCCTAGGCGAAGGCCCATGACCCTAGCCCAGTTGGGTAAATCACTCCACATCATACTTGGTGCATGTCTCCACGAGATCCAACCCCAATCCGCCACCCTGAGCTTGGCAGCAACAGGTCATAACCATAACTACTATATATTAAAAGGATAGAATACAAAGAGAAGTCACAGAGCTAGCAATTAAATGATCCATGTACGAACTCAGAAAGTTTGAATTAATATGCAATGCTTGTTTATGCATGTACAGCTACCAACAGCTTCATTTAAAGAAGGAATGAAACAATGAATAGTGATTTATTTTTTTTAAAAAAAAAAAATTTCTTCATTTTGGGAAAGACACAGAACAGAACACATGCTTTGCTTGCTAGCTAGCTAGTCGCTGGTGTGAAAGACTTATCGATCTTTGATCAAACCAGCCCAAAAGGATCATTGGGTGTTTTAGTAAATTCACATTTTCATGCCCTTTTCTCAAATATTGATTTTACTATATATACTCAATATGTCTAAATAACCAAAATTTCAACTGCTAATACAATTTGAACCACAAATCTTCAGCACCAAGCTGCTCCAGCAGTGTCCACTTTTGGGACTATTGAACCTTGATGAAATTGTCCATAATTCTATAACATTTCAATTTTTAATATTATTATCAAATAATGAAATCTTGATGAGTCGTGCCCTAAGCTCTTGAACCTTTTAATTTTTAATATTAAAATTTGATTTCACCCAATCTAATCAGTTTGGTTTATCCCGTTTTAAGGCATGCTTGATTGATGTATTTTAGATTAGTGAGGGCTATATTTCCTAGTTGAATTAGTTCGACCAACCAATCTAATTCTAATTCGATCCATCTTTTAATCATTGTATTATATACCTTTTAATCTCAACTCTACTCATTTCACAATTCTGGCTCCACCTTTAATAATTGCATTAACCTTGAAAAGAAAAAGTTATGAAATGAAGCAAGTACTGAACTAGATTTAAGATAATTTTACTAAGCAAGAAAAGAAAATAATTCCATTACTTATAAAAATCAATAGAAAAAATTAGCCAACCCTAATCTAAACTTGTCTCAGATGACCTACTACCTAAGGAAATGCTTTGAACAATGGAGTGTGGACTTGAGGAAGCTAGTTAGGAAGCTATAGTAGAGCATCCAGCTATCCCTAGATTTCAAAATATTTTCAAACCTCCATCTCTTGTTTTAGTATTTATTTTAGGGATCCATTGTCCTGAGAATGTTTTTCATCATTTCTTGTCGTAAGATTGAGTGCCCTATTTTTTATCTTGGGAAAGAAAGAAGGAAGACAGAGGCCAAGTATCACCTTAATTTTTGTGAAAACAATGCATGATGATAATAGGGTATATACAATTTTATGTATTAAAAATAAAATCCTTTTTTCCAAAATATTTTTAAATAATTGTCACCATTAATTAAATTGCTAATTGATTAATTTATCTGCACATTTTTATTATTATTGCTTAATGCAGCAAAATTCCAAGTAAACTAATCCTTCTTCTTTTGTCTTTCTTTCTTCCATCAAATCTTCTTGTCTTTTAACATTTATCAGTACATAAAACAAAAAGGTTAACCAGAAAGTTTGCTGGCGTTTATCTTATCAATGGACAATGGTATAACTAGTATCATGTTACCAAAGCACTTAACTAATCGAGTGACTATTATGATAGATGGACTTGAGAAAAAGTAAACTTTAAATTTAAGACAAAAAGCATTAAGGGAAAACATTCTCCCAAGCCTAATATAGGCCATTGACTTATTGCAGACAACTGATTAGGGCTAGGGTTTTTATGTATAGGCAGTGCAGTAGTAGGGGAAATGCACAATCAGAGTCTTGGATGCAGTAGACAGAGAGTATTGGATCGATGCATAGCTGTGGAGTTTGCATGTTACTCTCCCATCAGAAATATATTTTGCATGCAATGCACATTAATAAATAGCAGACATATAAATAGTTGAAGTGTTCAGAATATGCAGAGGGGGTAGGTCCCCACCCAACAAAAAGCTAGAAATAATTAAACAATTATAGCTTTGAAATTCTATATCAGCTGTGGCAGAAGCTCCCCAGTTAACTCGAGAATAGAGTCATTCCATCACAGTAATGACGAAGAGGCAAAAACTGAGAGAATTCAAACCAAACCAAGGTTACTACTCACTGGAAAATTGGAAATGGACAGATTTGTATCCTATCCATAAGAGGACAACCCAAGAATTTAATCTAATAAATGGGTCTGGACCATGGTCATGGGAAGAGGATTCCAAATGGGTAACACAGTAATTTCTGCCAGATCTTAAAGGTGTAAGCTTTGTATCTCAATCATATCTGGGTCTCAGATTCTTGTCAAATTATAAACAAACTCAAAGCCAGAAGTTTCAAATAAACTCTGAACCAGCAGCTCATACCTAAAAAGAATATTATATATATATGGTTAATTGGTTATTTATATCTGTCTAGATTCTGATTTGTAATGAATGGAGAATGAAGATGTGTGAAGGTGAAAAATTAGAGAGAGAAGAGGATGTGTGTGAGTGTGTGTGTAAAGCATGGATTTGGAATGGACAGTGTATTAGACAAAGAAAAAGGTAAGGAGGAGCAGAGAGGGAGAGAGGGGCAGTTCGGATTGAGAATTAGTGTGAAAGGAACCAAACGTAAAGAGAACAATAAATGAGAGCGTGAAAAAGAAGCTAAGGGTGAGATGTGATGTGGCTCATGATAAACCTCATCATCGTCACGTCGTTTTTCCTTCACTACTCTCAAAAAATCTCCCAGAATTCCACGCTAGCTTCCTCCACTTCTTCCTCACTGCCTTCCTCTCTCCCTCCCTTGCTTTTCTTTTTTTTCTTTTTGCCCTTCTCCTCTTTCTATAGCGAGCGAGATCAAGTCTTTTGTATTAAGTATATAACTTTTTTATTGGTAAAAAACAAATTAATTGGTGAAAAATCAATTTAATGATAAAAGTAATTAACTAATAAATTGTGACCATAAAACTATAATCACAAATCACAAAACAAAAATTTTGTCTCATACCTAGCTAGGCTAGTCAACTTCATGTCCTCCTCACTTTATCCCATGTTACACCAACACCATTCTCTCCCTCCTTTCTTTCTCTCTCTCTCTCTCTCTCATTCTCTACATATGCTAGTTTCATGATCAATCCCAATCTCTGAATGTCTGAGGCACAAATACTTCACAATTTCAGCCCCACCAACTCATTTTCAACAGTGCCTTTCTTTATTAGCATCCATTGATACTATATATACATTGTCTCTACTTCTCATTTGAAGTACCTAAGGGTTACTATTTCTTGGGCCATCTTCACACTCCACAAAGTCACAACTTCATATGTTCCAAAACACCCGTTTATGGAACTCCCCCACCATTCTCTTCTTCTAATCCCATCACCCAAATGTCAAGAGACAAAGACAGAGAAATCTGTTAAAGTTTTCCCACTTTCTACATATATATTCCATCTATTGTTCCCTTTCATTAGTGCCACTCCTTAACTGATACATACTAGCTAGCTTCCTTCCACAATATCTTGCCTTTTCTTTTATCCCATCACTGCACAAAAGAGTGATAAAAACCCTAGCTAGCTTGATTTTGATTAGTCTTACAAAATGTGGATGGTGGGTTATAATGGAAGTGATGATTTCAACATAGCTGATCATGGAAGGAAACTCAGGCCTCTTATTCCAAGGCTTCACAATAACTCTTCATCTACAACCTCTCCTTCCTTGAGTCGTTTTTGTGGCACCGATTTCTTCTCACAATATCATAATCTAGGTATATAACCTTTTCTCTTTCTATGGCTGTCTAGTGTTTGTGATAAAAGTGCTTATGTTTCTTGTTTTAGCATCAGTAGCAGATCAGCAGGGCAAGAAAGACTTGAATAACTCACCAGTTGTGTTGAGTTCGAGGTGGAATCCAACACCAGAGCAGCTGAGAGCCCTTGAAGAATTATATCGAAGAGGGACAAGAACACCATCTGCAGAACAAATTCAGCATATCACTGCACAGCTTAGGAGATTTGGTAAAATCGAAGGAAAGAATGTTTTCTATTGGTTTCAGAATCACAAAGCCAGAGAAAGGCAGAAACGTCGCCGTCAAATGGAATCAGCTGCTGAGGCCGGTCACCCCCGTGATTTTGATACTCTAGACAAGAAAGACTTGGGTAAAAAAAAAGGAACCCCTATACAATAATTACTCTATAATCATTCATTGACACACAAAAAACAGAAAAGAGATAAAGAGGATTGTGAATATACTTTGTTTTGTAATAGATGGCTTTTTCCTTTGAATTTTGTTTGTTAGAGATCTGTATTATGTGGGTTGCTTTTTCTCCATTCCAATTGTTGCTTGAGAAATGTAAAGTTTTATTCTTTTTGTCCACAGGTGCAAGCAAGATAGTTTTTGAAGTTGAACAGACCACGACCTGGGCACCCTCTTCCAACTGCAGTGTTCTTGCAGAGGTCTATTGTTCTACATCTTTCTCTCTGTCTTTGTCCTTGTTCATAGACTAACCGTTATGGCTTTTCCTTTTCAACTTGGAATTCCCTTAATCCCCAAAAGTTTAAAAGAAACCATTAAGCAGTGATGATTATTTGCATATGATTACTAGAGGATCAAGTTGAGGTTTTGAATTTACATAACAGTATATATATCTGCACTAGCAATTGGGAAAGGGCCCAACAAAAGCTTCGTTTGTTTGTTGGGAAATGAAAAGGGATCTAAAAGCTGCATTTCTTCCTTTCTGTCGGGGCTGCTGTTATGAAACTTAGCTGGGGTTTTGGGGCTTGTGCTTATTCATGTCATTTAGGTCAGTGTTTTAGGGCACCTCCTATGGAATTGAGCACCCTTTGATGATGAAAAGACAACTTTCAACTTGCTTTAATTTGACTTCTCATAGAGGCATATACCTTTATTTGAATAACAACTTGGGAGTGTGCTGAATTGAAATTTGCGCCAATGAGCGGGGTTGGCTAAGAGATCGTCATCCATTTGATCTTGCACAAACTTTGCAAACTTTTTAATACTCACATTCTAATTATCTTGTAGTTGTAAATTGAAATATATGTATGTATCTCTTCTCCCTAATAACCTCTATATATGACTAAAAAAATTGAAATATGTGCCATTTTCATGCCTTTTTCATTTCTATTTTTATAGTTTTTTTCTTCCAACCTATATATATATTGAGACTTCATGTGTTTGCATTGCATGCCTTTAATTAAATCTTCAGGAATCTATCTCAATACAAAGGGCAGCAAAAGCAGCTGTAGCAGAGTGTAGAGCAGATGGAAGGTTCCAATTCAACGAAGGAGAATTACATCAAAGAATAAGGTTTACAGAAAGGAATGCCACATGGCACAGGATGCAGCTCTCTTGTCCACCTCCTCCTCCTGCAGCTGCCACCCAGCTCATAAACACTTCCCCTAGTAATATTGCTACTACAACCACTGTAGCAACTAGACCAATGGACCCAAAGCTCATTACCCATGATCTCAGCTTCTTTATTTCTCCCCACAGAGCAAATGGGGTTGCCCACTTAAACAGTCTTAGAAGTGAAAAAGATCATAACTGTGTGGAATCACAAACCCTTCAGCTTTTCCCACTAAGGAGTGGTGATGGCAGTGATAACATTAATCAAAAGGAGACAGAAATATCAGCTTCAGCAATGAATGCCAACTTGACACCAAGCCAGTTTTTTGAGTTCCTTCCATTGAAGAACTAACAAACACTTCAATTTCTATGTATGAAAAATCATGGGATTGGGTTAATTTAATTTCATGTTGGATTTTGTTGAAATATGGCGCTATTATGTATTGTCACTGATGATATGTTTCAAGAATTTGGTGCTGTAATAGGACACTGAGTTTGAATGAAGTTATTTACCTTAAAATGCATTTGGACCATGTCGATTCAATCCAAGTGTTTTACATTTATGAGAATAATACAGAGACTTTTATGTGGGTATGATGACATGTGGGTTCTGATGTGAAGAGAGAAATTGGAAAGGGAACTTCAATGAAAGAATATGAAAAGAATTTGATGTGAGGGTTTTGTTTTGAGGCAAAGTATCTGAAATAGGAATAAGATGTGACAGAGTTGGATGCTGAAGTAACTATGCATTTGGGTTGGAGAATTCTTTTGTTCTTCTGTTGCATGCTTGGAAAGAAAAATTAATGCTGCGGTATTTGGTATATTACATTAATTAAATTCTAGGGAAGTAAATTTGGCACTGCAGTTTATGACAATGAAGAAATCACATCAATGAAAAAGAAGGGAATAGAAACACAGATGCATTTAAAGTAAAGTTCATGAATTTATTTAATTGAGGAAAAGATTATCAATTCTAATTAAATTATGAAAAATATCGTCAAACAAAAAAGGCTTGCTAGAAATAGACAAGTTATAGTGTGTGATTGTACTTCTTTCCTTAAGTAATTCTATTATAACCACAGTTGAGTTTAAGATAAAGAAGAGAGAAGGTGAAAGAAACACACAACGCTTACTATCTTCCCTGAATTTACAATTCACTCATAATGAAATCACACGATAATATTTGTGTCTGATAATTTTTATCATGTATTGTTATCAGAATTGTGACACAGATATAATGTGTACTATTCTTTGATGTTTAATTTTGAGTTCCTTCAATGTTGACTTAGCATACTGTGTTACACACACCCAAAAAAAAAAAAGCATACTGTGTTACATGGTATATTACATAATTTTAACTAGTTTAACCCTACTACGATGTTTAACTTCCAATATATATATATATATATATATAGTCCCTTGCACATGAAAAGGGTTTAAATTTTCAGATATGTACGTATATTATCCATTAATTAACTAGAAATTTTCATGTAAAGCTATATATGAAAAGTTTGAGGTTTTTATAAATCCTCGCATAGTTAACCTTTTAAGTACGAGGGGTGTTTATTACTTATTTAAGGTTTGAACCCTTTTTCAGAAACCCTAAGGGGGGCTAAGAATAGGACGTATCACTCTGAGCCATCAAGCATCGGCGGAGGAAAAAGAATTGCACAATGTTTTCTCTGCAGCAATTGAAGCTCGGAGTGGGGACCATAATATATAATTCAAACTATATATATATAGCATGGCCAATGCATCATAAGTTTCATGATTTTGGGTCATGTATATTTTGTTGATTTAACGTAACCTCAATTGAATTATACTAATTATGTTAGAATTTATTCAACCCTAAAGTTTAATCTATAAAGCACAAGCTTACATAGATTTATTTTATAACAATTAAGTCAAAAAAGTTCTATTACAAAAAGTATTGAATAGTTTAATGGTTGCCACTCTTAATAAAGGTCTTATTAACTCTTTATCTAAGTTTAAATTTTTTTAAATTACATTAAAATCCATAGAATACCTCATCTCCCAAATTAAATAAAAAAAATTCTTCTATCATATTAAAAATTATTTAATTTAAAAACTTAAGTTATTATATAAAGATTCATAAAAAAGGTTTTGATATTTTTTTTCACAGTTGATAAATCAAAAGTTGAAATTAATTATAGAGACACAATTTGCATGGATTATTTTACGAATCGACCAAATACTAAGAAGGTTAATATGCATGGTTGCTTGAAATAATGAGCATATTTTTTTTCTTATATTTTATCCCATTTCATATTTATATCTCTCACCTTATAAAATCAAGTAATGAATGAGAATTTTTAGTTTATTTTCTTAGACCAATTCAAATCTTCACAACAAAAAATAAGAGACAAGATGTAAATCAGAAGATCTAGTTAAAAGAGAAAATGCCTCACCCTAATCCCATTGCTCTACGAATATTGTGTGGTATCTCAGGGGTGAGTGAAGATTAAATGAGTAGTGTTTGTTCAAATTGAGAGTTAATTCTGTATATATGGTGTTAAATCTTTTGGCAAAAGTGTGTAATCTGAAGCAGCGATGAAAAAGCATGCTAGCAAATGACTTTTTGCTTAACTGTTTACAGCAAAAATCAGGTACAAGATTGCCTTGTCTCTGAAATCTGAGCTATCTTTCACACCAGAGAGAGAGAGAGAGAACACACTGACACGGTGAACAGAAATAAATATGTATGATTCTTTCACTTCACGGGTGGCTTTGGCAGCAAAATGGACTTCACCATTTCGGAGAAATTTACCTTCGTATACCAAAAAAAAAAAATTTTTTATTAATATATATCACTTTTAAAAATATTTATCAATATATACTATTTTTTTCAGATATCGCAATATCGTACTGCGATATTTGAATAAAAAATTAATTAAATTTTTTATTTTTTATTTTTTTCAAATAAAATATTAAAAAAATTTATAAATTTTTTTAAACACATATACATCATTCCAAAAATTATTATCAATACATACTATTTTTATAAATATTTACTAATATATATTACCTTTAAAAAAATTACATTACCCTCTTACAAATTTATTTTATTTAATTTAAATTTATTTTATTTTATAATTTAATTAAAAGATGACACAAAGTTCATGAATTAGTATTGAAATATTTCTGCAAAATGATGATGTGTTTATTTTTCTTGGATGCCTCATTTGAAGGAAAGGAAAATATTTATTTTTTTAGATAGATAATTGATTGTTTGGAATATTTTTTTTCTCCCTTATCTACTGTATCTCTTTTTTATATGTTTATTTTTATAAAAAATTATAATACATTAAGTAAATTTTTTAAAATTAATTAACTCAAATATATATATATATATATATATATATATATATATATATATATAAAATGTATTTGATTTTGAAATATGATAATATTAAATTTATTTAGGCAAAACCACTTCATAACTGGAGATTTTATTGTACAAGATGTTGTATATATTGATAATAATTTTTGAGATTGTGTATGTGTATTTAAAAAATTTTAATTTTTTTAATATTTAATTTGTAAAAAATAAAAAAAAATAAAAAAATTTAATTAATTTTTTATTCGAATATAGTAGTACGGTACTGCGATATTCGAATATCGCATTACGGTACTGCGATATTCGAATATCGCAGTACCATAATGCGATATTTGAAAAAAGTGATATATATTGGTAAATATTTTTAAAAGTGGTATATATTGATAAATAATTTTTTTTTTGTATATATCGTACTGTAATATTTGAAAAAAGTGATATATATTAGTAAATATTTTTAAAAGTGGTATATATTAGTAAATAATTTTTTTTTTTTTTTTTGTATACGGAGGTAAATTTCTCAGCATTTCGTTTCTCTTCTCTTGCACACTTGTTTTTTCTTTTCCACAGCTATTTGGTACTCCCTGGTCGTTCCTACCCCACCTGCAACACACACAGGCACAGAATCAGATATGAGTGCAGAGCAGCAAGCTGAGGACCCAGTCATAAAGTTACGACTGATATATATATATATATATGTTTGTGTATATATATTTTTAAAAAAATATTTAAAATTAAATAAAATTAATTTTTATATTTTAAATTAAAATAAAAGTAAATATTTTATAAAAAAAATATTTAAATAAAATTAATTCTTAGATGTGATGATTTATTTTATTTTATTTAAAATATAGAGATATTTTTTAAAAAGTAGCCTAGTATTAATTGAAAAAAAGTTATTTTTCTCAATTTTTTAGGTATATTTTTCTTTGTGAATTTTTTATTTGTCTATTTTTACACTTATTATTATTATTAACATTAAATATCATTAGTCCCTTTTAAATTAAGATTATTACAAAATAATTCTTTGATAACAAATTGTAACAGCATTAAATATTTAATAATGTGATTTTATTTTTGTACACGTGAACATAATTTTTATAAGGTGGATAATGACTTGGTGTGTTAACTTTAGCTTAATTCTCTTCACTCTCATTAGTCTAACTCACCGTTTTTCCCCTATTTCTTAGTTTCAGCACCTTTTCTTTTTATTTGATAGCATATATATAAAGACTAAAAGTCCCTCTTAAATTTGAGTTGTGTCAAACTAGTCATTTTTAATTTGATCGTCACAAAATAATCATTCTTAAATATAAAATAGTTGTAAAATGGTCTCTTCGTTATAATACTATTAAATTTATACCGACGTGGCTTTTAATTTTCAAATATGAATATTTTTAAATGATAAAAATATTTATTAAACTACCTCAGTCACTTAATATTTTGTCTTTATAAAATTCTTAAATTTTTTCTTAGCTTAAATCTTAAAATTCCCAATTTTCTTCCTACGTTCTATAGAGAGAAGTTTAGACTTCAAATACATTCTCTCTAGTTGTGCTTTCAACTTGAAAGAGAGATCTTCTCCACTATGTTAAAGCTACAAATAGAGGGCTCAACCATTCCCTTGTCATTCCTGCAGCAAAGCTATGAATCTTCTTGTGGTAATGTGGGTAATGAAGTTAATTAGGTAATGTGTGTGGCTAAGCAATGAGTATCGCCCCCCTTCATCTACAATAGCCTTAGCCTCACAAGTTCTCGGCTTCTCCCTTCAATTTTTTCTAGAATTTTCCTCTATAAGTAAACTCATAAGCACCGTTAAAATTTCCCTTTCAATTTCTTTGCTTCATCTGTGTAAATATTTTATCTTTTCCAAATAAAATTGTATGGAAATAATATTAAGTGTGGGTAAGCCACATGCTGAAGAACGTTAGTAGTTTCCTTTGTTTTATCCACTTAAAGATGAAGAACATGTTATTAGATTAAATCAAAAAATAAATTAAAATTTGAATAAGTGATAACTGCTACCCAATACAAGAATAAACACTAATGGAAGCATAACTAAAGAACTTAACAATAGGCAAGTGGGGGAAGGGAAAACTTGCCATTGGCTGGGAAATTTTCCTAGATGGAGATGAATTGATGTGCTTGCCTTGTGGACACAAATTTCACTCATGTTGCTTGGTTCCTTGGGTTAGCAAATTTCACCAACAAAGGCCGAGTAAATGTAAATTGGCCTTAGTCTTCTTTCATTCTATGCCAAATCTAAAAGTAAAATTGAAAACTCTTTAAATTCTTTTTATGTTGTTAGTATTTTATTATTTAAAAATATTTACCTGTTAAAATATAAAGTCATATCAATATAAATTTAATTTTGTTATAACGAATTGTGCATTTAATCATTACTCTCGTATCATCAAAACTATTTCAACACACCCTGGGCCTTGGGCCTTAAGTAGAGCTGCAAGGTTCCTTCAAGGCCCGGAAGAAGAAAAGTAGTACTTCTTTTCTTAATTTGGGCTATGTTATTGCCGTTTGTCTTGCCTCATAAATTTATTATTTTTCAATTAAATAGACAAAATTATTTTTTTTTAGCTGGAAGAAATCATTTAAGCAGAACATCAGTTCGGATATTATAAATTTTTTAGGTGTTATATTAAATATTAGATGAGATTGTTATAAAAACCGTCACTGCAATTTGTTTTAAAGAAAAAAGTCTACAACTGTACTTTATGTAATCATGGATTCATGGCCAATGATGAGGATAGCTTCATCTCCTCATAAAGTTAGTATACGTTAACTATCCGTTTACAAAAGGGACCAACTTTACCTGGACAACGTTATTTACTAACTTTCCCTTTTTGCTAATTTGACCAAACGGCCATTCAGTTGAAGTTCACAATGGTTAGAAAATTATGAGAGCATAAACCTTTGCAACGAGGAGATTGTGGAAATGGATTAAGTGAAATCGGATTATTAGCATTTAGATTCGATTGCAACTATAGTGATTGTGTAGTTATAAACAGATTTAATGACTAACATTCAATTACATTTAATTTATTTAGAGATTATTATTTACGTCAATTTTTTTAAATAAATTTAATTTATATTAAATATTAATTATTCATATTTAAAAAGTGAAACAATTATAATTATCTTTAAATATTTCTTTTGCATACTTAAATATTTGACATTACATAAGTAACAAATTGAATTACCAACGTACCCATTCTTTATTGTTCCTTTGCTAACAAAGAAAATTTTAACTTTTCACTAAATTTAAATTTTATGTCGTTGCTGCAGTTGTGTAATCAGTTGTAAACCGTCTAATTTATTAAAATTGTACAATTAATATAAATCAAACGACTTACAGCCGACTGTACGATTACAGTGATTGCAATAAATCCATGTCCCTTTTCAGTCGTGACTACATAAGGTTGAAAATATAACTTTACAGTTTTTACTGCTACCATATAAATAGTACCAAACTATCTTTTTGGTTATTAAAGCTATGCTAGTGTCGTGCCAGGGAAATTCTTTTGATTTTTATGTCAGTAAAAAAGGTAATTTCAATTTTTTTTTGAAATTATTTTTACAAGCAGACATTGCTTAATAGTAGGCAGCGAGTCATGTGATATCAAGTATGAAATTCATATTTAGAATAAGAACAAAGACAGTACGTGCCAACATCTTTGCCATTTTCTTGTTTGTATGTTGTATGATGAGCAAGTTCCTAGGCAACATATATCGCAATTTTCTCACTTTCGGTGTTGGGTGGGATCTAAGAAAAAAGAGAGAGAGCATATGAATCTACTGTAAGTCTAATCATGTAAATGGAAAACTGTAATGATATTATTGCCGCAAAGTTAGACGGTCACTTTTTATTTATATATTTTTTTGGCTGATTCTGTGATTTATTAACATAAACCATATGGTTTGTACAAGGACTTAGGACCCAAAAGTTTGCCCTACAAATGAAACCCATAATATAATGGGTTAGATCTAAAAATTGACGCCTCTGTCGTCATCCACTAAGATTCTAATAAGATAGACCTCCTAAGATTTTGAGTTTCACTATATTTTAATCAATCAAATTTTCAAAACTAGGAGGCGCGCGATGGAGGCCCAGGAGGACAGCGCGTGGCATTGGCATCTCAGTGAGAAATTTACACTCATATATCACAAAAAAAAATAAAAATTATCAATATATATTATTTTTTTAGATATCACGTTATGATAATGCGATATTTGTGTAATATCGTATTATCGTACTGCGATATTCGAATTATCGTATTATAATATTTTAAATTAATTAAAAAATTAATTAATTTTTTTTAAATATATATATATTATCTCAAAAATTATTATTATTACATACCACTTCTATAAATTATCATTAATTTTTAAAAAATAATACATGTTAAAAATTTAAAAAAATTAATGATAATTTATAAAAGTGATATATATTAGTAATAATTTTTGAAATGTTTTATATATGTTTAAAAATTTTAATTATTTTTTTATATTTTAACTTGTAAAAAATAAAAAATAAAATAATTTAAATTTTATAGAAGATATATGAGAAGAAGAAAATTCCTTATCGCGTTCTCTTTTTTTTTAAAAAAAAAAAAATAGGCATGCATTTATTTATTTTAAATTTTAATTAAAAATTATAAAATTTATTTATAATTAACATATAATCATATCATAATTTTTTTTATTTTTTTACTTATAAAAAAATTAAATTTATAATTAATTAATATATAAATTTTTTATGTTTTATTTATTTTTTATTTATATAATTATAAATTTAAAAATATAATATGATAAAATAATATTTTATTTTAATATATATTTAAAAATTTAAAAATTAATAATAATTTATAAAAATAATATGTATTAATAATAATTTTTAAAATGTTATATATATATTTAAAAAATATTATAAATTTTTTATTTATAAAAAATAAAATAAAAATAATTTAATTAATTTTTTAATTAATTTAAAATATCACATTATAATAATATTATATTATTTAAATATCGTATTACGATAAAAAAAAATATATATATATTAATAAATATTTATAAAAATAATATATATTAAAAAAAAAAAATTATGATATGGGTGTAAATTTCTCCATCTCAACTGAGGAGTGCCAAATGCGAGGCTCGTGAGTGGTTCAATGTCAAAGGAATGGATAGTTGTGACACACAATGAATGCGCGTGTACACACGCGCCAAGGACAAACGGTGAAAATTATTAAAAATGTAAGATGCCTGGCTGTCACTAATACTGAGGTGCTGGGAAAATTGTTAAAAAGTCAAAACTAATGGATTTGGTGGAGAAAAGAAGGCCAAGTGAGAAAGTAAGATTTGTAGGGTATCTGGACTCAAACGGTCATGCGGGGAAATTTACACCGTATGTCAAAAAAAAAAAAAATTATTAATATATATTATTGTTTTATATATTTTATTATAATAATGTGATATCTTAATAATATCGTATTACCATTATGTGATATCTAATCAAAAAATTAACAACTTACAAATATCGTATCATAATACAATATTTACAAATATCGCATCACCATAATATAAAAAATTAATTAAATTATAATTTTTTTTAGACATATATACAATATCTCAAAAATTATAACTAATACATATCATTTTTATAAATTATCATTAATTTTTACATTAGTAGGCAACAAAGTTCACAAGATCAAGATCAAGATGTGGATGAAAATGAATAAGAAGATGATGAACAACTTCCTTCATCAATGCAACATCTTGAACAATCGTCACAACTATCAAAAGGTCATCGTCGAAGTAGAGGACTCACAAATATATTTAGGAGGCTAATTGTCTTATGTTTCATTATGATACAGGTAAACACAAGAGTCATGGATGAAGAAGAAATAAAAATAAAAAAATTTATTTTAATTATATATATTTTTTGAAGTTATAATTCTTTATTTACTAATAAAATTATATTATATTTTAATTATATATTTTTATTTTAATTAATTAATATTTTATTTTATTTTATTAAAAAATTAAAACATGTAAATAAATAAAATAAATTTATAAAAATATAATAAAATTTTTGTTACAAAAGTAAAAAAAAATAAAAATGAAATAATTTATTTTTTTAATTTTTATTTTTATTTATTAATAAAATTACATTAATATTTAATTATGTATTTAAATTTATTTTAATTAATTACTTATTTAATTAAATTATAAAGTATAATAAATTTAAATTAAATAAAGTAAAATTGTTAGAGGGTGATGTAATTTTATTAAAAATAATATATATTAATAAATATTTATAAAAATAGTATGTATTGATAATAATTTTTGAATGTTATGTATGTGTTTAAAAATTTTATAATTTTTTTTATATTTTATTTATAAAAAATATATAAATAAATATTTTAATTAATATTATTATGATATTTATAAATTATTAATTTTTTAATCAAATATTATATTACGATATTATTTAGATATCGTATTATTATAATATAATATTTAAAAATATATATATTTATAAATATTTTTAAAAATAATATATATTAAAAATGATTTATTTTTATTTTTATGATATACGTGTGTAAATTTCCGGGGTTCTGTGTCTGCATTGGTAGCAGGGCGACTCTTCTGTGGCAACATGTGAAAACGTCTGCCTATGAATCTTTTTTCTGTTTGGAAATGCGGATAACCAAACCATCTCTCTGACACTCCTCGAGACCTGAGAAGTCTGTCATTATTCGCTTTCTCACTCTACCAAATAACTTTTGTATTTGCATATCACTCCCCTCTAAAACTCGTTTCTCTCTCCACCTTTTCTACGTTTTGGGTAAAAAGTATAAACTATTGGTGCTTCGGTTGGAGTTGGAAACACCAAGTTTTTATTTTTATTTTTTACTTTTTACCCTTTCTAGCTCCTAAATTTAAGATGGCCCACGTTTCAACCTATAGAATCCAAAAGTAGAGGGAAGAAATCAATCAATTTTTAACCCCGCGGTAAAGTGAAGAACACCCATGATTGATCTCCCTTCCATTTTTGTCTATAAAAAGCCCAAGTTACAGCTCAGAGCAAACAAGGGTCAGAGAAGAAAGAGGAGAGGTAGGAGGCATCAAGAAGCTCACTACTCAGCTCAGACATGGCGATAATGCTGAGGCCAATCTTCACTCTCTTGTTCAGCGCCATCCTCGTCTCCCACGTTCCAGGTACCCACATTTCCCTTCTACAATGCATGTTCAGATCACAAGCCCATAATAAACTTGAAATCAAATCACGATACTCATTCATTTTCTTTCATTCTTATTTGATTTGAACAGTGCTTCAAGTATCGGCATCAGTATTAATACTATACAACAAGTGCCCGCACCCCGTTTGGCCAGGAATCCAACCCAGCGCCGGAAAGCCCGTTTTAGCCCGCGGAGGTTTCAAGCTCCCACCAAACAAGGCCTATTCCCTCCAACTCCCCGCTCTCTGGTCCGGCCGCTTCTGGGGCCGCCACGGCTGCGCCTTCGACGCCTCCGGACGCGGCCGCTGCGCCACCGGAGACTGCGGCGGCTCCCTCTTCTGCAACGGCATCGGCGGGACCCCACCGGCTACCCTGGCGGAGTTCACCCTCGGAAACGACCAGGATTTCTACGACGTGAGCCTGGTGGACGGCTACAACTTGCCGATTTCCATAACACCATTCAAGGGATCTGGGAAATGCAGCTACGCCGGGTGCGTCAGCGACCTCAACACTATGTGCCCGGTGGGGCTGCAGGTGAGGTCACGCGACGGGAAGAGGGTGGTGGCGTGCAAGAGCGCTTGCTCTGCTTTCAACTCGCCGAGGTATTGCTGCACCGGTAGCTATGGAAGCCCGCAGGCCTGCAAGCCCACGGCGTACTCGAGGATTTTTAAAACGGCTTGCCCGAAGGCTTATTCTTACGCTTATGACGATCCCACTAGCATTGCCACTTGCACTAGAGCTAGCTACTTGGTCACTTTCTGCCCTCACCGTCGTCGCTGAAGATGCCACTCTCAACCATTAATCTTAATTACCTACTTACCCTTGTGTTATTGTTATTATTACCATGTAATGTAATACTTTGAGCTTAGTTAATCTTTTTTAAGTTTTTATTTTCATTGGTTCAATCGCATCATACTTGGATTAATCTTTGAGCTAGCTATCTTTTGTTGTGTTAATGGAAGGGTATCATGGTAATTTGGGTGAATCCCAACATTCCCTTAATAGAATGCTACATTTTCATCATAGCTGGTAGTAGTAGGTTGCCAATTAATATGTATTTTTGGCTACAAATTAATTCATAAGATGGTGATTTTGACATTGAGAGTATATAAATATAAAGTAAAATATAAACTACAATCTTGCACAACTACTACTACGCCTTTAGTTTTAATACCTTATAGAAGTAATGAAATAAATGGGCAATTGAAAAAAAAAATTAAATTAATTAAAAAAACCAAAACGAAATTTAACTATTTACTTGGCGGTAGGAACACTGCTAATGAACAGAGCTTTCCTTTATAAGCGTGTAGGCAGATGCGGGAGGAACCAGCTGGTACCGGATACTGTATCTGGGGTGGGGTCAATGTACTGCAGATGATCTCGGCCTAGAGTTGGTCTTGTCATAATTGCATCAAGTGGGCCATGCACCGTACATCAAAACCATGATTCTTTGTCTTTGCCGATACATCCGTGGGCCCTGTCTCCCCAAGGCCCATAGGTACGTCTACAACTCTTGTACAGCAATACCAAATTATGGGCCTTCATCATGGGTTGTCTGTGCAGAGAGTAATTCTTTTGGCACGCCTTATATTTTCTAACCGCACACCCCATATGATACAGATAGTTCATTTCGGGGTGTGTGGTTAGAAATTATGGGTGAATTCTTGAACTTGTTGATAAAACTTAAACTCATGGGCTGTGAGTTGTGAATATTAAACCAAGTGAAGTGTTAAATCTATTTCCTTCTGAAAGGAAAAATTTAAGTGAGGCTTGCCATATTTTTTGTATGATCAATCAAATTATAAGTAACCAATATAATGTTATCCGAAATTATTAGATTAATACCGTGTGTAAGTGTCAAGTCTCAACAACTAACACGCCTCGTCTTTATATACTTTATTTCTTACTTCCTACCACTACTCCAAAAAGTAATTTAACATCTCATACTTTTTATTATTCTTTTTTTCACTTTTCATTTATTCTCATAAATTTTTTACTTTTTGATTTACTATCATTATAAATATTTATTATAAGTTTAAATTAATATTATTAAAATAAAAATAATCATATTACTTTTTAATTATCATTGTGTTGAATTATTTTATCATTTTTAAATTTTAAATTTTAAAATTAATGTTATCATTTCACAATATGTTTTATTAAAAGATATATCTCAAAGTATCTATTGAAAAAAGTATTATTATTCTGTTTTTTAAAATTTTTAATATTTTACTATTCTTGATATATTCGATTTTATCTAATATATATTTATATAACAATTACCCGTTTTAAAATGATAAATTATTATTCTTTTAATGTTTTTATTTATTTATTTTTATATTAAATTATTTTTAATAAATATATAATTTATTATATTAAAATTAACTTTATCCCGTTACGCGGATTTACAATCCTGCATTCGTTCCGTACGGGGAAAGGTTTCCGAGTAACCAATTTATTTCTCCTGCGCCGTATACCACGTGTCCTGCGCCGTGTATCCCCACAACCTGCAACACGCCTCCTATCAATTGGGGAGGACCATGCAGCGTGTTTGGTTGATGGATTTTTCAACTTTTTATTGGTCCCTTAATCTTACGCGTCTTTGGTTATTATTGAAATGTGAATTAATTATTTTAAGAATATTTTATATTTTAAATTTAAAAAAATATATATTATCATCAAATATTTAGTGATATTGTTCCATTCCTGTAGACATTTTGTTTATCTTTAAGTGAGCTAATACTTTTATTATATTGAGTCAAGTTTGTTTATTAAAAATTATGTTAATTATTTCGTTAAAAATTTAATTTAATTTTTTACATATGAAATAATATATTTATTTTATGTATTTTATATTTTTATATTAAATATAATAATTTTTTTTATTTTTTATTTATCTTTTCATTCTTATTTTGAACAATTTCGTAAAACCAACATACTCTAAGGTCAGAAATCGATCAGATTAAATTCATTTGATTGGTTTTAGCTTTTAGAAAAATAATATATATATATATATATATATATATATATATATATATATATATAATTAATAATAAAAAAAAATTCTTTTATCATTTCTCTTTTCTTTCTTATTTTGAACAATTTTACGAACCCAACGTTTTCTAGAGGTCAAAAATTGATTAGATTGAGATCGGTTGACCATATTTGGTCAATCTAACAGATGTAATCAATTGATGAAAAAATCTATCTAATTCAATCAGTTGTATAACATCAATCAAAGCAATTCAATTCATATTATATTAGTTTAGATTAAATTAGCTTAATTAGTTTTAGCTTTTAGAAAAATCAAAAAAATAAAAATAAAATAAAATTGTGTAGTTAAAAGCAACAAGAATTGACTCACCTCTAGTCTATAATTCAAAAACATAAAACCAATTAAACTTAATACAACAACATGCATTATTCTTCAATAAATTTAGTAAGAAATCAATAATAAATGGCACATGTATTATTAGTAGTATTATGAAAGTCGGTTCGATTTTGACAAATTTTTTTGAATAGCCATCTAATAGCGAATCAGACAATTAAATGATTGATTTATGTTTTAGATCTATGTTTTTATAGCAATATTTAATATTATATTAAACATAATTAAATTAAATTATATTTTATTTATATTATATTAAACCTTAATTAATTTAATTAATCCATATTTCACCCTCAGGGCTAATCTACACTTACTCTTATAGTGCTCTCCGCTATCAATTGAGAAAGACGAAATTGCTTTAAGCAATTTTTGTTTTGCAAATAATCCCATAGTCAATTTGTAATCTCCTATGCTTTTTTTCATTAAAAAAAAAAAAGGCCTATCACTCACGCCCATTACAATCATAATTAGGCACACAGTATTTTTTTATGCAAAGTTAGGTTTTTTTTTTTTTTTAATAAATGTATAATTTCTTAACGATTTTATTTTACTAACGAAAGTATTTTTGTCAGAACATGGAAAAGGCGCCGCACATATCCCTATGCAGTTCTTTCTTCCTTTCGGCCATCGCTTCCCGTTGTAGTCTCTAGCATGTGACCCGACGGCCTCGCATGGTCGGCTGTCTTATTAGTCCCGTAACCATATGAGGCCACGAGCCTTGACCCTCCCTTAGTCTTTAATAAAATAAAAATGTATTTATTATTAATTAATATTTAATATTTCATTTATTTATATTTATATGAAGATAAAATATGAAAAATTCTATTCTGGAGACACGTTGCAATGCCACCTCGATAATTAAATCGACTTCTCTGACTTGTC
The DNA here is from genome assembly GCA_022379115.2 of Bauhinia variegata. Lineage (NCBI taxonomy): Eukaryota > Viridiplantae > Streptophyta > Magnoliopsida > Fabales > Fabaceae > Bauhinia > Bauhinia variegata. The sequence goes on along the minus strand of CM039429.1, from coordinate 5,763,224 downwards.
CTAGACAAGAAAATAAACAAGAGATCACTCTATTCAAGATAAAATAAAATATATTAAACTTTCACTAACTGGTAACTACGGTTAATTTGTACAAAATATCTGGAATTTTAAAATAACAGAAACAAAACTTTTAGTTTTGTATTTCACGAACAAAGACGTTTCTTAATTTTTTGGTGCATAATGACCTTTGTTAATTTGAATCTTATATGGAAATAATACGTACCATTTACATCATATCACTAAAAATGTAAATTTGTTTTATTTATATTTTATATTAGTAACATAGTTAAAATTTAAATTGGATATGATTTTAACCAACAAAAAATGCATAAAAGAAACAAAAAAAATATTGAAATCAAGTAAAATTACAATTAAAGAGAAATAAAATCACTTCAAATGATAAAAGAAATCATAATAATGTAGAAAATAATTTTAGGAACTTTGGTCTGTTTTCTGGTCAAATTGTAAACGATAATAGACAAAAATAAACCACTAAGATGATAATTTTCTAATTACTTTTACATTTTCATAATTTTTAACTATAAATCATTTTCTTCATTAGCTTCAATTAAAAATTAAAAAAAACGACTAAGATTATAAAATTTTTACAATAAAATATAAATAAAATTTCCGAAACCAAAAATAAAATTAATATTAATATTAGGACACATTATGTATAAAATCCGACGTGGCAATTGAGACTAAATATACCACATCTCACCACCCACTACCCCACACGAACAATAGTGGAACTATATAAAATCACCCGACGAGCACCGTTCTGCCTCATGCTCCTCATTTGTCCTCCTCCATTCACAATTAAGGCAACCATTCTCTCTCTCCTCGCATTCTCAGAAATTTCAATCACACCATAATGGCGACGAGTCGCCCTGCAGCTACAAACGCCGACCCCAGCCCGAACCCTAACCCTTCCCCTGACTCAAACTCCAAAACTTCACTGTACCTCCAAGACATGGATGAGGTCAAGCGAGTATTCAACCGCTTCGACGCCAACGGCGACGGCAAGATCTCTGTCTCCGAGTTGGACAACGTTCTCCGAACCCTCGGATCGGGTGTTCCTCCGGAAGAGCTACAACGTGTCATGGACGACCTCGACACTGACCACGACGGCTTCATTAACCTCCAGGAGTTTGCCGCCTTTTGCCGCGCCGGAACCGAAGACGGCGGCGTCTCCGAGCTGCGCGACGCGTTCGAGCTCTACGATCAGGACAAGAATGGCCTCATCTCATCCGCCGAGCTCCACAAGGTGTTGAATCGTTTGGGATTGAAATGTTCCGTTGACGAATGTCACCAGATGATCAAATCCGTCGATTCGGACGGCGACGGCAGCGTCAACTTTGAGGAGTTCAAGAAGATGATGTCCAACAATGTAAAAGGCGCCGTCGCCTAGAGGAGTCAATTGGATTTGTAATTTTCCTTACCGTTGTAGACCGTGGAATTTCTAACTCTGCAAATTGAACGGCGCATCTCGATAGGATTGCAGCCATCTAAAGTTAGGTCACTCTTACTTTTCCTTTTAGTTTCCTCTTTAATATTTTGCTGGTCACTTTGCGTCAAATATGATCAATCTATCTGAGGAATTTTCAAAGTATTGGAAGGTTTTCTTTCTTTGTCAATTTTAATTTTTAATTCTCAGAGATGAAAAGGGAAAGATTCAGAAGAGGAATTTTTTTTTTTTTTTTTTAATCGAGAAGTTGAGATGATAACAATATACAGATTGATATAAACTTATGGATACACATACAAATAATAACTGCTGAGCCAAACATAGAAATTTAATAGATCGCATCAACCAAACATCCAAAGCACATAGAAGAAACCAAACTATATTGGCCATAATTAAAAGATAAAGTTAAGCACGGAGAAATCTTAGAATAATTTAAAAGTTATATTAATATTTTTAAGATATTTTACAATTAGTTTATTAAATTAATCTTTATACTTAAAAATTATATACCAATAAATTACCCAAAAAAAATAATATCAATTTGCATTTGCAGTGACTTTCCCATGAGATTTTTCCCACATAACTTTTAGTACTAATCTTACAAAGATTTAAAAGAATTTTAATATGGTGTAAAGAGAATAATTTTTAAAGTTATATTAATAATTTTAGATCAATAAAAAAGATATTTTAAAAATTTTGTTATTAGTTATATATTTTTTTTAGTTTGTAATTACTCTTTTTCATAATTGTGGGAAAGGAATAATAGTCATAACAATAAATTTGACGTTAATCTATTTTGATATGGTTGTTGGATGAGTTATTCTTTAGTTATTATCTTTTCCATTCATAATTATTTTTTCATGACCCTAATAGAATTTAATAGAGAATTTGCCCCATCTTCGATCCGTGTCCTGCATAATAACAAAAAATTTCTCCTGTTTCTCGTCCTAACAGGGACTCCGGGTATCCTTCCTTATGCATCCCCTCCCCTCCAGAAATTCTAATATCTTTTCTTTTTTAATTTTAATTTTTAATAGTTTTATTTAAAACATTAGGCAGGGGAAATTTAAACGGTGCCAACAGACTAATGTTATATTTTAATAATAATAATAAAAAAGATGTGGAAAGACAAAATGCCATGAAAAATTATTCTTCTTAGTCCATCATTTTTCAAATTAATGAAATCAATAACATAAGGACTTTAACATGAAAATTTAGACGCACAGACAAAATCATGTTAGCCAAAAAGACATACTGACACATCTTCCTAATTCCAACTCACGAAAGAACAGAAAGCAATATAGAGATAACATTGGGAGATTTATTTTGCCAGTGTGAGTAGACTAATATTATAATTTATATTTTAATAGAAAAATTGTGAAGAGATTTATTGATAAGAGAACTGCATATTTGTCATAACATAATAAAAGAACAACTATGATACTTTCCCATATCGTTAGTTATAATTGTGAGAATTGCATATCTTGTCACCTTTGTAATGTGGTAAATATTTTGAATCACCATTAGATTAGGCTTCTTAAATAATTTTAATCAACATAAAAATTTCTTTGTTGTTTTTTTTTATCATTTTATACTTTTTCTTAAATAAGTTTGCCAACTATTTATGAAGTATTGAATTGGGTGAATATAAAAAAAATAAAAATAAAAATAAAAATGCATTCACTGCTAAATAAGATGAGAATTTGTCTTGTCTTGTCGAGAATTTCCCACATAGTCCAATGGGAACAGCATGTGTTACTACTTTTGCTTTTAGACAAATTTTACGTTAATAATTTATTGAGTAACATTTATGTTTTTTTAATTAACTATTAATCAAAGAGTAACATCATAAGGAAACGACATTCATAAGCAAAGCCGTAATGGGTTATTCCATAAGGTTTGTTGCTATGAGTTCTCTTACTCTATAGAGAATGAGATTAAAGATAATAAAGATTAAATTACATGGAAGATATGAGTAGCGATAGACTAACTGTGACAGAATATGAAACAATTCATGAATCCTGGTGCATTGGAAGAGCTCAAAATAGCAAATAGAAAGAGCTTGAACTGTCTAGAAAGTACAAACCTGGATATTTCTCTCACAAAACAGTCTGGTGCAATGCTCAGGCTCCAAAGCCCCAAGAGACCAGAAACCTCTTCTTCCGATGCGAGGGACCAGAAAAAAAGGAATAAATTTCGGCGTGCTTTCTCTTGCCAAGAGATAAAGCTGAAAGACCAATGTAGTACGGTCCCAGGAACGCTTTATTGAAAAAACACACAAAAGGAAAAAGTGGTAGCTGGCCTGGCACAGCGCTATTGCCCTTTTTCCTGCAACTTCTAGCCCTATTCAAAATTCATCAAAGCCCTCCAGAGTCGACGTGTTCAACAGGCAGGGCAGGGCAGGGCGTGACGTGTTCACCGATGGATGTGCGTGCCGACTATATGGATGTGGAATTGCTAAATTTAGATTCAATAAATTCGTGATTTCTTAAGAACTTATCAGCAAAATCCAACTTAATAAGCTGCCCTTTCATATATGATTACTCTTAAATATTATTTTAGTCTATTATAGTTTATATTATTATTTGATTAATTTATTATATATTAATTTATTAAATTAGTTTAGAGACTAAATTTTTTAATATTTTTTATATGTTTAAATTACTATTAAACTCATAAATAATTAATAATATTAACAAAGTTTAAAAATAAAATTAATAAATTTAAAATATAAAAGAAAGAGTTAACAAAAATTTTGAAATATAAAAAATTAATCTAATAAAATTAAAGTGTAAAATATTAGTTGAATAATAATTTAAAGTATAAAAGATTAATATTAACATTTTCGTTCTAGCTCAAGCAAAACAATTCTAGTACAGTCAAATCTAGGTTTTGGGCCTAACCAAAGTTGGGTTAAGCTGCAGAAAGCCCAAAAATTTACCCACTTTGTTAATAAACTGAATATTTGTATAAAGTACAGATATTTAAATGGATAAACTAATGTTCATTTTTCTATTGGTTTTAAATGAAATGAGTAATGGAAGGGAGAAGTGTCCCACTTGCTTGAATGCTAATCCATTCTAGCACGATGATTTCAAAGAGATCCAACCACAGGCATGAAAACAAAATGCTCCCAAATGAGGAAATAATTTGGAATTATTGCCATTCTCACTAATCACACCACGTTCTTTAACCACCCCTTATGATGATATGATTTAAACATGTCACAATCTCACATAAAAATACAAGATAATCAATTTATTTAGCTTATCCATACAAGTACCCAATCCTAAAATGCCACGTTAACCTTCAAAGAAACAAAAAAATAAAAAACTACAGGTGGAATAATATTATTGGTGTTGAATATGGACCAAAAACCAAGGGTCCAGTTCAAAAAGCAAATAATATGAGCTCAAGTCGAGGATTTAGCCCAAACAATAAAATTAGGACAAAATTATAAGAAAGTTTTTTTTTTTTTTTTAATGGTAGAAGTATAAATAAATCACATTATTATTGAAGTAAGTAGTTGTTGAGGGGTCGGCCCTAGATCTGGTCAAACAGGAGACTTTTTGGACGAGGATTACCCTGGATCGGTGTGTTGATGGAGTGCTTTTGGTGTGGCTTGGTTACTTGAGGATTTTTTAGGGTTTTTCTTAGTTGCTAGTGATTAAGTTGGTTTTTCTAGAGGCTTTTTGTCTTTTTTTTATATGCGGTTAGTGACGTGGGTTTATACTTGAGCCTATAGGTATGATTCGATTGGGAAGGTTAATCCACATCAGTAGTTAAACACGTATTTCAAAAATTTTATCTTATTTAGAATACTAATTTAAGGGTCAGAGGCATTGCATCTAACCCATGTTCTTATTTGCAGGAGCATTTGAGATTCACACCGACTTAGGGATTCAGCTTGCCCAACATTTGACCTAACTTCAAGGACATGTGAATAGTGTTGATTTGAACTTTTGTTAATAGCACAAATTGAGACAACATATTGTTCTTTTAATGCATCAAAGTAGATTAGCTTATAATCCATTTCAAAATATATAAATCACTAAAACAAATGTATTTCTCTTATGTCCCAACAAAGTTTTATTTATTCACGTGACTAAAGATCAAATCTTAATCAATCAATATGTTTAAAAGACTTAATAATTTATTAATGATATCAAATTTTATTCTATTAATGTTCGTACATCGGTTGTAATATTTATTTTTAATAGTTTAATGATATTTGTGTGCACATAGATTGTGACACCAAGTATTACTGTGGACAACATTAAGGACTAGAGATGTTGTCTTTATCAATAGTTTCACATGTAAATACCCAATAAACTCCAAAATAACTAGGACAAAGTATTAATTGGGAAAATACCCTTTGCTTTCTAATAGTATAAAATTGATGACGACCTTTCACCACACTGTTACTACTCTCTCTCCAATTACCCATAATCATAATCAACAAATTCATAACCCTTGATTTTATCTTTTTGGAAGTTGGTAAAGGGAAGGCCGAGCTTGAGAAACTCAGAGAGAAGATCAGAGAAGTATGGGTGATGCATTTGATGAAGATTGTGATTATCTTTTCAAAGCAGTTCTGATTGGTGACTCAGGAGTTGGAAAATCAAATCTGCTGTCAAGGTTTGCAAAAGATGAATTCCGTTTGGATTCAAAGCCCACCATAGGAGTGGAATTCGCTTACCGGAATATCAAAGTTGCCGATAAAATCATCAAAGCTCAGATATGGGACACCGCCGGCCAAGAAAGGTAGCCCTCTTATCCATCTTCTTCTTATATCTTTGATCATCGCTTCTTCATGTTTTCATCTCAGAAATCCCATTAGAATCTGCAGGCCATAACAGTGAAACTCTCTATTCATCTATTGCATGCTTTAAGCTTTTATGGATCTCTTAGATAGTTAAATTGTATAGTGTTAAGAGAACAAGTTTACATGAAATTATTTTACTTGTAAAATTTAATTAAATTTTAGTCTAACATTTTAGTTTGATAAACAATTTATATGTATAACATGTAATGTACATTAGTTTTATAAAAATGGAAGTTAATTCTCAAAAATTTCTAAGGTCTAACACAAATAGAAAAAAGAAAAGAAAAGAAAAAGAGTGTTAAAACAACTTAAATAGAGAACTCCTAGATTTACTATTATAAAAAGAAATTGTGCTTTGAATTAAAATTTTTAAAAAAATAATTTTCAGATAAAAAATTATCATTTTTGAGACATTAATGAAATTTATTCTTGAAGATTTGTACTGCTCAATGCTCATCCCGTGATGATATCTTGGAATTGATGTATGAAAAAAGGAAGGTTGCCAATTGAGTACTATATTTCCGTGGGAAAAAGAAAAGTATAACCAGAAATCCACTCAAGTGGTGACCCCCAACACAAAACACTAGAATTAAGAATCCTTCGGCTTTTGATTTGGTTGACCTTCTGATCGACTTGCCACTATATTGCTTATATATTTGTAACTTAATCGAATGGTTGATAATTAATTGTATATAATACAAAAATATATTCACAAAAAAAGTGCATAGTGCATATGATTATAAAATTTTCTCATTTTTTTTTAACTATATATCCTTTGCTTAATTTTATTTTATTTTTAATTGAATTGATTTTTTACTTGCTTTTTCAGCGCGAGGAAACAACTGAAACATTTTTCTAAATTATTTATGCTATTAATAGTGAAACTTATTTTGATTGCTTTTGCCAATGTGATATCCCACCGAAATTTTGACTATTTTTTGTATTTAATCCAACAGCATTCTTCTCTAAGGAAAGAACAAAATCATTACTTATAATAATGATAAAGAAAAGATGATTTAGAATAATTAAATCAAATATGGGAGAGAGGACAAATCACAAAAGGCATCAAACTTTGACCACATGCTAAGTTAGATTGGTTCTGCTATCTATATCCATATGATGTGTCTCTTGTGATCTTTTTTTCTTTTTGATTTCTTTTTTCCTTTCAAAATATTATTTTTTTTCAAAAAATATTTTTCATGATATGAATGAGTTAAAGAGTCAAAAAAATCCACAAATAAGTGTTAGTTCAGTTGATACTAAAATAAATTTTAAGACTTTTTAAGAAAAAGATTTTGAGTACAAAATGAATCATTTACTATTCTCCATTATTATTGTGGATAAACAATTTGTTCTCAAATAATTGTAGAGTGATAATCTGGGTTTGTGGCGTAATTATAGGGCGATGTGGGCCATGACTGATACAACCAATGTGTGAGAAATCATATGTGAGAATAAAGATAAAAAATTAATTAGTAAAATTTATAATATTGTTTTATTAAGCTTTGACAAATCACAAGACAGAAGATTTTATCCTATGACAATGATGATGAGAAAGAATGGGAAAGTAAATTGGTAATGGATGAATGAGTGAGAGAAAAGAAATGCATGTGATTCAATGAAGAAAAGCAAATTGGTAATGGATGAATGAGTGAGAGAGAAAAGAAATGCATGTGATTCAATGAAAGTTGGTCTCCAACCCCAAAATCAAACACTTTCTTTTTAAGTTCTAACTAGCTAGTGCCCACCATCCAACCTCATGTCACATGAAAGTGTTTATCATTTACAAAGGAAAACTCTGTCTGGGTATCCTCTTTTCTTCTGTTCTGTATGCTACAAACTGTATAGCAGAGATATTCTAAAGTGTTAGAAATAATATAGAATGATTTATGAGAATTTATCTAATAACTTAGTTTTTTAGTTGAATCAATTTTTGATATGATATTAAAGTTTGTGTATTATTTATGGGTTTGTATTTTTACACTTTAAACTCAAAATTTTTTTATGTGCAGAGTGTGTTAAAAATAATATAAAATCATTCATATGTCTTTATAGTTTATATTTTTGAGATAAATAAATTCTTAACATAAAGTTAGCTCAAGATCTTGATCAATGCTCTTCACTTATTTTTGTCTTCTGGGTATTGCTTCATTAGGGGATTTGAGATTGAATTTTCTTAAAAATGTAATCAAATTATCTTTTGGCATTTGGATCAGGCGCAATCATTATATGTGGATCCAATGGCTGGCAATTGACTCCATATCTTTTGTGGTTTACATTTATTTTCTTTTTATTTATTTCTGAATTTACATAGGATCAATCCTATTCTATGACAGATTCAGAGCTATAACAAGCTCATACTACAGAGGAGCCCTAGGGGCGTTGCTAGTATACGACATAACCAGAAGAGAAACTTATGAAAGTGTAAGAAAATGGCTGCAGGAGCTAAGAGAATTCGGGAGCGAACACATGGTGGTTGTTCTTGTGGGAAACAAATGTGATTTGGGTCAATCGAGAGAAGTTGAGAAGGAAGAAGGAAAGGGATTTGCAGAAAACGAAAGGTTGTTCTTCATGGAAACCTCTGCTCTGCAGAATGTGAATGTTGAAGAAGCATTCATGCAGATGATCACTAAGATCCACCACCAAACAGGCCAGAAATGTTTGGAATCCAAGATGAACGAAACAACTAGAATCAATGTTCCTAATGGGAAGGAGATCAAAATAGTTGATGAAGTAACTGAAACTAAGCAATCTAGTTGTTGCTCAATATGAGAGAGCTTCCATGCAAGATTTTGAGCATTTTCTTTTCTATTTTCCCACTTTTTGTTCATTGAAAGACCCAGTATGAATATATATCTATATATATTTTAAAATGATGAGTTGATAACTACTATTTTTTGTGCTGGGATTTCTCTGTTAAGACTCCTTAATGTGCATATATGTTTCTTGCATAACAAGGAATCGATTTCATATTATTTTGCATAGTATTAGTCCTAGCTAGCAGTCCAATCAGCACAATGGTTCCTTGTCCCTTTCTTCTTAACCTTTCACTCTACAAATACCCAGAGTCAGTGTGACCGTACGCAGCGTGAGCACAACATTAGCAGTTAGAGTTGTTTCAGTGTTCATATTCAGTTTCTTTCCCAAACATGCCTCATCAGAATCAGAAAGGCCTTTTTTAGCTGACCAAGAAGGTCATGACATAGTCCCATTGGCTCTCAAGGGAAACTGAAGGAAACCCACAACTACGTCGTATCTACTGCTCCAAAAAAGAAAAAAGAAAAAAGAAGAGCCTGCAGCAGCTTGGAGAAACAAGGAAGAGCTGAAGAAGAAGCCGAAGAGGCCTTCAAAGGTAAAGAGAGACTCAAAAAAATGAAATAAGAAAGCAATCTAATATTTTTAAAAAAATTTAAAAATTTACTCATGATTATTAAAAAAAAAAAAAAAAAGATTGAAGGAGGGGGCTGAGGTCTTTTATGACGTAAAATGACACAAAAGATGTGAATCCATGCACAAGTGACAAAAATTGGGCTCCAGACTTTAAAATTGTTAAAAACAAATCTATTTTGGGCTTTGTATCAGTAATCTGCTCTATTAGGATTGGGCTTTTGGGCCGATACATAGCCCAGCTTTAATCAACAGGCCCAACCCCTTAGGTCAGTGATGAAGGCCGTTAGTCGGTGAAGGTATTGCCGGGCTGGCACGTGTGATCTGGCGGGAAGTCTCTTCCTTGGATGGGAGTGGGACCCAGTTGAAACAATGCTCTGCAGTTTACTCAACGTCGAAGGCCCACAGAAGATACAAAACATGTTTCATGAGACCCGCTTGTCGCTCTAGCATTCACTCTCCGTCTGCTTCTCATTCTCAATTCTCCATCTCACAGGAAAATACCCGTTGTCTTCACTTTATGTCTATCATTCTTCAGCTTCTGCAAACATAATATCTTCCTCAAGCTGCGTGCCGCTAAGAACGTGCCAATTGTAAGTGCGTCTGTACGTATGATAATTTCTTCTGAGAAATCACACGGTCATTCTCTGTCAATCTCAAATCCTCGGAATTAGCTGAATATCAGAGACAATGGCAAATTGGATCTCCTCCAAACTCAAAGCCGCTGAGAATATTCTCCACCAGGCAATTCTCTATCTGCTTACTTATTCAACTATGCTTACCCTTGTCATTTTCAATGTTCGTTTCCCGAGAAAAAAAATATTTGTGTGTATGCGGGATTTGGGATCAATTCTGGGATTTTCTGATCCAGAAAAATGGGAAGGTGGAGGGGTTTGTTTGTTTCTTGGTTAGTTTTTATTATTGTTTATCACTTATTCAATTTGTTTTGACGAAATGGTCTACAATGTTATTGCGTAATGGATGGTTCAGATCGATCAGCAAGCGGCTGAGTCGCTTCGCAAGGACGAGAGGCATCGATCCCCGGAATCCAATTTTGGTAGTCCTGCAAAGACAGGTAGTGTTGTGCCTTTGAAAGAACAATTGAAGAAGAAAACCCCGGAGAACAATGACTATCATGGAAAACTGCGTAGTGATCCTAATTTTAGCCAACTTAATGATAGGACTAAAGATACAGCAGCTGCACCAAAAACCTCTCCTAAATCCAACCCTACGCTTACGGATAGTGATTGGACTGAACTTCTCAGTTCACCTATTCAGTCTACTGCTTCTGGCGTAAATCATAGTAATGGTGTCGCTGCAGCTCGTAGTTTGAGCAGAAATAATAGTAGGAAGCAGAGGACTTCTTCTTCCGGTGTATTGGCATCAGAGGTTAGGAGGAATCAGAAGAGTGGTAACATCACTTCGAGGTCTTTGCCAAAGTTAGACCATGTAAAAGGACTTAAATCGAGTAGCAAGGCAAGTGACGGGGAGGAGTCTACTTCTTCTGGTTCAGGAGGGAGGCAATCAAATGTAGAATCAGAGGCTGATGGTAAGAGGACAAGTGGAAAAGAATTTCATGGAAACCTCAGTGGCGCAGAGCTTCTGGTAGAACCAAAACATAATAAGGATAACAAAGAAAACGATCAGGGTTTCAATCATAGGGAACCTACTGCACTAAAATCTTCAGAGCCAGTCAATAAAAATAAGACTGCAGAGATGCAATCAGGATCAGGGGTTGATAAAGTACTTGGTGTAAAGGCAAGTAGTGATGGTGTTCATGATCAATTAAGAAGTACAATAAAGGGGAGGGATGAACCAAATTCAGTCTCCAGAAGTTCAATATCTGATGATTTGAAAGAGATTTCTTCCATGATAAGTGATGGTAGTTCTGATTCAGATACTGATTCAGGTTCAACATCTGATTCTGAAAGTGAACGTGGGAGGGAGGAAAGGAAAAAGAGGAGGCAGAGGATTCTGGCTGAGAAAGCAGCAGCCAAAGCAATAGAGGCTATCAAAGAACATGAGAATATGGTGGCCAAATTAGAGGGAGAGAAGCAGAGTCTTGAGAAAATACTCGAGGAGAGAGCTAAACAACAAGCACAAGAGGTAATGTTGCTATGGTGTTTTCATTAGGAAAATTTTTCTACAGTGTTAAGGACTGTTTCTTATTTTCTTTATTTCTGCTGTACTGGATAGGCCTGTGCTGATGCTAGACTGTAAAGTATTAATAATATTGGAAAATTTTTGGAATCTGCTTTCTGTTATTTTTGCTTTGGTGGAAAAATAAAATGATTTTACATGGTATGGAAATTTCTTCAAATGATATGTAATTTTTTCTTAAGTTTTTGAATTGACTGAATGGTTAATCTGGTTGGCACTTATTGTTTTTCTTTGTGTTGGTTCTTTATTTAGTATTCTTCGCTCCTTCCTCCAGGCTTCACATCTCCAGACTACCATGATGGAGACAATGGAAGCTGTTGAGTTAGAAAAGCAAAAACATAATAATACTAGAATGCAAGTTCTTGCACGAATAGCCAAACTGGAGGTATACCAATCCATTTCAGCAATTTTTTCTATACCAAATAACAGTGCTATATAATGTTTTGTTCACCATATATTCAGTGAATAGTTTATCATGTAATGAAGTTTTGACTGCAGAAATACCTGGGTTAAGTTTTGTTGTTCATAAATGTTTGAAATGGTTGCAGACAGCAAATGCTGATCTTGCAAGATCCCTAGCAGCTGTGCAGTGGAACCTTGAAGTAGAGGTATGTTAAAATTGTTGAGCAAATGACTTTTTATGCATGTTTGTTCGGAAGTTTGCATAGAAGCTTCTGGGAACTTTGTTTTACTAGGTGTTGATTCACTGACAGGGGTATTTTGGAGTTACTTGACTTTTTGAATTGGGGCTTCCTTTCATATTTTCCCCTTTCCCTGTGGGACTGTGGTGCTTCACATTCATGTCGTATCTTAAGGTTCTGTGACTATAATGGTTTTTTTAATATATCATTACATAAGAGTATCTTCCAAATTTAAGTTTGAGCTTTCAGATCTAATGCAATTATATCTGAGGCCAGGGAAAAATGGGAACTAGTCATCTCTGAGATAGATAAAGAGTCTTATTTTGTATCATGTCTGTCATACATTTTGGTTCTTCTACAATATGTCAGTTCTAATGGCCTTATCACATATGATGCCTATGGAACTTGGAAGCATTAGGATGAGACCCCTGTATCAATGAATTATGTCAATTATCTGTCCTGTTTTCTTTGCTCTAATTTTGGGTTCTTATGACCCTTGGATCATCCTCATAACTGGGCAAGAAGGTTAAAGTATGAAATATATTCACCAGTTATATGTTTCTGGACCAGGTTAAACGAGTAGCAGAACTCCGACAGCAAATTATGTCAAAAGAAAAGATTCAGGAAGGTATTGCCTCTCAAAGTTACAAAGTCATCGACTTCTCACATGCATTTTCCCTACCAACAAATAAAACTATCTTGTTTCTTTTGAATGACTAGATTAAATTTATATCTTGCAAGGAGAATAGATTTCTAAATACAGCATACAATATTAACAACGTTTACATAATGATTATATATAGACAGATATTCACCATATGCTGCTGTATATATGATTTTAATTTTGCCAACTTTTGTCTGTAAAGAGAGAGTATTGTGATGGTAGTCTTTGCATGCGTCCCTTATATAACTTGTTAATGTGTAAATTTACCACATCCACTGGGGTGATGCTAGTGCAAATTTAAAATTACAATCAAGAAGAATAGTACAAAGTTGAGGCTCTAGATTAAGTATGAAGTAAGTCTTTAAAAGGGAGGCTTAGTAAGACTAGGACAAGGATTGCGGGCTTGGCCTAGGTTGTTGAACAACATATACTGAGAACTGTTTAATTTGGGTTATAATATTAGGTCATTTACACTAGAGGATGCATTGGTGATATTACTATTTTCATGCTACCAAATATTTTGGATAGATTAACTGGATACTGGATACTATGTTATAAAAGGATTCGGTTGAGTTTTGAAGTGAAGTTGTACTAGATTCCTTTGGCGATACCAGAAACACATTTAACATATTGCCCTTTTTTCTTTCCTGGAAATATATTTGACATAAATACAGAAGACTATCATCCTTTTTTTTCCCTCTCTATATTCTGCCATTAAAATTGAGATGATGTGGAAATGACCTGGCATAACCTTTAAATTACTCTTGTTCATTGTAGAGCTCAGAAAGAGTATCCAGAATCCTCATAAAACTGGATCTTCAAAAAATCAAGTATGTCATTCTCTTTATTTTGCTGAAATTGGTGCACTTTTAGTTTTTGTCCCCATTTGCCCTCTGGGAGTTTCTGTGGTATTTTCTTTTTAGTAGATCTTCTGTCTTTTACCTTCTATGGTCACGGTTTTGTAGCAACTTTTCTTTAATCTTCTGTATTCTGATGTTGTAGTTAGTTACAAAAGGTGTTGAATTTGAGCGAGAAATACTGGAGGCAGAGTACTCTTTGATTAATGATAGAGTCACACAATTGCAGGAGAAGGTAAATTTATAACTTGTATTCTTATCCATATCTTTTTCCCCCTCCCCTTCAAGATCAACGATATTTTTAATAGTTGTCTACAAATTGCTATGCATAAATTCTTTTTTCCTCTCTATTTACTTAAAAGGGAGTTTCATTGCTGTGACTATCCGGTAATAGTTTTGCAAGCAAGAAAAGTGCTAGAAGGATCAAAACTAATATCCAATTTAGTTATGCTTATAGATTTCTGTTTCTCCTTATTTTGTGTTCCAAGTGCAACAACTTTTCTAAAAGCTCCCTCTAAGGTCAGGTCTTTTATTTGGACAGTATTGCGTAATAGGATTAATACTAATGATTACCTGTACATCATAGGCAAGGAAGCTTGAAGCTGACATTGAAACGACAAGGAAGGGAATAGAGGAGCCCACAGAAGTTGAGATTGAACTCAGGCGAAGGCTTGGACAGATGACTGACCATTTAATACAGAAACAGGCTAAGGTATGTCTTTCATACATCTGATTACAGTTGGTAATCACAGTAATATTGCTGTAGACATGCATGGGTGACAATATATGTCTGAGAAAAAATTAGGCGATTGGCTTTTATTTAGTGCAAAGCTCATGATGTTTTATGCGGATTTCACATCTGCAGAGGAATTGGATAGCCATGCTGTAATTATGTTTTCTGTTTGATTTGTTTTGATTCTTTTCTATTTCTGTTTAGAAGGTAGTTTTTCTCCTAAACACTTTTGTACCATTTCCTTCTTTTTACTGAGTGTCTTCTTTATCAAAATAATATTAACAAATTATAATTAATAGTAATAGTAGTTTGATAAAGAGATTACAAGCAGATAGAATTTAGGATTCTTATTTTTATAGATCAAAGATGAAAAATATGAACATCACGCTTTGTTTGGTAGAAGAGAATTAAGCATAAAGAATATGAAGTTCATGCTTTATCTTGAAGAAACTCAATATACTTTTCTCGACAACAGGTTGAGTCCCTTTCCTCTGAGAAGGCAAGTCTAATATTCAGAATTGAGGTATGCTGTCAAATAAGAGCCCTGCAATGAATGGCTTAAAATTTGCAATCTACTTGGTTCTCAATTTTCTCAATCAACTCTGCAGGCAGTGTCTAGGTTGCTGGAGGAGAACATGTCAGCTTCAGGTGCAGCCGATATCAGTGGTGCCTCCTCATCAAGGGACTTATGGGAACTCTCTAATTCAAAGCTGAAGCCTATGTTAAAAGACAAAATTCACTCAGGCAAGAGACACTTGGGATCACTGCTTCAACAATTAGATTCTATTTTTGTGGCTGGTGCAATTTTTTTGAAAAGGAACCCGCCAGCAAAATTATGGTCTTTGGTTTATCTCGTTTGCCTTCATTTCTGGGTGATTTATATTCTAATGTCACATTCTCGTGCATCAAATGAGGGTAGATCGGGAGCTGTGATCTCCTTGGAGAACATTAATAACACTGCAGGAGTATGATAGCGTTGTGTATATCTTGTTACTGATATCAATTACCTCAGTTTTAGGAGTTCTTCATTACTTGAGATATAAATTGTTTCCTGCAGTAGAAAAATAAATATAGGATAAAGAAATGCAAGTTTGCATGTATTGATATTTCTGTAAATTACATTTTCCATCAAAGGACAGCATTCCCTATTTGCACTGGAAAAAGATGCCTTGGGGTTTCTTTTTTTTTTTGGGTTCCGAAGGTTCACCATAGCTAAAGCTAAGGCAGAGGAGTTCTAGCTACTTAGGATTAAATATTGGTCAGGTTCAAAAAGACTACACTAAACAATGAGCAGTGCGAGTTGACAAATAGAAACGGCGATCCCTATCAATTATCTTCACAAATGGAAGGTTACAAGGCACCCTAACCATGTCATTTCAATGTCAAGCACCACCATGATTCTATGAACAAGTACACAGCGAAAAGAAATGAATCAAATTGCCATGCGCTAACCAATCTTTAGAGCATCACTGTCATGCCCCCTGCTTGTTCTATACCTTGTACAGAAAGTAAACGCTTTAATTAGCACCAATAATAGAATGCAAAATAGAAACTCCATACTTTTCCAACAAAATTATCAACTCCATATTGGAATTTTCCATAAATTACTGACTCTCATTTTTAGCCTGAAAATAAAGCCAAATCAAAGTACAACTAATACAGCTGCAAGAAAAGAAAATAAATCCAAGGAGCAAAGACGCATAAATATAAAGATTGGATTACCCCCACAACCACCATCTATACAGACATACAAGCAGACAGGAGAGAAATGTTGAGCGTAAAAATAAAAGTAATGCATTGCATATAACAGACAGCAGTGTAGATATAAATTGATGTCCCCTCAATAGACACCATACCATACATAATCCGAAAATAAAGTGTCTTCTCACCCGTTTGGTCCCTGTCTCTGAAGCTTACGACTGTACAGCGGAAATTCAAAAAGAAATGTTGTCTTCAACCAGGAAGGCAAGTTTCCATAGACTGATGGAGGCAACGGAATTAAAGGGCTGAAACAATAAAATTTTAGTTTAGTAGTTCCTCTATAAAGCTATGCTCAAAATGACAACATGGACTCGGTGAATCAAACCTGGTTCTTCTTTTGTAGCTTCTATATCCATCCACATTTCCAAACTTCTTATCTGCTGAATTCTGCTTCCATTTATGCAACTCACCATCAGCAATAATCACATAATGCAACAACGTTTTTTATTAAGTGAGAGGTAAGAAGCAAACCTCAATCAGTGGAATACCGCTGACAAAAAGAAGTAACAATGTGAGAAAGATTGGTCCAAGGATTACAAGCCATTCAGCACCCTTCAGTACTGGTGTAGAAGCCGAGAAAATTCCCCACCACAGTAAAATCTGATAACAGTACCATTAATTTTTTATAGAAGTTAATATCAAACAATGTCTTCAGTTGTTTTATAAGTAATTTGTCCAGATAATTTTGACGTTTGGTGAGCTGCATCAGCTCCAAAGTTGCAAGGGTCTATATAATTAACCAAGGATTTGTCCAATAAGCTGCCTGAACTACATAATTGGAATTATGCGACTACAAAAAAAGTGCAAACAGGTGTTTTCTAAATATTTGCCATTAAATGCTACGACAGTGAGAAACGGGAGTTGGTGTAGTAGCACTCTCGAAAGCTTAAGGCTCCTAGTCTCACATTCAAGCCTGGGTGCACCCCTTTCTCCAAATATAGGTTGTAATCCCTATATGCCCCCCTCTACCTATGACAAAAAAGAAAATGTTATGACAGCACTAACCTCACCAAAATAGTTAGGATGACGAGTATATTTCCAGAGGCCAACATAGCACCATTTCCCTTGGTTTTCTGGCAATCTTTTAAAATTCAACTTTTGCTGATCGGCAATAACTTCAACTGAAAAACCCACAGACCACAAAATCCACCCTATTATGTCCTCAACCTGTAGAAATGGATTTTGGTCTGTTGCATTAACCACTGCAACAGGCAAACTGACGGTCCATACCCAGACAGCCTGCATTATTTAGGGTCAAACAAGCCCCACAAAACATCAAACTATAACTCCCAAATAGAAAGATAAATGTATCAAATCAAACATTGAAAATGAGGAAAAAAAATAAATAAGGAACCTGAAATATCCAAAATACGGCAAGTTTTCCCAAATTTCTACGCATTTTATCAAATCGCCTATCCTCTCCCCACTGCAAAATCCTGTTAACATTGCTTAAGTTAAAATAAGATAAAGTATAACAAGATGCCTGAAGTTTAGATTCTAAGTTGCAAAGAGATGTTGTATGTAATGCAGACGAACATACAAAAGTGGCAAGGCTACATGTTAAACAACGCTAAATTTCCTAAACGCCATGTAATAAATAAGGTAGAGGAAAAACTAAATGATATAAAGCGAATGTTTAATCATTTTATATAGCTATATATACATATGAATCCATGTTGGCAACGTATAACTATAAACCATCAAAAGGAAACTCTGCCAAATAGGTGATGCACAACTGACACAAATGAAAGCATTTGTTAGCAGCAACTCTATACTTTTTTCAGTTTGGCGATGAACCAACCCTATACTTAAAGATAGAAAGATAAAGACATCCCGGTAAGTACATTATGTGCTATAAGTAGAGTTATTTCCCAAGAAATTATTTTTTTCTAAGAAAAAGTACTTGGACCAAGATTGGTTTACATGGGATGCAGTTGGGACAAGGATGCTGCACCAAAAAGTCAATATGAAATAAAAATAACATACTTTATCCATTGCCAAATAACCAACTATAAAACTTGTAACATATGAATCGTATAGTCAAAAGTTGTTCAACTCCTCATTAAGTTTGTAACAACAGTAATATCTTCCATACCTCAATAAGAGAAAAAGCCCCAGGCGGAGACCCCATATTACATCAAGCAAAGTCAGGATGACCTGAACAACATATTGGCTTATCATAAATGAGAAAGAAAGACATTAACGCAGCATAAGATATGGTTAAGACTTTCGCAAGGATACTGAGGAACAATTTTGTCTATACAGATGATAGCAATAAGTTCTAGCATAGTATACTAAGTTGGAAGAGACTGACACGACAAAATTATTGCAAGTTTAGAAAATAGCAGTTTATTTTTTATTTGCCAGGTAGGTGTTCCTCTCCTCCATTAGTCTGAAATAAAGACGAAGAGTACATAAATATACCAGAAGAAGATGTTATGTTACCTGTCGAAAATGCCATGAGCCTTTCAGCACCAAGGTCAATATAGCAATTATTATGAAATTTGTACTTCCTTCATAGAGAAAGAAGAGGCAGAGTTATTTAAACGATCATGTAAATGGTGGCAGAACCATATGAGAAACATTTAGTTGATTATCCTTCCATTTATGAGATACCAATTTGCCCATTCCTTCCTTTTTTAATCGCAAAGCGCACTTTTTCCACTTTCCCCCCCGCCAGACACACACATACTAAAAAAGAAAAACATAAATAAAGCCTCAAGGAGGCACCCAACTGGAGTTAGAACTGAATTATCTTCTCTACCATTTCTCAGACACCAAAAGGCCAAACTGGACATTCATGAAGCAAGAATTACAATTAAGAAAACAAATTTAAGAAAAGAAGGGTAAAAAAAATACCAGCAAAATCAGTGACCTTGTCGAATTTGAGGAGTGCAGTGATGACAAAAAACACAAACTGATACCCAATCTGCAAAAACCTTATTATCAATACACCACCAGCCAAAACAGTTGGAAATTCATCAAAAGAGAACACTTTTTTTGCGAAAGAGAGAGGATTACAGTGACAATGGCTGTCAGGGCTAAGAAATGAGAATCGATAACAGTACCCATGGTGTTGCTTCGCTCAGTTTTTGCAGCTTAGCTTTCTGGCTTTATAAGGTGCTTTCTAGAACAAAGGAGTCTTATAAACTGACACTGTAAAAGTCAGATATATGAAGTAAAGAAGAAGATGAAGCTGTTTGTGGTTCAGAATTGAACACGACATGGCTTGGGTAAATTCAATATCGCAGTCCCATTCCCTCTGGAATTCCAAGTTTCCGTTTTGCAGGTTCGCTACGCGCCAGTGTATGTATCTATGGTTTAACTACTGCCGTTTAGAGTTCAAAGCGTGTCACATGTAAATGCGCTTGCGACTTGTCGTCTTGAATGAATTATTGAATATTGAATGGTTCTTTGGTTCTTTCTTATCTGTATTAGGTGGACATGGCAAGGATAATGTAATACAAGAGAGGCAAAATAATTGTCAATTGATATAACATTATACATTGCCAGTTATAATGCTTCTTGTTAATGGAAGAGATATATTTATATCACTTCCTTAGATTACTTTTTTTTCCCCCAATCCAACAATCAATTGACCCAAGAATTTATCATTTTCTTTTTATCAAACCTAAAAATTTAACATTGATTTAAATGAACTTTATGTTTCTAACATCAACTTATATTGATTATTCCTTTCCTTTATTTTTTTTATAATAAATATGAAGAATTTAAATTTTACGTAGTATTTTTTATTAAAGACAATGATATTCAAAGTATTTGGTAATTTAAAAAAAAAAAAAAGAGACAAAGACTTTATTACATTATCAAAAGAAAGTAATTGAAAGTGAAATTTTATAATACTACTATTGTTCAAAAAATAATTGTAATGTAACAAACATAGAGCAGGCTGCAACATTGGATATAACTTTGAGCAAAACTTTGACCATGTGATTTTAACCTAATTGAACAATCAAGCAGGTGCAATGGAGACTTTGTCAACCTCTACAATGTACTCAAGTGTTACATTTGGAGGAATTTGCAGACCAGACCCTAAATCAGCACCATTCTCCCCAAACCCTAATGTTGGAGGCACTATTACTCTTCTTTTCCCTCCTGCCTTCATTGATCTCAGTACATATTCAATCCCTTCACATACTCCTTTGCTATATGGCCTTGACCCCATCACTAAAGCCAGTGGCTTTTTGGCCTCAAATGTGTTCACAAACACTTCTCCACTGCCTTCAATTTTTCCCATAAGATCAATCACAACCAAGTCCCCTAGCCTTGGCGAAGCACCACCGCCAACTTTCAACTCATAGTACCTACAATATAATTCAAGAAAATGAGATTATATGCGCAATAAAATAATTTATTTTCTTACGTATTTTTAAGAAGATTACATTTTTTGTTTTATCTTTTTTCTTATTCTATAATTTGTTGACCAATTAAAAAAGAATAAGATAGAGAATAGAATAAGAAGCAAAACAAAAGATATGGATCCCATTTTAAAACTATATTTCCTATCTCACTCTTTGTCTTGGCTAATAATAGAATGTAAAATGAAATTTATGTACCTTATGCCATTAGGCAGCACAATCTCTTCCTCCTTCCCAACATCCCTGCACAGAGCAAGTTCTAGTTATTAATAGTATATACACACAAGAACACCAACTATCTAGGTTTAAACTCCAACAGAGCCACAAGCCACATGTATGACCATACATTTAACAGTTGTGTAACTAACATTCCTCAACTTTCTTCGTTCAAGAATACAAGCTATATCAGGTTACTATTCTTGTCTTGAATCGGGAATAGTCTCATACTGAAGGGTGCAAAAATACCGTAGAGAAAACAAAGAACACAATCTATATTGGTTTAAACTCCAATGGAGGCAGGCTACATTTACAATCATACATCTAGAATTGTGTAACTAACATTCTTCAACTTCCTTCTTTCAATTTGAAGATAAAGTTTGAAAATTTTGTCTAAGATGAACAAAAGCAATATGGGTTCTCAAGTCTAAACCTCTTACTTGCAAAGGTAATCATTTAGAAATTAGAATGCAAACCTTGTATTGGCCTCTTGTTGGGAAACCTCAAGTCGAGTCTTAATTTGTTCCGAGACTACACCAACAGCAAGAAAAGCAACCCAAGCAAGACCAGCTCCAATTCCAAACCTTCTTGTTAAGGAAGTGGCTATCCAATCTGTGGACTCAACCTTAGTTTTGGGAGAGACAGGCTTGATGGGCTTCTGCTGCTCCGCTTTAGAATTAACAGACATTTGTGCCTCTGCTGACTCTGAAGATGGCGGCTGAGGTTGTGGAGGCGGCGTCGGCTGTGGCACCGGTGGTGGTGTTTGTGATGAAGAGCACAAACGGGGAGTTCTTGTAAGGGGGAGGCTGAGAAACGATGGAGGACCAAAAACGGTGGCCATGTTTAAGATAAAAAAGAAAAGAAAAAGAAAAGGCTGGTGAGAGCAAAAGGAAATATCTCAGGCTCTGCAGTCTGGGACTTTTAATTGTCCCCACCTTATCCACATTTCTCAGGGCAAGTGGTGCTTCCGTCTCTTGCATCTCTAATAATTGATTGCTCACAAAACCTCAGCTTTACACTTAAAAACCACATGGTGATGATCTGGTGCTTCGCTACTAGGAATAGGAAACGTGGCACGTTGGAATTTCCCATTCACCCATCAGTAATTTTTCAACTCTGTAAAAGCAGAATACTAATGAGTTCACCACAACATTCTTGGAACATACCATGAGCAAGAGTTCCAAGATCTTGGGAAAATGCATCACCATATCACGTGTATAGTCATAAACATTTTTTTTAAGATATTTTCATGTAAAACTAATCTCAGTTTCAAAACAAATAGCAGTAAACAGTAAAAAAAATTTAAAGCAAACGCGAATTCAAAGTTTCAAACAAGGGCAACCAATCGTGTAAAGTTCAATTGGGATAAATAGAGATAACAGTCAGCACAATTGGAATAGGCTCTTTTGCGAGTATTTACAGCAGCAGATAGTTCTCATTGTCAACACGTACTTTCAAATTACACCTGTTAAAACATTATGAACACCAAAATTTGGACATTGATTACAACAATTTCAAATGAATTTTGTACAAACAAATGATATAACCTTTACAGGATTGCAGAAGAGAAGCTGGAAAAAAGAAAGAAAGAAAAGGGAGAAGAAAACAAATGGGAAAAACAAGGTGGGAGTGGAAAGAATCACAACCTTGAATTAGAATGTATGTTATGTCATGGTCTTCAACCATTATGGTCTTTCATACTCAACCAAATATTCTACAACTTGCCTTCCACTCTTCTGCAGGAGAACGAAGAAGATTCAATTAGCAGAATAATTGTGTTCTATTCTGCTGGGTCTTCTGGTTCCCGCGACAACTGAACCCTTTCGCGGACTTGTGGACTTGGTCTAGGCACTTGAGAACTGGCAATTGGCTTCTGCAATGGCTTCAGCGCGGCCATGATTTCAGCAAATGAGGGTCTCAACTTTGGATCTCTATAATGGAGAAAGTCACATGTCCAGTCATGAAGCTATAGCAGAAAGAAATTCTTCATACATCCATGTATCTATAACATCCAATAACTAATATAAATATTGAATTTGTAGTTACTTATCATTTCTTTGAATCTTTCACTCTATTTTTGCAACAGATGCTGGGAATTAAAAGTATCAGCATAAGCAACTAATAAGCTATTCACGCTAATAAGCATTAAAATGTAGACTCACGTTTGCCAGCATTTCCTGATAATATCAGCAATGGCAGGGTCCACGTTATCCGGAATGTCGAGACGACGATGCTGGAAACCCACAGCACCAACTACTTGCATTGGATTCATTCCTCCCCACGGTTGCTGCAAAGTGGAGAGCTCCCACAGTATGACGCCATAGCTAAAAACATCACACCTGAAAATCAGAAGTTGATATATGACTACTGTTTTAAAAATAACAAAACTGGTATAGCAGGTATCATATTTACACCTAATGCAATTTAGCTAAAACTTTTACAGGCAATCAAAATGTATTCATCACACAATTTAATTGAAATTCTTAGTATAGTAAGAGTAGAAACAAGGGAAGGATCACAAGGAAGAAAGCTTACTTTTCATTTGAAGGTTCATTTCTTAACACTTCTGGAGCCATCCACTCAGCCTGAAACATATTGTAAAACATGAAGTAACTAACATATCCAGTTGCAGAGAGTTGCATGTTTTATCAATGCAGACAAATCAAAACGATAATGCAAGAAAAAAAAAATACCATAAGCAATGCAAACTAAGAACTATAGAATGAAGGAAAAAAGTAAATCAATCAAATCAAAACAGAGAGCTTATAGCAGAAGCACCAAAGCAGTTGGGGCAAAAAAAGGTTTACGATAGCTTACCGTGCCAGCAGTCGATCTGGAAGAAAGAAATGTACTATTCTTCATCCGTGATAACCCAAAATCACATACCTACACAATGCAGAAGGGGAAAAAAAAGTATTGTTATACCATGTCAACTTTGATTAATCACCATGTTACCCAGGAATCTTAATCATGAGATTATAAGGCACCTTTACAACCCAGTTTTTGTCAACAAGAAGATTTGGGGACTTCAAATCACGATGGACTATCATTGGACTGCAGTTGTGCAAATAGTTCATTCCTCGAGCCTAAATATTCAGAAGAAACAAGTTATGTTGAGTGAAATTCACAGGTCAGCAAAGAATTTACTGAATGAAACTGCATAAAAAGACCACAGAATCCTACAGCATCAAGGGCAATCCTCAAGCGCCTTCTTTCATCTAATTGATTGTTAGGCCGGTGAATTAACCTATACAAACTGCCTCTGCAAAAGATGATCTACAAGTCAGTATTAGAAGTGTCAATAATCCCACCACTCTCCAACAAAAATCCAAAAAAAAAAAAAAAAAAAGGGATCAATTATAGTATACAATCTGGTAGGCACTATATGCTTTCTGAATTTGTGCTAATTAATGACTAATCAAATAAGCATGAGCTAAATGTCAAGTTTAAATCAATAATATGCACGCTGATACGTTTGCAAATGCATTGCATCTGCTACTTCAGGTGCATGTCAGTATGAGCAAGAATATTCATTTATTAGAACATAAAATTAAGTGGAATTATCCAAAAAGTCTTGTCAAATTGGGTGACCAAATAACAATGAAGTTATCACTGAATACAGGATTCACGGTTATTATTTCAATTAGCACCTGAGCTAATTGTGGCATGTTCCACATCATTCAGCATGGCAATCATGTTTAGAGCACCTAGGAAAATTCTTTGTCTAATAGAGGAGTGAGAACTTCTTCATAAATCCAATTTGTTGGAAACATTAATTGCATAAAAAAATTACAACAAAAAACCCAAGAATTGAAAATTTGCACTCAACAGTCTCTACTTAACCTCAGGAAATAAAGAAAATCAAATTACCTGGGAAGAAACTCTGTAACAATAGAAAGATTTGGAGGTCGAATTACAGCTCCCATGAAGAGAACAACATTTGGATGCCTGAGCCGTTTCATTATTTGAACCTATTCAATCCATAGCATAAGTTAATTAGACATTTCAGTTATTAAAATATATTCAGGTGCATTGGTAGAATCTAAGAGTCAGTGCTTATATTTCAACAGATAAAGTATGAATATGCAAATTATTTGGTGAATGAAATGAAAGACATGTAGCTATGTATTTAAAAAAAAAAAAAATGAATTAGGGGCAAAGCTCCTATACAGAGAGTTGTCTTCAACTAGTTTTGCAGCATTAGCTTATACTTAAAGATACTCTATCAAAGTACAAACTAATTAATTGTATATTCATAGCGAGAGCAACCAAAATATAGATATTATTATCAGAATATAGAAGACAATTGAATTGACAAGCCTGACGTATATCTCAACTAGCTGTATGTCAAAGTTCGACAGAGTCACTTATCAAGTAGGAGCATCAAATAAACAGAAATTGGAAAAGGGAAAACTAGAAAAGTAGAAAGCAATTGTACCTCACTTTTGAATTCTTCAAGTGATTCACCAGATATATCTTGGTCTAGAAACTTCTTTACAGCAACTTCCTGCAATCACCAGGTAGCAATGTGCTGTAAGTATTTGAATTTAACATCTAAGAAATCAACAATATATCATAAAACACCCACAACAACCCATAAAGTGACATAGCTCCTGATAAATGAAAGGCTCAGGTAAGGTAGCAATTATCTGGCAATGATATTTACTTCCAGTTTAACCCAAGAACACTAGGAGCATGCTCAATTAATCAAAAAATTTACATTTCGCAATACATACAATGTCACCGCAACAGTGATATAATAACAGTTTCTGATCCATAATATATGTCAGAATTACAAATAATAGAATTACTTAGATTGAGAGCATATGAAAACTCACTGTTCCACGCCATTCACCACGGTAAACCTCCCCATATGATCCTGCAGTCCAAGCAAATGCCACAAAAGTAAAAGTAAATCTTCATATGTAAAATGAGATTGAAGCAGGTGTTTCTATACACACCAACATCATTTAAAAGAAGAATGGGAATGATTATCATAGAACAATGTACAATTAGTACCAAGTCCGATACGCTCACCCAGCGTGATCTCCTCCCAAGGAATCTCATACTCAGCAACATCATCAAGTGCTGACTCAGATTTTACACTATCATTACTTACTGATCTATCTGATATCCTCTCCCCTTCCGAATTTGCTACTAAAACAGAATGCTCTCCGTCACCACTTCCCTTCACCTCATAACCAGCGCCATCTATATCTCCATCGCTTCTTGTGCCCTGCTCATATTGCTTATTGACAGCAGCAGTAGTTGCTACTACAGCTGCAGCGGTAGCAGTAGCGGCAGCTGCTACAGGAAGTTCAATATTTGAGTCATTGTTTGACTTTGCCGCAGCAGCTACCATGGAAGATGCAACAACGACAGCAGCTGCTGCAGCAGCAGCAGCAACAGGGACATTTTTCCCATATTTTACAGGAGTTGCTTCTGGTGGAGATGGTGTGCATTGTCCAGATGCTTCCCTTGTATCAAGAGGAAGGTTGGTCCCTAAACCTTCTACAGGCTTAGAAGGCTCTAGCTGACTGCTAGGACTTGCTTTCAGATTAAGTCTGTAGTTAGGCAAAATAGGCAATAATTGAGCAGGACCTTGATTATCATGAACCTGAGTTTCTTGCTGTCCACTTCCCTGTTTATGTTCATCTTTTTCTTCAGTCAGGGAGTTCAACTCAGAAGAAGAAGAGGCACCTAACTGCTCATGATAAATTTCAGAAAACAAGTTTGGAGGAGCAACAACACCACTTTCAAGTAAAACATCATGAAGTTTTTGAGCTAAGTTAGGATTCTCTTTGGCGGCATCAATCATATATTGTGAAACATCTTTGACTTTCATTCTACGTACTGCAGGTGAACTGATCCCTTCAGTCCAAGAAGGAGATCTTGCATGTGCATATGAATAAATAGGTCTACTAGGAGCATCCTGGGTCGTGATCTTCTCAGAACTGGGGGAATTTATCTTTAATTCTTCTCTGCCTGTAGTTGGCCTGCTTAGCTCTGGAGGAGGGAAACCACTTCTGACATCATTCTCCTTCCCTGTTGACGTTTCTTCAAATGAACTTCCAACCCCACTGATCAATGATGCTACATGACAGGAACCAATGTCCCTTGATGAAGGACTGGCCATAAATGAAGATTCATCATACTCTATATGTGATCCAGCTGCATCAGATGGGATGAGTGTTCCAGGATCAGCCATTAGGTCAACGATGTACTCCCTGAAATTAATATTAACAATATCTTATAGAAACAGAATAAAGCTTTGTAACTTCCACTCGAGAAAACTACAGAAAGAATTGAGGTGATTTTCAGCAACTGTCATTTCTAAAAATTCAGTCAACAAATTAACAAATGCTACAGCAGGAAAGGCATTTCGAAACACAGATAATTGTAACAAGATATGGCTTCTACTCTTGAACAACCTGAGACAAAGAAACATTGACTAACGATGTAATTTTAATTGAGCATTGATGACGGAAGCCAACTAAACTAAAGCAACTCTTTCATGCATAGAAAATCATGCGCCATTGCAATGCAAAAGGAACTATATTGCATGAATTTGGGCCTACTTGCTTACATCACAAAAATATAAATTTAATAGCAGTTACCTTCCACCATCAAACTTGACAAAGTTCATTGCCACATCATCAGAACCTGTATACTGCTGTCCTTTCACCAACCGGCACGGAATGCCCACACTATCAGCTAAAACCTACATTTAAAATATAGCAATTTACGCATCACTTATGCCAAGACTTTTGAAAAGTTTAGAGCAGATATATGGAACAAGAACTACTGGAAAAACAGATAAATATGAAAATTCATTATCCATATTTGGTCCACATTAAAATATTTTGGTTTTTAAGATAATATAAAGAAAACTTCACAGCTATAGCAGTCACAATTGACTCGTTTTCTTGAAATCATCCAACAAGGATTGATTTATGTCGCTAGAGGCTTCCATCGCTTAATCTGTGACATATGTAAAATAAAAATTCAAACCTTCATATAAAATGGCAGAACAAGTACCTTAAACAGTAATGCACGATGACGAGCCATCCCAATGGTAAGAGAACCAAGGGGCAAAACCATGCTACCAAGGGTTGCTTTCAGACTGTAACTAAGACTCCGCCATGCCCTTGACATACTTTCAGGATCTTTGACTGGTCCACCCATGTAGTCAGCCACTAATCTGGCAAGCATCTGCACCAAATTACTATCCACAACTACTTCAAAATCAGGTCTTGAATTGACTGCCAGCCTTAGGGCCTTTTGTTCAAGGTTCAATAAATTGGAATCACCAGCCCTATTGACTAAGACTGCTTCCCATGTGACATTATCTGAGATTGTTGTTCCTTGCAGATCTACAAGGGAAGGCATTCTTGAGGAAGTCGACTCGATCAAGATTCCATACAGATCATAGAAGCCATCCATGATCTTGTCATCATAATTAAGAGCATTGTAATTCTGTGAAAGCATGGATAAATCTACCATATGAGATAAGTTAGAAAGGAATATATGTAGGACAAACTAGATTCAAGCAACCAAGTGACATATAGGAACAAGTCCATTTTTATGTCATAACTATTCAATAAATGGATTTCTGAAACAATCCAAACAATCTATTGTGTTTATGTACACCATAATGCTCCGCGTATCAAAAACCAAAAGCTGCAACTGAAACCAAGTTTAGAAAAACAAAAGCACATACAACAAAAATAATTGCCATCAAGGCTAGAAGTCTATAACCAAAGCTCTCACAAGCAACAACGTTACAATTATATGTCAAACAATTATACTGAAAAATTAAGACTTTGAGAAACATGCCCAGCAAAGTCTACCAAGCTAACCATATCTCCAAATGATTGAATAAATTAGAAATTGATGTAGAGAAAATCTAGAATTTTTGGACAAAAGACCAAGTAAATAGAGTTGGGGGCAGGAAATCCCCAATAGGGGAGAAATTGCTCCAGTACAAGATAGAGCTATGACAAAAAAGCACATCTTATGACCAGATCATACTTCATGTCTAAAAATAATGATACATCAGTTTTCCTGACAAATCTTTACTCATCAGGCTATCAAAACAATCCTGGATTACTAAAAGAACGAATACCATCTTACACACAGCTAAAGTTATTAAAAAAAAATTGGAATTAAACCTAAAATTTCAAATAGAGCCATATTTTATAAGAGAGAACTCAACACAACTTCAACATTTTAAGGAATAGTTTCATATAATGCTGTCAACCAATTTTCTTTTTTCCCAATTCCATCAATTAATGTCCAGGAAGCATGTCAGATAGGATAATATTCTTAACTGGATTCTACCCAGGAGGTTTGTCGGATAGTCCAAAGATACATAAAATGAATATGGGCCGGACACTAGCCTTTTTAATTCATTCCTAGTAATAATATTCTATACGCCTCTTCCAAAAGAACTATATGGCACTTGTGTTAGTAAATGATGCTAGCATACACTGGCATTCCATTGTAACAACATTGCTCAGAATGCTGCAAATACAGTTAATAAAGTCAAAATTCCTCGAAAATCTTGATTTGATATTCATGTCCTTTATCACGGGCAAAAAGTGTTAAAGGACAAAACCCACATGAGGGTAAATGTTCCCAGATCCCTTCTTTCCTTTTTTAGTTTTTCTGCAGGATCATGTCCTTCAAAGCATCAGAATAAAGTAGCAACTACTTATCCAATATTATTTTCAAATTTATTGAAGCTAGATGATATAAAAATGAAACCTGCTTCGTCCAATTATCTTTTCTCTGGCGATACTATCATAACGACGAGAATGTGACTTCAACCTAAAGTCGATGAGCTTTTCACTGAATAAAGAAACTTACCCAGTATCTGTATGCCACAACTTCTGCTGGTGTATTATCCGGATCACAAGAGCCCAAACTGATCTGCTTAATAGCTTCAATCTGCACAGCCTCTGGATCCTCCTTTGCACTTAGCTCTAAAGCCAGTTGTATCTGATACTCTTCCTCTATCTCAGGATCCCTCGAAGTGCTAGACCCTGAATCACGCCTAGCCAAATCAGGAACAATATCCAAACCCCCACTACTCACGGAATCAGATGGTTCCGTCCTTTCCCCTCTTGTCACGTTTGAAGAAGGAGGACTAGAAGTCTGCCTATTAGTAACTGAATGCAACCAACTCGAAATCCCTGAAAAGGGTTTATTATCAGAATTTTGAGGGGACCTAGATTGCAAAAGCTTCTTAGGGGATGAACCATTGTTGGCCTTATTGCCTTTTGATGAAGTAGACCCTTCTGAATCTTCTGATTGATGAGGCATGATATGAAGCTTCTTAAGAATGTTCTTCATATCTTTTCGCTAAGCTATAGTACAGAATGTTAAAGAAGAAGAAGCATCTCCATTGTCTTGGGCCAAGCATGAAATCCGAATGGCTGTGCTCCCCGTAAGAAGAAAAGTCAGAAAACTTAACAAAGAGAGCCTTCCAACAGCCCCTAAACCACACAACTACAACAGTCAACTCCAAAGAACACTATAAACCGTTCCAAGCAATAGCCTCTAAACTTTGCCCAATCAAGGTGATCCAGATGATTGAATTGAAGAGGAATAATCTCCCTATTGCCAGACAGCAGAAAACCCACTATCGGAAAACACGATACAGACACAGCAGCAACCATACCAATTTCAGAAGTTGTGCATAAATCACCACCTTTTGGAAGCAGAACATGGCGAAACAGTGAGCAACCAGATTAAGAAAAAAAGAATCTTGCTTTCTTCACTGGGTAGCAAAGCACAGAAATAAGAGAGTGAGAGAGCTTGCAGAGAACATTAAAGGGCAAACAAAAGAGCAGGCAGCAGTGGCTAAAGACAGCAGAGAGAAACAAGTCGGCGGGTAGGGCCACGAGGAATGACCCACTTGAGTAGAGGGGCAGAAGGATTTCACGGTCCCAGAAAAAGGTGAACTCGGTGGCAAACACAACCAACTGGCCTTCCTTTTCTCCTCCCTATTTTATCTTCTTTTTTTTTTTATCTCCGTTCTCCGAAGTCCCAAATCAAAGATGTGTGGTGGTATGAGTAGGAAATTTCTGAAGAAATGCTGAGAAAATGGAATATTGAATGAATAAGGGGGAAAAATCATTCCTTTCAGCTCCCACCTTCACTATTTCTGGCAAACCCGGCCTTTGTCCTTTGTGATAAAATGCTGCTTTTCCAACTAGATGACAAATGGGCTTTTAAGTGGAAGTGGAAAAAACTCTTTTTTATGCCACACCTTCTAATTATAACCATTAACCAACCATAGTCAGAGTCATCGGCTTGGCTTCCCAATGTCTATTCATGGTCTAGTGTACCCTGTAGCCAGGTTTCGATGATCTCGTGTAGTCTACCTCAATGACTCTATTCAATACTCGAGGATAACGGTACCCATTAATACACTTATTTATTTTCAAAAGCCTAAAGCCTAAAACAATTCTCACTATCTTTTTATATATATTTTTTTTGTGCAACAGAAAAATAATAACTAAATGTTACTAATATTTAAAAATGTAATATATTTTTTCTTATAAAAAACTCCTCATGCAGTACTGCAAATCTCCATTTTTTCCAGTGAGGATAAAGACAGAGATCATGCCAGGGATGCTAATATTACTGAAAATATTTAAAAAAAAAATCTCTCCAGTCAATGATATTGAAAATATGATGTGATTCTTGCACTCATAGAAAAAGGATCTCATATTCTGTTTATTAACATGCAGAAAAACTTTTGAATAAATTTAAAGATGTAATATGATATTCCCCTTAGAGCCCAGAAAAATATTTTTTGGTTAACCAATTTACTCAATTTAATTTGCAAAAAGGAAACTTCTAAGATTCTATTAATTTATTCACAACAAAATTTCACTTTAGAAATGTAGGATTTTATTTTGTTTTGTTCTTTTTTAAAAGTAATATACGGGAGCCATTAAATTCTTGGTTTTGTAACACCTCTTTCAATCTTAAATATTAAAAGATTGAATTTGATATATCTTAGATTTTATTTTCATTGTAAGTATTTTCTTTCTTTTTTTTTCAGCATTGTGCGCTCTTATATAAAAAAAAAAAGTAATATACAAAAAAGTCTTTATTTTAAAATTATAGCATTATTCTTATTAATAAAAATTTATTATTTCCTATTTCATCTCTTATAAGAATTAGTTTTACTCTTTAAGTGAAATGATATCAAAATATATATATACACTAATCTTACAAATGGAACTAATAATAATTGTATAAAGATAGAACAAATTGATGAATTAAATTGCTAGTAGTTCTAGAAAGAAGGAAGCTTGGTATTTACATTTGACTTTAAGTACTTTTCCTTGTACTAATCTTGAGGGAAATTAAAAAAAGGCAAAGATTCAGAACAAACCCGCAGCAAAGGGTAGCAAAAAGTGCACTTAATTATCCTTTTATTTTTCTTTCAAAAAAAATAAAAAATAATAATAATAATCTGAGTAAGAGAATAGTGTAGAAAAAGTCATGCAGGCAGATGTATGCTTGTATTTTGATATTTATTGCTGCTTTATTATTGACCACTGATTCTACTGGCCAAGGCATGTCCGCATCTTGAAGACAAACAAGGCCTTGATCATGAAGGACAATGACCTGTTCTCCTTCTAATTATTATTATTTTTATTTAATTTAATATTTTTGTCAAAAATGAAAGGGACCCAACAAAGCTTTTTCGAAGGTTTTGCTTCTTGTGATTCACTAAAAATATTACTTTGAATGCATCCCCACAAATTATTGAATCCCTAAAAATCAAATTTAGGGTTAGGCATGGTGCCTTCTTTTTATCCAAAGTAGGGTTGAGATAGAAAAGCAGGTGATCAAGATAACTTCAATATGTTGCCCTAATTAAGAGGGATCTTAAGGAAGTTTCTTGATACGGATTAGAATTAGAGAGCCAAAGTTTACATTTAGGCCCAATTTAATAAGTAGTTCTTGGTAATATTACAAGAATACCTTCTTTATTAAACTTATATAAAAAAAATCACACTACTACTAAATAAGATAAACATTATTCTATTCAAATCAGACATTAAATTGAATATCGGAGGCTCGAAATCTAACCTAATCTATCTTTGTTTGCATGATTTTTGAGACCCACTTCAACTTCAGCTCAACTCGATCTTAGAAGTGACCATCCAACATTTCTCATCCTCTTAAATCAATTTTTTTTTTTAAATCACAATTATTTGATTCAAGCGTGAGGCCAAGAACACAGGTGATGACATGGAGAAAGTATCTCTACCAATAAAAATCTATATTTTATTTATAGGAAAGTATTTTTGCTCATCTTGGAATACAATCTAACATTTTACAATTTTTGGAAAGTTTTTGGCAACATGCCAACTTTAGGAGGCCTGCTCTTTCGGCAGTTCCACAAATTTCTCAATGAGTCTACCAAAAAAATCCATATGAACAACATACAAAAAAGATTACCAATTTTTAAGGTAAAATTTTATAATATGCACAATTATACTATCTATTTAGGTTATTATTATATTAATATTAATAAGAATTAAGGGAAACATACATGAACTAATATGAATATCTATATTTATTAGTATAAATATTATGTTGGCTTCATTCTTAATTATTAAGATGTGTCCATAGAACATTAAATATTTTATCATGAATCTCCATGTAAATTGATGAAAATTTGGAAGAAATTGTAAGTGTTTAATTCCCTTTACTTTTTCTTTTTGGGCAGGGCAGCAAAACAAGTTGAAAGAATACATTCTTTCATTTTAAATTTTCTTATGTTGGTAAAGATTCCTTCTGTTAACAACATAATGTAATAAAGTTGGCATTCTAATGATTTTATTTTTCCTGTTAGACACAGAAATTACGTGATCCTTCATCCAAAGAGTAGAAAGCAAATGGCTCACATGTCTTGGAACTCAAATGCTATGCCATGTTACATAACTTATAAATCCCAGTCACGCAGAGCATGGGAAATGGAGTGAACTGGCTGGCCCATATCTCACGTATGTAACACTTGTGGAATATTTTTTGAATTCATGAATTTTAACTTAGCATTATATAAATTTTATAAAAATAAAATAAAATTTTAAGAAACAGGATTCTTTTTTTAAAAGCAATTTTCATTAAAAAAAAATTATGAGATGGGATGGGATTTTAAGTTTCCTGTCCTCCTAATAAATTTTTTTAAAAAAGTTCAACAAATATTTAATGTTAATTAAATATATTTTAAAAAAATTATTATTCATAAATTTAAAGATTTATATTTAAATAACATAATTCAAAAACATATATGTTTACGAATCCTCTTAATGTCAAAGTAAAAATTACCCACTAACAGACACGGTAGTAAGAAGTTAAATTTATTTAAATATGTTAACTTAAATTTGAGTTAATATATGTAAAATATATTTTAGGAAGAGTTTTATCTTCATTTGAATTCTTCATTTTACTTGAATCAAATAGTTGTTTAATTTAGGTCTTACTGTGTTTGCTCAAACAGGTTAAAAAACTTGATAATAATTTTATATCCTATAAATATTAGGGATCAAATAAAAAAAAATTACCATTATTTATGCATATTACATCATATTTAACAAAAAAAAAATGTTGCAATGAAAAGTAAAGAATAATAAAAAAAAAATTGATCAATGGAAAAGAAAATAAATCTTTTATTTTATAATGTTTAATTTATATAAAAAAATTAAAAATATATTTTTATATAACTATAAATTTTTCGTTTATATATATATATATATATATATATATATATATATATATATATATATATATATAATATTTTTATTTTTTAATTTAATTACCATAAATTTTATAATTTATATTAAAAAATCAAACTTAAATATTTATAATGTAATTTTAATTTTATAATTTATATTGATATATAAAATTTAATGTAATTTTAATTTAAATATAATGAAAGCTTATTATTTTTATTAATTACTATCAAATATTTGTGAAATTAATTAGGACGTGGGTCCAGTCATTATCATTTTTCACGATAATTTTATCTTTTTACCTAATCGATGCTAGCTAATTGAGCAAATTCATGAAAACGATTTGTTATTTCTGAATCAAATCAATGTCGAATCCATATATAGTGCTAAAGATAATCCTCAAAATAAATAGCGCTACCACCGTACGTTTCATGCTTATCATTAATAATTATCTTGTGTTTGCGATTAATTATGAAATAAGACTGTGTTTTCGGTGCAATAACCACATTCCAATTCTACCAATTAATCCGAAACAACTGTGTTCTCTTTAATTTCTCACCCCTTTTCCTTTTGCTGGACCAGATTCTTTTTAGAGCTTATTTGAATTTCTTTTAATCAAAAGTGCTTTTATAATTAAAAATAATAATAAATCTGGCATAATTATTAAAAAAAAATAGAAACAAAACTAGTTATAATTTCATTAAAAAAAGTATCTCTAAAAACCTAAAAAAAAATTGCCTATGCTAATATATTTTAAAAGCACTTTTTTTTAAAAAAAATAGATTCATATAAATCTTTAGTGTAATAAAATTAGATGAATTGAATCCCAAGGCTCACCAAGAAAGCCGAGCTTCATTGGTGCTAAGGGAGCCATGGTTCACAAAAAATTATTTAATAGATATATGTAATTTTAATATATGTATGGCATTCTAAAATAATTACAATGTATTTAGCCATTTCAATATATTTAAGTACATCACTTAATTACTTTAACTTTTTTATTATATTTGTTTAAACTTTGTCACTAAGAGTTGGAGTAAGTTTCAAGACTAAAAAATATACATTACATTTAGCCCTTTCAATATTTGAGTATATTAATTAATTACTTTCTCCATCTTAATATATTTGTTTAAGTTTTGCTATCAAGAATTAAGACAAGTTCCAATTAAAACTTAGAATCATTTACAAAATACTTATTTATTGATAAAGTTCTTAAATCAAAAGATATCTTTAAAAAAATAATAATATTATGGCTTTTATGGTAAAACAATTATATCTCATTCTCTCGCTTAATTAATTTCTTTTTTTAATGTGACTTCCAATGATCGATATGTAATTTTCAAGTGGCTTTTTCATTCGAGTTGCAAGTTATTAAAGTAAACCAAGGTTCAATTAATCACGTTTTTAATTTTATTATATATATAAAGCAGCTCCAATTCAATGACTTTATGGATTTGCCATCAACTTTATCATATAAGAATTTGTAATTCATTTGTCCACTTTGAATATCTTGGGTTAAATGTGCTTTAATTAATTTGATGTTGATATTACAACTAAATGTTGAAGTTGACTGTGTTTGCATGCAATTGCCTAAAATAAATGATTCCCACCTTAAGAGTTAAAAGCTTGTTTGGTAGATAGTATCATCATTATATTCCATACTATGTACTTGCATGAATGATATGAGCATTCATATGGTTGGTAACCAAAGACAAGTAATGTTCATTTCATTCCTAAATCTCATTTTTCTATTTCATACAATCAATGCACTTTACTCTATTTTATTTTAATGAGAGACATTATTATCATTCAAATCAATAATGATTTCTATAGGCTAGTAGTTAATCACTAACTCCTAGCAAAGTTACTTGGCACCGAATTTAAATTTCGTCAAGACCACAGGTTAAAATTCCTATATATATTCCTCTCCCCTCTTAATTATTAAAAAAAATATTTTTAATAGGCTTTCTATTTTATTATATTTTTATTCATACTTTTTATTCTGTGTGTATTAAATGAGTTCTTATCCTATGATCATAGAAATCAAGAATTTATTTATTTTTCTTGTTTAAATATGGTCTATGTAATTATATATATATATATATATTTTAACGAGAGATGATGTTTTCCATGATCTAGGAATGTTATTGTTTTTGAACCAGTTATGATTCCATTTTATATTCATGTGTTTCAAATAGTAGAATGACTTTCTATTTCATTCTATAAGTTGATAAACTATAGATTGAAATTTTATTCTATTTTTATTTTTATTTGAATTCCATGAGTTTGCATAGAATATGCAATTTAAAATGGTAAGTTGTAATTATAGGAATACAATCCTAAATTTTATGTCATCACATGAGTTTGTAGTATAATAACTCTAAAAGTGAGTTATATAATTTAATTTTGTACATTATGTCTTTAGCTAAAATAGAAGATAATAATAAAATATAAATGCGTATAAGAAACTTTATAAAATTGTATTAGGAGAGTACACAATTATTTAAATTATATAAAGTAATAAATGATATAACATTATAAATTTAATAAAAATAATTAAAATAAACGTAAACACCTCAATCAAAGTTTCATGGTTGAAGATGGCAATGCAATCTCTTAAGACTCTATGCTCACACATGAATTTTTAGTATAACAACTTCAAATATGAGTTATATAATTTATTATGTTGGTCATGTCTTAATGCAATTGGCTTTTTATAAAATTTTATCTATATATGTATTCATTGTTTTAAAATTTAAAAAATAATATGATATTATAGAATTTATTCAAAAATTATTAAAATAAGTATAACAAAACTAATTAAAATTTTACCATTAGAGATAACTAAGAAAATTGCTTTTTCCAGAGATAACACAAGAGCTAGTTAAAGGTTGCTGGGTTTAGTCAACTTTAACTTTTTTATTTTTATTTGTTTTGGTTTTATAATTTTCATTGTTCTATTTTTTTTTGTTTTAAAAATAAAGGTTTGATTGTATCATCTAAAATAATAAAAATAATATTTTAACAATTTTACGAAAGTTGCTTAAATGAGTAAATGAGTTGGAGGACGTCAACGGCAGAGACTGCTGTTCGTGCGGCTGCGCTTGTCCTAACTGCTATTAATGCGAGAAAAAAGAAAAAGAAAAAGAAAAAGAAAAAAGTATATGCTAATTAAAATTGCTCGAAAAATGTGGTCTCACTTTTTGACTTTACGATAAATATCTATATCTAATTATCTATATTAATAAAATAACAAAAATATAATATTATTTACTATTATTATTGTGGTCAGATGCACGCGCTCCCAATCAACAGCAGCGCGTGCAACGAGAAACAGATTCCGAGCTCCGGAAATTTTCTCAAAAAGAAAAAATAAATCCTTGTGTTTTGATTGGACCGTGATGGAACAGAGCAAGTAACGTCAACATATTCTTAAATTAATTTAGTAGACAACCTATAACTTCAGCCGATTTGAATCGTCATTTTAGACGGGTTACAGAAATAATGAGTGGTTGATTTTAAATTTTGTCATGGGAGAATATTTTTTAAAAAATAAATTCGCAAAATTTAGATAATATACTAGAGAGTACTTCCGCATAATTTTTTTTAAAAAAAAAACAGGTGCCATCCAAAGAAGGGGTAAGAATACAAAATTAATAATAAATATTATTTTAAAATTTTAAAATAAATATTAACTCAAGGCAACAAATGAAGTAATATTTATTCCATATCATTCGTAACTTGCCTTAGTCT
The DNA here is from genome assembly GCA_022379115.2 of Bauhinia variegata. Classification (NCBI taxonomy): domain Eukaryota; kingdom Viridiplantae; phylum Streptophyta; class Magnoliopsida; order Fabales; family Fabaceae; genus Bauhinia; species Bauhinia variegata. Next base: position 5,724,617 of record CM039429.1, on the reverse strand, counting down.
AATTGGTAAAAACTAGGTACGTGGATTCAAGTTTGATTTGATTGTTGGGTAACATAAAAATATTTCTGTAAATGCGTGAATTTTCAATGATAGAAGAAGTAGGAGTTGTTAATTACTTTTAGGTACACATGTCTATCTTTTATTAACATAGAGGATCAACGCAATACTGAAAAATGAGACTTGGAGCATTGGCAGATTGTGGAACAAGTGTTACCCATTTTCCTCAATGGTTATGGTTATGGGTAACAAGTAACAACTTGGTCTTGGTCTACGCTGGAGAAAGTGGATGCATCCATCGTGTTGAGTTTGAACTAAAGATTCCAATTTCTTCAGAAGGAAAAATACTTGGGCTGATTCAAACCTGCAACTCTCAAGCGCCAACCAATCTTCTTCATTAGAACTCACCCTAAAAGACTAGTCTCTTAAACTAAAATATCATTTCATATTGATGTGAGACTCGCAACAGAAACACTAAACGGTATCGTGCCTGTATCATAGCTGCGCAACAAGAAAAATTCTGCTACTCTTCCAGAAGTGAAGTTGAAAGTGACTGGAGCTGAATGCATTCTTTTTCAACACAACTCGTGCAAGCAAATGCAGATCCAGAAAATGAACCGTCAATTTAAGTTGAAAATATCCTAACAAGACAAATGATCTTCCAATCCCACAAGTTAGCACACGACCGAACAGGGCACTAGACAGACTATATAATCTACTCCATTCTCGAAACCAAACGCAGACTTGTCTCAGAAGCAGGATCGAACATCAATCATCTCAGGAAGATTTCCACTTTACAACGGGAAAAAAATTAATATTTCATAAGGCAAGAGGTGACAAGCTGCTTTCCCAATTGGAAGCTGGCATCAGAAAATGTAGTCTGGCTCCCAAAACAGCCATAAAGATCATATGCTTTCAATGTACTGTCAGTCTTTTAGGGTATCCAAATCCAATGCAACACCTTCCAAAATACCAATTTCTACTAGTGACTTTCAAATATGAAACAAATTATAGAACTTTTCAACCACCATTTCTTTTCCCCGAGTTCAAAATTATTCCATAATCCATGCGGCTATTTTGACAAGCATAGTTTTCAAAATTATCTCATTATTTTTCATCTCCACAACATTTCCACAATCCTAATATCAAACTCTTCAGAAAATAATAGCTAAAGAAATACAAGGGAAGACAAAACAAGCCAAAACTGCAACAAATATAGCGATTATGAGAGAGGAACCAAAAAATATTAAAAGGGGACATTCTTTAATGAGACTAAAAGGTAAGCTGTCAATAAATATTACATAAATAACAACAGAATCATCAACGGTTCTCTAAATATTACTTCAAGGACAATCTAAATAAGGACACAAACAACAAACTCAAATGGATAATGGACACAGTCATCTCAATCACAATCAATGAAAAATCAGTTCTGCTACTTCCTATTCGCTTTACAGATCTTTTACCTCCTGCGCCTGGTTAAAAACACTTGTACAAGTTCTTCACAATTAATCGAAGCTCAAGTTATCGTCCTTCCTAACTCGGGGCTGATCCTTGTGGCTGAAATAGTTGCTGTGGCTGTGGCATTTCCTGTAGATAAAACTGCGGCTGCTGCGGCACATGCTGTGATTGTACAAATGATTGGTGCTGCAACACTTGCTGTGGTTGTGCAAATAGATGTTGCTGCCGCGGCAGCTGATGCTGTGGCAATTGTTGCTGCTGTTGCTCTTGCTGTGTTTCATCTCTTAATGGTGCGTTAAGATCCATCGTCGACAGTATCTCCAAGTCCTGGATTGCTGCAATTGCAGTGACTGGACTTTCATGGTTAAAATGACGCTTGAGCACATCAAGAGATTCCTTCACTTTAGATTGCTGTAAATTGTAAAACGGAGATAAGAAAAATCACATCTTACAATTTGTAAAATAATTGAAGATACAAAAAAACTATTCATCTTACAAAATATTCAAGCTTCCCCCTAAGCTCATCATTGACTGCGTTTCCTGAAATGCCAGCAGCAGTCGTTCCCTATTCCCACAAAACAGTGGAATGGAATATGCAAATGAGAGCACTTTCGATTAAAAACAATTAGGAAAGAAAAAAATAGGACAAACAATGACAATGAAGGAATTCTATTCATTTCAGCACATAGCAGAAGACAAGAACTTCAACAAAACTCAGCAGAAGGAAATTATACAGTCAATTATAAATAAAGAACCTGTAATTATTTTCAACAATCCATGTTTCTCCTTTCCCAAATTTGCGACATCTCATCATTTCAGAGTATCATGACACATTTTTCCTTCAAAGTTCTCCTAAGTTTAAAACCGTAGCTTTTTGAGACTCATCAACATTAATTTGTGTGTTTGTGTATAAGTAAAATGTTTGCATCTATTATTAGTTATTACCTCCAAAGTTCACTCAACAGCAAAAAGTTACGGTTTAGAGTCTTTTGACCCATCAGATCAAGAGAAACGCATCTAAAATATTAAAATAAAAGAGTAGAAAAAGACAACATAATTAAATGGAGAACAAACAAATAAGAGTTAAAAAAAAATAGAATTTTTTTTTTTCTGAATGAATATGTGTTAAAAAAAATAGAAATTTGAAGGTTAAAAAACAAAAGGAAAATAATGTAGAATAAGTATAAGTGCTATGTGGAAAATATTTAGCGCCAATAATGTATCAAGCAAAACAAAAGGAAATTCTACTCTGGATAGACTCGTCAAAGAAAAACTACAGAACAATTCTACGCTTGAAAAAACAAATACAGAGCATACCACAAATTATGAAATTCACAAACAAATTCCTAGATTGATGCGGACTAGATTTAATGCTGTAATAGCAATTTGGGGAAAAAAAATATAGTAAGCACTTCATCCCAAAAAGAAACTAAAATCTTACTCAAACGCTCAAGTATTTCCACCTCCCAGAAAACTTTTCAAGGAATAAACTTTAAGAAACCGATGTTAACAAGACCTCAGAACTATTTGGAAAAAAAAAATTAGGACGAATAACGCATTAATTCAAGGGGGAAAAAAAGACAGGAAGGGGGGACTTTATAATGGGTAAAAATTTCTAAAATTTTAAAGGAAGGGAAAACTAAAAACTTTACAAATATAATGAAGTCAATGTACTGTAAACAAAGACTATTTAGATATAATTTAGAAAGTGTAATGCATTTAAAAAAAAAAAAAATCACCAATCTATAATCAAACAATGCTAAACTTGAAAGAATATTTACTAATATTAGCATATCAAGAAAAACAAGACTAAACACAAACATGCTCACCAAATAACATACACAACAGTATTAATCTCGAAACACAAACTATACATTACAACTTGAGTAAGTCAAAATTTAAAAAAAGAATAAAAAAGAGTTTAATTATTAGATCAAAAACAGTTTGTGAAGGGCAATGCAACACCAAACAAAAAATAAGAAAACAAAAATAGAACTTCATTAAGCTCACCAGATAACATATACAGAAGAATGCTAAGCTTGGAAACCAAAAAGACAGAAAGCATTATCATAATGCACTTCCGCACAACAAAAGGTACCTTCTTTGGCCGACCCACGGGTCTAGCACCGGGAATTTTGGGCCTCCCAGCGACAGCACTCTTAGGAGGTCGACCCACTCCACGTCCCCGTCCCCGGCCGCGGCCTCGTCCTCGACCAACACCAGCAATAGCATGTACTGCAGCTCCGTAAGCTTGCACAGCTGCAGCATTCTTCCTCGGCCGTCCTCTAGGCCTTGGAGATACAGGTATGGTAGCAGGAGGTGCGGTAGACGTTGGTACAGTTGGTTGTACAGCGGGTACGGTTTCCCCTGGCGCTGGTACGGCAGGTACAGAAGGAGCGAAGGGAATGACCGTTGGTTTCGATTGGATTTTGGGCGGGCGACCTGGTCGCCTCTTGAGCCCATTAGAGATAGTCGACAGAGATTTGGGCTTCGGAGGACGACCAGGCCTTTTCGATAGCCTCGGCCTTCCCGGCCTATTTTTTGAACCAGGTGGACGCCCTCTACGCCCGGCCGGCACAGCTTGGCCCATTGTGCCTTCGACCCCAACCCCACTCTTCCGGGGACGACCAGGGCCCCTCTTCTTCACCTCAACCGGCTCATCCCCTAGTCCAAGAGCAACCCACACTGGCTCAGCATTTTGCTGCACGTTGGGCACAGGCAAGGTTTGGGAAACAGGCTGAGGAAATGTCTGGTCTCCGAGCCGCGGCTGGGACTCAAACTGTGGCTGGGCTTGGAGATGCTGCGGCTGGTGTAGAGGCTGCGGCTTGAGCTTGGGGGGGCGCCCACGACCCCTTGGGGGAGTAGGAGCTGAGCCATCAGATCTAGGAAGCTTGTAAGATTTCTTGACCATATCAAGTTGACCACTGTCTTTCAAGCGTTTCAGATTGTGAGTCAACAAGGAAGAGTGAGCAGGAGGAAGGTCTCGGTACACTTGCTCTATGTACTTGGTGATAGCTCTCTTGCTGGAACCATTTTTCTCCTTCAGAGCCCCGATTGCTGAAAATATCATCTGCAAGACCCGAAAGGTAAAAGGCAAAATCAGATTAGGTCACCATACTCACAGAAGAGAGAGAAAAATTAAACGAATCTTCTAGAGACAGAGATGTAAATTCTTTCTTCCTTCTCTTTCTCTGTGTCATCTACTGTCTTACATCAGCATAGGGAGGGTGTCTCGGAGCAGGGGCAGAAGTAGCACTCGGGTTAGCGTTGGCGGCAGCAGTCACGTGATTATTAGCTTCGACCGGACCGGGGGCAGGGACAGGAGCGGAAGCGGGAACGGGAGGGGGAACAGGGACAGATACAGGGGGGAAAGGGACGGCGGTGGAGGGAGTTGCTACGGCGGGGAAGGGAGGGAAGGGGGTGGCGTTGGGGGCCGGAGGGATCGAGGTTGGGTCCATGGATGGATGGTAGATTCGGAGCGATAAAAAGGAAAGGAAAATTAGATTTAGATTTATGGTAGAGAAAGAGAAAGAGAAAGAGATGTTACTGTGAGAGAGAGAAGGGTTAGGTGGTTTTGTAAAATGGGGTGGGAGTGGGGAGCATCGAAAGCGGTGATGGTAGGCGGGATCATCTTGAACGCACGATCATCAGGATTGGGGCTAATCTGACCGTTGATTATTTTCTGCTTTGATAGCTGACGTAGACTTCCTCTGTCGTTTCTCATTATTTTGTTAGATGCAATAAATAAATTTAAATTTATGAATCAGTTCATTTTACAGCTTTGCTCAGTTCCGGGTGTTCCAAACTTGAAGTCGCACCTATTAGAATTATTAAAATTAAAACTAAAATTAGAATTACAATAATTTATTCTTTTTTAAAAAATTATCAAGTAACTTAAGTAGTACTCCTACTGGTTTCTTAATTTTTTTTTTCTTTTTCGAGTTATTTTTAAATTGTAACTTTATGGTAAACAATTCATTTTCCAAAATTAAAGTGAATAATGTATCTTTTTGGTTTTTCAAGAAGCTCAGACTTTTATACATTCTCGTTACTAATATTTCTAATAAGACTTTAACTCTTAAATTACCTCAGAATTCACACCAACAAAGTAAATTTTTTTTTTTTTTGGGCTGTTAGTTATATATATCTACTCTTACTCATACAAAATATTTATATTTATATTTATTTATTTTAAAACAGATAATTTTTAATATTTTTATGATAATCATCCATTATGAATAATGATCTACATTGTTAGGTATAACACAAAAATAAGAAAATTATTTTTATTAAGTCCTAATGTAATTTTATTGATATTTTATTTTGGGAATTTTATTTTTATCTGTTTGATGAGAACTTTATTGATATTTTAAAACATTATTTGAATCTCTTTGGAAATTGAAATGAAACTTTAGTATTTTATTAAACAAGTTGATTCACAATTTGATGATAATAAACACAAATCTGAATAATATCACTCCTTATTAAAATATACAAAACCATAATGAATTACAGAAATTAGTACTCTTACACTTTCTCCAATGACCCATATAACTGTAAAAAAAACAAAAACATATTGAATTAATTGATGATCAATATTTTATTGCTATGCATTTATCATATATATCACATATATATGGATTAATGTTTAGATGCTGACTTTAACATATTTCTTAGTTTTGACCTAATCAACTCACACTTAATTTAATATTATATAAAATCATAATAATAATAAAAAAATTATTGTTAGTTACTATTTTTATATTAAATAAGGATTAATGCCAAATAAAAAAAAAAAAAGTCTTTATACGTTGTCTTTTGCTTTTTGGTAGAATCTCATGCTTAAGGGTCGGTCCATTAGCTAATAATTGAATTAATTGAAGATCAATATTTTATCTTTTTCTCCACATATCCATTTTAATTATGCAAAGCTTTATTTTCAATGAGTGATATTATTATCACCAAAACTAATTTTATTTTGTGGGTTTCTCATATATATCCTTCGTTATAAGCTACCTTATAGGGGATTCTTCCAATGGAAATTCAAACTATAAAATTACCTTTTCTATCTCATTAACATGAACAACTGTAGGTGTTATTACTTTTGATTAGTTAATAAAATAATTAATTACTAAAAAAATAATTAATTAATAAATTTTCATTAATCATGAACAATAACACATATTGTCCAAAAAATATGAACTTCGTTCATACCAAAGTTAATTATGATTTTATATTTTGAGTTACTAAAATATCGAATAAAATAATTATCTATCATTCTTTTAGGCATAACTTATATACTCTATACACAATTTACAAACAGTATTGACCTACGCAGAATTAGAAAGTTTTGTTCATTAGGGTTCCAACTCATTGAAATAGGTACCTTCGTGGTGAGATAAAAATATTTGTTTGATTTCATGTTTTAAATTTTGTTTTATAAATTTAAAAATAAAATAAATATTATATATAATATTATTTTTATTAATTTCAAATTAATCTTAAACACATAAAATAATATTTATCGTAGAGGGTTGGACAGACAAATTGGGCCTTCGTGGTTGACAAAAACATAGTAGTAACTAAGCTAGCTCTTTATTTTGATTTTTTTTTTTTCCAAAAATGAAAGTCAATTCATTTATGTTTATGATTATCCACTGAATGGCAACGGGCGTATGAACATGAATGATCCATCTGATTACGTGGCGCTATTCTCACATTCCTCCCGCGCCCTTTTTCATCTTCTGGGGCTCTTGAAAGCGACTGCACCCTCTACATTTGAACCGCATTCAGACAGTGACGCACAAAAGTGACCGTTACGAAGTCTCCTCTTTCGGGACAGAACGGTAACTTCACTTAATATCAGTTTCTGAGTGAATAGATACTGACCGTTACGAGAGACAAGCCATTAAGTTTGCTGTTCTAGACCCAAAATAAAAAAATTGAATGAAGTTTGAATTTTTTGAGATGTAAATGAAAGTTTCCTCGTGAAGGATTTAAAACCAACTAAATACTTTAATGTTAGCCGTAGAATGTTTGGATGGTCCAAGTAGACATATTCAATTTAAACTTTTCAGTAAGCTTAATGCGTATGATCAATGCCATAAAGTTTCAATAGATTTGATTTTGAAAGTCAATCAAAATTCACTTTAAACATATAAACATGACTTGATTAAGCTTTAAATCTACAAGTTTTTTACCAATTAGGATCAAGTTAGTCAAAAAATTACATTTCCAAAATAATCAGGATCAACCCGGTAAATAGAGTGGCCTGGTGAGGCCCCGCCCGAAGTTCCTTTTTTTTTTTTTTCTTAAATTTTTATTTTTATGAATTTGAAAATATTTTTAAATACTTTTTACCGTAAAAAGAAATAAAACTGCCAACCCTAATAGCCCAATAGCTTGAAAAAAGGGCCGAGCTGAGCTGCATTTTCGGCTCGAAACTTAAATGAACTGAGCTGACCGAGCGACTTGGGTGTAACATTGTCTTACAGATTGAATGAATTCATAGTCTAGCCCTTAACACACAAGTCCATTTCTTTTGGCACACCCCTGACCATCACAAGCATTCGTAACACTAGCGATGTCTGTCATACAATACTGATCTCTTAATGGCATGCAGATCCACAACCTCTTGGGAAATGCAGTGAGCATTTCTAGAATGCCACACCCACCAAATGATAGGGAAAAACCTAGCAGAATGGAGATCTCCGTTGTACTTTACATTTATTATTTTAACCTTTTTATTTTTTTATATATCTCATACTATATTAATTAATTTAAATTAAATTAAATAATATTATAAAAATAATAATATTTTTTTATACAAAATTTTTAAGATAACTGTATTTCTTACAAAGTTTTATATTTATTAATAAGAAAGACAGGACGTTGTTATTGGAATACCCATGTTCTGCTATGGATACGAGTGACCCAGATGCCAATTTCTTGGCCATTGAAGCCAGAGATGATAGGCCTCCAAAACAGAAGCCAGAGCACAATAAAGTTCACAACTTTAAAACAAGACGGAGATATGGGAAAACAGAGCAGCAAAGCCATGGAAAAAGGAGGGGGCAGACCACCAAAGAAACAGAGGCACAACACTAGAAGCTCTTCGCCATAGTGCGCGACAACGTTGATCAATTTGTCTCTTTCGGTACTTTGAGTTGGGTTCAAAAAAACAGGTCTTAAGTACAATTTTGAACATGGGTTAATGTCGGGTCAAACTGAATTGATAGATTGGGAGGTGGCGGCTAATTGTCGGATGCTAACACGTAGGACTAAGATTAAAATATGTTAGTGTCATTTTTTTTTTGTCATTATTTATCTGACTTTTTAAGATTGATTTAAAAAAATATATCAAATTATATCACTGCATCCTTTTCAAAACTTTTCTTATTAAAGGGTTTTTTTTAATATATGCTTTCTTATTAAAGGTTTTCGTATAAGGGTTAAGAATTAATTAATTAATTACAATATCTTTCTTGATCTCTTTGTTTTATAATTATCTTTAATTAATTTATGATGTAATTAAAAAATGAAAAAGTGAGTTAAATAAGGATATATATAAAATTAATTTGACAATATATTGAATCTCTAGAATTACAAGAATTTTGGAAAAAAAAAAAAACTCCGAAAACAGTAAGTATCTATTTTATCCGCGATTGAGGTGAATGATAATTTCACCGTCACAGTGAACACATCATTCGATGTCACTGTAATCTTGCTATAGAGAGCAATGAGTCTGAGGTTGTGAATATGGTAAGAAAGGACACAGTCTGAGCTTTTCCTGGTTGAATCTTATGGAGTATGTCATTTTATCTATCAAACTACTAGCCATCTTTGATTTTTATCACTAGATTTTATAAATCTTACTTTTTAAATATTATTTTTTATTACTGTTATTTATAAATTATAAATTTATTATTTAATTCTTTGTTTTACAATTAATTTAATTTAAGTTAAATAAATAATAATTTTTTATATTTTTAATATCTAAAGAAATTTAAATATTATTTTTATATATTGGATTTGATATATATAAAAATAAAACAAGTAATGTCAATGCAAAGATATATATGGGAAGAAGAGTTTTAATTTAGTGGGACATTTATTTAATGCATGGAAAGCAATAACTAACAGATTGCTTTCGAATAAAAACCATACAAGATAAGATCAGATGATATTTTCTTTTTTTATTGGAGATCACAGGATAGTTTCCAGTAAAAATTAATAAAATATTGCTCCCATAAAAAATTAATAGAATATTGCTAACGTTAACAAATATAAAATGCAAACAATCATACACGCCACTACGCCACCATCCCTCTCATTACACAGTCCAGCGAGCTTAAAGCTTTGAACCACGCAAACCCAAAGTGACCCTTGTAAGCAAAGATCAAGCTTGGCAACCCAACATCCTAAAGCAAACGCCAAACGCGGCAATTCTCTTTCTCTCCCTACCATATTTCTGCCTCTATTCTCCTCTTTCTCTCCGCATCCCTCGGTGTAGTGCCAAAAATCAAATATCAAATATTAGAAAAAAAGGAAAAAAAAAGGGGGGGGGGGGGGTAAGAAAACAATCCAAGTTTATCAGACAGTAAATGGGAAAAATAGAGTAAGCCAGGGAGAGGCACCGGGCAATGCTGTATTCAACTGGCACAGAGTCAAAGCCGAAGAAAGAGGATAGTGTATATGGGTGGTGGAGGCACACTGATGGACGTTATTCGTCGCTTGTTTCAACGTCGGGCTTCTATTGCTATTAAGTCTGATGATCACGAGCGTATACCCAATGATATTATCAATAAGAATAAAAATAATGGTGATCATGGGAGAAGTAATAGGCTCGCATTTGTTAGAGATTTTCGCTCTCAATTGACTGCTATCCCTAAACAGGAGAGCGAGGAAGGGATCGAAGAGGACTTTGATATCTCCGGATTGAAGCTTGTTAAAGTGCCTACGCGGACCCATTTCAAGGCTGGTTCCATGGATCCCCACAAGAAGGTGCCTTTTTTTCTTCTCTTATTCATCTTATCATTGATGTGTGGAGATCTGGGTTTGTTTGGTCTTGTCTGCGACCTGATTCCTTCATATTGTTTATTTTATTATTTAGCTTATTGGGTAATGTTCAAGTTTTTTTTTTTAATGATTATCTGTTTGTTTGATTCTTGTTTTGTTTTATCTTCTATTGAATTACTTACGTTATATACCGGTATCTGTTGTTTTTGGGTATTGACTTTATGTTTCTTATGATGGGCTCTGTTTGTGGTACCATAAAATTTAGTAGGGGACAAGTTTTGTCTGGGAAAATGAGAAAGGATAAGAAATACTAGAGGTGAACTCAATTTAAGCGAACAGCTGTTTGTTTGCAGAAATTTTAATTACTTCAATTTTACGACTCTTGCCGAGAAAAGGTAACACTCAGCAACATGTTCTAGGACCGTACAGGGCAAGACTAATGCCTCTACATGTTAGCTTTTCTCTTTGATTGAAGAAATGAATTTATTTTCACTAAATAAGCTAAGCAAAAGAAAGACAAAATTTCTTTCTTGCTATGTTTTCTAAGCAACAAAAGTAAAGGGGAGGATGATTTAATTTAGCATAGTTTACTTATTTTGATTGATCTCATTCACTTATCATAAATCAATAGTGGTATGAAGGTGTGTATTCTGATTTTAGCAGTCTTTGATTTGCTTTCCTGAACCTATCTAACGCGGATGGGATATGTTGTGAGAAAGTGCCAGTCAAGTTTGAACTTATGTTTTAGTGTCAGTTTATGCAAACTAAGTACTTGACCTAATGAGCTGTAGGTTTTTATCTGTTTGTACATGATGGTCTCTGATCCTTAAGCAGGGTGGTCTAGAGTCAGAGTTCTTCACCGAGTATGGAGAGGCAAGTAGATACGAAATCCAAGAAGTCATTGGAAAAGGAAGTTATGGTGTTGTGGTTCTGCCAATGACACTCATACTGGGGAAAAGGTTGCAATTAAGAAAATAAATGATGTTTTTGAGCATGTCTCAGATGCCACACGGATCCTAAGGGAAATTAAGCTCCTTCGGTTGCTCCGACATCCTGATGTTGTACAAATTAAGCATATAATGCTTCCTCCTTCACGACGAGAGTTTAGGGACATCTATGTGGTGTTTGAATTAATGGAATCTGACCTTCATCAAGTGATTAAGGCAAATGATGATCTTACTCCCGAGCACCACCAATTTTTGTTGTACCAACTTGTACGGGGCCTGAAATATATACATTCAGGTTGGTCCTCTTAACTATGTCTTTGGCTTTCGCAGATTAGTGACAGTAAGCTAATTTTGAATATAATGAATTTTTTGCAGCTAATGTGTTTCACCGTGACTTAAAGCCAAAAAACATTCTTGCTAATGCTGATTGCAAACTAAAGATATGTGATTTTGGGCTTGCTCGAGTTTCCTTTGATGATGCACCGTCAGCTATATTCTGGACTGTAAGTAGTATATAGTGTATTTCATAGAAGTCTGTTGTTTTTATATTTCTGTGTTTCTAAATAGTAAATTGTAATGGGTTCTGCTATTCATTCCCTGAAATTATCCTTTTGAATCCCTTGCTTACTTCATTTACCTAATCTTACAAAGGACTATGTTGCAACTCGGTGGTACCGTGCACCTGAACTATGCGGCTCTTTTTTCTCAAAAGTAAGCTCTTTCCCCCATCGCTTATGATACTTCACTGTCTCAGATTCATATTTAGGATTTCTTTTCTCACCCCAAACTATTTGTTGTCGAAGCTTCTTCATACCTGTGAATTTGAATGTTTTCTTGATATTCTACATGGATCTGCTCCTGTAATTCTATCTAGGGTTTTGCTTATATCTAATTTTCTGTTTTAGTTGCTCCTCTAGTATCTTCTTGTGGAACCTTTGCACTATAGCAGTTTACCTAATCAAATTTGTGTACTCACATTGTGCATGATGTAAGAAATTGGAGACACTTGAAAATTAAAATGGATTGAAGCATGTGTGTAATTTTAAAGTTTTTGTCTTTTGCAGTATACCCCTGCAATTGATATTTGGAGCATTGGATGCATATTTGCAGAAATGCTGATTGGGAAGCCATTGTTTCCTGGGAAAAATGTGGTGCACCAATTGGATCTAATGACAGATTTGCTTGGTACTCCTTCTCCTGAATCCATTTCGAGGGTTAGTTTATTAAAATCTAGTTTGCAGTTTTATCTTAGTAAGTACCTTTGAGGCTTAATTGTTCTTTCCTCTCATTTGTCTTCTTGTAAATAATGATCAGTTTTTGTTTTACAGATCCGAAATGAGAAGGCCAGAAGGTATCTTAGTAGCATGCGGAAGAAGCCACCAGTTCCATTTTCCCAAAAGTTTCCTCATGCAGATCCATTGGCTCTTCGTTTGCTGGAACGCCTACTTGCATTTGATCCTAAAGATAGGCCAACAGCTGAAGAGGTAGATCTTCTGTTAACCATACAATTAAAAATGGGGAAATCTCTTGTTGTGAATCATTTTTAATAAACTATCTTCAATATAACTGTTTGGAGACTATATTTGCTTATTCCATGTTCCTTGTTTGTTTGTTTGTTTGTTTCTTCTACTTCTTCTATTTGCAGGCTTTATCTGATCCTTACTTCATTGGTTTGTCAAATGTGGGGCGTGAACCAACATCCAGTCAACCCATTTCAAAACTTGAGTTTGAGTTTGAGAGAAGGAAATTGACCAAGGATGATGTTAGAGAATTGATTTACCGAGAGGTATGTTCCTACAGTTGGATGATCTTGCTTCAATTCATTGTCTCTCTATGCTGTGATAATAATTAGTTGTACGTTTGAAGAAAACAGATTCTAGAGTATCATCCTCAGATGCTGGAGGAATATCTTCGTGGTGGAGAGCAGACCAGCTTTATGTATCCAAGGTAGATTGGTAATTTAAATTTAAGAAGCAAAGGCGATAATAACATGTTTTTGTTTGGGTTTAATGATTATCTCAAAATTATTATCTTACGCCTTTTTTTAAAAGTCCTTACTCTTTATCCCAATCTTTATGAGTCTGGGCTTTGTTCACCGTTCATGAATTGTAATCAATCTGAAAAACAGTGCATCCATACTTGACCTAATTAGGTGGTTGTTCTGGACCTTTGTACCAGAACATGTCTCCACATTTGAAAATCTTCTGTTTCAGCAACTGACATAGCTGCATTTTCTTAATATTTGGGTTCTAATAGCAAGCATGTCTCACTTTAAAAGCGGCACAAAGACTGCACTTCAAAGTTTCAATGGATGAAATGATTCTTAGCGTCTGGTTTTGTCTACCAGACTTCTCTTTTCCATCTGCTCAATTTTATGACCCTCTAATAGATAAAAATAAACTGATTATCCCAGTTACATGTAGAATGCGCACCTTCTATTTTCTTTCAGAAAACATGGATGGATTCAAGCTTCCTGGTTTTTACCATCATCCAGCTGGTATCTGTAATTTGAAAAGTAGTTCTTTTTACTATTTATGTTTATTTCCGTTTTCTGATTTCTTCCAGAAGTTTAAGTGCGCCCTTGATATCTGGAAAACTGAAGAAACACAGATATATTTAAATTCCTGGTTTGTTCCCCCACAATTTGTTTTGTGCTCTTGTTGGCTGTAACCCTTGTGCATTTTATAACCCTTTCTTGTGTGGACAGTTTTGTACTAGAAACTGATTTCAGTCTTTTTTGTTCTTATTTTATTGTCATGCTTACATTGTAATTTGTATGCAACTTGAATCAATCTCTCCTTATGCGCTCCCTCTCTTCTTCAGTCCAAAACATCAAAAACAACAGTCATCTTGATCCACATAGCGTATCTCTCTATAGGTCATCATAAACGATCATGGAATCACCAATTTTAGAATTACTGCAGAATTGTATACTTTTGAGACGCTACTGAATATGAATGGTTAAATTTTCTGTGTTTTGCGTGCCATTTAAGAACTTCAATTTGCATACTCTTGAAAAGTATGAGCAGTTGATGGTTGGGTTTTTAGTTAGTAATTCTTTGTAATCTTGTTATGTAGTGGCGTTGATCGGTTCAAGAAACAGTTTGCACATCTTGAGGAGCATTTTGGTAAAGGCGAAAAAAGCACACCGTTGCAGAGACAACATGCTTCCTTACCGAGGTAAATTTTGGTTAAGCATCTGGAGCTCTGGGCAATTAGATGGTATATATATATATATATTTTCCGAAGCTTTAAATTCCAGATTTTAAGGGCTTGCTGCCTGAACATTAGCCTCTTCGCATGGTTCTTTTGGTGCTTATTTTGTTTACCATTATCACTCTCATGAGCTTTGAATTTTAATTTAGATTGTTCATATCTGTTCATTGATATGTACAGTCAGACAAGCCAGTGAACCTTGTCTGAGCCTTTTCGAGTCATATGTGTTGACTATATCAAATATTACTTTTCCAGAGAGCGAGTTCAACTTCCTAAGGAACTACTAGAAGATCCAAATTCTGATGGGGTTGATGCTGGAAATTCCGGTGCACAGGATGGACCCTCCAAGCAACTGTTGAAGAGCGCCAGTATTACTTCCAAGTGCATAGGTGCGAAACAAAGTAAAAATCCAGAGGTATCCAGCACTATCCTTTAAAATGCATGTCTCTTTGACCATGTTTTTGTGTTGGCGACAATAGATAAACATTAGCTGGAGATTTTCATAGCATTTGCTTGAGATATTCCATTTCAGTGAAACAGTAAAAACCAGAACTTTCTGTTTCTTACAGTTTGATGTTATTTTGTGTTTGATGTCTGTTTTAGCCTGACTATGAGCATAAGTGGACAATATTCTCTATCCCATGAGTTGGGATTAGTCAAAAATCTAACTTCTAGCCCACTTGCAGCATTATTTTTAACCAATTATAAGCCCATAAGATAGGATTTGGGATAAGTTACGAGACAGAGAATGTCGTCTTGAGCATAAAGCCATCTAGCTGCATTTCATTTATGATGTTTGTTTATGTTGCCCGTGTTCTTTTTAACTCAGGAGGGGCCAATCCCGGAGGACGCCGAGGAGACGGTAGATGTGTTGACAGAGAAGGTTGCTATGCTCCATACTTAATTTGATTATCGTTCATCATTTTGATCCAACATTCACAAATATCCAGAAGCTTCAACTCTATGCTGTGCCTTCCTAACCAAGAAAATAAAATCTTTTGCATGAAGGACTACATAGATTGTTCGAAGTTACCTTGGAGGCCTCCATTTTCACGAATTACCTTTTTGTAATGCTACTCGTTATTTTATGATACAGAAATGAATTGCCTAAGTAAAGTTTTGACTTTAAAAAAACCTGATCTTTTGTCAAGAGAACATCAGCAAATTTGCTTTTAGAGTCTAGATGGTTGGTTTCAAACACGGCTGGGACACGGAATTGAAGCTGAATGAATGCAAATCCCATTTAAATTCCTTTAGATTGACTTAAAAAAAATTAAAATTAATTTTTGTTAATGCTTAAAAAATATTTAATTTTTTTATGAATGATAATTTGCTTACGCCTTTTTAGAAATATTCATTCATATGCTTTCAATTTTTTTTTGACAAAAAAAAAAGCCAAGCAAAAAATCTCTAGTAGAAACCAAAATTGCTTTGTGTGATGGAAAATTGCTTTCCTAAATACAAATTAGAAACCAATTCCGATGCATGACAAAGCAAACTCTATCAGTAGTGAATTAATAAGAAGGAAGGAATTTCCTAGTAACATCGATCACCTAATTAATTTTGCTACAAATGGAGGAAGACAGCTTAGTGCAGTTCGGGAATTGTTTTCTTGAATAAGAAATATTAATATCGAGAAAACAATACCCGAGCTGCACCAAGCTACCTTCATCCCTTAGTAGTTAGTATAAGTAAGAAAGAAATAACACTTAATTTGTCAACAATGGACCAAAGTTGCTAAGTGCAGTCCCAAATTTATTTTCTCTAAATAACATAGAAAACAATTCCGAACTGCACCAAGCTACCTCCATCTCTTTTGCTGAATTGTAATAACAAGGAATTCTAAGCATTCAGAAGTGGGTATGGTAAACTCCATGCATTACTGAACTCTATTAATAGGCACGTAAAGTACGTAGAGGGGATAGAAAAAGTGAGGATCCTGTGCAAATCCTCACATTTATGGCAAAATATGGTATTGGTAGGGTTGATACGATACTTAACTAAAGGCTCTTTAAAGTGCAGTCTATCAATTTTTCTCCAGATTCTCATTTATGTTTTAGATCGGATCACAATTTTATGCATGAATTTGACTACTTTTCCAATCTTAAGATACCATAATTCAAGTGCTTAACGTCAACAATAATTAGCTATCCAATTTAATATTTTATTTTTTTTCACTTATTCAAATAAATAAAATTACTTTTTATAATTTATCAATTTCAATAAATAAGACATTAAAATAAAACAACAAGTTATCTCTCTAACACGGGGATGCACTTATAGGATTTTTCCATAGAAAAGTAGCCAATGGTTTTGATTTTTGACTAAGCAAGAAAACAACCATAAGTACAAACAAATTCACATTAAAGTTATATGAAATCTAAAATTTCTTTTCTTTTTTTGAAACATATGGATTATCTTACAAAAAAAAAAAGTGATCATAAATGTAAAATTGGGTATGTAACACATCAATATACATTTAATCTAATATACTCTGGGAGAAGTTTGATGTATTTTACTAAAATGCACATATTTAAATTTTGTTATAACCTAATCAGACTCAACTCAATTTAACTCACACTTTCTGCACGGATCAAAATCTAATTTTAGAAAAGAAAAAGAAGAAAAGTTGGGTATTAATAAGGGAATCTGATTTTATATAACTGCAATGTGAATTGATCTGTGTCTACTATCTATAGTTGCTTTAATTCTTGCTTAGTCAAAACCATTGACTGCTTTTCTGGGAAAAATCCTATATATGAATCTTCACATTATGAGAGAATTAAGCACTTAAATTATCTAACATCTACTTTAAAAACAATGAGTTGACATAAATGAATAACTAAGATATATACGAGGATAAATGAAATCTGAAACAAAAATACTGTCTTGACTCTCCACATTTGGTAGCAAATATTTGTCAATGATTTAAAATTTGAGATTAATCTTTTACTTTGTAATTTAACATTAAAATTTTATTACTTTTCCATTATATTCTTTTTACAAGGTAATAAAAAAAAAGGAAAAAAATATTTTTTTCATATTTTAATGCTATCCATGCTGAATGGTCTTATCAAATCAATATAAGTATAATAATTTAGAACAGTTATAGGATCAACTATTAATAAAAATTAAGCATGTCTTTATCGAGACAAGAAAAAAAAAAATAGTTCAATTAAATTCGGTCATATGATTTTCTTTGGTACAATTATTATTATTTTTTTTTCATATGCCTTTGGTACAAGCTTTGAACATATGATCAAAAGGTTTAATAATAAAATTGGAAATGATAAGAAAATTAAGGGCCACGAAATAATTTAGCTGTAAGATATTGATTTCAAATATATTTTTCATCCATAAATTGAGGTTTTTTTAATCACTTAATGAAAAGAAATAAGAAAAAAATTTACATATATGTGATAGGGTGATTTTTTTTTAAAAAAATGTGAAATAGAAAATAATTGACGTATCAATAAAATTAGATTCGACAAAAGTATAATTATTACACTTAACCTATTTTGAGTTGTTCAATCTTCACTTAATAGTTCAAATTGAGTTACACATTACAAATAAATAATGTAACATAATCTGAACTATTAAATGAAAATTGAACGGTGTAAAATACACTTATTATAGTGTAGTCACCTTCCCGATTGCAGATAATTTGAAATTTGCACACTAATGGCTTAGGGTTAAAATCTTAATGAAAAAATGAAAATACCTTGACTTTCTTCTTTGTTTCTCTCTTCTGCGACTCCTAAGCCATTGGAGACATGAGATGAGACCACATCCTTAGGAAGTTTTCACCTTTAGCTTGACGTCCATGCGTTGCTTCCGTCGAGAATGCCTTGAGCCTTAGCCAGATACTTGTTTAGCTTTTGCCCAAATTTGAAGAATCTCCATAAGCTTCTCTTATTTGTAGAAAATATATGGTCATAGAATTGTTATAGGGATTTTTTTTAAGAGAACTTGTTTGTTTAATCAAAACATGCAAAGCCTTAAATAATTGGGAAAAAGTGATAGTAACGTAGAATTCTAAAAGAGTAATTCGATACATAATTTATTGTATTTTTAACTTTAACGTATTCATATTTGTAAAATTAGTTTAATGTATTTAAAATCTTTAAAAGATAATTTGATACGCAATTTATTGTATTTTTAACTTTAACAAATTCACCTTTGTATAATTGATTTAGCATATTTATAATCTTTGAAGGATAATTTCATACATAATTTATTGTATTTTTAACTTTAATGAATTTGCATATGCAAAACTAATTTAATGTATCTAGAATTCTTAAAGGTTAATCCGATAAGCAATTTATTATATTAACTTTAATGAATTTATTTTGTTATGGGAGAGCATATCATGCCATAATTCATTGGTTTAAATGTGTTCAATATTACAAAGTGACAAAGAATTATTATATACAAGATACAAAATTGCATGGTTAAAAAAAATAACGAACTCATGAGTTATTTGTTATTGTAAAGTATTTACTAAGCTTCAAACAAAGTTCTGTTAAATTACTATTTAACTAATTATACTTTATGGTTGTCAGGCATGGAAAGGACAACAAAAAGGCAAAAAAATAGTTTTAGAAATGACAAATGCTAATATGGATATGTAGCTATATAAGAAAAGACAAATTAAGGTGACACCTAGGAGATAAAAAAAAATTAATTAATGTGGTTTAGATATATGCAAAAAAGACAACTAAAAATATTATTAACAAAGTTGATTACATAATTTTTATCCTTGTGAGAAAATACATAAGTTTTGGTCCCGTTATATTATATTACAAAAAGTGAAAAAAAAACACTAAAAATCACATTGAAAAAGTTTTAAAATAAAATCTTTCAATGAATTATATTTTTAAATATTTAATTTTTTCCAATATATGCAACTGACTTAGGTTAATGAAACGAAACTTGCTGATGTTAATTATCCCTAAGTAAGAACATTAATGTATGAAGAAATATTCAACGTCGCATTAAATTGAATGCAGTTCAGAAGTCACAAGGGACACTGGTTTCAGTGCCCAATTTGAATTGAATTTTGGCGCTCCAATGCCGTGGGGCCGTTCATCAACCATTTGAAAATCAAATCAAATGTGAAATAATAATAATAAAAGATATTAGAAATTTGAAAGAGCGATGAAGTATCCTCGTTTTAGCATACTACATAAAAAATAATTATAATTATGTCGTGTATTAACTTCTTTCCTTCCAAAAAGTCTTTTCCTTTGTCTTCACTGTCCCTGTCTCAAACCCACAGCCCAAACCTGAGATTCAAATTGTGCAAAGCAAAAAAAAAACCAGAAAAGTTTGAATCTTTAGCAGCATGGGTTGCGTTTCTTCCAACTTGCTCCACCACGAAGATGAGTTCGCACAGCTAGGAAGCTCAGCTCTTGGCCATCACATTGTTTCCCTAACCTCCACCACCTATGGCCTCCTCGCGCTGGATCCACCTCCCTCCACCGCCAACCCATCAACCCCACCTTCTAGGTTCACCCTTGGCTCCACCTTGCCGAGCCCACTCTCCGAACCCAGACCTCTCCGTTCCGACCCAGAAGTCATCAACTCTTGGGAGCTCATGGCAGGCCTCGACGCTGACAGTTTCCGCTTCTCTCCCCTGTCTCCGCCGAAACCCTTGATGATCAATGATTTAACCCCAGAAAAAGAGAACTTTAACCCAAATCGGTTCAGTTTCCCAAATGGGTCTAGAGTTTTGAAACCACTGAGAGAGGAAACCCTGAAACCCGGGTCGGATAAGCCATGGCTGAATCGGTTCGAGAGGATATGTCCGCCGAATGGGGAAAACAGGGTGGTGATTTATACGACGACGTTGAGAGGCGTACGGCGGACATTCGAGGCTTGCAATGCAGTGAGGTGTGCCATTGAAGGCTTTGGGGTGCAAATCTGCGAGAGAGATGTGTCGATGGATCGTGGGTTTAAAGAGGAGTTAAGGGAACTGTTGAAGGGGAAAGAGCGGGAGGCATTGGTGCCTCCAAGAGTGTTCGTGAAGGGGAGATACATTGGTGGGGCTGAGGAGATGATGAAGATAGTGGAAGAAGGTTCATTGGGTGACTTGCTTGAAGGGTTACCAAGGAAAAGAGTTGTGGCTGTTTGTGAAGGTTGTGGCGATATGAGGTTCTTGCCTTGTTTTCACTGTAATGGAAGCTGCAAGATGGTTGTGGTGGTAAAGGAAGAGGTGGGTCAGAAACAGGGGAGGACGATGGTGACCAGGTGCACTTATTGTAATGAAAATGGGTTAGTTTTATGCCCCATCTGTAGCTGAACTTTCAAAGTCTCTGTTCATATCATTGCCCTTTCCTTCCTTTTGATCTTCTCTGCATAAATTATGGTGATATGTTGCATTTCACCATTTCTATATGAATCAAGAAAGACATCCTTCTAATTTCGTGTTTTTTCTTCTTTTTATTGGTTATACGAGTTAGCTGACTTCTATGTTTTTAAGTAATATTGTCCTCGTCCAAGGATTTTGAATTGAATTTTGAGAATCAAATGCTTCCAAATATGAACCAATGATCTCAGAATGTGGCAATTCAAAGTACATGCTTATGACAGCAGAAAAGGTTGGCATTAGTCCAAAACTGAGGTTGGACACAGTGGGTTTATTGAGAGGTCTGTGGAAGAGTCATTACCGCACTTGTCATTTCAAATTGCCTACCTCGGCCACATTGTTTATCAGCTGCGTGCAGGAAAACGAAAGTGTCATTATGAATTCAATCATGGGCAATGAGAGCAAGAACGCAAATGAAGGCGTTTCATCATCCATGCCCCTGGTTGTAGATAAATCTTTATGTGTTGGTTTTGTTGGTCACAATATCA
This sequence comes from Bauhinia variegata, assembly GCA_022379115.2. Lineage (NCBI taxonomy): Eukaryota > Viridiplantae > Streptophyta > Magnoliopsida > Fabales > Fabaceae > Bauhinia > Bauhinia variegata. The sequence goes on along the minus strand of CM039429.1, from coordinate 5,703,123 downwards.
TTAGCATTTTTTCTACTGTGCTGACTTCCACAATGACCAAATCACAAAGCGCTCAGTCACACGTTACTCTGATAAAAGGCAGCATTAGCTACTCGGCCATAGGCTTAAGACCGAGTGTAGTATAACCTAGTTGATCTTCCAGAGAGGAATGCAATTGCTGTTCCATCGCCCCGGGGACTAAGGCAGAAGGTTTAAACACTGCCATCTTGGGGTCTTGGCATGGCTTTCATTGTAAAAGATGGTCCAACTTTATCAAAGTGTTTGTTTCCACCCCACGAGATCTTCTTCCTTTCTGTTGGAGTCTTGTGCAGTTGCAGAGGAGAATGTTAAAATGATCTTGTGAACACTTTGGAATTTGACATGTAGCTTCAACATCGATGATTGACGATTTTCAGAAAGCTTATGTTGAGGTTATATGGAATTGCAAATGCAGCAGTGTCTTTGCTTATGATCATAGAAAATGTGTCACAGTACATCTAAACAAGAAAGCTTGTTCTTCATAGATATAATCATAGTTTGCTGACCAAAATCTAAGTATGATATGATATGGCGCTTCTACTATTATTAAGCTAGAAATCTTTTAAAACAAGTTTAACAGTAATTCTTTCTACTTTTTGCTAAAATCTTTCCATACTTTTTCTTCATATGCATCTTGGAAAAGTGTCAAGCTTGTCCCTTTGGTAACATTTCGAGTTATGCAGATCGAGATGATAAAAAGCAGCGGGCCTGTTTGGTTCAGTTGTTTCTGTTTTCATTTTCAGTAAAAATAAAAATCAAGCTTAAAAACATGTTTGATTGATAAATTAAAAATGTTTTTATTAAAAATATTTTTGAAATGAGCTTAAATTTCTTTTATTTTTTTAATAAAAAATTAATAACTCAATGAAATTCATTAAAAAAATAATTGTTAGACATTTAATAAATATAAAAATAATTGAAAAAGGAACCTTGGATTATTTGCAGGTTTTCAAATAAAAGAAATGCAAAACCAGAAAAAGGAAATGAAAAACAAAATGGCAAAAATATCTTGCTAAGTGGGCCAGTGCTTCACTCAAAACAGGAAAAAATTAATCATAATATCAAGTTTAGAATTCAGATTTTCCTTTTATTGATTAATGATCACACGGGTTCATAACATTTCTGATATTAATCTTCCTAAAAAAGATGTAATACTCATAATTTCTTAAAAGGAAAACCAGATTACAAAAGTGCTTGTTGCTAGAAGTTCTTTTGGCCAAAAAAGAGAAAATACAAAAGGAGGAGGCTTCTTGTATATGTATTCTCTGCTGACTCTATTTGGTAATCATCCATCACCTTAGGTCTCTCTTATAACTGACTTTACCAAATCAGCAAATTAAGCTAAAACTGGACTTTTTTGGGTAAAGAAAAAAAGCACTTTTGGGTACAAAAGGTACAGGGGTGTGACTGGTCTGGTCTCATAGTGGGATGATTGTGTGGCTTGAGCCCAACAATATTCCAGTGTCACATTCTCATATGAGAAAGATACAGGAAAGAAACTTGCATCAATGCTTTTTTATGATTGATGTTACTTATCTTCTTGGTGGACCTACTCTCATTCTCATGTAAGAAAGATGCAATCATTCATGGAATTAAAAACTATGGACCAAACTTGTTACCTTGCGAAAAATGTGTACTTTTATTTAACCTTTTCTCTTTTTTAGTATAAATTAAGCATTGATTAATTCAATTTGAATTTATAAGATTAGTAAAATTTATTTTATTTATTATTTTTAAATTCAAACTCAAAACTAACTAATTAAATTTTTATATAATTATATTTTTAAAATTTTAAACTTAAAATTTTTAATTAGGTTAAAAAAAACATAACATCTTTTTACGGTGAAAAAGAATTTACCTTTCATACCAAAAAGAAAAAAGAAAAAAATTTTAAAGGGGTAGTTGTAACTCATTAATAAAAACATATTGATCCAATGTGCAGTAAAGGGGATCACATGACACAAAACTTGTTGGTTGATGAAATAGAAGTTTCATAATTGAGAAAAAAGAGAGTCAGGGCCTTTTCTTTGCCACCATTAAGTCTTCTCTCAGCAGCTCGGAGCTCAAAGCCTGTTAGAGAGAGAAAGAGTTCTTTTTTAATTTTAATTAAAATCTTACTGGATTTTGCATATAGACCCCTTAAATATTTGAATTTACAGAATATCTCATGTTATACAGATTCTTTCTGGCATACAACTCTGAATTACACCAGAAGCAGTACATGAGACCACATTAAACATAGATAAGAAATTGAAAACATTAAAAAGCAAAACATGATTTAACAGAGATTATGTCATTAGAAGAAGAAGACCACATTAAACATATGATGAACATAGAGAGGGGAAAAGCAAAAGCTAAAAGAAAGTCCATCATAGCTAGATGACCATCTAATTGCAAACAGCTGGCTTTTCTTTTTGTCACTTTTTGGTTGGCTTATAATTGGGATATGTCTTATAGAATGTCAAAGAGAAATCCCTATGCATAAACAATGCCTGGAGAGACCTAAAGTGCTTTTTCTCTGCCTTGATTCAAAGTGCTTTTAGGGTATTGTAATCTCACATCTTGCGGAGAAGTGGAGTTTGATTTGGTGACTGAAAGTTCACTTCTTTGAAAAACTCTTGCAAGTTTTTTTATTCAAAATGATATTTGCCAAGATTGCATGTTTCAAATTCTACCTCATCCTAGGTGTTCATTAAGTGTAGTTTAACTTAAAAATCACATCGAACTAATTTTATTGATTTAAGAAAATTATAAATTAAAATTCTATTGTTAGTTTAAGATTTAAGGTAATTTGATTTAATTTAGAAGTAGTATGAAATTGTCAATTTATTAAAACTTATAAATTAATTTTTTTTAGGTTGTTGAAATAACTTACTATGATTTAAGGTGATTTAAAAATAAAAATTGTGGTATATATAAATTATTGGTTTAATTTACTTTAAAAAATTTAAAACTTTTTAAAATTAACAAATTGAATAAAGTAAGGATTTAGATATATTAAGAATGGATCCAATTCAATTTAGATGGATTTATAAATACCCCTAATCCAAAACCTACCTTATTTGTTTCACAAGTTATATTTTACAGGTTGTGAAGTGGGGACAAATTTAAACATAGAAGAAACCTCAAAAGCATGCAAGTTGAGAGGCTGGTAAATATTGCAGTGATTTAGAATTCTACAATTAATGACAAGTCACGATAATTGAGCTGCTTCGTTGAATCTGGACTTTAGAATTCAGATTCTCAAGATTTCTGCTTATAATTCAGGATTAATAAAAACCTGAAAACAGCTCGAAGAACTCTAACATATCCTAAAATTTATGTTGACAACAACTCACAAGCCAGCAATTCCAAACTCCAATGGAGTTGTTGCAAATTGTTGCTTCATCATTTACATTTTCAATGAATGGTTAAAGCACTTGTTCACCAGCTGAAAAATCAAGGTGTTTCAAATAATGACCCTCAAATTAAATTTATTATTATTATTCATAAAAACATACAAATATTAATAAATATTTAATATATATATATATATATTTTACTAATAACAGTTGAGTGAAAAAAAAAATTAGGATAAATGGTAATAAAGAAAGTTTAGTTCCAATATCTCTGCAAGGGATAGAGAATGGACTAAGGAGGTGATTTGCTTTGTTTAATTACTGACAAAAATTACCAAAATTCAAGATAGAAAAAAGATTCCAATAATTAAATATAAAATGGCCATGTGATGTGCTTCCAAATTTGCTACATGTTTGTTCCAAGATACATCTAGAATGGAGGAAAACAATTGACTAGAAAAAGAGATAATTTCTCTAGTAAAATAGTGAAAAAGCCTTTTGCTTTGGCTTTTAAGTTAGGAATTGATACCCTACTTTGCAAATTCCCTTGCATTAAATTAATAACTCTATTCTCATCACCACTAGGATAGAGTATTTGAGTGTGGAATTGGATTTTGACCACACTAACTCTAGACAGAGTTCTTAATTCAGTTTAAGAGTCTTTTTTTTTTTTTTTTTAACTATTAGTTATGATTTTTAATTTAAATAGAAAATTCATAAACCCTAATAAAGACTTTAATATTATGCAACTACAAGCTATTAAATAGTTTTAAAATATTGACTAATTTCTTTTTTTTTTTGGTTACATGATGATATAAGGAGGTTTAACCTCTTAAATTCCTACATGCTACTTAATTCTTTCACCGAGGGATGGATCTAGAATATAAGTAAAATTATCAAGATTAAGTGCCATATATTTTAATGGGATGAGATATAGAATAATTATATAATATTAAGAAAAAAAAATATTGATAATTTAGGGAGGATCATGGCATCGTTGATCTTCCTTCTCTTTGCCCTTGTTCATCACTACTATACTAGACCTAGTGATAACCTGTCAACCATTTTCAAGGCATTTTAGTAATTGGATATCTATCAAAGTCTAGAAAGAAATTAGGATGTAAGATAAAACAGACCCTTCACTATCAAACTAGTCTTAACTGCATTCCTCCCACAAGTAATCAAGGAAAGATAAGTCTTCATTAATGGTTTGGATATTGAAATTTATGAAAGTTGGTTTTCAAGGAGGAAGTGGTTTGGATCAGATAAAATTATATATTTTTATATTTTGAAATTAAACTAAATTTTTTTTATACATTTGAGTTAGTAGTAAGAAGTCTTGTCTTTGTTTTATTTATGACTAAAAAAAATTACTTTCTATAAAAATGCATAGTAATTCAGCACAACAGAGAAGGAAAAAAAAAAAAAAGAAGCTTGCAATAATTGTTGGTGGTGTATTCTTATTCAATAAGATCCCTCCTATCATGTGAACATGCCCCAACTCTCCCAGCAATCACAGTAACATGCTATTAACTACATCCGTACAAATGATACTCAAAATATGCCACAACAAAGAATACCAACCAGGCAAACTTAAAGAATCAAATTCAACAAATTAACCACACAACAACGAACCCTTAACCAACTTTTATTTCTTTCATCTATTTTTTGGTGATGATACTATTTGCTCATCTCTATCCATTTATAGAGGTAGTGGCAGTAGGCTAGCACATGAAGCTTAGATCTAACCGAGGTAGCAAAAGGCCAAACTTTGCTGCAACCCCACCACGGCTTTCTTTTCCTTGCCTTTCCTTTGCTTCCGACCCAACAAACACTCCAACAGCATTGCACGCCCCATACATAACAATATTCTTTTCTTTTTGATTAGGACCAAGATCACACACACCCTCCTCCATTTGCAGCAAAAGCAAAACCAGCTTCTTCTCCAAGTACCACACCCTTTCCCTTTTCCCACCATGACATTGCCTCCAAATTCACCATTCTTCACTACCCTTTTCTTCCTCTTCTCCATTCTCATCCCTTGCTTTCTGGGTCTTTCCAACCCGGATGCAGCCACGGTTCAGCCAATCTTCCCAAACCCATCACCGGTAGCAACAATTCCTGCATTCCCAGAACAATCTGATATTACTGGGTGCTCTTTGAACCTCTCAGACGATTTCTTTCATGGGATACGGAGTGCATGTGGGGCCACCAAAGATGGGGCAGAGCTCCACCGTAGCCGGTGTTGCCCGGCGCTGGCGGCGTGGCTGTACTCTGCCTATTCCGCCACTGCCCTGGGCCAAGGAGCTGTGAGGCATACGACATCATCGTACGACATGCCATTGCTGCCAGATGACTCGGAGACTTGTGTGAATGGCCTGGGAAAGGCATTGAAAGCGAGAGGGATTGAGCTAATTCAGCCAAATGATACTTGTGATGTGGTGTATTGCTATTGTGGCATAAGACTTCACCCTTTGAGCTGCTCTGAGGCATTTTCAGTTACCGAAGATGGGAAACTCGTTGGGGATGACAGCGTGAAGAGATTAGAGACAAATTGCTTGAGTACCAGCAGCAATGTCAATGGTTTTCCAGGTCTCGGCGGGTGCTCTAAGTGCTTGAAGAGTCTCCGTTTGGTGAGTTTTCTGCTCTAGTACTGATTTCTTATTTCTAATTGTCTCTATATTTTGTTTTAATTATTAGCATTGCTTAGTGCTTTGTTACTTGGAGTTTCATGGATCTTGTTGAGAATTGCAGAAGATAATCTGGGTTTTCCTTCGTCTTCTTGCTTGGTAATTGGGAAAGTTATTTTTTTTCACTTTGTTTTGGCGCAACCCTTTACGCTCCTAAACTGCTGGTGTAAGGCACGAGCCTGAACACAAGCTATATGGTAATCTTTGCAGTAAAACCATTTTTGTCAAGGAGAATCAGTGACAAGTCTGATGGCAGACTGTTAACTCAAATGAATTGATAACTTAGGGTCATAAAAATCTTAATAATCCAATGTGATCAGACGGTCCATTTTAAATGAATAAATTTTCAGATTCTTGCTAATAAAACATTTGGGTATGCAGTCCTTTTCAATTATTCTTATGCCCTTTCAATAACTTTGATTGGAAACTGAATTCTCTGGAAATTTTGGATGAGGGCTTTGATTAGATCAGTAAATTAATTACTTCATGTGCAAAACAAGCTTAGTTTTTTATTCTGACAAATAATCTTGGTTGCTAATTTGCAAGAAACCAATATGATGGTTTGCAGCACATGGCACCTTGCAAAGGGCTACAAAGGAGTACAACAGAGATCTATCTCTATTATATATCTGATCCTTCTGAATTATTCTCCTCATTTGCCTGACATTACTCAATTCACATTTCCAAGTCCATGCCCGACCACTTTTGGATTTGTCGTCCGTTTGTGATTCACAATTGCATTATGCAGACATGCCTTTAGTCCTATTTTAGATAGAGGGTACTTGTACCAATTTCTTAACTATGTGTGGAAATAAAGATGTTTTCCTTTATAGGGCCACCCTGTTGTTGTGCATTAATACTTCTCTAAATCTGTGATATTGAAAGCATTCATGTATTTTCTGTGTAAACCCAAATTAGGAAACCCAGATTAGCTACAGTTAAGAAATGGGGCAATTATGCAGTCAGTAAAATTTGCGCCATTTGATTACGGCATTTCTTCATTTAATAGATCGAATGCACACTGCATGACGTTCACCTGACTGCAACTGATCCAAATGTATATCAGCCTCTGCGATTTGTTGGTTATAATTGTTATTATGCATTCTTTAAACATTGTTTATTCTGAAAAGCCTTCATGTGCAGCTTTGACTAATTTTCTATGGGTAGATGTTGCACCAAACCAACTGTAGTTTAACAAACTTGGGGCACCAACCCTCTTTATTTACAATAATTATCTTTCCACTTTGGCTTCCACTTTGGTGCATTCTAACTAGACATTACTTCTTCTGCGCAGCTTAACAGCAAGAAGAAAGCTTCAAATACAAGCAAATCTGAAGACAGGAGGACCACAAAGATTCACAACAAAGATTGTCAGCTGATGGGCTTGACATGGCTTCTTGCTAAGAATCGAACAGCTTATATTCACACAGTTTCTGGGGTTCTACGTGCTTTGATGTTGAGCAGTGATGGGTCTGTCCCACTATCCTGCACTCTAAACAGTGATGGAATGCCTCTAGCTGTTGATTCCTCAGAATTCTCTGATAACTCTTCATCACGCAACCTTCAAGAACCCATCTTTCTTTGTCTTTTGTTAGTTTCTTTATTATTATTGTATTATCCACTTGATTCAAATTAGTGGGGAAAAGAAGATTCATCCCAAACTCTGGCATTGTGTAGATTTGAATCCATGTTTTGGTGCCTTTGGTAGTTCAATCCACTTAGCACTTGTTTGGTTTTGCTATATGAAAATCATAAAATCACTTCTGCCCTTCAAAATCAAAACATGCTAATCATAATATTTATTTGTAACTAGTTCTTTTATTGAGAGACTTTTGCAATACCAATTGTTCAAGTCTGCATGAAAGGGCATGTCAATTGTTTTGTCCTCCGAACAACGGCAGTCTCATCTTTTTATACGAGACAAGGATATTCATAGTTAATTCTGGTGGGTCAGGAGTAGCATGTGCTGATAGTGAGTGGTGTTTTGTTTTGGATGGGCGAAATTTCAGTGTAATGTCACTGGTTTGGTGGCATTATATTTAGGGACAGTTGTGAGCTTCACGAGAGATTTATTGAACGTCAACTTCTTGGCCTATAATTGTCTTGGCATCTTCCATTGTCTATGCTCAATTGACGTCAACTTCCTTACCAGATAACTGATATCTTCTGTTGTCTACACTCAATATAGTGAGAGGTCAGAAAAGACGTTATCCGCTGAATATGGCAACGTTCAACACCGAGAGAATACAAGATAGCAAAAGGGAGAAGTTTTAGAAGAGAAAGTAGCATACATGCAAAAAGCACGCGCTGCCAAAATTTCTGAACCGTAGAAGGGAAAAAACAACAAGACAAGAAAGGTTCTTACTGTTTTGTTGGATGCTATTGTTTAAAGATGTTGGCTTTTAACCCGAAGGGGTTGCTCATGTGATCACGTAACTGATGAAAATCTGATATGAATTTATTATTAAATTTCTCAATTTAAAATTAATTCAGTTTAAATTAAAAAGAAAACTTAATCGAGTGGAGCTTTCAACTAATCCGAATTTTTTTATGGATTTTGAAATTTGTATGTATTATAAATCTGTAAAGTATTTACTGATTTCAAAATCCGTAAGATTAACAATGCTGCCAAAAAAAAATAATAGTGGGGTGTGCAATAGTGGTGGAGGAATTTTGGCTGGAGATCATTTCTGGGATGTTCATCAATGGTGAGGATGCGCCTGCAATGGTGAGGATCCCCACAAAACTGCCTTGACCCCTTGTGGGTCCACCCTAATAATGCTTATCTTTAGGACCAGGTGCATTTATGGGTGAGTAAGAGCATTTTTTTTTTGTTACCGTTGCCTGATGGATCTGTATGAGATGGTTTCAGTTGACGGCCCTGATGCCGCCACCTGTCGCAAAGATAGAATGGATGGCTGGTTTTCCCCACATCCTCTGTGCTCTCATGATTTTTTGATGGGCTCAGGCACGATGAATCCCTGGTTTCAACCAAAACTCCAGTATATAAAGGGCTTTGACCCATGTAAAATTGTAATAACCCATCTTACTTGGACTAGGAAAAATATGAAAATGTTTGGACAGTGGGCTCAAGCATTTATTTAACCTGTTACAATCGATACAGTAATAAATATGAATTATTTCAATAACATTTTCATTTATTACAAATAACCCCAGTTTTATTCAATTTTCTATCTTTTTAATCCTTTTCTGACATTTTTTTTTTTTTTTTTAAACTTCTCACTTCGTTTTCCCTCCCTCCCTTTCCATTATCCCTATTCTCCTTCACCAATCCATGTATCTAAAAAAAATTAATCTACTACTTAACTGATATTTTATGTTAAAATTATATTTTCATAAAAGTTATATCTCCTTCCATTAATATCAAATTTTAAAATATATCATTTTACTAAAATCAAGTCAACCAATGTCATTTCCTTTGCGATAGTTAGCCTCTATAAAATATCTTATAAATGATTAACCCAATATCACACTCAACGTATGATATCAACAATGATAAGTGTCACACTAACTTCATATATATTGGTTACATTGATGATGAATTACACAGTTGAAAACATTATGAAATTTATCAGCATACAACTTTATTATTTTTATGGAAAACCTTCAAATCTTGGAGCAAATTCTTTTAAAAGAATTCTTATAAGATTATAAGCGCTATACAAAAATTTTGATTAGGATTCTTTATCTCTTATTATTATATATATAAATCTTTTAAAAATCATTAGTAATTCCAACAAACCTCATTAAGTGGTTTTGATCAGAGCATTAAAAGTAATACTATGAAAGAAAAGTAAAATTTATAAGAATACCCTAACTTCAATATAAAATTACATTGATTAATTAGAAACTTTGTTCACTTAGAGATCATACTATTTATTTTTAAGAAAGTTGAATATTGTATATACGACCTATATACAGTAAAATGAAAATTATTGAATTAATGTTCTTTTTCAGTTACCATAACTTTGGAAAAAAAAAAACATAAATGATATAGCTACAACTAAAATGATCTGGTTATATTTAATAATATTTTTTCCTCATGGCATCCTGAGTAGACCCTCTTGTGGTCGGTCGGGTCATCGGAGACGTCGCCGACATGCTCGTTCCGACAGTGCACATGTCTGTGTACTTGGGCTTCAAACATGTCACAAATGGCTGCGACATTAAGCGGTCCATGTGCCCAACAGCCACCAAAGATTACCATCACTGGAGCATCTGATGAGCTCAGCACGCTGGTAAAACCTCTCTCTTGCATGCATGAGATTTTTGTTTAACTGTTCTTGTGGGTTTTGTTTTGTTTTCTTTCATTTTCTGCTGCTAGCTTTTGCGACGACGTCGTTAGAGGACTTTGTATGCAGGTTATGACGGACCCACACGCACCCAGTCCTAGCTGTAGCTTAATCTTAATTTTTTACTTCTTTTCATTTTGTTTATGATCTGGCTGCGATTTTCTTATACCAGGATCGTTTCTGACATCCCAGGGGGAACCAAGGTAATTGCATGCTGGATAATTTCGTTCATGCCCAGTATTTTTTTTTAATTAATTGATCATAAATGATAAAAATGTTAATATTCTGAGGTTTATTCTCAGAAAAAGTTGCATGCATGAATGGAATTTTGTTCTACTCTTCGTGATTTCAACACTTCTTCCTTTTCTATTTTTTTTTTCTTGTCACATTAAAATAGAAATATGACGTCCGGGTTCACGTGGCAGCAAATTCAGGCTAGGAAGTTTTTCATTGCTATCTGCAGATTTAAGCGGCTGCTAGCTAACAGAGACACAGACTCTTTCTTTCTGTTCTCAAAGAATCTTAGGAAAAAATCGACATGCATGCTTTTGGCATCTCCTATGTTTCAGATTTAATTCTTTCTGAAAATCACAGAATTCCTAGGTTACGTCACAACGTTTCAATTTTGAACTAAATATCTTCCATCCTCCACGTGTTCTGTAGCTTCTCTCATGTATTTTTCCCTTCTCCGTAGTTCTACCTATTATACTATTCAAGCGAAACGTGTTTAGCGAAGGAGTCCTCTACTTCTAGAGGCCGACACGTAGCTCCAGGGACTCATAGTTCAGCAACCCAGGTGTTATGCAGATAAACTATCCACGTGTCAAACGTGAAGGCTTGGCACTAGACAAAAAAAGAACAAGAATTCACAAAGCCAGCCTCACCTTTAATTCTGATTCAAACGAGCTTCATGCTTCATTCATGTATCTTCTGGCTAGTCTATGACTGAACATAACATCATATCAATTGGGCAAATATTTGAAGGAAGCTATTTTTAAATGTCACTAGAGATTTTCTTTTTAATTTGAGATAAATAAAAAAAGTTATTGTTGTTGTGGTAATTCACATGAAAAATTATGCGTGACTGTGTTCTCACATTTATTTCAATAACTCAAACAAAACTTGCATTATTTATTTTTCTAAATTTTTAGCCATCAAAATGCAGTGATGGAAAGTTTAGAGTATATACCTTAATTTTCTCTGGCTTTATATCTTTATTCCCTGTATATGTACATGCATGTTCTCATATATAAATGAATATACTTGTATGCTTCTAGCTCTTTGATTGTTTTTATGTGTGTACATTTACATTGTTTGACTGAAGGAAATATTTTTCTTTTAATATTTCGGAGACTCATAAATTAATATAATTCAAACCTAAACTTCTATCCGAAAACCTCCATTTACTCTCTAATCATCTGATCTAATAGGTTTGAGAAATTATCAGTTTATGCGATACAGACATAATTACTCTCACCTATTGACATATTTCCTTTCACGGATAAAAATTAATTTGGCATAACTATTTCAGATCTCTAGAACTTTGATCTCAAAATTAATAATCTTCTACCATGATTAAGTCAAGGCAAAAGGTCTAAAGAAAAATAACTCAAAAGCTAAATGAAAAGAAATTCATAAATATACATGATATGCCTATAATATATATATATAGGGTTTAGGGTCAGATAGCTTTTGTTGAACTCCCAATTGAAGCTATGTATAATTTAGATAAAATTTCAAGATATATATCACAACAACGTAGAAGAAATCAGAAGCAGAACAAGCATTTCGCTCCTGGAAAATAACGTGGTTATATAATCAATCGCTCTTGAACATTCAAGTGTTCGTATTCAGTACGTAAAACCAAAGTGTTCATCAGCTAATTTCTAAAGGAAAATGGTGCAATGCAAGGGACATGTTGTGGCGAGTAGTAATCTGAATCTGTATTAGAGTCTGTTTATGAGTCAACTGTGGGGGTCTAGATAAAAGAAGGGTTGGCAAATGCCAGCAAATTAATTAAGTCAAGGTAATGGGGTGACTAAGGTAGTGATTGTTCTTTCAGTAGTCAATCTTAACTTTCGTTAAAGTAATGTTTGGTTCAATATCTGAAAAGTCATTTTTACAAAAGCTGTCTTTAATAGGATGAATCATGTTATTGCAAAAGGCTGCTTTTCATAAAATCACTAAAACACTCTATAAGTACTTGAGCTTATAACAGAACAAGTGATCACCACCCCCCCCCCCCTCCCCCAAAAAAAAAAAAAAAAGGAAAAAAGAAAAAAGCAATACCAAACCAAGCCTAACTAGATTTGAATAGAAAATCTTGGATTTGAAATTAGTTCTAATGTACTAAGAAAAAAAATGTAGCTTGCATAGAAGCAAACAGATTATTTGAAAGAGTTGTAAAGAATGGAGTTATATGAAAATGTAGAATATGGATAATGATGATATGCAAATAATTGTACTATGATCTAAAAATGTGTCATGTGCCCCTATATCCGTTGCATATTTCTTGTTCCTCTTTTCCAATTCCAAAATCATGAAATGTAGAATTATAATATGATCTTTCACAACACGTAAGTACTTCATGAGACATAAATCCATAAAATTAAATCACCTAACATTTTTCCCATTTGCTGTGAAAGATCCTAAGACAAACCCAGTCAAAGGAATGCAGAGAAATTTGTAAGAGGAAAATGAAATTTAGCTACCTCAAAATTAGTTTGCCCATCAAAAGATGCAAACATAAATTAGTATGCAGACATCAAATTGGGTTTGGATTAGATATAATCAATGAGTTTCAAGGCCTAGGGTTTTCTTATTTCTTACATTTTCTCAATGTAGGAAGAATCGAATCACCAATGTTCCAATTTTAGAACATGTACAAATATTAAAACTTGAACATGTCTTAGACAAATTCCTCGATTCCAAAGCTTATTGGAAAGTATCTATGGTTGAGTCTCCGCACGCCTTGATATTAAAAAAAAAAGAAGGTATTATTTAGAGGTTTAAAATATGCCATGCACTGTTTAATAACACGTTTACTTTCTTCAGGTACCATGACAAGCCTGTGACAAATCATCTCAATGATTATTAAATCTGTGACATGTGTACTTCTATTCTAATTTAATTAACATAATTAAACAGATAAAGTAGTTTTATTTTACACCATCCTAAAGCTACAAACTTTGATGGGTACCTCTCTTGCAGACCTGAATCTGCTGTCTCTCCACCCACTGATTCCTAATCCTATTTTTCTTCCAAAGCCTGTACCGCAAAAATCAAAAAATAAAAATCAAATTCTACAATTTTGTTACAAGAGTGAAGGCAGAATCCACCAAGAGAGAACCTCAAACGGAACGCAGGAAGAGGATGCATGACTGGAAAATCTTTCTAAATAAATAAAAGAAACAGAAAAAAAAAAATGAGAAAAGAAAGTCACGTGTTTATTAGGTGAATTTTTAATGAGAAAATCTTAACTAATAAATTTAATTAAAATAAATGGATGGGACTCTTAGTTAATATATATTTGGAGATTAATTCATTTTAGGGCAAGAAAATATTAAAGTAGAACAATATCTCCTTGTAACAAAGCTTTTTTCAATTAATCTATAATCACGATTAGGAATTAAACTCTTTTCAGCATACTTATAGAATTTAACTATCTATCAACCAAGTCAAGTTTTATTAGTACTTACAGTCATGATATTTTGCAGGAATAAATATATTTCAAGGAAATATAGATAGATCCTATCAATGAAAGTGAAAGATAAAAGATAGAAGGCTGAGTGGCCCTTTTTTTACATCATAATAATAATAATAATAACCTATACTATACAATATATATAAACAGAAAGTCTCTAATACTGTTCAATTAGAGTGTCATGTCAACAAGTAATTATTTAATTACAAAGAATAAATCTGATTAAAAATTAGTAATTATAATATTATTCAATAATGTAATAATACCATTCAATAGTATAATAAGGGCATGAGTTAGTAACTATAGATATACATGAAGAATAATTAAAAGTTAATAATTCACAGTTAATTGCTAGTAATCATAAGTCAATAATTAAAACTGCCAAATCAGCAAAGTAAATTTATATAAAAAAAAAGAAGTTAAAATTGATAAATAATTATCTGAAATATTTTGTTGTTATTAATTGGTCATGTACAGTTAATTTAGTTTATGATTTATATTTCATTTTAATTTATATTTAGTAGATATTATTTCCTTATTTAAAAACCATAAATGATAAGTTCTTCACATATAATCCATATTATTTTCAATTAAAAAAATATAATACAAAATGTAACCAGCCACATAACATGGGTATTTAAATTTAGTAATAATAATAAGAATAATAGATAGCTAGATAGAGATTTGTACATACCAGGATAAATATAATCAATGTGCGAAAAATCCAACAAATGAATGATGAGAATCATTGATTTCCATGCCAAATCCTTGTCAAGCAAACAATTCCTGCTCGATACTCAATTTCGCTGCCTGCCCGACCTTGAGAGGGATTTAATTTACCTAATTTCCTATTTGCTTTTGTATATTATCAATCCAATTAATTAATTACCACCTTAACAGACAGCGCAAATTATTCTTAAAAATGCTCAAACCTATCTGTTTTATTTTCCTTCTTCTTAAAGGAAATCTTGTATTTATCCTATATAAGGCAAGAGACCCATCTAATTAATCTATTTTAGGATAATTTTACTACTTTTTTCGGTTTACTACTCTATGTTTGGGACAAAAGCAATAACCGATAGACATACCCAGTAATACACCAAGGTTACTGCAACAGAGAAGTTTTAATACCATCTTCTGCAGTACCTGATCTTGATGAAATTTTGATATCTAAGAGTGTAATTAAAAATTAAAAAAATGGTAATAAATTGGAAAGAATTAAAGGTTCTGAGCTAAAATTTCATCCAAAGCAATAGATTCACATATTCTCTAGTTTAATCTTTTAACAGACTCATGTATCTATCTATCTTCAAGGTCGAACAGACAACGAGATCAAGAATAAACAGCAAGAGACCGTTCCCTTGACAAAGGAAGGAATGGAAATCACTCACCAAGTTTCAAACAGAGAGAGAGAGAGACTCAGATGCAAAGAGAGAGCTTCTGAAAGAGAGATCGTTGATCAATGAACACGCAACTTCTAAGTGAAATTGATTAATTACAAGGGTTTATATAGAAGAAGAACAAGAAGAAGCCAAAAAGGATCAGTTAAGTTGAAAGAATTGAGCTGAGCAGTGAGTACCCTGTATTTGAAGGCAAGAGGGTACCTAGGGTTACTTGACCTTAACATCTACCAGACTAGACTAGTAGCCCTATTTTTTTCTTGCTTAGGGATAACTGATAATGTTGACTTTCAGATATCTGTCTGTGTTAGTGTGAGAAACGCTGAGATTAGCATATGAGAATAATTGTGAGAGTGCGTGATAGCTCAGGGGAGAGAAAGAAAAATGGAGGGTAGATGAAAATTCTATACTTTGAAGAGTAAATGAAGGCACAGGGAACTGTTGGTTCATCTACTACCAACCCCACTTGGCTCTTTTTTTTTTTTTTTACATGCTTAAGAGTGAGAGTGATGATATGTTTACGTCTGTTTATATATATATTTTATATATTTTTATTTTTATAATTATTTATAAAATGTGAGATGTACTTAAAAGTGTATAATATGTGTAAAAAAAGTATGGTTTCTCTAAGAGTTAAGATGGCAAAGTACATACAAGAACCTTTCTTGTTTGTTTCATCAAAATATTTTTACTAATTTATTGAGCTGTGTCATTTTAATGCACGATGACAAGAACATGGTAGGAATGGACAGCCCATCATTCTTCTTTTCCTTCAATGTAAGCGAGCTACGAAGTTAAGAGTGGAGTTGGGTCCAATCTACAGTGAGAAAAAGACAAATCGGGGAGCGGCATTGAAGGCTCAATAATTCAATCTAGCAAAGGCAGTTAAAGTAAGAGCGAAGAAAGACATTTTTTATTTCAAAATTACGTCATATTCTAGAAAATAGTGAAATATTAATTTATTTTTAAATTCAATAGATAATTTTACTTTTGTCTTTTGTCTTGGGCCATTTTGGATTCGATCAATGTCAAGTCAGCCTAAAAAAATTAGTGTACTGGTGATTTCTTTGTAAAATTATTTGGAGAAAAGAAGTGTAAAAGAAATTACCTAAGGTAGTATTTTTTACCAGCTCCTTGATGCTCTTAGATAGCAAAACTCATACACTAATATTTCATAAAGTTCTGATGTTTGATGAAAATATATTCTAACCCCTTTTTTGATATAATTACTTTTCTATAGCCTTATAATATCTTCTATTTTTGATCTAATATCTTCTTTAAAAAAAAATATAGGTACTCACAGAAAAATACTTCATATAAACAAAAACAAAATACTTTTATTAGTACAAAAAAACTATTCTTTTTTCATATTTTTTACTTATATGGACAATAATTTTTGGATTTAGGAGATTATGAGAGGAGTGATGTATCTAGAAAAATTGGTCATCACCAAATTTAAAGTCGGTGTTAAATATGAAATTATATTTAAACTTTGACTTAATAATTTTAATTAATTTCTGATATAGTATCGAATATTATATTAGTTGTTATGAAATTAAAAAAACGGATGATCAAGCAAGAAATACAAGAAAAATATCCCAAATTGCATATTGGTATAATCTCAAAACCCTATAAATCCTAATTCAGTAAGGATAACCTTGTTCACCCTAATTCGATGCAATCTTACCAGCCAATTTATAGGGATGCTTTATTCACTTCGGTCCTAATATTAGATAACCGAAACGATGACAATCTTGATTTATTTAAAAAAAAAAAACTTGTTGTACATTTTGCACATGTGCCCTCTCAAATTTACGTAGTTTATTAAAAGTTTGTTTTGATTTTCTTTTTTGTTTTATGAAACTTTGTTTATTTAAATTGCTTAAAAAAATCTCTACAAGTTAAAAACACTTCTGAATTTTTAAAATATGTTAATAAAGATTTAATTATAAACAATGTATATAAAAAATATTTATTAAGAGAAATTATATTCACTTTTATAATTTATTTATCTTAAAAGAATTAGTTAGTCTTTAATTATTGATTAAAAATAATAATAAAAAGTTTGTCACGATACTTTAAAAAAAAAAGTAAAAATAAAAATAAGTTACTATTTATAAAATAAAATACTTCTAAGAGCTTAAAATGTTTCTACTATTTTAAAAGCTCCTTTGTCCTTATCCTAAAGTTGTGCTTTTATTAGAAGTCAATAAAATTAATATAGTAAAATTGATAGTGTGCAAATTTAACATTATATATTTTACAAACGTATCAACCACCATTCGTCTAAAGATTAATAATTATTTTTGCTGTCCAGATCTTGGTGGTTGTTGGTAGATTCTGGTCGTTCTCAATAAGTGCAATCAAAATGGCCTGAACGGATAAAAGCAAAGGGAACAAAGAAACAAGTGTTCAACTAGCACCCAATGATGAATTTTCCCTCTTAATTAAGTCTTTCAACTTTAAAAAAAATAAAATAAAATTGATATGTGTATATATGATAAAGACAAAGGGTGAAAAAATAAATAAAGGTATCTATTGAATCAATTAGATTTCTCTTTTGGGTAAGGAATGACATAAAGCAAATCTTCAAATTTGTGATTCTAAAAAAAATTAATATTGGATGAGAAAGTTTATAAAAAGTTTGCGAAGAGGGTAATAATTCCTAAATTAAATCTTATTTTTCAATTATTAGGATTATTTAATTATAAACTTTTTAAGAATTAAATTAAGTTGTACTTGATTTGACATCATGCTCTAACGATAAGTGTTTAAAGCAAAATCAAATTGGCTGCTAAACGACAATTTACATGATGAGATGGTTGTCATGTCGAAACATGAAACATGTACAACATAAACGTCTGACTTTGAAATGGTGGTTCTGCAGACTTATCTAAAGGGACCTGACGAGGAAACAAGAGGAATCTTCTCAAATCTCACGCTTTCATCTACACCCATCGTATTTTAATTATGTTATAAAATTAAAATTATAAATAATATATATATATATATATATATATATATATATATATATATATATATATATAAAACACCAATCCAATCTTTAATACTATGTATTGCTCAAAACAAATTAAGATCAGGTTTTCATTCTGCTAATACTATATATGCAATACGTAAAATCATAAGAAAAATATCTTTGTGGTGGGCTACATGAGAGGAAAAAATTAAAATTAAAAAAAATATTGTTAACTTACTTTTTTTTTTTTTACATTTTAAAAACAATTTTTTTAAATCAATTCAAATAAATTCTAAGAATTATTTTGATTTAAATTTTTAAAAAATACTTTTAAAATGTAAAAGCTTCTAACCTCTTAAAGTAATATAAAAAAAGACATAGTGAAAATTTTTAGAAAAAGGCTGTATGAAATATATTCAAAAGCAATTTTTTTTTTAATTTTTAAAGTTTTTTTAATAGACAATTAACAATCGATCACTTTCTTAACACATAATTCTAAAAATAATAAATTTCAATATTTAGACATAATTTTTTTAAATTAAATTAATTTAAACACTTAAAAACTACATAGAATTAACTTTTTTCTTAAAAAAAAAATCAATCTAAACGCAACTATAGAACTATAATTTATAAAACTCAAACTCACATTTTTTAAATATAAATCATGTTTCTATTAATTAAACTAAATTTTGTCTACATAAAAGTTAATTTTTTAAAGATAAATAATGACTACTTCCTCTGTTTGCTTTTTTGGAGCCTCTTTGATTATTTTTGAGCCTGTTTGGTTATTTCTTTTTTTAGAAAATGCTATTTGTATATTTTATTTTGTAATTGATAAATAAACTAAATTTAATAATTTTAAGGTTTCTGTAATATTTAGAATTTGAGTTAAAAAAATATATATTAAAAAATAGTTATAATTAATCTATCTTATTTAATAAAATTAGTCTAATTTTAATAAATAAAAATGAGAAATGAGTAAGCATAAAGTCGATCATGGTAGCACGAGTCTTGTTTGTTGTGGATGAATCATAAGAAAAGATGAAACTTTATGATTGATAGACAGACAAGCTGTAACCACGGAAAAAGACAATGATGAAACACTGAAATATGAAAAGAATTTTCACATGCTCCCCATAGGCACAGCAACGAGAAATTTACCACCATATCCCACAAAAAAAAATTATTTACTAATATATATCACTTTTAAAAATATTTACCAATATATATTATTTTTTCAGATATTACATTATCGTACTGCGATATTCGAATGAAAAATTAATTAAATTATTTATTTTTTATTTTTTATAAATAAAATATTAAAAAAATTAAAATTTTTTAAATACATATACACAATCTTAAAAATTATTATCAATATATACGATATCTTATATAATAAAATCTCCAATTATGAAGTGGTTTTGCCTAAATAAATTTAATATTATCATATTTCAAAATCAAATACATTTTATATATATATATATTTGAGTTAATTAATTTTAAAAAATTCACTTAATGCATTATATTTTTTTATAAAAATAAACATATAAAAAAAGAGATACAGTAGATAAGAGAGAAAAAAAAAAATTCAAACAACTAATTATCTGTCTAAAAAAATAAATATTTTTCTTTCCTTCAAATGAGGCATCCAAGAAAAAGAAACACATCATCATCTTGGAGAAACATTTCAATACTAATTCATGAACCTTGTGTCATCTTTTAATTAAATTATAAAATAAAATAAATTTAAATTAAATAAAATAAATTTATAAGAGGGTAATGTAATTTTATTAAAGGTAATATATATTAATAAATATTTATAAAAATAGTATGTATTGGTAATAATTTTTTGGAATGATGTATATGTGTTTAAAAAAGTTTATAAATTTTTTTAATATTTTATTTGTAAAAAATAAAAAAATTTAATTAATTTTTTATTCGAATATCGCAGTACGGTAATGCGATATCTGAAAAAAATAATATATATTAGTAAATATTTTTAAAAGTGGTATATATTAATAAATATTTTTTTTTTTTTAGGATATGAAGATAAATTTCTCCACAGCAACCACATGCCACTATCGTAATGCTCCATGTACGATAACTTTTTTGACGTTCATGTCAAAGAAGTTAACTCTCAAAAATAATTTTGTCAAGAAATTATTTCTCATATGAAAAATGAAATAAGATAAATTATTTACATTTTTAAATGAATTAATTTAATTTATGATCATTTATTAATTTAATATTATTAATATTCAAAATTTAATATATTTCTTTCGTAAAATTTTTTAGTGAATCCCCTTGTATAAATCATATTCCTCACATCTTGCCCCTTTTGCTATATATATTCATTCCTCAGCCAAAAGTAACATGTGTACTTAACCCACTCTCTCCAAATTAACTGAATGAAAAATATATTTTTTGAAAAGATTTTTTACATAACTTTTTATGTATTATTTTTAATTTTATTTAATACTTTATTGTCCTTTGATTAGTAAAAAAAGTTATTTTTGATAATTTAATGTAATCTGCATTATTATTATTTTATAATTTTTAATCAAATTAGATAGAAAAGAGCAAGAAGAAATAAAAGAGAATATGTCATCTATTTTTATAAGTTGAGATGTATAGTTAGGATAACACAAAATCAATAATTTGATAATGATGGCTAAGATACACACTCTAAGAAAGAGGGTTACACCACCCACTCTTCTCAATGAAAGAAATTTAGGACTCAATGGCTAAATTTATTGAATTTAAAAGTATATTAACCAAACACATATTTTACAAATGCCTTGTGTTTGGTCTTGATCTATAAAACAAAAGCCTAACTATTAGTGGATAATTATTTTAATTTCATTATAAATCTTAAATTTAAACTATGAAAATGTATTTATATTGAAAATGTATATAATTGTTATATACATCAATTTTCTTTGACAAAGTTGGTTTATTGGTCGTTATCCTCTCTAAAGCACTCTAATCCTTCTCTAGGATTATAAATTTAAATCAATACATATATCTCTCTCTCCTTTTTATCTATGATTAAAAAAAAAAAAACACAGTCCATAGGGCTCGAGCTAGAGGGGCAGCTTTTAAAACATTTTAGAGAAGTGATTGTTGTTGGTCCATTTCTTTTAACACCCTCAATTTTTTCTTCACCCTGCCCCTTTTGAAGAAATAGGGGTGTTTACGCTTGGGTGCTTGGCCCAATACTCAACATCTCACCTCCATGCCAAATGACCAACTCACCCTCAAGTCGAGCAAGTACAATGTATTTTATCAGTTTGTCATTAAAGTCTTTTCATAAATACTTTTCATTTACTCAAGTTACCAAAACAACATATATTTACTAATAATTAATAATTTATATACTATTTTGTATTACCCAATTTAATTCTTCCAGTTAACTCGAGTTTTCGAGTTGAATTAAACGTTATAAATTAAAAAATTTTATAATAAATTTATATTTCACAAACATCCAAAATTAAATACTAAAATATAAACATATATGTAATTATGAATATATATGGTCATTGACAATATCTCTTATCTTAAAATTAAAAGATTAGTTTTTGACTGTTGTTCCTATTGCAATGTTAGGTTATGTTTCCTAGGATAGGAAGTTAGATATAACCCTCCTATCTCCTATCTAAATATCTAGACTATAGATAGTAGCTCGCGTTAGGTTTACATGCATTTAATGATATGCATGCATGCATGCGTGGGTAACTAGGGTGGGAAATTAGTGGCCTGCGTTCATCAAACATATTGATTTATTATCCTCCAAGCAAAATCATATATAATTGTATATATATAGTTGTTTAATTTTCAGCATAATATTTATTTGCTTACTAGTTTTAGAAACTTACTATTTTATAGTCCCGATATTATGAGCTTCTTTAATTCCTTTTTTATAGCTTCCCAGTTCCTACAATTTCTAAAGAAGCAAAGTGAAATATATAACCAAACCCTGCAAAAAGGAAAAGTGTGCAGTTGTAAGAAAACTAGTATAATCAAATTAAAGGGTTCAGGGGCTGTTTTAACTTTAAGTAAAGATTTCAGGTTTGAATATTGACAATATTTTCATTTTAAAACTTAATTATCCTATTTAAATATAGATTATCAGTGCGATATTAGATATAAAATATTTTTTTTTTTTTTAAATAAAATTAAAGAATATGATCCCCTCTCTTTCGAGTTTTTTCAACTGCAGATAAGAAGTGAAATTAGACAAGAAAAGAAGCAGCATAATTCTCTGTTGGTCATTTATAGCAGAAGACTGTTCAGCCCATAGGGGAAAAAAATCACACACACAAAAGCTAAGATTAAACTTTTAAAACTTTCCAATTAGCTCTAGGTTCTTTTTGAACGTTAGGCAGATTATTCATGACAGATCACCGGTTGGAGCATGTGCTACCAGCTAGCTAACCCCCGTCGAAAGAAAGAATTTTATGTTCTTCCATGAATCTTTTTCGTTTTGAACGTAAGATCTTGTGCTTCTACTTTCATTTATTCAACGAAATCGACGTCGCATTAAATTATGCAAGATCACGAACTTCCAACCAAGAAGTTCATTAGAAGAATACAGTTATATTTACCTAACATATAATATAACCAGTTTATAATAAAAGGGTTCAAAGAACAAGATTTTTCAAAAAAATTAAGGCTTTTTGAGTTTTATAGTTTTCAAATATAACTAAAGTTAAATGTTTTCAAATTATAAAAATGGAGTTATTTTGTTTTTTTTACTTATTTTAAAATTATTTAACTTTATTTTCTAAAAAAAATAATTTAGTTTTTAGTTCTAAGTTGCAAAAATTGACAACTAATCTTAACAGTGCCTAAGTTCGCAAAGTTTTTCGCTTGTTGCTTTATGGAGTAACTGGCTTGAACAAGCTCATTTTGGTGAAAGTAAACATGATTCTATCCTCCCTGTCCTTTTCTAAGAGTTGCCTAGAGAACTGAAATTAGATACACATAGAGTATACTGTTTTCATTCAAAATCTTGAATTTCTGAACTTGTTAGTCCTGCTGATGAGTCAAGTCTTCGAACATTGAATCTATCCAACCGTTAGATTATCTGCAATTAAATGCAAACTACTAACTGCGAATTCTTAAAGATTATCTTCAAGTAAAATAATATTAAAAATTTGAATAAACGAAGAGAAGATTCCTTTCAACTGTAGTTCCTGTTAAATTTCTGTAGCCTCTTAATTGCATGTCTGTACTTGTGCGTCTTGCACAAGAAACAGCATTCAATCAAATTATCAATGAAACTTCCACGTGAATACTGAATAGAGATGAAGTTATAAGTTGCAATTTTAACTTCTCAACTTATTGTACTTTAGGGATTAGATGAACGAAGCCCCACACACATGTATGTATATAACCTACCTTTCTTTGTGCCCAGATTCATTGCAATGAATAATATGCTCAAATATGAATCATTAAATAAATTAAATAATATACTATAATCATTCATAAAATATTTTATATTATATTATATCATAAACTGTAATAATTACGTGTTTATTCGATTATAGTAATATGTCACTCTCCTTTACTATCTAACTCTACTTAATTAATTATGTTAGTGAATGAAGTTTATATTTATTAGATAAATAGAAAATCGATCACCGGCCGGCCTCTTAAAACAGGGATTTGTAATGACATTCCAACATCTCTGATCTTTAAGTAATACAGTACTGACATTATGATCCCTAACACTCATTTAATTATATAACAATAAAGTTACTAAAAGCTTATTAGCAATAAAGTGCCAGAAGCTTGGCTCTAATATATGGGCAACACAATTATATGTTATACTTCTTGGTGATCAATCTTTAGGTGCTTCTGTTTCCCTTTCCATGGAGGAAGTGCTGAGTGTGAGATCAAGATTCAAGTCAGGAAAATTGCTGATATTGCACTGATCAGGACCAGTTGACGAATTCAAGACCTGACTGTCAACAGCATTGAAGCTTACATGCTTGGGAACCTCGTTAGTTTTGAGCCCAAATGGCTTACTGATAGCAAGGACAGAACTTTTAAAGCCATGAAGATTATTGGGATCATGTCCCATGCGTTCCAACTTTTTCTTGATGTGGGAATTCCAGTAATGCTTGATTTCATTGTCTGACCGTCCTGGCAATCTTCCTGCTATTAGCGCCCACCTGTGTCAACAAAAATTAACTTAAACAAACCATTTGGAAAATGTAACCCTTTAACTAATTGTATTCAAAGGGGGAAAATTTGAAGCAGAAAAACTAAACCAGCCAACAAAAGGAAAACATGAATAAGCTGTAGATATTGCTGATAGGATGATTAGAATATTGGTTAAAAACAAATTCCTTGAGGTACATAAGGTAGATATTATGCAGTCAAAGGAGTGGTGGACCTAAGATTAAATGGGTAAAATGGGACTAAATATAAATTTTTACATAAATACTAAGTAAAATTGAAAACTTGAGGAACCATAGCACCTCTAGTTCTGCCTCTATGCAGCCGTTGCTTGTAAATAATTGATATCAAGCGCGCACACACAAACATGACATATCCATGTGAATGCTATGAGGAATAGTCTAGGATTAGAAAGTTTAGAAGGGAAAAAAAAATCAAGTTTTCCCCTGTTGCCAAGAAGAGCATGAAGCCTGATGATCAAGTCCTCTTCATCTTCTCCAAAGTCTCCATGTTTAACTTCAGGTTTCAGATAGTTTAACCACCTCAACCGGCAGCTTTTGCCACAACGACGCAACCCTATGGTCATCCAAACAATTAAAAAGAATCACTTTGAATAATTAGTTTCCATTTTTCTCAACAGCCATTACAACCTTAATATTACGCATTTGATGCCCTAAGAAGAATCATTTTGTTAAAACACAACACAAAAAAGAAAAACAAATTTAAACAGCAATAGATGATGAAAGAATACAAGTATATACCAGCAGCACGGGGAATCCAACGCCAGCAGCCTTCCCCGTGTTCTTTTATGTAGTCCATGAGTTTCTGGTCTTCTTGCTTGGACCAAGGTCCTTTATTAGTTTCTTCCTTCTCGCAGCAGCAGGGCTTTCTCATTGAAACTCTAGACCCTTGTCAAGTCACCTTGACAAAAGAGTGATATATATAGATATTGGGACTTGGAAGAAATTGGAAGTTGCAATTAAGTGGCATGTGGAGGTTGCATGTCGGGGCCAAACAATTGACTTGGACTGGTTGTTTATGCACGGTGATATGGCTAGGAATGAGCAAAACAATGCGGTGAGTGAAGCACTTTTGAATTAGATGACACTTCTATTTAAATCGGGATAATATTATATTATATTATATTTTTTGTCTCATTAATTTTAATTGATAAAAATATATAAAATAATAATGTAAATATTTATATCTTTTAAATATAACTTTCTTCTTGTTAGTAAAAAATTACCCTCTAAGATGGCTAAATGGCTAAGTGGTGTTTTTGTTGCTAATGTAACCACTTAAGCAAATTCTTCAATGGCATAATGGGATGGCTGAAACGCATTTTGGGGGAAGGAATTGGTGTTTTGCCACGTGATTTGTTGAACGGGAGGAGTCCTAGACACCTACCTCCAAACTCCATTCTAGTCGGAGTTTTCAGGACATAAAATGGAGCTTTGACTACGTACTGTTGGCATTTTCACATATTGTCAATCCAAAGACATGTGGCAAAATTCCATTCTGGTCAGAGACAGAACCAAGGAGGTAGCAGGGCCACGGTCTTCTTAAGTTTTTAAATATTATTTAATATTATGTACTTGTTAACTTATTAGAGAATTGGCTTCCTAAAGTATTATTTTGACATCAATTAAATTTAAGAGAATCGTTGAAGTGTTATAGTTTTCAAAATAATATATTTATAGTTTAATTGTTATCAAATTTGATATTCTTTTGGACTAAAATTACTATACAACTAAAAAATCTTTAACTTTTATGATTATGTTGATATATTAAAAAAAATATTCAACTTTTAAAATTAGATAGATATAAGATTATTTTGTGCTCTGAAATAATATATTATGATTCTCATTTTGCAACCTAAAATATCTCTAAGACACAATATATTTAGGGAGCAATTTGTAGATTTTTTTTTTTGTCATTCTTTTTATATTATATATATTGATTAAATTGATTCAATGATTTATTATAAATAAACTATTTTTTTAATATTGAATATAAGTAAATATGTTTGGTTTTACGAATTTTAAACCAACTAAACCTTTGATTTTTGGTTAAACCAGTTTGACTAATGAATCTATTTTTTTAAAAAATATTTATATACCTTTTAATTTTGGTCCTTCTTTTTTGAATCCCAGTTCTGTCGTGTAAGTTTTGACAAGACTAGATGGAGTTTTAACCATATGCTATTAGTGTTTTGACTTTTTAAACTAGTATTTTTTTTGTCCATATGGCGTTTAAATGTTATTATTGATGTTTTAGTTATGCGAATTTCTCTTTACTTTATTTATGAAACTTAAGGAAATATTCACTCTTATACATAACTCTTAAAAAATTTATCAAATAAGCTCCACAATTTATCTTATATTTTTATATATATTTAATTAATTATTTTTCAGAATAGATCCCATATTATTTTTTGGGCTGGATGAGTTATGGAACCCAGAACTAGTCTGTGCTAATTGTTGCATAAGCTTATTTGTATTTCCAACCATTGAACTCTTTGTGCAACTCTCTGCAATCTCGTAAGAAATGCTTTTAAGTTATTGCATAAGCTTATTCCAATATTCAACTCTTGTGCATCTTGTTACAGATTTTATTTATTTATTTATTTGTTTGTTTTTTTAGCAGAGAGATGCTTTTAAGACTATATAAGTTTTATGTTTAAATTTAATATTATGACTGATGACTAATTTTTTTTTTTTAAAAAATGATTTATAATCATTTTAATAGCTAGCTTACATTTTCATTCGTGCTTCCCACCAAGTAGGGTCTAGCAAATATAAATAATGTAGTGGTAGATGGGGTTTCTTCTTGTCTTAGCTCTCAACATGTTTACAATATATAAAGCCTTGAAGAGAAACTTTCAAGAGATTAGTTTAATGGTGAAAAACAAAAAAACAAAATCAAAAGAAAAAAAGTATGACCACATTTATGTAATGATCTTTATTTTCATAATTATTCTCATTTTTTATATATTGCTTTTTGTAATTTAAAGTATGATCACATTATATTTTTAATTGTATAAATAAGTTGGTAAAAGCTCCTAAATTTAATTATAGATTTTGAATTTAAGTTTTAAAAATATATACCCATAAAATTTTAATTAAAATTTTGTGATTTATTTAATTTATATGAGATTAATTAATATTTAATATAATATTAAATACTAAAAACATATTTTTAAAATAAATAAAAGAGATTATGATATCATTGAGAGGGAGCACATGATTGCATTCACGTCTTTTAATAAACTATGTATAATAATAAACTATATTTTTATTATAATAAACTATATATATCCTTTTGAAAAGTTGAATATCAAATTATGATTAAAAGTGAAATAGTAATAAACACAAGAAATATATATAAATAAAAAATAATTATAATTATTTTCTTCTAGAAAACAAAAGTTATGATTATAGTTTTAGTGAGAGGAGATTTATAAAAGAAAAAGAAAAGAAAAAATTATATGTTAATTGTTCATTGAAAGATTCATTAAAAAATTATATTATATTAATGTGATAAATATACATTTTAATGTTTTAAATATGAACTAAATTTTATTTTAAATAAATTTTGAAAATAATTAACATAATGCAAAATCCTATTTAAATATCTTTCCATCAACTTCATCAAATTCACACAAGATCTCACTCCCTTCTTCAGTCTTCATCATTTCCGTTCCACCACTCTGCACCTTCAAGAGACAGTCAATTCTTCAGTCAAAGTAACATATAAAACCCCAAACCCTTTGAAATTCAATTCCTCCCATTCTAGTTCACAAATTTTCCAGCTCTCGAGCTCACTTCCCCTTCCCAAAAATCGCATCTTCATCAACCAAAGCAACAGATTCCAGCTCTGAAAGATGTCATCCGAGCTGGTAGAGACCTATGCTTGCATGCCATCAACGGAGCGAGGTCGAGGGATTCTGATTTCAGGGGATCCCAAATCCAATTCCATTGTGTACACTAATGGCAGATCGGTTGTCATCATGAACCTCGACAACCCCCTTCAGGTTTCGGTATATGGGGAGCATGCCTACCCTGCTTCTGTGGCTCGCTTTTCACCCAATGGTGAGTGGATCGCTTCTGCAGATGTGTCTGGTGCCGTCAGGATTTGGGGGACTCGCAATAACTTTGTTCTGAAGAAGGAGTTCAAGGTTTTGTCCGGTCGGATCGATGATCTGCAGTGGTCACCCGACGGTCTAAGAATCGTTGCCTGTGGTGAAGGCAGAGGGAAGTCTTTTGTCCGCGCTTTTATGTGAGTAGAACACTCTTTCACTTTTCTGTTCTTGTAACTGTTTGAATGCTGATAAATTCAGAAATATACTGGAAAAGAAATTCTGATGAGTAGCTCCTATTGGGAAGGTATTGAAGTAAACCTACACTGCTTGATACAGGAAGTAAATATGTAGAAACTTTTCTTAAAAAGATAATCTGATTTATCGTTTTATGCTGTGATATCCAGTAGCAAAAAGTCGAAATATTAATCTTTTTTTGTATTTTAACTGAGCTGGTAGCCTAGTAGTAAATTTTGATTTCCTTGTGATGATGCTTGGTCGAAACAGCTAAAAAGCTTTAGTATTCTAATAGCGTTTAATACGAAATTCAAAGGGGATGACCATAGGTTTCTAGAAAATTAGATGACAACAACCATTGAATGTTTTCACTCACCTTGTATTATCAGCATTTTCAGGAAAAATAGAAAGCTATAAAACGTATTTAGAAACCTTCATCTGAATGCTTTTCTTGGGGGTGAAGGCTGTAATCCTTGTTTCTGTCTGGAAATGCTGCTTGTTAATTCTGGTCTGAATATTCTCAAAGTTGTATCAAGTTCTTAAGCATGGACTTTCTTGAAAGAGATTTCTAGGGATTCTCAAACCAAAAATAGTCAGTGGTTACACTTTTTAGGTTCGGCTCCTGCCTTCTTCTATAAGTATGTGACTTTCAATAATTGGGACTTATGCGTGAACTTTCCATATAAGATTTTAGCTCAGAACCTTTAATTCTTTCCTGTTTATTACCCCTTTTTTTTTTTTTTTTTTTTAATTACACTCTAAGATATCAAAATTTCACCAAGAGGTACTACTAAAGATGGTATTAAAACTTCTCTGTTGCAGTAACCTTGAAGTACTAACTTAAAAGGATTAGGCTTGACATATAAAAACACCTTAGCAAAATCAAATTTAAACTCTAAAGGAAAAAGAACCTAGTGCTTGGAAACAAGTGGGAAACCTATTTCTTGTGAAAATAAGATGAAATTTTTTCTCAACGTCTAGGTGTCAATTTGTAACTCCACTCTTTATTTTTCCATGCTCATGGCTATGGGGCTGTTATGGGATAGGATCGTTCATATGGCCTCCTTTTGGTGCTCTGCGCCCTTGGTTTTTCTAAAGGGTTTCCCTTTTGGATATGCAAACAGATTGGGCAGCTTTACTGCACCTTTGAGCTTTTGTGGCTTTGTTGTTTTTTTCTTTGTTTTTCTTACCAGGAGTTTATCTTAACCTCTAATAATTTTTTAATTCTTTGCTCCTTTCCTATGATTCTTCTCTGACCATTGTATATTTTAATGAACTCGACAATAAATAGGTGGGATTCAGGCACAAATGTTGGTGAGTTTGATGGCCATTCAAAGCGAGTCTTAAGTTGTGCATATAAGCCAACAAGACCTTTTCGCATTGTTACCTGTGGAGATGATTTTCTGGTGAACTTTTATGAAGGGCCACCATTTAGATTTAAGCAATCTCACAGGTATAATATAACTATCTTAATGGTGTTGTATTACTTTATTTTAATTAAATGTCCTCTTTTCCCCAATTATTCTAGTGTTTAGATAAGTATATGTAATGTTCTTTGGCATTCTGCCCCCCGGGCCTGCCCTGCTGTTCTTTTCTATCTCCTGGCCAAAATGGCATACCTTTTACACTAGCTGCATCTATATAATTTTTTTTTTTTCAAAAGAAAAAGAAAGTGATAAGAGCTAGCTTTCAAATGAACTGAGAGTAGTCTTCCAACTGACAATATATAGGATTGTCCATAAATTTCTTTCTCATTTTTGGTAGAAGATAAAAACCTCGTATCATTCTAGGTCTGTTCAATGCCTCTAGTCCCATACATTATTCTAACTGGTATTTAGATTACCAGTGTGATCCTTCTTAAAGAAAAATGAAAGGAAATTTGTGGGTTGACCGCGTGTACCTTTGTGTTGTGGTAATTTTTCAAATAGATGTAAATTACCAGGTCTTCTAAACAGTCTTTTGTTTTTTTGAAATTTCTAGATATTTTATACCCGGGTGTGTACACTCAACTGATTGCGTGGTTTGATAGCTTACTGTTGTCACAATGTTTTGGTTTATGTCATGCAGGGATCACTCAAATTTTGTCAATTGTGTAAGATATTCTCCTGATGGCACTAAATTTATAAGTGTAAGCTCTGATAAAAAGGGCATCATATATGACGGGAAGACTGGAGAGAAGATTGGAGAGCTGTCCTCTGAAGGTGCCCATACTGGCAGTATTTATGCTGTTAGCTGGAGTCCTGATGGAAAACAAGTGAGCAAAATTCAGGCCTAGAGAGACTTAAACAGATTTTATGCTCTGGATGTTCTTTAGGGATTCTAACTAAGACTATCGCCCCTTGTTATATAGATGAATTGCATTAACAATTTTATAAAACATTCCTGGTTTAGCATAAAGTAGGAAAGGATCCAAAATATAACCATATGCTTATATTATGCAGAAACTAAAAGAAATACTGGGGAAAATATTCTTTAAAGATAGGCCTGATTCTTGAAGAAGACAAGACATATTGGTTAATTAAATTCCATTTTTCATGTCACCCTCTTTTTCTTGTTAATACATCTTGTGCCCCATCGAATTTTGTTTTCCTCAAATAGGTAAACAAAATTTTATACTCGACTTCTATACTGCATTCTGGAATGTGTCCATTCTGTTATTTGCAATAAACTAAGAAACATATAATGAAGATGTGCGAAACAACTTGTTCCTGTATATCTATATTTACATGTTGAAGATATTTTATAATACATTCAATTTGAAATAACATGCTTTAACCTCAAAGATATGACAATTGGAAATTTGATAATTTTCTGTGCAGTTACAAATTCCTAGATAAATTTAAATCTTAAACAACTTTTTCTTTGTGGGTAATTCATTTTTTCTTTTAACTTCTTGATGAGTCATATAGTTTTGTTCGTGGTTTCAGTGGCAGTCTACACGTAGATATAGTTTATTTACGGTTCAATCATTGGAATACTGGTGATAGTTACACTTTATATTTAAACTGGTGTGTTTGCAGAATCGTTTATGTTAGGTCTTGTTCATATAAAGTTGTTTTGCACATTTTACTGTAATACATATCTTAATTATTGAAAATCTGATTTTTAGCTGTAATGTGATCTTTAGGTGCTGACAGTATCTGCTGACAAGTCAGCAAAGGTATGGGACATATTTGAGGATAATAATGGAAAGGTGAAGAAAACATTGACTTGTCCTAGCTCTGGTGGAGTTGAAGACATGCTAGTTGGGTGTCTATGGCTTAATGATTATCTTGTCACTGTTTCTCTTGGTGGGAAAATATCTATATTTTCAGCAAGTGATCTTGATGGTGCGCCCAAGACATTATCCGGACATATGAAAAATGTGTCCTCCATAACTGTTATTGAAAGTAGCCCCAGAGTTCTTTTGTCTACCAGTTATGATGGTTTAATAGTTAAGTGGATTCAAGGGATTGGATATAGTGGTAAATTACATAGGAAGGAAAATTCTCAAATCAAATGCTTGGCAGCCACAGAAAATGAGATTGTCACATCTGCATTCGATAATAAGGTGAGCATTTTGTTAATATGCTAATGACAATTACGACATTATGGTTTATTTAATGGCCTTTTTTTTTTTTCCAATTTGATTTGAATCATGAAATCAATTGTGCAAGTCATTTTCCAATTTAATTGCCTTATGTTATGTCCATGCTAAAAGAATTAATTTATATGGCTTCCCTCATGAGAAGTATACAAGCAGAAAAGTTTCACTAAAACTTCTACATTACCATGTGGCAAGATTTCTTGATTTGGACACTCATTAGACAAACAAAAATATTTCAAAAAGATAGCTAGGTAATTTTCTAAATATAACTTGTGTAGGATATAAAAGCTTTATGTTTAGTTTGTACTATAGTTTAGTCTAGAATCTACTGCCTTCATCGACTTATAATTTCAGTCTCTAAGATAGAAAAAAAAAATGATTATATCATCAATCTAATTTGTATCCTCTCGTGTATTTATGTCTTTTAGACATCTAATTGTGTTAGGACCACTTTCCATTTCACTGGGTTTTTTGAAGCTCAGTAAGTTGCAACTTTAACTGCTTTATTAATCATGAGATATCGGTCTGACATTCTTAATAATGCCTTTACATCTCCCGAAAAGATTGGTCTTGGAGACCAATCGGTATTTATTTACTTCAATTTTCTCTGTTTTGGAATTATTGTTACTGAATTGTATTATGATGTGATGTTCTCGAGTCGAAAAGCTATTAATTGATATTCCTTTGATCAACAATTGGGAAAAAATATACTGATGGGCTGAATTTTTAGGCATCTGTAGTAAATAGAACTTTCTTGCATTTACCATGTGGTTGAATGAAGCCTATTATACATTTTGCTAATACTTGGTTTTATCTCTTATGCTTGCTTTCCTATTCTCCGAACTACCCAGATATGGCGAGTTTCTTTAGATGAAGATCAGTGTGGAAATGCTGAATCCATTGATATAGGAAGTCAACCAAAGGACTTGAGTGCTGCACTTCATTCTTCTGAACTTGTTCTGGTTTCAATTGATTCTGGGGTTGTCATGCTACATGGTACAAAAATTGTGTCAACCATTAATCTTGGGTTTGTTGTAACAGCATCTACTGTCTCTCCCGATGGTAGCGAAGCTATTATTGGTGGACAGGATGGTAAGTTACACATATATTCTATTTCTGGCGATACACTTTCAGAAGAAGCAGTCCTTGAGAAACATCGAGGTGCTGTTAGCGTCATCCGCTATTCTCCAGATGTTTCAATGTTTGCATCAGGGGACGCCAACAGAGAAGCCATAGTGTGGGATCGTGTCTCACGAGAGGTACTATGACTATGTAAAATTGCTTTAATAGAATGGCATTGGTCTCTTGCCTCGTTGCTTATTCCCTGACACATTATATTTCAGGTGAAGCTTAAGAACATGTTGTACCACACTGCTCGGATAAACTGCCTTGCTTGGTCCCCAGACAGCAGTAGAATTGCTACTGGATCACTTGATACTTGTGTCATCATTTATGAAATTGACCAGCCAGCATCTAATAGAATTACCATTAAGAGTGCTCACTTAGGTGGAGTTTATGGGTTAGCTTTCACTGATGACTATAGTTTGGTGAGCTCAGGTGAGGATGCTTTTATTCGAGTCTGGAAGTTAACCTCAATGACATAGATAAAATCAAAGTCTGTTGGAAGAAATGAAGCTGGATGTCTTGGATTTGGTCTTCATTTTCTCTTTCTGGCTTCCAAAGCCCGTTTGTTTATTAATTTATGTCCTAGTACGGTGTGGGGACATTTTTCTTTTTGCTGTTTTTCAAAGTAGGTGCTTCAGTGAGTTGTTGATGTCTAGAAAACTATGGCGCCATGGCGCATCACTTTATTATCTTGGTCTGCCATGGATATTATCAAAGTTATGATACAGCGATTTTAAAGCAGGACAGTTGCTCCAGAGTTTGAAGCAGGGGAACTAATTCTGATTCTGAGTTCATTCTCTCCATTCAGTTTCATCATCCTGCTTTCTCCATATGGAAATGGATTTACTCACAGAATTTTCGAGAAAGATTCATCCAGCTTTGAGGGAAAATCAGTTGTGCTGTTTTCTTTCTAGTTGGTAACTGTGCAATGTCGTATGATTATTTTTTGTGGTTGTCGTTATGTCTTTTTTTTTTCCAAAGAAAAAGGGAGAAGCAAATCAAAGTAAAGGAAACCTTGTGATTTATCTCTTTTCTGTTGACGTGGTTTGTGTGTGCCTTGAATTATGACTGACCCTTAAAAGTAAATTTTACATGAGAAGCATATAATTGGAAAAGCATTTTCAAAATTAAAAAGTGAACGAGAAAACTTTTAAAATTAGCTTTATAAAATAAATTGAAAAGATTTTTTAGAAGGTAATAAATCGTTCATATAAATTTATTTAGCAATAACTTAATGTGTTTGACTAATCAACGCCTACTGGCACAAATACTAACACGAATTATATGCTAACTCGATCATATGAAGTGTGAATTCTTATTAACAAAGAGGGGAGTGTAGCTTAGTGGTTCAGAAATTTGCAATGTCGTCATTATTTGCTTTTACAACACGAGTGTAGAAGGAAATTGTGTGGTGAATGTATGTGATGGTATCCCATATGAAATGTGGCATCGCGGAGTGAAGACAAATATTGTTGCTTGCTAATCAATTGCTATGGTAGAAGTACAAACACCGAATAAGAAATATAATGATTATGATCTCTGTGGAGCCATTTAATGAATTTTGACAATATTAGGCGTGTGGCCTTCAAATTCACGTTTCTCCTTACAAACAGACATGGATATGAAGGAGATGGTTTCAACAAACCTCGTTGGGAAGTGAGCAAAGATGGGCAATTCCAGTTAGAGACAACACAACACTCAACAAAGACACAACACTTGGTTACTTCATCAATTCTCCATTCTCCATAATATCATGTTTCAAAGTTTAAGCTAACGAGGTCATTCACTTGCAAGTGGCAGGATCACACACTCTTGGATTTGGCCTAACAATTTATATGTTACTCTCAAAAGTAATACGACAACAATAACAATTATTCTCGTATCTCTAAAGTTATTTTTTATTATGAAATTATTATTTTTTTTTATAATTTCTCTTATGAGTTAGGATATTAATTTTTGTGTTTTGTCTTGGTTCGAGGCAATTAGTAAAGCCCTGAGATGGAATAAATTAGGACCCAAGATAACACAAGTGAGGGATTTGAGTCCTACATGGAATTTAAGATAAAGAGAAAAATCCTAGTGTTTTGTGTCTGAATTTTTTGTTTTTCTATTGCCCCTTGTTGTCTTGGTATACATTTTTTTAAAAAATTAAATAAGCCAAAAATGTGATTTCACTTGTCTAGTATTGGGTGGGTCAAGAAAAAGGTATTTCAAATATGAAATTAGATGGGATTAAAACTAACACATAAAATTGAAATGAGATTGAGATATCATTTTTTATTTTGAAGAAAGTTTGTGATAGATTGAGATGTGCAAAATCTTATCCATGTTGTCTTTAAGAGGTTAATAAAAGTGACCATGAGCCGGGTTCAATTTATACCATAATTAACTTGATCGACTTTATTCGAAGGGCATTCTTTTAAAATCAATTTTAACCAAGTAAAAAACCAAACTTGGCGGGTCGGGTAAAAATAGGTTATTAGTTAGGGCGGATTGGCCTTGGGGCAGGTACCGATGGGTTAAAGTGGGTTGAAGAGAATTAGAAGTAAATTTGAATCAAAATAACGTAATTTTATTAAATATTGACGAAGGATTTAAATAAGTTAAGTTAGGTACTGACAGGTTAAAAGTAAAAATTTATTATTGATTATTGTAAATTAACTTTTAAACATTGTTAAATTATTTTTTATAATTAATCTAATTTTAACCGATTCAAGAGATAATTACGATGTCAAACTTAAAATTTTTTTGCTCAAAACTAACTAATACCAACAAGTGCAATCATAAGGTTGTTAGAATGCTTTAAGACCTATTTTTCAAGGAATAAGATAATGTCATTATTAATTAATAAATTTTAAAAAATTAAATTAAATTCTAAATTTATTGTATTATTTTATGTTTTGGCATGATATAATGATAATAAGAAAAATATTTGCATGGCTAGACTTTCATGCACGCAAACTCAAAAAGTGTGAGGTGCGGATTGGGATCTTAAAACAAAGCTCACAAAATGACAAACCACGTCCACGTCGATTTTGTTGCCAGAAAATTGCTCCTCTGGCTCCGAAAACCAAGAATGACGCAAAATGGACTAAATTTAATATTTTATCAAGATTTCTAAATTAAGGCAAAATAAACAAATTGGAAATAAAAAGAGAAAAAAAAAGGAGGTGGCACGAAAACAAAGAAAAGGAGGTACAAGAGTGTTCTGATCAGTAGAATTTTATCAAATAAGTTGGCACTAATAATTTTTGACAAGTTATTATCCAAAAAAAAATTATCAAGTTATTTTTAAATTTTAAATCATTATTGAATTAATTAAAATTTTTAATGGGTCTCATACTTTGTGATATATGTCATGTATGAGATCATGTTTTTATATATATAAAATATGAGATTTTAAAAAAGATAAAATAGCAAAGAATCATGTTGAAAATTACCGATAATCGTATATTTTGTTTGGGAGTGGAACCCCAAATCGATTTTCAACGATAAAAATAAAAGCTCTTCAATACATGGGTGAGATAAAACTACGAAACAAATGCATATTCCATCATGAGGATTAATCTGATCAAATAAATTTATAAAATAAAAGGATAAATGCGATTCTCAATAATCTCACACTCCTAAATCTGAGATGAAAATTCATAAAGCTATTAAATATATAAATGTTTTCTTCTAAAACAAAGTTGGAAGTTTAGAATTTGAGTTTCACTAATTATGAGTCTTGTTAAAAACGACAACATCTATTAATTAAAAATTCTTGTGCTTTGCATAAATTACTTGTCAAAGAAAATGAAACATTGTGGAATAACAAATTGTCACTTTTACACATGAGGAAGGGGAAGGCGTGCAAATGCCTTGAATATAAATCAAAATATCAAAAATTTTATTTTTACCATCTACTTCATATAAAAATAAGTTTAAAAGTACGTAAATTAATTAATAGAGATTATTTTAATTTAATTAAAAAATTTAAATTTAAATTTTGTAAATATAATTATATTAAACTTTAATTAATACTATGCTCCTCCAATACTATGGTCCATTGGACACTTATCCGTTTTAATTTATTTACAAAATAAAATTGTAAATATAAAAATAACATAAAAAGAATAAAAAATATAAAAATAAGTGTAAACATATAAGTTGGGTGTAACAAATCTGAAAAATAATTCCCCTCCTTTTTCTTGATGGGCAAAAATGAAATTTTGCAAACCGCTGCCTATAAATTAAGTGACTCACTCCATTAAATGCATTACAGCCTCGTGCCATCACGCGCCGCTTCTCCTTCCTCACAAGTCACAGTCTCTCTGACTGTAAGTGGTTTCTTCAAGATGACTACTGTGGCTCCTCCTCCATGGCTGTGCTTGTGCTTGTTACTGGTTGTAGTGGTTATCCAGTGTGTCGCAGGTGCAAGAGAGCTTCATGAGGTCGCGGTTCCAGAGACCGTCCATTTCGATACCGGCGGGCTGAGCAGGGAGAGCTTCCCAAAGGGATTCGTCTTTGGAACTGCAGCGTCTGCTTATCAAGTGGAAGGCATGGCCCACAAGGAAGGCCGTGGGCCCAGCATTTGGGACGTTTTCATCCGGAAACCTGGTAAGAGAGTTGATTTTTTTAAAAAAAAAAAATAAATAAGGTGAAATATTTATTGTTTGGAAACAGGGATTATTCCAAATAATGCTACGGGAGAAGTTACAGTGGATGAATATCATCGTTACAAGGCAAGTGCTTTTTTTTTTTTTTTTTAATGACACTTTAATTTTGTCATTTTTCATTAATATATAAAACGATATATATGTTTAATCGTACAGGAAGATGTGGACATCATGCAGAAGATGAATTTCGATGCATACCGTTTCTCAATTTCTTGGCCCAGAATTTTCCCACGTAATTGAACTCTATACTTTAAACATTACATCATTAAAAATAAACAAAAACAAATAATTGAGCACATTGCTATGCATGCAGATGGAACTGGCAAAGTAAATTGGAAA
Source organism: Bauhinia variegata (assembly GCA_022379115.2). Taxonomy (NCBI): domain Eukaryota; kingdom Viridiplantae; phylum Streptophyta; class Magnoliopsida; order Fabales; family Fabaceae; genus Bauhinia; species Bauhinia variegata. The sequence goes on along the minus strand of CM039429.1, from coordinate 5,664,478 downwards.
GGTGTTGAATACTACAATAGGTTGATCGATTACTTACTCGAAAGAGGTAAATTTTCATCAAAATGCTAGAAATTGCACTTGTTAGGATAAATTATCATTTACTGTTTCGATTCGGGATTAGTCTTTTTAAGTGTTAATTCTAAATCGTATGAAAAATTTTCAGGCATTACTCCACATGCAAATCTGAACCATTATGATCTTCCTTTAGCTCTTGAGCTGAAATACAAAGGATGGCTGAGCCGCAGAGTAGTGTAAGTGCCATGAAAGAAAAGAAAATTACATATCATGCCCAGAAGAAATCTGATACACATCTCAAATTTGTGCAGGAAAGATTTTGCTGATTATGCAGACTTTTGCTTCAAGACTTTCGGAGATAGGGTAAAGAATTGGATGACATTCAATGAACCTAGAGTAGTGGCTGCTCTTGGTTATGATACTGGATTCTTTGCTCCTGGAAGGTGTTCAAAAGCATTTGGAAATTGTTCAGCTGGCAATTCTGCTACTGAACCATACATTGTTGCACACAATCTGATATTATCTCATGAAGCTGCAGCTCAGAGATACCGTGAGAAGTACCAGGTAATAATAACATTTGGAGTTGAGGTTAAGTTTAATGGGCTAAGTTGGACTGCTGAAATGTTACTTATGTAGTGATTAATGTGCTTTATGTTCCAGGAAAAGCAAAAGGGAAGAATTGGAATTTTTTTGGATTTTGTTTGGTATGAACCTCTTACAAGATCAAAGGCTGATAATTATGCAGCTCAAAGAGCCCGAGACTTTCATGTTGGATGGTAAAGAACCTTAAATATCTTCTCCAAACCAAAATCTAACAAAGAAAAAATGGAATGGGTCGAAGGAAACCAAATCTCTTGCAATAAAAAATTAGTGCAGTCAATACATTCATTGATGTGATGCACTATAAGAGCTTAAATGACTCATTGACATAAGACTATTAAACTCCAATAACTTATTGTGTGATATGTCAATGCCAATAGTAATTTTTTGTTGCAAGAGATCCAAATCTGCTGAAAGTGGTGTAATGTAATCAATTACTTGCATTTCAAGAGAGGCAAAGAGAAGATAGAGTTGGTGACTTGAGACTCTTACATAGGTTTAACAATTACAGTAATGGTGTTTCTCTTTACATGCAGGTTCATTCATCCCATTATATATGGCGAGTATCCAAGAACTATGCAAGATATTGTGGGGAAAAGGCTCCCTAAGTTCACTGAGGAAGAAGTTAAAATGGTGAAGGGCTCATCAGATTTTGTTGGTATCAACCAATACACCACTTACTATATATACGATCCCCATCGGTCAAAACCAAAAGACCTGGGTTACCAACAGGACTGGAATGCTGGATTTGCTTGTAAGATAATCCCTCCTTAATTAATTTACAGAAACATTACTTTTTGATGCTTAATGGTTATTCTCATTACTGATATTGATTTTCTCATTGACATTGCAGATGCAAAGAATGGAGTACCTATTGGTCCAAGGGTATTTCTGATCCCAATTACATATATACTTTATAAATACATGTTAGATATACTATAAAATAAATTTTTATGTATTTTGAGTTAATTTAACTTTTGATATAATAATAAAGCCTTAGCAGTTAAGAGATTAAATTTTTTCGCTATTACTTTTTTAATTAAATTAAAATTTTAACTTATATTATAAGTTGACTTGTTCTTTATTTATAATATAAATCCAAATGACTTTTATGAGTGAGGACATTTTAGATATATACTTTTAAGTAATAATTTAGGTTAAATCAATTATTCACTATGCATGAATACCATGCATTAACTTTGTTATCGTTGCCATATTTACAGGCATATTCAGATTGGCTCTACAACGTCCCATGGGGCATGTACAAAGCATTGATGTACATCAAGGAGCGTTACAGGAACCCAACTGTGATTTTATCCGAAAATGGTACCAATAATAGCTTGGAAATATATTTTTATAATCAAGAAAAACAGATACCGACATAGATTATTTAATGATTCAGATTATCTAATGAAAATGTGTTTTTCCAACGGCATAAATCTAGATTCTTATTAGTTTATAGATTTTGCTATAATTGCGCAATGCCACCTGACATGATTACTTAATTTACGATATGCAGGCATGGATGATCCAGGTAATGCAACACTTGCTCGGGCTCTGCATGACACAACAAGGATCAACTATTACAAAGGCTATATTACTCAACTAAAGAAGGCTATTGATGATGGAGCAAATGTGATTGGCTACTCCGCATGGTCATTGCTTGACAACTTTGAATGGAGGTTGGGCTACACATCAAGGTTCGGCATCATCTATGTCGATTTCCACACTCTCAAGAGAACCCCCAAGATGTCTGCATATTGGTTCAAGCAGTTACTTGCTAGAAAGAAGCAGTAAAATGCTGGGTTTCTTCTAGAAGACGAGATGTTTAAGAGAAAGAGAACTTAGTTTATGAGTGGTTTAGGGTTAATGGCGCCCCTCTGCAATTGTAGCCATGTGACTTGCTTTCTACAAGTCTTTGAATAAATTGGTTTTTTTTTTTTTTTTTTTGGCGTTGGGTTAAACACTGCAGTCCTATATTTGTTTAGGGACAACATTTTATGTTTCATACTGTGTTTCTAAGAATTATTGTTGGTTGAGTAAATAAAATTTAAAGTTCCAAATAATTACTTAATTTTTATATTTAAATAAAATGATTAATAAAAAGTTCTGATTACAGAGAATAAAAGTCATAAATTGACAATTTATGAATTATGCTTTATATAAATATAGAAGTGACTAATTCAAAGTTCTTGCGATAGAAAATGAAGTAGGGTTTGATCTTAGTGATACAGCACCACTTTTTCAAGGGCTTTTGAAGCTTTTTTATCTAATTTTAAATTTCTCAAAATAGTATGTTACAATTCTCGCTCATTCTCCTACCTAAGGTAAAAAAGGAAAGCAATACCCAAAGTTTATGGATCATACTCTATGTAGATATGGGCAATTCTTTTGACACACTCATAATATTTAATCACACACCCTTAGCTAGACCAATCTGTTTGTGTGATTAGAAAATATGGGAGTGCCAAAAGAACTCCCCCAGATTCACAAGGATAGGCCGGATATACTTTTTGGGCTCCTTTTTCAAATATCAACTGTCAAAAGCCCAATCCAGTCCAATTAAACAAAGTCAAGGCGAAACGGAAGCCGCAAAGCGTTTCGAGTACGCCGACCGCTTAGCGCTCCCCGTCCAGGTTACAGTCATCTGATCTGATGTTTTATATATTAGACGCGATTCGGAAGCTCTAACTTAAAACCAATTCCCAGAACCCTATATTTGTTACATTCTTTCGCACGCAGTAAAATGACTCTTGTTAACGAATACGAAGACGACTATTCCAGCGGAGACGATATAGGTCTCAGCGAGGAAATTGCAGAGATAACGCAAGCCTGCGTGCCCGCCGGCGATGGGACAAGCAATGGTGCCGCCCCTACGAACTACTCTGACAATGACTATGAGGACGACCTGGAAATTGCCCGAAGTGTACAAAACCGGTTGTTGGCCGCTGGAAGTGCTGCTGCGCCGTCTACCAAGTCGGACGATGACGAGGAGTCCGACATTGAATATGCCAATAGAATAAAGAACCTCTATGGGACTTCAACTTCGAGTATCTCTGCTGTCTTCGATGACGATGAGGAGGATGACTTCGAAATTCTCCGTGCCATTCAGAAACGATTTTCCTCCTACGACAAAGGTTTTCATTAGCTTTAAAAGTTCCAGTAGTTCCCATTGAACTTTGTGAAAAGTTTTACATTTTCAGTGACTGTATTTTTTTTCGTACTTGTTCCTGATCGGATTTTGCGAAGTCTCTATTTTTTTAATTTTTTTTTTCTGTGAAGGATAGTGTTCATAGTAGTGAACGTAGTAAATGATAAATCTCAGTTTTGTATTTGTTACTTGCCTGTGAGGTGATTGGAGTTGAGATTCTTTTATTTTTTGCTTCTCTTGTGTGCATCTGGAATACCTATATTAAATAGGCTTCTCCTAAGGGGACTCTTACTTATTCTTTACTGTTCAACCATACATGTATTCCTCAGGTGTTTATTGCTTTCGTTATTTAGCTTATATTTCTTTCCTAGGTGTCGTCAGCATTGTTTTTGTCTTCTCCGTATCTAGATTATGCCTGTATATATTTGCTCTATGCTTCTCTTCTCTGGAAGTGATATTTGTCTTTTCATGGGTGGTTTTCTTTGTTGCCTTTCAATACCTCATAAAAAAGTGGCATCCTGACAATATCAGGTTCGGAAAGAGTGGCTGAGGAACCTCATACGTTAAGTCCAGGCTTAGAGGTGGAAACTACTAGCAGCATGATCTCTAACAGATCAGATGTTAGTGAGCTGCATCGTACTTCTCGAGGTGGTTGTAATACCACCAATTTATTGACTGAGAATGTTGAGAGGCAGCCTGATAGTTCCATTGAGAGTTATAAATCAGATTATTGCGAGTCTTCCAAGTTGCCAAACAAAAGATCAGGTCTTCCAGTGGCTGCTCAAGTTTTATTTGATGCTATCAAGAAGAACAGATGTTTTCAAAAGTTTCTTAGAACTAAGATGACTGAGATGGAAGCCAAAATTGAGGAAAACAAAAATCTAAGAGATCGTGCGAAATACCTTAAAGCCTTGCATGCTTCATGTGTAAGAAGAACTGGACATGCTTTGTCACTGAAAAAGGATCCCCATGTGCAGCTAATATCAGCAAAAAAGTCTTATTCAAAGGTTGGTTGTTTAATGTTATCTTTAATTGTTATCTTAACTCTGAAGCTTGCTGTTACTATTTTCATTCCCTTGAGAATTTTATGGTTAGAAGTTATTATTTATTTAGTCAGTGGGTAGTTCTTTGGATTTGCTTATTCTGGAATAACTTTTAGGAAATTAGAAGTATCCCGTGCTAATCTGTTCTATCGATGTTTTTATTTGGGTTTAGAAACCCTTAATGGATTATATAAAATGGGGTTATGTAGGGATGGTGATTCTTTTCTTTCCATTGCATATGTTACTTTGAATGGTATAAATTGGCTGTAAAGGAGACCTCATGGGAGAGGTTAAATAAGCCACCAGGTGAGAAGGAAGCTTATTTAATAGGACTTTTATTAGAATTAGTAAATTCAACCTTGAGTTGTAGATTACTAGATTATGAAGGTCAAGCAGTGTTTAGAAGCAATCTTGCTAACTTTTAGGATTTATAAGCAAGGTGATGTACTAAACTTAAAAACACACTACCCTGTGGACTCCTCAGATTACCTTTGTCAATCAAGCAATCTCTAATTGGAATTTATGCCCAAGGGGTGGGGATTAGGAATCTTTTCCACAAGGAAAAAGTCATGCTTTATGCTTGACTTTGGACAGCAAACAAAATGGATGAAGATGAGGAACTCTGTAAATTTTTACAATTGTCTACTCATGCTAACTAAATATTTCTCTTACCATTTTGGATATATTTGGAAGGGACTTTTATCTTGACCGGATCCATAATTGTCCATGCTATCCTTTGTATCTTCTTTACCGTATGGTTTTTAGCTTAGCGTTTCTAGTAGTTTAGTATTTTCTCTAATAAATTGTGGCAACCTTCTGAACATGTGCTTTTTTGCTTTTCCAGAACAATGATAAAAGAATACGTGCAATGTTTTATGGCCCAGCTGAGAATTCTCATGTTATTAATTATAGGATGGTTTTGGAAAGATTTCCTCAATCATTGGATCGGAAAAAATGGTCGGTTGCAGAGAGGGAAAATCTTTTGAAGGGAATAAGACAACAATTCCAAGAAATGGTGCTTCAAATTTCAGTAGATCGATTCAGGTATCATTAGTTCTATTTTTCCATGTGTTTTAGAGGAAAAACATTGAGGTTTGTGTTAAAAGTTGTATTTTTGTTGCAAGCTTTGTCCCTTAGATTATGCACCTGGCTTACCTTTGATTTAACTATAGTGCTTTATTTTATGTGTAAACTTCTTTTTAACTTTGATGGATCATATGGATTTCTCTTCTTAAACTTCTTTACATATCCGGGCATTCATCATCTAGGAAGGTGCATTGAGTATATATGAGGGACATGGGAGTCATTGTTTTTCAGTAAAACTCCATCTAATTCTTGGGTAGTACTAGGATGTGGCTAATTCACATGTAATATTTCTCGGAATTATATGCTCAAATGAATAATTTTTTGAATAAAAAAGTTGCTTAGAAGTTTTTCCGTTTACTTTTGGATATTATACACACACACACACACACAGAGTCACAAGATGGGTAATTGTTGCTAAGTTGATATAATAGAAGGTAAAGTTCATAAACTCTGAAGAAGTTGAATTTAGTTGCCAATTAAGCATGAACTTCCTACTCTTCATTTTCTAGATGGAAATTATGTGGGTATATAATTCTAACAGGTCATGCTTGATGATTATGGATAAGCAAGTTGGAATGTGCAAATTCTCTATTCATCCATTATCATGCCTCATATATTTTTAGGTACAATTCCTCATATCTACTTGTTTAAAATCTAAGAAGTATATAAAATGAATGCATGGATAAATAGAATTAGTTGTTAACCATAATTTTCGCTTGTTTTATGAGTTGTTTATAGTTGGAAAAGATAATCACCATAAGTAGCCAAAAGAATCAAGAAGAGGCATGGCTGCAATTTGTAGACATTTGAATTTGCATAATCTGATCTTATCCTTCTCCCCAGTTGTGTTAATTGTTTATTTGTTGATGTGTATATTTGACAGTTCAGAGTGCTCGCTTGGAGAGGGATATGACATTGATAACATATCTGCATCTATTAAAGATCTTGATATTACCCCAGAGAAGATTAGAGAATTTCTGCCTAAAGTTAATTGGGATAAATTGGCTCACATGTATATTGTTGGCCGCACTGGTGCAGAATGTGAAGCAAGGTAAGTGTTTTATGATTTATCAATTTCGTGTGCTGTCTTGGTATGGACAGAAAGATGGTTCTGTTTTTTATAATTAAGCTTTGGTTAGATATGTGGTAGGGTAACGGTGTGAGTATGAGCATACATATGCAAGAGGTCCAAATATATTTCTCTGATTGTGCCATTGTTCTTACTTTACCATACCATAGAAGAGACATATTGATTTATTCCTGGGTAATATGGACCAAACCTTTTGACAATCTAATTTTTAAGTGTGGGGTGAGATAGGAGATGATAAGTGACAGCACTAAATTAGTTGTAGGAAGAGAAGATAAAAGGGAGATTTAACAGTATAGTAACTTCTATCCTTTTTATTAGAAGGTGGTGAACAAGGTAGTTCGAACATATTTAAATATGTCAGATTGCCAGATATATAATATTAGGCCTACAGTATAAGAAGTGACCCTTATTAATGGACTTACTATGATTCCTGTTTCTACATATATTGTACTAGTCATTCAAAAGATGTAGTAATGATAAACATGCGTTTTGTCATATTTACCTTCTTTCTCTAGTGTATCTTTTTACCCTTCTGCTCCTCAAGTCTTAACTTTTTAAACTTGCTGAATCATTATCTTGGTAGTGACAAGTGTTTCTAACTTCTCCAATGCGTTTTAGCAATTCTCTTAGTTTCTGTTCAATTTTTTATTTTAGGTTTTGGGTTTCTCTCAGTCAACCTGAAATCTCTTTTGTCAATAGATGGCTATCTTTGTAGTACTCTCCCCTGAGGGAGCTTTGAACTTCATTGTTAGTAACTCTTGATGAGGGAGTAAATATCATGTCAAGGTTCTGTATTGATAATCAGAAGATACAGAAAAATATTTTGGAAACACCTCAAAAGTTCTAACCTGTTTATTACTTAATTATTCATGCTTAAGACTATGACACTCAAATATATGTTAGAAATTTATTTATTGAGTGACATGTTGATTTGTCTCATATGCATGGTCAACATTTATAGGTGTTTATCTACTTCACGAGCTCTATTGTGTCATTCTTGCTCTTTTTCATACAGTTCTTTGACTTTTTTTTAACTTTTTCATGTTTGTTGCTTTATGTGAAGAATATCTTTCCCTTGAAGTGTGTTGCAAACATCTATGACGATCACCATCACAGACGTTTTACCATTTTTGGGTTTCAGTAAGTGCAAGATCACAGTAGATCATGCAGGTGGGACCGTACATGACATAACTCTTTTTAACATGATGGTGCTTAATGTGTCTGTGATGGTTTTCATCACAGATGTCTGTGACGTTCATTTCTTGAATATAGCATATGATTGATGAATAGAATACTAAGATTGATACCGACAGGTGGTTGAATTATGAAGATCCGTTGATCAATCACAGCCCATGGACAAAGGAAGAGGATAAGCTTCTCTTGCATATTGTGCAAGAGATGGGCAATAGGAACTGGTTTGATATTGCTCTATCATTGGGCACGAATAGGACTCCATTGCAATGCTTGGCACGATACCAGAGGAGCTTGAATCCTTCCATATTACACAGTGAATGGACTGAGGAAGAAGATGCTCAACTTTGCTCTGCTGTAGCTACTTTTGGTGAGAGCAACTGGCAGGCTGTAGCTTCTGTTTTAGAACGACGAACAGGGACCCAATGCTCTAATAGGTTGGTCAGCTATTTTTTTGCTACTTTTTGTGATTATTTGTGGTTGTATATCCATTATTGGAAAATTAAAAAGAAAAAGCAAAATAATGGTCAATTGCTAGACCATTGCTCACTGCCATCTTGAACCCCCACAGCTGAATCGTTTTGTTTAGTTGCTTAAGGACTGATTGGGATTTGCTATAGGGATCATAGCTCAATATGCTGTTTAATTTATGTAAATAATGAGAAAGAGGTACTATATACTTCTGGAAGTTGGGACAACCTTTATCACTCTCTTAAAAGACAATAAATCGATACTCTGTTGCATTCCAGTTGAATGGTACAATCTGATTTTATCTAAGTATAGTCCTCTCAGCTCCCAATAATGGCATTTATGTTTTTCCAATCTCAAGTGGCTAAGTTGGTGTTGAGTCTTCCTAGAGGATGGTTATTGAAGTAGTCGTGGCGATTTATTTTACTTTCCATTCGTGGATAGTGCATCTCAAACCACACCAAACTCGTTTCATTAGTTCAATATAAAGATTGTGACAACTTAACTGATTGGGGACACATAATGTAGGACATTGCAGTCCTTTAAATACTTGTTCTTTTATTGCTGTATGTCTCTTTCCAGATTGGTTCCTATTTGAGAAAACTGTATATCATTCAGCATAATATGACCACTCCAGAACAAAACTTCACCAATATCAATGTCAGAAATTCCTTCTGCCCTTCTATGCATGCTCACGTGGCCTTTTGATTAGTCATCTTATTTCTTCATATCTGTTTATTATGCGCTATCCAACTTTTTTCCTTTTTTCCCACATATCTTGCCACCTGCTTCCTTCTATTTATTTATTTATTTTTATCTTATTCAGGGCATATTTTTGCTTCTTCTGCTCATATTCTGTAACCTTTTTAATGTTGTTCAATATTATTACCTTTTCTAGTATAATTCATGTAAGCACTTTGTTTATTGGCCACTCGCATTAGTTAGTCAATGAACGAAATTTGATATAACTGATATACAGATGGAAAAAGGCCCTCTGTCCTGAAAGGAAAGGGGGCTATACACAAGAGGAGGATGAACGCCTAACAGTAGCTGTCCTGCTTTTTGGACGGAAATGGTATCAAATAGCTAAATTTGTTCCTGGTCGGACCCAGGCTCAGTGTAGGGACAGGTAATGCATTTTATTTTGAAAAAAAAAAAGGATAAAATAGTTGTATAGGTTTTGATGGAATAATTATTTAGCTTTTTTATGGCAGATACGTCAATAGTTTGGATCCTTCTTTGAAATGGGGTGGATGGACCAAGGAAGAGGATTCTAAACTGAAAGCAGCAATTGCCAAATATGGATTCTGCTGGTCTAAGATTGCTGAGGATATCCCTCCACGTACTGATAGTCAATGCCGAAAGTACGAGTTTGGATTTAACTGGGTAGATTAAAACATGGCTTTTTCCTATTCCTATGCTAGTTAGCTTATTCTTCTATATCATCTTCATTGACCAGGAGATGGAAGGTGTTGTGTCCTGAACAAGTTCCTCTGCTTCAAGAAGCAAGAAAGAGGCGGAAAGCTCTTATTGGTAACTTTGTTGATCGAGAGTCTGAGCGTCCTGCCCTTCTCAATGATTTTGAACCTCTAGCAATGATAGGTCCACCATCTGATGTTGAAACTTCAAATCTCCCTAAGAAACAGAAGCTGAAGCGGAGGTATGATTGTACCCTAAACATTCTTTTTCTTAACCCACCCTCCCCCCTTCTCTTGTCTTGCTTCTGGATTTCTGAATACCATGTGGTGTCCTATAACGTTTTGAATTGGATGTGTCTGATTCTCAGTCATTGAATGCAGCAATCGTCCGAAGAAGATGAAACCCAGAAGACGTGCTGTAGAGGCTCAAACCATGAAAATACAGGAAACGGTAAAAGAAGATGAGGTTGAAATTGGTGGTATACATGATAAGCCCATTGAAGGAGTATTAGATCATTGCCTATTCCCTACTGCGTCCGTTTCAATGACTACCAATAGCTGTGAAACTCATCTTGATTTAAGTCCTAGAGTTGAGGCTAAAGTGCAGAATGGAAAAGATGATGATGACAACTTAACTCTTGCTTGCTTTTTACACAAAAGATCAAAGAAGAAAAAGCTGGAATGTAAGAAAGATTTGTCTCCTGCAAGAGATGAATCTGAATCACTTTGGGATGTGGGCAAGCACTCGAAAAATGAGTTGTCGCAGAAATGTGATGCTGGTGGGACTCCTTATTTATCACCTAATCCTGATGATGCTGGGAACATGCAAACTGAGACCTCTGTGAATGAACCTGGGGAAATAGATGCAGTCATGGAAAATAATGCTGCTCGTGATGGAGAAGCGAAGAATTCAGAGGATGTAAATATGCGGACTGATCATGATGACAGTGATTTGACTCTTGCTTGCTTTATGAGAAACAAATCAAAGAAACGGGGTCGAGCCGCTAAAGGTAGTCCCGATTGCCCATCTGATAAGCAACATGTGCCCAGAAGATCCTGTAGAGGGCCTATCAAGAATCCAAGATACTTGTATTAAGGAAATTGTTGCTGATCAAGGGAGTGGGTCAGATTGCTCTTGCTTGGAGGTGTTGGAAAACCCACAAACATCTATGGGAGGCAAAAATGAGGCTGGTAATTTAACCCTTGCTTCTTTCTTCGACTCCACGCATAAAGGAGTAGCTCATTATATGATGCTGCAGGCTGCTATTTTTACTTTTTGCCGTTTGGCAGGCATGAATAATGACAATTCTGAATGGCCTTTTTCATTGGTTGGACCATGCACTTGTTAAAGAAAAGGAAGTTGCGAGGTGGCTAGTCATACAAGAAAAAGCCAGTGGCTAGTCCTAAATCTAGATACTCCGAGAATATAATTCCATTTTGACCGTGAGTTAGAATAAGTTTCAATTAGTGCTAAAAGATGTTCTTGCATATAGAAAGCATGCAGTTGTACTGAGTCAAGGCCTGTTTTGACAAATTTTCGGCCTCACTGAGCTTGTTCCAGAAATTTTGCTCAAACTTTGCTTTCCTGAGTATTAAATTCTTTCATTTTGTTTTTGGTTTTATCTCTAGTACTTCTTGATTCCTTATAATTGAGTGTATCTCAGTTTATGGCCCAAAGGTAAGAAAGACCAAAAGAAAAAACGTCAATCTGTAATGTCCTCAGTTTTTTGCGTCCTACTTGTTTGTTGTATGCTGTTTATCTTTGTTCCCGTCTTTCTCTGAGGCAGTATTCAGATAAATAGGGAAGAGGATGAGGTGGCAAAATCATTACATTCTCGATAGCCTCAGGCACCGCTTGCGCTTGTAACGTTTTGTCGTAAAAACTGTTCTGTAACTACGTTTGAAAAACAGAACAAGGATTTCGTCATTAGCAGCACCAATTGGTGATCATTCACAAAATTTAATTAGATAATTAGATGTTAATCAATCACATGGAACAAGACTTAAGAGATAAGTAGTAAGACAGACATTTCCTCCCGTGATCATCAACATGATAAACATGGGTGCAGACAATGAAAAGTGCCATCACTAGCAAAAACGACCTATCTTCGAAAATAATGACTCACGGAGTACGACGATGAAATTCTAATAATGACTCGCGGGACTTAGGAATCCTAATTTCAACATTGCAGTTCTGTTCTCTGGTTAGTTCTGCAAATGTTTTCACGGATCTGCTTTACAGGTTCCAAAGCCAAAAATCACAGCAAGACCAGAGTGATATTTGGAATGTAAAAAGAGCATGTTATATTTAGTAACCAAAAGCAAACACTCAAAATAAAAGGTCACAAAGCCAATATCTTAATCTTCAACATTAAAATTGAACCCAAAATGGATTCGATATTCGACAACCTAAAAAAAACAGTTCTAAACAGTAACTAATTGTGAATGTCAAAAATGAAAAACAGATTCGCATCTGCGAATTACAGAGCTTTTTACTTAATAACGTCCAATACCCCAAACTCTGACCACACCGTCAGTGTAGCCACTAAACAATGTGCTTCCATCTGCACTCCAGCTCAAACTTGTACAGTAAATAACCTGCGAGATGATAGCAGAAAGAGTTGAAGTGTGAATTCGAAACAATATAATTCTGCAGAAAGTCGTGTGATGCTGCAAGTTCGGGAATATGTTATCCTACAATCCATGAAGCTTCATACCTTTTAACAAAAAGAAAAGAAAACACGACAGGAAGGGGATAAACAACATCCACATGACCAAGAACTGGAAACAAATACAGCATATAGCTCTCACTAAACAAGGACCAACGATTCAGACACATTTCACGGAACAAGACAAATTCGTCTGAATAACAAAATAGCATTTCCTCAATGTCCTTGCTACTACAAAGCCGACATACAATTTAAATACATTTTTTTAATATGAATTTGATAGTTTTAAATAACTACAGCAGAAAATAGAATAACAAAGATTGGCCTGGAAGCATCACAAGCACGAAAGGCATTCAAACTGAACAGGTACAGGGTTGTGCATATAGACCATGTTATCATGAAAAAAAATTCAAGGATACATGTGCATTGACAGTGCAAAAATTCTAAATTATCCGATGAGAACTCTAATAAAATGATAAGGAAGCATAGGCAAAATAACAATTATACAGCATTAACAGTGCCAAAATTCTGAACACTTACAAAAGCGATGGAGAAGTAGCAATAGTCAAAACAAGAATTTAGAATAATTACCTTCTTCTTTGTGGTATTGGCAGCTGTGGTACCATCAGCCTTTTCAGCTTCAGTTTTGAGATCAACCTTCAAATCTTCAACTATGCTCTTACTCTCCAAATCCCATATCTTAATACTCTGCTCAGTAGCAGCACATAGCCAGTACCTGTTGGGACTGAAGCACAGAGCATGAATGATAGCACCAGCGTCGAGAGAGTATAGCTTCTTTCCCTCAGCCAAATCCCAAAGCAAAATCACCCCATCTTTGCCACCACTAGCGCAAAGCGATCCATCAGGAGAGACAGCCACGGTGTTGACATAACCGTTGTGGCCAGCGAGAGTGTTTCTCAGCTTACAGTTAGTCAAGTTCCAAACTTTCACGGTTCGGTCCCAGGAAGCGGAAACAATAGTGGGTTGGAGTGTACTCGGGCTGAAACGAACACAGCTAACCCACTCAGAGTGGGCATCACTATCCTGAATTGTGTACTTGCACTCACCGAGAGTGTTCCAGAGCTTAATGGTGCGATCGCGGGAAGCCGAAACGATCTGGCGGTTGTCGATTGAGAAAGCAACTGAAAGAACGTCCTTAGTGTGACCCACAAATCTGCGAGCGGAGGTGCCGGTGGCCAAGTCCCAGAGCCTGAGCTCACCATCCCAGGATCCGGAAAGAGCGAACTGCCCATCGGAGGATAGTACAACGTCCTCAACAAAGTGAGAGTGACCGGTTAGCCTGCGGCGGGGAACACCGTAAGTCTTCTCCTCCTTGGTGAGATGCCACAAAATAATAGATTTATCGCGGGAAGATGTGACAATCATGTCGCTATTGTCGATTGGGGTTGCAATGGCGGTAATCACGTCGGTGTGAGCCCGCATGGTGCCGCGAAGAACGAGTCCCTCAGCCATTGTCACCTTCGTCCTCTTCTCAAGCTCTCTGCACTCTACGTCTCTAGGGTTCGGAGTCTGCGCGAGAGGCTTCAGAAGAATAAAGGCAGTGTTTTCAAGGAGCAATATATAGGTGAAGCAATTAGGGTTTTGGCTTTTGGGATAAATTGTAAAATGCAACCGGGTTGCTAAATTCGGGTTGCGATTCGAGAATCCGGATGAGCATAAGGGTAAATTAGGAATAAGAAATATATATATTTTATTTTGTGCTCAACAGCGACAAGTGTCCTGATGTAAATAGTCATGCTTTACTGGGCTTTGGGCCCAATCAATTGTTTGCGTAAAGCATACTGTCATTAGTGGACCAGGCCACAAAATTCATCAAAATTAAGGGATTCATTTCTCTACCCCCAAAATTTGTAAACACACATCCAAACCTGTCGTTAAAATTTTCTTCCAAAAATACCCTTTTCTACCCAAATGCCCTCCCTCCACTTTCATTCTTCCAGTAATCGGCTCTCTCTCTCTCTGTGGATGCTAACCAAAGCTCTCTCTTGCTGCAAAGGTTTAGTCCCAAGTAGTTGTAGCATTTCAAAGTTACATAAAAAAATTTCTCTAAAAGAGTTTTGAAAAAAAAAAATTTACTCTACATTATCTCTATTTTTTATTTCATAATTATCATATAATAATAAGTATTATCATCGTTATAAATTTAATTATTATTATTATTTTTTTTAAGATTTTGCATTCATCCAAATATTTAAGAAGTATATATTTCTCTTCTCATTTAAACATAACCTTAAGGTTGAGAGAGGATTAAGATTTTGAAATTTAGAATTTTAAGATTTAAAATGTAAGAAAATAGATTAAGGGTATAAAATGATAGTAGAAGTATGAAAAATCAATAAGTTTTATTGATCATAAAAAAATAAATGTAGTTAGTATATATATTTTGATATTATTAATATTAATAATGTTTATGTTTATCCTCAACCTCTTATGAGGTTAACAGAACTATGCTTTTTACCGTTTGGGTTCTTTTTCTCAGTATCACTCCTGTAAATATCATAACAGTTTCAATTTTGACCGGTATCAACTGACTGATTGTAGCTCCGACTCAGAGTATGCCCTTGTGTTTCGACTCGAAAGTCTTAAGGTCTGCACCATCGCCTAAGTCACTTCCTTCTAACTTGTCTTCTCCGAGCTTCCTAAGCTCAAGATAAGTTGTTCATCTCTCTTCCTGCTAAGGAGAGCCCCCACTTGTGCATTTATTATTCTAGGGCGAGTTTTCCTATGACTTTAATCTTTTAGCTGCTTTTTTCATTATATTGGCCCCTATGAACCGCATAAGAGGGTGTGCTCTGCTATAATTTTCCCCCTTTATCCGTGAAATCCTCATGCAGAAAACGAAGACATGGTGATGGGTTTTCGGTCTTCATAGCATCAAAATGCTTTCTTTGAGGTAAATTTTCAAACTTCAATGTGTTTTTAAACTTGTGTAGACTTCTGTTGAATTATTGTGTTAACAGGGTTTCTCATTCTTCATATTCTGCTTTAAATGTTCACTTGTTACTTGATTAGAAAATTGCATACTTTTGTCAATTTATATAGTGGGTTGTTTCTCTTCATTTATGATTACAATAGCAAGACAATGTTGTGTTCATCTGGTTGCATCTGCATCTTTGCTGTATGCACATTTCTGCAATTTTGTGATGGATTGTTTTATTGTCTCTTACTTTCTATTAGGGATTTCTGGAGACGGCATAGGAGGAAGGTTTTCCTTACCGTTGGTGTTTTAGGAAGTGGGTACTTTCTGTGCAAGTTTTATAATGGTTACAGGCGTAGGCTCGATACACTGGAGAGAGAATTCACAGTTCAGAGGGAAAATGAGGAGCTCATTAAGGCTCAGTTAAGTGAAATTCCCAGCTTCAAACTTTTTTAAGACCTTGTGATCGAAGTTCATTATCATGAATTCCCAAACTTCCTTCCTACAAGAAAGAAAAATTCTTGTGACATGTTTTCTTCTTTGCTGAATTGATAGGATGCAAGCTCACTTTGAGAATATTCAAAGAATTTCTGATACAATGACGCTGCCTCATGCAATGTACAGCTTAAGTTGTCAGATAGCAGACGATTTGGATCTTTCACAACTTCTTGACAGGTTAATAAAAGGAAAGGGTCAGCCAAACACTTTAACACCTTTGGAGAAACTAGAATCATGGGATAGACTCAAAATTCTAAGTATGAATGAATCTATGTTGATTGCGGCTATCTTTATTTATTTATTTATTTTTTTGGTTGTACTAGAAATTAAACACAAATGTGCTTCTTTGCTTTTTCTTTTTTCCTCTAGGTTTTACAAGAATGGCATTGTCTGTGTGGGCAACAACAGTGCTTAGTTTATACATAAAAGTTCAAGTCAATATACTGGGAAGGCATCTATATATTGATACTGCAAGAAAGCTTGGAAGCCCTAATTCAATGGTAAGAACTGTACCCTTTCCCTTTATTTTTTTGAATTTTCATCTCAAGCATTTATCCCTTTTAGAAGAATCTTGTAAAGCAACATTTAAACTGGAAAATATAATAATATTTCAACACTGGTGGGGAAAAAAAAAAAAAAAAAAGAATTATGATTGCTCACGATCAAGAATGATGGGAAGTTTGATAAAATTTATGCATTAAATGTAGTGCATACATATTTTCATTATGTGCTGAGACTGAGGAATAGCTTGCATGCATACTCAAGGTCAAAGAATTTTTTAATAATAAAATTTCATACATTTGGAGGGCCATAACTTTGCAATGTTCTGCATAATGTATGCTATGTAGAAAAATTTTGAGAATTAAATTTGCAAGAAGAATTATAATAGAGTCTCTTCATCTTCTGGTATGTTTCAAACAGTATCATCTTACTAATACTATGCATGGTCCTTAAGAGCAAAAGCTGTAGATTGTGAAACCTCAGAAGTTGAAAATATTTTCCATAAAAGCAGTGATGACCAAAGGCCTGTATTGTGTATAATTGGGATATCTTTGACGTCTAAGCAGTATGAATGTATGCAGTAGCAATTTTTTCTAAGGATCCCTGGTGTTACATGTGGTAGGTATCTAGTCAGGGTCCTATGTCTTTATGAGTTGTTTGGTCTTATCCTGAGCCAATTGATGCATGTTAGGTACCATAGGATTTAATTGGAAAAATGAGAAGAATAGAGAAGCGAAAGAATTGGTGAGGAAGAAGGATCATATTGATTAGCAGCAATACACCATGCTCAAGTGTTTCTTGAACCTTTTATACAATTCAAGAGGGAGCAACTAACACACGAGCCACTATTTTTACAATACTACCCTTGCCTACAATTTTAGTTATATCAATGCACGTGTGTTGTAGGACAATCACCTTGTTAGTTCGTTGTGATCTTTGTGAAAAATCCAAAATATAAACTCTAGCTAATAAAATTTGCTCAGAGGCAATCGGTGGTAGATATGCTCCCAAGGGCACAGAATTAGGGGTGAGATGTGTAGTCCCTAAGTTATAATAAATTTTAATAGGAGTGTACCTTAGGGACAAGAGAACTTTCAGTCATCCTAATACCAAGACAAGTGATTCTGTTACTCCATTTACTTTGCAAGTGACGAAATGAATTGTTTATACAAATGCCATGTCATCAAGAAATCAGTTATCTCATTTTGGACTATACTGGAACTTTTCAGCGAGTCACTATATTTGGTTCAGTTACCCCACCCAACGCAACAACCTGTAGTTAATTACTAAAGTGACTGGAGTACAGCTGCTATTTTTATATTTACATTTTTTATCACTCTGTCTTTGGGATGGCAGTTCCTTCTGAATGCGATCATTAGTCTTTTCTTTGTCCTGGAGATTTAAAGGTACTGTGTATTTAATGACTCAGAAGAATATGGTCATTTACTAGTCTGTGACTTTTGACACTAACATTAAATTCTCATTTTTAATACACTATTTTCTGTACATTGATTTAACATCTTCAATAGAAGGTCCAAGCAGCCTAATTCCCTTAATCCCATGAGTATATATAACAGCTAGTGCTAAAGGTTTCAGTGGCAGTCATACTTATATAGGAGATATATACTTTTTAGGTTGCCAGCTTTAAATTGGCTAGTATGTAGAATTTTTTTGATGAGAAAGTCTTGTGGTGTATAGATCTACGAAGATGACATACTGAGGGGCCTATATCATAATAATCAGTTTCTATAGCATTGTGGCCACGTTATTATGAGGGACTTGTGTGTTGCAGTTTGATAATTTAAAGTGGTGAAATAGAGAATATAGAATCTAAGTTTGTCTGTTGTGTAATGGTCTTTTCTCAAGAATATATTATTACAAAATGAGTGGAAGGGCCTTTTTTCCCTCATTTCTTAATAGCTTGCCTCAACATGTTTTGTTAATGTTTCTTAAATTCTTATGCTTATAGATTAGATACACGAATTTTCTTGCATAGATAACGAGGACACTGTGTGTGTGTGTAGAGGGAGAGAGGAAGTATCCCTTAAAGTAGACAAGTTGTTATTTTTGCATAAACTTGTGAAATAACTGTTAGCCTCTTCATATTTAGTTTATTCTTGCAGTTCTAAGACTGTGTATGTTGCCACTTCCTCATCACAAAACATCTTATGATCAAATTATTTTTCGAAGGAAATAGTCAACTGTAATTGCCCTTTAAGAGTCTTTTATACAAAGAAAATATGATTCTTTTCCGTATAGTGTTTGGAGTCCACCCTCTTGAAATATTTCATTGATAATTATATCTTTTGGGGCCCTAATCTGGCCTGATGATTATGTTGGTATCAAAGGAGATATATAGGTTACCAGTTACAGAACCTCAGACTTGGGAAATTGATTGCAGTCAAGTTATTGTGCTAGAAGGGGGAAAAATTGTGAAACTTGGCTATCGAAAGCAGTTGTTACCTTATTGGTAAAGATAGCAGTGGATTTGACTTTTTTCTTTCTTTCTTTTTCTTTTTTCTCATGAATGGAGCTTAGATAAGCATAATGGAAATTATCAACATGTATATCCCACAAGATCTGGAGTTTAGGTTTTAGAAATATACATCCAAGTTTCTTCTTTATATGGTAGTCAAATGAGATCATATGTCTGTTTCTGTGATGTCTTTTCCAACTGGGGATTTAGTGATTATTTTGACTATAAAAAATAAATTAAATTAATCAGACGTCATTTGCTATCTTGGTTGATTGAATCAAGATGTGCATCAGAGGATAACAAGGTGAAAGAGAAATATTAAATCAACCAATCACTTTCCTTGAGGAGTGTATCTGTAGTTGTTCCTACTGATTTTCCATGTATTGATTTATTTAACATGAACTGACCTACATGCCTTTTACTCATGCCAAATGCAACATCAAATTTCTTTATATATATTTTTCCTCTCCACTTCTGTATATGCAGGAGAGTGGAGATGCATTTGATAGGGAAGACCAGCAGAAATTTCTAGGGAACGTGGATTTTCTTTCTCAATATGGTTTGCCTACATTGATTTCTGATATGGAGGCAGCAACAAAAGAAGTTCTGAAAGGGTAATGTATATTTAATCACCTTGAAAATTTACTATTCGTGAATTAAATACCACAATCATTAAGGATCTTGTCTGTGATATGTAGGAATCTATATTTTGACCATGCTGTAACTTACATAAGAATCTAATTTTCATTAACAAGGTATAGAACAATCTTAATGTGTAGATTGAGGGTGAAGGAATTTATTTATTTATTTGCATCTATGCATCACATTTGAATTGTTAGTATCCAAGCATGATTTTTGAAACTCTCAGAGCTTCAATATTTTATTGACTATGTTTGAGTTGAGAACTCGTATAGAGTTTAAAATAATCACCTAGGTGTACATTTGTCTCCTACCTGAGCTTTTGAGCTTGATGGAAATTTCAAAGTTCAGCAGTGTTAACACGTCTGTGCAACGTTATAGCAGCTCACGAAAGAGTTTTTTTTTTTAATCCACAATCATAAAATTCACCAGAGGTAGAGCTTCACTCGGCTTGTACATTCAGAGAGAAATGTCATACCATGATTCATATTTCATAGTAAACTTGATTTGAAACTACTGGCTTTATTCTGCAAATCCAGAGATTCCTAAAAGATTCACTATCAAAACTCTTTCTAAAACGGCTGGATAATTTCTACATGCAGAAAGCAGTTAAGAGATTTCTTCAACTATACAACACTCTGCGAAACTATCATGCAAATACTTGATACATTCATGAGCATGGGAAGTCCCCATCACTGGATAAAGTACATGATGCCCGAGGATGTTAAATTGCATACATCATCCTCCAGCAGTGAAGGTCTTCTACATTCTGATATGACTGAATTTGATCAACTCATGGTGGAGGCACGATCAGTGTTATCAAGGTACATATGCTGCTTTTTGGTCATGTTAAACTGCCATAGAAACTTGACAATCTGGGACAACCGTGGTTGAAACACAAAGCAGGACTGTGATTCACTTGTTTGAGAACCTATTTTAGAAACAAGTTATGGTAAAAAGATGGCTGATGATAGTTCATTACTTTGGCTATGCCCGTATTCTAATTCTGCTTCGGCATTCTTGTTTTTGGCAGTTCTGAATTTGGGAACATTATTAAGATATCTTTGAAAACAGTGGTGGAGAATATGGGGGCTAAATTTAGGGAAGCAAGTCTGGCTTCAGACATGCCGCTGGCTAAAGTGTTGCCTCAAGTGGCACTGATGTGTCCTTTGCTTCTTGAAGAACCCAGCAAAAATCAGTTCATCCAAGTCATTAAATATATACCTGAGGTTGAACTTTTTTTCACTCTCCTCTATTCAAATATGCCAAGTGCATAGACTTGTAAGCATTTTATGTTTCAAATGATTAAATTTATTGCATGGAAGGCATGAGCAACGATGTAAAGAGTCAAATGAGATTCAAACATTCCCAAAATGAAATTAATAAGAGATATAGGGGCAGAATTGTTAGTCTTCATCTTTTTATTATTTTCAGGTTTTCCCCACATGTTGGTGTAATTAGTACATTTTACAAGCAGCAGTGACTTTCATGATCTGATCCATTTCCATATCTTTACTCATGAATTGTTAATTTGCTGGATTAGCCATTGAAAAGTCCAACGTATTCGAATTTAGTTCATGTACCAAACGAGGCATTTTAATTTTAGGATAAGCAAGCGAGGTGTTGCGGCTTTCAGAAATCACCTTGTACATGGTACATTTCTGAGCTCGCAAATAAATTGGAATAAGATAATCCTCAAACATTTCATGTAAACAAATAACTTTTTACAAGTATTTTAAACAATTACAAATACTTGTGATTTTTTTTTTTGGTAAATAAAAAGCACCTGTACTTTTAACAAGAAAAATTTTATTGAGTCAACTGATAAAAATAAGCAAAAATCATAAAATTAAATTTTTTAATGAAAATGAATAATTATTATGAGAAATTGAAGTGATTCCTCTGTAGTTTGTCTATAATAATGAAATTACGAATATTTTTTAAAAATACGCATCGTCACATCTCAACTGCCTTGGGCTCGGGTTTGAGGCCACAATAGGCCCAAAGCGCTTTCCTCTCACTTCCTCTCTCCCTTCGTTTTTATTTTTTATTTTTTTTGGTTTTTTGGTAAATCATCGTCTTCTGTTCTGCTGCACCGAGCCACCAAGTCTTGCTCACACTCCGCACCCGCAGAGCGAAAGCCCCCGTATCAACAAATTTGGCGACGCTGCGATGGCGGATCAGAACAACGGCGAAATCCTTATGCTCGAAGGTCCACGTTCGTATGCGCGGCCTAGTGCTTCTGACGCTGAAATTATCGATGCGTTGCCTTACATTGATGGCGACTATAACGACCCCAGGGTCAAGTTTGAGGTTGACCGTTTAGTCGAGGAAGAGATGCGCCGCAGCTCTAAAAGGCCCGCTGATTTTCTCAAAGATTTACCTCCGGTGCCCAAGTTCAGTTTTGAGGTCAGCGTCGGTTCTGGTATTGTGTTTGTGTCCTGAGAAAAGTATAAGTGTGCTTAAAAGTGAATTTCTCTTGCTTCCCCGGCTAAAACTATGCTAGAGTCTCGTAGGTTTTTTTTTTTTTTTCAGAGATTTTAAGTCTATCTTGACAGTGCTTGAGGATGCACGAAGGTTCTTTCATGCATGTTGATTTTATATTATCCTGTGCGTAATGATCTGAATTTTGCATTCAAAATGGTGTTCTAAAGACGCAAAATAAGATCTTAAATACCCAATAAATTGTAAAAGAAAATAAGATTGGCGAAGAATGTCTTGGCGTGTCATATTGTGCATTCTAATTGCCAGGATTACCCAATGGTTACCAGAGAGTATGAACGCGTAAGAGCTGGAAGGCCTCCTGCTCCTCTTGATAGGTCACGATACGAATTAGAAATGCCGCCAATGAATAAAAGGAATGATGAAACCGCATGGAGACAGTCGCTCCAAAGAAATCAACGGTTACTACAGTATCAGATGATCAGGTGAATGGCCGTCTGCTAAGTTGTTTATATACTTCTGTAATTTTTCTAAAGTTTGAAGACCCTTTTACATGAGAATGCATTTGTTACCAAAAAGAGTCAATTTTTGGATCGATCTGGTGCTTTTCTTTTAGTTGCATATTCATGTTGGCCAAAAGACACTATTATTTATTATCAAAAGTTATGTTATTTGCAACCCTAATTGCCTAACTGAATATATGGATGTTCTATTGAACCTATTGTTGTGTATTGCAGACCTTTGTAATGTATTTTCTTTTTTTGTTTTTTTGTGTTATCTTGAGTTAATAATAAGAGTTTATCATGCAGCTTGAAATTCTCTATAACACTGAGATTCAGACCATTAGCTATGTTCTGATATGGCTCCTTCAAGTCCACTCAGTTCAAAATTGAAATCATAATACTTACAAGGGCTTAACTGATCGATTTGCAGGATGGAAAATTTGGATTTGTTGTTAAAATATGGCCCTGATGCTTGGAAGCTGCACAACCAACGATTGGAAGTATGCTTATCAAGGTTTGTCTATAAGTTATGACACTAACTGTCTAATTTACGTCAAATTTTCCATTTTGTTTCAGATAACAATTGAATTTTGTGTTGCCTGTGTGGCCACAATCTGTTTTCCTGCATATTTGCTTGAAGAGACTATAGAACAAAGCCAGGAACCTAGGGACAGCCCCAACCAATAGTCCTTGCCAATATTATCCATATCCCACAACTTTCTGAAAATACTAATAATCTTTTAGGATCGATATGCCAATATTATTACTCTCTTGATTTCTTCCCTTCATTTTAATTATGAGCTCAAAATTTCCTTCAAGTGACTTGCCGTGACCTGTATGAGTTAAGCTGCAAGAGTCATAATTACTGCTCATCAGGGCAGTCTGAAGTATAGTTTATTTTCTGAGTTGTGCGTGTGTCTGTCTGAGTGATTCACCTGCTTTTTTATAAGTTAGTCTCACCAACCATTGTAAATAGATGAGTATTCCTTGAGCTTGACAATACCTGTTATTCGCTCTCATATTTCATGTTTTGCCGGGTCATAGTTACAAGTGCATTATCCATTTTTAGACTGCAGAAATTAGCTCAAGAACAGAATGAACAGATTGAAAAAGTCAATCGTGAGAGGAAATATCATCAGGTGATATGACTCTTCTGTTCCACCCTCCATGTAATTTCATTAAACTCTTCAAATCTTAAACTTAAAAAGCTTTCTTTTATTAACTATATCAGCAAAATACTGCATATGAGCTTAATGCTTTGTCCACACAATGGAAGGAGCTTTGTCAGAAAAATATAGACATCCATGCAGCATGTACTTTAATTGAAAATCAGTTAAATGAACTGAGAGCAGAAGCAGCAGCAAGGTAACTGGCATTTGAATTTTTTTTTCCTCATCCGCTTTCAACTAGTACTGGATTATATTTGTTGTTTCTCTTTTTCAGAGGCTGGAACTTGGAAGCTCTGACAGAAAATGGCCCGTCATCACATTCAGAATTATGAGGTTTGTATGTCTGTTCAAATATTACATCAGTTTTGTGTCTGCCATAATGAATTATTGTTTTCTCTCTTGTAATAGGTTAGCTTATTGTAATAGGTTAGCTTGGTATATTCATAGGGATTTGATTTATTTATTTTAGGAAATTTTAGGGTTCTATGGCAGAATTAGAGTCTTAGTGGAGTATTATATGGCTAAGACAAATTTTGACTTGCTGATGAAGTTGTATCAATGCTATAAAGGGCCTCTGATACGAAAATTGAAAATATCGTCGTTTTCATTCGGAGAGAGAAGAAATAGCTTCAGTTTGCCTCCAGCATAAAATGTTAAGAGTATATGGAGTAATTTTGACCGGGAAGGGAGAAACCTTGAGGTGTCATTTTAATCAGGAGTGATGGTCCATAAAGGTTTCTTACTTGTTGGTGCTCTCCACTTTTTAGTTTATATTTTTGGATTGGTTGCTCTAGCAAGGTGTTTGGAAGAAGGAACTTATGTTCTATTTGTTCTTCTGATTGAATTCTTCTATTTGTCATATTAAACTGATGAACTGCTTCTGGATAGCAGGTTTAACAATTTGACAGTTGATGACTAGGATTATAGGGTTTCAAATGAGCCAAGTAGAAAAACTGCTTGACGAAGCCTTCGTCTAAAGTCTTTTGGAATTTGGTCAGTGAAATATCATATTTAGGTGTCATCCTGGACCATATCAACTTCTGTTCCTTCTTCGTTGAATCTTCACTTAGATCTTTCTTGCTACATTTTATGGGCAGGGGTGGAGGAGCCAAGATATGGGTGGGGGGGACTAGGATTGAAATGTCAAGATTTTGCCTGGGGGGCACAGATGTATAATAACTATGAGAAACATTTTATGGGCAGGGGCAGAGCCAAGATATGGGTAAGGGGGACTAGGATTGAAAGTCAAGATTTTGCCGGGGGTGCACATACGTATAGTTACTATGAGAAATTGAAAACTTGGGGACTATGGCTGCTCCTGGTCCCCCTTCCTCTGCCACTAAGTATTGGAGCCTAGTTTGTGTCCAAAATACTAGTTCCCTTTTGCTAGACTCCATATGCAGATTCATCTGATTCCCCGCATTCTTCTCGGCCAAAAGAAAACAAAAGCAACTGAAATATGTACTTTGTTGTCCATTTAGTCTCATCAGTACATTGGCAACAGTGATTAGTCGCGATTCATAGTCTCAAACTGAACAGGAAATGCTTCGTCATTGTTGTGTTACCTGAGATATGGAAATCTTCTGGGTATATTGTTTAAGAGTTAGGACATAAAAGATTGTAGCATACATCAAAAGAAATGCTCCAAACTGATCGTGGCTGTTTAATTTCCTTTTATAATTGATGTCCCTGATGATAAGAATTCTGCTGTTGGAGACCCATTTATCTTCTGGATTTGGCAAAGAATCAATTTTCTTTTTGTTTGTCAGAGATTGGAGATTAAATTGAATTATTGACCTCGATTTCTTGGAATTCTTCTTAAGATTGATCTTGATGCAGGTTCCTGCTATTAAACTGGTGACTGGTGTAGAAAGATTGAGCTTCTTGACCTCAAAGTATGATCTCTCTCCGACTTCAATCTACGATTCTCGTTCTTGTATCCTGCTGGATTTTGCTGGAATGGAGTTGATGATTTTACCCTCAAATGGGCTTAAGATCATTTGGGCCATTGGAATCAAGAAATCCCTATGTACTTATTTATTCCAATGTACTACTACTTAGTCAAACATTTATCCTAACTGATACCCCTTCATCATATAAGATTATATCTCGTTAGTGTTCTTCTTTTGGTGCCAACTGCATAGCAAGAAAGTGGTGTCTGTCTGTTATCAGTATATCTATTGACTCAATTGCCGGTCTAATTAATGGACAAGGAGAAACGGATAATAAATGAAAAGGGGAATTAAAGTTTTCATAATTATTTAAAGGGTTGGGATCGTATTTAAATTTTGCATGTGTTTGAGCACCGTTATGTTTGTTTAAAATAGTTTATTAGATAAGAGAAAAAAATAATCTAATTATACGTTTCGAGGGTTAAATTATTATTATTTTTTATTCAGTAAACTGTTTTAAGCAAATATGATGTTTTTAACAAGTAAATTTAAATCTGTTAGGATATACTTATTTTAGGGAAGTCTTATCTTTCTTACTTTCTTTTTTTTTTTTTTATTTTATAACTTTTTAAAACATGAATATTCTAAATATAATGTTCGTAAAATTTTAAAATTAATTAATATTGTATCCACGTTAAAAAAATTTAACGGATAAAAAAACTTGTAATTACAAGAAAAATATTTCACTCTTTAGGAATGTCTAATTTATATACAATTTGATATTAAAAAAAAGCAAAATAAAAAAAATAAAATAAAAGATAACAAAAAGAAATGAACAAATAGAAGTAAACTTTTTTAAAGTGTTATTTACAATTTTAATTTAGAGTATTTTTATAATTTAAAATTATGAGTATGAGCTTGTCCTCCAACACCTAATTTGAGGTATTTTTAAAATTTGAAATTATAAGTATGGACTTCTTTTTTAACAAAAAAGTTAATTTTTTTTTTTTTTGCACGTGAATATACCTTAATTCATGTAATCATTCCAATTCAAAAAAGAAAATCATGAGATTATTGTGATAAATTTTAACACGTCGCCTAAGAGATTCGAACTCTTGCGGGGAAACCCCATGTACTTAGCAGGCACACGCCTTAACCACTCGGCCAAAGCGACGCTGATTCATGTGATAATATTTTTATCATATGAATAAAATAATTAAATATTCATAATACACAAACACTTGCTGATTGACTCCCCTTCAATCCACTCTCCAATAACATGAAATTGAATCCAATCCAATTTCTAAAGCTTAAGAGTTACTGATTTAACATGGCATGGGATTTTGATGCAAAGTGGAGAAGACACGGACACCCACCCCCTCTACCGTATAAGCATGAAGATCCACGATCCAATCTGAGACCCAAGATATTAATTAATTTCCTGCACATATAATTTAAGTTATAAGTTGAAAACATGTGACACAAGTCAATGTTAAAACTAAAACACCAGAGGGAAGAAAAAAAGAGAAATTAATAATGCGTAGAGCTCCCTTCAATCCAAAGAAGGATCTAACTCAAGGCAATGCAGGCTCCTGAGATATGGAAGCCACAGGACTACCCCAACAGTTACCATGATAATGGGTAGAGCTTTGGGATCCATAACTTAGCAGCTCAATCAACCCAGCAAGACCCTCTTTTGGACTTCAAGGAGCTCCACTCTTTTTCCTTTCACCATATCACAGAATCTCATCAAAACCCTAATCCCTCCTTTGCTCATAACATCTAAACGTAAGAATCATCAAAAACCTAACCCTTGATGAAGAAAAAAGTATAATATGCAAACCCATCAAGTATCATGAACTCTTTTCTTTACCCAAACCCAGCCTAAGCATGGATTCAGTCTGTTAAAATCGGAGGGTGGGATGCCAAAATGATAATTGAAGAATGAAGAGCCTTGCTAACCCAGAAAACCCTATCTGAACCAAACTTATCTATATGCATTTACTTTACTTATGTGGCTCCTGGAAAGGAACCCCTCCAACTTTTTACCAGCATAGCTCACCTTTTTATGCCCGTAAAAGGGAGAAATAACGGCCATTTTTCAAACAGGCCACCTCGTGATGAACGATGATTATGTTGACAACTTAACGTGATGGTGTGTGGGTCGGCAGGCTGCATCTTTTGCTTTTCTTGGCTTCTTAAGATTCTCTTGTCTGTGATTATCACGTGCCAGCTCTGTTTATCCTCGATATGAGAAATCTCTTTATTGTTATTTGACTGCCCATACTGCTCTAGGGTTCATCAGACGATAAAAGACAATAAAATCTATTTTTATAAGAAATATTAAATATTTTTACATGAAATTTTTTATACTTTTATTTTATTTTGACATAATTCAATTCATATTGATTGAATAACCTAGTTTTCGCAAATACGTTTTTATTTTCACTCTTGTGATAAAATGAGACGAGGCTTTTCTCAATTTAATCTATGTTATTCAATAATTTGTCCTTGATCTATTATCGGAAACGACATTCTCGACTCTGAATTGCGATATTCACGAGATCTAAAGAAGATATGTCCACTTACACGTGTCGTTCACCTGGTGGACAGAAAGATACCTTGGATTAGACAAAAGGGACGTCGATGTTGACCTCTCAACCCATGTGGGTCCTGTTACTGCTCGCACGTTATGACTTTCCAACCATACCTTGTTATACCGTGCTTTCCACCGAAGACTTTAAGTCTTTAACTAACCTTCTGCCATTTGATAATTACATAACTAACCTTTTACACTTCGCACGTTATGACTTTGCCACGACATGCAAGTTTCACATGGTGCGAGGGTCCCTGATTTTCTTTTGTTGATGTATCAATGTTCGATCCAATCTATTTCAAATGGCATAACTGACTAATCCGAAAAAAATGCAAAAATTGCAATTTCTTAATTAGTTTGAATCGATTTTTGGTTTCACATCAAACTGTACATACTATACACTATTGAGTTCAATATTAATTATATTTATTTTTTAAAGACTGTTATTTCAATATTAGTTGCATTTAAACCTTTGTGTTATAAAATCTTATTAAATCAATTTTTTAACAGTCTTTTTTTTTTTACAAAATGTTGAATTTAATAAAATTTTTGTAAGGTGAAAATTTAATTTTAGAAGTTTGAAACATTACAGTTTTTTTTTTTTTTAACAAAAGTGTCAAAGAATAACATAAGATTTTACTCTTAAAAACGTACCTTTATATTTTTAATGTGAAATGTTATAGACAACGGCAAAAGGTCATTTTTTCTGGACACACACCCTATTTATGGGGTGCCATAAGAAATGACCCATTTAAGGAATGAGAAAAGGGGCCGAAAATCAGTAGGCTTTGTAAAGGATGGGCCAGATTCCACTTTAGTCTGGTATCCTCATAAATCTAAGCCCAATACATATGGATTGTAGATCAGCCTATTCCACCTATTGGACTGCTAACTAGACTTCTTTCTTTTAATAAAGTTTTCCAGTCGGAAAAGAAAGTTTTCTTCATTAGTTTTTTGATCCGATATGTGATTTAGTAGTTGATGACAGGTTTTTCATTAGATTTAATAATTTTATCATTTTTTTAAAATTAATATTATCATTTATTACATTGAAATTAAATCTCGTCTTATTACATGAGGGATAATTTTTTTTTATAATGGAATGAAGATAATTTCTTAATCATTATAGAATTGACATTTTATGAACTATCTCGGAATATGATTGACCGCTGCTAAATGAGAAAGACCTACCTACCCTTGCATGTTGCCCCACGTCAAATGAACCGCGCGGATCCATCAGCGAACCGGGTCCCGAGGGTGAACCCGGATGAAATACCGAAATGGACGCGTAGCATAGCGCAACAGAGATTCTAGCTTACAGTATCTTCCAGAACAATAGCCCCATTACGCCTCCTCTGCTACAACACTTTCTCTCACTCCAGCTGCGTTTCGTGCTCTCGGAAACCCTTGTTCCCGCGTAAGAATTTCATTGTCATTTCTCCATGGGTAAGCCATCTTCCTTGTATCTATTTGTCGGAATATTGGATACTAGTCCGATGTTTGCAATTTTCTGGATATATCACCTTGTTCGATCATTCATTAGTTGAAGTTAATCTCCTTTGGATCTGCATAAGCAGAGTTTATTGTTATCTATGGCTTCTGATCTGTCTTTGTTATTAATTTAGTTGAACAAAACAAACTGGGGTTTTCCTGAGTTTGTTTATTATTTTTTTTTTTACGTACGTTTTAATTTATGGCTGGATTTGTCATAGATATTATTCCTCAGATATTTACATCTTAGATGGTGGGTTTCATTCTCTGTCTAGTTTTTAGTGATTAGGCTTCCCTGAATGTGTAAATTCGCGGATAGTGATTATATTGAACTTGGACTGGTAATGTTTCAATCAAATTCTCCTTTTAATATATTGCTAATTATCACGTAATAGTTATGTGGAGACCAAGCAGAATGATTGTATAGTGTTTGCACCATATTACTTCGCGGCTCAGTTTTTTATGCCCTTTATAGATGAAACCAAAGGAAGAGATTAAGCCTTATTTTGAAGATGGCCTTAAGCCAAGTTGCATGTGGGTTTTATGGTGGTCTTTATTGGGTTGTGACTTAATCTAAGGTTGCTTTTACTTCATTTGTTGTTAAAAAAACGATAAAAGCTTATCCTGTACCTTGCCTGAATAAAACAAAAGCTAGTGTAGTTTGAGGTTATGAGGAACTTGGGAGTTGACAAAAAAATATAAATTTCTTTTGGATGGTAGATATCGAGGAGGACATCCGTTCTTTACAACTTGATTCTGCAGGTATTCAGCAAGGCCCAATTGATTTTTCAGTTTTTTTTTTTTTTTTTTCTTTTAATTCACATTTTGGTAGTTTTGTCCCACTTTTGAATCTTTGTGTCCGATCTTTGATTGCAATATAGCAGAAGATAACAATGGGGTTGTAAATCCGGAGGATGCTAAGCTGGAAGAGGTTGAGAAATCTGATAAGATGGATGAAGGTTCGTAGTGAGAAAGTGTTTGGTTATATGCTTTGTTTTGATGAAACCTCTCATCCTTGGCAAAGTGCAGCATGATTTGTTCTTGAAGACTCTGTAATGTGTTTTGTCCCTTTTCTCTCTCATCCACGAACTTTACTTTGAAATAACCTTTTTGGTTTATTTAGTCAACTGCTTGTGCTTCTTACATGAATGAATAAATGCTTCTTAGTGTTTCACTCATTAAGAGTACCGTACACATTCTCTTTCTTAATTCTATCTATCACTTCTCAACCCTTGTTTGTCAAAAGAAGTCCCCCTTGATATGGTATAGAAATTTATCTATAATTACTGTCTTCATATGCAGTAGGAATGGTCCGTTGTCCACTCTGGGATTTAATGAATGTTATTACCAACTATTCTGATTGCACCCAAAAAATATTATGTAAATTCATAGCAAATTATTCAATTCCTCTTCTTAGGGATACTTTTTAGATTGTATTATTTGTATTTATATTTATGCTGAACATTTGGATCTCATATCAGCTCATACCAATTGTCAATGAATAGTCACCTTGATAACTGGTATACTCAGACTCTACAGAGATTATGTTAGTTTATGATCAAGTTGTTTGCTGTGTTTCCTTAGTCAGTACTGGCACGTTTGTTTATCTATTTTTAATTGTAAACTCTAGCATTCCTGCTTATTTGGATCCTAATACTGATGTTTTCTTTCAGTTGTTTCTCACATTTGCTCTCATTCTCTCCATTTGAAAATGGTGCATAAAGAAATTTGTATATTTTTAAGCAATAAAGTACTATTTGCATCCTTGAAAAAGCAATAGAGTATCTCTGTCTTCTTTGTTTAATGTTTTCCTCATGGCTTGCTGCTTATGTTATTACCTTACTGCTCCATTCTACTATTTATGCCATCATGGTATAAATTAATGATGAAGAGCATCGTATGTAACAATTTTCATCTTGGTGGATATCAGATCCAAAGCAGGAGGTTCAGGAACAGCCTGTCCAGGCTGAGACTAAAGGTAACGGGACTGTTTGTTTTCAAGGATTTTTTGTTTTAGATATGTATTACTTTTTGGATGATCGTTTTCAAAATTGGTGATTGTTGATGAAAATATAATTTACCATTTTCATGTGATGACTCCTTGGTTTATTAATTACAGTGAAAGATAAGGAAGTATCCTCTGTGGCAGACAAAGAGGAAGAGGAAGAATTGAATAGGAAAAGACACTTGAATGTTGTCTTTATTGGCCATGTTGGTAAGTTGATGAACACCCCAGAAAGCTTTTGAATTTTCTGAGGTGTGAAAAAGCAGATTATTCTGTGTTATTGCAATCCTATTCTCTATTTTTAATGGCATATGTCTTATCAAGGATTTTCTCTGTTGATATCTGTCTTTTCTATGATCATTCTTTTGTTGTAAAATTGATGTTTCTCTGGTAGTAATTTTGTCTTGGACCTTTTTGTTACAGATGCTGGTAAGTCTACAACTGGAGGCCAGATACTTTTCCTTAGTGGTCAGGTTGATGATCGTACTATCCAAAAATATGAGAAAG
This sequence comes from Bauhinia variegata, assembly GCA_022379115.2. Lineage (NCBI taxonomy): Eukaryota > Viridiplantae > Streptophyta > Magnoliopsida > Fabales > Fabaceae > Bauhinia > Bauhinia variegata. Next base: position 5,632,090 of record CM039429.1, on the reverse strand, counting down.
AAGCTAAGGACAAAAGTAGGGAGAGCTGGTGAGCTAATTTGTTGTGTTTATTGATTGGAAAATTTAAATTGTTTAATGCTGCTTTGACTTCTGATTATTTGCTCTATTCCCTCTCCCCCAAATCAAGATTGTGCCCTTCTTACAGCCTGGACCTGAATCTTAAATTCTAGCCTTCCAGACTATTTCACTGACAGATGTGGATATAATATTAAAACTAGTCTTTGAAAAAGTTTGAGTTGTCTCACCTTTGCAATAATGTAGATTTACTTGTGTATTGTCACTTCTAATATATTTAAATTTTGTGGTATGCAAGTATGATGTAACCACAGGACCATGGCATAAAAAAGCTTGGTCCTTTGGTTTAAGGATGAATCTCAACTTGCCATGATGGGCTTGTTTTGGTAACTTAGTATATGTTATATTATTAGTCAGATCTGGTTGGGATTTCTGGTGGTTGTGCAGTCTTGTGGCCTTTGGCTTAACTTCATTTGTCTGGACATGCCGATTACCAAGTACTATTTTTTCATGAACTTAGTATATGTGAATAGATCAAGCTGCTTAAAGCGGAGAGAAATGAATATTATTAAATAAATTCCCCCATTTTTCCATATGCTTTATTGAAATCTGATTGCAGCATGCAATTAGAACATGTCATCAAGATTTTCCAATTTCTCTTCCAGATTAATGATACTCTGAGATTTTTGAATACAAATACTATTTTGATTATGTTATGCCTTTTTTTTGTCTATGGGGTATTGACCTTGAGGCTTAACCAAATTAACTGATAGTTTCGTCTTTACTTGGGATGTTTGATTTCCTTCTCAGCAGCCACTATATGATTACAGCGATAGTTGTACATTCATCTATTTGAAATCTCAAATAATTTTTAAGTAATTATGGCATGCTAATTTATCTTGAGGGGTTTGTTTTTATATGTTCTTATGCTCAAGTTATCTTTAGCACCAATTATTTATTGTTTAGATATATCAAATTTGACTATTTGGCCATATACTTATTTATTTTGTTCACTTTATTTCAATTAGGTCAGGGGCAAGTTGCTAAAGTTATAGGATTGTGGAATTGGGGGTTATTATATACATTTTTGTCTGCCAGGGTAGTTTCCTTGAGCTTACTGATTATGTATGATATGATCTGATTGCTGATCCAAAATTTATATGTCAGGTATATGGCTTATATAATGGACACAAATGAGGAGGAGAGGGTGAAGGTATGAATTGCTCTACCTATACACATAAAATAGTTTACTATATATATGCATGTGTTGATTAGAGAAGTCTTAAGACACAGCAAAACCAAAAGATAATTGTCAAAATAAAATGCTTTTTAATCTCTCTGTGGGATCTCCCCAAATCATGTCCATAGCACCAGAGAGGCCAAGAACTCTAATGTCTAATGACTGAGATTTCTTAAAATTTCAATTATTTTATTTTATCCAAATGCACCAAAGAGAAGCAAATATAGTGCACTACCTTAAAACTTTTCCTTCCTTCTTATTACCAAAACCTCTAAAACTCTTAGAAAGGACCTGCTCTAAACTTTTAGGGCAGACTCGAGCGTCAACATACACTCCCAAAAACCTATTGGAAATGGATTAGGCGTTGGACAATATACAAAAAGACAGCCTGACTGTTTCTGAATTAGATCTTAACATCACCCACATTTTTAGAGAGAAAATTTTATGTACAATATATTTTGACTCTTTTGTTGGCTGTTAGTTGTCAAATTTCTTAGAACTTGTAGTTATGTCAAATTGCAACTTATAGTTAGGATGATGCTTGCAGGGAAAAACAGTTGAAGTTGGAAGAGCACATTTTGAAACAGAGACAACAAGGTTTACAATTTTGGATGCCCCTGTGAGTATCTGTACTTCCATAGTTCTTTGTCGATTTGCCTCCCATGCTTTGTCAGGTTCACATTGTTCGATATTCTTCAATGAGCTTGATGGTTGTCATGTTGTATGGGACCTGAATAATAAACATCTGTTTGAAGAGTTACTTTCTACTTTCTAGTATCTGTAGAAAGGTTAACAAAGAAGGGCAAATTAATAAAACTCCTGTTAATGCAAATGACCGCCGGTGTCTTTTAACAGCTTTTAGAGAACGTGGCATCATTGCTAGGTACAGCCCTAAAGAGAACACGGTTCTATGCTGTCTATTTTTGGAGCATGAGATGTGCTCTAGATGTCAAGCATTCATTTATTATACCATTAGAGAGAAAATTTTACCCATGTTTCTCTTTGGTATATTTAGCTATGATTTCTATTGTGACTCCTTTTTTGTTGGCTGCGATTCCTTTCAATTCTTTTCTCTTCTATGGATTACTGAGTAAGCACTACATATGTCTGTGATGATTATACAGGGTCACAAAAGTTATGTTCCCAACATGATTAGTGGTGCATCTCAAGCCGACATAGGAGTATTGGTAAGTTGATCTTTTAGGTCTGATGGTTTATTTCTTGTTTTTCAGTAGATGCTATGTGATTCCCATTTGATGATCTTTCTGTGATTTCCTATGCCAATCAGGTAATTTCTGCTCGGAAGGGAGAATTTGAGACTGGATATGAGAGAGGAGGACAGACTCGTGAACATGTCCAACTTGCAAAAACATTGGGTGTGGCTAAGCTTCTCGTTGTTGTCAATAAAATGGATGAGCCTACAGTGAACTGGTCAAAAGAAAGGTGCTCTCTCTCTCTCTTTTGCCCCTCTCCCCTTATCAATTTTTCTGCACTTTAACTGGGATCCTTTGATACTGGTGTTCTACTAGGTATGATGAAATTGAAGGGAAGATGACCCCATTTCTAAAGTCATCAGGCTATAATGTGAAGAAAGGTATGTGGATTTTTGCTCATGTGGTTTTTATATGTTCTCTTTGAATCTTTTCCTGATTTTGGGATGCTTTATAACTTTGTGGTTTAGGTTCAGTATGTTTTATTACCTTTACCTTGACAGTTGCTTTTATGGCATTGGCATCATGAACATGATGGGGCTACTGACTGTCCTAGTTGAGAGTTTGTGTACTGATTTTGAGAGGTGAAAGTTTTGTCATACTAAACTAAATTTTACTTGTGGGGATATTTTTCTAGTGAAGAACATTGCTTAAAGTTGATAATTTCTTGTCAAAGAAAACTAAGTAGTTTTTAGGATCCTGTTTAGAATTTTGATTTGATTTTGGAATAAGGAGTGAGGGCAGCAACTTGTTTTGGTGTAAGGACTGAGTGCTTTCAAGTTATGCATAAAAAAATTACGTTTACTTGTTATGCAGGAACACTGTTGTATCTAATTATAATAAATAATTGTAATAATTCCAGTAAAAATGGTTCTGACAAGGCCCTATTTAGGAAGTTATTTTCATGAAAAGTCTCATATACCATGTATAGTGTTGATTTTCCTGGGAGGAGTGTTATAGAGCATTATAGTATTAAGATGTCATTAGTTTTGGATACTGTTGTCCTTGTCATTGCTTTCAAGAGTTGCTATTCTTTTGTAGCATTATTCCATTTATTCATATTTGTTTCCCTTGTTCTGCTGTTAGCAAGCCTTCTGATTCACTAAGTACTATCTTTTCCATGTATTTTAACATTATCACCCAGTTTCAAGGGTTGAAGGGTATGATTCAGTTGCTAATTTTTATTTCTGCTTCCAGATGTCCTATTCTTACCAATATCTGGTCTGATGGGTCTAAACATGAAAACAAGATTGGATAAAAACATTTGTTCATGGTGGAATGGCCCTTGCCTCTTTGAAGCTCTTGATGCTATTGAAGTTCCCCTTCGAGATCCCAAAGGTCCTTTCAGGTAATTATTATTATTATTTTAATTATCATGCTCCTTTCTGTTCTTTCCCTCTATCTGGTTATCTTTGTCTGTATGCCTGCTTGCTCAAACTTATTCTTCTGTTTATTTTATCTACCGAATAGGTAGTAACTCACTGACCTAATTTTTTTAAACAATCTTTCTATACATGGGTGTGTGTAAATTTGCGTTATATAATAGCCAAGCAGCATGCATACTTAAAAGTTCATCAGATTTGTTCTTGTCATCATTGTGCTCTTAGTGTAATTCTTGGTTCTTTTGTTCTCTGCTCACTTTTATTTATAGAATGGTTTCATGGTTGTACAATTGATACGGTCAAGATATGTGGTATCATTTGGCCGAATTCTATCTTTTAAATAAGAATGAGTGGAGCAGTTTAGCATACAATATTCATGGGCTTCTTTTATAATGTACATATTAAATCTCATCATCATGGTCTCGTGTCTATATGTTTGTTGAATTTTCGTAGTGGGTGTCTCTTTACTGGTTTTGTGTGATTTACTTTCATTGCTTGATTAGGTGACATTTCTAGCATGAAGTCTTGGTTGTTGATTTATAAAACGTTCAAATGGTAGTATTTGTTGATTTTAAGTTCCTTGATTGGGTATTAAAACTGGGCTTTTGTTAATTGCTTTTGGTTGACTAACCTGACTTAGTATTCAATTTTTATATCTTTAGTTATTTATTTATTTATTTTTGAGAAGTTGAATTTCTGATTTGTAGGATGCCTATAATTGACAAATTCAAAGACATGGGAACTGTTGTTATGGGAAAAGTGGAGTCTGGTAGTGTTAGAGAGGGGGATTCCTTGTTGGTTATGCCAAATAAGGTTTGTTTCTGTTTTTATGGACTTATTTTCCTTCCTGTACCTCTTCTTTGTGTTCTGTCCTTTCTAGTTCTGTTATCTTCTGTTTTGCTGCCTTGTTGAAGTTGAAATAGACATCAATTTCAGGTTCAAGTAAAAGTTCAGGCCGTGTTTATAGATGAAGATAGGGTTAAGCGTGCTGGACCTGGTGAAAACTTACGAATTAGATTATCTGGTGTTGAAGAAGAAGACATACTGTCTGGGTTTGTTTTATCAAGTGTTGGTAAGTTTTTCTTTAGTACTTCGGTTTTAAAATAATTTTGTGAGCCATCTGAAAGGGGTCAATGTTGCAGAAGTAGAATGACGTTGAAATTATTATTACATAAAACCATTCAGGAGGATTTATAAAGACTAAAGCTATTGGTTTGTCTCATTTTCATTCTTATTTCTGCATGTCATTTGAATAGGTTTATCACAAATAGTTTGCCATAAGAGATTCTATGTTGTAGTTGACAGACTGTTAAGTTGCACTTTTTATTCTAGGAAATTTATAAATAAGATCTATTTTATGGTTTATCTGGGGCATGTATCGACTGTATTGCTTGTTCGAAAATTCATTTGAATCAAATACATCAGAAGAAAAATCCTTTCATTCTAAAATGGTGTTCCATCACTTCCTTTGGCCTCCCTTGTCTAAAATGTATAAACATTTGCTGTTCAATGTTTTTGTGTGGTTTATGTGTTTTCATACCTCTTGCAGCAAATCCAGTACCAGCTGTTACTGAGTTTGTGGCTCAGCTGCAGATCCTTGAACTGCTGGACAATGTAAGTATGATTGATCCCTGAATTTGTTTTAGTTTTGTCAATATGATAATCTATGGTTAGGCTACTCAATCCTTATATCTCTAACTTCTCATATATTAATGTGAGATGTTGACATTCTACCGAAACTTCTTTCTAGGCTATTTTTACTGCTGGGTATAAGGCTGTTCTGCATATCCACTCTGTAGTTGAAGAATGTGAGATTGTTGAGCTCTTACAGCAAATTGATCCTAAGACAAAGAAACCTGTGAAGAAGAAAATTCTCTTTGTGAAGAATGGTGCTGTTGTTGTATGCCGTATTCAGGTGCATTGACTTGGATACTAATTTTGTTTAATATCTTGCCATATTATGATCTTCCCGGGGCCTAAAAATGAAAATGAAAAAGGTTTTACTCCCTGTTGTTTGGGCTGGATGATCACTAAGGTTATGTTTGCAAGTTTTGAGGGGAGGGGAGGGCATTAAAGGGGAAGGGAGGGAAGGAGAATGGGAGGTTTGTCCTCCCCTTGTTTGGGAGCATAAAAATCTCTTATTTTGGAAAACTATAAAATTAGCTTTAGGAGGGTTTTGAAGAAATCCAACAAAATCTTTCCTTCCTAAATTAGTACTCTCAAACAAGGGGAAGGTATATCTAAACCTTTTTCTTCCCTTTCTTTCCCTTCTATTTAAGACTTGCAAATTGACTTGGGTTTATTGCTGGTGTGTAGTTTATTTTATAGATGTGTATGCATGGTTTCATTTCATATAAATACTCTTTACAGGTTACTAACATGATATGCATAGAAAAGTTCTCTGATTTTCCCCAACTTGGGAGGTTCACTCTTCGTACTGAAGGTTGGATAATTATTTTATCTGTTTTGCTAATGGCTTTCTTATATTAATATACGTGAACCTTACGTTGTTTGCTCTGTCTTGCAGGAAAAACTGTTGCTGTGGGAAAAGTAACTAGTGTTTAAATTGTAACAATTTTAACTTGAGGTGAGAATATTTAAATACATTGTTGCATGTTTCTCTTGTCCTGCTGCTTTTACTTTTGTGGTGAACACGGTCACATTAAGATTCTGGTTTCTCTTCATATTCCCTGCTGCATTTTTATTCCCCGCTGCATTTTTATTCCCCCCACCCACACACACGCACACAAAACTTAAGATTAGATACCTTCAAAGCTTGAGGTTTTCCTGCTTCTTCGTCTTCTTCTTCCTCATGCAGTTAATGGAAAATTGATTTGAAAATTAATTGGGTTCGTGTGTTTCTATGTAATATCTATAGATTCTTCTAGTGTTGTATATTCTCTAGAGACACTATGACAACTCCTCTGCCACTGGAAATTGCTGTCATATGCTGGGTCATGCATAACCGAAGTCAAGAAACTTCATTTTCTCTATTACAAATGCACAGTCATCCAGCCATAGTTTCATCATTCAATTTTTGTCTGGTTTTTATTTATCCATTTTATCATCATCTTGTGCTCCAACAGATCAATGGGCAGGGCGAGAACTTTAAATAGCAAATTGAGTGGCAGCATTGAGGCCTAATTCTCAGCATCAAGTTTGAAATATTTTTCATTTTGGCATCTATTTTGGTTTACAAAGGTAGTATTAGTTCATTCGAGTAGTTGCTGCAAATGCCCATGTAATCATGTATTATTTATATGCGGCCTTAAAATGCCTGGCTGATTCACTGTATTGTGAGTGAAAGCTTTTCCTTGAGGTACCCATACATAACCATACAACTTTTGGATATATAAAATGGGTGATTTTGTTATTATAGAAATAGGGTTATTTTGGTAGAACTGATTGATTACTACGGCCCCGGACTTACTATATCAATCAATACATCTTTTCTTCGTCCTTATTTCTGCAAAATATGAATCGTGACATTTTAGTATTGTGAATTGGTTCATTGTAAATTTGTTCAGTTCAATTGGGCCAATAAAGTCATTGGAATGAAAACTGAAATGGAATAGCTTAAACAATCATACAGATTTATAAATTGGATATTGTACTCTAGTATCATTATTACTCTTGGCATAATTAACTAAGCCATGTGCCTTGTAGTCACAACTTTGACATCTGGATTTCTTATGGCTTTAAGCCACATATCAGCCACTATTCTTGAGGAAATGCTCCACAACAAATCTTGTCCCTTCGACCATGCCTGTTTTCCTTTCTTCCCTGCCTTTCCCATCCCATAAGCAACCAGCCATTGCATTGTCGTTAGCCTCTTCTGCTCTGAATCCCATGCAATTCTCTTTGTTCCACTCCTCACCTTTAAACCTCCTACATGCATGCTCGTTACTCTGAACCTTCTCTCCTCTGTGCTAGCATGTGTTGCATGAATGAGTACCACTCTAGGGCCTCCCACTGCCTCATATCGTCTAATTGGATCGCGAAGCTGCACCACCAATATCAGTGTGATTTTTTCACATTCTTTGTAGCTTTGATCCTTGATCCAATCCTCAAGTGAAAAAGCAGAAGCCAAAAGATCTTTACCATCTTCACCTGTCTTTGTGCAGAGAGGAGAAACATCAAATGGAGCTTCTTCCTCAGACATATCTGCTTGAATTTTCAATGCTTCAACTGTCATAGACTCAATCTTCTGCATTGAAAAGGCTAGAATTTTATCAGCAGTAAGTGGGTTTTCATCCACATTCCAAAGCCCAGTGGAAATTCTCTCTTTCCTGCCTGTACTCATTGCATTTGCCATGCTTTTCAATGAAATAACTATGCGAGCAGCACTAGAACTGGCTCCTTCCTTGTTTCTCCCTTGTATGATAGCAGAAGCAATGCCTTCAAAAGCTACCTGTTCTGGAGTTTTACCCATTATTTCGTCTATGGGCATCAAGGAGAGAACTTGAGAGCTTAGTCCTTCAAACCCAATGCCAGCCAATTTTTGAAACAGTTCAAACCCAGTAAGGGATTGATGTGATGCCAACACAAATGGCTTTGACATCTGCATTGCTAGCTTTGGAGCATCTTTTCTAGCTGCCAAATTATCTAAAGGATTCATGGAAGCCAAGTAGCCTCCATCCCTTGTTTGAACCACACAACCCAACCCTTTTCCAAGGTCTGGGAGATACACTTTGGAATCTGTTTCCTCAGAATCCTTGTGTCCCACAAGTTGTAGAGTGGGAATTTCAAGTTGACTGGGTTTATAATTGTATTCTTTTGTTTCTTCATCCTCAAGCATCTGAAGAAATTCCCTCGTCACAGTTTCTTCATCTGCATCTAGTCTGTGTGACCCTCTTTCCTCCTCTGTGTTCAAAGCCTTATTATCTTCTCCCATCATATATTCAAGAGCTTTTAACTGCTGGGCAATTGAGTCAAGCTCACTTAACCTTGTTAAATGTGAATGATCAAGCACAATTTCCTTGACAACCTCACTCGAAGCTGACTTCTCTTGCAAAGTTTCCTCAGATTCTTCTTCTTTTTCCTCTTTCTTCTTCTCTTGAACCTCAACTCCTTTATCTACAACTTCGAAATCCGGAAGATCAAAATCTTCCACCTTTGCTTTTTTATCATCAAGTTTCCGGGTAGAGGCAGAGGAATCCTGAACTGGGTCAGGCTCATCAAGATTCAAATCATCCATTCCTTGAATATCCCCTGCTTCTTCTCCTATCGACGAAGGAGTCCATGCCTCACCTTTTCTTGTGATCCTTGGACTAGGCATACTAAACGATGTCTTAGATTGTTTTCGAGCAAAAGAAGATAACAAGTTTCTAGATTTACCAGACTTCGAATTCGAGTCCTCTCCCTGATCATATATTTGAATCCCTCCATCCTTCTCCATTACTTGGAAGCCAAGTTTGAGAACCAGTTCTCCTCCTTTTGCCTTCCCAGAAAGGCTAAAGCTTGTGTCCCATTGCCCAACCCGGGTGCCTTGCTGGCTTTTCTCAATCGATTCATGAATCAAGTTGCTCAAATCCACTGAGCTTCTTCCAAAGTCAATCTCTTTAGCATCAACAGCAAAAAGGTAAATCCAAAATGGTCGTGGCTCAAACTTGAGCTGCTGCTGCTGCTGCTTTCCACTTCCAGGTGTGCAATAAACATGGCATCTGATGAATAGCGTCTCTTCGAAATCTGCCGCTCCTTGCGAAACCCGAGAAGGCATTGTCTGAACAGCACCATCCTTTGTCTCCTTCTTTCTAACACAAACAGAAAGCCTTAGACCATTCATGGAAGAAGGAAGGCCTTGAGCAGTGACCACTTCAACAGAAAACAAACAGCTTAGTTTCTGCATTCCAATATGAGACAGAGCTCTAATAGGCTTCCAGTTCCAAATTCCTTTCTTTTCAGTTGAAGTTGCTCTCTCATCCAACTTTTTGATTTGTGGCTGAGTCTGTGGTGCCTTTTGCTGGCTTGCATGGTCAAGCTTTGGTCTTGAACTCCATGGAGACAAGGACATGCGTCGGGCTCGAGGTTTAATACTGGGTTTGGCATCATCCTCTGTAGAGGAAATAAATGGAACTGAAGCTCTTGGAAGAGCAAGAGAAGTAGTTCTTCTAGTTGTGATGGTTCTCTGTGGTTGATACAGAGTTTGACTCACAGCTTCCAATTCTTCAAGGAGCTGAGCATTGGAATTTCTCTTAGCAGTGTAATCAGCTGCCATTCCTACAACAGAACAAGTGTCTCAATGGAATTACAGAGAGAGGGAGATTTGGGACGAGGAGGATAAGATTATCACATGGTTTGCAGTTTAACTTGACGATGAAGCATGGAAATTGCTGGTATTTTCTTTAACCAAGAAAATATGTGGAGGATAAAATGATGATTGGTGGCTTTGAATTGTTCTCTCTCTGAGTCCCACTTTATCTGCTTGAGGATCATTGGAGAGCTGCAAGACAAGTTTGAAATTGGCTAGCTGGTCCCAGATAAATTAAAGTTGGTGTCTGCTGGATAGCTGTGGTTTGTGGCTATGTTCTATATGTTGTCCATTTCATTCCAAATTAATCTCTATTACTAACATCACTCACAGCATCAGATTTCCCAATACAGATGGGACAAAATATTATCTTGTTTAATTTTCAGTACAATCCATGATGAAAGAGACCAATTTCCTTAATCAGGTTTCTGGTTTGATGTCCATGTGATTTGGCTTAAAATTTTTCTCTTCTGTTGTTTGTGGATAAAACATTGCTCTTCATGCATTTGCCCATTAATTTACCTTTCAAATCGTGGTTGGGTTGCTTTGATATTGAGGCATTCTGTTTAGCCTCTTGTCTTCGTGAGTGCTGAGTTTTTTTTTTTTTAAATGTAAACCCCTATTAATGATATTATCATATCAAATAATAACTAATTTAATTTAAATTGAATAGAATTATAAGAGTAACAAATTTTTTTATATCAAATTTTCATGAAGAATTTCTTATAATGGGAAAAAGATTCTAAAATTTTAAATTTATTTTTATTTAAAATATTTTGATATTTAACTTACTACTAAATAAAAAAAAAAAAAAGCAATACACAATATGGATTCAACTTATTCATGAGAAAAACATTTAAAAAAATATTATGTAATAGATTGAACTTCATTATAATTTAAAATTAAATTGATTATTTCATATAATATTTTATAAAATCTAATAATATTATATATATAAAAGTGTGAAAATAACGTTAATTTATATTTTTTTAAAACTATTCTCACTAATATTCTGTTTATGCAAATTTGCATATACCTCCCTAATTAGCATGCCAAAAGAGAAAGGTAGTTTTTATTATTTTTTGGGCTACTTTTGGGATTTGGCTCCGTTTGGTGCCCTACAGAATAGATTTATTCTTTTGAGTTTGAAGTACCCAGTCCGATTCTGTAAGCTCCTCTATGGGTCCGTTTGATTTGTTAAAAAACAAGGGACTGGACAGTACAAAATTTTTTGTCCCTTGTTTAATTTGTAAAAAATCACAGTACTGGACAAAAACTTGTCTATGGTACTGGACAAATCCTTAAATTTTTGTCCCTCACCAAACCATAGGACAAGAATTTGTCTAGAGTACTGGACAAAAATTTTAACATTGTTATCTCTCAAACCATCTTATAATTCTCTATATCTTGGCTCATCAAATCAATAGTGGTAAGTTCTAACAACGGTTATCAATCGGCGAGATATTCACAACGGTAGGTGACTGGCAAGGTACCGACAATGATCAACAACCGACGACGCTTTTTTAAATTTTATATTTTTATAAATTACTTTAATTGTTATAAATATTAAAATTATATTATATATTTTTTTAAAAATAATAATATAAAGTATTACTATAAATTAGACAAAAATGATATAAAATTTTTTGTCCAGTACGTTAAACAACAAACAATGGACAGTACAAAAGATTGTTCTATACTTTAACTCTTTGTGCTGTGCTGTTTTTCTTGTGCTGTCCAATACTGGTATCAAACGCACCCTATATCTTTATAATTATTCTTTAAGAGACCAAACGGACCTTAAACAGTATAGTTTAGCCGTTGCTCTCACTCTCTCTCTCTCTCTCTCTCTCTCTCTCTCGGTTTTGCTTTCAGCTACTCGCAGAGTCGACTTCTTCGATTCTCTTATGGGACTTTCGGCGGCTTTTTACATCTTTATCATAGCTTTTCTTCAAAACCCTAATTAGCTCCAAATGACACATTTGTAAATTGACCAATTTTCGAGTTGAAATAACTGTAATAATACCGTAAAGACATAAATTTTAAGAAAAATGTCAGACCTCGATCCGTCCAAGAAAGTAGCCGATAGATATCTCAAGCGTGAAGTCCTTGGTGAAGGTACTTATGGAGTCGTATACAAAGCCATTGATACCAAGGTATCCCAATTTAATTGGGTTATTCTTCATTATTTATTTATTTATTTTGTGAAATTTACTTCTTCCGTGGAGCAAGAAGCGGACTTCGAATCGAAGTTTCGATCTATTACTGAACATTGGACTCTAGTTAGTTGTAAGTAAAATATATGAATCAGAGGAAGATTGCCTTAAAATAATACGAAAATTTCTTAAAAGTTTGGATAATTTTCTTATTGTTACTATTCAGTAGGGTGCTTATTTTCTTGGCTTCCTACTGTAGAAATCCTATGAGTCTTGGGGTATGAAGAAGTGACTGTTACCATTGATTCTGTGGCAGCGAAAAACTTTAAACTTTAGTTAGGTTCAGCACGGGTTTGGTAAAGTTATGAGCTAGTCGCTTATTTTCGACTGATGACAATTTGGTTGTTTTTTTTTTACAGTTATATCTGCATTCTTATTTTGATGAATTGCCCTCTCATTCTGTGGCAGTAGTATCATAATATGGCATGTGGTTTTCCTATTTATAAAAATGTATTCATTTGCATGAACAGACAGGGCAGACAGTTGCAATAAAGAAAATTCGGCTTGGCAAGCAGAAGGAAGGCGTGAATTTTACAGCTCTTAGAGAGATTAAACTGCTTAAGGAGCTAAAATATCCAAACATTATTGAGTTAATTGATGCTTTCCCACATAAAGGGAATTTGCATCTTGTGTTTGAATTCATGGAAACGGATCTTGAAGCTGTTATACGTGACAGAAACATTTTTCTTTCCCCAGCTGATATAAAATCTTACCTTCAGATGACGCTAAAAGGTCTTGCGTTCTGCCATAGGAAATGGGTTTTGCACAGGTAATAATTTGTTGATTTCTTGTTATACTTTGTCATATAATTCTTATTGCTGATCTATAAATGTCTTTTATATATTTGCAGGGATATGAAGCCAAACAACTTGTTGATAGGATCTAATGGACAGCTGAAACTTGCAGATTTTGGTTTAGCACGGATATTTGGGAGTCCTGATCGAAGGTTCACTCATCAGGTTTGCTTTATGTGTTGCATCCCTTTGAGCATGTAGGTCCCATACAAAGTCAATGGATGTAAAACTCGAGACTTTTTTGGGTAGTAATGTGAAATTTGAAACTCACATAATCTCTATTATGACATTCTTCTTCAGTAAAGGCAGCAAACATTCAGTGGATTTTACCTTGAAAATTTCATAATATAGCATGGGTTTGTTCCGAAGTTTCATAATGTATTTTAGTGTATTGTATTTGATGCTCATTTGCCGTTGAAATTGAGCAAACAAGAGAAGAAATATGATGTTGGAAGTCCCAAAAAATTGATCTCTTGGAGTGGAAGTAGACCAAATTCTTTAGTTATGGGATTGTGATTCTCTACTTTATTCATATATTATAGGATCCTTGAGAGCTACAGTTCTATATGCTGAATCTGTAGGCTTCTTACTCCCAAGTTACATGGCATCCAACATGCTTTGTGGAGCCCTTTTTTCCTTTACATTTTGTAGCATCTTATAGAAGTTGCAGTGCATTATTGAACATGACATTTCTTATCATTTAGTTTTCCTTTTGGCATTTTCTTCTGTCCATAGACCTACATGGTTGAAACTTGTATTATATGACTAGGTGTTTGCTCGGTGGTATAGAGCACCTGAGCTATTGTTTGGGACCAAGCAATATGGTTCAGGAGTAGATGTTTGGGCTGCAGCTTGTATATTTGCTGAACTTCTTCTTCGTCGACCGTTTCTGCAGGTAAAGAAATATGTCATGGTGACTGGGTTGTATGGATTATGTTTTCTTATACATGGTTCAATATAGAATAATATGCTTTTGGTTCGATTTTGATCTTAAGTGTTAGGCATTACTTTGGCCATTTTTAACCATCTGTCCTTATCGACTTGTTAAAAGTGCTATCTGATTAAACCTCTGAATTCATCTCACTGAATTGGTTGTCATCTCAGATACTGCTGGCTGTGGTGTTTGTATGCATCATCAAAATGTTTATTGCCATATTCATGCTCTGATAGTTCATTATTGAGAAAGTGCATAGATGTGAATTGTGATTATTTTGCATTGGTTGTTCATTCATTTGTGTTTGTGCAAACAATTAAGCATTCATAGTTGATTTTTTTCATCAATTTGTCTTTTTAACTTTTGATAGGGTTCAAGTGACATTGATCAATTAGGAAAGATATTTGCTGCCTTTGGGACTCCAACACCTTCTCAGTGGCCTGATATGGTATACCTTCCTGATTATGTCGAGTACCAACATGTTCCTGCTCCCCCTCTGCGTTCATTATTTCCAATGGCAAGTGATGATGCTTTAGATCTGTTGTCAAAGATGTTTACATATGATCCCAAAGCTAGAATTTCAGCACTGCAAGCATTAGAGCATAGGTATTTGTCTTTAACTTTCCATTTAAGAAACTGTAAGTTTCTGTTATTCCTGTTTTATAACTTCTTCCTTTCTAGGTACTTTTCAACTGTGCCTCTACCTACAGATCCTGATAAGCTCCCTAGGCCTGCCCCCAAGAGAGACTCTAAGGCTTCTGATTTCAATCCACATGAGGGTCCAACTGTATTATCACCTCCAAGAAAAACTAGGAGAGTGATGCCAGGACGTGATGGATTTGAAGGAAATGCATTGCAAGGAGGCAAGATAGATGAGCCTGTTGGTGATTTCAGACAGATAAATGGTGAGAATACAGGCAAGAATGAACCAGCACCAATGTCAATAGATTTTTCTATATTTGGATTAAAACCTCCAAATAGACCTACAATTAACAGGTAAAACAATGATGAGCATCTAGTCACTTCAAAGCAGTCTAATAATTTGCTGTTGCAATTGAGGCAATATAGTTCTTCATCTTGCACATGAAACCCTGAACATTTTGTGCACATTAATTCATAACTTACTACTAAGATGATGTAGGTCCCACATAGGTCTCACATATTTGTTTAACAAGTCCCGCATAACTTACTACTAAGATAATTTCAGTTATCAATTTTACTTGTGGTGTGGATACCACTTATGGTATTGAATAGCAAACCATGATGTATATCTTTAAGTTTAACAAGTCCTCTCGTGCAAAAAAAACTAAGCATGAATAAATTATAGGTCCTCCACACTGATAAAGTTTAATTTAATTTTATTAGGAAAATAAAGGTGTTAAGGATCAAGCTCTTGACACTTAGTCAAAAAGGCTATGGTACAATATTAAGAAGCCAGTTATCCTAAAAGTTTAAGTTGTCAAGAGAAGGCTTTTAAATGGTCTAAGAACGCCATATATCAAACCTTGAAGCATGAACAAATCTTAGGTCCATGCTACCTTGCGATAAAATTTGATTTTATAGAAAGGGAAGTTATATAAAGGGATTTCATGATTAATAATATTCCAAAAGGGCATCATGTAATTCATGTAGCCAAATGCATCTAGTGGGATAAGGTTTATTGTTATTGTAATTGTGCTTTTAATTATTTACTTGGGGAACTTTCATCTAATTTTTTTTTTTTAAAAAAAAAAAACTTGTTTAAACAATTCTGGTGTGCAATGTGAAATTTAGATTGGGCTGACCATATGATAGACAATAAAAAATATGATTCACATTAAGTTTGTTTAATATTTTTGGTTCTGTAATGAGGCTTGAACTTCCATTTTGCAAGGTTAACCTTGTATATGTAGCCAAAACAACCATGACTGGGTTTCCACACAGTGTATATTCTATTTAATTTTTGCTGGTGTCGTTGAACTAATCGGTTGAGGCTTGAAATAATGGCTTTTCTGCTGGTATAGCTCGTGGTAATCCTGGTTGATTTGCATTTTTTTATCTGAAGTTCACGTGGTTTGTCTTTCAAGATTTTTATCCCCGTCATCAGGGAAGTTTTGTAGCTTTTGACTATTTATCATTTTTATATTCCATTTGCAAGGAGTTCTTGCAGTCAGCTTGATCATGCTTAATTATCAAGGAGATGTTCTTGCAAAGCATGTAGCTCATTTGTTGCTATGTTTGCAGCATGATCTTTTTGTTATCTTTCATTTTCCTGTTTATTTTGCACATGACATCTTGAGCAAGCTGTAACCTCATTCTAATTTCAACTTGATTTCTTACCCTTTCCTATCATGCACTTGTAACTGGCAGATTCTTGTTCTTTTCTACTTTCTGTTCCTCCTTCCCCCGTCCCACTCCCTAATATTTCCTTGTTTTTGGTTTATACTTTATTGTGCATGATGTATGTTTGAGGTGATTTCTTCATTGTTTTTTTTCTTTAAATTTCTGTTTGCAAGTGGTGCCGTTTAATTTTTTTTCCTCGTTCTGGTTCTGCAGTGCTGACAGATCACATTTGAAAAGAAAATTAGATCTAGAATTCCAGCAACCAGAATAAGAATATCTATGGCGGAGCATTAGTATACAAGGGGTATACATGCTGGTCTACATTTGACATAATGCAGCATCCTCGAAGGGCTTTGAGATTTTGTGGCGCTTTTCATCTCTCTGAAGCTACTGTGGACTTGTAGATGTTTAACGGAAGAAGTAGCTTTTGGTAAAGATTAGTATCATACTTCAATTTAAGCGACCCAAAAAATTAACTGTTCTAGAAAATTTTATTGTATACTTACACACAATGCCCCCCATTTTTCTTTTACCAGAGAACTTGTATCTTAGCCCATGTAGGCTGTAATTTTGAGGGAATTTCTGACACTTTGAAAGAGTGTAATGGCTTGGTGAAACTGAATTTAACACAAATTCATTTATTGAACGTAATTTGTATACTTTCTCAGGTGATTCAGACTGGCATGATGCCATCTTAATTTCTGACTAAAAATGATTTATCCTTAACTATCATATGGTGCTTTATTTTGATTTTTGACTGCAAATAACCTGTACATTTTTTTACCACAAGTGAACGACCAACAATGGGTAGTGGATCATGACAAAGAAGGATGTTATTGCCTCTCCTGAATGGGAGGGTCTCTGAAAATTGTACATCTGCTTTCAAAATTTATAGTTTTTTTTCTTTTCCATAATAATGGGAGATCATAAATAGAATATGCCAACTTTCTATAGCCTTTTTTTGCCCGGAAAAGAAAGTCCATGCCCTCGGGAGTAAAGACATTGCAACTTCATGATATTATGCCCTCGGATGTCATTGAATCATAGACTCTTTCTGTAGCCTTCTTTGCCTGAAAAAGAATAAAAGGTAATTCATTTGACAAAGAGAGAAGGGCAAGAGCACCCTAGCTATCTAGTCTAGCACTCTGAGAGAAAACAGAAAAAGTTAAAATTCACCTCTTTCTCCCAATCAGTACGTATTGTAATGGTAAGTAGAGATGCCACTTGAACCACCAATGCACATATGATCCCCAGCCAAAGCCCCTAGACAAAACATTTCACTTCATTACAATTCTTGATAGGTCACAACAATCGAAGTATAATGTTATGATTAGTTATTTGATTGAATGTTTAAATAATGGCTGATTAGAAGTAAATAGTTCAAGAAGTGAGACAATAAATATTATCTTTATTATAAGTAGACGTATTTAATTATTTTACCTTGCCACCAACGTGCAAGACAAAAGCTAATAAGACAGCTGATGGAATCCCGACTAAATAGTAAGATCCCAGATTGACATAAGCACCAATTTTCTGCCAACCACATCCTCTAGCTGTGCCTGCAGTTAAACAAGATAAATATCTGCATATATACGTCATCGTACATGGTGTATAAATTGAATGTATCACTCAAAAAACATCCATTTCAATGAGGAAGCAAAAAAAACCTGAGAGAACACACTGAATTCCATCAAGGAAATTGGACACTGCAAGAATTGGCAACATGATTGCTATATATCCGACCACTTCTACCTCATTACTATAAGCATAGCCCCAAACATTGCGTATTAGAATCAAAACTGTTCCAACTAAGATGCCCTCAATAATGGTCATTACTAAGACAACTCGCACTGCTAACCGTGCAGCCCGTGGATGAGAAGCTCCTAGCTCATTCGAGACTCGAACACTGCAAAGAAGCATGGAGAAAATTACTCGAACTAGCTAGATCAATGCTAGAAAGCAAAAGATGGGATGAAGACAGAATCTTATGTTTATTTCATAAGATTGCCACAGATTTCTCAGACACTAAGTGCTGCAGTACTCACCTTACAGCACCACTGAGTCCGAAAGGGATCATCCAAACAATTGCTGCAGTATTGAGGCTGAAAAGCACACACATTTAGTCAGCGAAAATTGAGAAAGATATTGTCTTAGCTAAAATGAAGATTGAATATGAAAATAACCTGACAGAAAGCACTGAGGTTTCTAGTGTTGGATTTGGAAGAAGACCAGATAGGAGAACCATCAATTCAAATGACCACATTTCCAAGCTGCTCGGCAAAACAGGAAATTGACAAAGAAAACATCATTAGGACATCAAACAGAATGGATTTTCCTTCAGCAACAAAAGTGATTGTTGACCGCGGCATTAAGAAATGCAATTACCAAACCATAACAGCTGAAGGGATGGCAAGTCTCAGGAAAGCCGGGATGTCCTTCAATGACTCTCTGGTAAAACCTTTCCATGTTTTTGCACATGAAGGAGAAAAATTGACATAAAGTGCCAATGCTATGACATTAATCCAGTAAGATATGCAATTTGCCAAGGCAGCTCCTCTGTTGCCTAGTCCAGATTTATATACCATAAACCAACAGATAAGAATATGCAGTAAAGTTGTAAATCCAGAGATAAACATCATTGGGAATACAATATTTTGGGATTGTAGGAATCTGTTCAAGCACTGGAGAAGAGCATAGGCAAAAATGCATGGAATCAGGAAGCAAGCGTAGTTTCCAGCTTCTGTGGCAATATCTGGATCTTGGCCACAGGCCATTAGAATGGACCTTGTGTTTGCCCAAATAACTGCAAGGGGAATGCTGACAATCAGAAGAACAAGCATAGCTCTCTGCATGTGTGTGCCTAGCATCTGGTGCTGCTTTGCTCCATATGATTGCCCACATAAAGTATCCAAAGCACTTGCCATTCCTTGCTGTTTGAACCAAGGAAATCTCATAGATGTTAGATACTGGAACTAAGAGTGTGTTTCCAACATCTTAGAAATTCGCTGACATGAAAAGAATAAACTTGTAACTCAATCACACTTGGCAATGGCAATTTTCTCCATTAAGAGCAGGGATGGAGGGAATTTTTGAGGGTGGGAACGAGGATCATACTACTTGTCTCATGGGAGCATGAATTGAGAAATTACTAAAATGCTCTCTATTTTAAAATTATATATATATATTTATAATGGGATATTCTTGTAATTTCATAACACTACTTGCTTAACATTCATAGTTTAGCACTACTTGCTTTGCATCACGATAGACCTCAAAGATACAATAAGTTGGTAAATTTAGTATCAAAAATTTTAATTTTTAACAAGAAAAGGTTAAATTTGTTTTGGATATAATATAAAACTAAATTTTTAAATTGGATGGTTTATTAATATGGTATTGGAGCCTCACTAACTTGATAATTGAGAGATTAAGCATGTTGAATAGCTATAACATAAAACCGTTACAAGACCTCTACTTGACAACTTAAGTTTTTATAACTAAAATAAATGGCTACTATTTTGGGAGAATAAATACCAAGGAATCCATGAGGGCTACTGAGTAAAAACCACACTCAGTCTATACTTGCCATGACTAAAACAACCAAAAGAAAACTAAGAATTTAACACTTTAATGAATCTCAGGGAAGCTGAGGAAAAGACAAGTTACCAGTAAGCTAAAGCCAGTGACTGTTGCAAAAGAAGTAGCCATGGAAGCACCAGAGAGAGGCAGTTTTCCGAGATGCCCAACAAACATGACAGATATAACTTGTAGACAATAATTTAGTAGATTTACAGATATCAACGGCCCTGATAACCATAGCTGCTTTTTAACTTCTTCAAAAGACTCACTTCTTTGCTCTGAATCAACTTTGAATCCTTCTTCCCCTGCGATTCGAATCAAGGAAGATCGTAGAGAATCCTTCTGCTCTTCTCTCTCCATTGTATTACCGAGACAGAAACAACATGTTGGGAAAATTAAAGAAATAAATAGGCCAGTTGAGGCATGGAAAGGAGCAAATTTAGCGGTTCACAACTTGAGAAAAAGTTGTTTTTTGGCCGCTTTACATTATTAACAATTTTATTAAGATATTTTTATTATTTGTATAAAAATTTTATTTTTATTTTAAAATATAAAAATTTATTTTTATTTTTATTTTAAACTATAAAAATTTATTTTATTTAATTTAAAACATATTTTTTAAAAAAATTAACAATAATTTAATGAGGTAAAAATAATTTATTTTTAAAGATTTTTTCTATTTTGTTTTATTCATCTTTAGATTTTGTGTGAGGCAAAAGAGCATCTTTCTTTTTTATATTAAAAGTCTAGACTATAAGAAAATTTTAGTCAATCGGATAGGTGACATTTTCCAAGTTTGAATTTGATGAGGTTGGAATAAAAGAAAAAAAAATATTTTTACAACATTAAAACCCAACTAGAAATGGACTCAAATTTCCTATCGTTGCAGTAATTATACAATCAATTACAAATTATTCAATCTATTAAAGTTGCACAATTAACACAAATCAACCGATCTACGATTGACTACAACGACAAAAAATTTAAATTTGCTAGAAACTTAGATTATCATAAAAATGAAAGGTAAACAGTCAACGAAAATGTCATGTCGAAGTCACTCATTTTCTATTCAAGATATTGTAAAATAAAGACTCTGTTCCTCCTGACTTGCTGTGTTTCTGGTCATGCGATGCCGTGAAACACAGACATGACTGACATTTGCATGTTGTAATTTTGACTCGCCTAGAAAATAATATGGATGAACTGAAGCATCAATGCTGAAACCAGCTAGCTACTATTGCCAGAAGAGATGATAAATGACCATTATGCGTGTGAAGTTAACTACTAGCTACTGCTTCTCAGCTCAGCATATACAAACCATTAATACAGTCCCATGTTCACACTTAATTCCCTTCATACTATAATATGATACGATGCCGATATATTCAGAAGAAACAGCAATAATACTCTCACAATACATGGCTTACTTATTTTTATTTTTATTTAAAAATATAAAAAATTATTTTATTTAATTTAAAACATAAAATTTTAAATTTTATTTTCTCATGAATGATATTTAAAAGTATAATGGGGCAAAATGTCATCAGACCAACGGGACCACGGCTCATTTAATTAACCCAAATTGACTCCCATACTTTCCACTAGATACTGTCGGCTTCAATTATTTAGATAGAAGGTATACAAATCGAACACGTCCACCAATTTAAAAACCGTATAAATATAAAACATAAAACACAGACATAAAAACAATAATTTCTTACCCTCTAATAGTCAAAGAAAGATAAAGGATTGTAAACATTGACTATTTCGAAAACAACAAACTCTTGTATTTTGTTTTTTCTTGGTAAGATTGGGTTTCAATTTTTTGTCTTTTATAAATTAAGATATTTGAGTAAATTTTTTTTTTCTTACACTATAGTCAAACTTTAAGAGTTTTTTTTATAGGCTAATTAATCACTGCCCTAATTTTCAACAATAAATAAATGTAGCATATGAAATATGCATTGTCTTGTTCTTTTTGTTGATGAGATATTTTCTTGCTCATTTGTATCATATACTAGATTCATTATGTTTATTTATCTTTTTATATTATTATTGTTAAATTACATGTACATATGAAGACAAAGGGAAGGAAGGTCGGTGATAACCCAAGTCCTTACAAGTAATTGAAGAATAATTTAGGTTCTTGAGTCTAAATATCATATATTGAATTAATTATCCTTTTATTTTATAATAATATTATTGAAAATTAAAAGAAATATTTGTTGATTGAAGTAATTCTAGGTTCTTTCCAATTAAGGTCTCAATTTGATTTATTCATATTTGTACAAGATTAATGTTTTTGAAGAAAATTGAAATTAATAAACTCAAGTCACCTTAGCAATTTTATTTCTCTTAATAGTTTTCTTGTAACCTTGTAAAATGTAAAGATAAGGTTTAAATTTATGATCCAAGTAAAAAGATTATAATCTCTAGCCAAGGTGCAATGGGGCAACATCTCCACACACACACACACATATATATTAACAAACCTTCCTACTACTGCTACCTCATCATGCACCCTACCAACTACAAGAAATGATTCTAATTTGATGACTTAATTAGAACCAGCTTAATCCAATTTCCTGCCAACAGATAGCATTCAATCATCTTTGAGATTTATTTCATTCTAATCTTTGGTTAAGTTCATATATAGCGTTTATAGTTTATTTGACTTGTTTTTCTTTAAGCACTTTTGATAAAAATCACTTTTGTATAAATTTTAAGTGTTTAGATTGATTTTTGAAAAAAAAAAAAAAAAGAAGCATTTTCAATTTCTTATAAGCTAAGAGAGTTAATTTTAGTAAAAGCTCATAAGAGTGTTTTTAAAAAAAGCAAAAAGAGTAACCATTCATTACTTATATGTATATAAATATTTTTAGAAGCTAAGAAAAAAGACTTATTTTAGTTTCTCTTACTATTTTTATACTCAAAAAGCATTTTTATTTAAAACTAATCTAAATAGGCTCTAATTTCACTAAGCGGATTGAGAGAGCCAACCAAGTTTAATTTAAACTGATTCTTCCTCTCAAACCAATAAGGTGCAGATAATTTTCAAACAGAAGTTCAATCTTCAAGTAAAGTTGTCATTAAGTGTGGAATTCTGGTGATATCATATGGAGAAGCAATAATGGTATCCACATTTTTAACAAGCTTTAGTTGGTTAATAGCTTTCAAAGCTGGAATCAACAACGTAAAACAAACATAACCCAACTAATCATTGAAAAGCATGCTTTGTCTCAACAGTCAAACACTGAGTTTCTTCCCAAGTTTGTTAGTTTTAAACAAACCCGTTGGAT
Organism: Bauhinia variegata; assembly: GCA_022379115.2. Taxonomy (NCBI): domain Eukaryota; kingdom Viridiplantae; phylum Streptophyta; class Magnoliopsida; order Fabales; family Fabaceae; genus Bauhinia; species Bauhinia variegata. The sequence continues at coordinate 5,608,848 of CM039429.1, read as the reverse complement.
TATAGTGCTAACAACTACGCGGGAAGCAGCATTTTATAGAAAATGCACCTCAGCAAGTCTCCCATTGCCATGAACAAGTGTCTAAAATTTTTGCTTCACTGTCCTCTCAAACCTTGGACTAAAACTGCTGCAGAAAATCTTAAGGTCATCCACTCTAATCAACTTTTGATCAGAGATGATTGCATTCTAGTCCAGGAAAAAAGTCAAGTGCTTAATTGGGTAACAGAAAATGGTTTATGATACAATATTGGCCAGAAGCTTTAGTCGATATGAGCAGAAAAGATTGGGATATGGAGCATTTGCTGTCTGCTTATTGATTATTTTGAGCATTTACACAGTGTTTAAGCCTTACTTAGGTCCTATTCATGACTGTAAGTGCTTAAGTTCTTGCTCTATATGCATTTGCATTAGTCACCAACTTGACAAATGGCCAAATATGCAAGGAGTTTTTCTGCTTTATGGTGTTTCGGAACAGTTTAACTCTATCTGAACTATGAATACAATTGCTGTGATTTCGTATGATGATGTGCTTTTACTATCAACTTATTATACATGTTAACTTTCTGTAAACTTCACAGTGAATCTGAAGTTGTCAGTGGGTGTTGGAATCAAAATGTTCATGGTCAGTGAAACCAGCAGCTCTCAACAAATAGCCAAAGGTAAGATTTGCCTAACTCATTAACGTTAAAGCATTACGAGCCAGCTGAAATAGCACTAAAATTCATAATGAAATCTTCTTTTGGTTAGTGATTATATGGAGACAGGACCACTAACTTTGTTATTATTCTTTGTTCTACAGTTGAAGGTGTGGTAACAAAGATTCTTGTCAATGAAACCAACACTTCTCCACAAATGGTTCAAGGTATATATATATATATATATAATATTTTCAATCTTAAGAAGGTTAAAACATGATAAGCTAGCTCAAATCTGCTATGTATGTGGTTTTGCCATGCACTTCCTTCCCTCTAACTTTGAAATCTTCATTTTCAATTAAAGATATCGTGAGAAAGAATGTTAATAAAAAGAGCGTCTCTCCTCAAATAGGTGAAGGTACGAATGTTGAAGGTGTTGTAGCAAAAATTCTTGTCAATGAGAGAAGAACCTCTCCTCAAAATACTGAGCATCTTGTAACTAAGATGCGTATTAATAATAACAGCAGTTTTCCACAAATAGCGGAAGGTAAGATTTGCTCAATCTCAATTAGCTTGTTTGGATTGGCTTTTCTTTTTATCAATCAAAAGATTTTTTTTGGCAAGAAATTAACACTTCTATTTAACTTTATATTGTTTGAATTGTCTCTAAAAAGAAAAATAAAAGTATAAATACTTGTTTCTTTAGGATGTTTCTAAAAAAAAAATAGAAACTAAATTGAATATTCATGTAAAAAACACTTCTATAAGTTAAAAAAGTTGCTTTTTACTTTTGCATCTCAAAAACATTTTTTTTTTAAATTCAATCTAACTACTCAAGGAGCTAACTTGTATCTTCATTTGAAAAGCACTTACAAGTAGTGTTAAGATTGTGATTCTCAGAATTCTTTAATTCAATGTGATTTTTATGTATTTTCAGTTAAACAAATGATAACGAATAAAGTGGAGCCACTATGCACTTCGGAAGAAAGAACAGATTTTTGTGAGACCAATGGAGACATCCGAGTCCAAGGGAATTCCTCCTATGTTTACATTGTGTCAAACGAAACCAGCATCATAGCAGAAAACATGTCATGGAGAATAAGACCTTATGCGCGAAGAGGAGATGGATTTGCAATGAGTCATGTAAGAGAATGGTCTCTAATGGCAGTGAAGAGTAGCCAGAATGTCCCTCAGTGCACCAGAAATCACAGCATTCCAGCAGTCCTGTTTTCTCTTTCAGGGTATGCAGGCAACCATTTCCATGACTTCACCGACATTATCATTCCACTCTTCTTAACTTCAAGACAATTCAATGGAGAAGTACAGTTTCTCATCACTGATAAGCACTCTTGGTGGATTGCCAAGTACCATGGAATTCTAAATGAGCTCTCTAACTATGAGCCTATAGACATTGATAGAGATGACGGAATCCATTGCTTCCCAAGTGTGATTGTGGGTCTCAAACGGTATCACAGAAGAGAGCTGTCTATTGACCCTCAAAAGCACTTCTATTCTATGAAGGACTTCAGGGATTTTCTGGGAAGTGCTTATTCATTAAACAAGGTAAAAGCCATCAGAATCAGAAACGGTCAGCATAAAAAGCCTAAGCTCCTGGTTCTTACAAGAAAGAGAACAAGAACATTCACTAACAGAGGTGAAATAGTGAAATTGGCTAAGAGCTTGGGTTTCAAGGTTGTTGCTATGGAAGCAAATGGCAACATTTCAAGGTTTGCAGGGATTGTGAATTCTTGTGATGTTCTAATGGGAGTTCATGGGGCTGGCCTCACTAACATAGTTTTCCTTCCTGATAATGCGATTTTCATTCAAATAGTGCCTTATGGTGGGATTGAATGGCTTGCAACAAATGATTTTGGAGAGCCCTCAAGGGATATGAACCTGAATTACTTCGAATACAAGATACGGTTAGAAGAAAGCACACTTATACAGCAATACCCACTTGACCGTTTCATTATAAAGGAACCCTTTGCGGTTCAGAAAGCAGGATGGGAAGCATTTAGGTCAGTTTATTTGGACAAACAAAACGTTATGCTTGATGTTAATAGGTTTAGGCCAACTTTGCTGAAAGCTCTTGAGCTGTTGCATCAGTGAGAATTTTTTTCTTAAAGAACAAGTAAGCTTGAGGCTCTGCTATGAGTTTGGCAAATTCATTCTCATTATTTCTTTGTGTTTCATCCTCGTTCATCTCCTTTCACATTGATTTTCACTTTCCAACAATGAGAGTACAGAAGAAGCAGTATTGCATCTCCTTTCATCTGATAGCAGATGTATGAAAAGGGGAAAAAATTTAGACCATGTTGTATCATGCAGCCATTTAAGCGGTTTATTACTGTAGTTTATTTTTAAAATTATTTGTTTATGTATGTAGCAAGGAAATATCTGAATTTTTAAGTTGCTGATAATTTCTAAGAATCGTGTATGTGACGTAGTGTAAAATCTCAGATTCACTTATCTTAGGATCTTTGTGCTTTTTTCATTCAATTAGAGTATCTCCAATAGGTTACTTTTTGAGTTACTTAACTAATTGAGTAATGGTTCCTACAAAACTGCATTATTGGGGTGTGTTACATTCGGTCAATTTTTGAAGCAAGTTCTTAATCTGGTATTCTTGTTAAGTTATGATGTAGTATTACAAATAACCATTAGGGAGTAATAAGTTAGCATCACTGATTACAAGGGCATATCATCTTAAAAGATAACTTGAAGTAGAAGAAAGATAAAAGAGATAAAATGAAATTGACTAAAATTAAACTGTTTTAATTCTGTTTTGTATCAATTTTTACTACATTAAGAAATTTGCAATATTTTTTACATTTTATTTTTTTAAAAAAATTAATTTGGACATCACTATTGCACAAATCAAGTGAGAAAGAATTGTCTTATTAGATAATTTTGATTAAGCCCTACAATTGCACAAATGCTAGAGAATTGTACACAACTCTTATATCAACTTTCTGTGGGTCAAGGATGCATCTGCTACATAGAAATTGGGGTGGTTGGAACGCAAGATTTGGTTCTTCCCTTGGAATCTGGATGCAAAGAGAAGAGTGACGCTCTGTAATAATTGAGCCTATGCTTCTAGATACAAGAAAGGGAGGGAGGCAATATCATCTAATATTTCATTATGTGTTGTTTCCTTTCACAAAAATATGGAGTCCTTTTGATTGCAAGTACAGAAGAATCCAAAGAGGAGGGCGAGAAAGAGAAATAGCACGGTAAAAAGCTAATTCTTATATAATTTTAAGAGTAAAATCATCCCTAGATACAAACTCTATATTTCAACTCAATGATCTGCATAGCTTTAGGATACTTCTACAGTACCAATACCATGATGTTTCTCCTAAATCCTCATTCCTCCTCCTAACAAGCATTTTGTCTTACAGCACAAGTAATACAGAAAGAATGCGTTAGTTGTCCCTTGATCCAAAATGTATACTGTCAGCTCCCCTTTCTGCAAGAAAATTTCCCCATTGATTGTACTAACTCCCTCTTCTCAATCAGTGAATCTCTGGAGATATTTAAGTGTGCTTATGGTCCAGGCAGACTCTGGAACTGGATGCAACAACCCAATACCCAAAAAAAGGGGGTCAGGTCAATATCTGTCAGATCTTAATTCCCTTATACACTCGCTTACAGGATGACGACTGGAAAGACCATCATCGCATCTAATGCACCATTACCCTCAATATGGTTTTCCTCAGTAAATAATCATATTCATAAATCTCGAGACATCTTGGTCTTCTTTGGTCACTTAACTCCATTTAGCACCACTGAAGGAAGCCTTCTGCTTTTTCTTTTTGTTCTTTTTCAGAAGCATAGACACATGATCAAGATCATCACAAGATGAACGTGTATCCCCCTTTAACCATAGAACAGCCTCAGATGCAGCATCCATTTCTGCAAGTTTCTTGTTATTGCATGGCTTCCCAACAAAATTCAAGCCATTGAATATGACGGTAGAGCGGAATTGATTGTTTTTCAGTTGTTTTGTTTTATAGGTTGGCGGATCATGTCCAGCCCTAACAAGTAATGTTTGCAGCTGGTTTTTGAAATTATGAGCCTCGGGTCCAACACCACTTTTCATGTCAGTTGCCTTTTTTGATGGTAGTAGCACCTGACGACCAAAGACAAATCTGCCATCACACTGGTCCTCTGACACCAACAATCTTACAGCTGAAAGAAGCTGCTCGTTATGTGATTGAATATCCAATTTGGGATCCATAAGCTGCAAAAATATACAGATCATAAAAATTAATCATGTCAATGATTCACGGAAAGGGTGACAATACTGGAAGAATTTGGCTATGTAATTGAATAACATTTGAAAAACAAAATAAATCTTGAACGTTGCAAAATATTTAGTATGTGATCAATGACATGTATTTACTTTTCTCTGTATAAGTTCCTCCAGCTCCTTCTTTAAGCTTAAGTAAGTCTCAGCTAATTGAGGTTTCATGAAAAACTCCAAGTAGCCTCCCAACATCTTCAGGTGACCATCCTGTCAAAAGAAATATATATTATGTTCAGCTTACCATGTAGCATAATAAAAGTGCAAAATAGATTAACCAGTACTTAAAATCAAAAATAAATTATCTTGGAACATTAACTTACTAGTCCACCTCTGGATACTTTCCCACCAAATAAGAGGAGAACAGAATCAGATACACCGGTTGAATCCCGCAGGAATACTGAATTCACTTTCACTTTTTCGTTAAACACTAGCCAAGGGAAAGGTATTCTGGGTACAGCAGCATTTACAGAGTTCTATAAAATGCACCAGAGGTCATAATCAAAAGCCAGAAATTACAGTATTAAAATCTTAATCAAACATGACCATAAAATTCATGGATGGAGGTACAACATCAAGCAAGCATATAGAAGAAGAGAAACTTACACTGTACAGAAGAACCTGACCATCCTCCATTGTTTTCAGTGCTATTGTCTTGTCTTTATTCTGTAGAGCACAATTAATGAGGGCTCATATCCACAAAATTGGATGTGGTAATCACAACACTAATTTACAAAAGGAACATTATGGAGGTAATTTCTAATTGTGATATGCAATTTAAAATTTAGAGAAAACTGTCATTCTGGTCTCTGTTAGATGTGCCTTTTCTCAAGTTGGTCCCTAATCTTTTAAATCTTTTCAATCAAATCCCTAAATCTTCAAATTGTTTCAATGCAGGAGTCAACCTAGTGTTATGCCAGTGACAGATATTTCATATGTGGACTAGCACAATGCCATGGGTAACATTTTCTGCAGGATAAAGAAGGCAAGAATTTGAAGCAAAGCACCCTTTTGGCCTGACTATTGAGCAGTCGTACACAAAAGCAGAAAACATTACACTGAGGGCATTTCTGTCAGTGGATCCACAATCGAGCTAATAGAGATCCCATACATTTGATTGAGAAAATTTAGAGATTACAGACTAAATCGAGAGAAGGTGCATCTTTTGGGAACCAAAAATTTCATAACTTTGCATGACTCGTATTCTTTTAGCAATGCAATGAGCGAAGTATCTATATCACTTAGGTTTATCACTTAATCACAGAGTAGGGGAAAAAAAAAAAAAACCAGAAATTCGAGCACAATTACATAATATGGATACGGAACAAAAAAGAAAAGAACAATTTGAAAATTAAAATTTAAGTGGTCATACGAATAAAAAGAAAGCAGAATGGATTACCACAACAGAGCATATTCCAGGAAACAAACCCGAACAGAAGACTGCTCGGATCAGATGCTCATCATGACTCCACGTATTGCAATTTTCAGCATTCTGATCAACCAAACCAATATCTTTAAGCAACCAGAAAAATTGCTTTTTAAGTGAGTCAATAGCCCTAAGTGTTTGTGCAGAAAGAAAATTTCTCCAACAGTATTCATAGCCAGCTTGCTGTGATTCGGCATCTTTCCAACCCTCATAAGCTCGGACTAGAGCAAGATGGTCACTATAATCATGAGAAGCAAACTGGGCTTTGGCAGACTCTGCAAGCTGCAAAAAGACAAGAACGCAAAACAATTAAACAGGAAACTGGGTCCTCTCAACGTAAGACCCTGAGACTTTATGTTGAATGGATATTTTATATATCTAATATCAAAGTACAGTTGAAAATCAAAAGATCTAGGATCATAGCAAACTATTGAACCACACATGGTTCTATAACCATGCATGCTCATTTCATTTGGTTAAAACCTACTTAACCAATAAAAAACCTATAATCAACTGGTTGACTTCAAACTACTAAATGGTACAGCATGAATCCAGGCCTCTGATTTGGCCCTTCGGGCAATGGCCTAACAACATCCCAAAACAATCAAGCAAAGGGGGAGCAGAAATGTTAACAATCAAAATAACAGCAACTTACATCCTTTTTGTCAAATGGCATCAAAAATGGATCTTTTACGCTAAGTCCAGCAACAATAGTCATTATGGGATCAAGACAATTGAAGATAGCTCCCAAAATCAACATTTTGCCAAGTTTGGGCTCTACCGGAAGCATTGACAAGTTGCGCCCTGAAATACAGCAACTCCAGATTAGCAGTTTCTCTGTACTGAATAACCCTAGAGAATGCATCTAAAAGCTTTGAGCAACCAATCACAAGTGCTAAAAGTATCAAAGATATCAACATAGAGCAGAATAAGAGCTCTTTACCAAGAACTGTCAAATTTTCATTCTCATCTAAAGCCCCAATAGTCTTCAAATATTCAACAGCATTTTGAACCTGGAGAATGAACATTATTATTGGATGACACTCGTTATAGTGTTATAATAAGCCTCAAGTTGCACCACATGAAACTCAATGCCAACCATCGCATCTCATATTGAATGCATATATGTGATGAAGTTTACCGATAGAGGTTCTGGTGGCTGCAAAGCTCTAGCTAGGAACTCTGAGATACTTCCAAGTTGTAGAGTCTTGATTTGCAGACATAAGGATTGTAAAGGTGTTCTTAAAAGCTCAGGCAATTGGTAATCAGCAAAAGCATCATGTACACATCTGGGATAGAGATGATAACATTCCCCAGGTTGAACACGACCAGCTCTTCCTCTTCTCTGTGGAGGGGTGGGGGGAACAAAAAACTCTGTAAACCATCTGTTACAAATCGAAGCATTCAAAAGAAAGGGGGCAGGGGGACTCATGGCTGGTGTTAGACTACGAATGAGTGGAGTGCTTATGTGAAAAATGGAGATGAAAGAAGTGGCTGAATGTGTGAGAATGGTTCGCCAAAACTTTCTTATTTCTTCTGATTAATTCAAATGAAGCTAAACATACAGCTAATTAGAATTATAAACGGTAAAGGATAAGTTGACTAACTAATTATACAGTAAAATACGTGCATTATCTAATTCCCCCACCCCCCCCCCCCCCCAAAAAAAAAAAAAAAAAGGAAAGAAAGAAACATAAATGGTGAAGAAGCAACGAGATTTGCAAATTATCTCCAATGTCTCGACCGGTTGACTTTCATCTTTGCAAATAATTTTGTTTATTCTCTTTTATATTATTTTTTTATTCATCTTTGCGTACAAAATGGTGCTTCAAGGATCTTTTATTTTCATTCCTTTTATTCTCATCATTTTGCTGTCTCCAATATAGCACCCTTAATAAACTTGTATTGAAATTGAGAGGAAATATAAAGAACAATTCACTAGATGATTAAGAGAACTATTTTTGAGCAGCCATAAATACCTGCCGAGCAGCAGCCTTTGAGATCCAAGATGGAAGCAGGCAAGGAGTGTTATTTAGTGCATCATATGATGTTTCTTTGGCTTTTCCACAGTCAACCACAAAGACAACATCATTAATGGTAATACTAGTCTCAGCCATATTAGTGGCAAGGACTATTTTCCTCACTCCTTCTTCAGGTTTATCAAATATTAACCTCTACATGAAAGAAACATAGCCAAACCCAAAACTGCATGAGAACTACAAATTGCAATGAAGAAGTACAACTTGAAGAAAAATGTTTTATTGAGATAAATATTGAAAATGTTAACATGATATAATTTCTTCCATGTGGAATGTGTCCTGTCAGTGCACTCTCCAAACGAAAAAACATATATATTAGAAAACAAGAAGCATTCTAATATTCAATTGCTTCGGCTAATTTTATTGCCCAAAAAAGTAAAACATGAAAGCTAGATATCATATTTGATAGGATTGCATTGCATTCACGCCTTCTTTCAAGATTTATTCAAAAAATATGTTTTTTTTTTTTCTCTATTCTTAAAACACTCTAAACAAATTTTCAGAAACCCCTTTTTTATATAAAAAATTATTTTAGATAGCAACAGGGAGGCACTCTTTTTCTTTTAAAAAAAGCAAATCCTACACTCTTATAGAACCTGGACTTGGACTAAACTAGATTTACACTGATCTACATGATAAAGCGTTCAACTATGATTATGCATATCCTTTCCAGATTCTCATTAATAAGCTCACCTGCTCAGAGCTGGCCATGGAGCCATGACATGCAAGAAGCAATACTCGACTAGGATCTCCTAATAGAGGATGTGATTGGAGCTGATCCTTTAAAGAGTTTATATCATCCCAACCAGTCATAAAAACCAAAACAGCACCTGGCCTTTCTTTCCTAACAATGTGGCAAAGCACATGTTCAATAAGATTAAAACCAATTGAGTCAGGACACCAGCAGGATAGTGACTCCTGAGTGCGTAGGCTATAGCCTTTGAAGTTTGCAGCTTCCAGTGCATCCTATTCAAAATCTCAAGGGTAAAGACTTAGCTAAAGAAACTAATTTTTCTTTTTTTCCCCCCTCAAAAAAGAGCGGAAAAAAGAAAGAAAAGAGAAAATACAGGGAGGCTCTCTATCAAGTTTCAGTACCTCAACAGTAGAAGCAATCTCACTCTTCCTTTTTCTGAAAGCTTGAGCTTGCTTTTGCATTTTCCATTTCTTTTCTTGACCATAGTCATCAATTTGGTTATAAGGAGTCAGCCGATATCCAGTCATTTCCAGAATGTTCTCAAGAAAATGTACTCGAACTGGGTAAGTAAAACCCTATAAATCATACAAGCACCCCAGAAAATCAGAAGGGAAATTCCTGTATTATTAGCTGCGAAAATTAAATGAAGCACCAGAAGAATAAGTTTTATGGTTTGCCTACTATCCTGCACACAAATGGACACTGGTAACATGGCAAAGAATTCCCAGCCAAGTTTTTGATTAATAAGTGAGTAGTTTATTAGTGTAATTGTCAAACTAAATCATAGTCTTTACTTTTTACTCTATATGCTCATGTGATAAATAAGTGAGAGAAAACTGTCATGTACAGAAAGAAAGAAAATCATGAGTCGTGATAAAATCAAGTGCATAAAAGACACTTATTAATGGAATATAATATAATGGTTCAATTAGTAATACTCATATGAACAGTGGGGATTGACTTTTAACACGAAGGTTAGAGCAACGAGTATTGAACTTACAGGAATATGTATGGTTGGAGCACCACCAAAGTAGGAAGAAAAAAGCTCAGCATTTAAAGTTGCACTCATCAAAATCAACCTCAGCTCTGGGCGGCGACGGAGAAGTTCCTTCAGGACAATAAGAAGAAAATCTGACAAAAGTTCAAAACAATGGTGAAGACTTTTTTTTTTTTTTTCAAAACTCAAAAGAATGAAAAATGACAGCAGACTAGTTCAATTATATAGCTACCTTCATTCATTCCACGTTCATGAATTTCATCAATGATTACATGACTTACACCTTTCAAATCCCTGTCTACAAGTAATCTCCGCAATAATACACCTGTAGTGCAAAAAAGAAGACGAGTGTCCCTTCCCTTCATACCCTCCAGCCGAACTTTATAACCAACCTGCAAGAAGGGAAGGGAAAAATGCAAATATGTTAAGTTGATAATCCAACAATCAGTAATTGTATATTAGTTCAAGTATTACAAGCATTAACCAGCAAATTAGATGAAGAAACTCACAGATTCTCCCAATTTCTCCCCACGTTCTGCTGCAACTCTTTCAGAAACAGACATTGCAGATATTCTTCTAGGCTGAGTACAAATTATGCTACAGGCAGCTCCACGGGAGGCTTCAATCTCAGATTCTAAAATGTATTGAGGAAGCTGTGTCGTCTTACCACAACCAGTTTCACCTGAGACAACAATAACCTGCCGATTTCCATGTATGCTATCAATTATCAGCCAGCACAATCATCTTTAGATCAAAAGGTTAAACTACAACTTCAAAAGATTATGCTAAATATGGACTCCCGTTTCTACTTTCTAGGCCTATAAACTGGGACACTTCAATAACCAACCTCTGTAACACCACAATATATAAAAATACACCATGGTCCGTATGATTCTTTTGCACTTGTGATATTTAAAAATCATATTACATTTTATAGTTTTGCAATTTGATGTATTATATAGTCTTCAAATTCTCATTGCTGAAGAGAAGGAACAAAGAAGAAAATATAGTTTTCCTATTTTCATTTGTTCACTGACCAAAACCAGAGGGAAATGCCACAAAGCTCATCTCTAGACCACAGAATTTCACATTTGTCATTTTTATTCCTATTCTCTAAGATTCTAGACTTCGTGGAATGTCTATTTTCAATTTCTTATTTGTTGGACTCCTAGCTTTTCTAGTTCATTAAACAACTAAAAAAAATGAGCCAAACTTGATGCCATCAAGACCCTAACTGGAGCTTTCCCATAGTTACTGAGATGGCAAACTTTCTGTTTAAACAAAGCTTCTGCTCAGTCAAATAGTAGAAAAAAATGCCAAGATAGTCACCTCATCACCAACACCAAAGTCATCTTATAGCAATGAACTGAACAGAATTAACTGGAGAATCATTATTTACCAATGTATGATATCTAATCATATTTAAAGGATGAGAACTAAGGAAATCTTCCTCAAGCCGTCAGACATACATAAATGCTCAAAGCAAGGCACTTCACCCCCAGAAATATAACACGTTTAAGAGTAAAATCAACAGACAATCAAAATGATATAATATTTATTTTTCCATACTTAACCTGATTCTCAGCTATGGCTTTTAATAAAGCATCCTTCTCTTTGAATGCTGGGAGACTTCTACGAAATTCAAGCATTTTTTGCCCTTCAGGAGATTCCTATGGAAGAAAAGCATCTGTTAAGACTGTTATAGCATTTTTAAATGCAAACAATATGAAAAGAAATTCAAAAAAAAAAAAGAATAAAAATAAAAATAAAACATTGATTTGAAGACCAAAAAAAATCAGATCATGGTGAAAAAATTCATAAACCAAATGCCATCAAATATAATCCTATTAGATACAGATCAATAAGATTCACCATCAATGCTCACAAATGTGTAAATATAAAAAGAAGAAGAAATTTCAATAAGAAAGGGAGCGTACAGAGAAGGAAGGATAAGCTATTCTCCCTAAAGCAAACACATAAAAAAATGCATATAAAAGAAAACATTAATGTAAGAGAGCCAAGGAAACTCTTTAAAATGACTATTAGCCGAGCACCAAAAATAAGCCAAGAAAGCAATCTTGGTTAATTATAATATATTTAACTAACAAATAATAATCTTTCTAATTGGTTAAACAAGGCTTTTTTTATCCATAAAACAGAGGGGGGACAATGTTGTAACCTGAATAAATTGAGAAATCATTCACAAAAACATATTAGCTACTTATAGCTCCAGTTATAAATTGAAGGAAGCACTTGTAATGCGCCATAAAAGTGTGGATTTCATGCCTTTATTTTTCTCACAAGAGAATTCTGTTGCCTCTTTATAACCAAACACACATTTAAACCCACATACTTGAGGCCAAAAACCTCTGTAGGAGTGTTCAAATAATCCTATCAAAACACACTGAATTATTAACTAACTATCATAACAAACATAAATCACTTCATACTAAAAGACAAAAATGTAATAAAATAAAATAAACCTGCCAATCTTTTTGCTGGTTTTGCAGTCGCAAACTTTTTTGCCGAAGGATCTTCTCCATGACAGCACTGTTCTTTGTTAACGGCTCTGGTTGTTCAAAAATTACTTCATCACTACGAATACTTCCACCATTGCTTGATCTATGCAGGGAATCATCTAATAAACTCCCCCTCCTTATAGACTTTTGAGAAAGATGAGCTTTGAGATGTGAATCTACTTCTCTATGAACACCAAAAGGTAAGACAACCTGGAAGAGCATTAGAAGAACAGTTAATTAGGCTAAATGTATAAGAAAGCACAGAGAATTTTCAATTTTCCTAATATCACAAACTTCATAGCTTATAACCCATCAACCAGCTATGTTTGCAGATCAATAATACCAGCATTTTTCATCAAGAACTGGGTATTTTCTATCTAAAGGTCGCTAGTCAACCAACTTTATTTAGTTAATCAAGGTCAATGAGGTTAAATGCTTAAGAAAGCACAAAGTAATTCCTGATACCACAAGCTCCATAGCATATAATCCATTCACCAGTCATGTTCTCTGATCAATAAGACCAACATTTCTGGTAGAGCACTGGATGTTTTTTATACCAAAAGGTTGTTGTTAGTCCACCAACATCATTTAGTTAATTGAAGTCCTTCATAAAGAAATGCATTAAAAGTGGTTAATGTTACTACTTGTTTTCTATGCATGATTCCATTGTAAAAGAACATTGGATATGGAGCATAACGTGATTAATGAAAATACCTCTCGCTGTGGACGCTTATCATCCAAATCAGATCTGTAATTTGGCAGAGGTACTTTGCTAATGGCAACTACTTTTGCATATTGTCGGCTGCAAATGCGAAATTTAATTGAGAAACTGTATAAAAATAAAAGAAAGTGAAGGTGCATTATTTAACCAAAATATGATATACCTGTATAAACCCATCCTGGTTGCCAAAGCTGAAAGTTGCTCAAAGTCACGCCTGTCCTTTTTCTCCCTTGACACAACTTCTTGCTCATCTTTGTTGCGGAGAAGCATTGTCAGCTTCCATCTCCACTCATCAATGTTCTCAAGGGTTGGAACACCCTAATGATCAACAGAAACCAAACCCATCAGTAAGGGCCATACATCTATCACATTCACACACAAACGTAGCAAGTATGGACCAACTCATAGCTTTTGCTAAGAGAAGATCAACAGCAAAAATTGGAAATTCACAATACATTGAATAGAAAAGTATAAATTATCAGATTCTTGCAACACGTTATACTTTCTTGCACAACAATGTTAAATTTAGCACTGGCAATCATCTCAAGTTAGTTTCCTACTTAGAATTAGAATATAATATATTATCAAACTAATACAAATATATTAACATTAATTTTCCAGTAACTTAATGGACCGGATGCTATTGCACAAAAAGAGGGGTTAAGAGGCAAAGGTGATAATTATATAGGTATCTTTATTACTAATTGCCACCTAACTTATGACCCATTAATACTGAAAGTTAATTCCTCTACATAGACTATCAATACCATTTATGCTTAAAATTTGATATAGCAAACTTCAACCCACACTCTTACGTGAAGTTAGTATCATCAGAAAATTCCTTTAGCTCTGAAGCCAAGTTTACCACAAAGCCCTCACATTTATCTTCCTTCCGTGAGCTAAATCTAATTGAACTATCTCCTTAAAAAAAAGAAAAAACCTTCTTAAATGACAGAAAGTATCATCATTTAACTCAATTTGAGATTTAAAAATAAATGAAAATGCTTACAGAAACCAGTTCAATGGAGAAGGGTAAGAGATGATACTAACCAATTGTTGCTGGGATTGAGAAGACCCAAATTCCACATCAGACTCATCACTAGACACATCCCGATACGCTAAACGACCATAATTGGAACTCTGCTGATGCCAAAACGGCAAAGCAATGGTTTTCTGCCTGAACCCCGTACCTTGCCTCTCTTCCCTGTCTACCTCAACGGTCTTTGGCGGTGAGTAGTAGAAACTCCTAAACCCAATTGCTTGGTTTCTCATAGAAATGAATAGAAGAGAAGGTCTTAGAGCTCTATGGGTCTTGAGGGATGAGAGAAAAATGAGTCCCCTCCGCGACATGACGGTTCTGGTAGAACCTTGAAAAATTGATGAGCAGGACATGGTGGGAAATGGAGTATCGGTTTCAGTTGCAGAGTTTGGTTAACATCTGCTGAAGAGGCGCTAGGTTTTTTGGCGGTAAGATTGGAACTGGTTTGTTGTGCTTCCAAAAGTTCCAATGTTAGTGGACGAGCAGTGGCTGCTGTCCAGAGCTCGGCTACTTGCATCCCTAAGCGGATGCTCCATATATAATTATTTTTTTCTTTTTCTCTTCATAGCGTTTTGTTTTATTTTTCCGGATAACCCAAAAAGTTTTTGAAAAAGAAATGGCCCTCTCGAAAACAAATGTCCCCCGTGGCTATGTATGTAGGCTGATTTAGCCCAGTTTATATAAGTTGGGCCTGAACAGCTAACCTTGTGAAAGGCCCAATTTGATTGAATTTCAAAATGGGGCATATATGCCGATGAACCATCGCGAACTTCCTTTGTTTGTTCAAGGAAGTGAAAGACCGAAAACCCCACCCGCCACTCTAGGGTTTTTCTCTTTGATTCGATCCCCAGCTTCCCATTTGCCCAATATTCCTTCCCTCTTTCCGTCCACTCCACACTTCCCGTTTGCTGCTTTCTCATCGTCAATGGCAGCAATTGCACTTCCTCAACCACGATCTTCGAAAACAGAGTCCTACGTCGACAACAAGCGCAAGGAGGACATCCGCCATGCGAACATCGTCGCTGCTCGAGCCGTCGCCGATGCGGTTAGAACCAGTCTGGGTCCAAAGGGTATGGACAAGATGATCTCCACTGCTTCCGGCGAAGTCATCATCACCAATGATGGTGCCACCATTCTGAACAAGATGGAAGTCCTTCAACCTGCTGCCAAAATGCTCGTTGAGCTCTCTAAGTCTCAGGATGCAGCCGCTGGTGATGGTACTACCACTGTGGTCGTTATCGCTGGTGCTCTGCTTGCACAATGCCTTTTGCTTCTGTCACATGGCATTCATCCAACTGTCATTTCGGATTCGTTGCACAAGGCATCGTTTAAGGCCATTGATGTGCTTACTGCTATGGCTGTACCTGTTGAGCTCTCTGACCGTGAGTCTCTGATCAAATCTGCCAGCACTTCGCTCAATAGCAAAGTGGTTAGTCAGTACTCTACGCTACTGGCACCTCTTGCTGTTGATGCTGTGTTATCTGTTGTGGACCCTGCTAAGCCAGACATGGTTGATCTTCGTGATGTCAAAATTGTGAAGAAGCTTGGTGGGACAGTGGATGACACTGAGCTCGTGAAGGGATTGGTGTTTGATAAGAAGGTAAGTCACGCTTCTGGAGGACCTACACGCATGGAAAATGCAAAGATTGCTGTGATTCAATTCCAGATTTCTCCTCCCAAGACCGACATTGAGCAGAGTATTGTGGTTAATGACTACACCCAGATGGATAGAATATTGAAGGAAGAAAGGAATTACATTTTGGGCATGATTAAGAAGATTAAGGCAACGGGTTGTAATGTGTTATTGATTCAGAAGAGTATATTGAGAGATGCTGTGACTGACCTATCTCTGCATTACCTCGCAAAAGCAAAAATCTTGGTGATTAAGGATGTTGAACGAGATGAAATTGAATTCATCACGAAGACCCTGAATTGTTTGCCTATTGCAAATATTGAGCATTTCCGTGCTGAAAAGTTGGGGTATGCAGATCTTGTCGAGGAGATTTCTCTTGGGGATGGGAAGATTGTTAAGATTACTGGTATCAAGGATATGGGAAGGACCACAACCGTGCTTGTCCGTGGATCAAACCAACTGGTGATTGACGAAGCAGAACGAAGTTTGCATGATGCTTTGTGTGTTGTTAGATGTTTGGTCAAAAAAAGGTTTTTGATTGCTGGAGGTGGTGCGCCTGAGATCGAGCTGTCAAGGCAACTGGGTGCCTGGGCAAAGGTGTTGCATGGGATGGAGGGTTACTGTGTTCGAGCTTTTGCTGAGGCACTTGAAGTTATTCCTTATACCCTAGCTGAGAATGCAGGTTTGAACCCAATTGCAATTGTTACTGAGCTGAGGAATCGACATGCACAGGGTGAGATAAATGCTGGAATTAACGTGAGAAAGGGGCAGATTACGAACATCTTGGAGGAGAATGTGGTGCAACCCCTGCTTGTGAGTACAAGTGCAATCACATTAGCGACAGAGTGTGTGCGAATGATTTTGAAGATTGACGATATTGTAACTGTGAGGTAGAATTTCTTTGACTGAACAGTAGCAGAAATATGGAGAGAAATTAAATCATCATCTTGTCTTGTGTGCTTGAACTTGAGGTTTATGTTCTTTTAGCGACTTTTATTACGTAATTTTTAATCTTGTTGCTGTTTCTTATCTCCAAATTTGGAATGGATACCCGTGTGATTCTTCCTGAAGTATCCACTACCTTTGCGTCATGTGTATTGGGAGCTAATCAATGGTAAATCTTTTCCTTGTGCCATTGCTATCTGTAGTTTACATATTGTTGCATATAATTGCAGTTCCCGTGTTTGCATTTTAGTGAATTAAATTGAGATAGTAGATAACTGGTGAAATATTTCTTTTTTCTGAAACTCATTCCACTAGTGACTTGGATGGAAGCACACTTTGATTTCCTTGAATCTAGTGAACCTTGAAGAATTTATTCTTGTCTCCAATATCATCTGTGGATGGAAATTTATAGATTTCACTATTGTAAATGGAGTTGATAGGGTGATAGCTGAGTCTGCACACTGTATGCTCTTCCCCAGCTTTAGATCTAGTAAAAAAGAGCAGCTCGTACCACCTGTGTCTAGGGATTCCTGGGGACATATCAGAGGTAGAATGAATTGTACGGAAATGGGGATTGATGCAGAACTTTCAGCGGATGTAATCTAGCTGCTTGGTCAGTTTACCTTAAAACCTGATATGTTTATAAATCCCCAGAGTACATTTTTTCCCCAAGT
The DNA here is from genome assembly GCA_022379115.2 of Bauhinia variegata. Lineage (NCBI taxonomy): Eukaryota > Viridiplantae > Streptophyta > Magnoliopsida > Fabales > Fabaceae > Bauhinia > Bauhinia variegata. The sequence goes on along the minus strand of CM039429.1, from coordinate 5,591,220 downwards.
TCTAAGCTACAATGAACAAGGAAGATACAGTAAATGTTAGGTATTAGCAAAAGCCCCTTTAGTTGCCTTGAAATTTTTGGGATTGTTAGCAAAATACATCTGTCACGACTGAGTTTGCTTGCGCCGAAAATATGGCTGATGATATTTATTTACACTCGTTATTGATTGCGTGTAAATGCAGCACATTTACTGTGGTGTGGAATTGGTTAGGACTCCATGAACTTGTTAGAATGTTTAGTTGGCATGAGGGTCAACCGCAAAATCTCTCACCCTAACTTACTCTTGCCTCAGCTGGTTTTGGAATATGTAGATTTATTAGACTTATTATGCTGAGAAATCTTGTTCATGTTCTGGATGACATGCACGAGCTCATTCTACGCTTTAATATAGACACTGTCAAAGTTCTCAATTGGAGTTGCGTGAACATGGATATCTATTAGCAGAATCAAGAGGCATTTATCTCTCCAGTTTTGACGTTGTCACTTGGTAATGCAATTCATCTTGATTCGTTGGCTTGTCTGTCTGTCGAGACTGCTGTTCAATATCCACAGGCTTAAAATTTCAGGCAGCAAATATTCCATTTATATAAATCTCTGATATACATGTCATCTGTGACTCTGTAATTTACACATCACATGGATTCTACCGTCAATGACTCCCCGAAGTTTGTTCTCTTTTTTTCTTTTCTTTTTTAATTCAGATCCTATCCCGGCAGTCAATTTTCTGCGTCTGTCAATAGAATGATGTGTCAGTGTCACGGTATGTCTTGTGCTGCTGATGCATCATCTTCTTGATCCTCTTCTTCTGCATCAAGTAATGGCCTTGCCAATGGTGACTCTTGTTTTTTTACTTCACTTTCCTTGTTCTTCCCCCATAGGACTAAGTACAGATCAATCACAATAGGAGTTGCACCCATAATCCTGCAATAAAACATTAAGAATTTGTGTTAAAAAAACAACAAAATGACAAAGGCTTATTCATTACAATATATCATTGAAGAGAACAATGTTGCTTTGTTGAATCACAAGCTACATACCATCCAGCGTATAACTGATCTCCAAGGATTAGAAATGCCATGCCTGCAACTAAAATGGTTTGCACAGGCTGGAAGACGGCAACACATACCGGGCCACCCTTTTGAATGCACCATGTTTGGAGGGATATGACAATGCCCGATGATACCACTCCCTGTAATGATCACATTCACATAATAGTGAGTTAGCCTCAATTGGGAAAACAAACAAATAGTTAAAATAAAATGAATATAGTGCTTAGAACCAAATTTGTGAAATGAATCGGTGTAATGTAGTATTGAATATCAAATAATTTTTATTTAAAAAAAAAAAAAAAAAAAAAAACTCATAAGAGTATCATCGGAGAATTGATGTCAGGAATATTACAGCATATAGGATGGTAAAGAGCTCCTCTGCCGATTGTATCTTCCAATGCTCCAAATCAGTTTCAACAAAGGCTGCTATGATCAAGAACTGGATCAATCCAAAGAAGCATGTGAACGATGTCATTGTTAATTTTGCTGGATACTTCTTCACTACAGGAGCCTGCAGAATTGTTGGCACAACTTAATTCATGAAAATGATGATTGATTGGGTCAGAGTTCATGTTCATGCAACTTTACAAACATTACTTTACTTCAAAATTATTCTAGGTACTAATTATGGACACTTACGTATAAAATAAAATAAAATAAGAGTATATATATGGTGCATTGCACTCCCTCCTTCTAACACACGACTTCTTTTGTTGACACATAAAGTTACCTTTGAATTTAGGATTTCCGTGCCTTTTTTATATAAAAATAAAAAAATAATAACATGGGTGGTGCTAGTTCTATGTACTGATATACAAGAATGAGAAAGAAGCAGCATATCAAGCTTAGATTATCTAGGTTGTCTAAGTTCATTTGGAGCAGACCTGAAAAACCATCCAACCAGCCCATGATAAACAATGTCCAAGCAGGCATATGCAACCCCATTTCCAGTTTTGCATTTTTCTTGCAGATGCATCAGCTTCTAAGATATCTCCTGGTATTTGGAGTGTGTGGGGGAGAATAGGAGAGCCTTTGAAGAGAGTAATTATAGTAGCACCCCCCACACTTGCTATGGTCCCCAGGACTTTTGCCAGTCCATATATGCTTGCAATATTTAGCTGCTCAAACCTGGTAGAGAACTCAAACAACATTAAAAGAAATTACAGAGATTATGAAATGAAATGAAGATGGATATTATGAGAAAACTTGATTACCCTAGAGCTGTGGCCATGACAAAGGTGATGGCAGGAACTGAATTTTGTATTGCAGAAGCAAAAGTTGGAGATGCATAATACAACCCCAACAAGTAAAGCCCTTGGTTTGCAGTTATTCTACAATATAAAGAAAAAAAAATAAAATTGTTATGTGTGGTCTAGTGTGACGAGGGTTTGAGTAATATTTAAGAAATTACAAGTTTAATTATTTCATGTAACAAAAAAAAAAAAACCTTAGAAAAATTAAGAAATAGAGACGAATATAGAAATTAGTTAAAGAGAGGTGAAAAAAAATACTTTTAGAAAGAAAGATGAGGTTGTGGTGAGCCACAGATAACTATTTGCTTACCCCAATAATGCTAAAAGGAAGAACTGAACCAGCAAAGAGAAAGTGAGGGGTGGCCTTTCATTCCTGATTATAAAGACATAAGCATTACTCCATGGTAAATATGACACCAGAAAGAAAAATAATGATAGAAACTCACTTCTCTAGAAAATAAGCAAGTGGACTCAGCAGAAGCAGAGCAATTATATTTCTATAAACAGGATAAACAACTTTGCTGACACCAATGTCTAGAGCAAGTCTAGAGACAATGTGAACTCCCGCAAAGCAGAACTGCAAAACAAGCAATACCACAAGGAGCTTCATTTTCTCCGTCAAAACACTTGCTATTCCCATTGTTTCCTTGTACCAACTTAGACTTGTTAATGGAGGACAACAGAGGAGAGGTGCTTATATATGAAGAGAGAACTCTTGAAGGAATATTACAAATGGTACATTTTTTAATGTCTTACTGGCAGATGCATAAATCCTCAGATTTTCAAGTTTGCCGTATTGATTTGGAAAATGGATTCTTTGCATTTGTTCGTTTTTGCAGTTATTTGCAATCTTCTTATTACACTTTTGGATTTGGCTAAATCTGAAATTACACTTCTAGGTTTAGCCGAGTTTGGAATTGTTGTAAGAAATTACAGTTCTAGATTTAACTAAGAGCACATTTGGTATACGGACTTAGCAAATTTTGAAATGGTTCATTCTTACATTGTGCATGTTAGGTTACTATTGAAGTAGGAATGGTCCATTTTAGGAATGCATGGTTCTTCAAATTTGAGAAAATCACCATTCCCATGGTCATTTTGGATGGGAGAGTGAGTGTTTTTAGTATGTTGAGTGAGATTTGTTTATTAAAAATTACGAAGGTTATTTTGTTAAGATTTATTTCATACCAAATAATATATTCATACATTTTCATTATATATTGAACATAATAATAAAGTTTTTTTTTTTTTTTTTTTTCATTTTTACATTGCACCTTAATGATAGAGGATTCATGCCGTACTGCTTTATGTCTCTACTATTATTCCTCTCTAAAATGCATTTTTTATGCAAATCTTAGTTATAAATTCAACTTCATTTGCTTGTTGACTTTACAATTGAATATTTTAGTGGGGACAGTTTAAAGATGATCATGTTAGCCAGATGGTTAGAGAGTGGCAACCTCTATCATTTTTATTCATGTTTCCATCTTCCCCTTATGAATTCTAGTTGAGACCGTTGTCCCTATCTTCTCTCATTATAAAGAGCAATGATTGTAGGTTTTTTGCAATAAATCTAATCCAACAGGTAGCAGATTCTTCACCCTTATCATAGATAATGAAAATAATTACAATCTTATTGATTAGGTATTTCTTAAAAGCAGACTATGTATTGATTCTCTTGAATGTGTCTCATCAAAGAAAGGGGAAGAATGGGAAAAGATAGCATGTGCTGCTGTTTATGATTCAAGCATTCTTTATGCTTCATAAAGAGACAAAACAGGCCATAGAAGTGGCAAAGCACATGTTTTAGAAATTTATAGCACCTTGAATGCTATACTTTGCATATCGTTATGAAACTAAATTTGCTTTGGTACTTTTTAGATATGGGTTGAACCAAAAAAGGACTCTGTCGTGTGAGAACTAACATAATCAGATTATAAAACCCTAATTAATAAGTGTTAATGTAATTAAAGATAATATCTCATAAAACTCTAATTAATAAGTGTCAATATAATTAAGAATAATGCCTCATATGTGATCAATTATGTTATTAAGTTTTACGTGTGTTTAAATCTTGCAAAGAAAATGTAATGTAGACTTGTGTGTAGAAAATTATAATAGATAGATTATCATAGTTCGAGTGAAACAAAAATTCATCTCTCATCTTTACTTATGTGTCAGTCTCATTAAAGATACACTTTTAAGTATATTTAGGTTAACAAATCATTGTTTCTCCTACAACTAAGCCCCAACGGATCATGGACTTTTATTCCTCATCAGTTATGCCCCTAACTTATTTGTATTGATAAGGTGCTATGAATTGGATTAATAGATCCCTAGAATTTTTTTGCATTAGCTTGATATCTATATAAGTCAAGGATTCCATTTTGATTTCTTTAATTTGAGGAGGAGCTTTTGGTTCAACCAAAATTATATTATCCTCCGAACTCTGCCAACTCCCGTATACAACATAACTGCCTCTTGAAATACTATACTTAATCGCTATTCATGAACCTTCTATAGATTGGTTTAAACAAGTCTCATGAAATTTTATCAAATACTATGAAGATGCGATTAGATGAATGTGAGATGATTCCTCACTGAGATGACCATATATTGTGTCTGCTACGCCACAAATAATAGGAAACAACATTTGTTATAACAAATGGATTATAAAATTCTCTAAATAAAGGGTCGTTTGTTACAAGGTTTATCATTTCCTTTGACTAAACCTATATTTTTTATGTCTTGTTTATTGTCAAACCAAATTATTCAATATTCACCTTGTGTAGGTTAAGTCTATACCACGTTTTAAAACTTTAATTGGAGACAGTCTTATTAGAAGGGATATTATTGAACTCTAAATATGAATATCAAATTTAAATTCAAGTTTACTACACTGCTCCTTTTAATTTTATTTTCTTTTCAACATTCAATTTTATAAGTTATTTCTCACTAGTCATCGTTGGCTTGCATAATTTTGTTTCTACCTTCTGCTAGACATTGAAAATTTGTGTGGTTCGTATCAGAAAAAAATCAACTTCACAATTTGAACATACATCTCAAATTCAACGATCTCGATTAAGTTGCATACAGTAGACAAAACAAGGTGATGTGCTGTAAAGCCCCTGCAACACACTAGAGCCACAATCAAGCTATACAAATTTACATAGCTCTTGGAAGCATTTACACTAACTTAATGGAGATAGAGACTCTGGAATTAGTTGCGCTTGAACACAATAACAAGTGCAGTGCAATTGTCTTTATAGGCAGCTCACAGCCGTGACTGCTAAATTCTCCTACAAATATTCAATCATATAAGGAGAAAGCAATGCATAAAATGTTATCTTCTTATTGTTTCAAGTCTAGAGAAAATCAAAGAAAGAAAACGACTTACATTTAATAATTTCTGAACAAAATCAACAAATACCTGTTACAAACGGGAAATGCCATTTTCGTCATCATTATAGTAAGCTCAAACAAGAAAAAGAATGATGAATTGCTCTCTATCGGTAAGGTCAAAAGAATGAATATCTGGAATTGCAACAACACCCACCTGCAAATAAGATTGTTCCTTAAGATTATACATCTCAAAACACTAAGTAGAAAGTTAGAAACTATTAGTCCAGTCAGTAGAGTGAGCCACGTTATCCGGCTATATATAGAGAGGGAGAGAGATGAAGTGATGATAACCTTGATAGAGGTTAAAAAAACACTACTGCTTCAGTTTATCAAATTTACGAGTCTCTGTTTCAAGATCAGATAGATAGATGTGGGTCCAAGAGTTTAAAGGAAAATTGACTGTATGATCATATTTACAAGTCTCCGTTTCAAGATAAAATAGAAAGAATAATTTCTAAACCAGATGTTACTAAGATTCTTTTATCATCAAAAAGGAGATGGAGATAGTGAGATACATATAGATTTCTTTCAATCTATTAACAAAGAGATCATGTAATCTTTTCCAGGAGTGTGTGAGGCAAACCTTTTCGAACTGGCGATCTCCAAAAGCCCTTGAAACTTCCAGACGCCCCTGTAGTCGTCCATTTGAACTCACAACACCACCAGCCTCAAAGTAGAAAAGCAATTTCGTCCATATGCTATGTGCCTATGTAACTTTTATTATACGTTATCCAGATCTATTGGGATAACTGGGTAATGTGGCTCGCTTAAGTGTGTCTACAATTGTTACAGCTTTTGACAACAAAATGTGATTATTTTAAGTTAATAATCAACATATGGGTGCGGGTACTCCACAGTTTCAGAAAAAGCCTCATCTTAAACAAATATTAAAGTGGGGATGCTTGTCAAAGAGAGATAGAATGGGTGGAATGTGGCAAATAAAGAGGTAAATGGCAACTTTAACATACTGCAGCATAAACCACTTGTAGCACGGGCATTGTAATTATAAATTTAAATTTTTATCAGAATCTTTAATTAACAATTATTGTGGTTAATAACTAATATATTTATAAAAATATATTGAACTACAGAAAGATGTGAAGGCACTAGTGCCATGCTCCTGCCATATGAACTGTACATCAGCTCTCATTCTCAATATGCTTTTCCTGCTTCAATCACACTACCAGAAAGGAAACCCTAGAAATTTCTGAACATATATGAAAGCAGTATCCGCAAATGTACTTTGTTCTGTAGCACCGTCCTGCCATCCTCCTGATAACAATGAATAGATCTCAGCAGTCAGCAAGATAAAAGAAAATTTTAAGGGAAGAGTGTGTATGCTACCCCTTGGACTATCTGGTTAGGGTGAATGCTCAGAATTTCAAGGAAAAAATATGTAGATTTACTATAGGATAGATTGTGTTCATGGCTTCTCTCTGGTGCTATGCACATGGTTTTGTTAAGGGGATAACCTTAACTTCTATCCAACCTACAAAATATTAACCTAGTTACTTTCTCCTCTTTAAATTGCAAGACTTAGTTTCCTCTCATTTACCTATGGGTAAAAGAAAAAGAAAATAAGAATTACTTAGTTCAGTTAATTTAATTGTAAGAGGTTATCAGTTAAAAATAAAATCTATAAACTCAAAACTTGAATTACTTTGGATGAAAATAAAAATTTATTTTACAACAAAACTTAAATAGAATAATATAATTAACATTAAAAAATTACTTTACTAATTTCATTCTAAAAGTAAGATAATTATAATTAATTGAAATCCAAAATTAATTTCTTTTAACTTAATTAAGTTAAAGTTATATATAAAAGAAAAGTTTATTATCATTTTAGTGTTAAATTTTGGGTAATTTTATATTTTGGTGCGTTTTTATTTGACTCTTTTGACGTATCACGATTCACGAGTTCTGGGTGGTTCTGCCCAAAACATCCAATTTATTCATTGCTGTATCTAACACTCAGCAATTACTGTCTCCTCATATTCTTTTATTAATTTATCTCCTGAATTTCAAATGTTGTGTCACCAAAAGCGTGCCCTCTCTCCTCCGTAAGCACTCCTGCCCCTCTCTGTCTGCTATCTATGATTCTATGTATGTATTCTTTCTTTGGCACTTTCTCTCTTCTTAAGCTAGTTTCACCTTTTTCAGGTTTTCTTTTATAACACTGGAAGATTTGTGGTTCAACTATGGCTCAAGTGTTTCTCCCACACTAATCCATCAAGCTGAAGTCTTTCGAGTTTTAATCGCGTCGGATTATCGTTTGATGGGCCTATGAATTAGTGTGTGCATATCTAGTTATCTAGGGTTACGATTTTTTTCACTTTGTACTCTGTTTTTCTGTCATATTTGGGAGGAACTTATCTGGGTGGCTTTTGTAATTTTTTATTTTTTCTTATTTTCATGGTCGAAGATCATAGCTTTCATTGTTTCCTCCCGATACTGTATAATCGACAATTATCTCATTTTTATAGTGTTTCTTTGTTTATCTTGCTTTATTCGATTTTTCTGGAAAAGACTGTAAGATATCATCAATAACTAATAACTGTTATATTCTCCTATTATTGAAGCAAAAAATATACTATAATAAAAAAAGTTGCATCAATTTAATATGGGGAGCCCCGGATTGAGCAATCGCAATAATGGGCAACAGCGATTAGGCATTACAGAACCCATTTCTTTGGGTGGACCAACTGAGTATGATGTGAACAAGACCCGTGAGCTTGAGAAGGTTCTGTTTACCCTTCTAATGATATACATTTTTGATTTGTAAGCTTTTTGAAAGATTTTGTTGTGCTGAATTTGGATTATGGGTGTTCAGTATCTGCAAGACGCTGGATTGTATGAGAGTCAAGAGGAGGCTGTGAGTAGGGAAGAAGTGCTTGGCAGGCTAGACCAGGTTGAATTTATTTCAATTATTGCATATTTGATTTTTAATTAAGGAATAGAAAAGAATATAGCATCTCGGCAGGTGTTCTTGAGTTGAGTCACGCTATAATTCATACTTCAATATTTGTGTCATTTTATTACCTGCCATACAGGAAAGCTTTCTACGAATTTGTTTATTCCAGTTTTGCTGTTGTAAAATGATTTAGATTGTGAAGACTTGGATTAAATCCATTAGCCGTGCAAAGGGGCTGAATGAACAGCTGGTGCGAGAAGCAAATGCCAAGATTTTCACTTTTGGCTCCTATCGGCTGGGGGTATGAAGCTGTTCTTATCTTCCATAGCTTTGCATTACATTTTTCTTGTATCTAAGCTTGATTGTCTTATAGGGAAAGGATGCTAGAAGGGAGCATTAGGATATCATTGTTGTATGATATGGTAGAGCCAGTAATCCTTTATGCACTGCATAATTGAGGATGCATGTTGTTTGCATTTGACATATATCTAATTTGGATCGGACTTTGTTATTGTGCTTTTTGGAGAATTTTGGTTACTTGTTTGCAAATAGGAGGTAATTGAAAATTTTCATAATTTCCAAAGGCACGATACAAGGTATGGTTCTGGAGGAAGAGAGAGCATAGGAAGAGATATAGAGTAGGGAAAGATCATGTATAACGGCCTGCAAAAGGGTTTGCGCTAAGAACGTATTGCAGGCAGCAAGCATGTATTTATTCTTTTTCTTTTCAATTATCAACTCTTCTACCCATCCATCTTCAGAAACCAATGCAGCAGTATAGAAACTGGGACCAAAATCATGGATGACTAGCTATGAGCTCCTACGTGTTTATTTCAATGGTTCTTTTCTTTTGTTTGTTTTAATATTTTTTCACCAAATTTTCTTTCCTAAATTTTATAGGTGCATGGTCCTGGTGCAGATATAGACACTCTTTGCATGGGACCTAGACATGCAAGCAGAGATGTATGAGATTCCTTTACATTTTATTGTGCAAATTTGGTTTTCTCGGCTCATATCTACTGTCTCTTATTATTTCCATTTGGATTGGTCTTAGGAAGATTTCTTTGGTGAGCTAGGTAGGATGTTGTCTGAGATGCCAGAAGTAACAGAACTGCACCCTGTGCCTGATGCACATGTGCCAGTGATGAAATTCAAGTTCAATGGCATTTCCATTGATCTCCTTTATGGAAAATTGTCCTTGTGGGTTATTCCTGAAGTAAGTTCCCACACCCACACATATCTTCTCAAAATGTGCTTGATATACTTGAGTCATATATGCACTGGATTGGATATGTTGTTCTCTAGAGATGTTTGAGCAGTCTGTAGGGAAGGAAATTGTATGTTGTGAGATGTCCTTTGTTTAGATTGAATTTACACAGCACACTAATTTTTTCTCTAACCTATAAGTATGAAAGATTTGTACATCCTTGGCTGGTGGTTGAGAGGAATGCCCATAAGAAATACAAAAATCATAAAACGCTTTACAAATAGGTTGAAGCTGTGCATTTGGCAACTTTGAATTAACTTCTTAGAATCTAGATAGGTGATATACATTTCCCTTCATCCAGGCTTCTTGTATGCATACTGCACAAATCTAAAATTATAGTTGTATTTTACCTTTTTATTAAATTGTATTTGACCTTTTGTTTACTTCTTAGTGATACTTAATTTTATGTGACTTTGTGAGGCAGGACTTAGATATATCGCAGGAATCAATATTACAAAATGCGGATGAACAAACTGTCCGGAGTCTTAATGGTTGTAGAGTTACTGATCAAATCCTGCGTTTGGTTCCAAATATTCAGGTGGTAGATAAAATTTTAAACAGATATGTAGACCTTTCTGTTATTTTTGCTATAGTGTTCCTATTATTGATTGTGTTTCTGTTTTTGGACTACAGAATTTTCGCTCAACCTTGAGATGCATAAGGTTATGGGCAAAGCGTCGCGGTGTTTATTCAAATGTATGACAATATTCCCCTGCGAGATGGATTGGTTCTTTTTTCTTTTGGGACCTGAATTTATTCACTATTAGTGATTATGCTCTTTCTGATTTAAGCTGATTTTTTTTTGCCCGCACTATTTCTGGGCAGGTTGCAGGTTTTCTTGGTGGGATAAACTGGGCACTGCTTGTTGCTCGAATATGCCAGCTATATCCCAATGCACTTCCTAATATGTTAGTATCTCGATTCTTCAGGGTATATACTCAGTGGCGTTGGCCAAATCCAGTAATGCTTTGTGATATTGAAGAAGGATCTCTTGGATTTCCAGTTTGGGATCCTAGAAGAAACCCCAAGGACAGATATCATCTAATGCCTATAATTACTCCTGCTTATCCTTGCATGAATTCTAGCTACAATGTATCTTCAAGTACTTTGCGGATTATGATGGAGGAATTTCAGAGGGGAAATGAAATTTGTGAGGTATGATATGATGCTTTGAGAAATTATGTGTGTGTGTATTAGCAAACCATGTGGCCTGGTTTTACTTGAGATGATTTTATCGTGTGTAAAATTTCCTGTAAGATAAGATTCAAGGCTCCCATTTTCTTTTGTTGGGGCGATTGGGTAGCCCATACACTTTCTGCAAACCACATTACTCTGCCCCAAAGTATGGGACTTCTAGGCTGGTATTATCATGTTCAACTATGGAGGTAGGACAATATGTTAAGTTTATGGAAGATATGAAGATTAGTTATAATGATTTGGTATACTATGAGCCCTCTTTACAATATAATAATTTGAAAGTAGATGCTTTGCAATATTCTCCACTTTTCTGGCCTAGAAAGAGTCTGAAATCATTATACAGGTAGGAAAAATTAGTTTGATTTCTGGTTGTTAGCTTTGTGTGCTGGATGACAGCAAGTGTGGATAGTTCTACTGTAATAATAGGTTTTATGTTTCTACCAAATGCGGATGAGAATACTACTGTAGTGTTATTTATATTGCTATCTTATTACTTGTGGGAAAATTTAATTTATTCAGTTGAAGTAGTCTGGCTGTTATTTTTATTAGTCTTAATCTTACTTTCTTCTTATTTTGATATTTGAATTGCTTCCTATCTGATGTTTCTGATATGTGATATGTGTAGGCTATCGAAGCTAACAAGGCTGATTGGGATACTCTTTTTGAGCCTTACCCCTTTTTTGAAGCATATAAGAATTATCTACAGATAGACATTAGTGCAGAGAATGCTGATGATCTTAGAAACTGGAAAGGCTGGGTTGAGTCTCGCCTCCGCCAGCTGACATTGAAGGTAAAATTTTGTAGAACAATTGTTGGGTTTTTTTACTTTTATTTCTTGTCCATCTTCCATGCATAACCTAACCTAATTAAGCTGTCCTGTAAACATATAGATTGAAAGACACACTTTTGGCATGCTTCAGTGCCATCCGCATCCTGGTGATTTTCCAGACAAATCTAGACCTTTCCACTGCTGTTACTTCATGGGTCTACAACGTAAGCAAGGAGTTCCAGTAAATGAAGGTGAACAATTTGATATAAGGCTAACGGTTGAAGAATTCAAGCATTCTGTCAACTTGTACACCATGTGGATACCTGGCATGGAAATCCATGTATCGCATGTAAAACGTCGGAACATACCTAACTTTTTATTTCCTGGTGGTGTTCGACCTTCTCGCCCATCTAAAGTAACTTGGGAGAGTAAGCGGAGTTCGGAATTGAAGGTTTCTGGCCAGAGTCAAGTAGATAAGTCTCATGAAGTTAAAGCAATTGAAATAGATGATGAAAGGAAGAGAAAGCGGACAGATGATAACATAGAGAATAACTTGAAGAATTCCAAGTGCTTTGTCTCTTTACCTCCCTTCAGCAGGGAATTTCATGATGATGGAACTCCTGCTAGCACTGCTAGTTCGTGTTCTATGAAATATGCTGACACAGAAGCCAACAAAATAGGGGACCAAAAGAGTGAGAACCCTGAATCAAAATCTCCAAGGGAGATTTTTCAAAGTAGTGACACTGATAGATCAGTGAAATATAATACAGAAATCAACAGTATACCTGCAATTACTGATACATCAAATTCTAGAGAAGCAGAGAAGCTGGCTATAGAGAAGATTATTTCTGGTCCATATCATGTGCACCAAGCATTTCCTGAAGAATCCAACGAGCTTGAAGATGATTTCGAATACAAAAATCAAGTGAAAGATTATAAGAGGAATATGAATAGCAGCAGCTTGGATACTTCAAACTCAAAGTCTGTGGAGGGAGCAGAGCCTGTTGTTTCTAAGGAAGTCCCTTATTCAATATGCACGAATGGGGGCTTGGACGAGCTTGAGGTTAACTACTTATGCCTTATCCTTCAATTCAGTCCCTGCCTCTTTCTGTTTTTATTGTCTGTGCGCATGTGTTTATGTGATGGCTGCTTCTTGTTACTGGTGGTTTTTGTTATATCTCAGGTAGAATTTTAGCGTACTTTCCTCAAATGATGTCTGTTGCAGAAATGGCAGAAAACACTAGCAACATGGCAATTGTGGAAGTATATCTTGAGATTTTCTGCATTTCAGAAGATGATATTATAATATTTGTCACAAGAAGCTAGCAAGTTCTTGTATGAGTTGAGATGTCAAACTGATGTTAGATTTGTATTCATTCTCTTCATTTCTTAATGCACCTGACAAAATAAGCGGAGTTACATTTCTCTGTTCTTCTTTAATGGGAAATGCTATATCAATGGAGATTCTCATTTCATGTTGCCTGTGTTCTGATTTCATTTGTTTCATCTGAGTATCGTTCAATGAAAGTGATATTGTTGTCTTACCACGCTATAGTATTATGAAATTGAACCATCTCTGACTGTTTCTTTTCCTTGTTTTGTCTTCCATGGTTGAATTTTTCTTAAAAGCCTGCTGAACTCACAGCACCATTATGTGAGACTCCTGCACCTGTGCCACAGCGGAAGCCGCTGATCAGCTAAACGATCAATTGTGGTAGTGGAACTTGTTAAAGTTTTCATCCTTGATCTAGGAGTTTGAAGTTTATATTTTGGTTATGCATTGTGTCAAATTTAGTTGATTGACTGCCCAATTGTCCTTATTTATCTTCACAGGTTGAATTTCACCTCCTTGGGAAAAGCTGCGGACAAAGGATAGGCCTGGCCGGGACTGCTTTCTAAATGGCAGCTGCCTCGTTCTTCCTTCTCTAATAATGTTAATGCAATGAAAAAACTGCGCTAGAAAAGCCTTCAATTTTTCACCATGTATTTATATATAAGGAGATGTATACTATCTCCCGGAAATAACCGATTTTGATGTCTTCAACTAATCTGAATTTTATTTTCTAATGTATAGCATTTTGAGATCTTTCTTAATCTTGTACATTTTTGGCATTTAGTTTGGCTTATGAAAATACTTTTTTTTTTTTTTTAATTTCAAAATATATTATTTACAAATTCATCGACAAATAAGTATTATTTTTATTTATAAATAAATTTACAAATATACGTTTAATTTAAATTTAAACAAGAATAATTAAAAAATAATAATAAAATAATTTTTCATCTAAACACTCTTAAAATAAAAATATTTTTGTATGTCTTTTTTTGACATTTGAATATATTAAAAATAAATTTATATGTTTTGTATTTAATTTTTTTAATAAAAATTTTTATCAATCAATTTAAACACAATTTTTTTTTTCTATTTTTAACTTTTATTTCTATTTCTATTTTTTGATTTTTCCTTTTCTTGGAAGCGATTTCAAACGACTCTTAATCCATAATTGACTCTTTAATAGATGAAAGACATTTGTAAGCAAACACTGAAAGGCTTTACAAAACCCACCTGAGTTTTCCCGTTTTACAGAACAAACGTCGAACGAGAGGAACTGGAGGAAAACAAAGTGTGGCGTAGCTCCTCGTGGAGCATCCAACTTCTTTATTGGGCCTCTATTGGCCAGTAGACAAATGACTCATATAAATGGATGGAAAGCATTAATTACTATATTAGACATCTGCTGGAATAGGAAATAGATAATTAAAATGAGCCCAAACACCAACACAGTCTAGCGAAGAAGCCTATTCCCTCATGAGGAGGCAGGCGACGGATGTTAAGTTTTGATTGGTTACCTTGCCCATCAGATAACGTAGGCAGAGTTGAGGAGGCCACAAAAGAGCAATTATTCAGGTTCATTCTTTGCTAATAATTGTATGCTTAACATTATTAATTGCGTTTACGACAGTGAAGTAATATGTGGCCTGACCCTTACATAGAACGTGGGATATCTTTGTCCTAGTCAATGTTACTGTCATTGTTTCTGGGGAGTGATTGATAAAAGGTCAAAGTTATTGTGTTATACTAAGTAACCGCCATCGCCATAGCTGTAACCTGTCTGGTAAAACAAGAGGCGGGATCGATGGAGGAGCAGCACCTTGATTACATACTGGTGCCGCTCGGTTTATTGGTGTTCACTGCACACCATGCCTGGCTTCTCTGCAACATAATGCGCAAGCCCTTCCGTACAGTCATTAGGCTAAATGCCACGTCTCGCCATCAGTGGGTTTTTTCCATGATGACTGTGAGTGATTCAATCTCCTCTCTGTGCTCAAATTGGCAAAAGTTTCAATTTTTATAGGGCTATATTTTTTTTTTCATGATATTGTAGAGCAAGGGAATCAAAACCATAATAATGATCATGGCACCTGACTGAAACATGGCTATGATGATAAGTATTGTTCTTGTTCACATTTGAGTGCTTCTTAACTGATAATAAATTCTAAAGTTAAGAAATTGCCAAGTATGCTAACAATAGTTGAATCACGAATTGAGCAATTAAGAAAACTTTGCATTTCGTCTGAGATGTCAACTGTCTGTGTCTTTTCCTTTCGACATCCTTTCTTCCACCACCATTAAGCCATTTTTTCAAGCTATCCTGCATAGTTCAATTACAAAGAATATGCAATTATTAGTCCAGCAAATTCTATAAACAATTCCATTGCTATATTTTCAGGATCTCTTGAAAAATGGGGTTTTGACAGTACAAACAATTCGCAACAACATCATGGCATCCACCCTTCTTGCTATAGTAGCAAGCACACTTAGTTCAGTCATTGGTATCTTTGCCATCAGTACCTGGAGTTCTTCTGATGAGACAGCATTTATATTTGGTTTTGGCAACAAGACTTACACTTGTGCTACAATCAAACGACTTTCTGTCTCAGTCTGCTTCCTTGTTGCATTTCTATGTAACGTGCAGTCTATCAGATACTATGCCCATGTCAGCTTCTTAATCATAGCACTTGCACTGAAAGGCAAAAAGAGATTATATAGAATATATTGCCAAGACATTGAATCGGGGAAGCCATGCTTGGTCACTTGGGATGAGGGCATTCTACATGTATTTCCTCTCTTCCTCTGGATTTATGGACCATGCCTATGTTTGCTTGTTGCTGCTTGACTACATTCATTCTGTACTTCTTGGATACGACGACGAAAATTACCCGGGATCTTCACTGTGACTCATTCAAGGAGGAGAAGAAAAATTTTGGTAGGGAATCAGTAGATCTAGCTGCTGGCCTTTTGTCTCAGAATTCAGGTGTAGATCATGTATAGTTAGTTATATTTGTGGAATTTTTGGTATAATGTAGTGTATATCTACATTTTGATTGGGGAAGGATTTCATATGAGAGCACTAGGTGTTTATCTTCTTTTCCTGCTTTTGGTTGTAAAACTCATCTGAAGCTGGTTTGCATTTGATTGGTACGGACTTACAGCAAATGGGTATTCTGATTTTATTTTATAATTTTATCAGTAGAAGGTTTCATGACCCTCATTCTTAATTGAATTTAAATCAAGGAAACATAAACAAATTACCCAGTAGTCTTGATTAAAAATTACTTGAAAACATCAAACATGCTTCGCTTTAGGCCTAACTTGGATAAAAATGGCAGCTTTTGGACACTCAGTTTTGAATAGAATAATGCTGATAGAAAATAATGACAAAGGATATCAGTCACCAGAGCTGACAACTGCAGAAAATATCATAAAGAGATAGTTTTTGGAATAGAGCAATAGTGTGAGCAGAGCATGGGCACCTCAAATTATTTGGACCCGAATTTCTTGCTATTGTTATAGTTACGTAGTGGATTATAGATTATTCGATTTAAAATTATACAATCAATTTAAATTTGATGACTTACAATCCACTACAATAACAAAAAAATCTAAATTTAAATATTTTGAATATAAAACCAATCTGGGAATGGAATTTAATTTTCTTTCCCATGCTCAGAAAAAGAGGAAGAAAGAAACTTCTATTCTGCCTTCCAATTGCAAAGGAACACTCAACAATGAATCGCAGAATGTGAGAAAACGTTAAAGTGGTGGCTGTTGACAATGACAGGTGGCAGGGGTTGAGTGTTAAAATGGCCCAAATTTTGTAACGTGGCAATGGTTCCAGATGGCAAGATTTAACGTGGCACAGAGATTCTTGTCAGGTAGTGAGAGTCAACGGTACACATCAGGAAAAAAAAAAAATTACGGTGTGTCTACAGGGTTTATCAGTCACCGCTCACTCACTCACCACTGCTAAAAGCTGAAGAAAAGATACAGACCGAAGAGTTTGGTAGCAGAGGATGGAAGAACAGTGTCTGGATTATGTATTGGTACCGCTGGGTCTGTTGGTATTGGCAATATATCACGTGTGGCTTCTCTGCAATATACTACAAAACCCATCTCGAACTGTCATTGGATTAAATGCTCAATCTCGCCATCAGTGGGTTCTTTCTATGATGACTGTAAGTATCATCTCTCGCTACCAATTCTCAAAAGTTCACATTTTTATGGAAGTTGGTGACTAGAAATCACAGATTTTTGGTCCATAAAACCCCACCATTGATTTAATTATGATTTTGTTTTTACACAGTATCATCGGGTCACTATCAGTGATAGAGTTTTCTTAGGGATAAAAATGAGTCAATTCAATTTGGGAAAAACTAGATTCAATGATGAATTCATGGTCATACCGCAAGAAAGAACACTTATTTTTTTTCCCCTTGCGCTGAGTGTCCTGTGTGCCTGTAAGGGTATGAGCGGATCACCGCTCTGTGTGATTCTGGTGGTCCTCATCTTGCAGGAGGTAGAATTGCGCAGTAGTAGTTGTTCTTGTCTATTGAATTTTTGCATACTCATATCCGGGATACCTTTTTATTGGTGTTTAGTTTCTCCTTGTTGTAAGAGAAATATGTGGAAATTGCTGTAAGAAACTGATATGAGTAATCAGAAGTTGCCCTATTCATACACTTGAACGGTGCTATATAACCTTCAATTGCACCAACTGTATAGGGCTGGACAACACACATAATAAGCAGTTAAAAACAACAGAAGCTACCTGGTTGAATTGCTCTGAACTAAGTGCCATGTATTGTGTAATTCAATGTATTTCTTCTGTCTATCTCAATAGAGGAACTTTTAAATGCATCCACCATAGATATTTAGTTGATTGAGACTTGGGATTATTTTTCTGGAAGGCTTAGGGTATGAAGTTTGTAGGGAAACCATTCTGGTTATGTTGCTCTGCAGATTTATTCTATGCCAGTTAGTAAAGCATGCGTCAAGTCCAGGCATATCTTAACCAAACCCTTTGCATGGGCTCGCCGCCCCCTTCTACGGTCTGGAGAAGCTTACTTGTCTTATAGTGTAGGTGCTTTATCCGTTTTTGGTATATTGTCCCGGATGAAATGGTAATATAGTAGTTGAGAATGTAACCATATGCAGAAGGAGGGAAAAACAATACTGTGTGAATCAGGTATACGGGAGTGAGAATATCAAGTTAACTACTGATAGAGATTGTTAATAACATACTTTACATGTTTAATGATTTTTCTTAGCTTGAAGACCCTTGCTGACTAATGTCATATCTAGCTTAACATGGTGTAGTATGGGGTAAGAGGTATTAGTGTTGTTGCTAAGTTAGAGGTTGGTTGCAAGGACAATCTGCAAGGAATACAAGGATATAGTAGGCTAGGGTAGGGCAGTTTGAGCTCACTCTGATGCTTTAGTCAGCATTAAGTTTGGAAGAGTAGGTGAGAGAAGTAAATGTGGTGCCAAAAGTCCTTACTCAGTGGGTGTCAGGGGTATTTACAGGAAATGAGCAGTGACATGTTGGTACTTGAAGAAGAGGTTATTTGAGGGGTCCAACTTTCATGGCTTGGAGTCCTTTTGGGCCCACACATAACAATTAGCTTGTTGTGAATTGAATCTCTTATGCAAGTTTCTTTTCTGATTCTTTCATATTATCTTCACCCTTACCAGAGTCTGTTTTGGTCAGACTAGTTATAATTATACGACATTAAATTGCATTGCATGTTTTCAGGATCCCCTAAAAAATGGGGTTTTAGCAGTTCAAACAATTCGCAACAATATCATGGCATCTACACTTCTTGCTACAACAGCTATCACTCTAAGTTCACTCATTGGCATTTTTTCCAGCAGTAACTCCGCATCCAAACTAGTTTATGGCAATACAACTTCCCTTGGTTCTTCAATCAAACAACTTTCCATCTCAGTATGCTTCCTTGTTGCATTTCTGTGCAATGTGCAGTCTATCAGATACTATGCGCATGTCAGCTTCTTGATCACAGCACCAACACTGAAAGGCAAAACTGATCTTATAGAGTATGTTGCCAAAACCTTGAACCGTGGAAGTTATTCTTGGTCTCTTGGATTGCGGGCATTCTACTTGTCAGTCCCTCTGGTCCTTTGGATTTATGGACCCATACCAATGGTTGCTTGTTGCTTCTTTACTACATTTGTGTTGTATTTCTTAGATTCAACCACTCAAATTACACGGGATCTTCACATTAAGTCATTCAAGGAGAGGGAAACTAGAGATATAGAATCAGCATAGTTCTATTAATAATCCTTCAGCAGCAGTTGAATCTGAATCTGAATCTGCTATCAATGCACCATTTACCTGTTTATATATATATATGTTGCTCTTGCTATTCAGGTGTAAATCTTAATCTTGTATATCCAGATGAAGATGGTTTATGTAATATTCAGTCAATTGTCTATGTTCTTTGCCTTCTCTAGACTCATCTAAACTTTCTTTTTCCTTATAGTGGCGATGATATTTTAAAGATTTTAAAATGAAACTAGAAATTGATAAAATCTTTTCTATTTAGGGACTGAGTATATGAAAGATACAATTAGAAGACCAATGAAATTGTTAGAAAACGGTAATTTTGAGAGATGGGATTGCTAAGCAATTCTCATTCCTCAAAAATTTAGCAAACCAAGTAACCTTATTAAAGAAATAGAAATGCTTCTCCTATTCCCAGCCCGAGATTACCTTAATTTTATACCAAACGTGCTGTAAATCTCTTATGTCTAGATGAAGATGGTTTATGTAATAATCAATTGATTATCGCAGTAGATTGCCATCTCTCCTTGTTGGGAGTACTTACCATTTGCTATTTTCTCAACATAAATTGGAATTAGTTTTATATGTATCCTCACGGGTGTTTAAGATAATTGTTTTAAATTTACGGAAAATACATGATTTAATTGCAAGAACTTTTCAGTATTGAAGGCATGCAACACGTGCGCGCGTATATATCTCTTGTATTCAAGAAGTGTATCTAAAATATTATTATTAATTTTTTAAAAAATTAAAAATTTAAACTAAATAAAATAAATTTTTATATTTTTAATTAAAAATAAAAATAAATTTTATTAAAATATTTATTTAAAATATTTATTTTTATTCTAAATTTATGTACGAATTTATTTTATTTAATTTAAAAAAATAAAATTTTATTTTAAAATTAATAATAATGTAACGAGTCAATGAAGGTAATTGATTGATTAATATGTGCAAAACATTGCCGAGCTTTGCATTGTTATATCAGTTCACGGTCAGACAATTCTACAATGATCCAAAACAAGCCTCAAAGTTAGGTCAATAATAATTGAACCATTAGACAAGACTGTGTCAAAACCCCTCTTTGCATTTCTGCGGTTGGCTTTACTAAAAGCATTTTCAACCTAATGAGCCTAAAAGGAAGACTAAAATTCCATAAACTCTATTTGCATAATTATTAATGTACATCTCATTTTATGTTTTTTATAGTTTTTATTAAATAAAATTATAAATAAAAAGTAAAATAAATAAAAATACAATATATATATATATATATATATATATATATATATATATATATATATATATATATATATATATATATAATGAGTATATACAAATAAATATATAGTTATGTTGATTACTTCCATGGCCATGAGCAGAATTGAGCAATGAAATAAAGAAAGAATTGGCAGTATTTTACCTCAACACTAGTTAGTTTCGTCCAATAAAATATAAAGAAGGCTGCCTAACTATATCTTAGCATTGTGTACTGGACTAATTTCCGAGCTTAATGCTATGCCTACCTAACTGCCTAGCTAAAACCGGCCTATAAAGAAGGGTGCAGCTTTCAGGGATTTGAATAAAGCTATATCAGGTTGATGGTTTTCGAAGTTCCAATTATCTCAAATCTGTTACTCACTTTTCTTCGAATTAATTTCCAGATTGTCTAGCTCCTCGTTATGTTATTTTGAGTTGATGGAGGATGAGTACATAAGAAAAAGAAATGTGGGTAGAGTAATGAAACTTTCTAAACTACGAGTGACCAAAATGAACTTCCTCCAAACCACAAGTGAAGAGAGTGTAATTTGCTCAGAAATTTATATTGATCAATGCGTAGAACAACTTTCTTTTATATATATAGATAGAGAGAGGAAGGTTAACTTTTTTAGGCTTTGAATTATTGAAAAGACAATATGTAAAGCTGAAAAGCTTTCTAGTCGACAAAGAAAAACAATATAACTGTAAATTTCCTGAACCTACATTATGCAGAATGCAGTCATTACTTATCACAAATGGATATTCGAGCGAATAATGATGAAGCATTTGGTTCTTCCGATACTAGCCTCATAGAGGTAATTATAATGAATTGTATGCGGCACACCAGTGCCTTACCAAATGGCTTTAGGACACATACATGATAAGAGCAATGCTATGCATGCCTACTCTGGTTTGTATATACACTTATATATATATATATATATATATTTTATAATTTTATCTTTATAAATAATTTTTTTTTTTGATAAAATCTTTATAAATAATTTTAAAACTCCAGTATACATAAATAATGATATTCGTAACATTTTTCATATGATAATAGGCATGTAGCATTTTTCATATGATAATAGGCACATAGCTTGTTATATATAACCAAATAATCCACTGCCAGAAAAGGTGCCCATCCATGATCAGATGCATGTTCATAGCATAGCAACTGTCAGCTCAAAATTAAAAATTCATGTCTTTTCAATTTGTGCTGATGAGTCCCCAGAATTTCAGTATCGGGATACACATCAAACAGATTTGCTAATCTTTACTGCATGCTTAGAATGGACAGAGATTCCTTTCATTTTAATATGGATTCTAACCTTCTTTTTCTTTCTTTCTTTCGTTCTTTCTAAACATTCTTTCTTTCTAAACATTTATGTCATACCATTGTCATTTTTCTTCTCTGAAAAGAAGTTAATGGACTAAATAAATGGAGAGAGTTATATATCCAATTAGATTGAAACAGCTGCAATATATATAAACTCACATTCACATTGTAAAGTGTAGCTAGGGTTTGTTCCTATATATATTTTTTTTCATATATATGTAGTCAACCATGGCATAATTTCATATGTAAAGAAGATCCTATCTAGCTTGGGACCATTTTCTTTCTAAGGTTGATTAAGACCAAAGGAATCTTTCTCTTTTCAATTAAAAAGCATAAGCAACCGCTCAAAACTAAAAGTTATACATCCTTTGATTCTTCAGAGTTGCACTTCGTATCATTTAATTCAGTCAAGGACACTAAGACATGTGTCTCAAGTATACATTCCCTCTTTCCATGAATTTACTTGCAGTCGTTTTTCCTTCTTATAATCAATGAGCCAGAACAGAAAGGATAACTTCAAAAAGGATGGAAGCATGGTCCAAGAACTAAGTGCAGTTTACTCTAGCTAGGTTTACTTTCTCTTTTTCTTTATGACGTTGAAGACACGTATGTTGGATTGAGATACTTGACCTGTTTTTTGATTCAAAGGGTTTTTACTTTTCAAAGATATTTTCATATCACTTGTAAACTGTATATTTTCTGTCACAAAATTGGTGCCCTGAAGTTTTTGATACTTGCAAGTTAATTGCTCGAGTATCATTATATAATACTGTCAACTTGTGATTCATAGGTACAATGATGAGATTGGGAAGGGCAAAGTGACTTTCATAGCCTTGTTACATGCATCACAACTTTCATACCCCTATATATATATATATATATATATATATATATATATATATATATATATATATATATATATATATATTCATACCTCAACCTTCTAATTGTTAGTTTATCTTCTTCTATTCAACATTTACTTTAGTTGCTAATTTTTACTTTTGTGTTTTTGTTCCCCTAACCCAATCAAGGAAAGGGGTTGATATATCAATATTTCTTTCTCTGAAAATGATAATATATATATATATATATATATATATATATATATATATATATATATATATATATATATATATTGATGGAGATGTAAATCCATCACTTCCTTTGGGTATTTTTGGTTACAAGTTTGAACATAAAACAAACAAGCCCTGAACACAACTTCAATTCCCCTCACAGCTACAAACTCTTTGATATTATAATTTTGATCCGTAGCTATAGTAATTTTATTACTGTGAACAAAATTTAAGCATATAATATATGTGCTGAAATTTTAAATTAACTCAAATAGTAATGAATGAAAGGATTATTTAATTTATTAATTATTAAGTGAAGGTTTAATATTATGTTAAGGATCAATTTAACTCAAAACTTATGTTAATAAAGACCCATAAATAATTTTATATTATATTCAACACATAATAACCAAAATAAATACTCCATGAATCCTTATATAGATAATCTTTAGTTTGCAGTATTTTTGTGAGCATTAATTAATTTTGTTTGCAATAGCATATTTTTTCTTTTATTAATGCTTTTTTACTTGTACTACACTTAGATCATGCTCTATATTTCTTGAAATGAATTTAGGGGAAGAAAAACAGTGTCCTTGAAATGGTTTACTGCTTTTGTGTTGAACAAAATTACAAATATGTTTTTCGAAGATATGGTATTCACAAACATCATATGCTTGGCTTTAATGAACACACAGACAAATATAAATTAGAATTTGCATGATAGCTGGGGCTTAACATTGGTGAGGGGATTCCATAAAGTCCCAACTTGTGACCTCGTAGGGTTCAGAAAGTAACAGGTTGTCCTTTGTCCTTTGCTAAGCTCTAGCTTAGTAGGTTTGGAAAATGAGAAGAGGTCTCTCAGGTGAAAAAGACCAAATAGGCTAGCTTCATTAGAAAGGCATGATTTCCCCGTCCTTTGTCTTCTAGGCGTCGGAGGAAGGGACTCGAATGACATTCGCCACTCTCTTTCTGAGTTATTCCAGCTTCTTCATGATTTCGTGCCGCGGAAAAAAAGAGGGCCCTTCATCAGTAAAATCATGTTCCTTGCAGTCACGACAACTTGTTTTCCTCTCTGTGGTTTACATTGATTACCGGATATGGTTTCCATATATGTGTCGACCTGGAATTGGAAGAGAGAAATGAAACTTATTTGCCATTTCAGAAATAACATTTGTCCATCACTTCCACTGTTATAAACACATTGATTTAGAATTACAATTAAAGCACAAAAATTGGCAATAGCCCTCTAATAATTGATAAAGACCCATTTTTCTTAGAACTTGTATTTTACTTCAAATACAAAAATGGTTAAGACAATTACTCATTTGCCAAGATCGACTGATTGATTTTATTAATGAATGATAAAGACCCATTTTTCTTAGAACTTGTATTTTACTTCAAATACAAAAATGGTTAAGACAATTACTCATTTGCCAAGATCAACTGATTGATTTTATTCATGAATGATAAAGACCCATTTTTCTTAGAACTTGTATTTTACTTCAAATACAAAAATGGTTAAGACAATTACTCATTTGCCAAGATCAACTGATTGATTTTATTCATGAATGACTTGTATTTTATTCTGCTAAGACTTATAATTGAGATTCTTAATTTAAATGTGAAATATAAACTAATTAAGACTTTGTAATCCTTACTCTTGATTGGGTGCATGTTTGCAGCAAATCAATGAACAACCTGTGAAGTAGATTTGGATGAATCTTGCATAAGTATATTCCTAGAATATGTCTTATGTCATGGTCATTGGACCCATATAGTTTCTTTCTTGGGGCTTGCTTTTTGCAGTCTCCTTGCCCAAAAATTGAATTCCAATTTGCACAAAGGTCCTTCTTCCAACCACAGCAAGCTAGGAATCTTGCTCTGATCATGATACCTGAGCTCATCATATGGCATCAATAGAATTTATGTCAGGATTTCTTAGCAAACAATCAAAAAGAATCAGGATATATCATCTGCCATATAATATAATAATTTATTTGACAGATAAAAAAGAAACTCATAATAAAACAAGTTCTCTTTGTTTTTTTCTAAGTGGGATCAGGGAAAATAATGAGCTTATTAACAGTTATGGCCTTGTGGCACAACATGATGAAGAAACTAAAACTATTATCTCACAATTTCAGTGCAGCGAATTAAGATCATAAGACTACAAGAGATCGATAGAAGCAAAAAGCTGGAGTGCTTAGAGGTAACGGACAGAGAAATGGCACTGAATTAAGGTGGTGACAGAAGCATAGAGAGCACAAAGGAACGAAATGCAATTGATCGAAGTTCCATATATGCATATCATCATCTGTGCTCTCTATCTTCTGTCAACAACAACCTTATCAATTAGTCTCTTCCTCTCTTTCTTCCCCCTAATACTCCTCTAACTACTAATGATTTTACCAAAAGAAAGAAAAATAGTAATAGAAGAAGGGAAGTGACTGCTGATGAAGAAAGTAGAGAGAAAAGAGAGATGGGTCTGAATATTCTTGAGTGTTAAACTTTCTCAGCTGAAGCCCCTATTTATAGGGAAATGGAGAGGGAATCCAACCCACTGAAAATAATGGATAGAAGCATGGCATATACATGCTAACATATATAGCTTGCTAAGCTAGCTGTTAGACTAGCACTAGCAGTGACCCGGTCATGTACTCTTCACTGCTAACCACTTCTCACGAGAAAAAATATGCTCAAATTAAAAGGACAGTACCCTTGTAACTTCCCAACAACCTTTTACGTAATATCATGTAAAACCATGCATGCTAATTGACCATTCTCAAATTTTGATTATCGTAATAAGGCAACAAGATTTTCCTCCAACCATTGCAATGACACGGTTGAGGATATAATGCAATAGGGGTTATTGGATAAATTGATCTATACCATTTAATCTGTCAAATAATTTATGTCATACTTAATTACATAACCGTTATGACTACAAAGGATTCGGTTACATTTATAAGTTGATCAAAGAAGAGATATATAGCATTGTTGAAGATTTTTGAGACACTAATTAATATTAGCTAGCTAAGAAATGTTAAAAATGTACAATTAATGTAGTAAATGATTTATTATCTTTCACTCGTTTGTACAACAATTAATATTGATATTGACATGCATGTACTCATGTGAAATGGGATTTCTGTATATCTTCTTAGGTCATTAGATCTTTTAAGTTATATCTCACTATCCAAATGCTATAAAAGCTCTTGTGATTTATATATCTATGTTCTTTCACTTACTATGAGAGGCTAGCTTGTGAGGTCCACAACGCAAGGAGTCCACTCAAGTAGGACCTGGACGAGGCAAGTGAACCAATCAAATTGGTACGTTCAAAAGTTGCAGAATATAGTCTTGATCTGGGTTTTGCTAGGGTTGACCTGGACTATGATCACTTGCTTGAATTGATTTACTCTTTTCGTAGACATGGCTTTTGAGAGAGCTAACTTACTTTTCATGCACACTGCCCACACAACTACTTAATAATGTTATTTAAAAAATATAACATTGTGTAATAAAACAAATTAGTAATATAAATAAAAAATAACAGTCATAAGAAATATTTTTTAATGAATAATCAAATACTCTTAAAAAAGATAACTTAAAATGTATCTAGATAGTTGAAACATCCTTCCTAACCATACAATATTGGAACGTTCTGGATACTGTTATGTACACTTGCATGGTTGGGAAGTCACATCAACACGCAGGCCAGAGGATTGATGAATCAGAGTATCACATGGGAGATGTAGAAATTAAAATTTCGATACATGATGATTTCTTTTAATATATACATTTATTTATTGATAAACCTCTCATTAACCATTAGGGTGACAATTCAAGATTGTGGGGCAGTATTATCGTTTGGAATCATGTTTTGTTCAATATTATGTTTGTTAATTTTGTTTTGTTCAACTTTAATTTTTATTTTAATTTTTTCCTAGACCAGTAACATATGAGAGCTCCTATGCTTTAAGGCAAGATGGATGTGGACCAAGTTGCAGTGCAATGTTAATCATAGGATAAAACTCATTAATCCATATTCTAATGGTTTACATTGTCTCATGTGAATAAATACATAAAGTGAATGTCTTTTTAACTAAAAAAACGCCATCTCAATATAATTGAATCTATCTAAATCTTAGTAAATTTTTTTTGACTCGATTGATATATTGTCAATACCTCTTATATGGTCCCCTACTCCTACTCCATCCAAACGTCATTAATTAGGGAATAGATATGTGGTGGTATTTACAAGCTAACCATTGAGGGCTGCTATCTCCACTATCCAATATCTGATGTAAGTATGATATTAATATTACTAAGCTACATTAAAATTTAATAGGAGAACTTTGTCACTCTTATAATCTTATTCAATTTAAACTAAATTAATTATAAATTGAAAGTCATTTAAAAGGGAAAGTTGGATTGTGAAATTCTTGGCTTTTATAGTACTAGTTTATAAGAATTGCTTATTGCCTTTTAAGTTATCAATGGATGAAGTTAATTAAGAATCAAACTCATTAAGAAGCATGAGGAATATATCACCTTTATGAAAGGAAAAGGAAAAAGTAGAAGAAAAAGGGAGAGTATCAAAGAGTACAAGAAATGGATGCATTAGTGAAAATCTAACCCTATTTGTGTTTCTTAGTATGAAGTATGAACGTACCAAGTATTAACCCTGATTAGAAAGGGAAAAAACAGGTAGAAATAAGTGTATTGGTACAGGCATCATATTTATCTATTCTATATCAATGTTAACCAATCCATCGATCACCATAAATAACGCAAAATCAAGTTATCAAGTTATGATTTTGTACATGTAACCATACATTAGTTATGATTTTCTACATATGTCACCTCTTATCTACTGGGAAAAAAAAAAACATAAATTAGAGATCAAATGTAACCATAAATTAGCATGGAGATCTTTGATCAAGAGTCAATAGGAACTTTTCTTTTTGAAATGGTCTACTAAACCCTAAACACTAAATTTCTATAATTAATTTGGAGTAATAACTTTCAGTGGTTACTATAATTGGACTAGCAGATAAATGAACACATGCACGTGCATCTTATAGTGTAGGAAGGACCATACACTTAGAATGGAACGAGGGAAAGATGGAGATTTATTTTATCTTATTTATTTATTTTGGCTAGATTTATCCAGACTCAATGACCTTACTAAGGAATGGAAATCACATACACCAATAAATAAATAAAAGTTTGGGAAATATTTGTCGTTTAATTTAATTCTAAGTATAAAATTCTCGTTTAAAAGAAAAATGAAATGAATATTAATTAGTCTAGGTAATCTTCCTAAGTGAACCTGGTCTCCTACCTGGATTATCCAAATGATTTAATAGCTTCTTGAAAATCATCCCTTCTAGTTGCAAGTTAGATCCTGATAGAACGTGCTGATTTTAAAAAAAAAAAAAAAAAAAGGATGCAATTAATATAAGTGACAAATCCAATATATATACCTTTGGAGTCAAGAGAGGTTGCAACCATGTGGGCAGCAGCACCAAATGCCCTTGCCAAACAGAGTAAGAAGGAGATATCTCCCTCACCCACAAGCAGTATCATGTTACTGCTACTGTAATACATTATCTTTTTCTCTTCCATTATGAGAAACAGCTTTGATAGCTTAATGCAATTTCTCAGGGAATGCATATATATATATATACAGGCCTTTGTGTCTGTTGGAATTCCCAGTACTGTTGATTTTGAAGACTAATTATCCTTGTCATTGTTATAACTACTCCCATTTAATTACCTTCTGGGTATTAATAATTGTTGATGGTTTTAATAATGAAATCTTATTCACAATCAAGGCAACCACATTTCCCTGACCTAATTTATCACAATGGATTCGAGAGAAATATTTTGAACTCAAAGGCATTTGTACGTAATTGATACTACTGTTTTTCTATTCTGGATAAGTGAAACATTGAAGGGAGGAAATATATACAAACCATACATGTATCGCACCGCTGCATGTAGTATGTATAGCAGTGCTGTTCACCAGACACGAAAAAATTTGACCATTTTTTTTTATCGGAAAATTGACCAATTTTGTTATTAGATGAAGTTACAAGGTTCTGTTCTTTTGTTTTTTTCTTCAAAAAAGATTAGATCATAGAATTAGATTAACTTTTTATTATAATTAAATCATCAATATTCTTAAATAAAAACACTTGCAGTTGTGAATCTGATTCAGATATGGAAAAACGTTTAAATAAAAACACTTATCCATGGTGGAGTGGCAGTTTGAACTCTAGCACAGAGGTATCTGCAAAGAGGAAGAGAGACCACTCGGGAAGCCCCTGCTGGCCCTGCCATTAACGAAGGTGAGCCGTTTTAAACTTTCTGTTCAATTTATGACTCCATTCTATTTCGCTATTTTCTTTTATTAGTTTGTGGGGGTTGTTCTGCTCTTGTATTCGTAAAGATTTTACTGCAAAAAGAGCTTGAGATAAAAAATTGACGATATAACGCATGTGAACTCTGCTTGATTGTTGTGTAAATTTCAAGAACTTCAAACTTTGCCCACTTGTACAGGTAGATAATACATTATCATTATAATAAATCTGCTGAATGCTTGGGCAGTTAATGTACTTAAAGAGGGTGAAAGCGAAACTAGAGAAATTATTCTGAAGGAATAGAAATATGCCCTAGAGGATTATTTTATTTGCCCTTAATAGTTGAAATGAATTTAATAATTTTTTAAGAACCTAGCCTGTGCAAACTAATAGTGATAAATGTTAATATATAATTGAATTTCTTAGTTCATGTTTCCTGGATTGTAAGGACACCATTTTGCTCCCTACATGTACCTTAGTGCAACCATCACTGCAGGCTGCGTCAAGAGATGTTCTCCATGTGCCAGAATTTGGTATGAAGATATTTACATTGTTGTAATAGGATCAGTTCTGGCAATGCGCATGGCATCACACTTTAACAAATAGAATGACGGTATGGATCCAAATCTCATTCTCTGTCTTTTGCTTAATTGGCATATTTCCCTGCCTTTTCTAAATGGATAGGGTGATTGATATGCTGAATCATTTTATACCATTTTGAGAAATTTTTCTCCGAGTAAGGACACTGTCCTCTTGTTCTTAGGTATTCACAGCATGTGGAAGTCTTTATTGCATGCTTCCCTATAAATGCTTACTTAGGTGTGGTATATTCACTGGTTTAACCATTCATTTGAGCTATAATGTTCTAAAATGCAATTGCAATTTCATGATCTAGCGGGTCAGTTTTTAGCATAAGAAAGATGAATAGTATTTATCTATATATAAAAAGTCATTCTCTGATAAACTATCTGCTTGACTCCTAGCACTTATAATGATAAGATTGCCATTTTTCCCTTGAATAAAAAAAATATATTATCTGTGTGTCCATTAACAACCAATTTTAGCATTATAATAAGATTGCTGACAATATGAGAGAGAGAGAGAGAGGACAACAAAACTTGAATTTAGAATTCAAGAATACGATAAGAGAGAGAGCAAAAGATGCTGAAGAAGCAAGTATATTGGCTGTGGAGACTGAAAATTTGAGTCACTCTATAACAGTAAATATCAAAACTCAGTTCTTACTTAACTACATTTAAATTAGATTGTCACATGTCTTCTTAAGGTTTTTGATTTTGAAGGATTTGACTTTGTGTTTTTGTTTTTATTCTTATAGATTCCACTTGCTACTAATAATATTGAAGTAATAAATAATATAGTAGTACTCCAAATAATAATAAAGCAGATTTTTGGATATTTTCACATAAGTAACCCAATTTGGATATAGTAAAGGGTTTCCTTATAATTAGTAAACTCATCATATTTTCTGTCAAGTGGTTGAGCCTTGTAATTGTTGCTTTGGTTTTTCTTTTCTTAAATTTTTCTATGGCATTATTCCATGGTTGATTTGAGATATGCCATTTGACTGATTTTGAAAGAGGTTTATCTTTATGGGGAATTTTCTTGATGAATATCTTGAGAATTTTCTGGATGAAATTTACCTTTATTGATCAAAAATCACACAGCTATGAAAAGATTATTCATCATTTTCTTAATGAAGTTTATCAGATTCCAGGGGAAAACCCGGTTCTTAATGATATGATGTTGTTTACTTTCTAACCTTTTGGCGTCTTCAAGATAATATGGAATCAACATTTGTGGGTGCTTAATTTTTTATTTTTTGTTATGGATCGCCCTGTGGAGCAAACCAATTTTTTACTTTTAAATTAAGTTATGGATTAGAAGAGAAATTGAAGTATGAACGATAAAACGCAATATTCTTCCTCTGCTTTCCTTTGAGGTTTGAGACATGATATGAGCCAATTAGGGTATATATGAGCTTTATTAAAGAATCATGTCCAAGTGTATTTGCCAAAGCTGGATTCAGATGTAGCGTCAAGAGGACCAGAACAAGAGCTGGCGTCTAGAGTTAATTTTGAGAATGCCTTAAATAAGAAATTCATCCATTTCGAACTGCAGTTTAACATTCAAGCAATAATCTTTTACCCAGATAAAAGAACAAGCTGGTAAACTCATACTTCCTGGATAGACTCATTGACAAAGATTCCATGAATAATGAAGTTCGTGCAAGACATCATATCAATAATTAAGTCACCCAACAAAACGAAATCGGTTGATAATAATATAGTTTCAAATTTAAAAACCATGACATAATTATCTAAACAATTCTATAACCATTTTTCAAAATTCATTATTTATTATGATTTGCATTTTTTATTTTGAATTAACACATTATTCTTAAAGGTGAGTAATCTTGAACATCTTGATTACGCAGTTATATATGTTTATATCTTAAAATATATAATTTATATAAAATTTCTGGGAGATATATATAAATGAGTTAGGTTTAATATCTAAAATATAATGTTTATAATTAATGTGCTGATCAAAAAAACAAAATCTAGTAAATACTAAGACCCAAAAAAAAACTAGCAATAGACTATATACACTGGAAGTGCCATAATTAGACGGTACAAATTCACCGAACTCAATTGCATGGTGTTACGAATATGCCAAAAAAAAAAAAAAACACAAACAAAAACAAAACAAAAAAAGAATTGCATGGTGCATGTGTTAAAACGACGTTTCAAATACTTCAAAATAATTATAAACAAGTCTTTTCTTCTCCAACAGGGTCCAGAGCAAATTTGAAGGTTGCACTTTCTCCAACAGGGAAAGTCCGACCACATTTAGGTCCGTGTCCTCTCTTGTTAATATAACCTGGATAATTCCATCTATAGAACGGCACTTTCTCAACTATGCACAGACCAGCTTCATTTGCCAGCTTCTCAATCTCCCATTTATTGAAAGGATAACTAGTCTTGTGGGTCACATGAATTTCTCCATTTTCTCCAAGAATTTCTCTAGCATTACCCAGAAATCCCCTCACCAAATCTTGATGAAGCCTAAAATCATATAAAAGTATATTAGTAGGATTTGATAAACTCCAAATTTCATTTTATTTGTTAGCTAGACTTACTCTATTTGGAACCAGTGATGTTCTGGCAAAGTGAAACCAGCATGAGGGAAATTGAAGATTATTCGATCAAAATGATTCCCTTTGAGAAAAGTGTGTTCGCTCATGGTATGAGCATCTACTCCATGCACAATGGTGCATCCAAGCTCCTCCAATTCATCTAGATTGGTTGATCCACTACTGTAATTATGCAATATTGAATCTTCAATTTTATTTTATTTTTACATGTACAATAACCACATAAAAAATGTTAAAGTCCATTAGATACTAGTAGATAATCAAACGCTGATAATTAGAAAGAAAAGGGATGCAATATATGTGACAAATCCAATATATATATACCTTCAGAGTCAAGAGAGGTTGCTGCCATGTTGGCAGCAGTGCCAAAAGCCTTTGCCAGGCAGAGAGAGAAGGAGAAATCTCCCTCTCCCACAAGCAGTATCTTCTGACTGCTACTGTAATGCATTATCTTTTTCACTTCCATATCAGATACAACTTAATTGATCAAATCGAGTATAGCTTGGATTCAGCTTCTATATTGAACAATAGCTTAGAATGAATAAAGAATTTTCTCATGGCATGAATATATATACACACAAGCCTTGGTGTCCGTTAAAATTCCCAGTACTGTTTTTGGCATTGGAAGACTAATAATCTCTAATTGTCATTATTATATTACACCCACTTCCCCGTATTATTAATGAATTTAAGGGGAAGTCCTATTCACAATCATGGCAAGCACAGCACAAGTTAACTTTTCCAAGGCCAAGAAATAAAATTGGTATGCATGGAAACAAAAGATTTCATTAGTATACTGCTACTACTATGCTAGTAGCTACTAGTTCCCAGTTTATAAATAGCCAACTTTGGGGAAATAGGCATTGGTCATCCAATGGAAGGAACATGCCAACCACTCTTGCATGGCGGAGGATGTGGTATAGTTACCAAATATAGAGACTATATAGCGGCATGTGTAAATATACACAATTTTTATATATAAGGGAAAACTATACTTAATTGTTAAATTATGCCATGTCCACACATTGACAAATCATTTGAAGTTATATATTGCCAAATGGCAAAACAACTTTCATCGTATAGTTTTTCCTTTGTATTGGAAATTCAGTTGTTGCACTTACACTTGTATGCGTTTTGCATAGGTGTGTCGGTGTGTGTTGCAAGTTGTTTGTTATAATTGTCACCGCCTTGATACGTGTATATCTAAACACACAAATATAGACATAAATATTTTAGAATTTAAAATAAATTTTAAGAACAGATTATTTGGTGACAATTGATTCTAAATACTCTATATATTGTAATTAGACCTTTTTTATGAATAAAAAATTATAGTATTTGTCAATTATAATTAATGTAAACCATACATATTCTTAATTAAACTATTCATGAAACATTTTACTTACGTCTATGTTTATATTTAAAAATGCATTTTGCATAACTGTTGGCTGAAATATTTTAAAATTCTATTAGTTAATCATAAATATCTAAATGACCTATATAATTAATTAAAAAACATCAATGTTAATAAGTGCTGAATTAAAAAAGAAACAAAAAGTCAAGCTATGGACGCCTAAAATCATAATATATATTTATATATAAAGAAATGCTTCTAGGGTTTGATGAAATTTCAATTTTAATTTGTTGGACTTGCTCTATTCGGGTTAAGTCATGCTCGGCTTGCCAATTGTAACCAGCATGAGGGAAAATGAAGATTATTCGATCAAAACACTTGCCTTGGAGAAGAGTGTGTTGGCTCATGGTATGAACATTCACTTCATGCTCAATGGTGCAACCAAGCTCTTCCAATTCTTTCAAGTTGGTTGAGGCACTTATATAATCACGCAACAATGACTCTTCTTCTTTTTCTTTTTCTTTTTTTTTGAATGTTCATTAATCATACGAAAAGAAGTTAAATCCATTAGATATTGGAAGATGGATTTGGATCATTCTCATGTTTATTTTATTTAGATTATATATTTGAAATAGAACTCATCCTAACTTTTAATTATAAATTATCAC
The DNA here is from genome assembly GCA_022379115.2 of Bauhinia variegata. Taxonomy (NCBI): domain Eukaryota; kingdom Viridiplantae; phylum Streptophyta; class Magnoliopsida; order Fabales; family Fabaceae; genus Bauhinia; species Bauhinia variegata. Next base: position 5,556,490 of record CM039429.1, on the reverse strand, counting down.
ATAAATTTTTACAGTTTTAATAAAACCAATATGAGTTATGTTACCTTCCATGTTCTTCTAAACATGAAAGGATTCTTATCCAATTACTAATATATATACCTTTGGAGTCAAGAGAGGTTGCTACCATGTTGGCAGCAGTGCCAAATGCCTTTGCCAAACAAAGTGTGAAGGAGAAATATCCCTCTCTCACAAGCAGTATCTTGTGACTGCTTCTGTATTGCATTATCGTTTTTTTCTTCCATTTCACAAATGCATATATTAATTCCAAGCTTAATTATTTGAAATGGTATTCTTTAATTTGCAACAGATCACTGTACCAGATTTGATTGGATGAAGCATTTTCTTAGGGATGATTATATATATTCATACATTCCTTGGTGTCGTTTCGAGTTCCCTGTACTGTTTATCTTCACTTTTCTTCTCGTAATTGTTCATGGTTTTTAAGAGAAGCTCAGCACAAGTGAACTTTCCCTGGCCAAATTAATTACTACAATGAATTTGATCGAAACCAAGGTGGTACAATTATGCATGGAAACAATAGAATCGGGGTTACAGAATAACGTATGCTTTTAGTTCACAATTTATACAAAGCCATTTTAGTCTGATTGATGTGAACTATTTTGAACTTCAAAGCGTTGGTAATTGATACTGATGACTTTTAAGTGAAACATTAAAACAAATTTAAATGATGTCGTTATTCAAATTCAAATTTGAATGTTATAAAAAAATATTGAGTGTTGAATACTCATCTAAAACAAATGAATCAATTCATTCCTTCTCCAATGGAGGTTGACATTTTCTGTCCTATGTTTGTGTGGGGAGTAAATATGTTCTCGCATTTCTTATCTCATATGTTATTTCATCTATTATGACTAATTTAAATGTTATAAATAATATTATTTAATGAATATTCTCATTCTTTTAAATCAATCATAATAAATAATACAGCATATAAACTAAAAAAAAATTTGTTCCCATTACCATTATCCATCTCACTCTCTATAATTAATCAAAATATAGAATAGTATAAAATAATGATTCAGGTCGCCAACATGGGTTCATTCTGTTTATATAATAACAACTTAATTACAAGAGTAAGATATGAATCCCATCTGCTTTTCACTATCTGTTGTTCCACACACTTTGCTAATTACATATTATGATTCCTTACTAGATTTAAATATACAATAACTTAATAATTTAGCATTTATTTTCTAGTGACACATTTTTTTTTGAAAAAAAAAAAAAAAACTATATTAAATAGTTCATTGGACAAAAGCCCAAGAAAATCACCCAAATTTCTCTAGTAATGTTACTTCAAGTCCTTTATCTGGTATCTATTAAGTACTGAACACTATCAACATGGATCTTCTTAATTCGAAAAGTAAATATCAGTGTTGTTGTTCATATATGCAAAACGCATGCTCAGCAAAACAAAACATGCTTTCTACGTAAGCATTTCTAACTTTTTTCAATAGATTCATTGATGACAACCTCGTCTTGGGTTGCACTTCAACTCTATTGGATTGCAAACTATCAACATTCTCACTCTTCTTGTCATCACTTGCCTTATTCTCAACCCTATGATATGCTCCTTTTCTCCTGCACTTCTTCATGCTTCCACATGTAGGAACCAAATGGACAATCCCCATGTCCTGCTTATATATATTCTGTGTGTGACAATGTGAGAGACAGAGAGAGCATTTAACTAGTCGATCTAAGAGCATACAAAAACTAAAAAAGAAAAGTGATATATAACCCAGGGCACTTACCATTAAGTCAAAAACTTTAGATTAACGCAATCTTGACATGTAACACTTTTGCATTAAACACAAGTTGTCTCCTATTTAAGGAATTGGACATGAGCTACTCAGATTGAACTCAACTCACAAATCTAACATGCACTCTCACGAGCCTTCGGGAATATATATAAAGAGAATGTATGGTTCTCAGCGAAAGATAGCTATGTAAGCAAAAGGAGCCGATGTGGTGCAAGAATTGTTAGCACTAATATATATATATATATATATATATATATATAGGAGCAGTAAGATGCATGTAGCACATGTGCGAGTGACCATGCTTGGAAGTAAAAATAGGCGATTGGCCTTAAGCAGCGTATGCCAACGGGCTCCAATTGACCAATGATATTGGAGTTGGGGTGGTTTGCATTTAAAGCCAACTTAAGCAGTTGGGGTCGTTGGCGTCGGAGTAAATTAGTGCCATTGAGTTGGAGACGAGGAAGCCCGATCCACAATGGATGGACCGGGTGGGCGCCTGGAAACTAGCCCAAATTAAATTGTCTTTATTCGGATCTGCTTTAAAAATACAGAATTATCCCTTGTGTAATAACCCCGTTTAATTACGCTTGTGTAAAAGCCTACAAAAGAGAAAATGATTTAACAAATGGAGTAATTGATACAAGTAAGCATTGCCAAGTGTCACTATTTTACCGATGCGTATGATAGATAAATCTTATGAGCCATGTTAAGAGAGAAAACAAAGCAGATTGTTGGATTTACAAGTAAAGAATATCAGAGCCTGCATTAGCTTGATTCAACTGCATGAAAAATGGTGGAAATGGAAAAAGAGAAGCCCATTAATCAATTGCAGGCCACTCAATTTTGTCAAAATGCACTCTTCACGTCTATGACCCTGCACCAGATGTCCTACCTATACTGATATTCAATGTACACTAAAAAGAAATGGATTTCTTGCGGTTGAAGATACAAGTTATCAGCAAATATCTTGTTCCACTTTCCAGGGCTTCCATATGGATAGGTTGAATTTCCCCCTCATGGTTCTGCATTTGCAGATTAAATTTCTGATTGCCGTATGGGAAGATAGAGTAACTCCCTGGAAGACCCTTCTACTTCACCCAACATTTCAGAATAAGCATATGGAGCCCAACCTGCAACATTTTAAAAGAGCGCAGACATCCAAAGATCAAGAGAGTCAAGTCAGTATAAACATTATGATTTAGCAAAAAAAATTTGACTAGCCAAATAAATACTCCTTTCAAGCTATCTCCACTTCTGTTATATACATATTCCTATTAACACAGAAGGATTAGAAAAAAATATAATGATTTTCCCACATTGGCTTATTCATGTTTGCTGTCATACTTAGATGATGAAAGAAAAGGTCAAAACAAGAAGTTTTTATCCTATTAAGTGAGGTCAGTTACATAATTTGAACTACCCATAGTTATTATTAAAACTCCGCCTATAGCATAACTAGTCCCAAACACAGGAAAATGAGGAGGGTTGTATTAGGTCATTAATAGCTAACATAGAACTTTGTTGAAACCTTACCTATGGATGGAAGAAAAGGGTAACACGGGAAAAAAATTTCATAGGTTTGATATAACATTTTAAGCAAACTCTTGTCGTACAACTGCAGAGTGAGACCAGTGTGACTGATACATATCAGTATTTTCAATGAGTTGGTCAGAGTCAAATTTCTCACTAGCATGCAACAATATGTACGAAAATGGAGTCTAATCTTCAAGTGAGCTAGATGCAACAATTCATGAAAAAAGATTAAGAACAGAAATACATACCACCTGCTTCATGAGGAAAAGGAAACACAAGCAAGTAGCAGATTGAAGACACGGTCATTCCTGCAGACAACAGATCATAAGATTGCTAGTCACGCATCCATGTGACAAGTTGAAGTATCCAATTCCTAAAAAGGATTTATAAACACGGAGAATTCACATCAACTGCAACCTAATAGACCTCCAGTAAGCACATCCTGCCAATGATGCCTGTAGTCATCAACTCGTGAAACTCCCACTAGACCAGCAAGAAGTAAAGGAAACAACACTAGACAGAGTTTGCCAATATGGCCCCTACGATCAAACAATCTTGTTTTTCCTGATATATACCATGCGAGAAAGCCAAGACCTGCAAAGGACCCTGCATTTTGATGACTATAATCAAATTTAACTATCCACAAGATAACTGTGTAAAAAAAATAGCACGAGTGAGAAAAAGCAGATTTTGAGCTGTTTTCCTCAATATGCATAAAAAAACACTTCATTTTGGAATCCCTTAGTACATTGCAAATAGTGGTAACTCGTTAACAGCAAACAGTTGGAAATACATATTCTACTTACATGAAGTATGGCCACTTGGAAAACTTTTGTACCCTTCCCTTATGACCTTTTCATCCCCATGACAGACAACATCTTTTGTGATGGCATCAAAAACCTGCATAAACCAATGTCCAGCAGTTTGTGAAGCAATAGTACAAGAGAACTGTAAAGGTCATAGCACAAAAAAGTAACAATAACAATAATATAAGAGAAAGAGGGATAATACACGGTGAAAAAGGGATGAACTGAGGATTAAGTCCGTGATAATAACAAGAACACACCGCTTTACCATCAGGGAAACACCGCCAGAAGAAGCTTGGTCGAGGTCGACCAACAGCAACTTTAATTGAATCTGTGATAACTGCAGTTATCAGAGCAGAGAAGAGAATACCTGGGGCACCAAGTAAATCATTTTGGTTAGTTACCATAAGCCAGAAGCAGAAGAAGATAAAGTAAAGGCAGTAAAAAATACCCTTTGTTGCCTGGTGTAAATCATAAATATCCCCTCGGCATATGTAGAACATAATAAAGATGACAATGGGAAACAATACGGCCAAAACCTGCTCCAGGAAACATGGACAAGCAAAGGTTGTTTGCTTAATTTGAGGGCATGTTTGGGAATTATTAGTCAATGCTATATCCTAATTGGCATTCAAATACATACTTGAGCAGCCCAAAAGGGTATTGTTTCATGCTTATAAGGGTATTTCAGATTTGCCATCATTTCTTCTCCCACAAAGCGGTGAAAAGGTTCTACCCCATCCAAGTATAAGTCTATAGCTACAAGAAGTAGAAGAATCAACCAATCGAGTTTATGTGCCTTAATCACCTTGATTCCATGTGACTTTATCGTGTAATAACCTGACTTCAATTCCGGCATTTTCACAAAGTATGCTACAAAAGAAAAGGATTTATCAAGGATTGTACTATTCATGTTTTAGATGTTCCCGACAAGCACGAAAAGAATCAAATGACAAGGCCAATTAAACTAATGCCTCGACCAATCGCAGGCTCTAAAGTTGAAAGTGCTCAAAGATTACTGCGCAAATTGAAAAGGCTGATATGCTGGGCTTGCATGTATTTCAATGTCTCTGATTGCAACAATAGACCTACATAGAAAACGAAACCGAATATAAGATGATAACTGACAAGCTGTCTAATTTCCTGATAACAATTTATTTTGCGACAGCTAATAAAATCTAAAGGTGAAAGCATCATTATCGTTCACACACAATAAGACAGATAGAATATTGAACTTAAGCAATCATTCACTTTTTCACACAAGTCTCTCTAGCATGCCAGTAATCCCTAGTTTTCTCACCCCAAAAAGCTTTTTGTGACTCCCAATTTTACTTGAAAAATCATGTTTTTGAAACAACAATTGCTGGAACGTGTGATATCCTGATTTCATAAAATTCATAGAACAATAAAATGCAAATTTGAAATTCCTTTGTCATGCACCAAAGAATGTTCAACCAAATCTCTCCAGGATGCCAAACTGCCAATGATCCTGTTTTCATCTTCCCGCCACTACAGACTTCACTTGCAACATAGCATGAAACATGTGCTAACATCCACTAGTAAGAAAAAGGCTTTTGGAATTTAATAGATTTTCCTCTTCGATTTCTCAAAATTCTAGATACAGATATACCCACATTTTATCATGACAGGCTCCCTCTCCCTCGTCCCCTTTTTTCTCGAGTTTGGGAAAGGGGTTTCATCATATTTTAGTTTCTTTCTCAAAGACAGAAGCCAAAGAAAGATGTGAAAGATAAGTTCCAGTTGCATTTGTATTTGAATAATGACAGATCTAAATGGTTTCATGACATAACAGATTGGAGAAACTTATCTCTAAACTTCTTTACTAAGGCTAAAATTTCGAAAAAGTTCATAAGATAAGCAAGAGACCAAGCATCATATCATGTACCACTAATTAAATCAAAATTATATCACTTCAAGCACTGCAAGCATGACATTATCTAAAAGGATAAAAGCATAGGGCACTGCACTAAATAGGCTCCTAGTGAAATCAACACAAGATATGAATAAGAGAAGTACTTTTTCAGGTGCACAAGAAAATCTTATTATAAGCAACCATACAATGAAAAACAGGGAAAATCAACTTTCTTCAGTCCAATTTTTAGCTGGGACAGTCATAACTTTGACACATATATACAACAAAGTCACTAAACATACCCATTAGTCATTACCTAGATCATAATTAACCCATACTATAGTATACCATACCAAAGAACAACTTTTTCAGCGTGTCTAAACTTGCAAGCAACATCAACATGATTTACTAACAAAAATATTTCCTAACAGAAAAATCTCATAGTTCAACAGCATCTATAAGAGTTTCCAGCTTTACTATTTTAGAGGTGAATCTTTTATAACCAGAAGGCTATGAAGATAGAATCTTAGAATTCCTCTCAAATTTGATGTACTAGCAACTGATCTTTTGCTTAGTTCAACGAGCATGCTTTATAACATTAAGTGTCACGGTCAACAACATAGTATAATGCACAGCATCCACACATATGAATAGCAGTAAGCTTAATTTACTGTAGTGCATAGTATACATATTGATGAACATTATGCAATCAAAAGAAACAACTTCATGATACTGGCAATATATAAGTACACAGAGGTCAGAGGAGACATGGTTAATAGTCCCCACTTTGACCGTGTTTAACCAGATAAACTAGTTACATGCTTCATTCACAGAGCACAGAGAACTGGTTATTGACACATGAATACATGATACATTAAGACAACATATAATTGGCATTTGTACATTAATGAAATCATTGTTCTCCTGTCCTCATTTATTTCTCTTGATGCATAATCAGGTAAGCCCACAACACAGACAAAGCGGAGAAATTTTTCCCCTTTATATATGCCAAAATCTGATGCAGTTTGCTCGATATTGAAAGAAAAATCTACATTAGAAACTACAAATTGGCAATACAAAACTATAAAAGAAAATTGCCTGGTACACCCACGATGAAGGAATAAAATTTCAAGTAATAAGCCTGATATTCAAACTCACGCACCAAAACTGTATAAGGGAAATATATAAAAACTGATGACAACCCATATGAGAAAAAGCAACCAGGTTACAGAGAGGAACCGGAAGATACCTTTATGTGCTATGTTGCAAAGCTCTGAGTAAAAATAAGAACAACGAAGATTGAAGGCCAAATAGCAATGGCAGATGAGGGAGAGTTAGAAAATGAAAAAGGGTGTGTGGTCCCTTGCTGGTAGCGCACTGCGCAAGTTGACCTGAAAACCAACGTAACTGACAATTATATATATATTTGAAGATTCTTAATCAAAACGTTTAAAAAAAAGCTTAAAATGAATACAAATGTTTTCTCTGTTGAAAAATCTCACAAAATAGTGGTGTTATACATACACATATATTTTACACATTTTTTTATGTTTTTTTTTAATTTTTATAATTTTATTCTTACAAAATAATTACATAATGTTAAAATAAAAACATATACACACAGCATTTCTTCTTGAGAATATGATGACAAGTTTATAAATTAAAAATTCTTGTTCTTTTGTATCATCACAATTGGCTAGTTTTATTTTGGAATGACAATTTCCTCTCTTTCACTCTCTTAAGATTCGAAATATTTAATTATTAAAATATTTTTACGATAGTTTAAATTAAATTATATTTTTTTGTTAATTAGTGTGAGTTAAAAAACTTAAATAAAATTATAAAAATCACAAAAAAAATTCTTTATGATTTATAAACCTAAAACCTTTTATTAAATCATCCTGATTAGCGTGAGTATTGTCGTGATTCCCATGTAACCCATGAAACCAACAATCCAATTGCCTTTGTCATCCCAAATACATCCACCCGGATTGCCAGAGGCTCCCATATTAATTAATCATAATCCAAAGAAAATATTAGTCTTTAACATAACAAAGAATATAAACTATAAATAATTATTTACATAAACAATATCAATAAATATTTATAAACTCGGATTGTATTAATTCCACTATTTAATTTTCATATATTTTTTAATTATATAAGAGAATTAAACTCCAAATTGTTTACATGTTACCCAAATCCTCTATAACTAAACGAGACTCAGTGATTTAGTTTTTACACTTTTAATTTATACATCAAAATAAATATTTTCTTTTGAAATTTGTGAAAACTGACTAAGTTATTTAATAGCATATTCCTAAACCTGTTCGGTCCAACCAAGACATGCATAGAGTGTGTATATTTATATTTACATAAGTAAAACGGTAAGTAGAGAAATTAAGTTACATTACTTTGAGAAGTGAAGGCTCTGTCCTATGTACATTGAATAGTAGGATATGGATAGGATGTCCAGTGTTTCGTCCTAACCAAAAAAATTCGGGATAATTTTAAAATGAAATAATTTAAGATTTAATATGGGACTAAGACATAATTTGTTGTCTCGATTAATTTTCAAGACAAACAAAATTTTATCTCGATCCATATTAAATCTTATATAAATATATTTTGTCTCATCCTATCCTGAAATTATCTGGATAAGCATATATATTTATCCTAACTTTGAAATAAGTTTTTGTTAACACAATATTATTTTTTACACCTCCACTTTTTCTTTTTACATACCACCTCCTTATTACTTTATACACCCACTCATATTTCTTCCTTACTTTTTTTAAAAAAAATTTTACTAAGACAAAAGAGTTGGGACTTGAATCAAAACACAACCAAGATAAGACTAGAATAATATTATATAAAACAAGATAGAATGTGATTGGACAAAAAAAAATTCGAGACAAAATTAAAATAAAATTTTTATCTTAATTAATTTTTTGAGACGAAATTAAAATGGTCAAATTCTCAACCCAAGCCTCCCCGTTGAATAGTAAGTTATAGCTCTTTGTTTATCACCAAAAGGTAATAACTTCCCATATATTTTGGTTGTAAAGTTAAGAAGAGTTGAAATGCTAGCTCACATGAGTCATATAGACGTTCATTATAGTTATAATAAATTAGGGTTATTTAAATATGTTGATTTAAGTTTAAATTTATATATATATATATATAATATTTTTTTTAAAAAAATATTTTGTTTAAATTTTTTAATTAAAATTAATTGTGAGTTAAAAAAAAAACCTTAATACTATATTTAGTATTAGTGATAAAAAAAATAAATCAAATATCATAGGCAAGGGCTTTATGTTTTACTCTCCTGCATTTGCTCTTTTGGTCGTGTTATGCTTAGGCAGCCTCTTCATAACCAGCTAGCTAATTCAATCTAAATTTGCAAGAGAACGTATGGATCAGAAAGTGCACATGCTTAGTCCAATTCCCTCGCACGTAGATCTAGGTATGGGAAAATCAAGATTAAAAATTAAAATTAAGGGTTTAGTCAAGATTTCTACCAAATAAAACAAATGAATATTATATTTATATCCATAATGTAACGCGTCTATTTTTATAACCGCTATTGAATTAATCCATTGAGGTAGTTGTGTCATAAAAAAAGAAATAAAGAAAAATAATCTTCTTATAGTTATATACAATATAATAGAAGAGATCAACAATTAACCAATACTTAAAATTAAAATGGGACAACATGCGTTTTACATTATGATTTATATATTCTATCTCAATTGGTTAAAGAAGATTTTAATCTTTCCAAAATAAGAAAAACATATAAAATATTAATCTTAATTGATATCCCAAACTTTATAGGAACAACATTTTTTTATATTATAGTTTGTCTTCTTTTTTTTTTGCATCGTACTCTTTTCATTTTTATATAAAGAATAATATTTTATTTAATAATGGTTATCTCTTTAACAATAATTTTGTTAATTTTTTTTATTTCAATTTGAATCTTGTTAAAATCCATAAAATACTTGCTCCAACAAAAAAAAAAAAAATCAATCAACTGTCTCACCTATTAATGCCTTGGGATAACAATAAAGGGTATAAGATAAAAATCTTCAAAGTAAAGAAAGTTTATATGTAATTAGATAAAAATCTCTCCCTAATCAATTAATTAGATCAACTAAGTGTCATCTATTAATTTCTTCAAATAACAATTAAAGGGTAATTACTTAATCACATTAAAAATGAAATTCAAAGCCACATCCCAAAAAATAAGCCAAAGGTTGAAGTTGTAGCCGACTCCGCCTATACTCTATTATTCTACTATTTGTCAACGAAGCATCCGTCCAATTAACGCGCCTATTATTTTATGGCATCACGCTCTTCTTCCCATTCGCAGTACTACCTTTCCGTTACTGTCCCCAAAGCCACGGTTTTCAGAGTGAGCAGAGAGACAGAATCACAGGGGTGCCTCCTCCGATGGACCCACCACCGGCAGCAGTGCCAACTCTCGCCGCCGCAACCAACCAAGTCCAAGTGAACCACCCTGACTCACTGGAGTCCTCTCCCCGCGCCCGCATTGGTGAGACATTGGCCGATGAGCCTCTTCCCCCAGTCCCCGGCGCCAAGCTCCGCCTAATGTGCAGCTATGGCGGGCACATCATGCCTCGCCCACATGATAAAACTCTCTGCTACGTCGGCGGTGACACCCGCATCGTCGTCGTTGATCGACATTCCTCCCGGAAAGACCTCTGTGGACGTCTCTCTCGTAGCCTCCTCCATGGCCGACCCTTCACCCTTAAATATCAATTGCCCAATGAAGATCTTGACAATCTCATCACAGTGTCCACCGATGAAGACCATGAAAACATGATTGAAGAGTATGACCGCATAACCGCTGCCTCTTCACTGAAACCTTCGCGCTTGAGGCTTTTCCTCTTCTTCAATACGCCCGAAACCGCCGTCACCATGGGTTCTCTTCTCGACGATGCCAAGTCAGAGACTTGGTTCGTGGATGCTCTCAACAATTCCGGTATTCTCGACAGGGTGGTTTCAGATTCTGTTGCTGTGGGTGGCTTGGTGAACCTTGACCGTGTTCCTGCTAGTGATTCTAGCAATAGTTTAGAGGCTCAGGCTGCGGAATCTCTCGGTGAAAACAACAAACAGGTTAAGGGCGTGCCTGATGTACATTCATTACCCGAATCACCTATGGTGTTGGAGAACAGTTCATCATATGGGTCATCTCTTTCCTCGCCTTCAATGGCTAATCTACCTCCGATTCGGGTTCGCGTGGAGGATAATGGTAGTAGACTGCAACAAGAACAGAGGCCCGGAATCGAGGAGCAATTTTCTCAAATGACCTTTGCTACCAGTGGGATGAAGCAAGAGGATGGGTATGGCAATAGCGTTGTGCCTCCTCCTCCCATGCCTTCAATTCCTTCAATTGTGGCTGTGCCATCTTCAGAATCCATGGTTGTTGGTGAAAATACGAACCGGATTATCTCTGACGATGAGAGATCAGATAAGGGTGCCCCTGCGGGGTGGCGAAAACCCCCTTTACCTGTGCAGATTGTGCAGCCAAGAACTAGTGGTGGTTTTGCTGGCACCATAAGCTTTCCTTCTCCAGATTCAGTAGCAAGGTATTTATCGAACACTTTATTGCCTAATTTTCTATGTGGATGCTATACGATAATAGTATGTTTACAAATGCTATTCTGTTATCATATCTGTGTTCAGTGATAGTAGTATTGCATCTGCAAATTCTTTCTCAAAGCCTGTTTGCTATCAAGACCAAGTCCAAGCTGCGCATGGTGACAACAAAGCTCCTCCTTCTTTGACACATATCAAGAGCGAAATATCAGAACCACAAGCTCAGGATTCTGGGTACACATTACCCTCGCAATTGGATCAAAATCAGCAACACCAGCAGCAACAACCACAATATGTCCATGCTAGCACACACTACATTCCCCACCCTGCAGTTCCAGGTGCAGTGCCAATGTCATCCTACTACCCAGTTTATGCTCCATCTTCACAGCAACAAGTTCATCACCCAATTGGTCAGCAGTACCCAGTTTATGTGATGCCTGTTGGAGCTACACAAGCCTACAATATGACTCTGCAACCCAATATAGTTGCTGCTGACCCAAGTGTGATAGCCTCAGGAAGGGCAGTGGTGCCACAAAGTGCAGCTGCTGCCCCAGCAGCTTACAAGGATGGCACTCCACCTATTTACCCCACTAAGGCAGCCAATCCTGTGGCCTCGAGTGCAGCATTTGTTCAAATACCTTCCGGTCAATTTCAGCAACAGTATGTGGGCGTGCCTCAAATTCATCCTCCACCACAGTCCATTACTGTTGCTCCCCCTGCTACTAGTAATTACAATTTTGAATATGTTGCATCTGCGCAAGACCAACCATACTACCCTCAGCAGCAAACTCCGACTCCGTTGCCTCCTCAGTACCAATCCATGACCCCAGCGGCAGCATTATCAGATGCTTCAAAACAACACCCTGCAGAGACTATTCAGCAGCAAAACAGAACTTCACAGCCAGTATAAATCAACAAAATGAAAGATAAGAACTAGGTCATGTTTCTTTCTTCTTTATCTGCAACTTTATGAAATTCAGTGTCATTGTCATCAGAAATTACATGCACAGTGAACTTTTCTCATTTGCCTATCAATTATACAAATCGAGTTGAATAAGGCAATGAACTGCCGTTGGAACTTGACCATTTTTCCCGTTTTCTTTTTCCTTCTCTTTTTTCTGGTTAATGTGTCAATTTGAACAGACCCCTGACAAAAGGTTGAATCTGAAAATTTTGAAGGGATCAATTGCTAGATTCCAAATCAATTGCATGGCTCTGTCTAATCATGATTTATTTAATTTGATTGATTAAAATAAGGACTAGATTCAATTAAATTATTGACGTCGCGGCTTGGAAGGGAATCTACTAACGTGCATACAGCAAAACCAAGAACTAAATGTGGTTTAACTGTTTTTAAGATCTAAACAGAGAAAATGGAGCACATAATTTTGCCTAATAGCGTTGAAACTTGAAAATTCCATGTGCACTTACTTCTTTATGCAAAATCGCAATAACCTGATGAAAAGGGAAAGAGGAATATTAAGCTTAGTAACAGATTATAGATTTGTGATCAGAGTCAGACTAGGCCATGTTATTAAAAAAAAGGGAAAGTTGGATAGCCTTGTAAGTGCTTAGTTTCTTCGCCTAAGAGTTCTTTTTAAAGTGAGCATGCAAATATAACTTATTTGTAAGTTACTTAAAACTTACGCAACAAATTGTTTTTTCTTTTTAATGTTAAGCGTTTAATTTAGCTGTTTACAAAAGCGAGGCATAAATCTGAGTTGGTGGAGAGATGGGATGTCATAACGAAAAATTTTGCAGCTTTTAACATCACCCGTAACCACTACTTCATTCTGCATGTTGGGTTCTCTCCCACGGCAAGATGTGAAGAGACATTTCTTTACCTATGTGAAGCTCGCTTGGATTTGCTCATTTTTCTATTAAGATGATTGTCGTTTTTAAATTTAAACATTTATTACTTATTTTATAAGTGCTTCACTTACTTGTAATGATTCGAATTAATAAATAACCTAAATACAAATATATTAAAAACATAACAAACAATGATACAATTGGAGTAAATCCATTTTTGCGAAGGCCCTCTACTTTGGAGATGATATGGGAGTCCTTCTTCCTTTAACTTAAACCAAAGGTCAAGCTATTTTTACGCTTGTTATGGAAAACTTAATCTAGGAATCACTTGTCTACTTCCTTTAAGCATATGCTGTAGCAGACTTCTAACAGTGTTTTATGAGACGGCACTGTTCTTGCTTTTACATCTAAGTTTGAAGTTTGAGATCTCTATTTTGCATTGACTCGTAATTAGGATCAACTTTCAGTGTTTTTTGCTGTTAGTTACATAAAGAGGTTGTTTTTCATATATCTTGTATAATTTTCAAGTTAAACTTTAATTTACCTTGTGGACTTAGTGTGATTCTCTCTCTCATTCTTATTTTATTTCCTTGTTTCCTGATTTGTAGGGGATGAGAGGAAATTGGTGGATATGTCTGAAATGGCCTTAAAAGCTGATTTTATATATATATATATATATATATATATATATATATTGAGAAAATTTATAAAAAATAAATAAATATAATTTTAAGAACAAAAATATTAAAATCTTATTTTTAAGTGACGTTAACGTATCATATCACATTCTTCCTAAAAGTTGAAATTGTTAAAATATTCTTTCCCACGTAAATTTTTCAACAGAAGTAAGGCAAGGCGACAAGGTAGCTTGGAGCTTGGTGGTTTACTTGCTCTTTAAGCTGTAAGCTTTTCTTGTGCGGCAAGAAATTGGAAACCCCATGTGACAAGATTTAGGTCCATGTAACGGTGGTTTACTCTCTCCTTCAATTTCTTTTAATGGGTAAACATTTAGGGTAAAAGAAGGCTATTCCATTTGAAGTTAAAGCCTCAAGTCAAAAGCTTGCTTTGTGCTTATATTGGAATTCAAACAGAGAAATAATTCAATATTTACAAGCTAAATTGGCTTCTCTCCTGGATTTTACTTGTAGATTCCTTTGGGGGTACTAAAAAAGGATTGCGATTTCAGGCATCCCTTTTCTTATTTTGGACTGTTTCAAAGATTTCAGCATCAAGAAAAAATCATGATTTAGATAATTGTATATACTTCTTACATCCACCTTTCCCATTCTTACAAGATAACAAGAGACTTCACTTGATCAATCATCTTTCCTTTGGATTCATCTTATTATATGTGCAAACTTCATCTCATTTCTAACCCCAACTTCCTAACCTTTCTTACAAAAGTGGATAAGGTTTACGACCCCACCAATGCAATTTTCTTCTGTGGGTCCCAGTTCCACTAATGAAGACGTCACACGTGTTAAAAAACCCCTCCAAGCTTAGGACGAGGTAACGTGGCATACCAATCCCGAAATAGGAAAAAATCTTCTTGGTTTTTCAGATTGCTGAGAAAAAAGTGACGCTTATGGCTTTTCAGGGACTGTGCGTAATGTAAATTGGCTTACATGATGTATCATTTTTTTTACATAATACAATTTAAATAATTTTTTTATATAATTTTATAAATATATTTTTTATCTTTCTTCAAATTATCCTATAACTTTTTTTCTTTCTTCCTCCTTTTTAATTGTGTACTTGTACTGTTTCATAATTATAGAATTATCTTTCCTCTCTGTTCTTCACCTCTCATCCCTAGAACTAAGATTGAAATGTTGTATACACTTGTGCAACTCTTGAAAATTTATCATTAGAAATGTCTCTTGGCTTTTCAGGGTCCGTACGTAACGTAAATTGTCCTGTTATATTAACGTTAATTGTCGTTCTAGTTATCCTTTCAGCAATTGAATACCTCTGATTTCTGTGTGTCTAATTCGAATAATAAACAGAAAAAACAAAATGCTACTTAGCCGGATTGGGTTCGGTTGCGTCGACCCGCTTCGACCCGACCGGAGAGAGGGAAACCGGAGCTTCTCGCGCTTAACCGGCCAGTGGGTGTCGGCGCCGTTGCCGGAGAGGGCATTCCTCGGTGTGATTTCAGAGAGGAAGAACGATAAGCGGCAATCTATATGCACCGCCGATGAACTTCACTATGTCTCTGTTCCCAACTCTGATTGGAAGCTCGCTCTCTGGCGCTACCTACCTTCGCCTGTGGTGATCTCTCGGTCCAAGTCTCTCAAGTTCTCATCTTTTCTTGTTCATATTCTTCATTTTGTGATTTCCATTGTTTTTATCGAAAATATCTTCATCTTACTTGAGTTTCTGAAAAACAAAATGGAAATGTGAAGATGGGTTCATTTGGCAACAGAAATAGAGGGAAAAGCTTGGCGATGAAATCTCTGTTAAAGATACGCTTTGCATTTGTTTACAGGCACCAACTAGAAATCACCCACTTTTACTACTGTCAGGGGTTGCAACCAATGCTGTTGGTTATGATCTCTCTCCTCAGGTGAAACTGTTTCCATTTAAAAATCGTAACTTTTTGGCATCTTCTTTACCATACTCGCTGTTATTGGTTAATCTGCATGCTGTCAGCAAATATTGCAGGCGTACTAAGTAGGAGTTTCTATTTTAGGCTTCATTTGCTCGCTATATGTCTGCCCAAGGATTTGATACATGGACTCTTGAAGTTCGAGGTGCTGGGTTGAGCACAAATGGAGTTAGCTTGATGGAAGATAAGCAATACCTCAGCAATTTAGCCGGGATAGATTCTGCACTCAAGCAAGGTAAAAACAGTGCTTCTTCTCCATGGTCCTAGTCGGCCAAATCACCTTGTTGCTTCTTTTGAATCAGATTCTACTTACACCAAAGGGAAAGGGTTAGGGATGATGGAGACTCTTACCAGATTATCAGATAGATTGTCAGACTTTCTTAGTGGGGGTCAGTACAAAAACCTGGCGACCTTGTAATTTTTTTTCATTTTTGCTCATTATATGACCACTTTAACAATATCAAGTATTTTACAGACTTGTTGGAAGCTGGGCGAAACTCTTCAATTGCAAGTCAAATCAGTGATTTGAATCGAAGGCTTCAAACTATTATTGAAGAGGCTCAACGGTTATTGTTCCCAAGACAGGTTTTGAACTTGCAAGAGCTTTTATCTGCTGCTCAAGAAGAATTTCAGAAACTCAAGTACGATTGGGACTTTGACCATTATCTGGAAGAGGATGTACCAGCTGCGGTGAGACCACTTTGGTATAATCTTGGTTGTTTCTTCTACTGAGTCTTGCCATGCAAGTTTATAATACTCATTAAATTTGTCTCTCAATCGTTGGTTTTTTTGTACGTTAGATGGAATACATAAGAACTCAAAGCCAATCCAAGGATGGAAAGTTACTTGCAATTGGCCACTCAATGGGGGGTATCTTGTTATATGCAATGCTCTCACGTTGTTGTAAGTTCTGCTGAAATGTCATTATATTTTCTTTGCCATTTCTGTTAATCAATGCTACCGCTAGATAAAGTTAAACAGAAACTTCAATATGATAGATACAATTACATAGCTAAAAAGTGATAAATCATTCTCAAGTACCATCGAGAGAACAAGAGAAATCCTTTGCGGCACTGGGTCAACATTGTGCTAGAAATGTAATCACATTGGATTGTATGATAAGACATGTCCATTTTTAAAGCATGATTTGGTAAAGTTCTAAACATTGGCAAGTTTTTCTGTGTAAAATAAATTATTGATCAAGTTTGTCTTATTGCTTGCTGCATAATCTATATGTCAGGTTTTGATGGAAAAGATTCTGGGTTGGCATCAATTGTTACCTTGGCATCATCACTCGACTACACACCTTCAAGATCATCTCTGAAGTTGCTTTTACCGCTGGCACGTGATAAAAAATATCGCTTGTGTTGACACCGTTTTCTTTCCATGCCAGTGACATGCATCAAAGCTGAATTTGACAGAAAACTAAGTTGGCCGTTTCTGTGTTTGCAGGCAGAACCTGCTCAAGCTCTCAACGTTCCTGTTATTCCAGTTGGGCCATTGATTTCTATTGCTTATCCTCTCGCAAATTATCCTCCCTATGTTTTATCATGGCTGAAGGATCAGATTACAGCTCGTGACATGATGGATCAAGAGCTGCTTGAAAAACTAGCTTTCAACAACTTCTGTGAGTGCCAATTTTTTAACCTCTGACATTGTCTGTCAACTATTCATAGAATGAACTTTAGGCACTTTAACTAAGAATTAGTATAATGTTATATGTTTTGTGTAACATAATTAACAAAAATAGGGAGTTTCTTGTGATTGTTGATAGATCATAATTGGCAGGTACCGTACCTTCTAAGCTTCTCTTGCAGTTAACAACAGCCTTCAATAAGGGCGGTTTACGTGACAGGAGTGGATCTTTCTTTTATAAGGACCATCTCCATAAAAGTAATGTACCTATTTTGGCGCTTGCCGGTGACCAAGATCTGATTTGTCCCCCTGAAGCTGTATACGGTATTAAAATTGCAACAACTGTTTGATACAGTACTTGCTTTAAATGTGAAGCAATTTTCATTCTTTTGATGAGTATTGTTAAATGTGAAGCAGAAACAGTGAAGCTCATTCCTGAGAACTTGGTTACTTACAAAGTTTTTGGGGAGCCTGGTGGTCCCCACTATGCCCACTATGACTTGGTAGGAGGCCGTTTGGTACGTTTATTTCGTCATTGCCTATAATAATGGGTCCTAGCAAGGGTTTTTGGATTGAAGGTTTGTCTAACTGCTCCTAGTATTTTCTCCAACTGCAGGCAGCAGATGAGGTATATCCATGTATAACTGAGTTTCTCTTTCATCATGACATGGCTTAGTACACTTCTCTAATTGATGGCACCCTATTCTTTTGTCCTTCAAGAAGATTCAGAGAGAAGGATGTACCTTCAAGATCCTGCAAATATATATATATATATATACATGTATGACCTAAATGTGAAGCATAGTTTTCTGCATTATTTTGGTAGGTAGATATAATGTTTTTATCCTTTGGGTAGAAACAATGTATTATATTGTAAGGAGAATGTAAAAGGTAAAACACAAAGTAAAAGATGACTACAATAGAAAAATCTCAAGTTGAAATTGTTTCCAAGGTATTCTACTGCATCACACAGAGTAAGTTCATTCTACCATATGTTTTTACATCTGCAAAATTAGTGCATGTCAGAATTCTAGGCTTTGTATGTATTGAATACTCTTAATTCAATCTTAAAAGGGACAATCATAAGTGCAAATTCTATTTCTATCCTTGAGCTTATGTTAGTGTGCTTAGAACACATTGCAATTTCATATCAGCATGTTTTTGTTGTTTTGCTGACTACTTTTAACATGAACAGATTAACAGAAATATTGACATTAACAAATTTACAAACAGATTCAAATAAACTTCAAATGAGACACATCCCAATCCAAGCACCTCATGATTACCCAGATCAATGTGCCATTTGGTGCTTGTGCTTCTCCACATTCACAAATAAGGCAAGCGATTAGAACAGCAGAATGAATTCAAAGGGATCAGGGAATAATAAAATGCTTCATTATCTTGTCATTTTATATGAGTGCATTCAAACCTTTATGAGGAATAAAGGGGGGGAAAGGATAGTTCAGTGAAGTGGAACTTGCAATGACCTCATAACCACAACTCAATAGACAACAATTACCAACTCACAAAGTAAAAGATGCAATAAGGATTGACAGCAAAGAATAAATTCTTGCTTGTAATGGATGAACAAAAACTATACACCAATTTAAGGGTGAGGAGAAACAGCTTTCCTAAAAAAAACATCAGGATTGTGGCACCCGTTGACGAAACACAACTTCTGCCTTGCAGACCGGGCAGAAGTTCTTCTGCGCAAGCCATTGCCTTATACATTGTACGTGATAGCTATGTCCACAATTTAGTTTCCCCAGTTCATCATCTGCTTCATACTCTTCCTGTGTAACCAAGCAAAAGATGGCATTAAATCACTAAATAACTGAAAAGCATATAAAACATTTGAAAGTCAATCAAACGTGACGAGCATTTAACTCCAGAAAATCACCTGACAAATGCTGCATTTTTTGTCAACCTGACTAGCTTGAGGAGTTGATGTATCAGTTTGGATTGGAGGCTTACTTTTCCTAATATTTGAACCTATTTCGTCTTCTTTAAGTCCAGTGTTCACATGACCAATTCTCTCACCAAGCTCAAGCAGTTGCTGTTAGCCAGAGAACCCAGAAAGGTCAAAACATAAAATGCAAGCGCATGCATACAGATCTCCATGACAGGAAGAAACATTGTTACAAAAGAAGAATGATAGATTTAGAGGACAAACACCTCACCTCGTATGTCATGTTGTCAACGTCAAGTCTCCAATCTCTGAATCGATCATGTGAATCTAACCTTCCTCCCATTAGCAGACTTCCTTGAAGCATCACAATCTTCAGGGCAGGCAACAATCAAATAAATACATATTAACTCTTGAATACTTTAAAATCTAAGCCAAAACCTGGCTAATTATAATAAAATGCTCCTACAAAAGAAAAAATCTGCATTCAAACCCCAACACATTCTCCGACAAACATGTTCACCAAGATAACCAGGGTCAGGGTCAATTAAAACCGCAAGCTTCATTCTACCATGACTTGTGTCCATGAACAATTAGATTTTTGATGCATCTAAAACCTAGACAAACTTGAATGCAGTGTGTAACAGTTCCAGTACCGGCTAAACTTCATGATAAGATGACTGAAAATTGTCTCATAAAAGAAGAACAGATTATTCAATCACACAAAGAATATACTGTCTTCATCCAATCCAATGTGTGCATGACTGCATGCATAAGTCACCAGACAACCTGCTTTAAACTTCTAACTGAAAGGGCCCTGTTTTCCTTCTAAACAGACAACAGTTACAGTAGTACTTTCAAACCAAAATTTTACTATAAATAATCAGAAGGGACACATTTTCTTATTTCATGTAACAAATGCAAACGAACTACATTTTCGTGGAAAAAACCAACACACTGCACACTACAAAAGTAAAGCCTCTATATTAGTTTTTTCACTTTGAATTTATATATATATGCATATATTTTCATTTCATCGTGTAATTTATTTTAAAACTTGATATTGTATTATGTTTTTTTTATATAAAAAAAAAATTATTAGATTATAATTTTTGAGTTAAGAATTTATTCTATATTTATTAGATATATTATGTATAATTTATCTTTTTATTTGATACATATTTTTACTTTATATTATTTTTTAATTTTTCCGATTGAACCAGTAAACCATTTTTAAAACTATGAGGAAGTGCACAAGTCACTTCTTTGCATTAGGTCTCAAAACGTTGAGATTCAACTCTAATCCAATGCAACCTCCATTAATTAATTTTAATTTAAAATTTTCAAAAAATTTACGTGTTATTTAGTTACATGATAAGATACCAAAGAGTTTGTGAGTAAATTATCAAAACTTGCTAAATTACCCACGAAACATATCAATCAAAGATAGAACTAGCATCATAAAAAGGAATCCAAACCTACACTGATGAAGAATACATGAAAGAGCAAGAAACAACCTCGGGAAAAACATCGGGTTGAGTATGGCGATAGAATCTAGCAGTTCCCCATGAGTCAGAACCATGGCGCATATCGAAGATGTCAGGATCAGAGTCCATAAATGAGATGGGTTCAGGGTTTACAGTGCGCCTCCCTAAGTAAGTGGGACGCTGCCGATATGTAGAAAGCACAGTTAAGCCGTTTAAAGCCAAAAGATCATAACAAATCCTTTCGGATTATACACAATCACTAGATGAGTTATCAAAAGATCGAATTTTTTAGTCTCCTAATCTAAAGGGTAAGCAGCCGATCAAGGTTTTTTTTGCGTCTATCAATAACCAAAAGGATACGTGCACGCATTTGTAGGCGACGGTAGCTACTATATATATGCAGAAAATCAGCATCTACAGGCCCAGGTACAAAAATTTTCAATTTTGTCTTCTCTATTTTATTGGATCGGATGATAAAGGCCCAACAACAATATGATATGATAATAATATAATAATAAATATGAAAAGAACAAGGCAGTGAAGTGGACAAAAAACACTAGAAAGTTTACAGAGTTACGATTGTAGTTTATTATGAATGCAGGCTGTGCAGCCATAATCACAATAGAAACAGAAAAGAACCATTTTTTAAGAAAAAGAAAACCAGATTTTATGAAGGACCCATCAAAGTAGAAAGAGAGGAACTCTAGAAGATGTAAAAAAGAAACAATCTTTTCTATAGTCAGATAAAGAACGGATTAGGCCACAAACTCATTCAAGAAATGGGAAGATAATGAGAAATAGATCACTGCGCAGAAATTAGAATACCTCCCTCTCCCTGTGGCTTATCTTCTCCGCGTCAATCTTCCCTCTATTAGACGCATTCTTCCTCGCCACAACGCAATCCACCGACGCAGCAGCATCTGCTGAAAACCCAATTCCAGGGCCACACCAAACATCTTGAAAATCGACAAAATTAGCAGACCCAGAGTTTGAACCATCAAGAACGCCTTGAACGGTCTTGCTGCCGTTTGCATTACTCCTTTTGTGCTTCTTTTTTCTAGCCTTCTTTCCCTGCCAATCCGCCGATGTCCGAATCAGTGCCGGAACCGACACCTGCTGCGACGCGCCAGCAGTGCATCCGAGTCCTCTAAAACTTGCTGCAGAGAAATTGTTCTTCTTTTTGTGATTATGCCCGCCGCCATTGACGTTGCCCGGCATGGTTTCATTTGTGCTGTTGTTAGATAAAGTAGAGAGGAGCAGAGAGGAAATCGTGGATTTGCAGCGAGTGGATTGGATTATGGAAGGAATTTGCGGGCTTGGATCTGTTTCTGCAATGGCGTGACTAAATTGGTTTCTGGGTCTTCTCCATTTGATGTGTTCTGCTACAGTTGAGGCGTCTGTAACCACAGGCATGATTTAGAAAGAGGGGATAGAAGGAACAAACTCAAGGAGAGAATGGGATTTCGTTGAGTTTTGCAATTTGCAGAGAGGAGAAGAGGATATGATTGAAGAACAGATTTTGATTAGCTTGACATAATGGAATTTCAATCAAGAGGCTCCTTCTTTCTCTTATTTGGTTGTTGGGTGGGCTCTGCTTTGTCTTCTTGCTGGAAATGTGGGCATATGCTATCAATCAGCAGCCTGAGACTCTGGAATCTGCGACCAACTTTTGCTTCTTTAGTTCTTTTTGTGCTTTTTAAGCTTAACTGATGCTACTTATCAAAGCAAAAGTGGAGAATTCCCTTCCCTTCCCCTCTCTCTCTCTCAACTTTCTTCTGTAGTATACTATCTTTTGAGGCTTGAATGTGAAATGAAATGGCAATAAAATACAACTAGGCTCCATGGAAAGTCAGATTTTAGAGGACAGCATTTGAGAGGGTCCCACACAGAAATCACAAGGTCAAAGACCATTAGTGTATGGTGGATTATAATATTAATTAATGTCCCATAATTTACTGGCCACCTACAGAACGCAGCCAAAATAGTTGTTATCATGTGGGGAGTCTTGGATTTTGACTCACCGAATGTCTTGTTTGTAAAGCATTGCTGCTGTAATTAAGGTCCATGCAGGTCACTGTATTGGATTCTCTGTACAATATTAAGGTCAAATACAACGTTGCAGTAGCTGGAAGCCTGTAAATATTGTTTATTGCCATAGAAAGAACCAAACTTTCTTCAGTTCTACACATTTATTTCCTATCAGAATTAGAATGGAAACAAGAGACCCAATACTTAGGGTGGGCATGGCTAACAACATCATAGTGTCCTGTTCTCACTTGAAAGTATTTGGGACAACTTTAGAAATAGATAAATTGTGACAAAGTGAAATGAAATTTTGTGTCCAAAATAAAAATTAAAGCGAGACGTGAACAAGAGAAAAAATCTCAAATTTCTCATGGATGTTGTCTCATCTTCATTTCGGATATGCCCATTTCTATTTTACATGTTATTTTATATGTTTAGTGTTAAGACAAGAATAAACAATGATATTCAAGCAAGTATAGAAATAGAACTAAGATAACTTAAATGAGTTTTGAATTTGTGACAAGTAAAATTCTACCCCATTCCATGTTGTTCCTACGTGTCTATGATCCAATGCATAATCTAGAAAACTCAGAGCAAATTACTCAAGTCTATTTGGAAAGGTGGGGTAACTAAAAATTTAAACTTAATGATATATCTTCATTCTTGGAGTGAATGATAGCTGAGCTTTCAGTTATTTTGAATTTCATCCACCTATGATGAGTATTATATACTTAAACTCCTCGAACCCAAAATAGTGACCCTTTTTGGTGCCAAAAAATGACCCTTGATCCATATGATGGAGTGATCCCCAAACCAAATTGAGTCACAACTATCAAATTGCCAGAAAATCTCTCGTTGACTGTAAAAAACCTTGAAAAGAGCAAAACTGATAAGAAAATGGGATTGTAAAAATGTAAACAGAAGAAGAAAAAAAGACAAACAAAATGGTCTGCAATTTTTTTGACTTGTAGCTAACAGTCATCTGGTTACAAACTTATTACTGTTCCTTTGCATGTTTGAGTTATTATGACCCTTGTCGATTAATTAAACTTGGACCCATTGGACCACATCTAGAGCTATAGCTACTGGGAGGACAAAATAACAATTTGGCCAGAGGAGCAGAAGATGAAAAAATTACCCTTAGCATGTAAATATTTCCAATAATGTTTAAATTCGGCTTGATACACCAATGTGGTTGATTCACTAATGGAAGCAATTAAATCAAGTGTAATTCTTCTTTTGCTTTGGTAAGAAATTAAGCTTTCCTTTACTTTAAATGGTAAATTTTAAATTTTACTGCTATACCAGTAAACTTGCCTTCAATTTCCAGTTTAGGTAAATCTATGAAGTGCTGCAATTCAATCCCATTAATTAAATGATGTTTACACAGTATTTTATAATTTGTCATTAATTGGCAAAAGATTCTTTAAGTCCAAGTCAAGGAATTAATTCAACATATAGTCACATGGTGATTCCAATTTGGGCTGATCTGTACTTTGCTCCCTAATTCCTTTTTTAAAATTATGGAATCTATAAATGATTCAATTATCTCCAAAAACCATATTGCTATTTATTATATATCAATTAATAATCATTGCCAAGTTTGGTATTTTTCCTTTGTATCTCTAAGGTTTCCTATAGGTATTAATTTATGGTTACAGTTTTAATTTCATTTAATTGGCTATAAATTAATTGCTAATAACTATATATATATTAAAGAATTAGCTCAAATGTTTTATTCCTTCTAATTAATAGAAAGGGTAGGTCACTTCCTTTTGGTAGGCAGAAAGGGACTGTGTTCTTAATTGTTTGATTTAAATTTTTATTGATTATGCATCACACTGACCCTTGACTTAATGATTATTCACAGGCTCCAATTACATTATGCTGACCATTGTGCATAAATTTTTATTAAATTAAATTAACATATATCCGTGACCAATGACCATAACCTTTATATATATATATATAAAAAAAAACAATGGGTTCTATTATTAATTACCAAAGAGCAATTGAAAAATGTGAATAATGCAAATGAGGTGCATAGATATACCATTGATCATTGACATTTACATTTTTTATGCTCATCTCCATTATGAAGGTCTATTGGATAAGTTGGAATACAATTCATACTAAATTAAAAGTTTATGATAATATTATTTTTTTTAAAATCCTACTTAATTTTTGACACTATATTGAATATCGACTAATTTAATTTTAAGTTAAAAAGAAAAATAAAAACATTAAAAATCCCTTTTATCAAATTATATTTCTAAAATTCAAACTAAAAATTTCCAATTAAACTAATTCATATACGCACTTAGTCATGATAATAGTATTATTTTTTTATATCAATTAAAACAATTGATTTTTTTTAACAAGAGATAAAAAAGAATATCCACACTATATTTTGCCAGTCTTTATCATTTATTGTAATAATAAATTTACTTATTTCCTTTTTTTTTTTATTTCAAATTTCTATTAAAAGAGAAGTATATATTTAGTGCTTTATCAAGACATCAAGTAAGATTCCCAAAATAGCTATGAGAAACCAAACACTCCATAACAAGTGTGGGAGATCAAGATATTTTGTGTTTCAAAGAGAGTACCAATATGATTATGTTACAGAGGCATTGATGTAATGTAAACTCTTTGGGTGAGTACTTGATACATGGACCATATATGAAGACAGGTACAAAAAAGCAATGATTTCATAGATTTGTTGTATTTGTTTACTCCTCACTCTACATGGACCAGCAGAAAGAAAATTTTATATATTTTTCCAAAATGGTAATAATGGGTGATCATGGCATTGGTGAAAGGCCACCATCAATTTCAATTGGTTGGTGTAATTATTTGTTTGGAAATAATGATGTCATTTCACACATCTTAAACATATTTTAAAATTGAAAATTTGAGTTTTTTTTTTTATATATAATTGTTTTTGAGATATTAGTTGTCTGAAATGAAAGAAATGTTACCCCATCTACTTCTAGATAGGATGGGATGTGTGTAATCAAGAAGGGAGGCTTGGATCTGATCTGATTAAACTTTTCCTTTTTGTCACCACTAAAGTAAAGCTTACTATGTAGCCCTTTTCTTCCTCACTTTTCTTGTCTTTTACTCATTCTTGTTCCAATTACATCTTTTAATGCTTCTTTTATTATAGTTTCATATATCCATACCATATCTTATCCATCTTTTTTATACCTAGTATATTTCTCACATTTTAGTAAGGAGAGAGCCTTTTGGATTTTTTATTCTTAATTTTAGATGGTGCTTTTACAAAAATCTAAACATTCAGTACACCCAAGTGTTTTTTTTTTTTTTTTTTCTCTTTTCCATAAGAATTTTTGGCAAAGAAAAAAGTCAATTTAATTATGACAAAAATAGTAATTAATAAATTTTTTTCAATAAGAGTAACCCAAATTTCTAATCAAAGATTTTGAACTCTATTTATTGTCACTAAGCTAACATGATATCTTGTATATTTGCTGATAAAGTACAATATACATATACTACACTGTCCTATTATTACTTGAGCTCTGTGATATCTTATAATAAGATGAAGTTAATTATTTTTTCTAAGTATGGCATGAGAAGATAAGCCTCTTGGTGTTCATATTTTATGGAGAAAACCTATTTGCACAATCATTAGGAGTAGATATAACACTTCTCTATTTTATGTGTGCCACAATAGAGGATCCTCTGGTCTTATAATGTGAGTATTACTCAATGCATTCCCTTCAGATATTAAGTTCCCTCTGCCAAGAAGAAACTAACCAAGATCATGATGTGCTAGATTAACAACAGAGAAATCAACTTAAAGCCCGTTTGTATTGATTTTTGCCAATATGCTTATGCTTTAATTTGAAAAATAAATATTTTATACAAAAAAATTTACTGCTTGAATTGACTTTTTTTATAAAGAGAAATATTTCTAAAAACTAAAATTTTACATTTTTTTAGAAGTAAGTGAGAATATATATATATATATATATATATATATATATATATATATATATATATATATATATATATATATATATATATATTTATTTATTTATTTATTTATTTATTTATTTCTATTTTTACTTCTTCTTTTGTTTTTTTATTTTTTTTAAGGGAATCCAAACATGTTATTAACTAGGGATTTAGTAAGATTTTTGTCTTGGGCTGATAGTTGGCTTCCTAAGAAAAGATCATCTAATTTGGGCTGAAGTGTCTAGCTAGAGCTAAAGCCCAACCTTATTTAGCTGGGCCTACGTTTTGGGCTACTTTTCACTATAAACTCGTGTTCTTTCAAAAAGAAAACATTGTAGCAAAAAACTACTCAGCCGTACCCAGCAACCCCACAACCGCCATGAGAGGAGCTCTGCTTAGAAATTTCTCATTCTGCGCGCGCAATCTCCTTCTCTCTCGCTACAACCAAAACCCAAATCCTATTCCTCTCATTGTCTCCCTCTCTGCTTCAAACGGCTCCACACCCAGGTTCTATTCTTCCATAAACAATCTGCGGGATGAACCTCGCTTCACCAAAACCCAGAAGAAAGAATCCCCAGTCGATGCAGAGGACGTGACTGACGAAGGTAAAAATTTGCCTTTTTTTTTTCTTCTTCTTTTCCCCAGTCAGGATTGACATGATCTGTGTGTATTGCTAATAAGTTTAATTTGTCATTTGTTAGAGTCTTTCCTTATGCCAGCGTGTTTCAAGTGTTTGATATAATGCGTCTGTGGATATTTGTAATTTCATCACTAAATTTTAGGTTGTTTGGGTCTGATTCTAAGTTGTGTTAAACTTTTTGTTTGGTTAAAGAAATGAAGAAGCGTCTATCGAAGCTTAGGGAGGGCGATGCTGATGCTATACCTTTAGTGTTTGAGGCAATACTGAAGAGAAAATTGTCAGGGAAGCATGAAGAAGAAGAAGATCATGAGTTGATCGAAGAAATATTTGGGGAGGGCACAGAGTCAGAGTCAGCTGATGAAAGTGACGAGGAAGACTGAGTCGAAGTAATGAAATCACAACAGCATAGACTGGGACACTAACTTAATGGAAATTGCATTGCATGCGGTGAAGATTAAAGTGGAGGATTGAGGATGCCTTGCTCGGAGTGGGTTGTTTCTGCTACCTTTCTTGTTTGGTCTACGTTAACAAGTTCTTTAAAGGAAGTGAATTGGGTGTGTGAATATTACATTTACCATCTAAAGAAGTTTATATGAAAGTTTCACTTTAGACAAAAGTGTTCTCACCTTTTACTCTTTGTCTATTAAATTTTGATTACTCATTTTATTTAAATATAAAATTTAATTTTGTTATTTGATTTTATATTTAAATAAATAAATCTATCAAAAATTCATAAAATATAAAATGATATAAGGGGTAAGACATATTTATATGATTGGATGAGCTCTTAATCAGTCACAAGATCATTACCTAACTTGCGTAGTTAGTTGCAAAAACAAATTGTACGGCTTTCAAGAGGAAAAAAAAATAAAAATTAATCAGCTGATACAAACATCATGATATCCTATATTAGGTGATTACTCGGCTATTTCATTTTGCAAAAAGCTGACATGGGTTTGCTCCTTTGAGAATCTTGAAAGCGAAAAGCATCCTTGGCTTGTTCTAACCAAGATTCTTAGGTTAACGTAAGAAAACGAAGCTTGGTTCCATTAACAGAAAAGCATAAAACCATAAACTTGATCCAACTTTCCTAGAGAAGATTTCTCTGCGAAACGACAACATCCACAGAAGACAAGACATGAGCAGCAGAATCCAAGGTTGAGCATGCAGTCATATTCCAAACAGCACACTAAGCATATTTGTTGATGCATTGGTGCCAAATAGTACAAAATGAGAAGCAAAATGGTCATTGAAGACAAAAGAAAGAAAAAATTCCGTAGCATGAGGTATGATTGTACGGAAACAAAGGCATGTCAAGCCTTGTTCTTGTTCTAGTTTGGCCTCTCCTCATCAACAAGGTCCAACATGCAAAGAAAACTTCATTGAATTTGTTTGTAGTAGTTGCTTCCTCTGTGTCTGTTGCTGCATCAAGCGTTGCCGCGTGCCCGGGAATTGACTTGTTATGGATCCAAGAATAGGATTAATGCAGTCTATTCTTCGTTTACCTCTGGTATGGTCAAGCCTATTGTTTCCAAACACACGAGCAGATTTCAACATTTGCTATATAAGTGGGCTGCAGCTGCATAAACCTCAGTTTCAATGAAAACATAGGATTTTCGAGATCGTGTTTGTTCTTCAATATTGCTTCATATGCAGTTAATTACATTATTATTAATCCTTCTGTTACAAAAATACAAGGAAGGGAGACCACTGCCCATGGGACATTCCATAATCCATTCCCTGTTTGGTTTGGAAGAAAAGGATAGGATTCGTACAATCGTACCCAGGCCTTTTCCGACCAGTACCTGGAAACTTGGCATCTTGTCTCGTGCGCCACCTTTTTTTCTATCCCAGCATGAAAGACACAAATTTGTGACTCTATCACCGGTATGTGAAGTGGAACGGAATGTTGTACCGATAATAGAACAGAACAGTCTCAGACGGTGTTTAAGCTTGTGTACTCAAGATCACACTAGATTGAAACAGAAGGACACTCTTAGAATGAAACAAGCAACAATGAGGACAAGTAATGCCAACAGGAAACGGTAACTTAGAAGTTTGTGGATCAAACTATTGAGCTGAAACAGTTATTAAAGGAGTTTCTTCTTACAGCAAAGTGGTTAGCATAGTAATATCCGATTATATATCTTATGCTCTCTGGGCCCGAAAAACTACAGCAGCTAAGAAAGATGAGATTTTTTTTTAGTTACAAGAGAGAATTGAGTCATAAACCTCTTACATATCATCAAAACCTTTCATCATTAGATCACACCTTGTGGCTTCACAGAGACAAGAGATTAACTAACACGAGAACAATGACCAAAATTTCTACTTCCTTCTAAACTGTGTAATTCCCAAACTCAGACGTTTTATGAGAGAAGTTGATGATAGAAAGTAGAGTGTCATGCACCACAGGCGGCGCCACATTCTGCCCCACACCCAGCTCCATAAGGCCCTGGCTCTGCTGCTGAACTTTTCTCTTTGGATGCACCATCAGCACAGGAGAAGATTATAGCTGTGACAACAGAAAAGGTAACCAAAACTGCCCAAAAGATTATATAGGCATTACCAAAGAAACCAACATCTAAATCCAAATTGGCCATCTCTCTCCATTCTCTCACCATTTCTCTCCCTATAGGCTTGAGTTTGAATGTGCCTTAGTTGCCCTTCAGAAGTGAGAATCTCACATGCTATTAGGCTTCTTATAAGCATTCCCAAGTCAATGTTTTTGCTATAAAATATCCATTCTCTGCAGTTGAAGACGTTTTCACTTTTTCTTAGTTGGGCAAAAATTTTGACATCAAGTTTAGTGGGAACGTACAGCTAACCTTTAAAAAAGCAGAAAGCTGTAACTATTTGGCCTGTAGTGTCCCACTCTTCTTGTCTCCAGTCGTGGGAGCTAACATGACATGCAGTTTGTCTATTTTGGTGAAAGCTATATTAGGGTAGGGTTGTATCGAGTTAAATGATTAGTTACTTATATGTCATTAGCTATAGACATAAAAATTGATTTATGAATCAATAAAAACGTTAAACATGATTGACTAAGAAATTATTTCTATAAATTGATAGCTAATAACATATGAGTAACTAATTAATTGTTATCTGATTATCTAATGTAGAGAGCAAGAGGTCATTTTCATGTTTAAGACTCAGAGAGAAGCTAAGCACAACTCTATTTCTAGTTACGGACTTGGGGAGGCTGCAACTATCTCAGTAATAATATAAAAAAAGCAATTATTTCTCTTAGTGACTTCTACTTGTATCTGCCTTCTTCACAGCAAAAGATTGAAGGGAATATAAAACAACATTATTAGGGCTCCACTTTTTTTGTTTAGTGGATTGTGGAAGCCAATAGGGTTTGGTCTTTAGCTTCTAGCAAGTTTCAAAATGGTTATGAATCTGATGGTACAATAATTTGTCTTTGTTATTTTTGCACTGTTGGTTTTGCTGCATGCGTTTTCCATTTCCATTCAGCATCAGAGGCCACCACTTATAGGTTCTAGATCCAATTAAATTTTGAGTGCCACACCAACACCACTATTGGCTTAAAGAGGTAAAGGGCTTTCTTCTTGGCAATTTCTGGCCACTTATAAGGTCAATCTATGGTCAATGTAAGCTTATCCACCATCTCAAAGAGCCTTTTTCACCCTACTGCAAAAACTAGGTTAACTATTAAAAAGAAAAGTCTCATTTACTGAGAAAAATAGCGGGGAATAAAAAGTTATCTTGCTTAGTAAATTTTAGTGAGGAAAGTGTTAAATTTAGTGAGGACTGTTGGTGAAGAATTATATTTTGTTTTGTGGCTTTTGACAAGAAACAAGATACTTTAATGTAATTTATTATTATTATTATTATTATTATTATTATTATGCATCTTTAGAAATTAAATAAGTCACATTTGTCTAAAATATGTGGGAAGATAATTAAAAATAAAATAAAAGTAGAAATAAGTTATTATTTATATAAAAAAGACTCATTTTAAAAAAATATTTTTTAATTATTACTTCAACATCTTAAAAACATTTTAAAAAAAATTAATCTAAACAAGCTTGAATAACAAAATAGAAACTTCGGCCACTTTGATATAACTTAAGTTGTAAAGGAGGGGGCAGCATTGAGGTTGAGCTTTTAGGTTTAATTTCTGAGTAGTCAGAACGTGTCAGCTTAGTGGAATTCCTGTAATCCAAGTTTCATTTGTTGGCCAACTTAAATGGTTTATATTATACATAATATTACTGCACCACTAAATCAGACATCATGTGTGTACCTGCTGCATAAGAAAGTGCACTATTGTAAAATATAAGATCGAGTTAAAAATGCTACAATAAACTAGTCAATCTAATTGACAAGAGAAATTCATCTTGGCTGCCTTTTTTGCATGTCAGTTTGGAGACGTGTGCTGCACCCATAACTTAGGAATAGGTAAATGCCAACATCAAATGAAAAACAATATATGAAGTTTAATGTTGAATCATGTGCTCATTTATTTATTTAATATTAGTGGTTGAGATTTGGATCTTTAAATGGAGAGCTGACTAATCAAGAGATGTCTCCATTGATAGGATTTTTCTTTCTTTCTTTCTTTTTTTTGAAAAAAAATACGAGTTAGATAATTAAAACTCACTAGGATTAAAATAAATTTTAAGACTAAAAAATATTTTTTAAGGAATAATTTATAAATTCTCGTATTGATAATAATTCAAACACATAATATATATATAATTTCGGTATTTATCAACTTCATCAACTTTGATAGCCTCGAGGCTTCAAGCATATTGAATACTTGTTTATGAGAGGGAACAGGAAAACTAAAGAAATAAATAAAAAGTGAAACAGAGTTCATAATCATTTACATGCCATAGCATATATACGACATTATTTTGAACATTGTAGCTGCATAATGTTCCATGAGACAATACACTCTTCATGGAACTTCCACGTGAGTTTCTGGTCTGAGAAGTGATTCAGCCTTGCAGTTTATCTGGTTTTCTTTTCTTTTACCGGTCCTCTGGGAATTTTATTCAGATATCTCTTTTCAAACCACCTATATTTTTTCCTCAGGCCCAGAATGATGGTTCCAACCAGATTGTCAATTTCTTCCTCGTATTTTTCATACACAATGGGCAGTGTTTGGATGCAGAGAAAAACTAACAATGCACCATGGACAAGCGAGAAGACAAGTTAGTGCAATTATTAATTTCTTAACATAAAACAAGGGTGAAAATCTTCTCACCGACATAAAGCGAATTCACAAAGTTGAAATAGCTTCCAATCACTGACAGTATATAGAGAGAAACAACTACCTGAAGATTATTTGAGAAGAGAGCTTAATTAGGTTCCTTTATTAAAGTTTGGAGAACTAAAGTTTAATGATGGAAAGAAGCATAGGCATGGTTATATACCAGCACAAATCTTGGTAGATCTGCTCCACAAGATATGAAAAGGATACTTTGCAAGAACTGGTTAAATCTTCTGTAGAAGATGGAGGCTAGATCATGAAAGTAAGATTCCTGCAAAATAATTTCTGGTATCTCCGGACGATTCCTGAACGACATTCAGTAGGCATAAGGATGAAAGAAAAGAGGATATAATACCTCAGTAAATTGTTTAACAAGTAAAGGGAAGAATATATTGCAAGGCAGTTACTTTGATCATGAGGTGTTATTTGTCAATAAATACTACCATATTGTTAAGAGAAAAATAATCGCGAGCAAATTTATTGTAATTAAAAATTAATGCAGTTATGCAATTATTGACGTGACATGTTACGAATTATTAGATATGTTGATCGTTGGATCATCTAATAGTTTATAATGTGCTACGTCAGTAATTACACTAACTATAACAAATTCAAATTTAAAACTGTTTATAAAGTTTCATTTATATTTTAAAATCAGAAGTTGATATTAAGCTAGCTATATGGGTACCATTTCAAGAGATCTGCAACGGTGGACCAAATGAAAAGTACTACCAACGTGGTGATGGAAACGTGGCAGAGAAGAGGAAGGAAATTGTACTCCACAACCTCAAATAGGAACCATATCAGTGTCACCCCAACCAAAAGCCCTGCTGATACATTTCTTTTCCTCCATAATAACACATCTGCAACTGCAAATATATCTCCAACTATCAAAATGATGGCAAGGACACTAAAACTCTACAGAAACTGATAATGCAACAAAGATAAAATCAATGGTACCATTTCCTCCTCCGAGAATTTTATGTAATGGCTCGTCATGATGGAAGAGTTTTGGCCGTGGCACGGTTATTTCATCGTCAGAATCAGAAGTGTGTGACATAGTTGCTCCCTTCTGGATTGATATGGTCTTCTAGTGCTACCAGATATTGCACTGTATTTATATTAATTATTCATGCATAAGCAGAGAGGATTCTGAACTCAATGGTAAAGTAAGGAATAACTTGGAGTGTGTGACTTGAAGATGGCTTTGCATACCCGCTAACACTAAAGTAGTTAATCTTTCCCTTGAACCTTTTCTTCATGGACATGCAAGCATTTTCTAAGATTTTTCCATTATATCTATATTAATTTTTGATTATATAAAAATTGTAACACCATAATCCACGTTAGATTGATTAATAAGTATCTATTAGTAACTCTTCTTAAAACTCTATTCAAATTATGATTTTTTCTTAAATTAAGACAATATTCAAAAGCGCGTCAAAAATGTTATAAACAACTTTATGACTGTCTTATTTTGAATTAATAACGCTGCAGGATATGGGGCCAGGTGAGGGGCTGTTTCTGGTTCAAGATCAACAACTGGGTAATGTCCTTAGGCATTCACAAGAGGCAAATTGTGGAAACTTAAGTAGTATCAATTATTTTCTGTTGACATTAGTTTTAAGTCTAATTGAATAATATTGGAAGGTTCTATAATGGATGATGCATAGAGTAAGAATCGTGAAAGTAGCAACACAATAAAAAAGTTAGAATAATAAAGTACTTAATTATAATTTATATGCACTAAGTCCACATCATATGTAAAAGTAAGGCTTGAAAGTATAGGCCGGCAAGGATAAGATTGTGCGAAATATCAAATATCTAAAACAATATTTAATCTTATGTGGTAATTCTGTAAAAATAAATAGATATTCTTTAGTGTTATGCGTTATTATTATTATTTTTTATCTCCGTATTCGTTATTTTTATACTGTTGTTCATATGCGTGGTTGCCCTTTAGTGATATACAGTAATTATATTAAAAAGTAAATAGGATAATCATATGAAATATATTTAAAATATTTTATATTATATGAGAGAAATTAAATTAAAATTTATTTTATTTAAAACTAAATAATAATTTTCTGAGAAATTCTGGTGTTTGTGCCAATGGACTCAACTGGCGTACATCCACCGCCCCCACTTCCCTCTTCAGCTCTTCTCTCCTCTTGTTACCTCTTCACTCAGAACCCAAAAAGGTTCCAAATTTCTCGTAGCTTTGCAAGAAATTCTAGTGCTTGTGCCAAAAAATGGCGACTACGTCACTTGCAGCTACAACCACAAGCTTTGGCTTCAGGATTTCGTTGGAAACGGTTGTGGCTAATGTGCAAAGAGCATAGAACAGACCGTTGAACGTACCCTTGATTGATTCTTTTACGATCGCTTCCTCGAGATTGGACAAGGAAGAAAATGTGGCAATTACAGTAGAGTTGAGTAATGGGTCAGTTGGGTGAGGCGAGGCACCAATTCTGCCGTTTGTTACGGCAGAGGATCAATTCACAGCTATGGCTAAGGCTGCTGAGGCATTTCATTTTATTTTTTTTTTGACTCATCCCAGCACTAACGTGGGGTTCGATGTTGGGGGAGATTGCTTGTATTCTCCCGGGGCATGAGTTTGCTTCGGTGAGTGTGATTGAGATCAGTTCTAATTACTGCTGTAATTTTCTTCTATGATTCTTCTATTGTTTATATTGCTAGTTATATAATCAATCATCTCATAATTTTGTCCTGCATTTTCTATTATTCATTGTTAGACTTATAAATATAAAATTCTGTCAAACCATTTGAGTCTATGAAATTGCATAAATAATTTAGGCACTGAAGATAGAAATTCCATTATCTTCTTGAATATCAATGACTTTTTATAGCATCTAGGTGTTTTTTGTAGAATCTGCGTATGGAAGACGCAAGGAAACTTTTTGTATCTTTGCTTTCTAAAGGAAATTACTTGGCTACTAAGTAAAATGTAGACTATCTACTTCACACATTAACTGGCTAAATATGGCATTTTTTCTTACAGGAGTTTTGTTGTTGAAATATGTTACGATATGGAGCGCCTCCTTCTAGAGCTGACTCTTGTAACGGGGTCTGGTCTGTTCTGTTCATCTCTATTTTCATCTCCATCTGGTTTTGTATGAATAGATTTCTTATTCTTCCGCCAACCAAAATTCCAGCCTGATGCAGCATTCTTTGGTTTTTTGCTCAAATTTTTATGCTCCCTTTGCAACTCAGAGTAGTCACTCAGCAGCTCTGCCATCTTGGACTTCACGTTCTCTAGTTCTACTTTGAGTGTCTTAATATCCACATCTGCAGATGACTGGTTTCCCTCCTGTTCAGAGTTGTTTCCACTTGCTGTTGGCTCCTTCTCTTGCGTTGCTGCCCTCATTTTCACTTGCTCTGTAAATAGAATCTACGAGTCCCGTGTACTTTTATTTAGGCCACAACTGTTAAGCTGAATCACCATAATATGGTGACACTGATGACATAGAATCTAAACTTCTAAAAAGTTTATCACTATAGATTGTTTTGCTACCGACTCTTTTCTGTGATGGAATCTATATTATGTAAATTAGTTTCTGGGTGATGCCCCAGTGAATTGAACTTTCTCAAGCAATGACTCAGAATATTCAATCAGATTAATAATGTTTTTATTGGATGAAATCTGGACTACTTAAACCATGATTATCCTGAGCAACCACATTTATTATTCTAGTCAGTTGGTCTTAATAATTAGTTAGGAGTAATTCAAGCTGTCCCACAAATAGGTTTTAGCTTATATATTTATGTGTCAATTTTATTATATTTTGAAGTTTGTTGAGAACTATATGGTTTAACATCAAGCTACCTGAAATAATTGAAAGAATAGGTATCAGGGTTTAACGACCTTTACCTGGACAACTGTTCTTAGAGGCAATCTATCGTTCTGTGCAGCATGCGTGCATGCATCAAGTGAGAGTTTCTCACAGTTCATTATTTTGCACAGCCTTCGGCGGTCATGCTCAGTCAGTGAAGGATGAGTCTGGAGAGAAGATCTAGAGATCAGAATTTCAAAACATTGTCTTGAACAGTTGAACTCTGAATACCAGTACTTAAAAGAACAGGAAGTTGGAAATAGTGGAACCGAAAAATCAAAGATAAACCTTGAGGTAGGTGTCAATGGCTCTATATATGCCATCATCACATGATCGAGCATTTTCTGGCAGCAATTCAGCTAAAACTTGGAATTTGATGATGGAGAGATTTGGATCTCTTGCAATCTCAGCTAGGTAATTTTCTAAGAGCCTACTAATTTTGAATTTACTAGACTTTTGTTGCTGGTGTATCTGCTGTTGTTCTTGCATCAAGTAGTATTCCACAATTCTTTGTACCACATCTATGTCATACATTGTACATTCTTCGGGTGATTCGAGCAGGCTACTTATGAAAAGAAGAAAATAAAGAAAAAGGATGAAGATTAATTTGAGTGTATCCATGACAATTCGAACGTGTGAAAACAAAAGATATTTGTATACTTACTTCACCGTTGTCCCTTGATCTCCATTCTGATATCTTGGAATTAAAAGATCATTCACCTCGGCATCTTCCAACACCGTCCCCGCTCTCTTTTCCAGGTCTGAAGTGAGAACCGGTGATGCAGAATACATCATGGCCATCTTTAATATCTGCAACAAGAACTTACATGAAACAGCTTCTAGTTGAGGAGGAATTATGCTTACTAGGCTCTCAATGATTGCCTTTTGCTGTTTGCTCTGTCCAATGTTTTCTTTATCCTTTCTCCTAAAAATACTGAAATGAAGCTCATGCTTTCCATGCCCGTATCCTTTTACCCCTTCTAACTCCACACCAATTTCTGGTAGCCATCTCTTGGCATAATGCATGATACACTCACCTATGATTTCTGGTTTGGTTCCTTTTGCCCTTATTGCTGCAATGATACGCATGAAATGATCAATACTAAGGGTGGCCACATCATCAAACCACCAGCTTTCTTGTTTAATTGCTGCATCTGCAGATGTGGAGCTATCTTTAGAAGCCTTCCAAGCAATGGAATCACAACATCTTCTAACGATTTGGAGATTTTCAGCCCATGGAGACAGAGTTTCACAAGACTTCAAAACAGTGATTGTGTCTTTCCATGAAGAGAACACAACAAATGTGAGGAAAGCTTCAGTATTGGAAATGAGATTCCCATCTTCTAATTCTTCAGTCATTTCTAGGAATTCTGATGCACTCCTTACTGCAGCTATATTGTATGGATTTAAGTCTATAGGGAGTCCATAACAGAATTTCAGAACTACTTCAAATGCTTCAGATCCACCCGGAAAGTTATCAAGCTTGAGGTCAAACCCAGAATCCGAGACTGAAGGCTCTATCTCCAATCGTCCTATGTAGCCGCACTTTGATATCAAAGGATACTGTTCCAGCACAAATGAAAATTTATGAAATAATCAAGGACCTCTTGGCATGAATATTAGGTATGCCCACAAAAATAAAATATATCTATCTATCTACTCACACACACACACACTATTGATGTTAATGTTTTGAAAATGCCCACAAATGTTTTCTTTTGCAGTTTTGATGCCATTTAGCCATGTATATACCTTGTGAACATTATAGGTAATGTCTTGGACTTGAATTGACAAATCTGTAGGGATTTGAGGAGTGATAAACCTACACAAACCAAAAGAAGAAACATGAGAAAGTAGTTGAAGTGAGTATATAAAGAGGGAGAGGATATGATGGAAGAAAGTGTATTGATCTTTAGAATCCTATTATTTCAGTGGTACTACCATGAGGGTTCCTTTTTGAAGGTATCAGCTAGTGTGATGACTTTGTCTGAAACTCGATCAGTGCCTTCAGAGTGACTTTCAGGGTCCTGTGGTTGAGTCAGATGAACAAAAGAGTTATTCATGGTGATTCTCTAGCTGCAATCACATTATGGGGGTGGTGGACACTTCCCTTCTAATGAATAAATGACGCAAGAGAGCAAGATAAGACCTGCATTAATGCTGACAAGTTAGTGTGTGGTCAGTTTATTACGCAGTTTGAGATGGTTGGTGGTTGTTGTGTTCCTTTCGAGTTTATTTTAACAGTCACCACTCACAAAAATTCTATCATAATATAGAAATTTCATTGGTAACACGAAAAGGGAAAATCCTTTGTTTCTGACTTAACCTTCACTCTGGCCTCACTAATTTCCTAGACAAGTTGTATTCATGAAAACTGACCAACCATATACTTTGTCCATCTTATTATCAAACCTTCTTCACTAGTGAAGCATATGTCTAATTCAAAATCTTCCAAGAGAATCATGGGAAGAATAATGCTAATTACACAATAATTACTATATATATATATAAAAAAATTTAGGGGAATTTAATTAAATTTGAATTATACCAATTATACTAAATATAAATTAATGCATGTATATTTAGTTTTCAATTAGCATAACTCATGCCATACGGGCTTCAGATTTTCTTTTAAGTAGATTGTCAGTGAATTTTGTAAAGTATTAACGTTCACTTTCTTGTTATATATTTAATCAAAAAAAGAAATTATGAAAAATACTAAAATAACATATTTTAATATTTTATTTATTGTTATTTATAAAAAAATAAAAAATAATATTTTAAATAAATAATATTATTTTATTATATTTTACCAATTATAATTAATAAAATACATTTCGAATAAGAAATTTTATCTGTCCAAAGCAATTTCTCCGATCATCCATCTTCCCAATGCAACGGTTGCATAAACGATTGGAGTTGCTTTTATCGCGTCTCAAGGTTAGGTGGTATTCCCAACGAACAAAAGAGATAAAAACTTTACTAGTGAAATAGCTACGCTGAAGACATTATTCCATCAGGAAAATCTTGTGTGTATTATTACTTAATATATTTTCTTGTATATTTATTATTTTGTAAATATTTATAAAAATAAAATTATAAATAAAATTTTTATAAAATAAATGTATGTTTAATACCATTACATAGTGACAATTGAAGAAGAAAAAAAATTTGGAGAAAGAGAGTGATTTTATCCTTCCTCTGTTTCTTACACTAAGGTAATAGTTAGATTGCTTGAGTAACAATTCTGTTTGTGAAAAAGTTCTTTTAATTGAAAGTTGATTGTTTTTTGGGTGAAAATTACTCGTATTTAATGACCTAAGTTGAATAAAATTATAAAAAAAAATTCGTTGGAATTGCTTGATTCAATCTTAAATGTATGGATGATAGATTAGAAATTTTAGAAACTCCTAATAGCATTGCTAGTAATTGAATTCAAAATCTATTGATTTTAGTATTGATGGAGATAGTCATTTCTTGAACAAGAATTATACAAGTTACTTACTCCCTAAAAGTATCCAAATCCTCATTTATGATTACATAGTTTTAAAAAATTGGAGTTACTGGTAATGATAAATTTCTTATTTACAATCAATTCACTTATCAACTTCTCTGCTATTGTGAAATGTATATGCAGATGGAAGAAATCCTAGAACTCTGTTTATGCAAGATTCAAAAATTTTTTTATGATGATGATGATTCTTTGATTGTTAGATCGATGGATTGTGTGACTGATGTTTCTTCTTTGTTTTTTTATCTCTTTTTTTTTTTTTTTCCTTTTTTTATGAGGATTTCCTTGTTTTTATTAATGTTTAATTGCGAACTCGGAGTCCTACATAATGATAGAATGTCATTATATATGTATACATTAATTAAAAAAAAGAAAAGAAAAGAGAAAATTATGGGAAAATTAATTTATATTTTACTCACCGCCCCTCTATTTTAATAGCAAAAGCCATTGAAATTTTTATTTTATACATTGGAAGAGTCCGTTTTGTTATTAATAA
Source organism: Bauhinia variegata (assembly GCA_022379115.2). NCBI lineage: Eukaryota > Viridiplantae > Streptophyta > Magnoliopsida > Fabales > Fabaceae > Bauhinia > Bauhinia variegata. The sequence goes on along the minus strand of CM039429.1, from coordinate 5,515,672 downwards.
ACTAGCAAACGGAAAAAAATAACTGAACAAAAAGAACTAAAATAGTTATTCATCAAAGTTTCATTTATTCAATGACTAGAATTAAACGATGAGATATAGCTAGGAGATGTAGGGCAAAAGTTCTTATTTACATCAGGCTTTCCAAGGGCTCATTCAAAACTTACTCAAACTATTACTCAAGAGAGAATAAAAGCTTTGATTTCGGCCGATTGAGATAGAGATAGGAAAAAAAGAAATTTTCGTTGTTTGTAGATTAGTCAAATAAATGCAATAATGAATTATAATTTTATAATTTTAAAAAAATTGTTATACTTAAGTTCAATTTTTAACAATTGACTAAATTAACAAAATACCCTTAATGATTTATAATTTGACATCCTTTATAATTTATCTTACTTTTCATTTACTTCATTTTATTTTTAAATCCAACTAATTACAACAATTGATCTAACCACAACACTAATTATAATTTTCTTTTTAGGTAGGATCTTGAAACTTTTGTCATATTTTAGTTGTAATATTATTTTAGTTGGATTTGTTATTGTCTTGTGGAGTTTATTAAGTACATGCAAATGTTGTAAAAGATTGAATTACATATTATTTATATTGTTGTTCAGTAGAATTTAATAGTTTATTATATGTTAAATAATTAAAAAATATTAAATTTTTAATTTTTTGAATAAAAAATTGATCAAATTGATCCAATCAAATAAGAATTGGATTGGTTCGGATGATCTCTCTGTAGTCGAATTAATTGGATGGGCTTTTTAAAGAATTGATATAATTAGATTGGATGATCAAATAAAAAAAATCAGTGCAATATAATTGGATTATATTCCTATTGACAATTACAAAAAAGAAAAAAAGAGAGAAGATAAAGACAAAGATAAATTAACAATAAAAAGAGATCAAGTCTTTAACTAATAGTTGAACGCAAATGAAATTTGAATACATATATAGAATAGAATTTTTTAGAAAAACATATAAGCTATGTTTATTTTTTAAATATTGACGTTACCATCGACAATCATTTATGTGACAAAAATAATTTTACGTATTATTATAGTTTAAAATTAAAAAAAAAAGCATTAACAATACAATTTAATTAAATGATAATAATATTTTACAATTTCTTTTTGTCTGAATTTTTTATTTTAAAAATAATTTCATATTTATATTAAAATTTATATGAATTATGGAGTATAAAAAAGTAAATAAATAAATACATTATTTCATTATGGGAGGTAGACGAAAATAAAGTGGTTTATTTATAGCTAATTTTGTAACTTAAAAGTATTTGTCATAATTTTAGAAAAAAAATATAAAGAAAATTAGTTAATTAAATTTAAGTGTAGCTTTTGAAAATAAATAAGAGATAAATAAAAAATAAAGTAACAAATATTAGTGTAATTTACTCGAAAAGAAAAATTGAATTTGATGTTAGGGCAAAATTGGGCTAGTCAATTGTCAGCACATACAAATTTGGGCTGGCATGATCCAATAATTGCCGAGGATTAAGTTTTGCACCTCACAGATTAATATTTGCACCCTCTTCTCTGGTACGGAAACTTGTTTCCAGAAGTGTTTAGGGCAGTGAGGATATGAATTTGGATGGTGCAAAAGTCAACTCCCTTGCTGGCTCTAGGATAACTCATGAACTAGTTTCGAAATTTAATTCAAGATCTTAGGGTTAAGAATTTAAGCAGTGTGAGATATCACATTATCTGGGGAATTTAGATGCTATCAAAGTAAAAGATAGTCAATAGGGTGTGTTTTAGATTCTATCTAAGTAAGTTAGATGATGCCATGTAAATTACTATAAACATGTGAAGAGTATGGTTAATAGGACTGTTTAAATTAGTTTTATTTTATTTTTTTTAAAAAAATATTTTTATAATGTAAAAGCAACGCTAAAACAAGTATTTTACTTTTTGAATGTATTTTTTTCATAAATAATGATTAATCATAGTTTGATGTTTTTGAAAAATAAATATTTTAATTTATATAAACGTTTTTATTTTTTTTTAAGAATTAATTAAAAAAAAAACACTAAAAAAATTACTCATAAGTATAATTTTTTTACCAAAAATACTTGTCCAAACAATCTCTTATAGTTGATGCAACCTCTCCCCTTAGATTTTGTTTAGTAAGAAGTGGTTATGGGGTTTGCTTTCATAGTTACAATTTTAAAACAAGGAAGTTTTCTTGAGATTGGAGAACAAATCTTGAAATTACATTTAATATTTTTCTTTACTCTTTCTGGAAAGTTGCTGCATCAGCATGCCTGCTTAATCCCACATCACAAGTGTAATCATACAACACTACACGCCTACATTGTTTATTATAATGCATGCTTCTATCCCACAAAATCACACTCACATTTAACAACACTGCCATATGTAACCATAAAAAATTCTGTGTTCATCAACTCAAATAATTTGTTGAAAATTTTTTATCATTTTTTGGTATTTATTTTAAATTAAATTTAATTTTATACAAAAGGAAGATGAATTACCAATGAGAAAAATGAATAAAAAATAGAAAAGAAAAGGGAGATGAATCTTGTAAAAAAAGTGAAAGTTGGATACTGGTTTTGGGTGGATGATGACGGTGAGGCAACCAACCTAATGCAGATTGATATGTAAGCTTATGATTGTGCAGCACCCTCTAGGACAGCATTGACTAATGTTAACAATGATCAAGCACTGAGCATGAAGATTAAAAGTTTAAGGTAGCATGATTCAGTTGTCCCACACACTGATGATAACAAGCACTTTAATAATCTTGACTTAGTATAGACCAAAATAATCAATCCAGTAAATTAAATCAATGATGAGATGAGTGAATAATTCACCTTGATTCAGTCTATCTCTCTTTTACTTTTAGCAGCTGAATTATTGTTCAAGAGAGTGGATGATGATTGTTGTTTGGCGTGCTTAAAGTACAGTACATTCAAGTCAGATATGGACTAAGATCTCTTCCAGCTATTTTAATCACAAAAGCATATCATGTAAACTTTAGCATTAAATTTTGTTAAACTTGGGATTTGCCGACAGAGATAGATTTAGTTTTAATATCTACTAAAAAGGGTTTAAGAGATCTGCACATAATGTTTGTGTTTAAAAGATTATGGTGAGAGGAGGATTTCTCATTTTAAAGTCAACGCATTACACAGATATTAGAATGAACTTATAATGATACTTATGGGTTGTTTACCAAAAAGAAACTGCTTACAACGAAACTTGAACTTAACCTTTACAAGTGAAGTAATTAGATTAAGGAAAAGAGAAGCTTCAAAATGGGATTCTTTAGAAACCTGCACTTAATATTTTTTGTGTTTAAAAGGAGAGTGAAAGTAGGTTACCTCATTTTGAGGCCAATGCATGAACAAATCTCATTATTTGTTTGTAGTGGAATTTGAATCTAAGCCATGCAAGGGAAGCAATTAGATTTAAGGAAAAAAAAAAAAAAAAGAAGCTTCAGAATGGGATGTGCCTTGCTTTCCACCACACAAGACATCAATGATGAATGTTGCAAATCTGAACTTAAAAGGAGAGTTTCAAAGATCAGGCGCCTACAAAGACAAAACTGCACATTTCTTTTGAATGTGAAAGAGTCTTCATTTTGTAGTTTTTGGACCAAATTTTAAGTCCAAAACAGCAAATCTATTTCACTCTTTTTTCCCCACATTTCAAAAACAATCTTTCTAGAGATGTGTGTAAAATATAGCCCCTTTTACTTGGATTTGATGTTAGCTGAATTAAATGTATCATCCAAGATCAGGCTTTCCTAACATAGCTTATAAGTTTATCTCTTATACATGCTTTTTCTCATCTCTGCAATTTCTAACACTCAAATGGTCAAATCCTTTACCTCAAGTGAAGCTAATTAGAAAAGCTTGTGGCTTGCTTCTTAGAACCAATTTCATTCAGTGTTAATTATAAAATGGCAAGAATATGTTGTTCATGATATTCTGTACTAATTAGTACCATGCTTTGTCATGATGACTAGTGATTATAAACTCCATTTCACCATTAATTTCTAAGTGGGTGTTATATTATTAGTCATAAAAACACTGGGGCCTTATAATTTATAATGAATAGTAATAAGAACCATTGCTGGTTCAATGTGGATATAAACAAATGACAACATCAACATCACCGAAAGGTACCACAGTATTCAAAGGGTGGGTCACCACCCTCTCATGCATTGCAGCAGAAAGAGAAAATAGGGCAAAAAATAGAGAAAACGAGGCTTTCTTTCTCCCCTCATGTGGGTACACTTGTGGTGATCCTGCAATAGAAGATGTGAGAAATGGGTGCCATGATGCATATGGGATGAATATAAGGGAAAGTTTGAAGCTTTATGCAGTTTCATTATCAATTGGCATTTGGGTGCCAAGCCCGTTAGATGCAGAATGATGAAGCAAAAAATCAACCTTGAGACCAGTAACATCATCTATAGATGAAAAATGCTTACTTTGATCCACATGTTTTTGGTGGTACTTATAACAGTTGGAAGGTAGAATTTGTTGTAACAAAATGACAATAAAACATCATTGTAAAAACTCAAACAGATGAGAGGTCTTATGAATCCGACCTTATCTAGGTTTGACCTTGAAGCTCCACCGAAAGATGAAAACACCATGCTTCTTGGGACTGACTTTTGGGGCCTCAATAGTTCCGGAAGTCTCTAAAGTTGTTCAAGTGCTCATGAACGCCAACTAAAATTGCAATTTTGAGACAAGAGACCAAGTAATAGTAGTTTCTTTTTTCTTTTTTTTTTTGGGTGAATAAAAATAAAAGTGAAGTAAGGCTTGTGGCTTACAAGAGTCAGGGTAAGCAAAACCTCAAGGCTCAGAGTGATTGTAGATTACCTACTAATAAAGTCTACACATCAATAGTAGCATTTGAACTCTCATGTTTGTTGGGTAAAGTTTCAATTCTTACCAATTGAATTAAAGATTTGGCACTGTTTTAGAGTAAGCAAAGGTCTCAAGGCTCAGAGAATGATTATAAATTACTTACCAACAAAGTTTGTACATAAATAGTGACATTTGAACTCTCATGCTTGTTGGATAAAGTTCCAATTCTTACCAATTGAACCAAAGATTTGGCATTCAACTAGTTTTAGTGCAGTAGTTGAGCACCAAATCTCTGGCCTAGAGTAATTTCCCTCTTTTGGTAGTGGGCCAACTGCATTCACCTTTGATCCCATGCTTTGAGAATTTTTTTTTTAAACATTAATAACATAAAAATCCCTTATCTCTTTCATTTATGTTTTTATTTTATTCTATCTTTCCGCTATGTCTATCCTATAAATAGGGAGGAGACCGAAACCAAAATGCATCAATAGAAAAGCAGCTATCAATCATCACTCTTAAGTGAAAAATGAAGGTAGCACACATTGCACTGTGCACTCTGCTGATCCTGCTTGTGGCTCAAGTGCAAGTGTCCATGGCAGTAACATGCGCCCCAGTACAGCTGAGTCCATGTGTGAGTGCAATGACATCTGCAGCTCCTCCAACAAAACTGTGTTGCTCCAAGATTAAGGAACAAAGACCCTGCCTCTGCCAATACCTTAAGAATCCCATGCTCAAGAAATACGTTGACTCTCCCAATGCCAGGAAAGTTGCTAAAACTTGTGGCACTCCCTTCCCAAGATGCTGAGAGTTATAACTTGGAAGGAACTTTCTCTGCCTGATGATATTATGCACGCTGCTGCATAATGCCTTGGCCAGATGTTAGAAATAATAAACTTAGATTTGGTGTAGTATATCATTATATATCATTATCAATGTGTTTTGCTAGTAGTGAAAGTAATAGTCAGTCCTAATGGCTATATGTTGTGATCTCATGTCGTCATTCCATTTCTGTTCCTTGGTGTGTCTGTCATCTTGAATTAGTTGCCGCAAAAGGTTGTATTTATAATTTCAATCAGTATCTGGTCATATTTACTTCTTAACTAATTCAACTCTTTCTCTTTCTCTTTCTCTCTCGTTACCACCCCAAAGTTGAAGTTATTTCTTCGTTTTACTTATAAGTAAAGCTTGCAATCAACGGTGTCTATCTCAATAAAATCAAAAGTTTAATTCATTTACAAATTGCATTTTTCAACTACAAATAGAAAGACTTGAACCAGATATGCTATTCAGTTCTGAACAATTACTGAGGATGAAGAAATTGTGTCATCTATATAAAGTCTATGGTAACATATATGATCATGTCTCTTGAAAAGGATACTGATACAGTAAATCAAATAAATAACAGACGGCATTGCCAAAGCTGTGGGCTATATTAAATTTTAGTAAAGAAATTCTTTATAGATGGGAATCTAATGAAACAATCAATTACAAATGGATATCATCCAAGAAACAATCAATTATAAATGGAGCTGTCACAATGTAACAATAAAAACAAATGAGACATTTCAGAAGAAAATGCCAAAATTCAATTCCATGTACAAGATTGTAATGGTAACTACATTCGAGGCTTTATTTATAAATTAAGTAAGTTTGTAATATGGTTCCAACCCATTAGCCAGGGTCTCTTATCCGATGGAAGAGCAAAGTTCAGCTCAAACATCTCCCTTGACATGTTGCCACCTTCACAAAAGCCAACAAGTCTTGCAACTATTTCCGCACTCTCCTGTATATGTTTAGCATCATGGGGATCCGTCCAAAGCTTGCTAACAAAATGCATCCTTCTCTGCTTTCCATCCAGCGGTACATCCCATTTAATGTACAATGAATCTCTCTCCTCTGGAGTCAACCGTGACATCAATCTCTTTGCAAGGAATTCTCTCTCTCGTTTCAAGGCTCTGATACTGCAGATTACAACATTTATATTTTATATTCAATCAAATATTGCCATTTAAAATTTTGTTTTGGGAAATGGGCAAGAGAAGAGAGATTCTCACCTTGATGACAGCGAGATGGTAGGTTCATCCCCTACATGAGCTGGGCTTGCATTTCCAAGCTCTGTTAGGTGCTGTTGCAACCATGTCAAACGCCTTAACTCCACTTCCATATATATTTGATCAGCTGGCTCTCCCTTGAATAGCAAATAAAACTGGCTCCGGTGGATTATGGAGACATAACACATATCCCATAATTCGATGATCTGCTGCCTTTGCTCTCTAAATGTTACTTGCCATGAAACCTGGGGTTCCTCTGGTTCACATGGGTAGTACTCTTCATTTTCCATGTTTTGGCCACTAGCTTCATTTGCTTCAAGCTCAAGCACCTATATTTGCAACAGTCAACAGATGCACACACCAAAAGACAGAAGTTAATAACTAGATATAAATTAATAAAAACCCAAAGTGACAATGTAGGAATGTTTTCAAGTGTATGAAGGAAAATACATTTATGTACCTGGCAAACAAGTAATTGCTTTTGATACTGCAGTTTGGCCACACGTTCTTTCAATTCTGTGACATATGCTCTTATACTTCTTACATTCTCTTCAGCTGCATTTTGAAACATTTTCTGCATTTTCTTCATGTTAACTGAACTAGAGCGTTGATAACCAGAATTATTTTCCTTGGATGTAACATCTCCAACTTCTTCACTCTTTGATGGAGTCTCTTTCTCAGACTCTGGCTGTGTCTCAGTTGAAACAATGTCATCATTCTCAGGCACTTTGTTTTCAATATCAGATACCCAAACTTGCTGGGTAGTTGACAACGGAGAGCAAGGAGATCTGATAAAATTTTGCCTATTGGAAGCATTACTTGAAGCCAAAGGTAGCAACTTTTTCCTTTTGGATTCCTTTTTATTCTTTGGGGATACTTCAATGTTCATCTGTTGAAGATTGTTTGGGAGAGACATCACCAGCTTGTCTATAGACCTTTGAACATTTTCAAGCTGTTGCTCAAGATTTTCAATGGTACTTCCCTGTGAATGAAGTCGTGTGATCTCATCCTTGAGATTAGCGCTGACACTCTTGTTGACAGCAACCAAGCCTCCTACTTCAACTTCCTTGGGTACTGACTTGATGGAACGCATTTCTCTTATTTCTGCTTGCAGCTTTGCAATTGTCTCAGCTGCATCTTGGTTTCCTTGTCTATGCCATGCTACTTCCTTTTGTAATACTTCCAAAGCTCGATTAGCTTCCTCACCAAGCTGCTCCTGGAGATGCTCAAGTTTGCGAATTTCATGCATAAGTGTAAAAGGAGTAGTAGATGATTGTCTCATAGACTGCCTTAACATTGTGTTTCTCATTCTGTCTCCACGGCCTGGCTCTGGTTTTGATGATAGTGCCCCAGTATAGGAGAGAGACTTCTTCACTGACATATGGGAAGATTCAAGCGGGCCTGAGGACTGAAGTGCAGGAAGATAATAAATGTGAGTTGAAATGAATCATGAGATAGATAGAAAGTTAGGCAGACATAAAAAGAGAGAGAGAGAGACCTGATGGTCCTCTTGAAGTTTTTTGCGTAACTCATCCACTTGAGATTGTGCATGATTTCTTTGACGTCTCAGCTCTTCAATTTCCATTTCCATCTGGGCAGAATTGGTAATAACAATCAATCATTACTAGTCCATCATACTCACATTTGTTTCTGGTAATCAGCTTGCTTTCTAATTTACCTGTTGAATTTTCCAATCTTTCTCCCTTGATGGATCAGGTGTGCGTAACTCTGCCTCCAACCTTGCTACTTCCTTCTGCAAATGTTTAACAAGCTGCTTATCTGAAACAACCTATGCAACGTTTGAAAGAGAGATTTCAGTTATTTGAGACATTAAAATTAAGATAAAAGCAAACCACCAAGTTGGCTATAAATCAGTTGTTACCATGTTAACATGAGCACTGTTTGTTACTTCCTTTGCCCGGGTGGCAAAAAAGAGTGTGTTTCGAGATTGCTCTACATGACTCAGTGCTGGACTCAAAGTACATATGATTGCAGTACGTGCATTCCCACCAAGGGAATGTTGCAATATGCGTGTGAGCTTTGAATCTCTGTAAGGTATATGACCACTTCTTTTTCCAACACTGCATATGATATGACAGCAAGCTATCAATAGGAAGTTTATCGTATTGCCTATTCTCAGGTTGAATATAGGCCCTGATCACAATCGTAATTAAACCATAACTCAATACACTAGACATAGACACACTTAAATGGAATTGACATCAACAGCTAGTGCTATGGTTTAATATTTTGCAGAGCTTCCAAAGATTTAGGATATATCATGTAGAAAAATGGTGGCATATGCTTAAGAAAACATTTATTATATGTAAATTTGATGCTTTATCTTTCATCACAGTTTCATAGCCAATATTATAAGATGATTTCTGCCAGTGGAAGATGAAAACTAGACATCACACTAATGACATTTTTTAATCATTCATTCTCTCAGAATTATGTAAACTGTCTTATCAAAAGTAGAAATCATAGATTCTGACCTGAGCTTCCTGATTACAGTTGTAAGAGTCATCAAGCTGAGGTTAATATGACAGCCTTCTCTGAGCCTAGTGCCATCGGTATGGGTCTGTGAAGCCCTTTCACTTCCAGCCAGGTCAACAAAGTTCTGCAGTCATTGTTATGAGTAAGTTATTGTCAACAAAACATTAAAGTATGCAAACAAAAGTAGATATAAATGAGACTACAATTTACCAATGTTGCAACAAAAGATCTCACACAATCTGAGCTTTCACGTAGAGTACTTTGAATTGTCTGCAGTATACAAAATAAACAAATGTTTCCATAGCATATTAGTTATGACTTATGAGTGGAACAAAAAGACAAGAGGAACCTCTTCTACAAGTTACCAATGAACTAAAACTGACCAGCCTTATTATCTGGTGAGATCGAGAGCTGTTATCATTAAGAGCAGTTTCGCCCACCTGCCTTTGAGCTACCCAAACAAAAGGAAAGTCAGTTGAATTTAGCCAAAGCATGTTGTAAATAAGGAAGGAAACAATTATAAAGTGCTTGCAAAGACAGTTTTACCTTCACAAATAGAGATCAAATGTCTCAAATGCTTGTCATCACTTGCTGTTTCTTCCACTAACTTCTCAACCACAGTACCTTTCTACATGCCAGAGATTGAAAAAATCAAATTCAATTCAGGAAAAAAGCTCAATTGCAAGCACCTTTACTTGAACAAAAACCGAATTTTTTTTACCTCTGGGTCATCCAGAAGTTTCAGGTTGCGACCAGATTCAGAATTTAACAAGTCCCTCACATTCTCATTATATATTTCTAGTCCAGATATTTTTATGGTGAAATCTCTCTCTGGAGACTGCAATCGAGACAATTGAAACAATTAGTCTTTAATTGAATAACCATCCAAAATTGAATCTGTTCTTGTAACTACATGAATCAGAAGGACTAAACAAATCAATATATACTACCAGTCTACTAGCATGGAAAAACACTGAGAGAACTTACGTTCATTATATGATTATATATATCATGGACAGCCTTCTCGGTAATTCCTCTCATTGTATATGTCTTTCCACTGCTTGTTTGTCCGTAAGCAAAAATAGTTGCTGCAATAAAATAAACATGCAATAAATGTGAATTGCAGAGGCACAAATCATAGGAGAGGTCAGAACAAATGAATACATATAATAAGGGTACCATTGATGCCCATTAGTGCTGACAATGCAACATTCTTTACTCCTTCCTCGTATACAGTCTCAGTTAAAGAAACAGGACCAAAAACTTTATCTGCAGGGAGACAAGCCGTGTTAACAAATATTTGAAATGTGATGGCATTTGAACAATAATAACAATGACAGATAAAATCATAAAAAGTAAGAAAAATTCAGCAAGGAGAAGAGTGTCAATTGATACCGAAAGTAAATGAGGCTGGCTGAGCTGAACGTTCATGGGATGGTGGTTTATACACGATTGTATGATCATCAATACAATCCCATGCCGCCTGGTCTTTAGCCAGCTGCTCCCGTTTGTTTAAAGGCCTAAGCCTCACAGTAACAACAATCTTTTCTTCCCTAGCTCTTGGTCCCCCTGGGGTCGAAACTGGTGTCCTATCTATCTTTGAAGCTGGCGTTCCAGGTGTTCTGACAGTCATCTTCTACTGCAGGCATATTCAGAACACTTCCATTCAGTAGAGATAAAAAGAAAATTGATTTCTTATGTGGCCTTAATTGTATGCAAATAAAATGATAGAAAACTAGAATGCAATTTCATTTTAAAAAGCACTAAATCTACATTTTTTAAATGTGATTTAAATTTAATATCTTTCAAGAAAGGAAGTTGACAGATTCATTCAAATGCATCAAGTCTGAATAAGTCCCTTCCCAGTTGATATTAATTATACCAATAAATTCTTCTATATATCAGTAGCATACGAGGCACTGATTACTAAGTCTAAACCTAAATCACGTAAAACCTCAAGGAAAACAAGGAACATAATAAATTCATTTTAAGAAGGGAAGCTTTTTATGATGAAGTTTGCCAATCTGATCCTAATTTTAAGCATCAAACTTAATCAGAGAACTAAAGCAGTCATAAAAAGGAAAGTCAACAGATATACAGTCTGTCAAAATTTCCAATATTGGGCCCAAAAACATCATTAACATAACCAAAACGAAATCCAACAAAATGAGGAAATGGAAGTAACTACTCACATAAACCTCAGTTCGATCAAGAATTCAGTAATTGATCCAACTCGAGATTGCCAAAACTGAAGCACACTCAGATCCAAGCTGAGTTAGAAGAAATCAATCGTTGCGAATCAGGGCATAAAATAAGAGAAAAACGAGAGAATCTCGCCGGGAACAGAAAAAGCGTCAGAAAATTTTCCAGAAATGATTGATGTTCTCTCTAGGGTTTGAAGTGTATGGCTATTTTGTCTTTCCCTTTAAGAAATGGATGAAAATCCCCAGGGTGGGTCTGTGTCTGCCACCAGTTCATTTGAATCGGGGACCCCTAACGGCTAGTTTTTTTTTCTTACATTTTTTTTTTAATTTAATCAACTCCCCGATCTCCTGCTTTGCTTCATTGTTTCTTTTTTTTTAATCTAGCCAAACGTTTTTGTAAGTTAATTGTCAGAAATGAAGTGGGCCCGAGTTTTAAAATCTAACGGTTTATGTTTTTCTTTTTTTAACTAAATAATAATAATAATAATAATAGTCCTCCGACAAAAGGACAAAAAGCAAAAGACACGAATCGTTTATACATTGGAGTACATTTTCATTTTCATATGAAAAAGTATGATCGAAAATAGGACAGATTTTTTTTTCCTTTTATTATCCACGAGTTAAAATAAGCAATTATCGTTACTTTTATATTTAAGATGTGCTTTTTTATAATTTTAAATTTTGAAAAAACTTAATTTATTTATTAATTTAATCACTAATTATTTGTGAAATTCAACTTTATTTACACCAATATTTCTAGAGTAAAATGGCATTTTTTATTTTATTTTATTGTGTACACACAAAATCATATAAGATAAGACTAATTTAGTTTGCAATTGATCAATAACCGACAGGTATGACCTCCCTTTCCACTTTCTCAAGGTTTATAGTTTATTTTCTTTTTTTTTTTAAAGATTGAATTTAATATCTTCTTTCCAATCTAGTGTCCTTTTTTTTAATTATTTTTTTTGATGTGACAATCTAATGACTTTTAATACCAAAAAAAAAATAAATTGATATCTTTATATTAATTCCAATCCTACATAATCCTAACTAATTACTCGAATCATGCCCAGGTATAATTTACTAAATCAGATTTTCACAATCGAAATTATGTATCATACAGTTATTACATGTAAGAATTTCTAATATTTTAAATTTGACAATAATTTTGACTAATGCGCCTCTTTGAATTTGTTGTTAGATCATAAGAGTTTTCAATGGAAAAAAGAAAAATTTAATTATTTTTCAACCCTAACGATATAGCAACTGGTTAATAGCATTAGTGCCAAAAATTAACATGTATAAAAAACAAAATGTTTTCTACATGTATATAATTTAAATTTGGATTGATATACTTAAATAACACTAGATCAATGGTTGTGGTTGAAAATACCACATTTTGATATAATAAAACATTGTGCATCAATATCTTCCCTATGTTTTCCTCTCGTTAGATCAACAAAATGAACCGGAGCTTGTAATAGGGCAAAAGCTCAAAATTTCACCCATTTTCCTCTATGATCATGGCAAAACTGTCCCAATGTCCAAAAATTAAAGGAATCCCAATCCTCAAATATTATTGGACAGCAACAGTGTAGTTTAATCACATACTTTCTCTAGGAGGGTCTATAGCCACCCAATTTTGCAAGAAGATCCCTTCTGTTTCCTTTTTTCGTTTCATTATTCCCTTGAGGTTATCTTCCCTGTCCTGCTTACCATGTAATAAATCCCAAGATTGCATCAAGAAATGTAATACAGAAATTTAAGCCATGAGGGTGGAATGACCTGTCATCTCATCAGTTCACCTGTGGCGTGTGCCATGTGAATTAAAGAACTGATAATCTGGGTGGTTCACCTGAAGCAACCTTAACCAGTTATCAGCAGCCTGAAAGAGGGAACTCGCTCGTTGACTCTCACTTACTCCATTTTCCATCCAAATAGATCCATTTAACTTATAAGCAGCCATTGCAAAAGTGGGCAATGAAATCTTTGGCACACCATCAATCTCGCTGGGATAAATCAGTGTTGGAACCTGAGTACCTCCACTTCCTGCAAAATTTAGTAAGTCGAAAATTTTCAAAATAATTACTACTTACTCAACGCCTAATGAAATTATCTTCCACTATTTAGTGTGCCTTTTGTAAAGATGCGATGCTTCCTCTTGGTTCATCCTTCATTAAAGAATTACAATAGATGATACCAAAGAAAGGAATAAATGCTGGATTGAGGCACTTCAGATAATGACAAAATTGGATGGAATGGAATCAGAGAAAGGAAGAATCAAACTAAAAGTGAATTGAAGGCAAAAGCTCCAGAAGCCTCACAAATCCAGATATCCTTATCTAGCCATATTTTGATATTACATGCATATGCACAAACAGGCACAGATATAGCTCCTATTCACAAGGACAGAATTATGATTTAACACAAAAGCTCCCTCTCAGTCTCTCTTGTCACCCCAACCCTTCTGTATCTTCAGAAGTAATCAACCACATATTACCTATATTTCCCATTACTGCATATAATATAAATTTGCATTGCTTATTACCTTGCAAACCTTTTCCTATTTATAAATTTCTTTTTACTTTGTATTTTAATGAGAAAGCCTGGTAGAGAAGGTGAAGAACAGCCATTTTGTTAAGATAATTAAATGAAAAATCAAACATGCAGTGCACCTAATCTATGCCATTGTAATCAACGCCTGTCAAACAAATGACAAAAAGGAATCTTTTGTTTGTGCGGATTTGCTGTTCTTGACAGGTATGAAATAGGACAAGGAAAGATTTACATTTGCATTAGTTCATCCAATAATAATAGCCTTTGACACTGAGTCTTTATAAGCAAGAACTAGAATGCATTAGTTCATCCATGATTACCTGTCATGGGCATATGAAGCGTATGATAAGTAAGAAAGCAGGCATCCAATTTTTTTAATGTAGGACCTGTAGGTATTCGATATATAGGATACCTAGAAATTTCCATTAAAGAGTGTTAATCAACATGAAAATTTGCATATTAAAGCTTTAGGTCAAGTTAATCTTACCATGCCACACACATCCAACTGGCTGGCAATAAGTCGCAACTTCTTAATAACTTGAGGCCAGGATACAGGCGCGCAAGATCTATTATCTGTCCAAATATTTTAAAAATAAGATGCACCACTCGGATTGAGTTCAAATATACACAACATTAATTAAGATTAGCACTGACCTTGTCAGCCAGTGGTTCACGGCTATAAGGAGTATCTCGCTCAAAATACTCAAAAAGCAAGAGATCTTGGGAATTCCCAGTTTCACTGTCATCACTTGAAAATCCTTGTTGTATTGCATTCTGTTTATCATGAACAGACAGCCTGCTCATTCGATAAGAGAAATCACTCGTCAGACATCGACAACTTCTCTGTGCTGTAGAAAGTTGAGCCCTTTTCTGAAATTCGTAATCACTGCTTCCATCACTACTTGAATCCCGGTAATTATCACCGTCACTATCTTCTCCAGCATACCTAAGCACCAAGTATCAAGAAAGAAAAACAGATATTGTTACAACCTAAAAGACATGCTTTACAGTTTGACTGAAATCTGTAACATCAGGATTGCACATAAGTAGTTAAACATTGGATATAATCCAAACAAATGCTCAAAATAAAATAAATGTTACTTTATGACTACCTGGTGGTTTTGTAAAAACAAAGAAAATCCTAGATATTGATTAACAAGCATAATAGTTTTTACGCCATAATGGACACTAGTAATGATGAAAATGTTAAGAACCATAGTTCCACCAAATCCAGATTCACTACCAGACAAGAATTTGATTGAGGAAGGATAAAGGTAGAGGGAAAAAAAAGTCAAAAAATAGAAAACAAACAGAGAGAAGAACATCATATTATTATTTACTCTCCACCCACGCACCATTAAATATTGTTTTTCACATACCAACTACAAGAGGAAAAAGTTCCAACTTGAATACAAATTCATGACAAATAGAATTGAAACTGCATGAAAACTATTAAGCCACAGTATAGAATAAACAAATCATAGAGACAGAAAGAGAACTGCATCCTGATTCCAGTGGTAAATTATTCTGTCAAAGTTGCCGATTATTATCAACTTGAATCATATAAAAGAATGATTCAGGAAGAAATCTCAATACCTTGGCTTGGCTTTTGACTTCTCGTCAGATTGACCATACAGTTGAATACCCGACAAATAAGGAACATAGTATTGGACAACAGATTCACTCTGATCAAGTTCCAAAGGAACGCCTGCTCCATATGCACTCCACTCCTTGAACGATTCCCAGAGATCATTCAAGGTGAAGTAAGATTGATACTCAACATCACAAGTCTTCCAATTCCAACCTCTCATTGTTGTCTACACCCAGAACAGAAATAAAAAAAAGTCACAAATCATGTAAGTACCTGATTGATAGGCTGCTTTTCATGAGAGTTAACAGTTCATCAGCAATTACATATTAAAACCAGACCAAATTCCGTAAACAAGTTTAATGTAATTGTAACATAAATCATTTTCGTAACTCTTTCTGCCGTATAAAAATACTCAATCTTAGAGGGTAAACGATTGAAGACAATAATTAAAGATAAGATCAACCTTAGAGAAATACTGAGCGGGGACCAATGGGGTTGTAGACTCCAGGAATCTATCGATATTAGTAGCAGAAGTACAAGAAGAAGGTTTTGGTCCATCGGATTTCCGATTCTCAGAAGCAATAACTTTCCTCTTTGAAGTTGAATCTGCAGACTCAGTTTCCCCATTGTTAGCTTTTTGAGCTTGTTTGCGCTGATTCTGGTTCTTCCTTGCTTTCACAGGAGTGTAAAACTGATCCTCACCACGAACACTCCCAAATTGTATAGCAGTCCCCATCATTTTTCAATCCCAGAAGTAGCTTCTCCTCCGTTTGGTTGCTGAGGAAACGGAGGAAACTACTAAGACGATTAAAAGAATGACCCAAAATCTTTATTCTTTTCCAATAACAAAAGAGCAAAACCCAGATGATTAATTAATGCAGAGTTTAGTTGCTTAATCTAATGCTCTGTGTTTATAGTTTTTGTCAGTCAGTAGAGGATTAATAATGATACACAAGATACTTTGGATTTTCTCGGATAATGGGAAAGTTTCTCAGCAACCAAAAGCAGCTAAAATGCCCAACAAAACCCAAACTGCATTCCAATGGCATCCAAGTGATGATTTTAAAGTAAACCCACGGATTGTAGAAACTTAGAATGAAGAAAAGGATATCAAGAGTAGGACGGAAGAACGAAACTGTGGATTGAGTTAAAGCACTTAGTTGTTTACGCGAATAAAGGAATGTATGCGTGAAGGAAAGAAACAGCCAAAACACGAGAGCAGAGAAAGAGACGAAGGTATAATAATTCGGTGCCCGCAACGGGGCTATTTTGGATAAGAAAATATAATCTGCGTGGGTTATTAATTAATTATATAAAATTTGAGGGGAAGTTATAGAATTAGTTGGAGGGTTTTTGTTGAGCCCGGAAATCATTAACCACTTTTTGATGCATGGGTTGGTTGTGACGAGGAAAGAATGCCACTTGACACGTGCAAAGCACGAGTCGGTGGGACACGTGCAAGATACAAAATTAAGTTGAACTGCTGACTCCCCCGGCGGCTCGACGCCTGCCCGCCCCTGTTTAAGTTGAACGTGACCGCAATTTAAGAACGCCACCTGTCTACAATTATATAGCTTTAGAATTTCTTTTGGTATAATTTTTAAAACTTAATAATTTCTTATGGTTGCAATTGATACAAAAATACAAGAGTATCAATTTTTTAATATACATTCAAAGAGATAGTTGTATTTGATATAGAAATACTTTAAAATCTTATTTTTAAGATCCGATAAATCACTTTTTCAATAATTTTATAAAATTGATAATATAAAAAAAATAAATGGATAATAGAAGATTTTAGGTAGGAAATATGTTTTGTGAATCGTGATTAGTTAATAGAATTTTTTTTTGTTAGGATTGATTTATAGAATTTGGTTGTGGCACGTGGGTATCAATATATACTCACTTTTTTCTACTTTCTTTTTTTTATATATCTATTTTATTTTTTATTTCTCTTTCTTTTTATTTACAATTTTATTCTTATAAACATAATTAAAAAAAAAATGAGAAATGTACATTAGATTATACCCCAATAATTATACATAGAGCATTTCTAAATTCATTTTAGGTCAAAAATTTAGAATCGAAATCAAACTTAATTGGATTAAGTCCAGATGGTCCTCAGAGATGAAGCTATGAAATTGGATAAGTGGTTTACTTTAGTAATATTATGTTATTTTCAATGGAGATATCATAGAAGATTATACAATTTGTGCAACTAAAAAAATGGATTATAATCATTGAAATGCAACTTACAAAGATACATATCAGCACATAAATTGCTCTTGAAAGCAACCTAAAAAAAAGATTCTATAATTTATTAGATTGGCCAAAATTATTGATTACAATTAAATTTTTTTTCATTGTCAACCCTTTTTTAACATGTACAATTAATTTTGTAAAATTAGATCATTAGAGTGAAAAAGTAGTGATGGTTGCATAAAATAGTGAAAAATTATGTATTGTGAAACTTATTAAAATACAAAATTCTTACAACATAAGCATGTTGCCAAGACATATTCTAGAGCATCATAGGATTTTTTAGATTTTTTCAAAACTTTCTAGACTACTATAGACATCTCTAGAAGAATATAAAAGACACTAAAATTATCTAGAAGTTTATAAAATATATTAGGACCTTTGTGGAAGATATGTAACTAATTTAGAAGGTTCTAGAAGCTTGAAGAACATTTGTGGAAACTTGTACATATGTGTAGACATACCTATATCATTATAAAGTATTTTAAAAGATCCTAATAAGCTTTATGTCGATATCTAAATATTTAAGTTAGAAACATCTAGACCAAAGAATTATAGTCACACATTTGGCTGGTCAAATAAGTATAAATAGGTCACCCCTTATTTGTAAAGTAACTTTGAGTGAGTAGAATCTTCAAGTGTCGGTTTATTGCTTTCTAACTTCCTTAGCTCAGCTTTGTTTTTAAGTGCTAGTCATCCTTGTCCCAAATATAAATAAACTTACTAATGTGAATCACTAATTTACTTAGGTTATATCCTTAGAATGCAAAGTTAGGTTTAGAAAAGCTTAAGGCTCAAAGTCAAGCTCACACTCTCTGCATGCACGACGAAAAAGGGCCCTAAGAATCATGATACTATAAAAGGCAAGAGGGTTAGAATAGTAGAGGGGGACTCCCGGAAGTGAATTCCCATTTCTACCCAAAAGACATCTTGACCTACGGACAAGAGTGTTATCGACCTAGTCATCTCGCTTCCGAAACCTGCAAGTAGGACTAGCTCAAAGAGTGAATCTTTATTGACTAACCAACACTTAGCATTTCTCATTACTAAATTGTCTAAGTGCTACACGAGTTAAACAGTAACTCCATAACATATGGATGTGCTTTGATTGATCTTCTTGTGAATGGGTGGTTGCAACAAACCTGGTCCTAACAATGCAAATAAGGATATTACTAATAACACTCCATAATAGAGAGTATATGCTTTAAAATAAACTGAGTACATAGGAAAAGTCAGGAAGTGCAAGCACTCCCATAAAAGTGGTTTTGTTAAATTATTTAGATAAAGTCTAACACTACTTTTTATTTTTTGGTAGGAAAAGTTTTTTTTTTATGAATATTTTATCTTATATTAAAAATAAAATTAATTTTGTTTAAAATTAAAAAATCTAACATTGTATTTTATTTTTTATATGCTAACAATATATTTTTTAACCTATAAGTATCTTTATCCCCAATAAATATATAAGATTAATTTTTTTAGAATAAAATAATTATATTTATATTTATCCCCGATAAATATAATTATCTTCCTAACGAGAATATGCAGAGGTCCCAATACAAAAGGGGTAGGGTGGCGGAAAACAACTTGTTTTGTGGCCCACCCAGACTGGACAGAGGCCTAAATCTGCTGGCTGTGTCCATCTGGGTTTCCTCACAAAACAAAACCTGATATATGATAGGACGATTATATTGCGATGGGAGATTTTTATGAAGAAAACCATGGGACCTAATCCCTGTGTAGCTTTCGGGTTGTCGGGCGTTTTCATGTCTCCACACCACATCATGTTATCGAATGACATGATCCGGATTTCTTGCAGTTACTGCAGTCGTACAATTAACTGTAAGTTGTTTGATTTGTGTTGACTGTGCAGCTTCAACAGAACGAACGGTCTACAATCGACTATACAACTGAAAGAAATCCAAATTTGAATGACACCATCTATGGGTTCCATGTAGCATATTCTTTACTGTACTCTACACTGATTTTACAGAGATAATATTCCACTATTATATACAATTTAATACGTAAAATAAAAGGACATTTTAAGTTACATATCATGTAGTTGCTTGGCTTAAATTTCATTAGAAGTAGTAGGGAAAAAATTTCAAAGTGATATAAAAGGTAATAAATAAGACAAAGATTAACTTAATTGATAAAAATTAAAATCATATCTTATAAAGACATAAATTTAAATCATGTTTTTAATACAAGAATTTTATTGATACGTAATACTCTCTAAACCTTTAAGCCTCCCTTAATTCTAACAAGCAGCTTAGTTAACTCGAGTCTTTCATTAAAGAAAAGGTTGTAAATAGAAAAATTGATTTGATTACTAAAGATGCACCCATATAATCACTCCTTACAAAGTGTCATGTGAACTATTAAAAAACAGTGACATCTATTTGTTGGAGAAACAATATACGTTGTCTAGCAATTCATCATAGAGTGCATGAATATTTGATCCTCTCTTTCTTAGGAAAAGCACTCTAATCGCTAATCACTACCTGGAAGCACTTGTAGAGCCCCAGCTCTAATGCTCTTAAGAGTGTCAAAGACCTCAGCCATGGAAGGCCTCATGTTCCTCTTACGATACAGACACCTGAATGCCAACTCGGTCACTGCAGTTACCGTTTGACGTACCCATTTATCTGACTTAAATTCAAGTGCTGGGTCAACCAGCTGATCTAGTTGCTCATGAAGGATCTTGTTGATGGCGAACTTAGCCAGAAGGGGCTGTTTCTCATCATAGTTGCGAAAGGCCGGCATAGAAGATATCAGCTCAATCAATACCACCCCAAAGCTATAAACGTCACTCTTGTTAGAAAGATGAAATCTTTCATAATACTCTGGATCTAGATAACCAGGAGTTCCTACAGGGTTGGTGGATATACGCTGAACACCGGGTCGAGAAAGGCCTGACAAGCCAAAGTCTGCAACTTTTGCACTGAAACTGCTGTCTAGCAGAATATTTCTGGTTTTCACATCACAGTGGATTACACCAGAAGAATGGAGATAAGCCAATGCACCTGCAGTTTGCACAGCAATATTCAATCTGGTAACCCAGGAGAGTGTTCCTGGTTTCTTCAATCTGCCAAGAAGATGGTCAGCAACACAACCATTGGGAATGTATTCTTGTACTATGACCAGTTCATAGGTACCGGGAGAAGAGGTGCCATAAATTTGGACAAGATTTTCATGACTTAGGCGAGTTAACATTGCCACTTCGTTTGTGAAACCCCTGAGTCTCTTTCCTTCCAGTTTCTCATCATGTAATCTCAAACTCTTGCCTAAATGCTTTATTGCCACCTGATGCCCATCTTTGAGTGTTCCTACACAACAAGCAAAATTGATTGAGTATAAGTAATCCCAACACTCCCTTTCTGTTCTATGAATTAGTCCAAATGTAGAAGCCCTCCAGAATTATAGAATGGTTAAACGTAACTTTGAAAAGCTCCAATTAATGCTCTAACAGCATATCATTCAAAAACATTTGATTAGCAAATTTATTTGAGGAGTTCGCTTCAAAATACAAAGCTCCTATTCCTGTCTTGCTCTTTCATTTGGTTTCTTTAAATGTATCAGAAGTTTATTTAATGAAAGAAACCTGCATAAGCTACAGCCAGGCATACCCAGAGAAACTAAAACCTGCAGCATCTGCACCAAGCAGCAGAATCAGATAGCATATCAACAATGCTCTTGAGATTAATTGTAGAAATTTATTTTTTTTTTTTCCTTTATTTTCCACTCCATAATTGATTTTCACCTTCAGGAGTTGGTCTAATACTAATCTGGTTTCCTATCATAACACATATCCTTTCAATCGAAGGAAGAGTGCTATATTGGAAAATAGGATATACTATTCTGCTTCTGCACCATATATGAAGGAAGAGGAGAGGAACCAGCAGACTTTCAAACCCAAAATTAACAATGAACATGCACTTAGAATGACAGTAAATGATGTTAGAGGCACCAAGTAAATATAAGATAAACTATAAAGTTTCTAATGCGAGTTGATGCAGCTACCAGCACATTATTTCCTCAATGTGCTAATTCAAAGGAAGAAGCGTATGCTTATTTTCCAAGTCTGCTAATAATTAGATATCGTGCAAAATAAAAGCAGTCAAGAAATAGACTGACAGAAAATTTTCACGTTCTCTAATCAGCAGGCACTCTGCATTTAAAACAGAATTTAAGCATATGAGGTAAAATGAAAAAAAAAAAAAAATCACAGAAATGATTGATAAAGTTCAAATTGCAGGTTGCTAGTTTTTCTTTACCAAGATGTACAGTCCCATAGCTTCCACTCCCAAGATTCCTACTTGGGTGGAAATTGTTGGTGGCTTCTTCAAGTTCACTGTACTCGAAGGTTTTCTTTCTGATGCCATGGCTGCTCCACACCTCAGAATCCATATTCACTGAAGATTCATCTCCAATTCCATTGCGGCACACACACTGAGACATAAACGCGAGGATTGACATGATTATACGCAGCTGATGATTAGTTTTCCCCAACGATTTCGGTGACCTGACAACGATTAATGTTCCATCTCACATGAGTTAACTAATAAACAAAATCCTTTCTTTTTGTTCTTTAAGCCCGCAAGCAAACAAGGGTTAACGTTAGCGAAACATAAAAAAGAAGATTAAGAAAAAAAAAAAAAAAGTCACCTTGGCAACCAAGTAATACTGCACTGGAAAAACGTCCTTGTATTTGGGTCTACGCGTTTTGAAGGTTTGAGACATAGAAGGAGTACTGAATTTGAAGCAAGTTTCAGAAAAAAGTCAGAGCCTGGAGCTTCAAGGGCGTTGACTAGAAATGAGTAAAGATATTAGGAACCAAAACACTCCATCAAAAGAGGCATGATAGAAGAGAAGCAAGAAGGGGGGAAAATTGAAGCAGTATACAGATGCAGAACGTTGAAAAAAGGGGAGCTTTTCCTGTAGACTGGAAGGGGCAGAAGGTAGAAACCAGACAAGGATGAAATTGAGATGGAAGAGATGAGTGAATGGAAGACAGCTAACTTGTTTGACTCAATTACCCTAATCTAGCATGTCTCATTGAAATTTTACGTATTTATTATTGGCTTAAAACTAAAAGAGGTTGGGTATATTAAAACATTATTTTTAAAATATAATTTTTAAGTATTATATACATAAATAAGAAAATTATTTTGTATTAACTTAATTTAAAATAAGACTAATTTGTCAAGAAAATTAAATAATTATATTTATTCTCACCTCTCTTTCCTTTTTTTTAACATTTTTATAATAGACTCTAACTTCAAATATTATATAATTTTTTTAATAATTAATTTTAATTTACTTATTAATTAAATCATGATAAGAAAATTATTTAACATTTGTACGGGTTGGAGATTAAAATAAAAGATCTGAGAGGAATGATATGCAACATGAACATATAATGGTTCCGTGCCGTGTTTATAATAATAAATAACAAATGGAATTTTATTGTTATATAGAGTACTTGATATTTTTCATATTTAAATATTAAATGAGAAATCACAAGAATATCAGCTATCTAAAAAAATGTATATTAAATGAGGAGATATTTATCGGATTGTCTCAATATAATTAACTTAATATTTTTTTGGTTGTCCATGTACATTAGTGAACAAGTTGTAGCCTATTTGGTTTATAATAGTATATAAATGAATGTTTACGTGGTAATTAATTCATTGCTGATAAACCTGAAGATTCAAATGACTACTTGTAGAGATAATTTAAAATAAAGGCTGGTTTCATTTGTTAAAAAATATGTGATAATCTCTTATTTAATTTTTTAAAAGATCGAAGTATTAAATAAAAGTTTGTCTATGATGTTAGATAAATCTTTAAATTTTTGTTACTTATAAAATTATAAGACAAGAATTTATCAAGAGTACTAAACAAAAATTTAATCATGTTATTTCTCAAATCATTTTACAATCTTCTATTTGGTTTATAATAGTATATAAATGAATGTTTACGTGGTAATTAATTCATTGCTGATAAACCTGAAGATTCAAATGACTACTTGTAGAGATAATTTAAAATAAAGGTTGGTTTCATTTGTTAAAAAATATGTGATAATCTCTTATTTAATTTTTTAAAAGATCAAAGTATTAAATAAAAGTTTGTCTATGTTAGATAAATCTTTAAATTTTTGTTACTTATAAAATTATGAGACAAGAATTTATCAAGAGTATTAAACAAAAATTTAGTCATGTTATTTCTCAAATCATCTTATAATCTTCTATATCTTAACTCATTAAATCAATGGCGATAAGCCCCAACGACAGTCATCAATCGATGAGGTGTTGGCAGTGGTCGATAACCGGCGAGGTATTGGCAATAGCCATTGACCGACAATCTTTTTTTAAATTTTAAATTTTTATAAATTATTTTAATTGTTATAAAATATTTAAATTTTATTATATATTTTTTTAAAAATAATATAAAGTATTACTATAAATTAAATATAAATAGTATAAAATTTTTATTTAATACGTTAAGTAATAAACAATGAATAATATAAAAAATTATAATATATCTTAATTTTTTATATTATATTATTTTATTTATACTGTCTAATATTATGTAACAAACACATCTTAAAATCTCTAGCATACATACATGGATGTTGTATAACACTTGATTATTTATTAACTTTGTATATTAGGAGTATAAATATATTTAAGAGCCAATTATGATTTTTGTGGCTTTCCTGGGTTCACTGTAGCTGAATATTTGGAATCTACATATAGAGGGCTTAATCGTGGGTGAGAGTGGAGAGGGATATAAATTTCTCTTGACTTGACAAGCCATGGTATGGCGTCAACGGGTAAATAATGAGGCAGCAGACTTCCTTTCCCAACTTGGGGAAATTTCAACGCGTCCAGTGTTTAGTTTCCTTAATTTCTTGGCATCCTAGCAAAAAATTGTGGCTTAAATTTTATCAACAAAAGTCAAAGATTAGCAAATTGGAAATTCATTTTTTCACAATACTTTTAATCAACCCGAAAATGTTAGTTGTACACACTTTTTTTTTTAAAACTCGCATGCATATATATATATATAACATAACTCTAATCAGTCTATAGGTTGCATGTTCATATCGTATGTTAAGCTTTTGTTAGTACTTTTATATTGAGAATGAGTAGAAGGGTAATAGGTCTATTTTTTACTTTAATTTTCACCTTAAATCGATGATTGAAACACCAAGCTCATTTTATTTGGTTCAATTTGGTGGGTTTGATAGGTTTTTTCTTTTTGATAAAAAGTTTGTTTTAATTATTGGTATTCGATATTATATTAAATATTAATTAATTTTATTTAAATTAAATAAAATTATAAAAAAATAATTAATTTTTTTATTAAATTTTAATATAATTATATTTTTAAATATCAAATTTAAAAATTTTAATTATATACTTAGTAGTTGATAAAAAATTTAAATACACTATATTTGTATAACGTATATTAAAGTGATAACAAATTTTAAAGTTTAAAAAAATTATAAATATACTTATAGATTGTGGATCAATCAAATCTTGGCATACATGAGAGATAGAGACCCGCCAAAGTTGATTGATTTTTTGTCGTTGAGCTGACGCTCTCTATTGTTAAAGTTGTAAGTATTGATTATGAAAGGACTTGTGATGGTATGTACAGGGTCCACTCAAATTTAGAAGGCCTAACCACAGTAGACGAATATAAAAATTTAGCTCAAATAAATAAAATAGAAATATGTTGTAATTTGTCAATTCTTTTACTTGGTCAGAAGAGATCTAACTTGAAATAAATTAACATTTAAGACAACAGACTGCTCCATATATTACTTGGCTGGAACAATTTTTTTTTATTTTTTGTCAAGTTTTGTTGGTCAAATTTGAAATCAACATTTGAGGGGATAGTTGGCATATGCCCTAGATCTCTTCATTTTTCTATTTATTTCCCCTATGCACCCATTACCTTGCATTCCCAGGGAAGTTGAAAAAATTGAATTAGATTTGTTTTTGTTTGTAAAAACCCACATACAGTAATATGTATATGGCAAGTTCATGTTGCCGTTTGATTTGACTTTTTCTCCTATATAATCACATAATTAATTTCAATTGAAATAAGATCATTAAAAATACTTTCAAAATAAAAGTGAAATAACCAAAATAACTTTAGTACATTCTCTTCGGTAAATAAGCTTCTTTTATATAATAAAACTGACTTGAGCATTTAAGATAATGCAAGAGCTAAAATTACCACTAAAGATAAGTATCAAACAAATTTGTATTATAATTAACACAAATGGTTTTTTTTTTCTTTAATCGATATTAATTGATTAAAAACTCTAACCCAGTAGGTTGAGATAAAAATGGGTGATTGATCGAGTTGAAGAAAGTTACTAAAATGATTTGGATTGGTTGGATTCCATCGGTTTGAAGTGTTGAAAGAAAAATTAAATATAAAATAGAATCAAAATGATGAAGTTTTAACAAGTTTAAAAAATCGAATATAAATGAGTACTGACAAATAAAAAACAATCACAAAGTAAATTTTAAATATTTTTAATCGGTTGTTAATTTTTTAACCCCGAAACTATACTATACTAATCATTCGGGTTCATCAATTTAAACAAAATTTTTTGGGAGCCCTAGCTACAACATCCCTGTTTGTTCCCTTCTCTTTCGTTTGCAAGTATTGGCTCAGTCAAGACAAAATAACTCATATTCCATGGAGTATGGACTCTTAAATTCCTCGATCATAAGTGGTGGAGAGAGGGACAAGCGAGTGCCATCATCTGCGCAAATTTCTATTTTTTTTTAAGATATATATAGTTATTAACTTGTTATACATTTATCTCTAAATATTCACTTTTTAATCTCAACTCTCTTATTCAAATTCTAGCTCATCACCACCATTTTCAGTGTTATAGTGCTTCAATTCCTTCAAGATTCTGCCTTGAACGGGCAAAGCTTTGTAACTACTAGGAAAGAAAAGTGTCCCTTAATATTTGAGGAAGAAAAATTCGTTTTTATTTCATTTTAGATCATAGGTGTAGGAAGCTGAGTCGTGGGTTCATGGACGGCAATACATTTCAACTGTACTACGTCCAAATTTTCTTTCTTTTCGATGACCTCCAAATTCCCAGTCAACTCTTCCCGCTTTTTCCTGCTCTGTTTCCTGGGCTTGGAATATACTTACTCTGTCTAGAATAAATGGTGACAGACAGAAACCCTCTTGTCACTTTCCATGCCATAGAATTCCACGTTATGCTATGCAGCTACTTGGTTGGTTACCCCAATACACATAGCTCCCTCTCCCTTTCTCCCCCCATGAACCTCTGCTGAAAATGGATACATATTTGTCCCTGTTAATCACCATCTCCTCCTTCTTCTTGACAACTCTACCACTGTCACACGGCAAGGAAGGTGACTACTACACGGCCTGCAGCACCACTTACAACTGTGGAGATTTGACAAACATCTCCTACCCTTTCTGGGGACAGAATCGATCCCGCTATTGTGGCGGCAGCGACATGTTGAAGCTCACTTGCGACCAAAATGGTACCACCTCCATTGAAATTGGCTCACAAAATTTCACTGTGCTCTCGATTTATCAGTCACCTTTCACCGTGAGACTGGCGCGGAAAGACCTTGTCTTGAGTTCTTGTATTTCTGATAACACTTCTTTGGATTCCACCGTCTTCTATTATAATCCCGATAAAGTTGAGAACTTGACCCTGTTCTACAATTGCCCACAACGTGTTTCAGAATCCTTACCCGGAGATTTTAAAAATAATTTTACGTGCCATAATGAGTCTTCAAAGTGTGATGAACGGGCATTCTATGTGGATCAAACCCAACTGCGGAAATATGAAGAGCAGCTTCTTGACTGTGGAGTTCAAGTCCAAGTTCCTGTTTTACGGGATGTTCCTCTGGGCGATGGGGGTGGAATTCAAGCGCTGAGGCAACTATTAGAACACGGGTTTGATGTGCTGTATTATTCTGTCAGCGACTTCCCTAGTTGTGTAGCATGTGATGCTTCCGGAGGAAAATGTGGCCGTAGATTCACTAACACCTTTCTGTTTTCCTGCCATTGCCGGGATGGAGCTCATGACTTAATGTGTCCTCAAAAAGGTATGATTTCTTTGCTCTTTTGATTTTTTCTCTGATCAGTTCCCTTGAATTGCTCTGCAACTCTTGCATTAATGACCTGTTTGATGAAGATTAAGCTCATTTGATCATTTCTTTCTTTTTCCTTTTCCTTTCCCGTCATAAACCAAACAGAGCCTCTGACCATGTCAAAAATTTCCTACTAATCAGAACAAGAACCCACGTAGCCACAAAATCCTTGAAATTTGATATCCCTACTTAAAAAGTTGTTTGAATCATGTGCAAATGATTTACGTGTCAAATTATGAACCGTTAAATAATCCTCGTTCAACGCACCAAATCTGTTTTCCTCGGTTCTCCCAGCTGTTGTAAAATTCGTGAGTTTGGGGGCAACCCTTTCTTCGTATAAAAACGACAAAACACCTTCATTGACTGTCATAAAGTCAAAGTCTTCTCGTGTTACAACATAATTAATATATACTAAGAAATTGCATTGCGTCTTTGTGTGGCGAAGCAATTAATTGATTGAAACATAATATGTACCTTAGAGTTTCTTTGTAGTCAAATATGAGCATTGACCCAGTTGCCAAAGAAGAATTAAAATACCTTACTGACCTGAAAAATTATCAGGACATGACTTGTCTGGCAACCATGGAAAAGGTTATATTGGTAATTTTACATGTTAACGGAGCAGTTGTAGTGCATGAAAGTCTTTGAGATCTCTTTCCTTGTAGCCAAATATAGTCTGATAATTTAGACTTCCTTTTCTGCTTTCTCCATTTTCCAACTAACCACCCAAAATTTCAAAGTGATGTTATTTACTATAATTTTTTTTATTATCTCATAAATTTGAATTTTCTGTATATGGCTTAGATAACGTGGTCTCAGTTAATATGAGGTAATATATTATATAAAATATCTTGATTTAGGAATGCGATAGCTTTCCTTTATAATAAATTTTTATTGGATAAAAAAATTATAACATAATAAAAATTTACTCTTTTTTTTTAGGACATAGCATTCCATTAATTTTTTTTAAAAAAAAAAACTTTTTCATTCTGTATTTGTCAACACGGTCCTGTTACGGAAGTGCTGAACCCAGAGATAGGATTAACACGCAAACAAACAATGGCTATTGGTTGGTTAGCAATTGATTTCAGAATAAAGCAATCAGTTTTGTGTTACAACTTAGTAAACTTTACTCAGTCAGAAGTTAGAAAATGGATGATTGATATATATATATATATATATCTTATTATCCTCGGTTTCATAGTGACGTCACCATTACAGGTGATGATGGCAGCATGAATTGTCAATTTTGGTTGTCTGGTTGGTGGAGTTGCACTCGCACAAAGTTTCTTTTCAAAAGATATACTTACATACATACATACTCAAAAAGACAAAAGACACATTCTTGATTCTTCTGTTGTAGCTTCTAAGGCACTTCACCCACTTTAGAATGTGGGGATTTAACTCTTAATTCATTCTTTATGGTCCCCTAAGAACACTGTCCACCATCATAGGCCATTATGAAACAGAAATAATATTTGGTGGACATGAGTGACACCAAAAGATACCAACTTGTTACACCGACCGACGGTGTAGACCAATTAAGTTAAAGAGTTATTTTAGTTTAAGTCTTTAAATTTTTTGATATTTTTGTGATAATACCAACTTGTTTGAAATTTCCTCAAAATACTTCGCTCCCTTCTCATACTAATCTCTTTTATTCCCTCTTCTTCTCTGCTTCGTTTCAATTATCACTTCCCAAATGACCCAAATCTCCTTCCATTACCGTAAGCCTCCCCAAACATACATTATCATCAGTGTCATCTTCATCTCCTTGGTTAAACTTGTTCTGTCTGTGAATCCACAATTTGAGGCCTGCACACCACGTAGTTGTGGAAATGGCCCAACCATCAAGTACCCTTTCTGGATTCCCGGGGATCAAGATTACTTTTGCGGCCATCCTCAGTTTGAGATTAGCTGCGATCACAAGAACCCATTTCTCAGAATTTCCAACGGAGAGATTTTACTCAAAGCTATTTCTTACTCTAATTCTTCTTTTCTGGCAACCCACATGGCTGTCTATGAGGAAAACTGCCCTGCTCCAATGTATAATTTCAGCCTTGATCAAACTCCATTTACCTATACTTCTGATAATGCCAATATCTCTTTCTTCTACAACTGTGCCACAGAACCTGTAGATTACCCCACTTATGAAGTAGATTGTGCCAAAAACGCAACCCATTATTCGTTTGCTGTTTTTCATAAGGAGGCACTGGAGAAAAACTATTCCTTGAGTGAGTGCCAGTTCACGTTTAATGCACCAGTTAGGGTCAATGATGCTGTGAATTTCACTAGCTTATTGCAAATGAATTACACAGAGATTTTAAAGATGGGGTTTGTTTTAAGTTGGACTGCATCTGATTGTGGGGACTGTGAGAAAAGTGGTGGACGCTGTGGATTTGATGATCATAAGTTTCTCTGCTTCTGCAGGGACAAGACTCATACCAGAAATTGTGAAGTTGGTAAACACTTTAGAAAATGGTTTCTATCATATTTTGCTTGTTTCTTCTTTCTTGGGCATTTATCAAAATGGGAAATTTTGGTAGCAAGATTCTCCATTTTCTTCGCTTTCTGTTTCTAGTGTCTGAAATGGAAAACAATGTTTACTTACTTCATTACTTGTCATATTTGAACATTCTACTGTTATCTTCCTGTTGCAGAAAATCATATTAGTGTGAAAAATAAAGCGATTGTAGGTAAGAATTCCTGTTCTGTGATTTTCCTTGTCACTACCAAGTTTTTTGTTAAATTTTTTATTCATTGAAACTTCTTGTTGCTATCCAGGGGTTTGTGCTTCTGCTTTCACTGTGCTTGTAATGCTGATTGCCTTCTTTATCTATCACCGCCGGAAGAAGATGAGTAATGCAAAATCATATGCAAGAACTGAGAACATTTCTTCTGTGCCCTCTTTAAGTTTGAAGGACCCAGAAAGGGGTAGCAAATACTTTGGACTCCCCGTCTTCTCCTATGATGAACTTGAAGAGGCTACTAACTACTTCGATTCTGAAAGAGAAATTGGAGATGGAGGCTTTGGAACAGTATATTTTGGTATAAACAGACACCCTTTTCCTGCATATGCTTCTATTTTCTGTGCTTTCAGTAACCAGTGATGCCTTGTGATATTTCTTGACTAGGCAAACTTCGAGATGGGCGTTACGTTGCTGTGAAGAGATTGTATGAGAAGAATTATAGGAGACTTGAACAATTTAAAACTGAGGTTGAGATCCTAGCTCGCTTTCGCCATCAGAATCTTGTCTCGCTCTATGGCTGCACCTCTCGCCACAGCCGTGAGCTCCTGCTTGTGTATGAATACATTCCTAATGGAACTCTTGCTGATCATCTTCATGGCGAACGAGCAAAATCTGGTAGACTCTCTTGGGATATCAGAATGAACATTGCCATAGAGACTGCAAGTGCAATTGCTTACCTTCATGCCTGTGACATCATCCACAGAGATGTGAAATCCAACAATATCCTTCTTGACAATCACTTCACTGTCAAAGTAGCAGATTTCGGACTTTCCCGGCTTTTCCCAGACAATGTCACTCACATTTCAACAGCTCCGCAAGGGACTCCAGGGTATGTGGATCCTGAATACTATGAATATTACCAACTTACTAACAAAAGTGATGTCTATAGCTTTGGAGTGGTACTGATTGAGCTGATATCATCCATGCCTGCTGTTGATATCACAAGGCACCGGCATGAAATAAATTTGTCTAACATGGCTATTAGTAAGATTCAAAGCCGTGAACTGCATGAACTCGTGGACCCAAATCTTGGGTTTGAATCAGATTACAGAATAAGAAAAGAGATCAGTGGTGTAGCAGAGTTGGCTTTTCAGTGCTTGCAGAGTTTGAAAGATATGAGGCCGTCTATGGAAGAAGTGCTGGAAAGACTGAAGGATATACAGAGTGATGGCAAACATAAAGGCAAGGCAGAGGAGATGGTTATCTCTGCAGATGACGCTGTGTTGCTCAAGAACGAACCACCTCCAGCTTCGCCGGATTCAAATCTGAGGAGCACATCTACAACAACACCAAATGATAGCAGATAGGCTTTCCTTCTCAGCTCAGTAAGTTATCCAGTTATAGCACTTCACAGGTAGCATCTATACAACTGGAGCCATTAATACAGATAACTTTTTAACAGTGACGTGTATATAGAATCACAATTCTTACCTTATTTGGTATAACAATCAAAATATAAAATGTTTATGCTATTCTATTGTTTGGTATACCAGAGATTATTGGAATGGGTTGAATAAATTATATAAATGATTAAAATACCCTTAAATCAAAACTAAAAAAAAAATAAGAAGAGAGTTGAGACCAACCCCCCCGGCAGCCTTGCATCATCGCCAGAGGCTTTATTTTTTATTTTTATAAATATCGAGAATATAATTTTTTTAATATTATTTCAAATGTTTAAAGAAGGGATTAAGTTTGATTGGGGCTACGAGAATGTCCTGTAAAATAAAATTTGTGATAAAATTTTTTGCCTCAATAGGTAAAAATGATATATTATCTCAATAAATTATAAGATTTAAACTTGAAAACTTCTTATTAAATTAAAATAATTTTATTAATTAATTTAAACACTAGTAAGTATTTAAAAATTATTTTGAGAGACTGTATTTTTTTTTTTGCATGAGGAGAAATTTGTTCTTTATGCATAAAATTTATTCAATTTTTTTTTAAAAAGTTAAAATATAGTAATATGGGTTTGATGTTACCATGAGGCGTAATAGTGTGAATCTAGAACTTTACATATCTTATCTAATTATTTGTCAAATTTCTTTTTTACTTTTCATAGGCATGTATGTTTTGATATATATATATTAACCTTGAATTGAATATTATTCCACTCAATTTGCTACCTTCATTTCTGTCAAAGCAAGAGGCAGTTAACATTTATATTTCTTAACTTATTAACCTGTGGCAAGAATAGTAGTAATTTTAGGACTCAAAATTTGAGACATCTTATCAAGCAATAACAATTCCTAGTAACTAATTTTAGGTATTTGGATGTATTTAAAAATTTTTTTAAGAAACCATATAAAAAAAAAATTCATGAGGAGAAATTTATTCTCTATGCAAAATTTTATTCAATTTTTTCTAAAAAATTAAAATATAGTTATATAGGTTTCACGTTACCACGAGGTGTAATATTTGCCTGGGGGAGTTGATAGTAATTGCACGCATTTCATTTCTCTTCCGTAATAGCATCACAATTCCTGAATTTTTAATTGCCCTCGCGCACGTCTCTTACAATTCGTCCAAAGGAAATCCAATCGATGACCACGAAAACGAGTTAAAACGACACCGTTTAGCCATTTGAAGGTACGATAGATAGATAATACGAGAACATAAACGTGGTGTTGCCG
This sequence comes from Bauhinia variegata, assembly GCA_022379115.2. Classification (NCBI taxonomy): domain Eukaryota; kingdom Viridiplantae; phylum Streptophyta; class Magnoliopsida; order Fabales; family Fabaceae; genus Bauhinia; species Bauhinia variegata. Next base: position 5,482,081 of record CM039429.1, on the reverse strand, counting down.
TGTTGATCTTGTATTGTTATTGCTTGTTCTTAATTTCCAATTAACATAAAATGGTCCAACTAATTTCGTTTTGCAAACCAAACAAAAGAAAAACCTTGTCAAAATCAATAAGGCCATGATATCATTCAAAAGGGAAATGGGAGAACGGGACCAATATATACTGTCAAAGAGGACCACTATTCATAAATTGTATTCAATATAAAACAAAAGGGCACGCTTAGTTGATGAATTCTGTAGTCCAAACAAAGAAATCAATCTAATTTTTTAAAATACAAGACGAAGATGAATCCTGTCCACTAGCAGATGATTTGACTTCAGTATTATGAGGAGTAAATATGAAAGGTTTTGGTGGGATTTCTAACTGTTCTAAGCTCCCTTCTAACATTTCAATCACCCTACTCATTGTAGGCCTATTTGATGGGATTGTCTGTATGGACCACAATCCCACTATAATCATTTTCTTTGCAATCTCATTTTCTTCTGTAGTTGTAGCACCATTCCATGATACATTGCTGCCCACCTCAATATGTCTGTATATCCAGTGGGGAAAGTATGTCTCACTTGTATCATTTACTTCATTGGCCATATTCTGGCTTTCTCCAGCCATTTCTAGAATCATCATCCCAAAACTATACACATCAGACTTGTGTGAGACTCCTCCAAAGGTTCTGTTCCATACTTCTGGAGCAATATAACCAATTGTTCCTCTGGCATCTAACATTGAAACAATACTGTTCGTCTTTGAACAAAGTTTAGCCAGCCCAAAATCTGAGATTTTTGGGCAAAAGTTCTTATCCAAAAGGATATTGCTGGGTTTTATGTCAAAATGCAAAATCCGAGTGTTACAACCCTGATGCAAGTACTCCAATCCTCTAGCTATGCCTTCTGCAATTTGATGCAATCTCTCCCAACTCAAGGGTGGATTCGTTTCTGAATCTCTACTGCCTATGAACTTTTCAAGTGATCCATTGGGCATGTATTCATAGACAATAGCTTTCTTGTGCGATTCCAAACAGAAACCCAGGAGATTGACAACATTTACATGAGAAGTTCTGCTCATGCTCACAACTTCATTAATAAATTCTTGACCATTACCTTCGGAAGTATGCAGTACCTTCACAGCCACAGGGCAACCGTTGATTAGATATCCTTTGTATACAACACCATAGCCTCCTCCTCCTATTTTGACTTCAAAAGAGTTGGTTATTTTCTTGATATCTGAGAATGTATATCTCTTTATGGATATAGGTCCATGGTTTCTGATGAAGGCCTCAATGTCCTGATCATCCTTTGTCATTTGCTGGAAGTTCAAAACTAAAAATAATTTACGTCTAAAATAACAAAGAACTATACATGTTAGCAATGCTCCAATACCACCGGTTGCTATTAAACCTGCAAACAGAAATGGAAGCTAATTCAGATGATGGAGCTTAATTGCAGTGTCTTTCAGTTTCATAACGTAAACATGAGGAACTTTGATGCTTTCATATAAAGGTTCAATTTTTAGTTTGTTTATAATGTATGAATTAGAATTTTGATCCTCTATGAGGAGCTTGGATTTATTTCCTGACTTGGATTCTGGGTGACGATTAATCAGATAGGTAAAGATAATCAGCTATATCACATAACGTACCTATATGCAACTTTTCTAAGCTTCCTCCTCCCCCTGCCACCAAAAGAGAGCATAATCAAATAACAGAACTCACTTGCTAACTTGTGATTTCTTTTACGAACAAAAAGGTTAATGGGGGTATTGCAAAATCATAAAGCTTGGGATCAGAAACCAATATGTAACAGTATTTCGGGAAAATTGTGGAAAAGAGTATGCTATGTACAGTGTGAGGGAATACATGAAACTTTCGTGTGCTAGGACAGAAGATATATGCAAGCCAGCTGATGGAACTCTCATTTTGATCCAAAAATATGTCTCTTAAATTCTTTATTTTAAAAAGAGTCGTGTACGCTTGTTAGTGTATACTTATTTTTTACAGCTCTTTCGTTTACCGGGTGTATAAAAAGGCATACCCAACAAGTGTAAAGATAGCATTTTCCTTTTGAAAAACAACACTGAGTTCATGAGTTAGAAAGATAAGGTCAGTTTATGCATGAAATGTACCTTTGCAGTCATTGCTTTTTATGCTGCCATCTTTACAGTAGCACAAAATCTCCTTTGTGGTTACATTATAGCCACAGAGCCCAGCAGAAGCCTCACACTCCTTGCAATCATTAGCTGTTTGCCAATCAAGCACGAACCCTTCATTGATAGCCCCAGCGAATTGATTCATCAATCCATTACTTGTAACCTGATCTTTCAACACCGTCACTATGACATTCTCCTTACAGTTCTGATCCCACTGAAATCCTTTCGTCTCATTCCCCATAAAAAACACAAAGGATTCATAGAGGCCAGAACTCAAACACCTTATGGACGACACACCAGAAGGGTGAGAAGAGCAGTTGTAGTAAAAACTGAGGTTCAAATTCAAGGGAGAGTGAGAAAGGGGTAAACTTCCAATGGGAAATTTGTGAAGTGCCCTTGGACATGTTTGGTTTACAGTATCAACATCAACGAGGTGAATGCTATGATTAACGTAGTCTATATCTTTGACATAGTACCATAATCCTGGTGGTGGAGAGAAAACAGGGTTGCCGTTGTCGCAAATAAGACCGAATTCACGGTAACCGCAGTATTCTTCGGGAGGGGAGCCATGGGAGAGCCAAAACGGGTATCTAATCTCAGGTCCATTTGTACAGCGATCAGTGTGACAAGTAGAATCGGTAGCACGAGAATTGATGAAGAACAGAGACAGCGCAAACAGAGATGATAGCAATTTCAACATCTGGGTACTGTTGTTTCTGTTGATGGATCCAGAAACTTGGCTTGGTTTATGTTTATGAAATGGATAGAATCGAAAGAGATGAACTGTTTGAGTTGACAGAAGGAAATTTCTGGGCAAACAGATGGAGTTTTCTCGGCGCGGAGACTAAGGAATTGTGGGTTCGGCAACCCGCCATTTTGTCTACTTCGACTTTTGACTTTCACGCCATCCCCAATCCCCGTCTTTTTATCTTGAGAGGAAGGAGACGATGGTATTTTTCTTTTGTCTAAAAAAAGATAATATTTTCAATAATTATTTTTAGTTATATTGAATTATAATTATTATTATAAAATTATTTTAAATAATTTAATAATATTTACAATATTACCTACTAAGTTTTTAAACCACTACTGTGCTACGATAAAAAAATTTAAAAAAATAAAAATAATTTGTTTAATATAATATTAGATATCATAATATAATATATATTAAAAAAATAAAAAATAATATTATGCATCTAAATACTATTTAAACCATTAAAATTATAAAATAAAAATTAAGAGAAATAAATAAATATATCTATATATAAATAAATAAAAATAAATATACACATAATATTTAATTATAGAATCACAATTCTTGAATTATTCACTCACGCGTCTCCACTTCGATTCGTCCTTAAGAAAATATACGTATATAATTGAATGGATCCTCTGACCGTAACATCGACTGGATGAAGATACTTGAAGGACGTTAATAATGTGTTGCCGTGCTGATCTTGAATTCCTATTCTTAATTTCCACGGATATAAAATGGGAATCACATATTTTGTATTATGTCTTATGATGTGTTATACTTTATCTGATTAATTAAAAAAGTATTAAATAATATCTTAAGAATTATTAAGATATTAAAAATATATTATGTTATAAATTTTTAACTAAAATTAACTTATAAATTAGTTAAAAGTTAAAATTTTTAAAAAAAATTGTTAAAATTTATATATTCTTCGTCCCTTCGTTGTTTTTTATTCGTAATTTTAGGAGAAAATTTTTATTTTTATTTATTTGTCATTTCATAAATTTTAATGTAATATTAATTGTTATTTTTTAATTTTTTATTTTTAATTAATCCCTATAATTTATCAATTATTTTTCTTATCACTTATGATAAATTAAAAATATGTTAAGAGACTTAAAAAAATTCAAACATATTAATTATATTTTTTAATCAGTGTACAACAATTTTAAAAGACAAATAAAAAAAACAGAAGGAGTATTAAGCTAGCTCATTAAACTAAAAGTGATTAGTAAAATTAGTTATTAAACTAATTAATAAATATAAAATGAATTTTTATATATTTTATTTTATTTTTATAGCAAAGTTATAGTTTTAGATTTTTTAGCTAATTTTAAATTCTTATACTTTTTGTTTAAAAGATTAAATATTTTATTAAAAAATAAATAAATAGTGTAATATTGAATGTAAAGAGAGTAGATAGTGTAATATTGACAATAAATAGTGTAAAGGAAAAAAATTATATATCTATCTCTATATCTATGTCTATATATATAAAAAAAATATATAAGGTGGCTCAACTAATTTTTTTTCTTTTACATTATGCCCACACTCTTTTACTGCGTGACACTAAACCATCATCTTATAGATCAAGTAATTTCTTGAAATCTTAACTTCAATTCTTTTGTTCTCCCAGTCTCCAATTAAAAATTTTATATAAACATTTGGCATCCTTCAAGTTTAGTTGAATCTACTTAAAAGTTATAAGATTGCATTAACCTTCTATATATTAATAGTTAATAACTAAAACTTAAAAAAAATAAGTCATAAAATAAGTTTTCGACTACTAAATAAGTAGATGAACAATTGTAAGAATTATTTTAATTTAATTAAAAATTTTAAATTTGACCTTACGTGAGAATATAATTTGAACTTTGTTACTATTGATATCTTACTTAGTTTAAATTTATAAATTACTTTGTGCCCAATATAATTTTGCAATTGGATAATGAATAATTTTTATTAAAAAAAAGATAGTTTAATAATAAAGAGTTTTAAGTGATACTTTATATTATAATTATAATAAATTAGAAATTTAAATCACTGCAGAACGACGATATTGATTATAACCCAAAATCCAAAACAGTAGAAAAGAAAACCAAAGGGGAAATTCACGTAAGGAACAATATTTTTTATTTCATATTTTATTTTATTTTATTTTATTTTATTTTATTTTTATTAGTTAAAATAATTATAGAATGTAATTGCGTTAAAATTTAATGAAGAGATTTTTATTGTTCTTTAGTCTTGCTCAACTCGAACCAGATTAGTCAATGTCTAATATAGTTTCAAATATCATAATTCATATCAAAGAATAATATTGCAAGTATAAATTAATTATTAAGAATAATTTTTTTTGAACCTACAAAAAAGAGTGAAAGAAGAGAATGAAATCAAAGATGTTATCCGATATTGTTGTGCTCCATTCATAACCATAAAGGATAAAGAAAGATGTTATGTTGCCTTACTGCACTTGATGACTGTTTCAAAGTTTTTCTGTTGCTGTAAAGTGATTATTGATCATACTGTTGCAAGACTAGCCCAAGAATGGGAAGGTTGAATTTTGAGGGAAAGTAGACAGACTTGCAATACAAAAGGCCTAGTACTACAGTAACATCTAGCTATATATATATATATTGATTGCAGCATGAAGAGACCCATTCATCAGAGGTGGGAATGAGGTTTGTTAAGGGCTACCTAAGCAGTTGATGCAGCCTAATATTCCTCCTCTTCCTAGTTCTACTTAATAATTAATTATTTCTTACATATATATATATATATATAGACTAAGTAGACCTAATTAATAGTCCACCTAGTTGAAGGGGTTATATCATCATCAGAATGTGACCCTGAGAAGCTATAAGTAATGCCACTTCCAAATGGTGATGTTGCTGCATATGTATGGTTTAAGGCCCATTCATTGCCAGAGCCAGAGCTAGAGCCAGTGCCTGCAGTCACCTCTATTGATGCTGGTTTATGATCCCCATAGTAATCGTTTTCCTCATATGCCACTATCCATGATTGATGGTTGTTGTTGTTTGGATACTGCCGATCCACAGTTTCACCTATTCAATCATTTTCATGTAGATTATCAGTAACTACAGCTGAATGCAAAATATTCCAACCAAACAAGCCATAAACTTTGTTAAAATTTATACCTTGTGTTAATAAGGCTATGTTATTATCATTCAAAACTGCATCAATTTCTTCCAAGTTATTCCATTTCAGATATGCATCTCTCACCAATTTCTCTATATAGCTCTGCATGCATGCAAGTCACCAATAATTAATACACATTAGAAGATTAATCACCCATCGTAATGAATGAGCTAGTTGAACTGAATTGATTTCTGTGAATTTCTGGTTCGTACCCTATTGAGATTGCTGAGCTCTCTGGTGGGAATAACTTGGCCATTGATTTCAGCTTTAATCACTTGGCAGACAGGATTCAAAAGGAGAGTGAAATTAGATCCACGGTGCACATAAAGCTTGTTTCCCATGTTGCAAGTCTTTGCATGCTTGATTGTCACATCCCACATTTTATCTGACATCCCAATCCCTAAAACCTATTTTATATTCAGAAAAAAAATTCCAATTATTTCATGAGAAAGAATTAATATATATTGTTGGATATGATGTATCATAAGAGAGATATGACAATGTTTATATATATATATATACATACCTTTCTGAGCTTAATAGGGTCAACCACAGACATTTTGAGAAAGTCTTGGACTGTTTTGATTCCCTCTTCAGACAATTTTTTGTGGAAAGCTCCATCTTTTCCAATCTTCTCTAGGCGCCAAACTTCATCATGCAACATTGGTGGATGGTGCTTCTTGTACACTTCAATGTATAAACATAAATTTGATTAATAACAAAATATAGACATATATAAATCAAGTAATGATAACACAAAATAAGTGATGTATAAAACAAACAAATCGAATTATGAGATAGAAGATGTTAACTTTTAATAACACTTACATTCTCCGCGATGATCTTTGACAACAAATGCCTCAGTCATGGCTTCACGAATTCGGACACCTTGAATGCTCCCTGCGGCCACTCTCACAGCAACCCTAAACTTCCTACTCCTGATCCAGCTAGAGTTATCAGTAAACTCAATGTCCCCAATTGGTGCAATTCCATCCCTCATGGTGATATTCAACTCTCCGGTGAGCAACGGTCGCTTTCCGACCCTCTCCTTCACTATGTGGCTGTTGAATTGCTCACTAATCCATGCCTCATTATCCCCAGGTGGAAAATCTCCATCAAGAACCACGATTTCGAGCTTGCTCGGGTGAGGGAGACTTGTGGGAACCATTTGATCATCATTCTTGTCAACAAGAATAATGGTCACAGGGTTCCCATCAATGTCTAGAATCCTGCTGCCAGTGAATATAGGTAGAGAAAGCTTCTTGCTGAACATTAACTGCAAGCTTGAGGGTTGCTCCATGGCTTTTATTTGCAAAGAAGGTGACCTAGTTATTGAACGTGGACAACAATGTCTCATAGCACGATCTACCTCTTCATTCACCTAATCAAGAAGAGATATAGTTCATTAAACAACTACACCAAATTAATGCAAGCAAGTAAATTAAGCAACTTTTAAAACAAGTTGTGCATGACATATATATATATATATATATATATATATATATATATATATATATAACCCAAATTGTGTATAATAATTAACTTACCACTCTTCTGAGCAAAGGTTCCAAGCCTGAGAAAAGGTTCTGCAAGTTTTTCACCATAACCATTTCTCCTATTACCCTGTGAAGCGTGAGTAGTAAGAGTGAGATAATTAATTAGATGAAGGTTTTTCTAGATGGAAGAATGCAGTTTAACAAGATTGAATCATATATATAGTACTCGAGGTTAATTCATGATCAAAGAATTCAGAAGAGAAAGTAAAAGAAGAATGGTTTTACATACGAAGCAAAAGAAGGTCTTGTAGTTGTAGCAGGTCTCGTGCGTTTGTTGTCGTTTGGGTTATCTGGGTCAGAATCATCGAGAAAGCGTTTGGCAGCCATTTTTGGCAAAGATTTAAGCAGAGAGCGAAGATTCAGAGATGGGTTTGAGACAGATGAGGGCAGAAGCAAGAGGGTTTTCACTTTTATACCCTATGAGACGTTGGACTAAAATTGTTGGATTGCGTGGTAGAATAACATTAAGTGAAGAAGAAGCTTCTTGGAATGTCGGAGGAAATAGCCAAGCAACTAGCCGATCAGGCTCAGCTACATCGATGTGACCTAGGCATATGAACGTCAACAGCCATCTAAAGTCAATAAATTTCCAAGCCAAAGAAAGAAAAGATCTATATGTGTTCATGCCATAAAAATCAAACCTTAATAATATCAGAATCTCATCGAGGTGAAAAAAGGTAAATCACTATATTCACCCCTTTTTCTAATGTTAATTTTTCATTAACAACTAATTAACTTAATAATAATAAAACTAAGACCTAAGATTTTTTTGAAATTTAAATTTATTATAATAAAAAAATAATTATTAACATATCACAGATAATTAAATTGATCTATTAATAATTCAAGTTGCATTGAATTTGTACTCGATTTTCATGATAGAATGCTTAATACGTAGCTATTGAAATATTTCAAACATGTAGTGATTATATTAGTCTTTTTCTTCAATTGTTTCTTTTCGTTTTTTATGGGTTGAACACTCCGACAATTTTAAATTTGGTCAATCTACCTGTTTCTAGGAAGGATCGAATCCGTGTTGGGTCCCTCATCAACCGATGCTGACCAAAGCTCACTCGCTTTCAGCAAAGCTTTTAACGCAATGTACAAAATAAAGAAACTCAAGTAAATTGTAAGGAAAATCTTACTTGTATATTTATTGCTTTACATTTTTTTTTTTATATTTTGTAAATTGCAATTATTTGTAAGAGTAGTAAAAGGAAAAATTAAAAAAAGAGAGAGATTGAAAGAAAAATATATGTAAAAAATAAGTATACAAAAATAAATATAATTATAATTTCATGGCTAATTGGCAGGCAGCCAGCAAATCATTATTTGTTTGTATTTGTTTAGAGGTTACTGTTTAACTCATTCTCTATGAAAAGTCTTGCTGTCAACTTTGGAAAAGTGTTTTCAACTATTAATTAACCAGATCTAATATTATATTTTCTCACTCCTTACATCATTCTTGGTTTAATTATTTTTTAAAATATTAATTTTAAATTTCTGATTGGTTACTTTATGTTATAATTATAATTTAAATAAAGTGGCTAATAAAAAATCATAAAATAAGAATAAAACAATAAATGTAAAGTCATTAAGTGTAATTAAAAATCTATTTTTTCAATATTATAAAATAAAATTAATTTAAAAACTTTTAGTGGTAAAAAATTTAAAGGATATCTAAAAAGTTTGAAATTTAATTATCTCATATAATTAAAAAAATTACAAAGAGAAATTATACAAAAATAAGAGGAATGGTAAACATAGGAGCCATTAATTAAAGACCAAATTTTTTGTCCATATAATTTTTAATACTTTGTTCGTTGTAATAGATTGGTAAAAAAAATAAAAAATAATATAATTATATTAGTTTATATTTTTTAACCAGTTACGGAGACAAAGAATGAAATAAGAAAGTGGGATAACAAATTTTAATCTATTAATTAGAGGGAATATTTATCAGTTACAATTTATTAGTTACAAGAGGTGTTTGATTTTTCTAATGAGTTGGATTTACGCTGGTTGCATCTCAACCTGTATTTAAAGTATTTAAAAGTAACATTATTTAACACATATTTCTTGAATTAATTTGAATTATTCATAATAATAAATTTGTTGTTATATTTCTTGTCCTATATGATGTTTCACTCATCGTGAATTGAGTGATAGGTATTTAACATATTCATACTTAACCATTTTTGGTAACAAAAGATAAAACGTTGTTATGTTCCCTTAAACTTGAAGGGTGCATCCGATATCAACAGATATGAAGCCGTAGAAAAGGGAAAATGAAATTTGGCAGCTCTTTCCTATCTCCATGGCAGTGGGAGACACTAGTCCCTTTCACGGGATTGATTGCCTTTTCCCAAGAGACAATTGAATGAATACCTTTCCACTTTGACTGGAAATTCTTTCCATTTTCCAGTTAGAATAATCAAAATCATACTTACTCCAAACACTTCTCTATACGAGGACAATTAAATCTCGTAAGCCCCTCACCTAAATCTACTGTTTCGCCGAAAAGGGCGTTCAACATAGTTTCCCAGCCTATCGTTTATAATACGGTTAAACATGAGTTTAGGAAGCTCCACTGAAACCCTCACGCAGCTTCTACGTAATGTTTCAATCAATATATATATATATATGACTCTGTAAATTCCTCATTTTCTTTTTATATTTTTTTCATATGTTGTTTTATATGATGTTTCATTTCTAAATATTATTAAATTTTAATTAATTAATCACTTGCATAATTATTTAAAGTTAAAGTATTAAAATATTCTCTTTGACAAGTTACCTCATTCAAAAAAAATACGAATACTGAATGAGAATGAGATATGGTATATTCAACCTAACGTAATGTAATTTATTGGGCTCTATTATATAAATTTAATATAGGATTTGAACTTAGATTTATTGCTTTGAAGAAAATTTTATTTTACTAACATGGTACTCATGTGTCTTTCCTGTACGTTTCCAATGTATGCATAAAAATCAAACCAAAGACGACAATGAAAATTACGTGCCTTTTTTGAAATTAAGATAAGGACTTCTAATTTTTTTTTTCTTCTATTATATTTTGACCTCAATTTTAAATTCAAAAGATTTATCACAACGTGCACGATTCAACTATGTACTGTTTACTTTAAAATTTTCCTAATATCATATAGGGTCTTGGAGATGTCAAAACTCACATTTGTTTTGTAATAGAGATCCATCAATTTAAATTGGGGCAAATGGTGACTATTTAACATGAAATTTATTATGGAAGAACTCAACGTAATGTTAGATATAAGATGATTATTATAAAAAAAATAAAAATAAAAATTAAAGGAGTAAAATTATAAATTTTATTTTTTAATATTAAAAATTTAAAAACATAAAATAAGATATGAGACAAAAAAAATGTTGAATTATTTTAAGTGATTATCTTTTTGCCCTCCATTACTCTTCAGTTCCCATAAAATAAAATAATAAGAAGAGAAACTTGACAATGAAATGAATCACATGATGGAATATTCTCAGAAGTGGACATTTTAGATGGAAAATTGTGGTCAATAAAAAAAATGTATCATGTTAGTTAATAGCCAATATTGTGTACGAACATAAAACATTTCTACATTAATTTCTAAAAGAAAGTTTGAATTGTATCATTAAATGTGTATATTAATTTATATAAATTATTTTAGTTTAATATTATATTTATGATTATGCCTAGTTTGAATTAAATTGGTCTATACTCAAAAAATTGACTTGTAATTTTTTTTTTTTTAAAAAAAATAGCAATAGCAACAAAATATTGATAGTTGTTGGTTGAACACCCCAAGATAGTTCTATACATCCAAAGTTATTATTCCATCCGAATATGATTAATTTTACAATCTTAAAAGTGAGGAAACTTGTGTCATGCATAAAAAAAATAATAATAAATAAATAAAAGATGGCAATAATATATTTAACGAAGATTTAAGATGGACAAATATTACCTCAAACATAAACACTTACAGCAGAATGATCATAGACATCGTATATTAACTTGAAATTCTGTATAGGACAATCATTGGTTAAGCACTTGGTATTTTATAAAAAGAAGTTAGAGTTTAAATTACACCGAGTTTCTAAAATTACGAGGATGATATAAGAAGAAATAAGTAAATGTGTCAATTTGGGCTTAGCATATGGGTTATCTCAATTTTGATGCAATTAGGGGAATTCTTTCGGCACCCCCATAATTTCTAGACACACACCCCTCCCTATAACACATCCTAAACTCTGTCTGGATGATATAAGGTGTGCCAAATGAACTTTTCATTTGGCTTGGACTAAATTTCTTATAATTATTTCTATGAATTTATTTTTTATTTTTCTATTTTAAAATAATAAAAAACCATAATTGTAACATTTTTTTTTTTTTTCTAAAGAGGGAAAAGAAATAAGAAGGAAGATTAGTTACAAAAACAGTAATACTAGATTACACAGTATATACATGATTGACATAAATGAATTTTAGTAATGAAAATGAGCAGAAGCAGAAAGGAATTGAAATTAATTGAGTTGCATTAACTTTGGAGCAAACCTAAGCAATCTATCCAAAGCCTTAGGTGTGAACTTCCTTGCAAATAAATGACAAACATTGGTGATCTTCCCATTGTAAAGACACTTGCTTCCATGCCTTAGCCTCTTCAAAAAATCCAGAGTTACATCAGTTCTTTGATACCTAGCTGGATGAGCTCCACCCTTTGACCAATCAACCCAAGTCAAGGTTCTGTTTGAGTTCCTCTTCCAAAACTTGATGCTAACCAATGTGGGCAAGTAGTGCTCATCCCCATAACACGGCGCCCGGCAGTACCTCTTGAACACCGGAAAATATCGCCGGTCGGAGACTATATCGGTGGCCAGTCCACGGTCTATTTGGAACCATTGAGAGCCCTTTCTCCACTGAGACAGCTTCACTAACGGCCTCATTCTAGGGGTGTACCGGCCACGTCCCACGCCTCCGGCCAAATCGTAGGCCTCCACGAAGGTTTTGGTTGACTTCATGAGATAACTGTAGACGGTGGAGAAATTGAAGAGAGGAATGCATGATTCTGAGAGCAGAACGAATCGTTTGTTGGAGATGTCAAGCAGTGCATTGGCCAGGAGACGTCTTTCAGCCTCTATCATGTTGAATTCTCCCCATCTTACCACCTACAACATGTTGTGTTAATTTCCATTTTATCATACACTTGGAATTATGGGGGCCCATAAGCCCAACAAAAGGCCCAATTCACTTTTAGTAAGTGATAATGATCATATCAGAGACAAAGAAAGGAATTAAAGAAAGTTCCAAGAGAATGGAATTTTTGGAAATGGAGAAGAATAGAATAGAATAGAATTTTTTATCTAAAGGAGTGGAATCAAAGAAAAGTATGCAACAGATTGCTTCCACAGCTCAACTCCATAGTGAACAAAAAAGAAAATTTACAATCTCACTTATCTATGCATTTATATTTTTCATTAAATCCATTTAAAAAAATTTCTATTATTTAAAATCTTTTTAGTAATATGCTAAAGAAAGATAACTTTTTATAAGGAACAATCTCACTTATAGCTTGTCCTATTAGTTAAATAATTTAACTTTAATAATATTTGTATTAATTTTTTTTGTTTTCTAATCAATAGAATTTTCAATAAGAGATTAATGTTGTTGCTTAGCTGGTATTACACAATTTGATCAAAAGTAGGCTTATGCAGACAGGTATTTTGGTTTTCTTTTATTAACATAACATTTAACATCTAGAGTAGAAGAATCCTTATGTTGAATTCTAAACAACAACATTAAATGCACACATGGTTGGAAAACATATATTATTCCATGCCTCACATTACTTTATTCAAATAATTAATCGAAATTTTATAATTAAATAAAATAACACAAAATAGAGATATAATACTTGATGTATAGATATTACCTCAAACGAAATATGTTTATTCAAACAAGAGCATTTCATATACAAATTACTGGTAATTTTGTATAATAAATAAACAGTGCGGGCATTGTCTATGAGCAATTAAGACCGGAATTAATTTGTTAAACCAAAACTGGTTTAAATATAGTAGAATTATTGAAGAGTTGCAAAGATTTAAATAACATAAATGCATGCTCTACCTTAGGAAACCATTAAATAAGGAGTGCCGTGCAATGAGAGCATATATCAGCTTCTATGTGCATTTCATCATTAAATTAAGCCATCAACACCAAAAAGGAAAAAAAGTTTTAAAAAATCTCCTGGTTTATGGGCAAAGTTAATTCTTACACTTTGAGTGTATCAGCAGAAAAGAAAAGTAGAAAATTTCTTAATTCTTACACTCTCGAGTATTTGCTGTGCATGTGACATGAGAAATGGGTTTGTGACTATATAAATATTCTTAGAGTTTAGTGAAAACAAGCTTAAAAGGTAATAATTCGAGACCAAATTTGTTTGTTTAATATGGTTAAGAAATATAAGAAAATAAGAAAGTAATTTTAATTTATATTTTTTTTAATTAATTACAAGAAAGTGTAATGGTAGATTTTAATCAAATAATTCATAGTTTAAAACCTTAGAATTACTTTAGGATTTATAGTTATTATCATCTCAAACAATAATTAATTTCGTGCTTACAAAAAAATATACTATATATTTAAACAAGGGAAAAAGAATAGGTGTCTTTTGGCTGATCACCAATTATTTTCACAACAAAAAAGTAATGGACTTGATTGGATAATTGGAATTGAATGAATTGGTATGCTCTGAAGTGAATATGAAACAGTTGAAATGAAAAAAGAAATAGTGTGTAACTGACCTTGCTTGGTATCCTGCGAGCATAAAAAACTGAACTTTCTGGTTCTGTTTCATTGAAGGACGGATGGGAATGGACATAGATGGAATAAAAGCCTTTATGCCCCTTAAAGAATCTCTCCCACAATGGAGCCAACGGCAGAGACCCTTTTGTCAAAAACAAAAATGCAACTTTTGGGCTCTCACTGAATGGCACTTCCTTAATCCGAGGAACCATGGAAGCTCTCCACAGCAACTCTTCCTCGTTCATGTCATGCATAGCATTCGGAGGTTTCAGAAACTGTTTCAACCCATTTCGAGTTATCTGCACCTGTGTCTGATTCAATGACACAACTTTCGTCCGGTTTGATGATTCTGAGATATTGGCAATTGGGTTTGGCCTTGAGATTGGGAAAGATGGTTTCAATCCAAAAGATGGAATAAGGATTTCTCGGAATTGAAAATTGAAGGAAAAATCTTTGAGGTAGAAACTGAGGGTGATTCCGATGAGTAAACCACAGCCAAACACCAGAAACAGAGAGAAAAAGTTGAAGAGATGAAGTTGAAGATGGAAGAGCTTTAGATATGAGGCTACATGTGAGCTTTCTTGCTCTTTATTCTTCATTCTGATGCAGAGAGGGAGAGAATTAGAAAACAGAGATTCTGGGTCTTCTGTATACTTGTGCACAAGTGGTGGAGTTTATGTTTATGGAGGCTGCTAGAGAGAGCAAGAGAGAAGGATTCTAGTAAGCATCCCCAGAAGTTTAGTTCTTGACTCAAGAAAGATTCTTAAATTCATCAAAAAACAATGTACATATTCTGCTATAAAGCAAGAGAAAAGAAATAGAAAAGTCAGAAAATTTGTTACTTTTGGGACAGCGAAAGTTTTAACTGCGTTAATAAACATGCATTAATTTGGTGCGTTTAGGAATTTAATCTTATGTTATACTACTTGTGTATTCTTATATTAATGTGTGCACAGGAATAATTTGACTTTGTTTAATGCCAAATGTCCTAAATTAGAAACTTCCAAGTCAATTTTTTTGAGAAAAATTTAACGCCAGGATAACTTAAATTGCAAAAAAGAAAATAGGCAATGTTCATTTTAACGATGAATAAAGTGAAATAAATAATTGTAGAGAAATTATCTTGAGAATAAATTAAGAATTGTATTGATAATTGATATAACAGTACAGATTTTGTTGTTAACCAACTGTTAAGCATGGCCTATTTTTGCTGTAACTAATTTATAAGAAAATCAAACTGTAGTCTTTTTGTTGATAATTCGGTTCCAGTGTTAGTGGGAAAGTTTCAACATGAAACCCTATCACCCAGTGGCTATGTTTTCGTGATAAAATTGAATATATGAAAAAATAAATAAATAAAAGTTCTTGGATTAGTTCAGTAATAATAAGAACTTTTGTGTAATTTTTTTTTTTTAAAAAATGAGTTTATTCATTTAAATCAAGAAAACCATCATGCTGATTAGAGCTTGTGAAACATTAGAACGTTGGCAAACTAAATAGAACCGCATCGATCCGCATTCTCAAAAGCTCAAATACAAAACATCTTATTAAGTTAAAATAATTTACCATAAATTTCAAGAAATAAGGCCTAGAAACACAGAAGCAATCTGCAGCAAAAGGGCAGGAATAAAGAAATATGTACTGCCCATTAAAAAAGCATGAACATGGAGTTCTTATTAGGACATAGCAGGGGGGAAAAATAACTATCCACCGGAGATTTCCCCTACAGCTTTTAGGGAACATGAGAATTTTAAGAACCATGGCAATAATTTTAATCTTTCAAAGAAAATCTCCAACTTCAATTTCGCTTCTTAAATGTTCTCATTGTGACATGTAGGACCAAAACAAGATGAAGAAAATGGTATAAATACATTATGAACAAGGACAAAAAGATGTAAAATAAAACTCAACTGACCTAAGGACTCGGGCCAAAGAATATAGGCAAACAACTTCAACCGACGACTTCAAAAATCATTGAATGCTACAACAGAAAATCTGGAATTACTGGTGTTTGTGAAACGACATTCAATGGTGAATTGGCTCTATGACGAGCTTTATGCCTACTATGGCGATGACTACTCTTTGTCTTCCCCCTCTGATCATGTTCTGCTCCTTCACCAGTCTTGCCTGGACTTCTCCTTCTTCTCTCTTTGTTATGACTACGGTGTTTGGTCCTTGAGTTTGGATTTTCAAGGTCAGACTTTTCTTCATCAGCCAAATTTTCTTTGATTTCAAACGGAAGATCTGTGCTTAGTTTCATTTTGTCTTTCCTCTTGCCAGATGAGCGGTCAGAAGGATTACTTCTAGATGAACTTGGCCTTGTTTCACTACCTAACAGAATGTCTCTCACAGCACCAGAAAGTGAATCCTCCCCTGGCTCTGACTTCTTGACTAAAACTGGTGCCACGTCTCCATCATCTAATTTTACCACTACAGGCCTGGGCTTCAGTTGATTCGGCCTTTTCTTCAAAACTAGCGATTGCTCTGTCAGCTTGGCTAGATATTCAGTGTCATCATTTATGTTACTCTTCACCTCAAGTTCACGGGCAGGAGGATAATCATCTGGAACAATCTCGTTTTTCTCCGAAGGAAGGTAATATAACCCATGCCGCTTACGGTGTTCAAGCAGAGATGTAGATTCATTTGATGGCCCTGAGTCTTCATTCTTCAAAATAGATGAAGAAGCATCATAAGTACTTCCATAATGAGGGTCTGCTAAGTTAAATGAACTGGACGAAGGCAGTTCAATATCACCACATATTGTTTTCAAGTCATCAAGATTCTCCAGAAGAACTAACCCATCTGGTACAGCAACTCTTCCCTGTGCACTTGTTGAGACTGGGCCAAGTTCTTCAGAGAAAGCATCTTGTATTAATCTCATTATGTTTGAAAATTGAGCATCTTTCTTGTTCTCCACATTCAGAACTGAATTATTAGATATTTCAGCTCTAATCAACTGAACAAAAGAAAGTACATTGCGTGCTCTTTCAAGGACTTCCACATCCTCATTTGCTGTCAAGGGGCCCAAAACCAATTCAACTAAACTTAGTAGGCAAACAATAGATTCGTGGGTGAAATTGTTCTTCTCCAACAATGTAGCCGTAGACGTCTGCCCTTGAGGAACAATTCCATCCACATTGTTTTCAAGAGTAATATTTTCAGAAAAATCAGTTGTAATCTGTGGGCTGAAACCCTTGTCCTGTTCATAACTTTCACATGTCGCCAAATCAGAAGCCTGTGTGCATTTCTTTCCAACTACCAACTGTGAACCTACCCCAGCTAAATCACCATTATATGAGAATGCAGTATTTTCATTTTGCAGAAGGTAAGAATCCAAACAAAAGATTAAAACTTTAAAAGCAGAAAGAATATAAACTGCCCTTATAGATGGTGGCAAAAGATTGGTACGGGGTTGTAGGAGTGCATCCATGAGTTCAAATGGATTGCCCGCAACCTCAACATATTCCCCTGCGACCCAAGCAGCAGCACATAATATCCTATACAAGTGCACATTACCAAGTAATGCAGGGTCAATCAAAAGACCACGACTAACCCGGACAAGCTCCAATCTAGCATCCCTAACTCTCATGCCAATATCAATAAGCTGGTTCTCAATTTCTTCACCTTTTTGGCAATTTGGAATCCTTAACATTTCGCCAAGAAGTGATACATACCAATCAAAGTCAATAATGATCTCATATACATTTCTACTACATGTAGACAAAATGGAAGCCAGAATCTCATTGCAAAATTCAGGGTCAGATTTTAAGGCATAATTGACTAACACCCTGGAGATTTCTGCCACATTGCTCTCAGAAACCATAGCCATCATAAGATGCAAAGACTCAAATTTTATATTAGTATCTTCATCGCTCAATGACTTAATTACAGCTTCCTTATTCTCCAAGACTGCCCACAAGTGCTTTGGTGCAACAACTGAAAGTGCTTGCAGTCCAAGATATCTAAGATTTGGATCATCATCAACCAGCAACTCCCGAATCTTTGAAACTGACAGCTTAAATGCAGACTCATGATCACTCAAGCTAGTAACCACCGTCCTAATGCATTCAAACATCAAAGACTTTGCTCCAGTTCTTCTGATATGTTCACAAATGGGTTCAATAATCTTTTTGGCCAACCTGGGTTCCAATGGTGCCAATTTGCCAAATACTTTCAGTATCTTAATTAGAACCCAGTTATTCCTGGAATTAACCAAAATCTTATAGAACTCAGGCGCCAAAGGAAGATATGATCTTGGATCTTTTGAAGCTAGCTCACAAAAGACCCCAACCACAGCAGTGACAATTTGGGGATCCGAACTCTCTAAATTCTCAACCAAACGCTTAAAACATACCCTGACGGAGTCTGAGTATTTCTCAAAAACCCTCAAAATTACACCAATTGCTTTCTTTCTAACAAAAACCTTACTAGTACCCAGTAAAGTGAACAACTCGGGGTTTAAATCTCTAGCTAGATCAACGGTGGCAATTCGGGATAAGCATTCAAGGGCAAGACTCACCTCGAACTCGTTAGGACTAGAAAGATCTTTGCGGAGCTGGTTAGTGATGAGAAGTATAACAGAGGTACCATCGTGGAAGGACTGCGAGGCTGCTTGGTACCCGATC
The DNA here is from genome assembly GCA_022379115.2 of Bauhinia variegata. NCBI lineage: Eukaryota > Viridiplantae > Streptophyta > Magnoliopsida > Fabales > Fabaceae > Bauhinia > Bauhinia variegata. Next base: position 5,463,018 of record CM039429.1, on the reverse strand, counting down.
TTCTTGTGGGCAAAGCTCGAAGAGGACATAACCTCGACGACATGAAACGCAGCCCAAGACATGTCGACGCCGTAAATGGCACTGAGGTAAGACAGCTTCTGAAGAGCTGTGGACTTTGTGTGGGGATCGGTAGACTTGATCTCGCGGCGAATCTCCTCCATGTTCTTTGAGATGAAGGCCGACTCGCCAATGAGTTGCTGGCGGAAGCCTTTGATCAAATCATCCAAAGTGCGTTGGAAGAGATTATCCATAATCGAAGAGCCCGCCATTGAAGGATGAAAAAGACGGCGGCAATTCAATTCAAGGCGAGCTAAGCTGGAAGATAAGAAAATAATATTGGGTTCTAGAAATTCATCGTTTCAGACAATGGAATTGTGAAAAAAAACAAAAATTGGCTTGGAGAATTTTAATCTCAAGAGGGTGTAAATCGAGTTGACGAACACTGATGTTCAAAGATCAAGTTTTTTGGTTTAACAGATTCAATCCAGGAGATGAAGTCGAATTGGGTTGGGGCTAGGCATAGGAGCAATGGGCTTAAACTTTGTTTGGATGACGCGAAAAAATTGAGATGGATCACTTGACAGTAGCCCAAGACAAGAATGTTTTTATAATCGAGATGCTAAAAACTTAATAATTTTGGGTACAACTAATTTCTTTTCATGTTTTACAAACTTATATTTCACTAATTTTTAATCCTAGATAACATCACATACCAGAGGCATATGTATAATAATAATTACATAAATAAAAGAAAATCCATACATTATATTATAGTTGATTATTAAAGATAAAATATTGAGATGTCTATAACCAAAATTCAAGAACAGATGATCATGGGGAAAACCAGATCCAAATTAATAAAAGGGCATAATTCTTCTACAATATTAAGTGCCATTAAATGTGTAAAACCTAGAGTGCTTCCAATTGCTATGGCAAGACAATTTCTTGATGAGAGCGCATACCAACACGAGTTTCATCAAGTCCCTTATAACATAGTGAATCAAGACTCAAACCTCTATTAATAGAGGTATATAGGAACCAAAAAACAATTGCACCTTATAAATATTATCTTCTTTTAATTTCATAATCAGCTAGTTTAAAAATATAGGAACAATTGATTCAAAAAATTATCTCACTTTTGAGTATTAATTATTTTGAACCCTAATTTTGAGTGTTATCCAAAAGATGCTCAAATACCTTTTACTTGGACAAAAGAAGGAAAATGATAGGCATATTTGCAGACAAGTATTCATTTGTCATTTGCAATAACGTCTGAATAATATTCTCTCTTGGAATTGTTGTTGATATTTCATAATCAAAAATTTATGATTGAAAATCAATTATTAAACTTTGTGGTTAAGAGTCACTATTTATGAAAATTTCAATATCATACAAGTAACTTGAAAGAAACATACACAGACTAAAATCACAACCAATAATATATTTTTTTAGTTGTTAAATTGTGCTTCAAAGTATTTTTTATTAAATATTCTTAGTTTGAAATATTCAAATCATCACTCTTATTTTAAGAGATTTATTAATTACAAACTATTCTTGTGAATAAATATTAATCTCATATTTAAGATAAATGAGTATATTATTATCCAAACATCAAAGTTTAGTGATGGATACATGGAATTGGCGGGGCAAAAAAGTAATTCTACATAGGATGTTGTAAAGTTAACAAAGGCAGACATATACTAAGATATGGGTAGTGGTAGAAACCAATAAGTTAGGAATGAAAATGAGTAGGCATGGCCTAAACATGTATATCAAATTGTATTAGATTAAATAATAAGGAATATCCAACTAAAGTGGGATGAATCAAAAGTTTTTTCTTTTTCTATTTTTTTCTTAATTGAAAGTGATATTTATAAGTTTTTTAAAAATGGAAAAAAGATCGAAACTGACCATATAAGTGGAATTGGACCCATTTTAGTAAAAGGACAAGCAAAGATTTTGACATACGTGTCATACTATGTCAAACAAATAATTAAGGAGATGATAAGGATGAAAGCCACCTTCAAATAAATAATGAAGTTTTACGTCTATCTATATATGATTATGGATTTGGAATGCTTTTACGCCCTATAAAATCTAAATTTAATCATTGAGTTAAGTTTATTTATTAATTGAGTTATGGTTTGTTAACATATTATTAGTTCCATAAAATACTTTTTAGATTGAATAGAAAATATATAAATTTTCGATAAAATTAAATTTTATATTACTTCATTGCAAGTCTTTTAGACTTTTAGTATTTTGCTCTCTATTTTTAGGATAAGAAACAAAGAAGAAAAAAGTGACGAAGAAAATTAATTTTTTGAAAAAAAATGAAGAATTAGGCATTTTCATTGAATAAACGAGAGAATAAAAGTTTGAAAGCGGAATGTGCTGTCCAAAGATGAGATAGGATTAAGCTTTAGACCAGCATGGGGCTGTCAAATCCACGACACACTCTGCCCGTGCCTCCCGTGTGTCCTTCCTCCGTATCCCCATTCCTCTTTTTTCCTTACCTCTAACCCTCTTCTATTCCATTCCCAAACAAGCACCTCCACTATGACTTTCCAGCTAAAAAAAAAACTATTAAAAAACAAAAAAGAATCCAATAATATTTTACTTTTTTAATTTTTTTTTTGTTTCTGTTTGTATTCATAGATTTTGAGTCTTCGAACAGAAAACAATGCAATAACATCATCACATTGTAAAAAGAAAGTAAATAGATGAAAAATATATATAAAAAATTCATTGATGTAGCATGGTTTTTTTTACAAAATATTTAAATTTAATATTGTAGTTTTAAATTGTTTAAGAGAATAATATAATTTTAATAAAATATATATAACTTTTTTTTAAAAAAATTAGGATCCAACATGGATATGCTATATGTTGATGTGGCATCACGCCACGTGAAAGGGTGGAACAAGTTGGATCCCGGTTCATCCCATGTAGGGTCCACTAATGTTGCTGAAAGTGAACAGGCGGTTGAGAATGGAGGAAGATTCAATAATTTTGTGGCCAAAAAATTATATTACTTCAAATGAATCTTGGACATTAGATTTAAATTTCATAGTTTAAATTTTATTTGTAATAACATTTTTAATTAAAAATAATAAATTATATACTTCTAAATTTAGGTTATTAAATTTTAGAATAATGTCTCAAAATTAACTTAAAAATCTTGAAACTTTCTTATTACAAAATTTAAAATAATATAAATTTGAGGGAAAATTTTATTAATAGTTAAAGATTTGTAATTGTGATGATCAAGAGCAACAGTCCAGCGTGGTCAAAAGCTAACTCAGGTGGGGTCACGCCTCTTAGGTGTCATGGGGTCCAATGGGATTAAGCTGAATTGTTCAGTATCTTTTAAGCAATATCAGTGGACCCCACATTGGATGAATTTCGTCTAAATCGCAACGCTTGACTTCTGCGTGATTTTGTTTTTTTTTTTTTTTAATAGCCCCTGCGAAGTGCTCGAGCTATTCCTTCTCTCCTTTCCTTTCTTCTTCCCTCTTTTTTTTTTTTTTTTTTTCTAATTCAATTATTAATTGTTCAATTTTAAAATAAATAAATAATTAACTAATATATAAAAATATGTAATATAAATATTTTAAATAATGGTATTAATTATGAACTAATAATTAAAAACATAAAAATAAAATAAAAATACATGTACACACAAAATTATTTATTTTACTTTTTATCTTAAATTTTATTTCATAAATTTAGAATTAATTTAAAAATAATAAAATAATATTATAAGTGTGATTGATCTCATAAATTTATTAGATAAGATTTAAAATAAAATATATAATAAACAATTTTATACCCTTAAATAATATATTGGATAACTTTGCAAAATTCATACCACTATTATGTTAAAATCATAAATCTTAAAATTTTAAAGTGATGATTTTAGAGGTTATAATTTAATATTTTAATTTTTAGAATTCAAAGCTGATCCTCTTGATTATAACTTTATATTCTCATAATTTTATTTTTTGTTAGTAGCAATGATATTTTCTGTTTCATTATTTATGTCACTAATTTATTAAATTATTTAAATTAAATAACCAATGAAAATTTATTAATACAAACATAAACACAAAAATGGGTAGATATTTATACATTAACAACTAATACTTTTGAAGCAAGTATTCGTCACATACGATTTTATATTTCATATTAAATAAAACGGAGAAAAGTCAAACAAAGACATCTTTCTTTCATTTATTTATCGGGGGAAATTTTTTTTCCATCTTATATAATATTATTTTGCTAACCTTTCAAAACAAGTGGCGATACTTTTCTTTTCTTTTTTTTTCCGATGGGATTTTTTTCGTATTTTAAATCTTCTTGCACACAGTTTTTGAAAACGAAGGTGGAAATAATTAAACTGTAATTTTAATTAGGTGCCGCAAAAAAAAAAAAAGTTTTGGTCAGGTTCAAACTATAAAATAAAAACCGAAAATATAAAGAATTCAAATTTAATAATCGGCTCTTAGGCAAGAATTCAAGTTTAATAATTCTTAGTTTTTTTTTTTATTATTATAGGAAATGCTTAGTTTATAATTGTGGTCGAGGGTTAGCATAGATAAATTATCTCTGAGTAAATAGAGAATATTCCAAGTCCTTCTTGTGCGTTAGTGAAGAGACGTATGCTGAAGCAACGTAATGCCACCTTATTACATTTTTTTTTTTGTCTTGTAGCCTCCCAGGTTTCATCCTCATATTTTCGGCTAAAATCTCATCTTATGTTTAATTTTTTTAAAAGAGTTAATTAATATAATTAGTAATATTATTAATCAGATAAATTAGTCTATTAAACTAAGGCTTATTAAATATTTATTGTTTTATAATTATAAAAATATTATTTGAATTATTGATTTAAATAATTTTTACATAAGGTGAGCATTTATAAGTTCTATTCGCACTCTTTTAAAAAAATTTAGTAACTCAATCTCACATTTGTTTTCTTCTTCGCAGAATCTTTGTCATTCTTAGTTGAAAACCACACCAACTCAATCTCGACTAACCCTTCACAATAAATAATATTATTTTATATTTTATTTTGTCATATTTTAATTATTTTATAATAAAAATATTTTTGTCATATTTTAACTAGTACATAATTAAAAATTGCGTTACAACTTTTACAACGAAGAAATACTCCTTTTGCTCTTAAAATATTAATTAAAGTTAAATGTTATACAATCTAACTAAAATATGATTATTTAATAAAGTGTAATTGAAATATGATCAATGAAAAGAAAATGTGATGATTAAGAAGCAAATGTACAACTGCAAATGTTACCAAAAGAAAATTGTATAGCTGAAAAAACAATTTTGACCCAGTTTTGAATTTTTAAAAAAGTTAAAGTTTTTAAACCAAAATAAAAATTATAAAATAACTATAGTTTAGGAAATAATTAATGTATATTTTTTAATAATGAAAAAATAGTAAAAATATTTATTATTACGAATATTTAATACAAAAATTTCTCTCATAAAATTATTTATTGTCTTGAGTTATAAATAAAATTTAAGATAATATATAAAAAAGAATTTTGTACCCCATGTTTTCAGCGATGACGTAAAGATAATAGATAAAGCCTTCATTTCGCTATATTATGATTTTCAAAGTTTTGAATTGAATCAGCATGGACGAGAAAACAAATAAAGGCCATAGAATTGTGTTTCTTTTCTTCTCCTTTCTTTCTCAACGGCTAGCTTACGTCTCTTACTCAACTTAACCACAATTTATGGCCACTATTACTCCCTTTCTCTTTCATTTCATAATTATCATCTACCTATTACCTCGCTTTCACTTCTGTTAAATGCTACTTTCCTACAAAATCTTTTGTCTAAATAAAGCAACTATTAGTTAACATAAGTAATTATTGATAAAAAAAAAACACAAGTAATTAATTAACAAGTATATTTTAAGTAGAATTGCTAAGTGAAATAATTTTATAAAATTTATTTTGTGCTATAAATATGTAGGTTATTTTTCAGTATTTTGTTATGATTTTAAGTTTTGAAACAAATACACATATTTTTTAAGATATTTTTGTTATTACTCTCTACTAAACAACCAATAAAACAAAAACACAAATAAACCTAATAATGAAGAATACATATGATCGTAAATAAATTATCTTTGTTATAAATATTTATATATTTTATTTTGTAATTAATTAAAAAAATTATTATTTTTTTAAATTAAAGACTTCGTTTATTTTTTGTATATATATTCTTTAATAAATAAATAAATAAAACTATTTTAGAGATTCTATATTTTTTTCTCTATATATCTTGTTACTACAATTTTTTTTAATAATTTCCATATTACTCAAGTATAACATATTATCTTAATAAAAAAAAAAAAAAATCGAACGAGAAGTCATGCAAACTAGCACGGAGGAAGCAAGTTATCACGAGCCATTCGTATGCAGTCAACTTTCTTGTCACCTGCAAGCAACGGCAGTAGGTGATATCATCATCCGACATGGCATATCTGAGCCACGTGGGACCAACCCAACTATATAAACTCTGCCTCCTGTTATCGGTGTAACCAAACTACCCTTCATCGCCGCTTAACGAAACAGTCCCCACAGTTACAGGAAGAGATAGAAAAACATTAAAAAAAAAACAGAGAGAAACCTCATCTCTCTCTTTTCTTCCTTTCTCGTTTTTCTTTCTGAATTTTGTTGTTGTTGCTAGAGAGACAGAAATATAGTACACCAAGGAGAAGAGGTAGAGATGTAATTTTCTCTGAAAAATCAAGTTCCCAGAAATTCTAAAAGGAAAAAACGATTTCAATAGAGAGAGAAACAAGAGCATGGCGACGCCGTTAACGGGATTACAACACTTGGACGGAGGTGGAGGAGTGGCGGTGCTGTCGAATTCTGTGAACAAGGTCGATTCTTCCACACCCTCTTTGTCCACCTCCAATGGTGGCCTGAAATGCTCCAAATTGGATTCGTCGCCAATTTTGATTTTCTGGTTCTTCCATAAAGCGATTCGGAATGAGCTTGATGGCTTGCATCGATTAGCCATGGCATTTGCCACGGGAAATCGCTCTGATATTCAGCCGCTGCTAGAACGTTACCATCTCCTGAGATCGATTTATAGGCACCATTCTAATGCTGAAGATGAGGTCCAATTTTTTGAATTCATATTCATGCTATAAATATTTTCAACTCAATATTTTTGGAGCCTGTTGCTTATTGAATTATATGAACTGCTTTTGGTGAGAGAAATGGTGTAAAAATGAAATTTCTCAGCGACATGATTGGCCGGTTGCATTTTCAATTAGGAAATGGGATTCCTTTTTGTATAGCATCCGCCATTTAATTATAATATTTTAGTTCTCAGTTTAATGCTCGGTAACTTTAGCATAGCATAGCTTCGAATTTAACGGTCAGCTAGCTTGCTTGGATTCTTATGCCTTTCTCTGCTCTACCAGGTAAACAAAGGGGAGGGAATTCATAATTACTGCTATAGTTTTGTTTCTCTTTCTGAGCTATTTTACCATTTTGATTTTAATAATTGATATTGTGGGCTACGCTTCTTTCTTAAGGAATTCAACTTTTAGTGACTTGTTTATCTTTTGATACTGCTCATCAAGAGAGAGAGAGTAGAAAGCAGTATTATTATTTAGTACTTAGTATGGGGAGCACATAGGTTGAAATGTGAAAAACATTTCGCAACTGAAGCATTAGATATTTAGATGTAATTTCCCTGGCCACAATGATCTTTTCCATTTAATTTAATGTTCTTATTGTTACTGCTAATATTTTCTCCTTAAGTAATCAAGAAGATGAGTTGGTTAAAAAATCTAAATAGTTCCTTCCTGATCTATGACCCACTTAAGAGCCTTAAGTAACAGCACATGAAGCATCCCCCTGAAGCAACTAGTGGTTAAATTATGTTTCATGCTTGAAAATGCTGTTATTTGTCATTAAATGGATACATTTAGTTACATCTAACTAATCTTTAATTATTGAGCTTTCATAAGAATGAAACCTGATGAAATTTGCAAACAGCTGGTGGCACGAAGTTGATCTTAAAAGTAATTGGATTCTAATGTCTGGCGGTATCTCTTACTGCTAGTCCTTCGTTGCATTTTTTTTAAGTAATTTATGGCAATGGGAAACCCATAAACATTTTGAACATAAAAATTAAAGCTTCCTCTCGCACTTGACTTGTCTTTCATGGAATTCCCTATCGATTACAGCTTGTTTATAACATCAAGTCCATGTGCTTTATGTGCATAGATCCTTCCTATTTTGTTGGAGCATTGTTATATTAATTTGGCTTTATTATTCCTACTTTTCTGCTAATGATCCAAAGTTGTGAGATAAACATATTCTGGAAATGTAGGTCATTTTTCCGGCTCTTGATATACGTGTCAAGAATGTAGCACAGACATATTCTCTTGAGCACAAGGGTGAAAGCAATCTTTTTGATCATCTATTTGAGTTGTTAAATTCTAACACCCAGAACGATGAAAGTTTTCCAAGGGAACTAGCGTCCTGCACAGGAGCTCTGCAGACGTCAGTTAGTCAACACATGGCTAAGGAAGAGGAGCAGGTATGCATTTATTTCGCAAGAATAGTGCCTTTTTTTTTTGGATGTCTGTGCAATTAGTTATTTTATTTTATTTTTGTGATGATATCAGGTATTTCCACTGCTTATTGAGAAGTTTTCCCTAGAGGAACAAGCATCTTTAGTTTGGCAGTTTTTGTGTAGTATTCCGGTCAATATGATGGCAGAATTTCTTCCATGGCTTTCAACATCTATATCACCTGATGAATCTCAAGATCTACGGAAGTGTTTAAGTAAGATAGTGCCGGAGGAAAAGCTTCTTCAAAAGGTATGGCTTTTGGATTTTATTTTAACATGTTTGCTTTCTCTCTTAATGTCTCTTTATTCCCCCTCTTTTTGAGGGTGTGGTTTGAAGTCAATTATTTAATTTGTGTATATTTGATATGACATGGTAATATATCTGTTTGCTATTCTTGCTTATTAAAGGTAATTTTCACCTGGATGGAAGGGAAATGTGGTGCTAACAGAGTTGAAAGTTGTGTAGATCATTCTCAGGTCCAATGTTGTCGTAGCCCATCATTCAATCAGAATGGGAAAGTAAACTGTGCATGTGAGTCCACAACAACTGGGAAGAGGAAATATGTTGAGTCTAGTGTAGATTCTGCTGATACCACTGGAACACATCCTATAGATGAAATATTGCTCTGGCACAATGCAATTAAAAAAGAGTTGAGTGAGATAGCAGTGGAGACCAGAAAGATGCAAAAATGTGGAGATTTTACCAATCTATCAGCTTTTAATGAAAGATTGCAATTTATTGCTGAAGTTTGCATTTTCCACAGGTATGGCCTTAAAATTGTTTTACTGGTTTTAGTCTTGTGGAAGAATCTTATATTTCCTTAATCAAAAAGTTCCTTATTTTATTATATTTATTTATTTTTTGGTTTTACGGTCTAATTTGATGATTATTTTTCATCTGTTCAGTTTTCCCTTGCCTTGGAGCTCATTCATAATTTTTTTTTGCCAGCTTCTCATATGTACAAATATCAATAAGAAAAGGAACTAGAATGGAAAGGAAAGGGAAAGAATGTAGCCTAAATGAGTGAAAGTAGAAATATTAGTGGTTAATATGAATGTAATAAATGCTTTTTATAAAGTCTTCTTAGCATCTTGTTATATTGATGTATTATAGTCTATAATGTGACAAAATGGTCATCATAAAAATTCAAGCATGTAATTTTCTTTAATGCTATTCTCTGTACTTTGTTCACAAAATCAAAGAAATCCTCTTTGTCTGAAAAATTGTTCTATGGATGCAGTATTGCTGAGGACAAGGTTATATTTCCAGCAGTAGATGGAGAACTTTCATTCTACCAGGAGCATGCTGAAGAGGAAAGCCAACTTAATGACTTCAGGGGTTTGATTGAAGGTATTCAAAGTGAAGGAGCAACATCAAATTCAGAGGCTGAATTTTATTCAAAATTATGCTCACATGCTGATCATATAATGGAAACCATACAGAGGCATTTCCATAATGAAGAAGTTCAGGTGAGCTGTCGTTATTCATGAAATAATTTCCATTAGAGTGGCTAGTGTAAAATGTGAATTTGTTTAGCAAATACAATGTTAACTGCAATAGGAACATCAACTTAGATTTGAGTAATATGTGTGGGAATTACCTCGTGGCTTGTCAGAGGTTAATGAATATGGGTAATTTTCTTAGTTCTTTCTAGAAAGTTTGACATGGGAGGTTCTTTATCTTTCAGTCCGTAGTTGAATATTTGTTTCATGTGTCTTGTGAAGAAAGTTGTAAAATCAACCTATGCTGAATTTCTCCCATCAATAGGTTCTTCCACTTGCTCGGAAGCATTTTAGCTTCAAAAGGCAACGTGAACTTCTGTACCAAAGCTTGTGTATGATGCCTCTAAAATTGATTGAACGTGTCCTACCATGGTTGGTGCGATCATTACCTAAAGATGAAGCTATGATGTTTCTGCAAAACATGCAATTAGCAGGTTTTATGCCTATTTCCAATTTGTCACTTGCTAAAAAGAAATGATACTTTAAAGAAACCCTTTATATATATATATATATATATATATATATAAAATAACTGAAACTTCTTTATGTGTTTCAGCTCCAGCAACAGATTTTGCTCTAGTCACACTCTTCTGTGGTTGGGCTTGCAAGGCTCATAATGACAGTTTGTGTTTGTCTTCAAATGCATCACGTTGCTGTCCTGCTCAAAGACTTACTGATATTGAAGAAGATTTTGTTCAGTCATCTTGTGCATGTTCTTCTGCGTCATGTGCTAGAGATTGCATAGTATCAGCTGAATCAGAAGAGAACAAAAGGCCATTCAAGCGAAACATATTGGAGTTATGCAAGAATGGAGATGTTTCTAAAACATCAGTGACTGAAAGTATCCAGAAAGAATGCTGTAATGCTCGGTCTTGTTGTGTGCCAGGTTTAGGAGTAAGCAGTAGTAATCTGGGGCTCAGTTCTCTATCTACTGCCAAGTCTTTACGCTCCTTATCTTTCAGTTCTTCTGCCCCGTCACTTATTTCCGGTCTTTTCATATGGGAAACAGATAACAGCTTATGTGATGTTGGCTCTGCAGAAAGACCAATTGATACTATATTTAAATTCCATAAAGCTATTCGAAAAGACTTGGAATATTTAGATGTTGAATCTGGAAAGCTTAATGCTGGTGATGAGAATATTCTTCGGCAGTTTAGTGGGAGATTTCGTCTTTTGTGGGGTTTATATAGAGCTCATAGTAATGCTGAAGATGACATAGTATTTCCAGCACTGGAATCCAAAGAGGCACTTCATAATGTGAGTCACTCATACATGCTAGACCATAAGCAGGAGGAAAAATTATTTGAGGACATTTCATGTGTTCTCTCTGAGCTTTGTGTCCTTCACGAAGGTTTGCAGATGACCCATGTGACGGAGGATTTAAGTCAAAGTAATTGTGAAACTTCTGATGTCAATTGTAATGATAATATCAGAAAGTACAATGAGCTAGCAACTAAGCTTCAAGGAATGTGTAAATCCATAAGAGTGACCCTGGATCAGCATATTTTCATGGAAGAAAGTCAGCTGTGGCCATTATTTGGCAAATATTTCTCCGTGGAAGAACAAGACAAGATAGTTGGCCGCATAATTGGAACCACAGGTGCTGAAGTTCTTCAATCAATGTTACCATGGGTAACTTCAGCGCTTACTCAGGATGAACAAAACAAAATGATGGACACATGGAAGCAGGCAACTAAGAACACTATGTTCAACGAATGGCTTAGTGAATGCTGGAAAGAGAGTCCAGCATCTACATCACAGACAGAAACATCAGAGCAAGGGGCTCCTCAACAAGGTTTCTAACATGCTTTTAGCATCTTTCATGTTTTATGGAAATTTTAGGATGGATAATTATAAGTTTAATGTTGTCATTCTTTACTAGGTGCTGAATATCAAGAAAGCTTGGACCAGAATGATCAGACGTTCAAGCCTGGTTGGAAAGACATATTCCGGATGAATCAGAATGAACTTGAGTCAGAGATCCGGAAGGTTTATCGGGACTCAACTCTTGATCCAAGGAGAAAAGCATATCTTGTTCAGAATCTAATGACTAGGTTGGTCCCTGAACCATGATTGGCTTGTGTTATATAATTGTGACTCTGTTAACTGCATATTCATCTCATATTATTACTACTTTACCATGTTGTCTAGAAGCTCCAACTGTTGATAATTATTTATGTACTGTAGTCGCTGGATAGCTGCACAGCAGAAGTTACCTAAAGCTATAGCTGGGGGATCTTCTAATGGTGAAGAATTAGAAGGACGTACAACATCATTTCGGGATCCAGAGAAACAAGTATTTGGCTGTGAGCACTATAAGAGAAACTGTAAACTTCGAGCTGCATGTTGTGGCAAATTGTTTACTTGTAGATTTTGCCATGACAATGTGAGCGATCACTCAATGGATAGGTAAATTTCTGACGTGTTTCTTATACTTCATATTAGTTTATATCTCTAATTATCTGTTTGAGCATTGCAGAAAAGCAGCATCAGAAATGATGTGTATGCGTTGTCTGAATATACAGCCAGTTGGGCCTATTTGCATGACACCTTCGTGTAACAGACTTTCAATGGCAAAGTATTATTGCAATATATGCAAATTTTTTGACGATGAAAGGTAAGTTGAGTTGAAGACACTATCTTCTCCCCTCTCCCCTTCCCTTTTTTCTTAGTTCTAGAATTTCAGTATTTTGTTGGTAGCATTCTTTTAGTAGCAAAAGTCCACTAATCTTCTGCTGCCATTGTTTTTTTTCCCAATATTAACATTTGCCCCTCCCCCTTTTTTCTTTTGATAGCAGAAGACACATGACCTTCAGACTTCATCTTTTCTTTTTATTTTCTTCTTCCTTTGATTGATTATACTTTTCTAGAAATCCAAAGGTAAACTGGAGATGGGTGGAACATCAGAGCACTTTGTGCTTTAAGTAATTGTGAATATGCCCCTCTTTCATTTTGCTGTGAGTGTATGTTGGGGGTCTATGCTTGAGCCGAGTACCTCAAGCTTCATACTTCATTGCAATAACCATTCTACTGAGAAAGTTACTTTGTAGATGAAGTATCATCATAGTGATCTCAAAGAGGAAAGAAAAAGCGCATCTAAGACATATTGACTAAATTTGAACATTAGAACTAAATGCTAGGTTTGAGGAATACTCTCTGATGTGTAAATGCATCTCTTTCTTGAAAAAGAGAACAAGAAGAAACCGTCAAAAGTTTTGAAAAGCTTGAATATGGTCTTTGAAGCCCCTGTAATTACTATAGATGTACATGTAGAAATGCTCGTATAAAAAATATATTTGGTCTATGATTGTTCATGTGGTCTCTTAACATTTTAACTTTAGTTTCTCAGTTTAACATTGTGTCATTCCTTTTCAGAAATGTGTATCATTGCCCTTTTTGCAATTTATGCCGTGTGGGAAGAGGACTTGGCATTGACTATTTTCATTGCATGAAATGCAATTGTTGCCTGGGAATAAAATCTACATCGCACAAGTGCCTGGAGAAAGCTTTAGAAATGAACTGCCCAATTTGCTGTGATTTCCTGTTCACATCCAGTGCAACCGTCAGAGTTCTGCCTTGTGGCCATTATATGCATTCAGCTTGTTTTCAGGTCTATAATCTCACCCTTTTCAGGTCTCAGTCCCTTCTCAAAACTAGAAAAAGAAATCTGCTTTTTAGGGATTATCTTTTTTCTTTTTTTTTTTAATTAAAATTTCTGAAGAGTGGTCTTTGATTCAATCTTATAATTTGTTATACTTTGTTAGGCGTACACTTGTAGTCACTACACATGCCCAATCTGCAGTAAGTCATTGGGAGATATGGCGGTAAGAAGACTTTTTTATGTATTAACTACCTGTAGTCTAATTTTGTAAAATTGTTTTATGATTATGCATTTATCCTTCCAATTTTTTTTTCTCTGAAAATTAGAAGCTTATGAAGTTAAGAATGGTGATCTTGGAGAAAAATGGAAAATATATTGAGTACAAAAGAGAAATATGATGAAAGGAAATTTGTAGGAGTCCGATACTTTGGGATGCAATTAAAATTAGAAAATGATAGTGATAGTTGTAACAATATAAGAAGATGACACGCCTCCATGGGAACTTGAGAAGGGACAAGCTCTTTCAATTGCTCAATGGCTTTAGGAAACTTAAGTAATTAAGTAATTGGCCTCAGCATGTGAGTTTTTCCTTACAAAAGTTTTATGTGAAGGATGTAAGCTCATCATACTTAGTTGTTTCTCTACCTACCCAGGTGTACTTTGGTATGCTTGATGCTTTGTTGGCTGCTGAGGAGCTTCCTGAAGAGTACAGGGACCGTTATCAGGCACGTTGTTTCTACATCTTTCATCTCTTTCATATTTGTTTGGTTATTGTCAGATTTCTCTTATTTTCTTCTAGCAAAAGCTATTGTAGTTTTTCTAAAACTTGGTCTACAAAGAATTTGAAAATTTGATAATAAGTAAATACAAAATGAACCAAGATGATCATATCTATAATATCATAACTAGTTGGCTTTATCTACTTTTTCAAAATATTTTTGTTGAATATTGCAGAGACTGAGCTGACCAGTGGTGAACTGGTGATTTGTGATTCCCGTCAGTCAATCACTTATGTAATGTTAATAATGCAGGACATACTTTGCAATGACTGTGACCGTAAGGGCACTTCACGTTTCCATTGGTTATATCACAACTGTGGATTATGTGGCTCATATAACACTCGGGTTATTAAGGGTGAGCCAACAGATCCTCCCTGTTCTTAATCTGTTCTTAGACAGAGTTTGTAAATACTTGTATAGGAAAATCAATTTTCTCCCCAACTAGGAACTTGGTAAGTGAGTTACTCCCACTTTAGGCCTCTTATGAGTTTGACTTGCCTTGAGCCAGAGTCAGAGATAGAAGCAAGAAATCAATTTATTTTTGCTGCCATGTTTGCATGTACAGACCAACTTTATTCTGCACCTTTTAGTTGTGCAGTGGATCTTTTTTGCGGCTCCCCACTTATTTTATTTTATATTTTTGGCTTCTTATCGAGTGGTCTCTAATCATGTCTTTGAGAATTTCTTTTCAAGTTGTCTTCTAGATGTAGATGATTACCGAGCTCATTATGTCCCAATGGGTCAGCTTAATGTTGGTATATGCTTAGGTGTAGCATTATCTGCTTCAATACAAGTTTGACATTTTCCTTTTGTTTTTTTTTGCTCGTTTGCAGTTTTTGTATCTTAGTTAATTATTCTTATAGTTGGTCACAAATTCCATCACTTTTACAGTTTTTTGTCATCAAGAGAATTTTTTGGAACATTGCATGTTTTGATGATGTCCAAGGACGAGTCACTTTTTCACATTCTGCGGGGATGATAGTATGTTTACTCTCTCAAGTAATAATGGCTATTCTCTCTTTGAAAATTCTTGCAGTTTAAGGATTTGGCACATAATTTTTTAATTAGTGTATTATACTAATTATAGTATTTTTATTTAATTTTATATATGCCATATTTAAAAGAAAAATGAGTGAAATATATTTAATTGAATCATTATATTATAAAAACCTCTAAATTTGCAAAAGGGAGTAACATTCTGAAATTCAATGTGGTTCAATTGTGGGTGGCCTAGGGGCAATAAGGGAGAAATAATGGGAGAGAAGAGAGAAAATCACCTCACTTTCTCATCCTTCTTTTCTAATCTCTCTTCTATTTTCACTTTCTTGCCGATGGAAGGCAAATGATTCGTGACATAATTCATATATATTAAACTAAAATTTCTTCATAAAAATATTTAAGAAAGTAAAAAAAGAATGATTTGCTCATAAAAAAAGGATTATTGATTTTCTCAAAAGATATTTTTTTTATGAGTTCTTAAAAGATCTTTTTAAGAAGCCTGTGGTAGAATATTTATGTTCTGCATCGAAAATTAAAATCATATTAAATGTAACAATAGATGTATATTCTTTTATTAATCATATTTAATTTGGTTATGAATGTGAGTGGAAGGCCTTATCTTTTGTTGCAGCACCTAAGGGTTTATTTTCACAAGTAATGTTATTTATACATTACTTAATTAAATTGCACTTAGTTAAAAATCCTTTATTTGTTTTAAATAAAATTAATACAACTCAATTTTCATACTTTACTTCACACAATGTGCAGCAGTCATTTCTCCTTCTCACTGTAAATACCGGTGAGACTTTACTGTTTCTCTTTCAATTTTTGCTGTAAATAATCACTATGAAGTGCTTAAATGCTGGGCATGCCCACTTACGCCATTACTTGGGTCAGTCTGAGGCCCAAATTACTTTCGGCAGTTTGGTATTACTTGGTCCAAGAAAACTAAAAAAGTATTCTTCACCTGTTTTGAAATTTAGCAATTATTGTTAATTTTTTAACTGTTAAATAAAATATGCTAAGATTAAAAAGCCTCATTTAAATTTCATCTAAAAAATTTATTATTGCAATGTAATAATTATATGACATAAGGATATAGTTTTTTATAAAATAACGTAAAAATAATTGTTTCATTAATAAAAAAGAGTTTTAGCTTAGTCTAAAAGTAATAAAAAATGGTTTGAAAAAAATCGATATCAATAAAGAAGTATAAAAAGAATAATATAATAAGAAATATGGCGAATCATATACATAAGAAAAGAAAAATAGGAAGAAACTCTCTCTGGAAATAGCAAATATGCTCTAACGCAGCTAGCTCAAACTCCAACCGAACGTTAAACTGCTCTCTGCTTCTCTCTCCCTCCTCCTCGTCTCTCTCCTTGTTTCATACTTCCATTATATAAATAGACCACCGGCGATTTCTGCAGCGAAGAGGGAATAATACCATTTCTCTCGACTTTCAATTTTATTTCTCAGTTCTCTCAAGATTTCTATTTCACCCAAAGAGCTCTGAAAGAAAGAGAAAGAGACTGAAAAACGGAAAGTTCACGCAGATAAACTGAGTTCAGCTTCAGACAAACCAGGAAATAGAGTCTCATTGAAAGTGTAGGAAGAAACTGTTGAGAAGCTCATGGCTATGGGGCCTGAAAGATCCAAGCCACTGCACAACTTCTCCTTGCCATGCTTGAAATGGGGCAGCCAAAAATTTCTCAGGTGCGTCAAGGTCCCTCCCGACACCCCTGAACCATCCTCACTCGATCGCCGATCCTCGCGTTTGCAATCGAGATTCTATCAGTCTCAACAGAAGCAAATCAATCATCGAGCTTCCGAGTCTCCCACGCCGAACCCATTTCACAATTCGAAACGCAAATCCGATACCCAGAACAAGGAGAGTGAGAACAACATCGAAGCGGTTCGTGAGAAGCTCATGACCGATCTCAGAGTAGCGGCGAAGAAGCTCAAAGTTTCGATTTTTGAAGGAGGCGGCGAGGACGAAGCGGCTGCCAATGCGAGGCCCTGGAATTTGAGGACGAGAAGAGCTGCGTGTAAAGCCCCTAATGACGAAGAGAGGAAATTTGATTCTGGTTCTTCGCCGACGAAGGTTGGTGAAGTTATGGTGACAAAGGAGAAACAGAAACCAGTCAGCGTGGAAAAGGATGAGAAAGTCAAATTTTCTGTTTCGCTATTGAAGGAGGAGGTGGAAGAAGATTTCTTCGCTTTGCTTGGGACGAGGCCTCCAAGAAGGCCTAAGAAGAGGCCTAGGATTGTGCAGAGGCAATTAGATGTAAGTCTGTGAAATCTCATTTTGGTTCTGTTGATTTTTGTTTTCAGTGCTGTCAGATGTGAAAAAATATAAACTTCGTGCCTTCCACGTTTTGGAAAATTTGCTCTAATAAGTTCTGTGATTTGTCTGTTGGCAATGGCAAAAACTGAAAGGTGAAATTTTTTTTTGTTGGTTTTGGTTTTGAATTCCTCTGTTTTCTCATCAACCAAACAAGATGGTTATTTTCTTCAGTTTCTTTGGTCATTGCTCAAACTTCACGTATTAAAATACTTTCTTTTGTTTTTCTGGTTCAATTTTGCAGTTTCTTTTTCCTGGGTTGTGGCTGACAGAGGTCACTCCAGAATCATACAAAGTCAATGATGTTCCTGAATAAGTTAAAGGTCAGTACTTGACCATCAATTTGATTTCTTCTCAGGTTTTTCTCCATCCATCTTTGTGTTGCTGCTGTGCATTTTAATGAGATAACTGACTATAATTTCTGATTAACGATTCTGCAGGAGCTGAAATGGCATGAAACTGGTTTCTGGAAGTCTCAAATATTTTGCTTGTTGACTTCTTCTTAGACATTGTGACATAAATAATGGTAATCACAAAGTCATTCGTGTAAATCCGAGTTTTTAGTTCAATAAACATGGAATTCTGGCATTCTGTTATCTGAATTTATTTGCTTGCAGATGCTATGGATTATAGATTAACATTGTAACTTTCTTTGTAAATCTTCAATCACCACCAAATTGGTTTAATCCTGTTGTACTGGATATACTGAGTTTTAAGTTTTGACTGCCCATATATATTTTTTTTTTACATCAAATCTTCGAAACTCATTCAAAAAAGATTAATGATTAGGCTTTTATGCTTTTTTATTTGCAAATAATATTTTTGGCATAAACTTAATTATGCTTATTCTTTCTGCAGGAATTATGTGAATCTGTCATAAAGGTCAAATAAGCATAAACTTTCGAAATTTAATATCAGATCAGAACTTATTTGAATGGACTCTGAAAAAGGAAAGGAAATGATTTGTGCAGATGTATAGTGAAATTGACTGAATTTTAATATTGTTAAAAAAGTGAATATAGAAGTATAGTGAAAGGTTATCTTTTTCCTTTTTGCATTCAAAGAATTTAGAGGAATTTGCTGGTCTGTTCATCAGTTGCACCAGAAGCAAATAATCTAGTGAAGAAGTTTTACCAGATTTTTTTTTTTTTAATAACCATCTTGCAATCAAATGCTTGTCTATAGAGAACAAATGAGTAAAAAGGAAAGAGACTTCTGTTATACAGCTCCAGTGGTTGGCTTTGGCTTTGCCATGAGAGTCTTTTGAGAGAAAGTGCATCCAACTAGAAAAGCAGACTTCTATTCTAGTCTTTGAGGCATTTCTTCAATGTTCTTTGCATCTGATGCTGGAGGATAACCCAACAAAATAAAATAATATATATATATATATATATATATATATATATATACACACACAAGTATTTCCTCTTCATGTCAGAGATTCTCAGGTACGAGCCTGTTTCTTGAGGAAATTCAGATGGTTACCAAACTAGGGCTAATTTTTTTTTTTTTTTTTATACATATATATATATATATTTTTTTAATTTCACGTTCCAAAACACATTGGATGTGTATTTTAAAAGAAATTTTGAGATGAATGGGCCTAGTCCAAAAATGATAAATGGGCTTATTTTATGGTCCATTTGTTATTATGTTTTTGGGTTCTTCGGCCCAGTCTTTTTACACGAGGCAACAATCTGAAACATTAAAAAAAATAAAAATTGGAAGAAAGTCATGCATAATTTTAGGTTGGATTAGTTGTGTTTTTCCTATTATTCTGGGTTGTTATTCTGAAAATTTTGCTACGTGGCCAAACCGAAGCAATATGTTAAAACAAACATTTATAATATCAAGATTCTCCGACAACTCTCCAATTAATTAAAGACTTTTGTCATGGTAGCCTACATATGGTTAAAATTTCCATTTTAAATGTATTTGTTTCTATGATTAAAAAAAATTATCTATTTTATTAATAAATAACTAAATGCATAGGATTAAGATATCAACGACTTAATTCTTAGATGCTTGCTAAGAACAGGTATAATGCTGTCCATTCCCTGAATAGGACTCCTGATAGGACCCCAGAAGTTAAATATAGTGCAATTGCAAACATCTTTTAAAATTAGGTCAAATGATATGTGATTTCATTTTAAAATTGATGTATTTCTGCACTTATCTTGTTCTCTCAAATAAAGAGTGGATATTTTATAGTAGTTACTCTTGTAAAATAAGGATTCTAACTTTTTTACTATTTCAAGTTCAAGCTTAACCTTCTCTACATAAAAAATTCAATGTTTTGATTCTATTTGTTTTTTTTTTTAAAAAAATCTTGTTCTCTCAAATTTAGGTTAAAATTATATAAATTTTCTAAGTTAGCATAAATAAATTAATTCTTATTTTGTTTTTCAATTGTATATGAAAAAGTTTTGCACATAGAATACAATGAATCTTACGGAGAGAGAGAGATTAAAACACAAACGGAAGAGAGTTTTCCTTAGAGTTTGATCCTAGAGATTTACAATCAGCTTCATCTTTCCATGTCTTATGGGAATTTGTCAATTCAAATGTCCCAAAATTTTGTGCCATTATTTCCAAGATTTTTGTGCAATCTTGCTGAGCTCACCAAGTGCTAAAATGGAGGATTTCCAGATGTGGTTTGAATTCCTTAGCCACATTAATTGTGTGATAATCACATTAATTGTATCTTAATACATACTGTTTCATTTTTTATTTTATATAATATCTTATTTATCATGATTGATTCAAATAAATAAAATTATTTTATAACATTTGAATTAATTATAATGAATAAAACACTATATAATATGAGAAAAAGAAAAATAAATTTACTCCCATAACCAAAGAGTGAACTACCATAGCCATGTAATGAAAATGTTGGGAGCCATCATCAACAAATTCAAGTATACAGAATATGATCAAATAGGTGCTAATGTAAAAGAAGACTGGCTCAAAATAGCAAGAAGTAATGGGCATCCACTTGACCTTTTCATTGTTTTCTTTTAGATTGTTGGGTAACAACTTTATGGATTATTTGAAAATGAGAACATTTTTTATTTCACAATCTATTTTAAATTTGGTCTTATTTTAATTTTTGTTGGTCAAAAAATATTTTTTAAATAATTTATTAATACTTGTAACATTATTTTAATATTTTCTAATTAATAAAAGGAAAGTAGAACATGATATAAAATAACTTGTGCAACAAAAAATGTTTTACAACTTGGAACAATCCATGTTAATATGATTTGGTTAGAATCTCAGGCCATGTTCTAAACTTGGAGGAAGTTAATATAATTGAGAAGTCATTAGTTATTGTAATTTAAAAAAGAAAAAGAGTGGCATCAATTCCAAGCTTGTGCCATTAGATAAACCAAGTGATAGACCATGATTAGGTGAGCAATCAGCAAAAAGCTAACTCAGACAACAGATTCTGTAAATGTTTCATCAAGGATTTGTTTATCCAAAACAACCCTCATGAAACTGCCACCTCCATTTCATGCAATAATCTTACTATTAAAGACAAAATGTTAGTTAAATGAAGAAGGGCATTTCTCCTAAACAAACCAGTTATAATCAAAACAATCACCAAAAGGCACAAGCTTCCACTTTTAAGTATAATCAAAGAAGAGAACAAAATGGGACAAAACAGTAACATGGGTTCCTTTTATTCTGTTTCCCAAGCTTATGGCACTCTTATCTGAATAACCATTCAATCCGATCCATTATATATTTTTCTTTTTTTAATCGTTGTCTTGATATAACATGATTTTACCTTAACCCCACTGATGCCTTGCCAATTATCCACTGTTACCTCTCCTTTTCTTGTCAAATTTGATCCAAGATTGCAGATGAATAAATCAATCCTTGGTCTTCTTCGTCTTCCCAACGCGTAAAATCGAACCCAACCCAAAGAGATTTCCAGTTGGTACATTTAAAACAGGACTAACCCTAACACCATAGCCATAAGATCTTCCATAGTTCTTACCTGAATGAGATTTTGGCAGAGAATAGAAATTCAAGGTAGAAGATAAAGATGGTGGTGGTGGTTGTTGTGGTTGCTTGTGCTTGTGGGCATCCTTTGAGCTTGTTCTCTTTGGATTTGTAACTGAACCAGTAGAATTGCTCCTTGACAGAAGTGGTAAAGAGCAGATCAAGCTTTTCTTTCTGTCAAAGTTGAGACTTCTACTTCTGCTGAATCCCCAGAGACACTTGGACTGAGGTTTCTTCTCATATTCTGAATTGATGTCAAGGACTTCTCTAGTGTTCTCTTTCTTCGTTTTTCCAACACCAGAGGGATATGGACGAGGAGGAAGCTTGATATAAGGAGATTCCCCGTAACGGGTATGTTTTCGAGTAGTGCTTTTCCCTTGAATCTGAACTGGAAGGATCACACCATTGTAGAAAAGCTCATCTGCAGAAGATGATTGAAACTCATGATGGACTCTACTGCTAGTGCTGAACTCAAACTCAGAATTTGACTCCTGCAGCGATGTGTCCTTTCGAGGCTCGGCATCTCTGATTGCTACAGCTTCTACCTCATCAAGATCATGGGAGAAAGATAGACGATGAGGACTTGTTTCAGAGCACATAATCACAGGTTTTCCTCCACAGAACAAAAAGGGAAGTGAAGTGGGAAAGAAAAGAACGGAACTTTAAGACACACGAGAAATTTAAGAAAAAAAAAGATCTGGGAAAGAGAGAATTCAAATAGAAATAGCAAAACAAAGGAGCTTTAAGGCTTGAAAATGTAGACTTGCTTTTGATTGGAAGTCAAAAAAGACACAGATACATGCTGAGAAAGTTTTGAGGCTTTGATACATAGAGGGACAAAAAGAAGAGCAGGTATTACCCTTTTTATTCAAGTTTCAAGTACTTGAGAGATTCTATGGAAAATCAAAGAACAAAGGAAATAGGATGTTCTTCTCTGAAAAAAAGGAGGAGGAATTTTGTCTATTGTTGTTGTGGAGAAAGAAACGAAGGTTGAAAACAAAACATGAGACGAGAAAAAACGATGTTCTGTGGCTAGTTGGAATATGCTAACTAATGTTGCACCGTTCACTGCAAAAGTCAGTAAAAGATGTTGCTTGATTAGAGGAATGTGACTGCAACCACAATCTAATTGTGCTGAATTACAGGAATAATATTTGGAGTCTTTTGTCTAAAAAAATAGCCATCAGGGATGACTTGTTCTATAAGAAATAGACTTATCATCCTAACCACTGATGTGATGAAGGGCATTTTGTTCTTTTCCCAATCTTACAGCTACAAATGGATATTAGGTATTAGAGTTAAAAGATCAATTAGGTGATATTGGCTCCATTTGTTCAATTATGTCCCTCGTCATAGTCTGTGCCTTGTTTCCTGGAGGAATATCTATAGAGATGTCTGTTAGGGTAATATTGACAAAAAAAAATAGTTTTTATTTATTCAAAGTAATGTGTTTTATAATAGAATTCATTGAACTGAATGATCACATATTATAAAATAATTTACCAAAGGATAGTTTTTTTGGGTAATCTACCGATATACATGCTAAGGGGATCTGTAGTTTACAAAGAATCATATTGTTCCTGCCACTTCAATGAATAGAAAAGAACCCTATTTTTTTTTTTCATGTATCTTAAAACTTGATGAGGACCTTCTATGTATTTTTTTTTTTGGTTTACATAAAGATTTAGATCTTGTGTAGTACAGTATCAGTTTTTTAGTCATTAGAGTAACTGTAACAAATTTAAGTTTGTTTATACACAATGTATTTTTATATTTTTTAAATATAAGACTAATATTTATTTTGAATGAAAATAATAATTGATAATTTTTTTTAAATAAAAATGATTTCAAAATTTTAAAACTCAAAACGTTGAGACAATAATACATATATCATTGTCTTAGAAAGAGAGGGAAAATCTCCATGATTTCCTGAAGCATAACCAAATGATTAATCAAAAGATGACATGAAAGCTAGATCTTCAATAGTTAGCTTCCTAAAAGCTGATTTTGAAGACATGAAAGAACATCCTACCTACCAATCCAATCCAAAATATTAAAACTAGAACAATGGCAATGGTCCTAAAATATCAGTAGTAGAACTCATAGTACATTATACTTTACATTAATATAAGACAACGAACTGCATCTTTCTATGTTCTAAGCATATAAAATAAATGCGTCTGTTTTTACGGCTTTTCCTACATATCCACAAGATGTCATCACATAAGAGTATACTTTGGAAAAAGTAAAAGACAAATAAAACCTTTAAGAGGTAGTGACAACCCATGAATAATAAATTGGTAGAAGGTAGTATTACTTGGTCAAATTACGGATTAGAAGGATGAATTGTATTTTCTTCAACACCACGTTTGAAGGTTAATGTTGACTTTTAATTCTTTACTCCAAGACTAAAATGGTGATGTGATGGGAAAGATGGAAACTTTCCTTCTATTATGGTGCCAAATTGAGGTTAAAAGGTCAGGTAAAGAGGAAATGAATAATATAGACTCAACATTTTCATGCTAAAAAGAATCAATAAAAATAATAATTGCCCATGAGATTAGTTTAAATAACATTGATTAAATTGCTTCATTTATAAAATTTAAGGTCAAATCTTATTATAAGTAGTTTTTTTTCATAAATAATTTATAAGTATTACTGTAAATGTTTACTGAGACTTGTGACATATTCTAACTTTCAAATAAGATAATTTATTATGGAAAAATCTCTCGATGTTAGAAAAACGAGTAAACAAGACTGACAAAAAAGTCTTTACTAGCTATGCTCAAAATTAACCAGACATGGGACCCAAAAAAGCATCTTTCTGTGCGGAACTGGTCTAACCAGAATCGTTCCTCGGTGCAAGAAAATATATAAGCAAAAAGCCATAATCTTTATGATCCTGATAATGTCATTGTACTTTTTAATTAGTCCTATCTACAGTACAATTGATAAATGGTGTAGATTTGGTTGTTGCTTAGTGGACACAAATAGAAGAAGTATATCTTGACTTCAGCAATTTGATTATTCTTGTGGAATAGTTCAATTATATGGGTGGTGGTGCCCGTTTAGATACGCTTTCTTAGCTTTTCAATGGAGGAAAGCTACTGAATAGAGAGAATGAAGAGTGCTCCACCATTGACAGAGAAATATATCTGCAGCTTCAAGGGTTTTATCTGCTGACAGATTCTCAGTCATAACAATTTTTTTTACCAATCAAAAAAGGGTGAGACGAGAAATACTATAGAAGATATAGACTCCATTCTTTTAAGTGCACTAGGCAATAGCCATGCTTCATAGTCCATTGAAGTCCCAATATGAAACAAAGAAAATCAATGAGATTGGAAGACTTATCCCTTGTTCTATGTAACTAAATTAACAGTGACAACAGCATAAAATCTCAACTAGCTCCATTTTTTAATAAGTTTTTTTTGTTATCAATCCATCTTCACCATCCAACCTCATTAAGTGAATATCACCATTTTGGTCATCATCATTTTCTTATTAATAATGCCACCATTATATGAACCTTGACTTTGATTATTCTCAATATATCCATCCAACCACCTATAATAGCACCACTTTATTTTGTTAATGTAAACATCACTATCACTGACTATGTAGTACCGTATACTATATATAACACAAGCCATATACATTCAAATTTATATGTGGACAAATTTAAAAAAAAATACTAGCTTGTTTGACTCTCTCTCTCTCTCTCTCTCTCTCTCTCTCTCTCTCTCTCTCTCTCTCTCTCTCTCTCTCTCTCTATATATATATATATATATATATATATATATATATATATATATATATAGACTAAAATATCATTTTGGTCCCTCTTGAATTAGAGTTGTCGCAAACTAGTCCCTCTTAGATTAATCATCACAAAATAGTCTCTTTTAAATATAAAATGGTCGCAAAATAATCCTTCAGTTATAACACCGTTAAATTTATGTTGATATGTCTTTTTATTTTCACAAATATATTTTTTTAAATGATAGAAATATTAACTAGACTAACCTAGTCCAAAATATAAGGAATTCATGTAGTGAATTCTGTTTTGGACACAACTTAGAGAAAATGATGCTTTTTTTCTTTCTTTTTAAAATCTGTTAAAGAATTGAGAGTTCTAATAAATATTTACATGCTTCAAGCCCACCATGGAGCATCACCTGTTCTGAAATCAGTTTCCACCCAAGGTATAAACACTACTTTGCCATCATCCACATCTGCAGGTGCCAGCGCCAACGACTGTTCCAAAGAAAAGCACAGTTAGATAGTAGATTGTTCTATGCTGCATTCTAAAGGAGAATAAGTTAGATTATTGCTTGCTTACCAAAGGAGCAGGGCCTCTGACAACCCTGCCTTGGTTGTTGTGTTGAGAACCATGGCATGGACAGATGAACTTGTTTTGAGCAGCATTCCACGGCACCACGCAACCCAAATGTGTGCACACTGCATTGATGCCAGAGTTCTATCATTCTCCAAAACAAGATAAGTTGGGTCTCCCCGCATTTCAATTGTAAATTCAATGTTATTCCCATCACCCAAATTAACCTGGGGAATTTGAGTAGCTTTACCACTAAAATATTGGTTGTTACCTTGAGAACAATGAAAGCTCAATCCCAACTCTCTTATCTGGTGCAGAACCTGCCTAAGAGCTATTGCCAGATTGAATCTCAAAAACACTTGAATGACCACAGCCACAGATATGGATGCATCAGCAAAAAAGCTTGAAAGTTTGGTGTATGCAACAGCAAAAGCGCTTCATAGTTTGGTGTGCGCAGCAGCAAAAAATAGGCGAGAAACTAAGTACGCTTTGTGTCAGTTTTGGAACAGAGGAAAAGATTGGAAACTATTTAAATTCCTTATATGTTCTAGTCAATATTTTTATCATTTAAAAATATTCACTTGTGAAAAAAAAAAATTATGTCAGCATAAATTATACGGTGTTATAACTAAAGAATTATTTTGCGACTATTTTATATTTAATAGGGACTATTTCGTGACGACCAATGTAAGAAGGATTAATTTGCGACAACTCTAATTTAAAAGGGACCAAAATAATATTTTAGTCTATATATATACATACATATATATATATATACACATATTCTGAAACAGTAAGAATATAGATGTGCAACGACTGAAGCAGCATTGAAATTGATCTCAGCAAGAAACATGAAACAAGGTAGTGACTATTAATGCCATCACGGAAAATTATGTTGGTAATAAAGTGAATACAATTCAGAGGGAGAGTTGAGTAGTTATAACTTAAAAGTAGAAGCCAAGATTAAACAGCCAACAGACACCATCTCTTCTTTTTATAAGCACAGCCATATATATATATATATATATAGTAATGGCTGATTTAATGGCAAAACCTACAAATCATAGAAAGCATGGCATATCAACAACCTGATCACTAGATCGTTATCCATCTAAATTATAGCAATCTCTAATCATCGAAGATCAATGACATCAAATTTTAAATCTGGGTTCATGTAAACATCTGTACATGTCTTGTAAATGGGACCACCATCTGGAGGCTGATTATGTGAATGGAAGCCACGTTGCTGGCATTGTCTAATCACCGACATGCCACCAGGGGCTGTCAACCGAAAAATGCCATGGTTTCTGCACATAATGATAGAAAAAATTATCTCAAAATGCGGTCTTTCAGCACCTAAATCCAGTACCTCTTGTATAAGTAAATCAGAGAATATTCTGAACATAATCCTTTTAAGCGTGGAAAGAATAGAGAATTCTATGAGAGATCTGTTCTTACCTCGAACTATCTCTTGGTGCCATGACTATTGCAACAGCTTCTGGCAGCATAATCTGAAGAGGGAAGCATTTCCATAAGATGCAGAAAAAAGTATAAAGCAATTGATATGTTACCTATGAATTATAGTCTGAACATGTTTGCTAATTAAAGATCCAGAAAATGCATTTTTGTTGGCCACTTCATGAGTAATTCCACAATAAAGGAATGAAGTTGTGTCAAGTACCAACAATAATTTAATGATCTGAACTGAAATTTAAAGAACTTCATGAACGCACCTGATATGAGTAATGGGTATGCAGATCAATTGATGACATGAAACAAGACTGTGTAGGATGTGTCTGGCAATTTAAAATTTTAACATTATCAAAATCAGCTGTCACAAAATTGGAATAATAGCACGGTAGAGTTTGGTAAATTAGAATTAGATCATACACTTCACAATAAGCTAAATGAAACTTCCACTCACATGACAAGATTATGAGAAAGCGCATTCACCATGACTCAATATCTTTTTTCCTTTTTTTTTTTTTGGAAGAATGGAGATAAATATGTATACAAATTTTTTTTAAAAAAAAAACTCTCTTTACAACCCCACTCCATTCCCCTCCAAACACAAATGTTCGCAGCAGGTCTGGCGTTTCCATGAAAAATGTGATTTGGGAATTGGCAATTGAAGAAAATATTTATACAAGTACCAGTAGTAAGCAATGATTTCCCTCCAAGATACATAACTGCTACTTCGGCTAGCATGCCAAATACGTTTGAAGATAGGATGTTGGGATAAGTCATACGATTTTTTTTTTCCTTTTTCCCCCCTTCCCCACCCTCACCCCACCTATTAGTAACTAGATTAAGAATTATACGCCTGCAAAATTACCCTAGTTTCTTATAGTTCAACTAATTCTGCTTTTCCTTTTTTTTTTTTTTTTTCACTTTCTTAAACAAGCATGCAGGGGACAAGTGCCTATATAATAATTATGAAATTTCCTCCCCTCAGCAAACCTAGAGTTCTTTCTTGGCCAACTTGAGAACATGGCATGTTCTGGATTTTGACTTCATCGGGAGTTCATTTCTCTATATGGAGAAAAAGTGAATATAGAAGTAGTGACTATGGGAAGGCTTTGCATGGTAAGAAAGTTTGTTAGATTTTAACAGTCTTCCTGAATTCCAATGAGCTCTCTAAACAAAATTCCAACTTGTTCCAAGTACTTTCTAGTTCCTATGTCATGATACTAGAAGTCTCTGGCTAAGTGAACTTGTAGTAGACAAATTCTAGCGCTTAGAGAATCAGCTACTTGAAGAAACAACCTCAGCTGGCAACAATCAGAACAAATCTGTGTCTAAGTGATAATTTAGATGAATATAGCAACGGATAGTCCATCTAGACAAATTATAATAAGAAGGTTCGAGAATGAGCTATGACCAGTGATCGCATGATTAAAAAAGAAAACAAAACTCACATGGATCCAGCCAAGAGGGAAAAGAGATAGTTTATCCTGCACTTCAAATATTTCCTCTTCGTTTGTGGTCTGGCACTGATCAGAAAGTACAATAGATGTAACATTACAGAATAAATGAAAGTAATTCCAAACCATCCAGAAGGTTGATAATGAAAGAATTCTTACAGAATTGGCCGTTGACTCCTGCTTTGGAATGATTAGAGCTGTAATATAAAATTTTCTGTTTTTCTGCAGATGAAGAGCATTTGTAAATAAATATTACTATTCTAACAACTGAGCTTTAGTATCGAAGCTATGGAAACAGAACACAGATCCAGAACTGGAGGTTAGGGGAGCCAAAGTACATTAATGAAAATTTCATAATATATTGAAATACCAAAAGTCTAACAGCACAAGCACAGAGATCATCATAAGAAAAAGCCGGAATGAAAAAGAATCAGGTTATGGCAATAATATGAAAACTTCCATATTTGCCCAGAAAACAATGAGGGGCAGATCCATGAAATGTAACATAAAAAACAGTTTCTTTTGAACATATTTTTTGGGGAAGGGGAGATCACTTAGGTTTTTTCTTTTCTTCGTAGAAATTCATCTCAGGATTACATCTTGGGTTCCCAGGCCCGCTTATATTTACCATGCATGTTTTAAGCAAAAAGTTGTGATCAGTACTTACAAGAGAACCTGCAAGGACACCACAAGTCTCTAGATTTTTGTTAGTATTCGACTTGGCAAGCTTCATAAAACTCTCCATCATAGAAGTTGACTGCAAACAGAAACAATTGTTAGGATAGGAGTGAATATATACTTCTGTTCATGGTTAATATTTACATATCAAATATGGGCTAATAAATTAAATACCCATTGAGACCTTAGCTAAGCCTCTCCAGAAACATTAACCCAAAAGAACAATACATCAAAGGATAACAAGAAGATTACGACTCTCACAATGTGAAGTTGCAGGGGAGCCTCCCCAGGAATGAAGCTATCTGATGAAGGAGTCTCTGTTTTACATGTAACATGAGGTGATACTGCAGGGACCAAATCTTGTACTTCAGCAAGTACAGGGGGAGGAGAAGGCTGTCTGATGATATCCGTGTGTGCAGGGGCCTCTGTTGTTTCAAAAGAAATAAGAGAACCAGGTTCCTCAGCATTCTGGGCACAGCAATCCTCACTCTGGGTACGAACTAATTTGGGCTGGCTATCCTCACTCTGCATAAGAACTGATTCCAAATCTGATCCAGTTTTTCCTGAGATGCTATCATATTTTTTATCCAGAGACCCATTTTCCAAGGAATGCTGCAATCTGTTTGTTCAGAGAGAAAAATAAACCAGTTTTAGTTACTCGCAGATGCAGCATGGGCTACAAACTTTCAAATTGAAAAAAACAACCTCCTTCATGTTAATTGTATAAAGCTTAACTTCTTATTCCTTTTTATTTTTTGGTCGGTTGTGCAGGGGCAGGAGTTATCTTTTAAATGATGCTCCATTAATCAGATTGATCGCAGGTACTTAACATCACTTCCATTGAATTAACTAGAAGATCAATAATAAACAATGGTTCTAGAGAAACGCATAATAGATCACAACCTTGGTATTTCAACTGGAGACATATCTATGTTGGTAGGATACCTGACCTACATCATGAGAGAAATGTCAGGATGATGTTTGCATAGAATGAAAAGATACAGAAAATACTGGCATACCTCTTTATCATTTATAGGTGGCTGCCATTGTCCTTTAAGCCCATTAGGACCTAGAATAGAATGTCTTGAGAGAGTTTCATCCCTTGGACGGGGGAGAGTAAGAGATCTACAAAAGAAAGCAAAAAAAAAAAAAAAAAGAATTATGGTTGGCCAAGGACATATGAGGAAACTAAAAATGGACAATCATCACAATCAAACTCTTCAGCATTGTTCTTTTTTCCCAACCTATACTTCTACTTTGCTCAGGATCCATAAAAGCACATAAAACATTGAGGGACAAACACAATAATACTCACAATCCTCGGATATACTCTTCCACTGGCCTGGTATGATTAAACTGCTGACCCCTTGATCCTTGATAAGCAATGCTATTTCCAGTAGTTGGTCTGAGTGCCTGTTGAACATATACAATAGAGTATGGAAGCAAAACAACTTCTGAAAGGGAGTATAAGAATAGCAAGATACATACAACCAAAAGAATTGATGTAACAGTAACCAAGAATTATCACTGATGGACTACAAGCTTCAAAGTAGATTCTCATTCATAATTAAGGTTGTGCTCTAAAATAACTGGAAACATGACAAAAACAAACAAGAAAAAGGAAAAGGAGAAGGAGAGATACAAGACACATAATTGGAATGATATTTTACCTTCATTTCACCAACAGTAGTCAAAGTTTGCTTTTTCACTGGAGCAAATTGTACTGAGTCATTTGAATGAAATTTTCCACATCCATTTTTCAGGTATGCTTGCCTGCTTTTAAGTTCATTGATCTTTTGTTGCACCAGTGGTTTCAACTCTTCCAGTTCATTCAAGGAATTTAACAATTTCTACAGCAAAAGCTTGAAAATCAAGATATATCCCAGAATATGTCCCATTAATGTCATTTGAAGAAATAAGTGAAAAGCTAACCTTTTTCAAAGAAACTTTCATACTTTGTGGAGATGCTTTATATTCTCGATGGCATGGTATTGTCTCAGACACCAAACTATAACCAAAGAAGAGCAAATAGCCTTAGTGCAGTCATATGTCAAAACTACAAGTCATATATGAGTCAAATAATCATATCCACCAAATTCAGTTACCTAGAAAATCTTAGGAGCAGGACATATAAATCTATAATATTCTTCTCTGCCCGAAAGATATCAGCCTGTAATGTTATAACCAAATTTGAAGATGAAAGGCCATGCAGAGAGGAAGAGTTATTTTAAAAAGAAGAAATTATTATAATATTTAGATTTTCAATATATAAATAAAAATTAAAGAAAAACAATAAATTTAGGAGAAAGCAAATATAAAAATCATTATGAGTGAAATAAAAAGCGCGTAAGGAAATCGATCATTATTCACATTATTACACAAAACATAACATGAATGTAAGGAAAAGGCAAATCTTATGGCATTAGAACATGAAAGCTAAAACAAATGCGACGACATGCTATTAAACGGGATAATATATCAAAAAAATATCGCAATAACTCGAATACTCATGTAGTCAGTTCGCATGTATTTCTATCACTTATACATTGACCAATAACCGCAATCAACAAGGGTCACCAATCCCAGCAATTGGCATGAGCTTACAAGCTACCAACTAGTTTATATCAATCTACATTAAGTTATACGCTATCTCCCGTTCCCTATTTCACTACAGAAAAGTAAACCAGTTCAAGCAACAATTTTTATCAGCACGTTGAATTTCATATTCAGCAATTGAAAACCCCAAATATCGAAATTCTTTTATATTCACTGATTAAGCTCTCAAATTTTTGCTCAGAGAATACAGCTAGCATTATAACAAAATAGTGCAAACGATAAGCCCCAACAGCATAATCATAGAGTCAAATACAGGGGAAAAGACCTGTTTGAGGACATTATCAGCGATCCTATAGTAGAAGCGAAGAGAAATCCTATTATCAACGTCAAGTCTCTGGGCACTGGCAGCAATGTTGATTGTCTCAGAAGAAGACCTCATCTTTTTCAGAATAATTGTTTTCCCTTCTTCGTTCTAGACAAACAACATCTTCAATGGCGGCTGTGAACCTAGCTCCTGTTGAGAAACTCAGATTAATCGTCAATGGCGGCTACGGCTCAGATTAGAGGAGAAGATGGATACCATGGAAGGGGCATGTAGCTTTCTCGCGAGGGCAAATATGGCAGTTACCGCTTCTTCAGGGGTATGTTTGGCCGCTCGCATGTCGCAATATCACCATTTTTTTAAAGTTTTTTTTTTAATTTTTTTTTTTGGGTGAACTCCTATATGAGGACTGCTATTTGCTTACGCTGGGGAAAAAATAATCGTTAGGCAAAACAAGCTGATCATGTCACCAATTCCAATTGTATAGATTAATTACAGAATTATTTGATTTTATTTAAAGGTTTTGGATTTAAGTCTTTGAAGTTTAGTATTTAAATATCTATCTCTATAACTAATAAAATTTACCATTTTTTATAATATTTTTTTAGTTAAGCAAAGTTAACAAATAATTTAGTTTTTTAAATATATTAATCTTTTGTTGTATGCACAAGAGAAGTCTTTATTAAAAAAGATTATGCTTACTTCAATGATATTTGTGTAAGAAGAAATTAGTCTTCAACTAAATACTCTTAATAAAAAAAAAAAAAAATCTATCTCTATATCTCCAATTTGAAAATTTAATTATATCTATGAAAACATATTTTCCTTTTTGGATAGAGGATAAACAAACAATTAGAATACATCAGCCAAAAAAGAATTTAACAGGCCATGTCTCACAACACCGCAAAGATTAAAGAATATTCAGTTGATTAGAGAAAAGAAAAAGTGTATTCCTTTTTTCAGATTCTCATCTTGGTAGCATTTTCAGTATTACGTAATAGAATATTCAGTTGACTAGTTGAGCAGTTTTTCACTTACCTGTCTTACTGTTCAATATTTCAAATTTTCGTCCCCCGGAATCAGAACTCACCAGCGACCCCAAAAAAAAGTGTTTTTTCCCTCTATATTTTATTCTGGATTTGTAGTTTCCTGACTAGATCTCAGTAAGAGCCCAGCAGAGGCTCAGCTTAGCTCTTTCTAGACGAAAATGACACTAAACTGGGAGCTTAAAAATTGCTGTAACCACGAGCAGGTCGTGTTTCTGGTCAGTGTCGGTGTCTGCACCGTAGTTATACTCGCGGTATGTCTCTTTCGATGTTGCAGCTTTTGTTTTTGGATACTGTCTTGTACTTCAAACCATGCTGCATTGGATCCGTAAGAGAAACCCAGTCCCTAAAAGAGACAAGTTGGAAACTTTACCTCGACTGGTTAAGATTCTTGTAAATTTTCTCTTGCAAACATCATAGAGCTTCTTCTCAATCAACCGGATTCTGCTGTTCTATTCTCTGTGATTTTTGAATATTTGATTTTACAGCTTCGTGGAATTTTAGAATCTGAATCTATGTTTGGAACTTCAGCCATTTGGAAGAATAGTTTTATATTTTTATACCAAAACTATTGTTTTTAAGCATTTGATGAATGTAGAATTCATAACCAATGATCTTTTGAATCTTTCCGTCATTTCTTGCAGCTATGGAGAATAGTGTTGCTCAAACCTTTCAAGCTTGTAACCGTATTTATTCATGAGGCAAGCCACGCAATTGCTTTTAAACTTACACGCGGTCATGTAAGAAGCTCTTTTCTTATCACCAGCGAAGATAAATGATCGAAAAGTACATAGTTTTTGTTAGCTTAAGATTATTGATGATTTGTCTGTTGTCACAAAAAATTGACTCTTTTTCTTCTGTCTGCCAAACATGTTAATACATCAAACTGAGCAATCAAGTTGCTTAGTTGTTCAATAATATTGTACGAGGTTGGTGTAAGGTCATCAAGTTAACAAAATATTTGTATTTAATTTTGATCTGATCCTCGTACTAGTTTAATTTGCAGGTAAAAGGGATTCGGGTTCATGCAGATGAAGGGGGAACAACCCAAACACGAGGAGGCATTTATTGTCAAAACTTTGTCTTGCTAACTGTATTTACAGTTCTCGAGCAACAGATGGAATGTAGGACTCCTTGAAATGTCGAAACGCATTGTCGTTGGTGATATCTGGAGAAGGACAGGAGGTTTTTATAAAAATTCCTTCCCTGCCTCCCCTCCCCTCCAAATTTATTGAACCAAAGTGTTTTTAACCAAATCTCTCCTAGCACTGTCAAGCACAAGGGCACGCAATTTTGATTCCAGAAGAGAACAGAGGATATCATTCAGGAATAAGAGAATACTTAAAAATAAAAAACAAAACAAAAATTCAAATCCTACTTCAATAAGACAGACCACATAATTTAGAGTTCCCAAAAATTAAATCAACTAGACAACAAAATTGTAAAAACCATCAACATATGCAATTTCTGAAAAAAACAAATTCCAGCTGATATTGGAGTTGTCTAAGCTTCTGCGATAGGATACTCAAACACTACATCTTTGCCAGTCAGCTTCCTGTATACTGCGGCAAAAGTCTCAAGCTTGTATTCAGTGTTGTTTCGCTCCTTAGGGTCCAAGAAAACCTATCCAAAGAAAAACAAGAACATGTTATGATACTTTTTTCTTAGTATTTGTCCAACGTAAGAAATTTTTTTCAAACCCACTTGAGCGGATGCATTTTACAGCAAAGCTTCAATAGCTGTAGGTTTACCTTCATGATTTTGGAGCCATCAACTCTATACCTAACACGCTTCCCAACAATCTCAGCTGGTAATACAACATCCTCTAGCACTGCCTCGTGCACAGCAGTGAGTGTACGACTGCGGGGACGCTGAACGGCAGAACCCTTCTTTGGTGGCCTCAATATCCTCCGGGTGGCAATCAGGACAACATCCTACAAGTTTAAGATTTAAGACGTGCAACAAAATAAAACTCGACAGGAAACAAAAGTAATATGGTAACTTGAAAAGGGGCCTAAAAAATTTAAAATCTAACAATTTATCAAATAAGACTAATTACACCTGTAGTTCGTTTTCGTATATGTGTATACATCTCTCTGTGTGTAAGAAACAAATTCAAGAGGATAAAAAAATCCAACAAGCATTTCAAATTAGGAGCAAAGTATTCTGGAAGAACAAAACGATGGGACATATAGAGGAATATGGAAATAACATGCCAAATCTTCAACATTTTTTAAAGCTACCCGCTCTGAGGATTGCTGTTAAAAAGAGACATCCACACCTTCCATAAAAGGGAAGCAAACTCGTAAAATATGAGTTTACAGCATACCATTCCACTAGCAAGACTTTCCACCAACTTAAAACTAGTAAACCCCAAATATAAGCCAAGATAAAAGTTTTCTCAAAGTATAGTTTTCGAGAAGTAATGCTAAGTAAATTTCTCAGACAGAAACTAAATCAAGATGACAAAGCCCATGCTCCAATAGCATATCAATGACGGCTGCTATACAAATTACCAGGACAAAGGGGGTGGCAATATTAATAGTGGGATACCAAAATAATGGGAATAACTGTCTATGCCCAATCTATGCATGACAAAGATTCTATATACCTTTCCACTGAATTTCTTCTCAAGCTCTCTGACAAGCCTAACATGAATCTTCCGGAAAGCTTTCCTTAATCTATAGGGGACATGAATAACCACAGCCTTGCGATTTCCAGAAACATCAACGTGGCTGCATATAAATAAAAATGCCACTCGTAAGCCAAGAATGAAAACAAATATTTTAACACACGCAAGCATAGAGAGGACATTCTTACAGTGCAGAATTGATGTACAGATCTTTTAGATCACTTTTCAATTCCTGGTTGGTATTTTCCAAATCAAACAATGCCTGCAACAATAAAGACCAAATATTCATCCGTCAAAAAAAAAGAATGGAACAGACTACCAGCTCCAACAACAGAAATATTTCATAATGTCAAAGTAGAACCTGTCCGACTGACTCCTCAAACTCAGTTGGCTCAGCATCATTATCTTTGTGAATTTTCTTCCTTGATGAGTACATCTTCACAAATCTGGCCCAAGGATTCAGGTGGAAAATATCAAATATCTACTAGTAAT
The DNA here is from genome assembly GCA_022379115.2 of Bauhinia variegata. NCBI lineage: Eukaryota > Viridiplantae > Streptophyta > Magnoliopsida > Fabales > Fabaceae > Bauhinia > Bauhinia variegata. The sequence continues at coordinate 5,426,164 of CM039429.1, read as the reverse complement.
ATGCAATTAAAGAAAGGAACATTGCTGAAGTTAAGTTACAAATAAAAAGAAGAAAGAACTCCTTGCATGACTTTTTGAATAAAAAGTCCATCATATCAAAAAAATTTGCTGCAGAAAATGATGAAAAGTTAATAGATTTCTAATTCTAATTCTTTTGCAGGTTTGCCAGAGGAATTACCAGACTAACCACAAAGGAATGAGGGCAGAGAATGAAGCTCAACCAGCTAGTAATTAAATATTTCTAAATGTGATGGGAAGTAGAGCAACATTGTTATGAACTCAATTATCCCACAATGGTAAACTCGGATTGGCAAAGAAAATTTAGGATTTCTATAACTCTATTTAAGAATTCTCCTAACAGACAGACAGCAATTGCTATTAAACAAGCTTACCAGAGAAGCACGTGAAAATTTTCGCAATGACATTTTATTTACTGTTTCCCCATAAAAGATGACACTTTTTTTTTAACATCGTTGAAATAAATATAAATCACAAGAAAAGGAAAAAATCAACTTCATAACTTGATAAGAAATTTTCAAGTATTTTCGACGAAGCCAATAGAATTTCAAAGCAGGGGACTTTTCTAAATTAAAATTTTCAGGTTTCAGTTTCTGGGTAAGCAATCATTCTATGTCAACAAACAGGACATTTGATTTAACTTGCTGGATAAATTTAAAGAGATAAATTTCTTCCAGTTTCAAGCTGAAAATAGCTTATTAGTGATGGATGTCTTGGAAAATAAACTGGTTTCAGCTGCATACCTCGAGAAGGTGCAAGCCCCACAGAGATCTGCTGCCCAGAATGAGAGTCCCTGAACTGATTTCGCAGCACAGTGAAAACCCTAGGGTTTGGGTTGATTGGATTATAAACATTTAATCAACGACACAGATTCGAGCTTTTGGAAACTTGAACGGGTGAGATTCATTAAGAGGTGTATTGTGATTAAATTATATATTAACCCCCCCCCCCCCAAAAAAAAAGAAAAATACCATAAGATAGAAAATTTGTATTCCACACGGATCACATTGGTTAGACATTACAATTACAATTATAATATTTCCCATAAGTTGTTTTTTTTTTTTCATGGAACAACCTAATTTTATTATGATATATTTTCATGTATTTCTTATTTATTTCATTTTATCTTATCACTTCAATTGAATAATTCTTTCAAAATATATAAAAATAAAATAAATAAAATTAAAATATATATATAAATTAGCTTGAATTTGAATTTGAAATAATGAATCTTAATGATGTTAAATACAAGATAGTTTATATATATATATATATATATATAAACATTCATTTTCATATTATGAAGTTTTCAAATTTCAATGATAGAAACTAATTAGATATATGTTATGAATACCGTATTTGATCAATGATACTCTGCCCCATTATTAGAGATTGTCTTTCCCCCAAATTTATTTAAATTTTTAAGGCTGAGTTTTTTTTCTTTTCTTTTCTAGGTGAGGTTGGTGGGTTACAAATGATTTGGGCTGTCCATACTCATAACATCGAGAGAGGTATGTGGGCTTGAAGAACCTTTTTGGGCCGCATGAGTAATCCCTTAAACAGCCCAAGTCAGTAAATAATTATCTTCCATCTATGTCCCAATTAAAGGGGTAAAATTTTCCATTTTATTTAGTGTGTCAAATTTTGTTCAATAATACTGTTCAAATATATAACTTATAATATTATCTTATAATATTTTTACTAATTACAATTGATAAGATAAAAAAATTTATCTCATAAAAAAATAATCTTAACACAATACAAATTTTATGTAATTTTTTTTGTTTCTAACTCATCACCTTTGTTGTCGCAACTTTCACCTAGCAAAGCCATCAATGTTACCGCCATCTTCATTTAGCAAAACTATCACTATTGCCGCCATTACCCTCACCTAACAAAGCCACCGCCATCGCTGCTGCTACCCTCACAAAACAAAGTTGTCATTGTCATTACTGGGCAACTATCTCCGTTCCCAGCAAATATATGATACCCTACTCCTATTGTTTAGTTTATTTTAAATATCTAATATAAAAATAAAAATAAAAACTCATTTAAAAAATTATCTAATGCGTATTAAACATTGAATAAGATAAAATTTATTAAACTTTTATCGTATCTTATTCTTATCCAAATCTCTTATCCTATATATCTTTATATTATCTTGGTCACCAAAGGGGCTAAAGTCTTATTCTTTGTGTTGTTTCTCCTCCTCCTCCTCCTCGCTCACTCTCAACTATCAGTCTTAATTTCCCAGCCACTGAAAGAAAAATCAAAAGCAACAATGTATGCCAATTCCAGCATTGGTTGCGTCCCGAACTTGCGTTTGCCATTCTCACGTCCCTTTCATGTCAAATTTCAAAAATGGACTAACGCAAATCTAAATCTTGTGCATTTATTGTGTTAGAAATTAAGGTGTGGCTATAACCAATTATTGATCAATAACCCAACTTCTCTTTGTATTTATGTTGACTAGAATATGGAGGCTACCAAAACACACTATCCAAATTGTACTCAATTGCTTATCTCTATCTCAACCTTATCTTATAGTCGGCACAACACAAACGAGCACAAAGGCACAAACAATTGCATATTTATTACTCTTATTTATATATATATATATATATATATATATATATATATATATATATTGACAAAAGCATGTTTGATAGCATTTGAGCATAAATGTACCTAACAAAATTTTAAATATCTCTTGCAACTTTAATATCAAACTAATGTAACATATAAGATATATGCTATATGAAAATTGTGTTTCTTCAAAAAGTTACAGATATAGAAATTGTTTACACCTACGGTATTTTTATATTTTTTAGATGTAAGATTAATATATAATTTATATGGAATTGATGCCTATGCTAACACATAACACTTGTTGTATTTCTCTTAAGCATATTTTAAAAACTAAAATGATGTTAGCTTTTAGGTTAATTTTAGGCTACGCACTCAAGAAAAGAGATCCATTTTAATTGCTATAATTTTTTGTTATATAACTTTTTTTATTACATGATATTATATTTTTTAAATAATGCTATTAAATAATTTAGTTGCTCTTTTAACTTCTAATATAACTAATTTCTATGTTGGAATCACGTGGCATGTGTTGGTGGGGTCTTAAAAGAGTCGTCGAAACGTCAAATCTGAAGAATTATTCTTATAGGAGTTGTTTCAATATTCAACACATTAATCGTGTTATTAATTTGCAGAAAATTAAAAGAAATCTGATATAAAAAATTGGGTTATTCCAAAAATGAACCCAAAGTTCTTATTTTTTACTTCTATGAGTTGCTACTAAACTGCCATATTTCATCCAAGTTCCACATGCCACATGAAAAATCATTGTTCATCCAATCGCTCTGCGCCACTTGGCAGTCCTCAACATGGTATTCCATATCCTGAGCTGCTGCTAATGTAGCTCCAAGGTTGTGGGACTCCATGTCGCAGACATTGTTATTGACAGTGTAGCAGCCATCAGACACAAATGTGCTCATGTCACTGCTGTCCAAGGCATGAAACTGAGTTGAAGTGTTTGCCGATTCTGAAGGACACATGTTGTGGCCATGGCCACTGACAATTGGAATCTGTGGTGGGATTGTCCCAACAGCTGAATTCTGATCCGAAACATAGTCCAGAAGCAGAGGAACTGGCTGGTCATGGAGTGACATGGCTGAAGAAGAAGATGATGATTCTCTTGCTTTCTGCAACAACCTCGGCAACCACAATCTCCTAACCAATTTCTGAAACTCAGTGCTGTCTGTGTCAATCTTAAGCTGTCTTGCTTGTTTCTGCACCCGGGTTCTCCAGTAGTTCTTGATCTCATTGTCCGTCCTCCCCGGCAAATGCTGTGCTATCTTAGACCACCTGCAATCGCAAACAAGTAATTCAAATCAAATTTCTAAAACCCAGTTTCGGAATTGATATCAAGAATGGAAATGGTTGATTTTTTTACATCAAGAACCAATTCAACTCAAAAGTTTAATTAAAAAATCTGTTGAATGAGCCCAGCATAGGCACCTGTTGCCCCACTGGGAATGGAGTTCAAGAATCAAAAGCTGCTCTTGAGGGGTTAAATTTCCACGTTTTACGTCTGGCTTTAGATAGTTTAACCATCTTAGTCTGCAACTCTTTCCTGTTCTTCTCAGCCCTGTAGAAAATTGAGAAAGCTAATGAGAATCATTGCGAAGATTGGTAGCAAATTATATAAGTAAAAACCAGATAGTTTGTTTGTTTAAACTTAGTTTTTTTACCTGAACGTTTTGCAAGCAGATTCCAGCACCCTTGTCCGTGATTTTTAATGTATTGAGTGAGCAGAGTGTCCTCTTCAAGAGTCCATGGTCCTTTTCTGTGCTCATTGTCGTCATCACTAGAGCTCTTTGATAAAGAAAAAGAAGATGACGAAGACATGGCCCTTCTCACATGCAAAGACACACATGATATTATGCATTTATAAGCACAACCGAGAGTCTAGAGACTTAAAAAGAGTTACGAAGCAAATTGGCCTACGCAAGATGCGTAGATTCAAGGCGTCGTACTCACAAAGAAAGATATATAAAAGGATGGTACAAGAAAGAATTCACTTTCTAAACTCACTCGAATCATATCTAATAGTTTAATTAAATAATTTTTTTTATTATTTTAATTCATTTATTTTTTAATACATTAAAAATATCTCTAGATTAATTTCTTTGAAAGTATAAAGATCATTAAGTAAATATATTACCGTTCTAATTATTAATAATTGAACTTTTTATTCTAATTCATTTATTAATACCATGTTACTAGCCTATATGAATCCTTCAAAATATATAATCTACTATAATTTGTTAAAAGAAAATTAGATGGAATAATGATACTGAGACAGCTTCAGTTTTGAAACAAGACTGATATTAGATAGGTTCATTGATTGGCATCTTGGATTGATCTTTCTTTCTAGTCGTTTACTAGACCCGCAACACATTCTGTTGGTTTTTCTTAGTCAATAAGCAGACTCCAATGAGTTGTACTCTGATTTGGTCTCCGTCCCATGACCACAAGCATCAAGAAACGTCAAATAAAATAATTATAATTAAATTTTTATAACATATGCGAGCTAAAATATTAATTATTACAAAGACATTTCAATTCGTTGAATTTAATTTGCCGACTATTCTAGCCAATATTAGTTCTCCCCCCTCCCCGGGTAAAGTCATTTTTTTCTTTTTCTTTTTTAAATATAAAAAATTCTGTGTTTTCTTGGTCATGGCTGAGTCGAGGCGGCATTTAAAGCAACAAGGCCGCCTTTTCTTTTGCTTAGTTGTCATCCATCCATATATATAAAAAGAATACTTTTCATTTTGTGGTTCCTGATTTAGGAAACTCCCATACGATTTTTCACTCCTATCTGGATTTGACTTCTACTACATGTGTTTTGTACAAATCTACATTTTTATTATAATTTGACCCAATCGTTTTTCCTTTTTTATAATATTAAAGAATAATTTTTGTTCAAAGAAAAATCTTTCATTTGAATTAATTCAATATTTTATTAGTTAAAAAAAATAAAATTGAAGGCTGTTCCTGTTCCCTTGACAAAGTTGAAGGCCTGAAGCGGGGAAAAGGTGGGAGCGGTTGAGTGAGAAAGTTGAACAAGCAGCTGTTGTGAGAATAAAGGGGCCGCCAAAATGTGGAACGGACAGAGAATGAGTGAGCCAGCCCAATTTACACCCCAAACCCAAATCTTACGCAATGGATTATGATTATGATTGTGAATGAATCTAGTTTGGGTTGGGTCAACGTCCAAGACTCTAGCCCCATTTGTAACATGGAAAAGTATTTCTTTTTTTTTTTTTCTTATATAATTTATTTTTCACTAACATTAACATCACAAAATGAGGGTTTGTTTGGTTTAATAAAGGGAGGAGGAAGGAGGAAGCAGGAGAGGATCTCTCCTTATTTGATTTGTCAAAAAAAGAAAAGAGAAAAAGAAATATTATTATAACTTTATCAGTGATAAATAACAAAAACAATATAGTATAATATAAACAGTAACACAATTTTAGGGGAAGAATAAGAGAAGAAGAGAAGGATTTTTAACTCGAGCTTTTCCTCCTCTCCCCTCTTAATTTGTAAACCAAATCTATCCAATCTAACAATCCCTAAGATTTATACCCAAATTTTTGGAGATCACGTTAGTATTTTTTTGTAACTATTAGTTTAAGGTAAAGGTCATATCAAAACTTAAAAATAAAATAAAATAAAATATACTCTTTTTTTTTTTGTTTTGTTTTTATCGATTATTAACAAAATTAATATAGTCTTTGTCTTTTTAAACTTATCAATTTAATTTATGATTCATTCGTCCATCACATTAAGTGAGAATACACAAACTATTATCTTCCAGGTTGCATTTTTCTACTGTCTCCTCATGTTATTATCAGGGGAAATCAAACCTTGATGACCCCATATGGCGAGCATTAGCGTTTTTTGTTCTTTACTTAAAAGTTCAAATTTCACATCATAACATAATTTGCATATACTTATCTAAATAAATTTCACATACTTATCATTTCTTAGAATAAAGTTATTTGAGTATAAGGCCTTTTTTTAATATTTCTTTTTCATTTTTCTTCTACTCTTGTATGGCTAAGATTTTTTTTTTCCCAATTTTAGTTAATTTCCTAAATACTGAATTAAGTACATTTTTCAACATTTTAATAAGTCTCTGTTTGAAATATTGTGCTTCCACGATGATTTGAAGAATGTATGTGGACATAGGATATATCGAATCAATATGATGATATCAAAATCAACTTTGGGTCAAAGATAACCGCATTAATTAATTCTTGTCATTTTGTTGATCTATCATCTTTCTAAAGGTGGTTCCCTTCAATAATGCTTGTTTGCTAATTGGATAATGAATCTTATGAACGCCATTATTAAGGATAGAAGAGATCTGCTCTTAATAACCTCTAACTGCTATATGCTATCAACGTATTGTATGAATAAGTCCTAAAGAAAAATTGTATTCAAACATTAATGTTAATGAAAACTACTAATAAAAACAACAATTATTCAACTTTTTTTTTTCTATTTTTTGAAAATTAAGGATAATAATTTCTTTCTTTTAAACAAGATCCGTTAGAGATGAAGATGAGAATCTATTAAATAGTTTAATAATTTGACTGATAAATTTTATTTTTTTTATAAAATAAAAAATATATATCTATAATTTCAAATAAATTGATTTAAATTATAATTATTTATTATTTTAAATTGTGATTTTATTTTTAAATCACTTATTTGTCTCTAATGTTACCATGGATCTCCACTTTTTTATTAGAATGAAAATTATACTATTTATCAAGTCCTACCGCATTGCTATTCCTAATGATATTTAATTTTATATTGGACAATAACAAAAATTTAAATTTGAGTCGAATGAATTACAAAAATTTTTTTATTAAATTTTATTATAGCTACGTTCCTACAAAATTGGCACTTAGTGTTGATTATTCAACCCATTAATTTAGTTAGGTTATAGGTGTCAGACGAGAACTAGATTGAAAACGTTTCCAATTGATCCACGTAATACTATAATTAGTAATATATTGTAATTATTTTCGCTTCAAACACTTACAAATAGAAGAAATGTTTGTGTTTAGTTTACTGTCTTTTTTTTTTTTCTTTCACAATATTCCATTTGGATCTAACAAACTTACTAAGAGGGCCTATGAAATTGGCACAAGACAGCCTTAGCTGATTTGGCATTCCTTAATTCTTGGGAACAAAAGACAAAACAAAGTTAAATGAATGGTAAAGCATAGAAGGAAATACATCATAAGATAAGTCCTAAAGTCAACACAAAATCATTTATGTGTTAGCTTAGTACAGCCTAGTTACCCATCCAAAGGAAGCAATTTTGGTATATGGTATGGTAACCTCTCTTATTTACCTCAAAAAAATTAAATGTAGTGGCATGGGCATTGGCCAAGTTTGGTGCACATTGAAAATATGACTGAATTAAAAACTTAGCCACACTTGTTATGGGATTTTACCATCTGGACCATGCATGGATTAATAGGATAAACTTTTCTGTTTTATTGTCTATTTTAAATATCTTGTCTTATAAACTTAAAATTAGTTAAAAACAAAAAAATATATTATAAATTTGTTGTAAATTAGACTATTAATTAATTTTAAACTCATGAAACATGCAATAAAATAAAAAATTTGGTTTCAGATTAATCTTTTATACCTAAAGAATGCAAGAATGCTCAGAGTGTAAATAAAAAAATGACTGCCATCAAAATTATCTCTTTTTCCTTCTTTTTCTTTTTAACTTGCACTCATTTAACAAGCACAGAAAGTCTCATGAGGATTTAAATGATTTTGTTATATTTTTAAAAGAACTAAAATGATATTTGAATATATCTTAGCAAAGGCAAATGAAACCAAAGCAAGAAAAAGAAAAGAAGATTGAACATTGAGCTCTCATCTCATTCAATTTGTTTAAGAGTTGTAAAAGGGAGGTAATTCTAAGGCATTACTCTTATAGGAAAGTTTTCCCCAAAGTGAACTTTTTGTCTTTGTAAGTGTCCTAATCAATGCCCACAAAAAATTGTTCAAACTATACCCATTTTTGGCAAGGGCTTGAATTGAATTTGGTAGGGTAGTCCTAGTTTTGAATGCCCATAATCATTTTAAACTATACTATGAGACCTATGAATCTAATTAACCCTTTTGTGAAAATTGAAAGAACTGCCATATGCCAAACAGACACCCCACATGTCAATTTGGTTCATTCATTTATCAAAAGCCAGTCCAAATCAGAGGCAAGAAAGGAAACAAAAGATGATCAAGTGGGTGGCCACACAGTACTAATTGAAAGGTTGAACAGCTTAATCTGCAACTTGCACACTAAGAAATCATGCCCATCAACCATTTTCCCTTTACATGTTACTTTAATTATCTACTGCTAATTAAACAACACTCTTACTGATTTTGGGGTTAGAGTAAGGATAAGGTTCTTAATTTTTTAACACTAGGAAAAAGGATCATATGGGCCAAATCCAAGAGAGGACAAATACATGCATATTCCACAAGTGAGGAGATAGCTCTATAGTTGAGCAATGACTATAATGATCTCAGTTGGACAAGATTTTGTGGGTGGGGGAATGCTTTTCTACCGAACAAATGCCATTTATTGTAAAGATACAACTTAAACCAACGATGGCAGAATTAGAATTTAGATTGATAGAAGAGAGTCAACATTAAAAACTAAGATTTGAGATAATTTTACATAAATTTTTAGAGGTCAAATATATAATAATTATGTGATACTTTGATAAAATTGACAACTCAAAAAATTGTGGCAATCTCAGTTCTCTTTTTCTATCTACAAATCTTAATTTGATTGAAAATTAGTTGAAGTTTAAACTGTTTTAAATTAAAATAAAAAAATAAAAATTACATTAACCCTTAAAATAAAGAATAGTCTTCCACTTGAAAAAAAAAAAAAGATAAATAAATAATAGATGACAAAGTGAAGCCCCTAGATTAAAAGGTGCCGCCAAAGAAAAACGACAGTGCTTTCTCTCAAAACATGGCCCCATTAGTTCCCCAAGTATGGGGCCAACTAGGGGAACACGACTACAGAAGCTTGAGTTGCCACGTGGCCAACTCAGAATGCTTCTTCTTTTCAACAATGCAGTTAGTTGCATTGCAATTCTACTATATAAATAGTAGTCTCATCCACCCCACCATATCCAAAAGCCAAGTTTCAATAACCTCTGAGAAAACTCTGTTTTAAAGTCACATGGCTCAATTCACAGCAGATTTGCAAAGCTTTAGACCATCATTTCCTTTCCTGGACATTGATCCAAACATGGAAATTATAAACCAGCTCACAGGGATGACTTCAAATGTACTTGACAACTCAAATCTGTATTTGCAGAGCTTGATCCCATTCAATGATGGCTTCTGGGTCCCCCCAGAATCTGAATTCAGGGAAAACTTGGAAGGAATTAATTTCTCAGGTATTGTCCATCATGTCAACCACAATGCATTGCCAGTTTCCCTTCCTGTTGTTCCATCAGAAAATGAAATCCAGGAAATCAAGAAAAGGAAAACAATGGATTTGCCCGAGACCAGTTCTGCAAACTCAACTCCACAAGTTTCTGAATCAGCAGGAAGCAAGATCAAAAGTGTAATCTTTTTTTTCTACCATTTACATATTTTTCATTTCAATCAAGGAATGAACTTATTTTCTTGGGTTTTATTTATTTAATTCATTATGGGTTGTTTGTTTGAACGTTGACAGAATTGTGGAAGAGGTAAAAGAGCAAAGAGCAATGTTACAGAAGAAGAGAAACCAAAGGAAGTGGTTCATGTAAGAGCCAGAAGAGGTCAAGCTACTGATAGTCACAGTTTAGCAGAAAGGGTATATATATAATTCCAGAATCTCCTCATTTCCAAACCATGAAAGAAATCTTCCACACTCGATCAGCAATTCTGAACACAAAGATTGAAGCTTTCTATGCTTTTCTGCCTCTTTCTTCAAGATTTAACGTGGGTTTAATTTATTAAGACTGCATTATCACTTACTGTTGTTTCAGGTTAGAAGAGGGAAAATCAATGAAAAATTAAAGTGCTTGCAGAACATTGTCCCAGGATGTTACAAGGTAAATTTACAGAAAAAGAAAGTTTTTTTTTTCATAAGTCACAGTCCAATATCTTCATTTTTCATTGTTGAATTTGCAGACCATGGGAATGGCAGTAATGTTAGATGAGATCATAAACTATGTCCAATCCTTACAGCATCAAGTGGAGGTAAAGGAGAAAAAGCAGCATTCATTTCTGTGAATACCCATCAGAAATTTTACACAGACTTTCATTTACATATATATATATATATATATATATATATATATATGGTTTTATTTGCAGTTCCTCTCTATGAAGCTTACTGCAGCAAGTTCCTACTATGACTTCAATTCAGAGACAGATACCTTAGAAACAATGCAGGTGCATGCCTGCTCCATGAAATTTTACTGCTTTAACCTCATTTAAAGGGAAAATAAAATAAAATCTAAATGCTAGTTTTAACATTTTCTAAGAGAAAGGAATAAAACACTAAATGAAATAAGACAACGGATATTATCGTATCTAAATATATATTTTATAATGGATATAAGAGGTGGTGAATTATATATATTTTGTTTAATTTTGTGGCAGAGAAGAAGGGCATCCGAGGCAAAAGAATTGGGCAAATATGTGAGAGAAGGGTATGGAGAGGTTACCTGTTATCAACCAAGCTGGGCCCTTTGACTTCAGTTTTGGATGTTCCATCTCTTACACCGTATACAGGACATGAACAAGTTCCATTGCCCACTTTTTTTTTAAAAAATAAATAAATTAGAAGATCAATTGTTTCCACTTGATGCTATATATATATATATGTAAGTTATAAGCACAAGTGAAGATTCTTGGCTGTAAAATTAATCGATCTGGTCGATAATAAAAGAATATATATTTTATATATGAAACTTGATAGGAATGGTGTAGTTGCAATGCAGATCAGATCTGACTATGCACAGATTTTCAGAAGAGTAATAATCTAATCTCAGTGATGCTTTGCTTCACTTTTGGGATAAATTCAGAAAGGAATCCAATACCCTAAAATAAATGCTCAAAAAGTTCACGCAGTAATGCTGAATATGTTATATCTTACACGCGTTATATTTTTCAAGAAACAAAATTATAAAATATATATCTTCACCATAAGAGAGAATGCTCTAGATCTATTTTTTTTAATAGGTATTTTTTAAACATTCAAATAGGGGCTTTTCATCTTAAAAGAAATTAATCTCTGTTTATTAGATTATAATACTTTGTATATATAAAAAAAAAAAATTCCCTTTTATTTCTTAAGAGGTTGTTCTCTGTGTGTGTATATATATATTATCTTCTACATTATAACATCATATATTCAATTTTTTAAAATTTATTTCAATATTGTGATAAGTCCTTTAATAATCCAACTCTTTTTTTTTTTTTAAAAAAAAAAACACAAAATGGTGATTATATTTCATGCTTTATTCAAATATCAAATTAGTATTTCTATATTTGGTAACAAAAATTAAAAAAAAAAAAAAGAAAGAAAGACAAGAATAGTTATTTTTTTATGAGAGAGGATTAAACTCTAAACCTCCAAAGAACTCATATCTAGTGACTTATTCAAGTCTAATTCTATAAAAGTATAAATCAACATTTCCACCTTAAGATGTGAGATGATGATTTCATTCCACGAGCTACATACTAAACTATAAAATGTAATAGTTTCCGCTCTTTTTCTATTCCTACTCTCATTTCAATTTTGTGATTTTCATTTTGTGTATCAACAAAGTAGAGCATAGATGAAGTATGATCACATTATATATTTAACGGGATCAAATCTCATATCTCATCCTTTATCTAACTTATTGTAATTGATTCAAATAAGTTAAATCACTCTTTATGTATTAGCATTTTATAATTTTTTTAACCAAATCACACAATTCATGAAATAGGAAATGAAATACTAAAGTGGAACCAAAGATTTTCTCACATATTTACTTATGTGGTTGATTATATTAGTTGTACCAAGTTGGATCCATTGAGCCATACTAATTTGTTGGTATTATGGGTGAAGTAGGATGTCCATATCAGTGTAGGACCAAAGAGGCAACAACAATATATATTGTGAACAAGAATTGCATGGAATCCCCTTTTTGGAAGTGGAATGAGGTGCAGTCCAGTCCAAGTCCAATACATACCAGCTAGTAAGTAATATATGACAAACCAAATGGCCAATCAAAATGGTAAAGCAACAGTTTATACATGGAACCCACTAAACACATTTGAATTCATAAAAATCTAATGGATGTTGCCAATTCATTAAAAAGAATGATTGAGGGCACAAACTATTAATTATAAACCTATATATGTATATGTTATGATTAATTGTCTGGTGAAAAGAGGGAAGCCAAGGGTGGATGGATACATTGCATCCATGAAATTGGGAGAAGAAGAGGACAAGCTTGAATGGGCCATAGCATGCTCCAAAGAGGGATATGGGCAATGTGGGTTCTCAACCTTCTGGAAAATTAAATTAAAGGATAAGAGCCTATGAACCTTTTAAAGTAACTTTTGCTCTTCTTGTTAACTCAATCTTTCTTGTTTGACTCACTTTGGACCAGTTTGAGCATGCATGAATAAGGAGGAGAATAGGGATTCAGAGGGTCCCTAAATCCAAAGTAAATTGACATACGAATGATGATCTTGATGGTATACCATCATATATATATTCCCTGATTTTTTAAATTATTGGAGAGAGAAAAAATTAATAAAGTCTTACGAAGTTTTTAAAATAAAGATGTATCACTCTTATAAATAAATTAAAATAAAAAAATATATATTAAGATGTGTATAAAGAGATATGTACAAAGCTTTTCCCTTTAAAATGGCTTCTTCTTCCCTTCAATTCAATCTCTCTTAGTTGACCCGCTTTTGACCAGCTCTTTGTACTTATCTCTTGGAGCATGCATGAATAAGGGGGAGGAATAAGGATCAAAAGGGTATCCTCTAATCCAAAGTATATGTACATATGGAAGATGATATTTTTTATATATATATATAGTATGGAGCGGGATATATATTTTAAGAGTTGTAACTTAGTTCAGAGGTATTGAATACAAGTGAAAAAGTTAGTCAAATCTTCACTAAAGAATAATAACTATTAAATTAATCATTCTCTTCGTACAAACGATAATCTTAATGGTATGATCATTGGATTTTTAAACTATTAGAGAGAGAGAGAGAGAGAGAGGAGTGGGGGCCTGGGACTAGTAATTAATCAAGATGGGCAAGTTCAAGGATCCCAACACAGTGGGTTCACTGTTATTTAAGCTTCTTCTACTCAGTGGATGATGATGAGCTATTATTACCTGAATGATATATATTTGGATAGATATCTGATATCCTAACCCCACTAACTAAAATGAGCCAAAATGGAAGCAAAATCATGTGTCTATAAGGTCATGCATATATATTTTTAATGATTCAAGATATCAAACAGATTCACCCCTTTTTTGTTCTTGTCTCATAGCTACATGTTAACTCTCCACTATTATGGTCAAGTGAGTGTTGATATGGCTGGCAGGAAAATTGATAGCTGTGTTTGGTACTCTTAATTGGTAATCAACCCTTTGGATTTATGTGCTTATGAATCAATGATTTTGTTCTCATTCTCCTCAGATACATTGCCTTGGCTCCCATTTTTACAGATCTTGTTTTTACCCCTTGTTTTATACTATTTGTTATGTTATATAGTCATAGTGAGGAAAATGTTGGATTGGATTGGGGGCACTGGAAGATCAAGTCAAAAGAAATTGATTAGTTTGTGGATCATTCTAATGTCATAGTTAGTAAGCACTGATCAATTTATAATATTATTTTATTATATTATGACTGATTTTAAATTAATAAGATAAACTTAAATACATGAAGTGAAATAAAAAATTTTATCCTAAAAATAAGAAGTAAGATTTGATGTATTGGCACGTCCTCGCTTAAAGCTTTGCTTTCTTCTTGTTGTAAGCTCAATCTAAATTAGATTTTAAAATAAGTTAAAGCTTTTTTTGTATTACTTATTTACTTATATAAAAAAAATATAAAGGTATTAGTAATAACGGTGACAACAAAATTTTCTCTCTCAAATGTTGTTTCATAAAATAATACAATTTAACTAAAATTGTTTTAAGAGACAAAATTTGGGATATGGATTTTCTGCAGTCGTGCAGTTGACTGTAGGCTATCCGATCTATTAAAGCTGCATAATCAACACAGATCGGACGGTTTACAGTCGACTACACTGCAAAAAAATATAAATTTCAAAATTTGGGACTAACATCTGAGGCCCGGAATTTTGTCTGGTGTTACCTTTAGCTAAATTGGTAAGTTTGGCGCAATGTGATTGATGGGTAGAATTTCGGATCTCGGGTCTTGGGCTTAAGAGAAAAAAGAAAATTGAAAGTATGGGCCATTAGCTGGATAACTTTGCAAGTAATCATGCATTACATTTAGCACCAAATTTAAGAATGACCAACTAATTATAGACTTAGCAGTACAAAAAGAAAAAGATTGTTGAATAGTATAATCACTAGTGTGTAAACTTTGAATAGTAACCAAGAACAGTTTAAATTCATATAATATACTAATACAAATTTAAATTATATTGATTGTCGCTTTAGAACTCTATAGACTGATCAAATAGGGTGTGTCACGTTACCAAGTAACTAAGATAATTTGGTCATGATGAAAGCTTTTTAAACAGTTTCTAAATATATGATAATAGAAGTAGTATCGTTGATTTAGTGGTCATTACTTTTTTGTTTTATGTTAAAATTCGTGCATATCAACTAATTTAAATTTAAAGTATATAAGAAATAAATTTTTTTATTTCGAATCTTATTTGATAAGACAATGATTTATTAAAATATAATAAAATAATATTATAAGGTACATTAATTAGATAATCATCTATAAAACAATTTATGGGAAAATAGAAAATTTTGTTCCATTGTAGAAACACGTTCTCACTCCCAATTCAATTAAAAGTTTTGGGCCAGATGGCCTAACAGGCCCAATTCTAGAGCTCAATGAAAATATTATTTGGGCTTTGGCCCATGTCAGCTATAAAAAAGGTTCAGATAAAAACTTTATCCACGAATATACAGACAAACGAGACTAACCTCTTTAAAGGGAACATAATGTTTTTATATGAGCTCAAAACCACTGGTATTGAAAAAAAAAATTATTAAATTCAATTTACTATATCAACTAGTTGCACTTTATTGATGAATATATTGTGTTAATCTTACTAAATTACTTGATTCAATCACAACGTTATTATAAAAAGCACCGTTCATTTGAGAAAAAGTTTTTGGTATAATAATGTTATTTTCAATATTAAAGGCTAATTAATTTATATTTCTATCCATTGTTCCATAAATTCACAATTAGTAATCATGGAAGTTTTACTCCAAAATTGTTTTTTTTTTTTTTATCAGAAAAATCACACCAAATGTGTGTGAAACAAGTTCGTAAATTTTAATTTATTTTTGTAAGAGCTTTTTAGTTGGCAAAAAATTAATTTGAAAATGAAAAAGAAAAATCTGATTGATAGATGCATGGTCAAATTCCTACACCTGATTGCTCCCGATTGCATCCCATTCAGAGGAACACTGGAATGCTTCAGCCTCGAGAAAGAGAAAGTTGTTCGCCCCCTGTCTCTTTCTGTCGTTCCCCGCTTATTCTTATCCCACGCTCTGGTTTTTCATAAACTCCAATTCAAGGCAGAATCTTTAATGTTTCTTATAAGGGTTGCCAACGTTTATGCTTTTTTCTTCAATACTTTTCCGGTAAATATAATTCTGTCGCAATTTGCTGGAATGGGTTAGTTCACAATCTCTTTGGGCCATAAGATCATTGTTCGATTTCGTGCGAATTTTCAGAATTTCAAGTCATCTCCTTTGCCAAAGCTGAGACTTTTACTTTGTGATTATTCATTTTGAGGTGAGTTACCTGAGTTTTGCTAAGTGTTACTTGTTGGGATTAATTTGCAAATGATTATTTTTTATTTTTACTTTTTTTATTTTTTTCTGATTCTTTGGTATGGTTCTGGTACCTTGATGAGCTTTTCTTTCTATGTTTCACACTTGAGATTGAATAGGGAGGTATTCTTTTCGTGCTTAGCATCTGGATTGACTAATTTTCTTTTACATTTGAAAAGTTCCAGAGATTGTATTCTTTTGCAGCATATTTTGCTTCCGTTTTGTGAGGGATGGATAATTGGCTGCTTATGTGTCATGGTTTCTCTGGGCCTTGTACGAATATGAGTTTGATTAATCGGTTTGATGTAATTCTGTTGGCAATTTTGATGTTTTATTAAATTGGAGGAAGTGTAACAGAAATTGTATACTGGGTCTCTTATTTCAGTTTGATAAAGTAGTGAGGTGGAACAAATGGCTGTTGCGAGCAAAACTAGAGATATGCTTGAAGGTTTCGTGAGAGACGGATCATTTAAATGGTTGCTTAGCAGGCGGAGTCCCTTTGTTGAAGAATTTGAGGAGATGGAGAGGTCACCTTCTGCTGGGAGGAATTGGATACCAGAGCTGTCCCCAATTGCTAATGTAGTTGTTCGTAGATGCTCAAAGTAAGTGCACTTTGGGCATTTTATATAATATACTTAGCTGTTACTTCTTTCTTGTTTCTGATGGTACTTTTGTACTATTGAGTTTGAATTTGCATAGTAGGTAACGAATAACGTAACATCTTTCACATTTGTTTGACACAATGGCAAATAGTTTTGATTGGAATTTCTGCTGAATAAAATGAAATAATGCAGAATCCTTGGAATCTCTTCAAGTGAGCTTCAGGAGAGCTTTAATCAAGAGGCTTCTGAATCTTTAAAGCATGCATCGCGATATGCCAGGAACTTTCTGGAATATTGCTGTTTTAAGGCTCTTGCTCAATTAACTCAAGTGACTGATTATCTCGCTGATAAAACATTCCGACGTTTGACATATGACATGATGCTAGCCTGGGAGGCCCCAGCTGCGGCCAGCCAACCTTTACATAATGTAGGTTTTCTAAAGTACAAGTGGAATTTTTATTGGAGTCACGTGTCGAAGACTGCTTTTGTATGTTGTTAAAGGAACCTAGTAAGAGGTTTTGAAACTATATGTAGAATCTTGTCTTCTATACTGCCCATGTGTGTTGCTGACGTTATTGGTGGACAATCCACTTTGTAATTTGAGGTATATGGTATGCTATAAGAAACAACTGAAATCCCCTTAAAACAATTTATTTCTGTTATAGTTAATTCTTTCCATTCATATCTCTAAGTGATTAAAATTTCTTCCTTTCTGTTCTATGAATGTGATATTTGATCAACCTCCTTTCTTTAGGCCATGATCAGTTATATATTTTATATTTTATCTTAACCACGTCCATATGTCTGCATGTACTACATTACACATTTTCTAGGTTTGTGGTGTCTTTACTATTCTGGTTCTTCTTACTAATGAGAGCCTCAAATTTCCTAGAAGGTAGATGAAGATGTGTCAGTCGGTTTGGAAGCTTTCTGTCGAATAGCTCCAGCAGTTCCTATCATTGCTGATGTTGTCATTTGTGAAAATCTTTTTGAGGTGCTGAGTTCCTCAACTGGCTGTCGTCTTCGGTTCTCCATTTATGATAAGTACTTAAATGGTCTAGAAAGGTAACAACAACCTTCAACGATGTGGTTGCTTACCCCTTCCCCTTATTCTTCTTTAGTTTCCACATCTTTTATGCAAGCCACTTTTCTGATGGGTTTATATGCTTGAGGATTCTCCATCTTCTCTTCTGTGCCCAAGGGGATGACGGTCTCAAAAGCAGCAATTCTATGTGAAAACTGATTGTAAACATTTTGGTGTGAGGATTTTCCTCAGCATTCTTTCATTAAATTCTGCTTGAAAACAAAGCAAAAAAACATAAATTTTAGCACATGGAAGTGAAACTTTATAGTGTTATCCAGTCATAATTTTCCTTACTAATTCTTTATTTTATACTGTGATACTGCTGTGAAGTTCATAAATATGTCCCCCCTTTTTTTTTTCTGTTACAAACTGGAAATACACATACATATATATGTAGTAGTAGAAATGAATAGCAGCTTATTTACCTCACTGTGATAACTATGTTCCTGATTTAATAATTGAAATAATTAAAAAACCACATGTAGAATAGCTAAGGTAGTAAAAGATGAGAAAGAAAGAAAGAAAAAGAAGATGCAGAATTTCAATTTATTGTTGGAAATTACATAAAACAGATTACCATATTTTGACCAGATAACATTGCCTACTTGCTGTGGCAGCTTAGCTGTTGCCAGAAAATCTTTATGTTTCTACCCATTTAATTTAAGCATTTAAAAGAGGAATTTTCTTCTCTAACTTGGCTATTCCACTGCTTTTCATGTGATATTTGATTCAATTGAAGTCAAGAATGTTTTCCTGCCTGCAACTCTTACCGACTGCATGCTATAAATTCAAATCATGTTACATAGTGTTGGTTTGGGCCATTAAACTGCAGTACTGGTTAGCATCTTTCCTCTATAGTCCTGTCTATTGTTGCCTAGGGAATTTCTAAGAAAATCAGGTTCTTGTAATCCCTTTAGGTAACCACAATCAATTGTTTGAGAGCTGTTTGTCCAAATACTGGTATTATCAAATTTGTTGTGTTATAATGACTAAGACATTAGCAACCAGTAATAAACATTACAAAAATATTATAAATAACAAGGGTTTAAAGATAGAATTGTAGAATAAATCAAAACTATATTGGTAGAAGTATTATGAAGGTCAGTTTATCCTTTAACGGTAGAAAGTAGTTAATGGTTTAGTCTAAAGACCTGAAACAGTAAAACCTGCCTTTCCAAGAAAGACCCTGTTTTCTGTACTCAATAGTTGTCATCTGAAGTGCTTACTGAAAAAGAAGGTCTGGGCTGTATGTAAGTGTACTTCGTGAGGCTGATAATTATGCTTATGTACATGAGTGTACATACATGCACTAAACAAGCAGGTTTTTGTCCAGCCAGGTTTATTGCTTGCTAATTACACTTCCCAAATGACCACTATTTGATGATTTTATGTACTAAACTATTTCTTCATTAGTTTTGTGATATATCTTCTTTCATTTCATATTCAATAGTTTATAAGTTTTATCATATTAGTTTCTTTTAAATTGGTGGTAGGCGTGCAAAATCCATTTTGAGATTTTTATTTTAATCTGTTTTAACACCTTTACAGAGCAATAAGAAAAATGAAGAGCAATTCTGAGTCTTCTCTCCTTTCCTCTGTACGATCATCTCGAGGTGAGAAGATTTTGGAGGTTGATGGAACAGTTACCACTCAACCAGTTCTTGAACATGTCGGAATATCTGCATGGCCTGGTAAGTTCTTGATTTTCTTGATGAAATTTTCCCATCAAGTTGTAACATATGTAAATGCACATGAAGAAAAGTATAAACTTCAATCTTAAGAGTCATGATCTTTCAGTAATCTTGTTCATGGTATGCATGCAGGTCGGTTGATCTTGACAGATCATGCACTTTACTTTGAAGCACTCCGTGTTGTATCATATGACAAGCCAAAGCAATATGATTTATCAGATGATTTGCAACAGGTTGTTAAACCTGAATTGACTGGACCATGGGGTACTCGACTTTTTGACAAGGCAGTCTTCTATAATTCCTCGTCCTTGTAAGTAATTGAAGGATGAGTTCTTTGTCCTTATAAGTAATTGAATAATGAGTTCTATAATTAATGGGTTATATTTTTGTTTATTCAGCATCTGGATATTTGAGCCTCAACCCTATTGGTTAATTACTTAATGATTAACTTTCCTTCAATTTTGAAAATTGTTTCTCTTGTAGATCAGAACCAGTTATAATAGAATTTCCAGAGCTTAAAGGCCATGCTCGTCGTGATTATTGGCTAGCGATCATTCGGGAGATTTTATATGTTCATAACTTTATAAACAAGAACGAAATTACTGGAGTTGCACGGGACGAAGCACTTTGGAAGGCTGTTTTAGGAATTTTGCGTTTACAAGCCATTCAGGATATTAGTTCTTCAAGTCCTATACAGTGTGAGGCTCTTCTCATGTTTAACCTATGTGATCAATTTCCAGGAAGGGACTTGATATTAGAAACCCTTGCAAAGATGTATAGCCTTAGGGAGTCTAATTGCACTACTGATTCTGGGGCTGGAAGTGGTATGCATTCTCCTTCAGCCTTAGACATGGTTTCTAGTTTGGGAGGTGTATTTGGAACAAGCTCAAACACCTCAAATGATAGAGGGCTTGCTGTGGGAGAGAGATCTGTTGGAGAAATGACTCCATTGGAAAGGGTAGTTAAAGAATCTAAGAACAGCTATAAAAAGGTGGTATCTGCACAAGCCACGGTTGACGGGGTCAAAGTTGATGGTATTGACACAAATTTGGCTGTGATGAAGGTACTGATGATTTTTCCTAAAACTTAGTTTTGTTATTTTTAATGTCCTCTCCCAGATAGTAATGTCATCCTGCCTTATCTCTTGTTCACCCTTCTACTTTTGCCAATAGAGTTTTTGATAAAATTTTGTCAAACATGAGTATTTGGGTTTAAATTATGCAGATAATTTGGCTGGTAATCCTTATTGTTTTGTGGGAAAAATCTTTTCTAAACGTGCAACCATGTACTTCTGCATGTCACAAGATACACGACTCGTCTCTCCTTTTCTAAATGACATATATTAAGTAGAAAGGAAGCCAAGCTGCAGGATGACAATTGCCACTGGGCAAGATCAGTTTGGATATACTGCCTTTCTATCCGTTTCCTCCAAGCCCTCACATCTCAAGAGTAGACTCAGCCAGCTTCCCTGAAAATATCCTATTTTGACACTGTTATTCATCCTTAATGATCACTTTACTAGTTTACTTGCAGGAGTTGCTTTTCCCGATAAATGAGCTTGGGAAGTTTCTTCAATCTTTGGCATATTGGGATGATCCACGGAAGTCTTTTGTGTTCTGTGTAGTCTTCAGTTATATCATTTTCAGGTAAAACTTTCACAGGGTAATTCATCTTCTGGTTCCTTTATTTATTGGAGATTTGGGAGGGAGATTTTTTTTGTTGTGATTTTATAAAATATACATTACTAATATTAGAACAGTAATTGCAAGGTGTTAGGGGCAGATGCTTAGAGGAATAGTTACTTTAGCAATGAGGACAAATTTTTGGGATAAGTTTAGGAACAGGGGGCATCCAAGCATTTAAGCAGCTTGCTCAAGACTCTTACTCTCTTGTGATCATTGGAAAGGTAGATTTGCCTTCTTTTGACGGTCTTCAACATCTAATGTGCAGGGGATGGCTTGGCTATGTAGTGGCATTGGTGCTTATATTACTTTCAGCCTTTTTGGTACTCACGCGATGTTTTAGCCGAGGTAATCCTGTTGATGCAATTAAAGTAGTAGCTCCTCCACCAATGAATACAATGGAGCAGCTCTTGGCTGTTCAGAATGCTATCTCTCAAGCTGAACACGCCATACAGGATGGTAATGTCATCCTGCTCAAGTTACGTGCCTTATTGCTGGCCATTTTCCCTCAGGTTTGTCTCTCACACTTGTTTCCGATTTGTACTTCTACCTATATGGATGCAATTGTATATTTAGACTCCGTTTGGATTGACTTTAAAAAAATGCTTTTAAGATATACAAGCAAAAGCAGCTTTTTCTAGAGGTGCTTTTTCTTATGGACAATGACTGGCTTCTACCTTTGTTCTTTTTTAAAAGCACCCCTCTAAATGCTTTTACCAAAAGCAGCTTTGATTTCGCATTTGGAGGTGTTTCTACTCTTTTTAAAAGCTAATCCAAGCACTTAAAAATTATACAAAATTGTTTTTCACTCCAAAAGTGCTTCTGGCAGGAAAAAAAAAAAAAAAAGGCAATCTAAATGGGCTGTTAATCTTGGTGAATTATATTTGGGTAATTCTAAGCAACTCTAACTTGGTTGGTTTAAATGATCAGGCCACAGACAAGTTTGCCTTTGCTCTTCTATCAGCTGCCTTAATCCTGGCTCTTTTACCTGGTAGATACCTAGTCCTAATGGTTTTCTTGGAAACATTTACATGGTATTCGCCTCCAAGAAAAGCTAGCACAGAAAGATGGATGAGGAGATTGAGGGAATGGTGGTACAGCATACCAGCAGCCCCAGTTATTCTCGAAAGAGATAGTAAAGAAGATAAAAAGAGAAAGTGATGCTGCTGCAATATGGTGTGAAATCGTGTACAATTTTATGTGGAAGTGTTATTTCAAACCCTTACATGTTGTAACTTCTAACTGTAAATTTCAACTACGAAAGTGAACATGAAAATTGAATAAACCTTTTCCTAAAGGTGCCAAGTATTTGTAAGGAGAATCTCAAGTTAATAACTTCAAAAAGAGATAAAAACAAATTTTAAAGCCAAAAATATGAGTTCTACCCGGGTTTACTTTCTTTCTTTAAAATATATCTCTTAAAGTCGAGTGTAGTATCTCTCTAGAAAGTCACTAATGCCTCTTATAATATTTTCTTTTGTCATAGTTAAGAATTAAAAATATATATAAAGATTTTAACTCGTAATTCTAAAAGAATTTGATCATAATGTTAAGCAGTTATGTTGAGAGATTAATGATTAACTCAATCAAGATCTATCTTATTGGGAGCTCTCACACGGTGTGCCATTGTAATCTAAGTTGTCAGGTTCATATACAAAAGGAAATCTTAGAAGGGGGAAATAAAAATAGGAAAAAAATATTCTGCATGATTTTGTCTCTTTTTTTTTTTTTTTTAAAAAAAAACAGTTTTATAAAATTATTTGAGACTTCGTTTTTAGAACAAGTTTGGAAATAATAAACAAAACATGTTTGAGACTTTGTAATTTTATTAACTTCTTTTATTATTTTTCATTATAAATGACTATTGATCCAAGATTATTATTTCTTGGTTAGAACCTCTTATAAACTATGTAAAATTTTCACTATTAAATTACTTAATGGCTAAAGAAAAAAAAATTAACCAGAAAAATTATTAGTTGTGGTGAATAGATATAAAAATAGATAAAAATAAAATTAACATATTTTAAAAATATAAAAATGAACAGACGTCTCAAAAATAAAAATAAAAAATTAAAATGTGAACAAATTTTCTAAACTAAACATACTCGTGAATCATAAGAATTAAAAAGAATTTCTTATTATGAATATCTCGAATGAATATCCATACAATCTACACATGAACTATTCTGTGAATGAAATTTCATCAAAAATGAATTTTCTGAAAAGTTCTATTTATTGGCACAAAAAATTATTATATAAATCACTAAAATAGCATAAATAAAAGGGATCCGGATTACTGCCGTCACTGCACGATGCAGTTGTAGCTGCTGGTGAATCGGACGGCAGGCTGCACGTGCAGTGACGGCAGGTGATGCATTTTCAAAAAACAACCTTAATACGCAGGGAACTCTTTCCCACTTCCAAGGTTGTAGATGATGGAACAGAGTTCATCATGTTACGATGAGAGAAAAACAAGGAATCGGTGCAATTTAAAAGCGGCTGTTTTGAGCACAAGAACTGCAAATTCGCCACGAAGCAAGAACTAACCTGGTTGTCGTCACTACCGGGCTCTCGTTTGGTCGGCGGCGGCGGTGCCTTACGGCCATCGACCTCCTCGGAACGGGGGAGCCCAGTAAGTTTTTGCTCCAATGCCATGAAACGCCGAGGGTGAATGTGGATGATTTTGGGAGAATGCGTGTAGATGATCACCGGGTGGCGCTGCCACCGCCGCCACACTGGCATAGATCATTACATGTGTTATGGATCGTTTGATTGGTAAAAAGAAATTGAACCTAGTTACTAACCCCATCATTGTATATGTTATTGTTTGGTTGATTGAGAAATTAATTAATTAATAAATAAACTAATAATCAATCTAAAGTAACGAGACATGCTAGCATGACAAGATACGTGATCTCGCACAAAACTACGCAAATTCAACCAAGAATATATGATGCACTAAGGTTGAGCTTCCTATCTTATCCTAGGAGGAAACAAAAATTCTATAATGACACGCCCACCCGCCTTCCGCACGGGTATCTCTTCCCGAATTTAAAAATTTTATTTTTTGTATTTTAAATTTATTAATTTAATCTTTTATATTTTAAAATTTTTATTAAGTTATTTTATTAAATTTATTAATTTAATTATTTATATTTAAAAATATATTAAGTTTAATTATATTTTGGTATCAATAGTTTCAAATAAAATTTTAAAATTTTTTATAATTTAAAACATAAAAAATATGTATATACTTGTATATGCTACTTCCTACTTAAATTTAAAAGGCTTTTATATAGATATATGATGCTGAAGCTTTTCCTCTAATAATTTAAAAGAAAATGTGAATTTGATGAATTCTAGAAGGATTCTTTTCTTTGATGTTGACTTATACATATTGCAGTTGAATTTAAGCATTAACATGGAGTGCGTGGAATAAACACAAAGTTTGAAAGGCAAAGTAGATAAGAAAAAATGGGGAGTGCGCAATATCAATATCGCAGGCAACGGAATGGATCCCCACATATCAATATCATCGTTATGAAATAGAATATCACCATAAACCAAAAAAGTCACTTTAAAACTTTTCCCTACTTGCTTGCGTCTAAACAATATTCAATTCTTTGACTTCGTTTTCTTTTTCTTGTCATTTTTTGCCACGTCAGATGATGCAACTGCTCTAAGAATTTTAAAATGTAAAAAATAAATTAATTAAAAATTTTAAATGTGAAAAGTGAAAATGATATTTAATAAATCATTAAAAAAAGTTTAAAATTTAATTTAAAGAAGTGTTTGGTTCATTAAAAATAAAATATAAGGACATTTTTATTAAAAATAAGAATATATATTTTTTTCTCTCCAAAATTTTCTAATTTTAAGGGTTAAAAAATAAAGGGAAAAGAAGATAAAAATCTCATTTTTTAAAGTTAAATCATATTTGTCAAAAATTTCTTCTTTCCTCTCCAAATACTACGTAAAGGACTTATTATGAAGGAGATTTAAAGATTATTCACCGGAAATGTCTAAATTGACAACTAAATTCAAACCCACATTTTTATTGTAATTTTGATGGGACCATTCTCGTTGATAGAAAACCAAACTTCTAGATGAAGAGCTGACACGTGCATCCTACACATTTGAACAATTCCCAAAGAAAGAATTACACTTGTCACCAAAATCAGCGACACCCTCTCTCGCTCCCTTCAACATACCGTACCATCTTCACTTTTGGCTTCTTCCATTTCCATATTCAAAACCGTTCGCTCCGTGGGATGGGCACTGAAACGGAAGAAATATAATAACAGAAAGTGCTCATCTTCTAGGTTTTATCCATTAGGGCAATTACCGGAAAATGAAGAGTCCTGACATCTTTCAGCGCATTATTCTTAACGACATTTTCCGCGCGGTTGATTTCAGGCATTTGACGCTGACTTTTATCATTTCCATTTTAATTTTAATTAATGTTAGTATTAATATTAATATTTTCTGTCAAATCGACATTGTCTTCTCAGTTCAGTTCCTTTCAGTCATCATTCAAAATTCGTCAACTACGAAATGTCTTGTTTAATTCAATCTGATAATTCAACCCGTTTTCTCATTGAAGCCTTTGATTGATTTTGTGGGTGCTCTGTTTTTTTTTTATTTCCCTTCCTTCCCTATCAGGGGTGTCTGGTTCTGTTATTTTGTTTTGAGATCTTCTTCTTGACGGCCATGGCTTGGGGAGTGCTGATACTTGATGTTTACAAGTGACCCAGAGGATCAAGCTAAGAAAAAAAAAAAAAAAAGTTTTCCTTTTGGTGATACCGTAGGATTGCTTTGCTCCAATGAGTAGAAAGAAGAGTTTCCTTTTTAATGTTAAGAAGGAGGCAGTGGAATTCTTGAGCCATCTCCGGGAGGAGAAGCCCGGGATTCCGATTTTTGTTCCTGTGGTTTTGATTGCTTGGGCTATTGAGAAATGGGTATTCTCTCTTTCCAATTGGGTTCTGCTTGGAGTTGCTATATGGGCTACTATACAGGTGACTTGTGTCCAAATTTGGTTCTTTTTTTTTACCATTCTCTCTTACTCCTTGTTTTCAAGGATTACTTGCTTGTTATGGAGGTCAGGTGATAATGCTATGATATTATAAAGTTGTGTGTTTTTATGTATTGATGCCTGCTTACTATTTACTTTTCCTTCCTTTATGATGTTTTATATTTGATTAGTGTTGTTTAACTTTTCTAGGATTTCTATGATTTTCTTCCTTTTTATTTGTTTTGTTTTTATGTCTTTGCTCTATATCTAGTTGTTAGATCAATTTAGTTGTATGCATTTATACTTTGAAACATTATTTGATTTGGCTGATTTGAGATTTCAGTCAACCTTCTCTTTATAGCTTATGGAGTTTATTAGCATAAAATGTTGTATGCAGACATTTGTATGTAGTTGTTTATCCACTTTATCTTTAATTTATACTATTTATTTAGTCTTTAAGTTTGTTATTGGAGCTCTTACCTTTTGGAGGCACATGGAAGGAAATAAACCAAACTGGAGGTGCTTGAGCTTGAGCTACATGCTCTTAAGCATTTTTTTTTTCTTGGCTGGTCCTTTGGTTTCTAATCAGAAGTGATCTTTATTATGTTGAAAAAAATGAAAGATTCAAAATACCTTTGCAAGGAAATCTCTCCCTTGACTTTGTTCTTGGTTTTGGATAGTGAGTTTGACAGTATATAAGCAGTTAATGTGAGTACTGCTCTTTCTTTTGCAGTATGGTAATTATCAAAGCAAACTACTTGTGGAGGACTTGGATAAGAAATGGAAGCGAGTCATTCTGAACACTTCGGTACATTTTCAATCTCTTTTTCTCCCTTTCATATTTCCACAGGCCTTCATGATGTTGACTTCAGGTTCCTGTACATACAGCCTATCACACCATTGGAGCACTGTGAGTGGCTGAATAAGCTGTTAACGGAAGTTTGGCCCAACTATTTTAACCCGAAGCTGTCTATTAGACTCTCAGCCATGGTTGAGGTAAAATCTCCCTGCTTTCTCTTGCTTTACTATGTTTGTGTTTTCATCTTTATTCAATATTGACATTGCTTGTTAGGTCTTGCATATCATAGTTTGACATCAATATTTTTTTCCCAAATTATATCAAGATGTCCCATTCTATTCAACATACACAAGAGACATGCATTTAATGTTGTGATGGACAAACTGATTAACTTTTAACATTCTTTTGTTTGTGTAGAAACGCTTAAAGCTCCGAAAACCAAGACTTATAGTAAGTTACCCACATTATCACATACTCTTTTGGGTCTGTAGAAGCAATGCACTTTCTTCATCACAATCGTTTGTAGAGTAGTTTGAACCAGTGATTGACATTTAGATTTTGGTATATGCATACTGAACCAAAGCAAACCGTCATGTAGGAAAAAGTTGAGCTACAGGAGATTTCACTTGGATCATGCCCTCCTAGCTTGGGACTTCAAGGGATGCGATGGTTAACCTATTGTGATAAGGTCCTATTTTGCTTCACATTTTCACATTTCAGATATGACCAGTATATAAAATTTATTAAAGAATTTTATTTTCCCAGAAGTTTTTTGTACATTGTACATTTTCACCTTTTCTTACGGTCTAGTCACCACACATGTAAGATGATAATAAAGCATCTGTTGGTATTTGACAGCGAGTCCTGCAACTGGGTTTTGATTGGGACACAAATGATATGAGTATTTTGATGCTTGCAAAGATTTCCAGGCCATTTACTGGAACTGCCCGGATTGTGATTAACAGCCTTCATATCAAGGGTGATGTATGTAATGTAACATTCATTGCATTTTCACTTGCAAATGTAGAATTATAATTTAGAGAAAACAAAGTGGCAGAGATATAAAAGCTTGGTTAGGATGTTGATCTTTGAAGCATGTAAAATGACATCTTGTTCTAAAAACTATAAAATTATGGTTTGAGAATAATTTTATCAGACTTAGATATCTCTACATTTGGAGCCACTGATTTTTTCTTTCAGCATTACAGAGGAGCTTTGATCTTTTATTATCATCATCTAATTTTTCATTTTCATTTCGCAGCTTCTCTTGATCCCTATTCTAGATGGTAAGGCGATTTTGTTTTCATTTGTATCAACCCCTGAGGTGAGAATAGGAGTTGCCTTTGGAAGTGGTGGAAGCCAATCACTACCAGCCACTGAGTTACCTGGTGTTTCTTCTTGGCTGGTATGTTTTTTCACTTATTATATTTATACTTTTATAGAAAGTCAGGAGAATTGCATTTATTTACGTTAAATCCCCAAGATGCTTTTATTTTTATAGTGCTCCTGTAAAAGTAAACATTTGATTTAGCTGCAAATCTCTCAGTAACGATTATGCTTGTATATATTGAATCTGATAAAATAATTCTTAGTTAATGCTCAAAAGAGACCTCGATCAAAGAAAAGAAAAAAAGCTGAATACAGATTTCTCCCTGGTTGCAGAGAATTTAATTTGTGGAAGTAATTACAAACAACTAATGAGTCTGTCCTTTCTGGAATAATATTGTTGGAATGATGTCATTTTTCTAGTTGATATGTTTCTGTGAACAGAAGTTGCTTTTCTAATTGTATATTTCCATATTATGCAGGTTAAACTTTTTACAGACACATTGGTGAAAACAATGGTGGAACCTCGGCGCCGTTGTTTCTCTTTACCTGCAGTGAGTTTAAAGAAACATGTTGCTGGAGGCATTGTATACGTGAGAGTAATTTCAGCAAAAAAACTTTCTAGGAGAAGCTTCAGGTTCAGCCCATCTAGGAGGCAACAAAATAGTACAAATGATAGCTATTTAGAGGATAACG
This sequence comes from Bauhinia variegata, assembly GCA_022379115.2. Taxonomy (NCBI): domain Eukaryota; kingdom Viridiplantae; phylum Streptophyta; class Magnoliopsida; order Fabales; family Fabaceae; genus Bauhinia; species Bauhinia variegata. The sequence continues at coordinate 5,396,612 of CM039429.1, read as the reverse complement.
TGAATGACAAGGAACTACAGACATTTGTGGAGGTAGAGCTTGAAGAATTAAGCAGGAGAACAGATGTGAGACTAGGTTCAACTCCAAGATGGGATGCAACCTTTAATATGGTTTTACATGATAGTGCTGGAAGTATTCGTTTCAGCCTTTATGAGTGTCTTCCCAACAGTTTGAAGTATGACAATCTAGGAAGTTGTGAAATCAAGGTACTATCATTGACGTTCTCATTCTGAGCTAGCAACAGATTAGTTAATTACTTGCAACGGGGCAGATGAGTTACCCATAATACTTCATTCCAACAATCAGCCTTTCCTTTTCAGCGTTTATTTCTTTGGAGCAACTTCTTATCTGTTTATAGTGTGTTAAAATTAATGTTTATCCTTTGAGCAGATGAGGTACGTTGAAGATGACTCCACCATATTTTGGGCAATAGGACCTGATTCTGGTGTCATAGCAAAGCATGCCAAGTTTTGTGGAGATGAAGTTGAACTGACTGTTCCATTTGAGGGGGTTAACTCAGCGGAGGTAACACATTAACGGTGAACTCATCAACATGTTCTTGTAGAATGGGATCTTTTATCCATTTTATCCCTTTTCATTTTATTTTGTAGTTGACGGTGAAAATTGTAGTGAAAGAGTGGCAATTTGCTGATGGTTCACGTAGCTTGAACAACCTCCGCATTAACTCTCAGAGATCACTTAATGGGTTATCAAATCTTCTGTCAGGAACTGGAAGGAAACTTAATATAACAGTTGTGGAAGCAAAGGATCTTATAAAGGACAAATCTGGAAAAGTTGACCCATATATGAAATTGCAGTACGGAAAGGTTGGTGACGCTGCATCTCTGACTTCACATGCCATTAATTGTTGAATTAATGTGTCTATGCCACAGTTACTAAAGGTGATCAATATCATGTTCCACCTGATTTTCTGTTTATCATCTCCAGGTTGTCCAGAGAACAAAGACAGCTCATACTGTAAATCCTGTCTGGAATCAGAGGTTTGAATTTGATGAAATTGGAGATGGTGAATACCTAAACGTAAATTGTTTTACTGAAGAAACTTTTGGAGATGAAAACATTGGCAGTGCAAATGTCAGTCTGGAAGGACTAAAAGAGGGGTTGGTCAAGGATGTGTGGATCCCTCTTGAAAAAGTCAGTTCAGGAGAATTAAGACTTAGAATAGAAGCAGTTAGGGTAGATGACCAAGAACGATCAATGGTAAACTTTTCCAGAGATTGTCCTTTCAATTATTTAGTTACAGATACTATATGGTCACAATAGCCATGAGATTTAAATGTATGTATGTGTATAATATATTATCACTTCGTTGCTTACCCGTTGCTTAATTTTCATAACTATGTGTTAATTTAACAAGCTTTGCACATCTGAAATGGGCAGGGCTCAGGCAATGGTTTGGTAGAACTTGTTGTGGTTGAAGCAAAGGATCTAATTGGCGCTGATTTCAGAGGGACAAGTGATCCATATGTGAGGATGCAGTATGGAAACTTGAAGAGAAGGACAAAGGTTAGAAAACAACACTGCTTGTTTCTTTCTAGTCCCAAGAATTAAGTACTATTTTATTTGTACTGTCTTTTCTGGTACTGATATATTGGAATTCAACTGAAATTCAAAAATCCTTGTTTTGTCTGGTTTAAACTTGAAAGGTATTCCACTTTGCAGTATAGATTTCAACAGAGTTTCCTAAAATAATTTGAACCAATTTTGCTGCATGCACATTCATATGCTGCTTTCCCTGCACCCCCGGCTGTAGACAATGTAAGTTGATTGCACTGCAAGTAATGAAGGGCCAGAATATATGTTCGCAAATTTCTGTAATATCATACCATTTTTTTCAAGATAAATCTCCATAGGCGCCTCGTTTATGTTATTCCCATGGTTCGTCTCACAATTACCTGTTTCATCTGCGTGTTCTTCTTGTTATTATACTAGTCTTACAAAGCTTAATCACTTACTACCTCTGGCATTGTGTGGTGGAAGGTTATGCACAAAACTCTTAATCCCAGATGGAACCAGACATTTGAGTTCCCTGAGGATGGCAGCCCCCTGGTACTCTATGTTAAGGACTATAATTCCTTACTTCCCACATCAAGTCTAGGCGAATGCACAGTGGAGTATCGAAGCCTGCCTCCAAACCAGGCAGCTGACAAATGGATACCTCTGCAAGGAGTTAAAAGAGGGGAAATCCATGTCCAAATCACGAGAAAAGTTCCAGAGATGCAAAAGAAACCTAGTCGTCTACATTCTGAACCTTCCTTAAATAAATTGCATCAAATCCCTGGCCAGGTGAGATCATTTTGCATACATTAATTAATTGACTTCTCAGTTTTTTATTCTCACTCTGTTTAAATTGAATTTGTCAGATAAAACAACTCATGGTCAAGTTTCGATCTTTAATAGAAGATGGAAATCTTGAAGGACTCTCTACCACTTTGAGTGAGCTTGAAACTCTCAAGGATACTCAGGAAGAGTATATAAACCAGCTGGAGACTGATCAAATGCTTCTTCTCAGCAAAATAAAGGAACTGGGTGAGGAGATTATTAATTCTTCGCCTTCTCTCAACAGAGAACCCCCAAAAAATTCTTTCCGGAAGCCGCATCGCTCACAGTCCATACATGGATAGATTTTATACAGGTTTCTCAGTCTAGTAAGCTTCTTATAGCTACAGTTCACATATCATTTATAGATGATTCTTTTTTCAAGTTTTGGCACCAGTCATATCCCTTTTCCTTAAGGGGAATGAATATATACATGTATGTTTCATAGAACTTCCACAAAAGAGTGTGGATATTATTAATGTAACTTAATGAATGATTTTTACCTTAGACTAATAGACTCTAGTTTCTTTCTTTACGCATGTTTTTCATTCTCTTCAAGATTGCATTCCAACACATGCTTTTGTTTGGTTTTAACTTTTAATAATATCTAATTTACTGATTCTCTCTTTCTTTAAAATTAAAAGTAATTTTTTTTTAATTAGCATCGCATTGAATAAGAATAAAAATAGTTTAATAATATTAGCTAAATTCTAATGCATTCTCAATTGTTAAATTAAGAATTTTTAAATAGCTGCAGAATGGTATTATTGGACATGTACTCTTCCCCTCATCATTTGCAGCTGAGTTCCAACTTCCCATATGGTATGGATATTCCAACACCAACCACTTTGTAAAATTTGAAACTGTTTATTTTTCTTATGATTTTAGTCTGTAAAAAAGGAAAGAATTTTTTTAAGGAATTGCTTAATGCACTTCTTATCCTTTTTTATGCACCTCTCCAAATTATTTTTAACTTAATTTAATTCTTAAATTCCCATCACTTCTTCCAAACCTATATATATGAAAGAATCTATGCACTCTCCTTTACACACTCCCCTTGCCGATGATTCACACTCTCCCAGTCAGCATCGCTGTTCTTCATCCTCCTTCCCTCCCCTTACACATTCTCCATTGCAAGTCGAAAAGGAAGTTGCCCATCTCTCAGTGAGCCACTCCTCCATCATTGAAGCAACTCTCGTCGGATCCTTTCGGCACTATAGGTATGTGAGCACTCCCCAAAAAAGTTTGATTTCTATTATGGTAGTGGTGTAGCATGTTTGAGCGTTGGGTGCTTTTTTTTTTTTTTTTTCTTTGAAGAATTTTGGATGATTCAAATCTATATCTTTGAAAACCCCCTCAATTTGAATTTATCCATCTAAATTAACTTAACTCAGTTTCATTTTAATATTTACATGGAATTGAGTTAAGCTAATTTAAATGTATAAATTTAAATTGAGAGTTAAACAACTCTATCATTTTTCGATTGATTATGTTTATTTTTATTAATTTAAACCCATTTTCTCTCTATTTTCTAACTACAATCGAAAAAGAAAATTAAAATAATAATAAAAATCACACAATATACTTACTTTTATTATTTTGAAGAGATTAATCAAGAAAAATAGAGAATATGTGAACTTTCGCCTGCACATACGATGAACACAAAAAAGAGTAGAGTGAATCGTAAGAACGAAGGAGTGCATGCATTTGAATTTTAGTGAGGAGTGTTTCTTTTTATAATAAGGGAATTGTTTTGTTTATTTAACAAGAGAGTATTGTTTAAAATCATATAGTTGGAGGAATGTGCGAGAAAAAATTAAAAGTGATTTAAATAATTTTTTTTTTATGAAAGATATTCTCAATTTTTTTTTATTGATCGAAAATTATTAAAATAGCATGATTAAGATTACTAGATCATTTAAATATATTTTTTTTGCCAATAAGAAAAAAAATTGAGATACAAAAATATCTCATTACATTAAAAAAAATAAAATAAAACAACCCAATTTTGTAATTCAGACGCAGGACCCCAAAAATGAAGGAAGAGAGAAATCTTATCGTCTTGCTAAACTGTATCCAAAACCAAATATCCGCTTCAAAGTTCATATCTCAGCTGCAAGTCTGCAACTTTCTCAGTATCCAAACAATGGGTAACAAAATTCAACACTAGTAATCGACAGCAAATGCCACACGCAGAGCTCATTTCATCCAAAATGGCGTTTACCACTGCTAAATTAACAGAATTGCCTCTCAAAACTTCTCTCCCTCTCAGCTCTCACACTTCTACTCTCAACCTCGTCTTCTCTCATCCCAAGTTATCATTTCGTATTCTCAGACCTTTCTATTCTCTCCGAACTACAGAACGCAGCGGCGGCAAGAATCCCAGTGAGAACAGATATTCTTACCCTTGGGACGAAGAAGACCGTAAACCCTCACCGAAATCCAACTCCTCCACTGCTCCTTGGCTCAATAAATGGCCGCCAACGAACCATTCAACCAAATCACCAGACCGGAAAGCCAACAGAAAGGTGGCTGGATTGAACACGGAGGACCAACTTGATCAAGTGGAAACTCGGTATTTTGATAAGGATAGAGGGCAGAATGCGATTGAGAGAATTGTTCTTCGGTTAAGGAATTTAGGATTAGGTTCAGATGAGGACGAGGAGGAAGAGGGGAATGAAGTTGAAGCCCGTGATGCATTGCCAACAGTGATTGGAGAGGAGAGTCTGAGTGATTTGTTAAAGCGAGAGTGGGTTCGACCAGATACCATATTGGCTGAGGATAAGAGCGATGAGATGGTTTTGCCATGGGAGAGAGATGGGGAGAAGGATGAAGCAGAGGAGTTAGATAGGGGACTGAGGAAGAGGAGAGAAAAGGCGCCAACTTTGGCCGAGTTGACACTTGAGGATGAAGAATTGAGGCGATTGAGGAGAATGGGAATGCTTGTCAAAGAGAAGATTAGTGTGCCAAAAGCTGGACTTACACAGGCTGTGCTCGACAAGATTCATGATAAATGGAGGAAGGGGGAAGTCGTGAGGCTCAAGTTTAATGAGGTACTTGCACGGGATATGAAGACGGCTCATGAGATCGTCCAGGTGAGCTTTGTTTGTTTACTGGAATTTCTTTGTTTCTCCCTTTTAATCCTGTTAAGTAGATCAATTGTAGACATTACACCTGCTAAATTGAATTCTTCAGGCTGCTTCTAATTGTTGTTAAACAAATGTCACCCTTTGACATGCATGTGATAACGCAAATAAGTAAAAGTTTTTGATTAACAATTTAATGTGCTTGAATTTCTTGCCTGGGTTTTATTGGTCTTGTTGCTGCAGAATACACATATCCATACTCTGTATGCTGATATCTAAATTTAATGTGTTAGAGAACATATGAACTGACTGCTTGTAGTGTTGGGCAGCGTCGAACAGGAGGGTTAGTTATTTGGAGGTCAGGAAGTGTTATGATGGTGTACCGTGGTAGTAATTATGAAGGACCCTCATCTAGGTGTCAATCCAGTGAAAGAGAAGGCAGTGACCTTTTTTTTCCAGATGTCTCTGCTGGCAATTTGTCAAAATCAAAAGACAGTGATGCAATCCCATCTCTGGAAAAGAGTGAACCAGTTCTGGGGAATTCAGAACAGCTTAAGAACATGACAGAGGAGGAAGCTGAGTACAACAGCTTACTGGATGGTTTGGGGCCTCGTTTTGTTGAATGGTGGGGTACAGGAGTACTTCCTGTTGATGCTGATTTTCTTCCTCCTAAGGTTCCTGGTTATAAAACACCTTTTAGACTTCTTCCTACTGGAATGCGTTCTCGGCTAACAAATTCAGAGTTGACGAATTTACGGAAAGTTTCCAAATCACTTCCTTGCCATTTTGCCTTAGGTATTATTTGTCTACCATATTAGGTTATCATGTTTAATTTTCTGTTTCTGATATATATCTTTTGCTGGGCTTTATAAAGGGAGAAATAGAAATCATCAAGGTTTGGCATGTGCCATTCTTAAGCTCTGGGAGAAAAGCTCAGTTGCAAAGATTGCTGTCAAACGTGGTATCCAGAATACAAACAACAAGATAATGGCTGAGGAGCTAAAGGTTCGTCATGTGCAATTTTCTGTTAAACATTACTTTTGTCAAGCCAATGACGTTGCATTTTGAATGCTGTACTGATTGTTGAAATAAGTACATAATCAGCTGCGAAACTGATGAAATCGAGAGGTAGAATGAGAGAGATTACTTTATTGATAGTACTCTGAAATAAATTTGTTAATGAATATTAAGTTTCGTTTGAAGCATTTTTCTATGGAACCACTTCAGTTTAATTACTTGGTGTTTCATACATTGATCTTATCAACTAGGAAACAATCAAAAGAAAATAATGATAAAAATGGAGATTATAGAATTGAAGAACAAATTCTGCTCTTTCCAGTTTTTTCAAAACCACTATAGAGTAAATGTTTACCTTATCATGAGGGTAAATCTCTATCAGATTTGACATTTATCATCATTAGCCTCCTAGTTGAATCAATGTAATGCTATTGAAGAAAAATTTAATTTGCATAGGCATGCAGTACATTCTTTTGTTACTAATGCAATATTCTAAGAACAGAGAGCAATGCAATAATTATGTTGATCAAAATATAAGTAAACTTGTCTGGTTTTCTTCTGTTGTACAGACATTAACAGGAGGTACCTTGCTCCTAAGAAATAAATATTACATTGTGATATATCGTGGGAAGGACTTTGTCCCAACAAGTGTGGCTGAGGTCTTAGCTGAAAGACAGGAATTGGCAAATCAGGTACAGGATGTGGAAGAGAAGGTGCGAGGTGGATCTATTGATGCAACTCCGTCAGGGGAAGAAGAAGCATCTGTGCAAGCAGGATCATTAGCTGAGTTCTATGAGGCTCAGGCACGCTGGGGAAGGGATATATCTACTGAAGAACGTGAGAAGATGATTGAAGAAGCTTCCAAAGCTAAGAATGCTAGGCTTGTCAGACGAATTGAACATAAACTAGCTATTGTAAGTGTCCACTTATGTTACAAAGATTATATGCTTGAGAAGTACTTGTGTCACATTTAGAGTTAAATTTGTTTGTTGAAATATAAGAATGATAATTTGGACTAACAGACAAATCAGAAGCCTGTTATGTTAACATGATTCAGTCTGGAAATCACCATCAGATTTTTGTTAGTTGTTATGAGAAGCAGAGCTTGTGAGAGGCCTGTGTGATCTTCGTTCTTTCATTTTGATGCAGAATCTTTACTTAAATTCATAAATTTACATACAGTTAATATGATATAGTAGCTATGACTGGGTGATTGTGTTCTATACTGCTACTAGATATTCCTAAACATATCACTTAAAGTTGGTCTCAGTTAAGTGTGCATTTGGAGGAATAGGTGTTGAGGAGTCTACCCTAGTTTGGAGCTTTTGCTTGCTGAAAATACAAGTTCTGTCAGCTTAGATGTTTTCCTTCTCTGAATAGTGTTGTATATGCTTTTTTGCTTGCAACATTTTAAAGTTCAACTTTTTTTCTTTATTTCAACATTGTCTTCTTTTAAAAAATGAAAAATAAGTAGCTGGTTGGACTTAGATGTTTTTAATTTATTTATTTGTCTCCTTTACGATATTTAGTTTTGCTTTACTCATATAAACTACTCTAATTCATGAACAGGCCCAGGCTAAAAAGCTTAGAGCAGAAAAGCTTTTAGCTAAGATAGAAGCATCCATGGTTCCAGCTGGTCCTGATTATGACCAGGAAACAATCACAGATGAGGAACGTGTGATGTTCCGCAAAGTTGGTTTAAGAATGAAACCATACTTAACACTTGGTGGGTAATTATCAATTATATGCAAGATGCTTTATGTATCATTGAAATGCTGATGCACTGTTTATCATAATGCTCCAGGCATACGTGGGGTTTTCGATGGCGTCATTGAGAATATGCATTTGCATTGGAAGTACCGGGAGCTTGTAAAATTGATAACAAAACAAAAGACACTTGCTTTTGTTGAAGAGACAGCAAGGTTACTGGAATTTGAGAGTGGGGGAATACTTGTGGCAATAGAAAGATTACCCAAAGGATTTTGTCTAATTTACTATCGTGGAAAGAATTATAGGCGGCCTATTACTTTGAGGCCTAGAAACCTTCTAACAAAGGCAAAGGCATTAAAGCGTTCAATAGCCATGCAACGCCACGAGGTTCCAGCATATTTACATTATGGTTCTGCTATTTTATACGAACATTTCTAATCTTGTTATCTCTGCTGTATCTTTGAATGCCACATTTTATCTTGTTTGAACCATGCAGGCCCTTAGTCAGCATATTGATGAATTAGAGAAAACTACTGAACAGATGAAGAAAGAACTTGTAAGTTGTTGATTTATTGTACAGCATATGGTTTCCTTTACCTTTAGAAATGAAATTTCTTGGTTGTACTTTGTAAGATATTTCATAACCATCACTTGAAATTATATTTCATAACTGGGATCCCTCTCCACCCTCCCACCCAAGTATCTTGGATGTTGCAAATTTCTTTTTGCATCTTAGAGTCCATATTCATTCTTCATGGTTGAAACCTTTTTGCCTTCTGCGCTGAGATATGTTTTTTTGCTTGAGTGTGCTCTCATTTTGCTGGGTTCACACAACGTAGTCCTAGATGTATGGAAGGGCTTTGCTGCTCTGCCAATTTTTATCTAAAAACTTTAGCCACCCAAATTTCTCCTTTGTTTTTTTGTCTCGTTTTGTTTTCAGATAGAATCACAGAAAGTATTCAATTGATGCACTCTCTGTACCTCCATAGTCTTGTTTCTTTGCCTTTGAATATCATTCTTAACACAACATTACATTGCGGATCTCTTTCAAAGCAGTTTAATTAAAGGCACATTATAAATCAGCTTATGATATTAGTCTGAACCAAGAGTTCTTCTATGAAATATGGCTAGCCTCTGGTTATAGAAAATTTTTGTTTTCCAAGATACATTTATAGAAGCAAAACTGGCCAACCAAACTCTGACCATCTTTGTCATACTTGTGGTCTTGCGGAGTAGGTAAATTGTTTTGTGAATTTGGGTTGCATGCTAGTTTTTCATCATATGTGGGACTGATCATTTATTAAAATTTTGAAGTTCCAAATATTGTTTGGAAGGGAATATCTTCACATCTTACATCTGCATCTCCATGTTTTTCCCAATTTTGACATTGAAATCTTTCTCGTATTTTACCCCGCTCATTTAATTATGATTTTATGTCTATCCTGACATATAACATGTCTGCATCAGTTTTTTCCGAAAGTCTATAGATGAACTAGCTTTTTTTTTTTTTTTTAATTGACAGGGTATGATTGAAGATTGTTGGAGCGGAGAGAACCAGAACCAGATAGATGTTATCTCAGAATTTTCCGAAGTAAGATTCTCTTCCTAGCTTTCTTTTGTAGAGCAGAGCCTTCACCTCATCCTTCCTTTTTTCACTTTTTTTGTGTGCTCTCTCTTAGAAGGTTCTAAAGTAGTTCCCAGATATTTTATTTTTCTTTCTAAATGGTAGTAATCGTATCCTTCTACTTTCCCAAGTTCCTGATGGAAGACTTGAGCGGTAAGTTCTGAATCTAAATAGGGGAAAGCCAATTATGGACTATGAGGTTGTTCATAACATGTAATTTTCCTGAAAGAATGAAAAAGTTTATTAAAAAGAGATGAAAGAAGTACGAAAATCATTACTTGTCTTTCCGGTTATCACTTTATTAAATTGTTATTTGCAGAGTGAGGATGAAAATTCTGATGGCTATGATAATGATGATGATTTCAATGACGATGAATATCTTGACTTGGAAGATGACGAAGATTCCGAGTTTTCAAGCTTTGAAAATGAGGTGAAGACAGGTTGACATATTTGTATGGAAGTTTCTGAAGTTACTGCAGGGTATGTATTTGCCTGTGACCAAGTATTAACTCTGCTATTTGATCACTTCATCAATGAGTTTGTATCAAGGATTCCTTATACTGCATCTTGGATTACGTTGATCTCCTCAATTTTGTAATTCCCATGCCATGCTTAAGCACTGCGATTATCGTGCATTAAATACACAACTTAATAAAATTCTTTTCCCCATTTTGAAGACTGCATCATTTTTTATCACTTTATTTTTACGAGAAATTTGAGTCAGATTCTGTTTGATTAATCATTTCCCTTGTATGCATGTTAATCAAGGCACCCGGTTGCAGCTGCTTGAATGGTTCTCCCCCGTTTGCACAATTTTGTAGGCGAAAACTATTAAGTTTGATCTATTCAAAAGTTTAGAAAGATGTGTCTACATTTCATTTTTTGTTCTACGGCAGCATTTACCTCCCCAATCAACCACTGGTCTCTGGTTTCTCACATGCAGTGCCACTTGATCTTTTAGTGCTCTCTTTCTGAAAAGTACCCTGGATGGTGTGGTCTCAGTCTAGATCATTAAGGACCAACATTCAATTTGCTGTATTGTTAAGTCTGTCTGCCCTCTCTGTAGTCATCTCATTGTAAAATCCTTCCTCCTGTTGTAAAAGTTACATCATGTATGAATAGAGGCAATATAAGGATAAGGATGATTTTCTTCTTGAGGCTTTATAGATTTTTTTTTTTGTCATTGGGATGTTGAAACATTAAATCCTCTTTATTTGATTATATATTTTTCCTTCAATAAAAGCAAGGTAGGTTATGATGTTATTGGTTTACCTCTCTACAGAAACATAAGCCAGGGATGTGCCCAGGTCTTGATTGTTTTATAAGCACTTTGACAAATGTAGACAAGATTAATGTTTGCTTAATTATGGTTTGATTCAACATGACACAAACCAAGGAGCCAAATTGTATTGCAGCTGCCAGTGGGATTTGGTTGAGTTAACATTTTGGCATTGCTCCCAACTTTGCTGCTTGGCAAAATTCTTGGTCTCCTAATTATTTACTGGCAAGAAAAATTGTATTGCGGCTTCCATTTTCGGACTCCAAGCAGCCAATCAAATATCAGTAGATTGCTATTTAAGCATTGGAAGGAGACCTTCAAAGTTCTATTGATCATTTTAAATTAAGATCACATAATAATAAAATACTCTAGTGGATAAGTTAAGATATGATATTATCAAGCTCTTGAAATATCTTGTTATTAACTCATTAGATTCAAGAAATCCGAATATCACATCCCCTTCAAGTAGAGCAAGAGCTTCTTGTCGCCTTGCTAGCAGATGGATCGGTTATTCTATCACTGAAGTTTTAAAAGATTATTTACTCACCACATGCATTTTGAAAGATGATTTGACTTATTCGCATATTTTCAGAACTAAGAGAAATAATGATTTGCTTTTACCTCAATTATTACTCTCTGTATCCAGATTTCAACTTAAGGATTATGAGAATGAAGTGTATCTGGTGATTGTAAATAACAACAATTTCAAGAATACCTCCGCGAATGAACAGATTATTTATATCTGATGCTAAAGTAAACAAAGCAGAATTTAATTCTCAACAAACCAAAATCAACTGAGAATGTTTAATGTTTTGCTGAGGTCAACCAGAGTCTGTGTTCAAGAAAGGCAATTATCCTACTCTTACTGCTGTATGGCAAAAATGTAAAGCCTGATTTTTGTGCTAAGTTCAGAAGGCTCAAGTAATTTGACAAGTGGCTTCCGGTTCTACCATAGTATAGTTTTACCAAGTAAATAAAGTAGTATACTTATAGTTCGTAAAGTAATAAGAGAAAAGAGGAGAATGATTTTCTAAAGAGCAAATACATCAACAGTATAGAAATTATAGACAAGGGGTTCACAAATTTTTTTTTTCACCCTCCTTTAATTCATTTTTGGATCTGTAAGTACCAAATAAAATCATCAGAAATAGTAATAAGATTAGAAATAATAATGGAATGGCTATTCCATTCCGCAGCTTAGTAGTACATGGAATGATAATTAGTTTTAAAGATAATCATTGCCTTTATCAAAAAAAATAAAATTTAGAAAGAAAACAAAATGATGATTCCGAAGAGTACGGAATAAGTAATTTCATCTCGCAATGCTATTATTTAAGTCCGTATAATAAGACTTGGAGTAAAATAACTCTTCCATATTTTTCTACTACCAAACATGAAAATACACATTCCATGAAATTGAGTACCGTGCTCAATACCTTTTTCTTGTTTTTATATGAAAATCTTAAATATCGAATAATTTAATTTGAATTAATTATTTTTGTAGTTGAAACTTGAAATTTTTAATTAAATTAAAATAACCTCTTATCAATTTATCTATATATTGGTGGTAGTTTTCAATTATTTGTTTGAATTTAATTGGAAATTTGTTTTATATATATATATGGGAAAAATATACAAGGGAGAAGACAAAAGAGACGATGAAATTAAGGAGGAGATGAAATTAAGGAAGAGATCAATGGATTGGGAAACTAGTTAGGAGAGAAACCAGGGAAGAGAGACACATATATATATTGATTAATTGACATATGAGATATCATATCACTTCTGATTAGTTTTAGTTTGACATCATATCATCAGGGAATTACATACATGTGCATGCTTTTATATTAATTATAAATAGAGAATATAATTCCGGAATTTAATCTTTGTTTTTGACTTTCCCAGCTAGTATATATTAATTTTCAATATCCACTATATTTTAATCGAAAGAGCAGAGAAGGCTCTTGTGTTGTTAGAAGTTAGCTTTGAATAAAAATCCTGTGATGACTAAAGATATGAGAGAGAGATAGATTTGGTGCTTCTAGAAACCCTAATGTGCAGGCAACAAGTAGATTCGTGGGATTCACAAAGTTCTTGTTAGGATTGAAATTTTGGAAAAGCTTTGAAGATTAACAGATGATTATGCATCATGAAACAGACCCCACTAGAAATGCTTGCCTTAGATACAGTCTTTTGGGTTGGTGACCATTTTAACCACTCATAGTAATAATCTGCCACACATTTTAAACAAACTATATATTATAGTAATTAATGTGATCTTTAATTGATTAATCAATATATATACTTTCTACCAGACACAAAAATAAAATAACATATATATTAAGAAAAAGGTAATAAAGAAAATTTGTTACACAGTCACGATCAACATCTTATTAATTTGTCTCAACAATTTAGATGACAACTTTGGATAACTGTATGTATACATGTATGTGTTCCTGCAATGCTCTGCATGATATATATTGTTATGCATTTTTTAAATTCATCAATTAATGTAACATTATAAAACTTATAGATGAGTATAAAACTATTATAGATTTTTTTTTTTTTGTTTATAGTTTGAATATACATTCTCATCGTATTTGGGACAAGATTAATATATCTTCTAGAGATGGAAAACTATTAAGAATAAATACCAATTTTAAGACTTTAAACTTAAAATGTCCAACACTTTTTTGGATTAAATTTAGCATATACGAATGATATTGTATATGTATATATAATTTATATATAATTTAGTCCATGTTGGCATATTGGACTAACGTGAGGTTGGCAAATTAAGTTTTTGGTGGGTAGAAATGGGTGAAGGTGGTTGGACAGGATCATAGAAAAAGATGGGAATTAATATCCCAAATATGGTGTAACAGAGAATCAACCCCTCTCCCTCTCGTGCACAAATCATTGGCACTGTAGTGTATATGCAATTCTTATTATAAAATAATTTAATTAATCTTCTCTTTCACATCTTATTATAAAATAATAATATAACAGCAAAACGCTCACGTAGAAAGAGCCAAGGGCACAGGTATCATTGGTTTGCCCTAGTAAATATCACAAAACCAAGTGACAATTCTGGAATTTCACCCCATAATTGAAGCTCATTAGTCGTTTACATTATGTAAGAAAAATATGAATGATATTTTTATGGGGTCATCTTTGTCAAAGGGTTAGCTGTGTTGAAAGCAAGATTACAAAGATAATAAATGGAAGCTTGTTGATGAAGAGGTTGAGTTATATATAAAGTAGGGGCCATGAATACCTCATCTTGGTGATGTTGCCAAACTTCCATCGAGCCTCTCTCTTTGCTTCTTGCTAATTAGCTTCAAGCTCAGGTTGGATTCACGATTACCTTCGATGGAGGAAAACTTACCCCCTGGTTTCAGATTCCATCCTACAGATGAAGAGCTCATCACGTTTTATCTGACAAGGAAAGTTTCTGATAATAGTTTCACATCCAAGGCTATAGCAGTGGTTGATCTCAACAAGTCTGAACCTTGGGACCTCCCAGGTAGCTACTTTCTCATTTCATATTATTAATTAGATCATTCCAAAGAAGTGTCTGATATCTAGTTTTTCCTTCTATTAGCAGTACTTTTAAGTACATCGACGAGTTTTATCTAATACTTTTAGGTACATCGACGAGTTTTGTCATGATTTTTGTTTAAAAAGACAAATATTATACGTAATTTCTAAATTTAAAGTTTTGAATTAAAACCTTAGACTTAAAATGTTTTGAGAGTCCAACTATAAAATGAAACCAATATCTTGTTATTTTTCTCACTTACATATACAAACACACTTAAAATTCATAAACAAGATACCAATTCCGACAAATGATTGTTTGCAGCTGTTATATATCTAGGTTCAGGTTCATCTGCAAATTATCAAAATTGAAAGTCTTTGTTTCTTATCCTTCATGTTCCTCCTACAGATACTATATTCGACCCCTTCTACTTTTGCTGCGTGCTAGCTATATCATAAAATTACATAGTTGACCTGATTATTTTAATCTATGCATATATATATATATATATATATATATATATATATATATATAATTTTGCTGTGCAAATCGTTATCTACAATGTCAACTTTTATAAATACTAATATATTTATTTAAAGCTTGGTTTCCCAACAATTATTTTCCTTTTTCAAATATATATATAACTGTTTAGGAATTATTATTCCAATAAATAAAAATGAATAACAGTGATTTTGATGAATCCATATAATATTGGCGGTCATAGGTAAGGCGTCCATGGGAGAGAAGGAATGGTATTTCTTCAGCTTAAGAGATCGGAAGTATCCAACTGGGCTTCGAACAAACCGTGCCACAGAATCAGGGTACTGGAAAACCACAGGGAAAGACAAGGAAATTTTCCGTGCTGGTGTCTTGGTGGGAATGAAGAAAACCCTAGTCTTCTACAAGGGAAGAGCTCCGAGGGGTGAAAAAAGCAATTGGGTCATGCATGAATACAGACTGGAAAACAAGCATTCCTTTAGGCCTTCAAAGGTTAATAGTTAAATCTTTTCCTTTCTTTATAATATGGATGATTGTGGCTCCATTCCATTAAAATATTAGATATGAATTGATCAATGCATTGCATAATCTATTTAATAGTTCATATGAACACTATGAAAATGGATTATTTTACTTTAAAATTCAATAACTTGAAAGAATGATACAAAGAGTTAGTCCACCATGAAAACATGTTAGCAAATACAAAATTTTGATACTCTCTCTATGCATACATGAGTTATTATTTGTCAGATCCTGAGGATTAACCCTAATAGGGTGCCTTTTCCTTTTTGTTCAGGAAGAATGGGTGGTTTGCAGGGTATTCCAGAAGAGTGCAGCAGCAAAAAAGCCACAGCCAACATCATCCTCTCAACCTTCAATGGATTCTCCCTGTGATACAAATTCAATCATCAATGAATTTGGAGACGTAGAGCTGCCAAACCTAAACAGCATTGCAAATTCTTCATCAAGTGGATTCCCTAATAACATTTCAGCACAAACTTACAATAATGTCAACACAAACATGAACTTGAACGTGAATTGGCCATCATCAGGTGCAAGTGATCAGATTCCCCCACCCCATGTTCCATCCCTTCCATGGCCTTCTGCGGGCTTGTTGAGTCCAAATCTTTCAGTGAATTCCTTGCTTCTCAAGGCATTACAGCTTAGGAGTAGTTATCAACAAACAGAAGCAGCTACAGCTACAGCTACAGCTACAGAACATTTTGCCCCATATATTCCACAAGGAGTTTCTTCTCACCTTGGAACTACTGATCTGAATTCAACGTCTAGTCTTACGGCTTCTTCCTCAAAAATTTTAGAATACATGCCACAACAGCAACAGCAGGAGCAACCATTCAATATGGACTCCATTTGGTCATGAGGTTGCTAAGACAAAAATGGATTCAGCGAAGGAAAGAAGTTTTTGAAATCCACTTTCTTTTTCTAAACTCTCTTCTTTTCTCTATCTAAAGCTATTGCTTTTCAAAGTTAAAACATCATGGTAGCACGAGCAAGCTAACATTCCATTGCCATCAACGTTCAACACCACCAAACTGATCCTCGGATAGAGCTAAAGGGGAATTAACCATTTCCAAGTATATATATTGGGAACAATCTTTATGGATCACTTGTGGGGACCAAAAGCTCAAAATCGTTTATGTTGTAGACAATGCTGAATTTATTGTAATTAATGTCTATAGGGAAGTTCTAGATCATTGTTAAAGTTTGCACTCTTCTTCAACCTCAAGTGGGAAAATCCCCCCTAATTAGCCTTCAGGGTGTCATTTTCCAGTTTAACTTATCAAGAAGAAAAAGATCACTTGTTTTTAAAATTAATAAATTCATGATTCAGCATGCATGTGCTATTCCTTTTCTTTTTATGCCTGTTATTTTTTATGCGTGTGATTTTGGATATATATGCACAAAAGAGTAATAGCTTTTTTATTTTTACTTTCAATGTTATTATAAGTCAACTAGGTTTTGTTCCTAATCAATTTGAATGATTTGGTTCTATTATTTCTACATTATTATTATTATTATTTTATCATTGATTGGCAACTGCTAATAAAAATTAGGCAAGACTCTTCTTGTAATGGCCCAAAATTGAATGTACATTGATATTAACAAGGAAACGGATTTGCTACTCTTATATTTTTTATACAAGTATCATATCACATGTTAAAGGTACTGTTAATTACTTTTGAAAAATAAATCAATTAAAGCTACTTATACTTTTAAAATATACTTTTTATGCAGCCTCAATCTATTAATATTGTAAAAGTTCTTTAATAGCTCAATTTAGTTTATTTAACAAATAAGCTGACCTTGTTAGTATGAGTTTAACTATTTTTTTATTGTTGTTGTTTGAGTTTTTTTTTTTTTTTTTTTTCAATTTTCCTTCATAAATAAGGTTGACAAAAATTCCTTAGGGGAGTTATTTTTGCACCACGTTGTTTAATATTCTCACCACCCTCTTAATTTCGGAAATATAGTTCCGGAAGGCTCACAGTGGTGCGAAAATTAATTTTAGGTGGTGCAAAATGTAATCCCCAGTTATTAGAAACAGGCCCAAATTTATCTAACCTTATTTTACGTTGAGCCCAGTTGCCAGTGGAACACCGCTCGTTTGGATCTACGAACCGAGAACACTCAGGTCCTCCTACTCCGTGAAGGTGGGGCAAGCCGAACCGCTGAAGAGTGAAGCTCGCGTCCTCCTTGGTAAATTCCTTCCGCCATAGAAGTTCTTTTACTTTCAGCTGACAATGGCGGGAAAACAATCCTCCGGTGACGGCTTACCCTCTAACCTCACCGGAATGTCCAAGAACCAGCTCTATGACATCATGTCTCAGATGAAGGTATATTGATTTCCCTCTGTATCATCCGCCTATGCCTTTCATCCCCAATTTTCCCTCCTCTCTCGCTCTGCTCTTTTTGTTTAACTGTTCAATTTTCTTCCAATTTTCAACTTAATTTCTCTCCAAAGATGCAATTGCTGACAATTACGTTTCTTCCTATCCCCATTCCTCCGTTGGGGCAAATTTAAAAATAATAATAAAAAAAAATCAGAACCTGATCGAACAGAACCAGCAGCAGGCGAGGCAGATCCTTATCCAGAACCCGTTGCTGACTAAAGCTCTTTTCCAGGTTTTTGTTTTGTCCCCCTTACTTTTGTTAAACTTCATATGTGGCTCTTGTGTCTCTATTTTCCTCTTCATGCTTGCAAAATTGTGAACTTTTTTTTTTTTTTTCTGATTTCCGTTTGCTGTTTTCAGAACTCACTTCGTGGAATTAGGCTTTAAGTGTTTGTTACACTTTCTGGATAATGAACTAAATAGTCTAATAGATATAAGGATAATTATTTTCTAGTCATATGAGCAATGTTTCGCGCACAATTATGCACACTTGCTTCATTGATATCCTCACCATAAAACCCTACACTAAACTTATAAGGTATGGTCAGGTTTTGTGATCTATACACTAGCTTCTTGTGGCTCTGAGTCTTTAACATCATTCTTCAATTATGTCATGTAATCTGGTTTCCACTCATTGTTAATGGGCATCATCTCAAAAATCCTAAATTTCTAATTAGGTTTCATTCTACACCTTTGAAGTGTTGAAAGCAATCGTTCAGAAAATCAGGCACTTGTGGTAGAAAATTATTCTCAAAATTCTTAAAAATTCCCGCAGACCTGATCCTAGTTCTGCTATTGATAGCTGTCATTCATGTTACTATGCTTTCTACCTGCAGCCTATTTGCAACTGCAGGAAATAGACCTCTGTGCTTGAAAGATACTTCCTACCATTTAGTCACTAGAATGGAGATTTAATGCAATAAAAATGGATGAATAACAATATAAAATTGAAGAATTTTGGAATTTAGATTGGCATTTCTTATATAGGAAGTAGTGGTATAAAATTACCCTACCATTCAATGTTCCCTATAATGGATGATTGATACGATAAAAATGGATTAGTAACAATATCAATTAAAAAACTGAAGAATTTCATTATATTTGAAGAGTGCTATCACTTTTACCAAGAGTCTGATGTTCAAGTTAAAAATGTGATGGTGTTGATAATCTAAAGAATATTATATGTTATATGTGGAAAGTGCTATATTTTATTAGGGAGAAGAAGAGAGGGAGGGGTAGATTCTTAGTGTTCTCATGATGTAAGTTTAGTTTCAATTGCAAAACTGTTGAGGGTATTCTTCATCCAACCTAGTTTTGTCTACTTCCTTCTGACACATGGTTTTATTTTCAAAGGCTGATTTAACTTTTCCCAAGTGTGATTTCTTGAAAAGAGTGTTTGCATTGCCTCTATTCCTTTTCTTTATAATAGCAGCATAATTGCTTAATGTCATGACTTAGGCTATAACCATGTTTCCCCCCCTTCTGGTTTAATCAGGCACAAATTATGCTTGGAATGGTGCAGCCCCCTCAAGCGGTATACTTCTGACTTTATTTAAATCTTATCTACACAACTTACTAAAGTTGGATATGTGTATATGATGAGAATGTTTTTGTTTCCAGGTTCCAAAAATTCAGCCACCGGTCTCTCAGAGCACTCAGCAGTCGGTACAGCCAATGCAGCAGTCAAACATTCAGCCTGCTCCATTATTGCCAGCACAAG
This sequence comes from Bauhinia variegata, assembly GCA_022379115.2. Lineage (NCBI taxonomy): Eukaryota > Viridiplantae > Streptophyta > Magnoliopsida > Fabales > Fabaceae > Bauhinia > Bauhinia variegata. Next base: position 5,376,885 of record CM039429.1, on the reverse strand, counting down.
GTGGTGTACAGGATCAACCAAGTATATCTCAAACCCAAATTCCTCCAAGGAGACACCTAAACCAACCCCCTGCACCTATGTCATCTAGTGTTGTACCTCCGGTGAGTCATCAATCTCAGCCCATGCCAGCACATTCTTTGCAGACTCCACAACAGCCTAAAGGACACCTTACTGCCCAAATGGCCCCAACGTCTCTTCCACAGTCATCACAACTTCCAAGTGTACCACCACCTTCTCTTCATTCATCTTCACAGCCACTTCACCAAACCCAAATGCCAACCGCATCTGCTCAGTTACAGCAACCTCTGCAGGCTCCTGGATTTCCGCATATGCCACTGCAACCACCATTGCCACCACAGGTCAGACCATCTTCAGCACCAGCCTTCCATCACCAGTACCCCCCACAAATGGGTACCAATTTGGGTTTTCAACATGGTGGTGCTCCTCATAATCTTCCACAATCTATGTTTCACGTAAGCTTAATGTTTCATTAGAGATTATGACTGCAATAGTTTGTTACATTGTAAGAAAATCTCATTCTTAACGAATTGTTCAGCCAGGTACTAAAACTCCAGCAAGTGCTGGACCTGCATTTCCACAGGGGCAGACACCACTTCCTAGTCAACCACCAACTCAGTCATCGTACCAAGTATGCCTGCTTCATTTGTTGGTTAACTTGAATTCTTATAAGGATTATTAGGCTTGATGATACCTGAATTCTTTGCTTTGTGAGGCTTTTTCTATGACCATTATCATTATTAAAGGTTAGGCTATCCATTACGGTGAATAACACTGCTAAAAACAAAGTTGGTTGGTAAACAAACTTGCATTTAGTAACAGTTTTGGCTTTATAGCAAAATTTTATTTTTGAGACAAATGAGCTGAAAACAATAAAAATGGTGGTTAGGAATGGTATTTTCTAAGATAATTTGGAACAGTTTCAGTGTTTTGACAAAATTTAGGGTTAGTGGAAGAGGTTTGGCGACTCTTTGGTAAGCTACACTGAGGTTTTTTGGCAACATATGTAGATTTTTTTTTTTTTTTTTTTCTGCATATAACTAGACAAAAAGTTCCCAGCAATTTTTTTAAGAATCTTCAAAGAGGACTCTACCTTATTGTTGCTTCGTTTGAATTTCATAATTGTGGTATTCATGTCAGTTTCAGTTTTGCTAGTTAACTCTTAAGCGGGAAAACCAATTGTAGTGGGTTTTACATATTTGTCGATCATGAGAATGTGTAGCTAATCCCTTTACATATTTGTCGGTGTTTTATATTCCAAGTGATGTTTGTTTGTCAGGTTGGGGGTTTGCAAGCCGGAAGTGCAATGCAAGTTGAGAGAGGATCTTCGTGGATGCCAGGTCCCCCCGAAAACGTAACGCAGCATTCTGGTCCTGCGGGACCGCCATCATTAATTCCTGGTCCATTGGGCACTGGCAATCAGGCTCCTAGGGCTGCAGCGGTAATTTTTGCTAACACACCTAATTTATACGATTGCTTCTGCAATATGTTAGTTTTATCTTTTCTTTGTACATCTTGTAGTTGTCACCGGAAATGGAGAAAGCACTGCTTCAGCAAGTCATGAGCATTACACCAGAGCAGATAAATCTCCTGCCTCCGGATCAAAGGAATCAAGTGCTGCAGCTGCAACAGATATTGCGCCAATGAAAGAACTGTTTCCTAAGGAAGCTGGGCGAACTTTCCTTCCAATTTAACCATTTTTCTTGGCGTACAAATTCTAGTATCTGCAGCACACCAATTGGCTGCAATGAAGGCATTTATACAAGCTGAGACAGAAGTCATATTGTGATTAATTGGACCATATTTTCTGTTCTTCAGTATCGCTTGTAATTGTTGAGTCAGTTTTTGGAGCTTTTTGTATTTTAGTTTGACGTAGTGGCAGTTTGGTGGTTCAGTATTCCCTTGGGGATGTAAACAAGTGGATTTCTATGTAATGATATTTTCCTCATTTGTGGTAGCAGATCACTTCTCTTATTGGCAAAACATTAGAACACGGTGTCGTTCTGCTTCTGTTTATTATTCTGTACAGCTAATACTGTAATTTCGTAGTATTATTTTTAGTTTTTAACAAGTATTAAATTCATGAGACACGGTTAAAATAAAAAGTGGGATAAATCGCATCACATGTTAAATTACCGATTAAAGTTAGATTATCAGGTTTCAATTCTGAAGATATCCTACAAAAAAGAGAAACAAAGATGGAAGAGAAGTTGTTTATAGTCGTGGCAATGATAAGTTAAAAGTTCATACTAGAGTCACCAGGTGAACAGTGGGTATTTATAGAAGTTTTTGGTAACAAGTTGGTAAATAAGTGACTGTTCAGTACAGTGAGTCAATTCGTAATTTTAGCCCAATGCCTATACATAACATAAAAGAAAATGATTCTAAATATTTGCATAAACATCTTTAATAAAGAAGAATTAACATATGAATTTAAAACTAATTAAATATGATTTATGGAAAGAGAATGAAATACCTCATACTGACAAAAAAAAAAAAAAAAAAGAGCCTAAGCTTAACTTAGGAAGGAATATAGGTGGGAATGCCCTAGTAACATATCAACAATAGAATAGTAAAGCTTATTTTAAGAGAGAAGCCGCAGTTGTCCAATCTTGCATACTTTTAATGAAGGAAGGCATGACAGGTTTACCCTTGTCTATTGCTTCTTGAGGAGGGTAAAGTTAACCATTTAAGGACATATTGGAGATTAACTTGGCCTAAAATATTTTGTACAATGCTGACCCACAAAGGATAGATGTCACTAAAGCAATCCGAAACCCCACTTTTTTTGGGAGTTGCTTTGCTTAGTGGTAGAGTCCTATGAACTATGAAGTTCATCTTTGGAGGAACCACCAAGAAAATGCTATGTTCCAAAGAAGCTTTTGTTAGAATCTTGTACAATGCCTCTAGCTCTTTCCAGCTCTTTTTACTCTTTCTCTTCTCCTCTTCCATTTTGCTCTTCAAGTTCTTTTAACTTTGTTGGCAGCTACCCCATAATCCAAAGGTCTCTCCTATTCTCTATCTGAAAACAAAGTTCCATATGCACAGGCACATTAATTGAATGCTTCTGATTTCTCACTCGATTAATAATGCAGGGATCAAGAACATGAGTATGTTTTTCCTAATGATGAAGAAGAAGCAACAGAAGAAGAGATATATGCTCATGTTGAGGCTGCTGATGAGAGAGATGATCTTGGTGGCAGACATCATTTGTGGTGGAGAAACCCTTTTGTTTCTGCACAAGAAAGAGTCTCAAAGGACTCAATCTTTCTCTGAAGAGTTCATAAGCCCCCAAGAGAGCCTAATTGAAGACTCAAGTAAATTGTGCCTCTGAGACTGTGTCAGATCACAACTCACCTATAGGTTCAGATTTTGAAATTGAAAGTTACTATGCGGTTGAAGGAGAATTTGCAGCAAGAGATTGTGATTCTCTCCCAGATTGTGTCCCAGTTGAAAGCAGGACCATAGTGAATCTATGCAAAAGCGACTTAGCACACAATGACAAAACCTATAATAGTATTTTACATCATATAATTATTGTATTAAGACATGTATTTCATGTAATCAATGTAGTCACTGAAATGACATATTATGAGCTATTGGTTAGATATGTCACATTAGCGACTACACTTACTGCCTCATTTTTTAGCTACAATAAATCCGGTTTCTTGTATTATTGTTTAGTTAGTTACATTGTTCACATGCAACGCTAGTTACATTGTTCACTTTTGTGGAGAAGATCATGTTGTTGATGGAATCATTGAAAATAAGAAGCTGCAGCAGGAGGGAAAGCTGAGAGGGAATGAGAGATTCTTTGTTTTCACGCCAAACAGCCGGTTGGAGACTAACAAGTTGATTGTTGAAGAGAAGGATGATGATGATAAAGAACTATATCGTGATTCATGCACTGTTGGGTCTAATCTAAGAGCTCCTCTGAATGGAGGAGCTCCATTACGGATTCTGGTACTGAAGACCCATTTTCTTCTTCCTCAAGAAGAAGCTGCCCCAAGTTGGAGTCATTCACAATGTTCCAAAAATATGATGAAGAAATGACATTCCTAGACAGACTCAGTGCCCAAAAACTTCAAGAAACTGGTAATTAAAATTCTTTTGATGATCATTTTTTCACACACATATAGTGAATTTCAGAGTTTTTAAGACAGATATCTTCAAGATCAATTTCAGAGGGCATTGTGTACAAGTTTTCAAGTGTGAATAAAAAACCAGCTGAAGTCAGAATCCATATGATGAACTGGAGGCTGCATATGTGGCACAAATTTACTTGACATGGGAGGCTCTTAATTGGAACTACAAGAATTTTCAATCCAAGAAATCTCTGGGCCGCGTTGTTGATGATGGTTATCCTGCCACCATTGGACAGCAATTCCAGCAGTTTCAAGTTTTGTTGCAGAGATACACAGAGAATGAGCCTTATGAGCATGGCAGGAGACCTGAGGTCTATGCTAGAATGAGGCTTTTGGCTCCAAAGTTGCTCTCAGTGCCAGAATACCGAGGTAACATAAAAGCACTTTCACTCCTTTCATTTGCATTTAACTGGATTTCTTGTCAAACCTTAAAGCTTTAATTTAAGAACAGTCTTTAGAATTAAGCAACAGCCGGCATTTGAGTTGTTGCAAAGTGAAGTGCAACTTGAATTTGATTAATTAGTTTTTGGGTAATATTTAAGTGTCTTCTACAGATCCTCACAATATTTTTTTTTTTTAAAAAAAATAAAAATCTAAGCACATGTCATGATATGTCGTTGGAATAATTAAGTTAAGGGTGCGAATTATTTAAAAATAACGAGTTGCCTTAGAGATGATGAAATGCATAGTCATCGCCATGCAGTTCTTAGATTCTTGGACTTAATTTTAATCAGAAAATTGATTTTTTCTTCTTTTTTTTTCTGATTTTTTAACAATTAATAATTACTTTTTTTCTCTTAATTGTTGCTTTTACTTTTGGCGGGTCGGTGGTAGGAGAACATAATCACACACACCCCCTATCTTAAGAGGAATTGCGGGATCCACACTGTCCTCTGTTCCCCATGTCCACTAATAAATCATTATTTTTCTTACGCATCCACAATTAATGATCATTTTTATAATCAATGATTTTAAATTCAGTGTTTTTCATAAATTATTTAGGGCTTGTATTTTTCTTTCCTGTTTCTATTTTTAAAATGTGTTTTTCTTTTTAGATTTTTATTTTGCTGAAAACATTTTTGTTAAAATTTTTTTGTTTATAGTTTTTAAACCCCTAAATCCTACAAACTCTAAAAAATATCATTAGGATTTGGTTAATTTATTTTTAAAAAAAATTGACCATTGGCACACAGTAATTAAAGTCCCAAATCCACTGAATGTGACGAGTGACTTTCTCTTTAAAGTTAAAGAATCAAATTCAAGATAAGGGGAATTAGAGGGGTGTGATCTCCATTTCCCCAAGAGAATCTGCCATTGCCAAAAATTCAAAGTATTTTCTACTTTCCAAATCCATTTCCCTAATTTAAAATTCTTGATAATTTTAAAATGGTCTTATATTGATTTTTTTCAATATAAAAAAAAAAATTACCGTTTTTCATTGCATTTGAAGTTTCAGTGTTTGGACTTAGAAGTTTGAAAGGGAATTATTTGGTTTGATCTATAATTGTTGTCAACCAAAATGCATATACTATGTAATAATTTTTTTATGTAAAATAAGAAAAATATCCATGTTTTTAAATAGATTGATTTAAATTATGATTATTTTTATTTATATTAAAAATTTATTATTTATTTATATTTAAAATATATTTTAATTTCTCTCTTTTTTTGCAACATGAGAATGGACGATACTCGTACTCTTCCCATTACTTAAGAGGCTATTAAATGTAAATCAATAAAAAAAAAAAAAAGAGCTCAAAAAAAATTCCAAGATAAGATGCAACCATACAACTCCTATTTTTTACTTAGTTTTACTTTTTTTTTTAATTCAAGGAAAAGGAAAAAAAAAAGAAAAAAGAAAAGAGAAAAGGAACAAGATATGAGCCTTTTATTACTTCTAGAACTAGAAAGATTTTATACTTTTAGTTTTTATAATTTTAGATCAAATTTAAAAAATTTCTTATAATTTATAATATTAAAAAATAATTCTTACAATTTATAAACATTCATAAATTAATCTTTTTAATTTTTAAAGTTTAAATGTTGAGAATTAATCATTATAATTACAAATATTTATTATTAAATGAGGATTATTTATAAATATTTGTAGAGTTTAAAAATAATTTTTAATAGAATTTAAATTATAAGAATTATTTAAAATTTTTCTTTTTTTCTTTTTTGCAACAAATTTGTAAATGATTGCTTTTTTAGTCATAAATAAATAAATGTATCTAAATCTCCAATTATCCACAGAGTCAAAAAAAAAAAGGTTTGCTCGTTTTCGGAATCACGAGAGGAAAGAAAACGAACCCATGGGTAAAATAGAGATTTCACATTTAATTTAGAATCAGACATGACAGCGACCACCGTGTGGTGTGGATCAGATCGTTTCTCTTGGTCTGCTTCAGCGAATAAAGGTGACCTCAGAGCATTCAATATTCCACTCCCACCTTCCCCCAGAATCCGAGGCTAAAGGTTAATGCAACGGTCAAAAATTGCGACCTCACATCATGATCAGTGCACCTGAATGCATCTTAGAATAATTCAGCTTTGGGCATCACTCTCTTCTCTCGCTGCCTATGAATACCCAGCAAACCGATTAGGTACCTCTCTCTCGTCCTCCCTCCCTCTTTGTGGTACACCCAGATTTTTCTCGGTCTTCCATTTTCTTCATCCTCTCCTGTCTCTCTCCTCACAGAGGAGGCAGCTCAGGTACCTTCTTCATCTGATACCTCTCTCTTCTCTGCGTTTCTGTTTCATCTGGGCAACTAGCTATTTCGTAAACTTCTCTTTTGGCTAAGATCTGGAAACTTATTCCAGGTGTTTGAATTTATTTCTCTGTGGGCTTATCTCTATGCGCATGCGCTTCTTAAGTTTTCAAGTTACACGGCTTTGTGTGGGTTTTTCTGGTTGCCGTCAAACTACGACAAAAATGAGATTCTTTTTTCTCGGTTTACCCTAAAACAAAAAAAAAGTTAATTTTGGGTCGTGAGAGAGTAGGGCTATAGGGCTTATGTTTCTCGATCGATTTCCTCAAATTTTCTGTGCTACCAATTGGGTTGTATAGCGATTTATGCTAATTTGTCGTTGCAGGCGTGCCTTTTCAAGATCTCTGGTCTCCAAGAGTGTGAGAGAGAAAAGATGAATCACTGTGGGTACCAGCAAAACGCCTTTGCCAGCTGCGAGATGGGGATGGAATCGATGGTTTGCCCTAAACCTCGTCGTTTGGGTCTGTTCAACCACTCCTCCATCAACGACAATATCAGACCCTTCAGATGGCCCATCAAGTAATTCCTTGTTTCTTTTGTTCCCATCTTTAGTTGATTTTTTATTTCTTAATAAATATTTCTCTAAAAAATTCTGACTTTCTCTTTTGTTTCCACAAAATTCAGCTACCAATCGGAGATCGAAGATTCAGGGGTTGGGGAAGAGCTTCTGGACATCATTCGCCCCAAGGTTCTTTTTCCCTCCCAGTTCCATGTTTCTATGCTTTTTGTCCCCTATTATTTTCCCTGGAAAGAAACAGACTCCTTTGGAAATGATTACATCTTTATCGTTATGTTGTCTTTTTACAGGAAAGTTATGCAGGAAGATCAGGGAACCAAGTGGCTTCGTCTCCACCATTTTTCTGTGGATCTCCACCTAGTAGGGCTTCAAACCCTGTAATCCAAGATGAGCAATTTGGAAATGGGAATTTTAGTCCATTTTCTGTGGTGCCCTCTTCGCCATCCCCTTCAGCTCGAGGTTGTGTTTCAATGAAATTTGGGCAGAAACCAGCTGCAGTGAGGATCGAAGGTTTTGATTGCCTGAGCAGAGATAGACGCAACCGCAGCATTTCTGCTGTTGCATAAACAACCAACCAACCAAGTGCCTTATGCTAGGAAGCAGAGAAAAAGAAAGTAGAATTTAGCAGAATCACCAAAGTTGAAAGAAGAGGAGATTTTGGGAGAGAGGAACTGTTAATTTAACCTTGTTTAGTGTATTATATGTATATAAATGGGAGTTGTTTTTCATGAATCATGTATAATTGAGGTGATGAGAAATTTTTTTTGTTTTCCTTTTTAAGAATAAAAAGAGGAAAAGGAAAGAGAGAAGAGTCTTCTTTCTTGTCTCTTGATAGGTTCATTACTCTCGGCGAGATTGAAACTCTAAAGAGAATGTCATGTAACTGTTATGTGGTTGTCACTCAGATCCTCCATTTGTAATTTTAATTTGGAGGAAATTGAGAATTGATCTCTCTAATTTTGTAAGTATATTTCTTTTTTGTGGGTACCCCTTTTGAATAGTGTTGCTTATTGATTATCGGAAAGAGATATTGTTAATACAATCAAGTATACTATTTGAACACTCAAGCTCAAAGATTGTTGCTTGTTTAAACATTAAAAAAAGAAAACTTGTCCAGGAGAATCTTAGGAAGCTTCAAAGTGCTTTTGGTGGTCATATTTGGAGGGCTCGGCAGATTTGTTGTTTTAAAATGATTGTGATGTTGGGGTAGGGATTTGATTAGTATTAGTATTAGTATTAGTATATATATGTAGATGTTGATGTTGATGTTGATGTGAAAACCGAAGGGGAAGGGGGGATAATTATGGAACGAATGGTCCAAGGGAGTGGGGATGACCAGGAGATGACAAGGAAGGAGGCATGGGATGTGGATATCTATAAGGCAATTGGCAAGGGTCTTGTTTGTTTGCTGAATATAGTGGTACCATTTGCACTTTCATTTTTTTAGAAGGTTATGAAACATAATATTGTTATTTGAGAAAGAACACATTGAAATGTTAAGATTTTTTAATTTTACAAAATAGAATAGAATTTTGATTGGCTTAGTTGCAATCTAGTAGCGAAGGCGGCCGCCGCAGGCTGGAGAGAAACTTAACCTAAGCTGTGGCTTTAACTTGACAAGATGTCTCTCTCTGTTTGGTTAGTGGCTGTGAGAGTCAGAGTTGAGACTTTAGACACGTCATTGGGGCCAGCACAGCTCACTTGCTAACCTCAACCTGTCTCTTTGTTTCCTCAATCTTATATATAATGGAGATTAGATATATCTACATTTATATTTACATACTTACTTTTATATTTTTTATTTTTTTTATCTTTACAACATAATTAAAAAAAAAAATTAGTTGTGCAAGTCAACTTTCCCTACATATTGTAGGATATCTCTTATGCATACCCATTTAACATAACATAATGCTCTACTGTTCCAAAACTGTACTATACACTATACAACACTATAAGGGGAAAAAAAAATGATTTTGATGTTAAAGCATTGTTAGGTTGTCTACATAAGTAACGTTTTTCATGTGCCAATTATGGCAACTGAGTTACAGCAAGACAAATCTTTTTATTAAAAAATTATCTTTTATTTGTAAGGCGAGAGTAATAGCTAGTAAGATTCCAAAATCGCCACCAAAGAGCAATTGATCGCCACTTTCATTGTTTTAGTGGTTACTAATTTTTTTTCTTTGGTTACTAATTAATTTATTATTAATTAATTAAAAATTTTAAATAAAGATAAAAAATTTTAAAAATATTTTTTATGTATATATAAATTTAAATTTAAATTAACGTATTTAAACAGTTTTAATTCTTTATCACTAAAATCTTTTAAAATCATGTTGGCCATTAAGCATGCCGCCAAAATGAAAAAATCCCTTTAATTTAGCTCTCCTTTTTTAAGTTACATATATCTTTGTCGAAGATAAAATGATGTCAAGCGAGAAATTTAGACACCCAACGATTTTCACTGAGGAGATAATTTAGGTTCATTCATTATTTTCAACCTGATACATCCTTATCTTGCTCATATGAATTTATCACCAAGGCTTTGAAGTCATTTTTTAGAGTATAAACCCAAAAGGCTCGAAATAATAAATAATAAATTATTTTAAAAAAAAATAAAAATAAATTTATTATTATTATAATTTAACATAAGTTAAAAAGGAGATATAAGATATAAAAAATTATTTATTCATTTCATGAATTCTTTTCTCAGTCCTCCATTTTTGGAGGGCCATTCAATTTTACCTCAAAATTTCTCTCTCTTCCAAGCCTCTTCAACCAATTTTTTTCTTTTACATGAAAAAAAATCAAAGTTTAACCTCATAAATATTATCCAAACTTCTCCCCATTAGTCCACACCTAATGACTTCAACCAAACCTTATATCCATTACAAGGGACCAGGGAAATGAGAAAATATTGTAAATTTTTTCTTGGTCATTCAATCTTTTTGTTGAATAAATAAACAAATATTAACAAAACTAGATATAATTGGTAAATAATCGTGTCTTTAAATTTTTTGTGACAATGATTCGATTCTTGATGATGTATATAAAAATGACTTTGTTAGGAGAGACTGTATCCACTTAAGCAATATCTCTGCCTCGAAAGAATTAATCTTTGATTGTCAGCCGAAAAATACCTACGATGCAAACAAAAAAAATTAAATTAATGACTTCAACGTAGATTTAAGATGCACAAATGGCATTTCGTAAGAGAACACATTTCACTAAAAAGGGGGAAAGAAGATATTTACATGTACTATATATTGTACGTGCGTGCAGATGGAAAGAATTTATAAATACATTGTAACTGCCGCTTCCAATTAACTTTACTGCCACCGTCTTGAAGTTGAAGCTGGAGATTTTAGCTGGTTAGTACTTTCGGATCTTTGAATGTCTGAAAGGAAATATGTGAAGTAAAGAAACATGAGCAGAATTGACAAGAAAATAAAAGAGCCTAATGGCCAGGTGGAAACCTCAGTGTTTACTTACTTGATGACATCTTTGCTGAATCCTTTGCCAATGAAACCGTGGCAGATCGTGGTTGTTTCTTTACAGTTCGAGTAGTTTTGGAAACTGATTTGGGTCTGCACAGAACACAATTGGAATTCAAAATGAATCACCATCACAAGAATTTCAAAATGAATTCAGATAGCCTTTAGTAAACAAGTCTTAGAGTTGTCAAAAGATGTCTATGGAGGCCATATTCAATGAAGCTACTTCTCTTTACAGAGGATTTGGGTACTCCAAGTTAGGTTGAACCAGAAATTGTGAGTTAAAAGACTTAGTAATAAGTTTATACTCTACAAATACCGTGGTCAAATACCAAAAAGAAAAAGACTGAAGAGGAAATCAACAACAATTCCTCTTTAATGCGAATCTGAAAAATATGAAGTACTATACTCACTTCTCTATGCTATCTGATGATTTCCCGAGTTCATCATTTTGGTGTTTAGGGTCCACTGGTTGTGGGACATCAGCTTTGGAGTGCTTATTACTTCCACATGATGAATCTTTTGGAATGGTATGTCCACGCCTCAGTGAAGTTTTTGCACGTTTCTCAGGATTGACACCTTTTAGATCTCTAAGTAATTGTGGCCCCTCAATTTTCTCATCCTTTTCTAAAATGGTGTCCTTGAGAGAAGCTACCTGCAAAGCCATTAGGTCAGGCAGAAGAACGAAACGAAGTAATCTAGTAAACCAGAAGATTTCCCATCATATCTCTATGATGGACAATGCACAGATTTTATTGTAAAACAATGTCGGAAGCATATATAAGATCAACATATTATTCTTTTGTAGACTTCGATGTTCTATTTGCAAAGCATAAAATAAAATGACTAAAAGGGTAGACATAAAGTTAAGGACCTGCTCCATTAGTTCTCTAACATCTCTGGCCTCTTTGTTACTTCGTGCAGCTCCTAACTCAACTCCAGATACCCTCTCAGCAAACTTTAAAGTACTCAGAGATTCAGAAAATGAAGTTGCATCTGGATTAAGTTGGACAAACATGAGGGTCTTTGCTTGACCACCTGCAAGGTAAAATCAAAGACAACATATATATAATGTCTGTTAGAATTAAATTTTACAGAAAAAGTAAGGAGATGGCACAAAAAATCTAGTAACCATGAAGCAATTTCAAGGCTTATTTACTTATTTTTACTTTTAATTTTTTGTTGTTTCTAACTTGGATTGCAAGGCATATTGATATGAAGAAAATGATGAACAAAGATATACCAAGAGAGCTTTGCAGGAGTTGAGTAAGCTTGCTGTTTCTATATGGTACATGGGAGCTCTTTTGAGCAAGGGCAAAAATCACATCTCCAAGGGCAGATAGCGATTTATTTATGTGTTGTGCTTCTCTAAGCCTACCCCCAGTTACTTCAGAACGATCTACCCTTTCACTTCCAGCCAAATCTACCAAATGAAGATTACCATGCAGAGAAGAGCCAGACCTCAAATCTGTTCCACGAACATGGATAGAGACCACGCTGCGAATGCAGATTTATTGAGTGTCAACATACCAGGAAATTCACAACGTTGAAATGTCAAAAAAAGGAGAAATTTCTTAGGTACTGCTAGGGTACTACATCACTAGACACAAATAGTTAGTTTTATTAGGAGGACCTGCATAAAAAAATCCAATCAAACCATCAATTTGTGTCTGTGGGGTGTGTCCTCTAAGAATACACAAGAATTTTTCCTTCGAAATGAGAAAGACTTATAACCTGTGAGAGCGGCTACTTCTTTCATTCATAGCAGTGGCACCCATAGCTCTATTTTTTAGCCCTATTTCCATGAGCTCCATCACATCTGAAGTTGACTTGACAGGGAACATGCTAGCATCAGGTACAGCTAATCCCTTGGACTGAGAGTGATTCGTTATCCCAAGTGTGTGCAAATCAAGGAAACAACAGAAGTAAACTTCACATACTCCATTCAAGAGATTAAAAAATGAGCACAAAAGCAAGAAGGAAGTCTGTGTAAAGAATTAATTTTCCATAATTCATTAAAAAGGATATTTTTTTGGACAACCATCGGTTGATAACAAATCATGCACTTGTTCGTTGTATATTTCAACCATCTGAACCCAAATCTCATACGTCAAGGAGCTTGCCCTACTGCTAGAAATGCCGAAGAGGTCATTTAGAGCTCGATAATTAACCCCAAAACTCTCTGTTGTTGCTCCATTTGGACCACACTGAAAAAAACTGGAAATCTCTAGAATGAGAAATTCCTTTAGTTAGCATTAAGTATGGTATAAAATCAATATGTAAAGAGGGTTCCCACCATTGTATAAGTTTTCCCTGAACCAGTTTGACCATAAGCAAATATACACACATTATATCCATCAAGTACTGATCTTATGAAGTCCTTGATGTCATTGTATACATCCACTGCATTATTAAGAGGAGTGGCATAAGTAAAACATCACTATGTCAACATTGATTGTAATCTTAATAATGACAAGTATATAGAAATAGACCTTGAGTTGCAGTAGGGCCAAAGATCTTATTAAACTTAAATGACCGAAGACCATCTCTCCCTTGCTTAGAGGGATTTGCTACAACCAACTCATCTTCGCCTATATGATCTACAATAGACTGTTTTTCATTTTGTCCAGAAATAAATGGTCTGATTCGACAATATACTCTGATGTTTCCTGTAACACCAAAACAGTTGTGTGTGAATTCAGAACACACTCACATTAATAGTTTAGCAGACACTAGAGAGAAATAGGTATTGCAACCTTTTAATTCTTGAACTTCATTGAACAGTCTTCGATTTTCAGCAAGAACAGCATGATATTTTTCAGCTGAATCAGCTAATGTTTTAAGATTTAAACCTGAATAAAGAACAATTAAATTAATATATCCTGCCAGTTAAAAAACGAAAATTACAATGACATTCTAATAACAAGTCCTACCTAATTTATTGCATTCCTCTGAGTAGATGCTTTGCTCTTTCATAATATCTTGCTTAATGGATCCCCACAACACTTTCAATTGCTGGATGTGCAAAATTTTGCACATTAGGTAGAAAATTGTAATAATAATTAAAGCCTGACATGTATGAAATATAATTGTACCTGTAGCGATCTAAATTGAAAATCCACAGTATTCTGGAGCTGATTCTTTTGCACGATCCAGTTCTGATATTTTGATTCAGACAAAGCCTTCGTATTTCTAAAATCTTCCAACATTTTTTCATATTCTTCTGATTTATGTCTCAGTTCACCTTTAGCTTCTGCTTCCAACTCTGAGCATCGCAATTCATATGTCTTTTTCATTGTTTCCAGATCTTGCTTCAACATTGAAATTTCCATATTTTTGTCTTCCCGCTGTTTCATCAACTTACCAATATCTTCATCATCAGCCTTCTTCTTTTCTTCTACTTCAGTCTTCTCAGTCTGTATTAAGGGGCCAAAAGGCCCATAACAAATAATATGAAGATAATCCAACTGCCCTTTTTCTGATTCCTTAAAATTGCTTTGATATTTACTCATTTGGAAGAGTAAGCAAACAGTATACCTTTAACTGCTGAGGCTGGCTTGTCGTGATCTGCAATAAAAAGTTCAGCCTGATAAAATAGAATGTTTGCACCACTATTTAAAGTTCAAGGGAATCTAAAATGATTCACTTCTAATACAATGACAAGCACTATTTATGGTACCTCACTCTCCTCTCTTGTTCTAGATGCAAGTGCTTCAAGCTCTGTGATTCTAGATTGATACTTTTCTTCACGAACCTTGAAAAGATAGTTTTGCTGAAGGCAAGATAAGGAAATTGATATATAGGATGAAACCAACAGAGAAAAACTTAAAAGGAAAAAATTTTGAAAATGATGAAAATGGCGTACAGTTCTCATATGTTCTGCTTGAGCTGATATGCGCCGTTCAATCTCTTGCATAACTTTTCTTAACAAACCAGAAACATGCTGAAAAAACAAAGATGTTGTCAGACAAATACTTCATGATTTTATGTGTTACATGCATATGCACTGACATATATACATGTACATCCACGCATGAGTTTTAAGTTCATATGTAACACCAGAACCTCCAAGCCCTTACATGAGGTATTTCGCCATTTATTTTTTCAACACTTTCGTCTAGAATACCATTCACAATACTTAGAAGTAACTGAGTGGGGGCATTCTGCAACAAAAGATACCGAAACAAATCAACAATGCATCGAACAGGAAATAACATATTTAAATTAACAGTGGTAGCTAGACTATGAGAACCTACTTCTAAACTGTTTGATTTCATCATCTCTGAAATTTTTGCAGCAGGAAGATCTGCATAGCTTCCATGTTGAAACATCTCATGGAATTTATGACCAGCATGATGTATTAATGAAGCTGAAGACTCTGCGGAAGGGGAAAAGCAAGTATGACGAATCAATTAAAGATTTTGAAAGAGAAATTCAGTTTCAGAAGTATAGATGTTCTTGATACAAAAAACAGATGTCCTTTCTCTTGACTGTCCTTGTGCATGTAAACATGCGCTTGTTTCTACAAGACAGTATAAACCAGCTAAAAGACTTGACACATTTAATATATATATAAGAATTTTTCAACTTCACAGTTTTTTATTCTCCCCCCCCCCCCCCCCCCAATAAGTAGGATTTAAGTGTCAAGCTAACTTTTTTTTTTCCCCATTAATTTTCAGTTTGTATACATGCATAACGTATACAGATTATTCTATTTTCAATCTAGGAATTGATGTTTTAAGCTGACACAATATGCATGTCATTTGTCCTCTAAATCCTTCTAGCTAATTGGATTGAGGTTGAGTTAAAATTTCATACCTGCCTTAATCGGGCTAGAAAAAACATGCTGGTAATTACACTCAGAGCTTGAAGAAATCTTCCTTCGATGATCTCTAGATGGTGGAGAAAAATAGACCAAGGAAGACGAACTCCGAGGGCTGGAAGATCTTAAATTAGTAATAGAAATACTATCTCTGAAAGAATTCTGCAAACTCTTTGCTCTAAGCTTTAAAAGGCAATCCACAACAGCCTTCATAGATCCCTACACAACACCAAACAATGAAGAAAAATCAGAAACCCACCAAAGATATGGAACCAAGCAGATGAAAACCTCACATGAAGATATGAATCCAGAAATAGGTAAGAAAGTTTCTAGTTTGTTGTACCATCTGTAGGTCTGATATTTCAAAGCGAGGCAACCCCAATACATCCATGGCTGCCAGAAACCTTTTAACATTTTCTGAGTGTGATGGCAAAGAATAATCAGAATCGCTCACCTGCGAAATGGAATCCACACTCAGCCAACATATCCAAAACGAAGGTGCCAATTTATAGTTGAATTGATTCAAGGGTTAAAACACACTACCACATTCACTGAACCCGGTCGAATCTTGTTTAATATATGACATAAAACAATGCCATTGCTCAAGCATGCTCTTAAGTCATCATCCTTAATATTTATTGGTAAGTTCAACAAAGGAAGATGAATATTCAACCACTGAACCAAAATCAGTTTACGTCTGGCTGAAAGGATTCAAACAAAGCAAGTTTAACTCATGCAGAGAATGATATTCAAATTAAATTACTAAGAGGGCAAGGTCCAATTCACTCGCCTTCAACCTCATCATGAACGGTCTTCAGGTGCCCCATATTGATTCCATCAGAAGTGGCATTTTGGCTGCCCATTTCTTTAGATTCTGTGTTCATAACAATGATCTCTGAGGAAGACACAAACTCATATGTCTTCAGAGATATTTTTAGAATTATGATATTTCCATCGTATGAACAAAGAACTCTTGAAAGCCTCGCTATTCAAGAGCAAGGAATCACACTGGATTCCCTGCGTTCTTCTCGATAGACAGCTGCACATGATCGAAAAGCCGGTCAGACAATATAAAGGCACAAGCTTTTTCCACGAATAAGAAAAATTTCTCAAAATGAAAAATCTCAGGCAACTGCGATATCTTTGGAAGGAAATTAAGAAAATCATACCGCATTACAAACTTGGAGTTAAAGAAAGCGACAACATAAAACCCAAAATCCAAACCAACATACTTTGATTATTCTTCGAAATCAAACTCGAGAAAGACCCAAAAGAATAAATCCAACAATGGAAGAAGAAATACGAAGAATGTGAAAATTACCCGAAGAGGAGAAGGAGACAGAGGAAGAGGTTAAGGTCTGTTAAAGGTTGGATTAAGCTTTTATTACTTGAGAAGATCAATTGAGAAAGAGGCATCCATTGCATTTTTGCTGGAATAAGATTATTTTTATTATTATGATTTTGAATTTTTGACTTTCCAGTTGAGATTCTTGAGAAAATGTGAAGACCAGCGCGGGATAATAGGAGTGCGACGCTCTACGTCACAATTTCTGTTAAGCTTCGCGCCACTGCCCCGCCAAAATAAAACCGAACAATTATGGGCTTTGGTTCGGTACTTGCCACGTGTCTATATCCCACGTCTGCTGTCTTCTTCTAAGCCCGGGCCGCACAGTGGCCCACAAAAAAAAAACAGGAACCCACTTCATAGATTAAAAATAACTTACTCGAATCGCATTAGCACGTTTTCACCATCAAAATAAAAGTGTTAGTATTTATTACTAATATATATACCTGTCCCCTTCCTCTTAACATTTATATATCAAAATGAACTAAAAGATTAAAAATATAGTTAAATTGTTAGTAGTTATTTTATTTTTGTCGAATATATGATATTTAATTTTTTATCAAAAATAAATTATTGACAATTATTAATGATATGAGCAAGTTATTATTAATTTTATTTAATACATATCCGTCCCTAATCTAAATTTTCTGATTCCGTCCCTGATTTGTACACTAAATCAAACAGCACACTATTAAAAATGAGTAAGATGTCAGTTCAATTAGGACAAACCAAATTGGGCCAAAGTTATCTTTAGATCGGCCTGTCTAATTTGACCTTAACATTACAAAGTTAACCTATTAAAATCAACCCGAATACTAAAATAGGATTTAAAACTAAAAAAAAAAAAATCTTATAGGATATTTATAGATTATATAAAAATAAAATTTTTACATTGAATCTATCTATGTCTTTGGCTAACGTGGGAGCCTTTGGTAGGCGTGAAAGAGGGTCGGCACGCGTGAGAAAGAAAGACAAGTTGTGAATGAAATTTCAAGGTAGGAGTAGGAGTTGTAGTTGGACTAAGATTTGTTGTCACTTACAGCAGGTTCCTTCCACGGTTATAGGATAAGCACGTGCATTGCCGCCAGATTCCCAAAACCAGAAACTGAATCCTCTCTCGTTCTCCGAGGGCGCCCACAGTCCTTTCTTTTCCTATATTTCAAAACCACGGTACGGAATTCCACAAAACCGGGAAACTCCCTCACCATCCCATTCCAGGTGGCATGTCTTACTTTTCGTGCCCCCTACGCGCTTTCTCACACACTCTCTACGCTGTCACTGCACGCGCGCGCCCCCACTCTCGATCTATCAATCTGTATTGTCTGATTCTGACATGTCATTCTTTCCCCTCACACTTGTGGCGAATCGTCACCACCTTGCTGAGACGGTTTTTTACGCGCGTTGCTTATATTTATTCAGCATTCCTCTGCCCCTCTCTACCCCAATATTCACAATATTGCCATTTTCTCCCAAGTCCAACTAGAAGAGAAAATGGTATAATTAAATTATAAATGAATTAATAAAAGGAAGAAGAAAGGGGTAATATAGAGATTTTAGGAAACCAAGTGCCAGCATGTCTCCGTGCTAGAGGTCCAAAACCAGAGTTTCCAAAACTACCGTTTTGTTGGAAACAACTGCGGCTTCTACAAACCCAGGGCCTGGTCTTCGCCCTCACTATATAAACTCCTCAATACCCAGTATGTCTACAATTACGAGCCTACAACTACAACCAATTCAAAATCTCAAATTTTCTTCTCAATTTTCTTGACTCTCAAACATATATCAAATTACATCATGCGATTAAGCTGTAACGGTTGCCGAGTCCTCCGCAAAGGTTGTACGGCCGATTGCCCCATTCGACCCTGCCTTCAGTGGATCAAATCCTCTGAATCCCAGTCCAACGCCACGCTCTTCCTCGCCAAGTTTTACGGCCGCGCCGGCCTCCTCAACCTTATCAATGCCGGAACCCCACATCTCAGACCAGGTAGCAATTCTAATACCAACCCCAATTCGGCTTCTGTTTGTTTCGCGAGAAAATTGACTTGACAAATGAGGAGTGTTTCTAACGGCGTTTCCTTGATTTGTATTGCAGTGATTTATAAATCCTTGCTATACGAAGCTTGTGGGCGACTTGTTAACCCAATTTTCGGGTCAGCAGGGCTGCTTTCATCCGGGAGTTGGAACCTCTGTCAAGCCGCGGTGGAAGCCGTTCTGAGAGGTGAGCCGATTACGCAAGTTTCCTCCGAATCGGCTTTCGATGGTGCGAGTCCACTGCTCAAGGCCTGCGATATTCGCCACGTGGCCAAGAAAGGAAACTCTCGCGTCTCTGATAAGCTCCACAAGGTCAAGTCTCAGAGGCAGTTCAAGCGCGCAACTGAAAAGCCGAAGCCCCAATTCCAAGTAGAGCCGGCAGCGGAGTTGACGGTGCAGTCGGGGAACGAATTTGATAAGTCGGTGAGTCATGACTCGGAATTGAGTGAACATCGGAGTCAGGGTGGCAGTGTCAGCGGGGAAGCTGATAGCAGTTCCGTTGAGACGGTGGAGGCTTCGCTGGCTAAGCGTGACCGGAGAAGCGAGGAAGATAGCGATTTAGAGCTAGACTTAACTTTAGGATGGGGTCCACTGAGAAATAACATAAGTAAATTGCAAGCAACTCTTGATCTTTGTGATTAGAGTTGTAAACAGAACAAAGTTACATAAAATTTTGCAAATTAAATTGTTGGCAGAATAATGTAATATCTTCCAACTATATAAAGTAAGTATTGATATGAAAAAGTAAATATATTTTTTTATCTTTGAAACATAAAATATATTCAATTATTTTTTTATCTACTAAGTAGAAGAATTCTCACAAAGATATTATAAGAAATTAATTATAAGTCAGGGATGATATGTTAGTGTCTTATAGACACTGAATCTCAGTACCAAAAAAATAAAACTTCTAAAATGTTAAAAAAATAGTGTGAAATGGAAGATGAAAAAGTTTTTTTGAAAAAAGAAAAAAACACAATTGTTCATGTCACAAGCTAACTTGTTATAATTTGTAGAAGGAAAATGCTATGTCTATCATTGCGTTTTCTTGTAACTGAAGAAAAGAGAAGTTAAAACACCACTCTGTTTTCACACTGATATGGAACAAAGCTAAGCAAGGTTAAGAATAAGTCATGTCATTATTAAATTAAATAAGTTATTTAATATTTTTTTAAAAAAATTTACTTGATTTAAAATTAATATTAATTTGAGTATCAAATACATAAAATTTGACTCAATACTTTTTTTATTTATAAAAGACTTCGAGACTCGAATGGATCTAAAATTAAACTTGTATTTAACCTAATCTTAAGAACCCATGAACACACTATTATACACTTAAGCAATTATATAAAATATACAAAATCTTTATAAATTTTTAATCTATTCCACGGGACTATTAAAATAATTTTTGTCATCAAATTTCATTAAAAATAAGACGAAACTGTGAAAAAAAAAAAAAAGAAGAGATTATTTCAATTGTGTCTGGTAGGAAAAAAGAAGAAGAGAGTTTCCAATTAAAAAAAAAAAAGTGAAAAAACAATAATTTTGAGTAGCCCAGATGAAAGGGAAGACTGACCCAACCCAAACTGAGAAGTGAGACATTACGCAAAGGTCCAAACTTTGTAGCAAAAACCCAAAAAACCTCAGGGTTCATACCAAACTCTGCAAAATAAACCAACCATCTCGTGGTGATCCACTACTCTATTACTCTAGAGTCTAGACTCTGCAGTCTACTACGAAATCGAAGAACAAAGAGTGATAGAAGAGAGCGATGGGAAGAAAGAAGGGGTATGAAGATTTCGATGAATCGCCGCCGGATGACTTCGATCCGGCGAATCCCTACAAGGACCCGGTGGCGATGCTGGAGATGAGGGAGCATATTGTCAGGGAGAAGTGGATCGACATAGAGAAGGCCAAGATACTCAGGGAGAAGCTCAGATGGTGCTACCGAATCGAAGGCGTTAATCACCTTCAGAAGTGTCGCCATCTTGTCCATCAATATCTCGAATCCACCCGGGGCATTGGATGGGGAAAAGATGGCCGTCACCCCTCTCTCCATGGTTTGTTTTTCTTCTTATCTTGAACCCATTTTTTTTAGTTCCCCAATTTTTTTTTTCTTTTGATGAATGTTGATATTAAAGTGAAATCTTTATGAATTAATTGTGGGTTCCGTTTAAGCTTCCCGATATTCGTGGAAATAATTAATCAAAGTGTGGTTTTGGTGGTTGAAAATGTTGAAAGGAAATGGCATTAAGTTGTGTAGGTGGCATTAAGATTGATATGGAGGAGTTGTCATTTGTCGCATTTATGCTGTATTTACAATATAAATGATTAAAATGGTTCAATTTCAAGTCTGATTGATGCACATATCCTCTAGTATTATCAGCTAAGAAATTTTTTGAAAAGAAGATCAGAGAAAATTACATTTTTATATTATTAATTTTGAAGTGCTGAGTTGTATTTACAGCACCTTATTTCTCTCTGAAAAATATTGTTCTTAGGACCTTCATGTTTTGAACTTTCGTAAGGTTGGAATCTCTTTCGATGATTTCCTCAATTATCTTTTGGAGCATAATTGTCTTGTCAGTCCCTTGATGCTTTTCTTTTGTCTCGGTTGTGTGTTTTTTTTCCCTTAATCAGGTCCAAAGGTTGAATCCGTTGAGTCTGAATGACTGTTCCATGGGTGAATAAAAGGTAATTTCTTATGTAGCTTTTATATTATTTATGATTCAAATACGTAATTAGTTGCATACCTATTAGTTGTTGGAGGAATGTCACATGGAGCTTCTGGATAATGTGATTGTTAAGTCCTTAATCTTCATTTGTATGCATATATTGCTTGTAGTTCTGGGGCAATCTCAATAGAATGCTTTTCATTCCAATAGGTCCAATTTCCAACTGCCACAGCCATCATATTAACATAAGGAGAAGCTAAAGCACCCAAAACTTGAATGTAGAGAATTGTTTCATACATAGTTGGCAGTCACTTGATGGTGATTGTGCATGTGTATTGGTATCTGAGGGATATAAAGATTGAAGTATGGAAAGTTAAAATGGAACTAAGTTTGAATTGTTGGTGGGTTGGGTTAGTAAATGTTAATAGAAAAACCGAACATTAAAATTTTTTTAGTCTGAAATAGAAGTTCAACAAGGTCAACATATCTGGCAGATTTTAACAAGCTTATTTCTACGTCCTGTTTTCATCTGAACACTGCTAGCCTTGGACTTTAATCTGATCCTGATGTATACTGGTAGAAAATTTTCTAAGCTGCAGCCTGTTTAGGTGTACAAATTTTGTCCTCCTTCAGGCACACAACTGGAATCAAAATTAAAGTCAACAGAGTGTTGAAGGTCAGGTGGTTGAGTTGGATTGCTAATTTGATAAGCCAAGGTAGTGATTCCCCAATTCTTTAGGAAAATTAAGATCTTATAAGAGTTAAACTGTTAGACCAAGACAAGCAGTGTTTTATATACTGTTTGGCATCGGAGGTAATATTTTGGTTAAACAAATGGAGCTAAGAGTTTATTGTTGCCAATTAAGCTGCTATTTTTTCATAACCCCTGATGGATTAGTGTAGTGAATTCATTTTTTTTAACCTCATGGCAGGGATTTTGACTTCCGAACAGATCATATTGGTGAAATTGTATAGCAGTTCCGGAAGCAGCTATATATGCTGCAATGTAGTTGTGTTATTGTTCTTTTGCCTTATTCAAACATCTTATGAATCACAACTGTGCTGGGCCAGTCTTACCTGGCTGGCTTATTAGGTTTTTGTTGTTTAGTCATCACCGTATGTGAAAAGCCTGGACAGGCTATGAACGGAAGTAACACCAGATTATGAAATAAGTTTCTATTATTCCTTGCTGTGCTCGGCAATGTGTGATTCATTTCTTCTGATTAACCATGCAGGATTTGGTAGGTTGAGTAAATGAGTCTCTTTACCCGACCCTGACTTTCTGAAAGGAGAACATAGCTACGCATATTCTTGGTTATTAAAATGTAGAGAGATACACGATCCAAAAGTTATAGGGTTTTTCCTCTCCTTTTTCAACTTATAAAGCAACAACAAACGGTTAACAAAGGCCATTGCTTTCTTTCAAAATTTACCAAGTGTAATGCATGACTCTGATGTAATATCAAATATATACAAGTATCTAAATTTGAGGGAAGCAATCAATTGTTAAGTACATAAAGGCAGTGGACGATATTTAAACTATTTCATCTATTCAATGACTCAATGTCATAACATATTATTTGTTATCAGATCCGATGCATCAAAATATTAGCTGCAGGATTCACATATATGTTAAAGACTTGTCTACAGTGATTATAAAGAACGAGTTGTGACATGACCACAGCATGACCTATATGAAGGTAGTTGTAGAGAAAGAGACCCCAAAAACAAAAAAGATTCTGATAATCTAGAAGAATCCTAGAGGAACCGAGACGAAGCCAACTATCCTGTGGTGGACCATGAAACTGTGACATGACAATTGAGATTGCGCATTCTGAGTTTGTGCCGTGTATCATTGCCTTTCTTATTTGATTTGTGAAGCTTTTGTAACATCCTTTTCGCTTGGTCGTGGACCATATTCTTAGTTTGCTCGTAAATTAAAACCTATTAATTATATTTAGGCAGAATCAGAAATTGGCTATACATATACATGAGACAGTGCCTGAGAAAAAACAACAAAACCTGGTGTTTCAGTTTCAGAATATATGAGGTCATGTGTCAACTTCCACGGTAACGTAGCTATTGTCTTGCCTCTTTGGTTAACAGGAAGAGGAAGACAAAAAATGGAGATTTCAGAATGGCTCAAGTGTCAACTTCCACAGCTAGTGATGCAAAAAACAAAACTTGGTACACCTATAGTGTTTGGTTAACCAAAAGACAAATCCAAGCTATGTATCTATCTACTAAGATTATATTATATTTACATGTATCATTAATTTTGTTTTTTAATAAAAATTTAAAAAATGACTGACAAAGCTATTTTGAGCTATCTTATATGAGTCATTATACGATTATCTATGTGGTGAGAAGCATTACATAAATCTATCAATTAGACAATACATAAATGCATCTAAGATTATCTATATATCTCTTGTCTATATCTCCTGTGTATGTTAATAATTTTTTTTATTATTTATATATCTCTCGTGTATGTTTTAATTTATTCTAATACAAGAGACTTCCTTTATTTTAGCTCAAATTTGTATATTTGGTATTTAAAAAAAAAAATGAAATGATTATTCTATTAATAAGGAATCTGAGATTATCTATTAAACAAGAGCCATTGACCATCATATAATGTTTACATTAGATAAATTTCCTCATACATTTGATGGCTTCATAAAAACCTTACATCCCTTCAAATGAAAACAAAGATGGTATTTGCTATGATAAACATATTTACATTAGATAAAAAAAATTTGAATAAAGCATTAAAAACTTAATCGATTATAAAAATCTTAAATTTTTATATGGTATAACTTAATTCTTCGTTAATAGAACTTCGATGTTTAGAGGTATTTCTTAAAGTTATAGACTTATTTACTCCAACTAAGCCCTTACTATGCAGAAGCTCTATTAGATATATATTCCCATCTGTTTACTTAATTAAAGAAATTAAGAGAGTTAATATTAATTTGTTCATTTTTTTTTTTTTGTGACATGCTCATCTTTCTTCTTCTTGTCTTTTGCATAAGAATTGAATTCAAATCTCAAGCAGATTTGTAAATCTTGTAGACAAAACAACTTTACATTCATCTCCATGACCTGATATTAATTAAACATGGCTAATTAGCAGCCTCAAAAATTCAAAACTGTTTCTAATTAAATAGAAACAATAAAAAGAGTCTCCTTAATTTGATTATCCAATGCTTCAAACTGCATAGATATTGATTACCATTAGTCCTGCTTGGTTGCTAGCTAGAGACTAGGATATCAGTATATGCAGAAGCAACCTGCAGAAATATGGTTATGTTACTCTTTATACATATATATATATATATATATATATATATATATATATATATATATATATACACACACACACATACTTGCAGGCTATATCTAAATAGTCTAATTAACAATTAAGTTAATATCCAAATTTGCCAAAAATAATTAGCAAACTTGGAAATTAGGTGCATGGTTGATGTCAGTGGTAAGGAAAGCAGAAGCAGTTCCAACCAAGGAACTTCTCTTCACAAAACGACCTTTCAATCTAGGTCTCTTCTCTGCGTTCAATTTCCTCACTTCATACCTTATTTTCTTTGCAAACAATCGCGTCCTTCTCTTCTCTCTGTACCTTGACACTCTTGCTTCTCTTCCACCATCTCCATTAACATGTTCCCTCAAGCTTCCCACTTCCCCATAACATTGCTGAACATCTGCACCACTTGAACCCTGAAATATTGTACAACCACAATTGCACGTCAATTAATTATATTGAAAGATAGTGTTTTTTTTGGTACATTAGGAACTTGTTAGATCAACTTGATCCTAGAAGCTCTATATATGGTATCTGAAATTGGATTTTCTACAATAAAGAATCATTGTAATCAATGCAATTACTGATATGGTTATTACAGTTCATAAAGTAACTAACTAAAAATGTTTTGTTAACTTGAACCTAGAATTTTCCTAAAATTCAATATGGGTTTTATTTTGTCAACCTAAAATGCAACTTATATATAAGCATCAGAAGTTCAGAGAAGAAAGTACCAAGCATTGTGGCCAGAAGTCACTAGAAACGAACTGAGGTTGGTTTCCTGTTGTCCAAGGAGAGCCTTGGCTGGCCCAAGCAGAAATGACATCTTCATAGTTAAGCCTCAAAAATATCTTCCTCTTTGTTCCCAATTTACCAACACTATCATCGTCATTCTTCGCCGTCAGCACCGCCACCTTCGCCTCCTTTTCCTGCAGCACATCATCTAATGTTTCTGATTCAATATTCCAACTTAATCCCTCCATGTCAAGAACTGAATCCAAATGATCACAAGCTGGAACAGCTTCTACTCCTTCATCCTTAACCTTTACCATTGCGTATTCCGCTCTCGTCCGGAAATGTATACCAACATCTTCTTCTCTTTCTTCTTCCTTACAATCAAACTGTTCTGAATCTTTCACTTCACCAGAATCCTCATCAAGCCGACTTTCCAGCAAGCTCTCAACATCAGCAGCAAACTCTGCAAGATCCATATCCGATGGAAGAAACTCAGATAAATTGTCCAAATCACAGGTTTCTTCATCACCATGAACGCTCTCTTTCTTCATGGTGCTGAGGTCCAATCTCTCTTCTCCCATCTCACGGTATAAACCGCAAATCCCAGCATCAAAAGGGTCGAAAACCGGCACGCGACATAGCAGCTGCTCCTCAGTCTCCTCCAGCATAGGCTCTTCACTTCCAAGCTCAGGAACAAGAGGAAGAACACAGTTACTTCTGTCCAAAAGCAAATCTTCTTCTTCTAGCTCTTCATGTTTGTGTTGCTGCCCCAATAAGTGCTTATTGTGACGTGGGGTTCTTGCCTTGCGCGTGAAGCCACTGTGCCATGATTGTGCAGTGACCTTACAGGAAGCAGTTTGAAGCCGAACCCTTTCGTGTCTGCTTGCTAATTGATTGGCAGAGTGAACTAGTGTGTCACAGGCATGGCAGAGGAAAGCATCATCTGCACCACAAAACCAACGTGCCCGACTGCGGAGGCAGCTATCACAGGCTCGTGCTGTTTTTGCCCCCAAGGCGTTTGCTGCTTTCATTTCTGCAGTCATCATAGTTTTGAGGTTGCAGAATTGGTCTAAGTGGCCCTGGCTGCCTGGTTATGAGAGGAATAGTGAGGGTGTGTTCTTGTATTTATTTAGGGGTTCAATTATTATTTTGTGTTGAGACTTGAAAGTGTGTGTGGTGATTGAGTGTGACCCACACAAACACAGTGGGGCAGTTTTGCAACCGAAGTTTTTACCGTTAAAAAATAGTGCGAGTATAATAGCAGTTAGATGAATCAGTGGTTATGCAATTTTATACTATCAAAAATTTTATATTGCATTATGTTAGAGACTATATTACACCATTTCTTTTACATGAATCAACTATTGCGTAGCTTTGCACCTCTAATGAATCATAGTGCACTATGTCATAAATTATACTGCGTTATTTTTTTTGATTGCAAGACATCAGCTGGTATTTTTGCTTTTAACTCGCTTGGTTCCTATACGAGGCTTTGCCCCATTCACTTTTGGTAATTTTCTGCAGGAAAGGACACCCCTTTTTTGAGACCCACGATTGGTCTTATCTCAGTGTTGATTGGCTGAACAATTCATGTTCATCCAATCCTCTGAATTCTCATTGGTTGTCTTTCTAATTATGGGATTCCCCATGGACCCATTTTTTTAAGTGTCTATTGGTGTGTGTAAATATTTCAGTAAGACCTTTCGTTGTATTCCCCTCTCTAGTTCAATTATTCTTGGTCGAACTTTAAATTCTGTTTCTGGTCCCCTCTTGTTGCTTTCATTTGCTCTTGTGGTTACCTTCAATCTCTTTCTCTCGCTCTCCTCTTCTCTTTGTCATTGTGCATTTCCCACCAGGGAATGAAGGGCTGTGGTGAAAAATATATGATTCTGCTTGACTAGAATTTGATGCGTAAGCTTTAGAGTTTGTTACTGCTGTCAATGTCTCAGAAATTTGGACTAGAAATGAAAAGTGTGGTGTGTGTTTGTGTTATTGTGTATGTCCAAATTTTGTTGAGTTTGCTATGTGGGATTTTACCTTGTTATTATCTTTTTATCGTACATTTGTGGCTTAGCTTTTTTTGGGGTCATAAATTCACCAAGAGATGCCTAATCATAATAGGGTGCTAGCTTAAATTGACATGCATAAAATCCAATCCATCCCTCTCAATTAAAAAAAGTGGGTTTGATACAGTGTTACAAACTCTTAGAGTTTAAGTTTTAAAATTTATGTAATTCAAGTTCAAATTCAACCTTCCCTATATACAAAAAAAAAAAAGAAAAAGAAAAAGAAGAAGTGGGTATTTTCTAAATAGATTTAGTAAGGGGGAAATGAAAAATTCTTCATAATACAAAACAAGGCATAAGAGGTATGAGATACTAAATAGAATAATTTGCACTATAAGTGATAAGTAGGAAAGTTTGTGAAGTGAAAGTGAAAGTACTGCATAGACTTTTTTATTTACATTTACTTTTACATGTTTATAATTTTACTCATATAAATAATTAATATGCATTAAGTATATAAAATAAGTATACACCAACAAGCATACAAATAGCACGTTTCATGAAATAGTATTGGTTCTTGACTTATTGTAAAGTTGATTGTGAAAGACCTCAAGCATATACATGATCATCAAATTAACCACAAGATTAAGGTAAGATGAGTGTATAGAAACTTATCAACAAGGTATGGGTGAGACTGAGACCAAGATGTGAAAGATCAAAGATTATGAGTTTAAAACCTTATGGCCTCTAAGAGAAATTTATCATTATTATTTCACATCTCAAACAAAAATCAGTCTTATATTCAAAAAATATAACTATACCTGAATATATCTTGGTATTAAACAAAAGGAAATACATAGAAACTTGGACCAAGCAATCTTGATGTTTAAAATGTTAAACAGACTAATTAAGGAGTAAGGAGATAGCTAAATGGCATGTAGAATGGTGACACTTTAGAAATGAGTCCAATGAATAATACGCCAAACTTCTATCCAACAAGCTGCCAAAAGCTGAATGCCATGGCTGCAAGTGTTTCTTTTCTTTTCTTTTTTTCTTCTTTTTGTGTTTTCTTGAGTTTTTTCTTGGTGATTTAAATAAACTTGGTTTTCTTTGTGGTTTAGATTATCTTAATATGTATTTGGATTAATTAAAAAGTTTGACTTCTGGTTTTTTAATTGTAAAAAAAGATATTTTATAACATTTTATTAAAAACAACTAATTTGATATTTAGATTATTTTATTCAATACTTTTAAAAAAATATTTTATATCAATTTATATAAACATAATTGAAGTTCAATCGGTGGAACTAATCAAACCTTGAACCAATTCTCACTTCAGTTCTTCATACAATCTGGTTTTTAAAACATTAGTGAATGCAAGATATCGGTGTAATGAGATTTACTGTGACCTATTAATCTAACCTAGTTTGAGGTAACCACCTATATTTTTTTAGTTATTTATCTTTACTTCAACGGTTTTGCACCAAAACAACGACATTAATATTTCTCAACTTAGAACCATGCCTTGAAATCTTTACCAAAGCTGTAACCTACTTCCAGTCCTATTCTGTGATGGAAATTAACAGCAAAGATAAAAATGGAATAGGTTTTTCTACTACACATATATTAGTCGTTCATTTTCTGTTTAACAGATATTTTATATAATGATTAGTTTATTTTATTTACTGTTATTTATCTAAGTCATCTATTTATTGTAGAGTAAAATACACAGTAAAGAAAGCTTAAAAAAAACTGGATCAGATAGAAATGAAGGCAGACATGTACAGGGAAGAATAACATAACATTACTACACAATAAATTGTGGGATGTGACTAAAAATGATCATTGGAATCTTAGCATGGAGTTAATGTAAATCTGACAATGTTGTTCGAAAAATCTTGACAAGTGATGGAACAATAGAGCAAGTCATCTTAAGACACCTGTTTCTGCTTTTACTAATGACCTTATTACTGGTATTGATCTTGTAACTTTTGGATTTATTTAAAAATGAATTTTTTTTTTTATCATACTATTAATTTTAAAAAAAATTAATATTTTAAATTAAATAAAACAAATTTTATATTTTAAATTAAAAATAAAAATAAATTTTATTAAAATATTTTTTATTTGTATAAAAAAATAATTTTTATGTTAAATTTAATATAAAAATTTATTTTATTTAATTTAAAGTGTGAGAATTTTTTTTAAAATTAATTACAATGTGAAACAGCAAAACAAAATTTTTCTTATTTGAAAAACAAAACTCAAATCTTACGAGATACGCAAATCCATCAATCATATCTTGGACATTTCTATGTCTGCATCATCAATAAAAGTTGAGTTTAGGAAAAAAAACAAAAAGTTAATCTCAAAATGGTAAATCATAATTTAGGTGTCTGAGAGAAATATTTACATAAATTTAATGTTTGACTCATGTCTTAAATAGAATTATTTTTTATAAAGCATAATTTTCTAATTTAAAAGCATAAATAATTTCCTCCGCAAGTCCTAATGTAAGACTTTAGTCATACCTGGGTTTTATATATTATACCAATAAAGATGACCAACATGATGTTGCAACGTGATTCCTCTTAGAGCATCTCTAGTAGGGGTTGTATAGGTGAGGTGGAAGAGAAAGGAGGTTAGGTGGAAGAGAGAGAAGAAAAGAGAGTTGTAAATTGAAGAGTCGATGCATGCACTGTTCAGTGGGCCTAAGAAATTTTTTTTTGTATTTTTTAAGAAGAAAGAAAAGGTTTTATAAGGTAAAAAAGATAGTTGTAGGACCTATTAAAAATTTTTTTTAGAGTTGTATGAGTAGAGAAAAAATTATATAAGTTGTATAGAGTGATGTGTCATTGTAGGACCCATTAAAATAATATAAATAATTAAGATATGAAACCCTGATGAATACCACGACTAAAGATGGTCTTATTTGCATTAAAACTCAAAAGCCTCAGTTCAAAAATCTTGAAACTTCCCAGCTCTTACATTGTCAAACAAAATTTCATAAACATTTCTGAAAAACACTTTTGGGTGTGATAACTATTTAGGATTCTAAGGTTGGTGCACAAGAGCATTTGATGCAGTTGGTGGCAGTGAGAATATATGAGCCACTTGAGACTATTAGGCTCTCATTGTACCAGTTCATAGATGCTGATCAACATGCTGAAAAGGATGACACAAGATTATAATAATGTTAAAGGCATTATCTCAACCCTCCTTCCCAGAACAGAAAAGGGGAAAATATAAGAGAGGAGGGGGGAGGAGGAGCATGGCACATATTATCATACACTTTACTATATCTTAAAAACACTGTACATATAAAGTTCAATTTATCAATACATTTTTAATTAACAATCTAACTTTTTGATTATAAGTTGCCCATCAAAATTCATTTTTAATGGGATGAAAACTTGATTAAAGCTTTCAATAGATATTAAACATTTTATAACTTTTTCATCTTGTTAAAAGTTCAATACTTCTCTTGTTTTATACAAAAACTTGTTATTAAAATTAATTTTTGTTTGATCAACATGCTGAAAAGGATGACACAAGATTATAATAATGTTAAAGGCATTATCTCAACCCTCCTTCCCAGAACAGAAAAGGGGAAAATATAAGAGAGGAGGGGGGAGGAGGAGCATGGCACATATTATCATACACTTTACTATATCTTAAAAACACTGTACATATAAAGTTCAATTTATCAATACATTTTTAATTAACAATCTAACTTTTTGATTATAAGTTGCCCATCAAAATTCATTTTTAATGGGATGAAAACTTGATTAAAGCTTTCAATAGATATTAAACATTTTATAACTTTTTCATCTTGTTAAAAGTTCAATACTTCTCTTGTTTTATACAAAAACTTGTTATTAAAATTAATTTTTGTTTCAAAAAATTATTTTAATTTAATTAAAAATTTTATATTAAAATATTAAAAATATAATCACATAAAATATTAATAAGGTGAGTTTTATCTCGAGTATGAACTAATTAATATTTAATACAATGTTAAATTTTTTATTTTTTTTTAAAAAGTAATCTTTGAATAAACAATATTTTTTATAAAAATATAAAAACATAATTAGTTAAAAAAAAAAAAAAGGCATTAGTGGCGGGTACCTGTTGATTGCGAAATTCAGTGAGCCTGCTTTGCGAACGAATACTCAACCCTAGTTCGGTGCACGCGCCTCCGTCATCAAACATTCCGGCAGCATGACGGGCCACAATCACGGAAAACATCCACATTCAAGCGCTACTTTTCCTTCAAAGGAATCAAAGCGGAGAGTACCTTCTCAATTGGAATCATCCAGTACTCACATTAAGAGGCGCAGATTGGTCTTCAAATCGGAAACTTCAACCCGAAACACTGACCGTTTGCGGAGCTCACACACTTCAAATAGGTTCGAAGTCTTTCGTTCTTCATCTCGATCGCGTTTTAGGAAAAGGAGAGGAAAATCCAGCTCCGGTGTGTGTTCCAGGGTTTTTTCTTCCCAAGATTTTTCTAACAATAAGGGTAAGGATTACGGAAACTTTCTTTGAAAAGATGGAGCTGGAGGATAAGTTATTGGATTCTTTTCCCTCTGTAAATTTCCTTCAGATTTATTAAAATTCAAACGCCAATTAGGGAGACAATTTTTTTTTTTTTTTTTTTAATGCGAGCTCTAGAGGTATGGTTGCTTTCATATCATGCCACCTTCTAGAAATGGGAATTGAGTTTGTTGTAATTCTTTTCCTTCACACTTGTGAACACTCAATGCGCCTTGGCAAAATATTTAGTAATTTCATATTACATGTCTCTGTTCAAACAGTAATGAATTTGAACATGCTTACTAGACGCCATTCTTCACATTGATGTAAAATTTGGCCTCTAGGTCATAGTCATGTCTTCCTTGATATATTGATGGTGAAATTCATTAGCCTCTCTCTCTTCCTGAACTGGAATCGAGCTGAAGAGGGAAATGATCATGCTTTCTCCCAAACTTACAGTTCATAACAAAACCTGGTTTGATCCTGAAGATGAATAAAATTTGCTTCATTGTTTGATCATGTACGGTTAATAGTTTGTTGCCATGAATTAACCCCATAATGTTAACATGGCTAATGCTTTGCTCTACGTTTTTGGTGCCACTTTTGGGATTGAGAATCAATTATCTTTTATCTTGCCATCCTCTTGCAGATAACATTGTGGTTGTTTCGTACAACATCCTTGGTGTTGAAAATGCATCAAAGCATCTGGATTTGTATTGTAATATTCCACGACGATTCTTGGACTGGGACAGGCGAAAAAGGCTAATACATGAAGAGATCAAGAACTATAATGCTAGCATACTGTGTTTCCAGGTTGTTTAGTGATCCTTAGCTGTGATATACATCGCATTTTGTGTGCACTAGATCATCAACATCTCCGTGTCCATTAGCAACCTTGAACAATTGACCATGACTTTAATTTTATATATATATATATATATATATATTTTAAATAATATCTTCTTTTATTTATTTATTTTTCCTTTTGTTATTTCTCTGTCATTCTAAGAAAGAAAAATATCAACGTCACTGTCTTCTTATAGTGGATATGTTTTCTCTCTCACATGATGGAATGCCCTTAGAAGATAATAGAACAAATTATTTGCAGCAGCAAGTTTGAGCTTCTAATATGACTACAATTGTTTAACATTTATAATACATGTATTCATTACTATGTAATTTATTTCATTGACGTCCTCTCTTTCTTTTACAGGGCTTCCTTGAGTTACATTTTTCATTCAAGTCACCTTTTTTTTTAAGAAAAAAAGCTAATCAATACTAATTGACACAAACCTTTAAATCTACCCTCACCTTCTAGCCTTTTCTGCTCATAAGCTGCGAGCTAACCTCTTGTTATGCATGTAAGAATGGAATTGTAAATAATTGTTTACTAAGGAACATGTTCTCATAATGCATCCTGCCTTCAGGAGGTTGATCATTTTGACGAATTGGAGGATCTTTTCCAAACTGATGGCTTTAAAGGTGTTTACAAGGTATGTTATGCGCATATGTTGGACTATCATATAAGGTATTCTAGCTAGTGGCTCACCTGAATTATTGTTATCAACCATCTCAGGCCCGCACAGGAGAAGCAAATGATGGGTGTGCTATATTCTGGAAACAGACATTGTGGGTTTCCATTACCCTCTGATTAATTAAATAGTTGGGTTGTAGTATCTTCTATTAACATTATGTTTTTGTATTAAATGGGCTGTCTGCATATCCCTTCACAAGATGCTTTCAGTTGGATTGACCTCTTACTGAATTGTTACTGAAAGAAGTATTATTTATAGCACATGGTTTATGGCTTTATGTTTCACAGCTAATGTGAAATATTTAAAGCATGTGTTAGATTACCTAAGTGTTCTTCATTTCTCATTTGTTAGCATTCCCTTGTGTTACGAATTTTCGTAATGGATGAAAACCATCTTTTGAATGTAGATATACCCTTCTGCATCGAGAAGATATAGAGTTCCAAAGATTCGGCCTTCGTAACAATGTTGCTCAGCTTTGTGTTTTGGAGGGGGTAAGGGTTTGATATATTATTTGTTTAACGTCTTCTTATCTATCTTTTATATTTAACACACACACACACACATATATATATATATATTCTCTTAGATTAATAATTTCTTATGTGATAAGTAATGCACATGTTGTAATAACATTATCACGAGTGCTACAATTTGCAGAATATATTGATTCTGGAAAGTAGAGCAGATGTGAAAATCCTGTTGCCCCTTTTGCCAACTTTGCATTTGACTTATCGCATTAAATGTTTTTCCCCACACATGTATAATTTACAAAGTGAATATGGATTTTAAAACAGTGTTTTCACTGTAAAATCCAAAAGCACCTTAGCCTGAATTGATCTACATTGTTTGTACTTTATACTTCCCCCCCCTTCTTATTTTGCCCTTTTTCTCTTTCATCTTTTCTGTTGTTTTTATGTTCTGCTTAACTAATTTGCTCACATGCATTTGTCATGAAAATATGCATGAGCCATCATTTTCTTCTTCACAGTAATCTTCAAGATGAGCACCCTGCCTCATCCCCCCATTTTTCCCTCTCTCTTTTTCCCCTTATCCTGAGATTCTGTTTCAAGGCGTTTATACTGTGTTTTAGTTTGCAACCGCATATCCCTATGTGTGCATGTTTTGGCTTTACATCTTATTACTTCTTTTCTCTCTTTATACAGGCAAACCATGAGGAATCAGAATCTGATGCGTGTACTCTAACAACATTGTAAGTTTTGGTAAAATATA
This sequence comes from Bauhinia variegata, assembly GCA_022379115.2. Lineage (NCBI taxonomy): Eukaryota > Viridiplantae > Streptophyta > Magnoliopsida > Fabales > Fabaceae > Bauhinia > Bauhinia variegata. The sequence goes on along the minus strand of CM039429.1, from coordinate 5,341,706 downwards.
AGCTACAGTAATTTATCATTTTTTGTTCATGACTATATTTTTGTTTAGGGCCTGTTTGGTACTAGGATAAGAATGGATAGGACAAGAGGTTTGGATAGGAGTAGGATATAATAACAGTCTGATAAGTTTTATCCTATCCAGTGTTTGATGCACACTAAATAATTTTTAGATAAATTTTGTTATTATACCATATATTTGAAGTGGACCAAACAATAGGAGTAGGATATCATATATTTGGTTTATACTTGGTGGTAGTTGTGGTGGCTGCTTTGCTAGGCGAGGGTGGTGGCTTTGCTAGTTGAGTGTGGCAGCAGTGGCAGTGTGGCAATGGCTTTGCTAGGTGAGGTTGGGAGCAGCGGTGGTGGCTTTGCTAGGTGAAGGTGGCAGCAGTAGTAGCCATGAGTTAGAGACAAAGAAAGTTAGGCAAGTGAGGGGTAAGGTGGAAAGAATTTTTCTTATCTTATCCTATTCTTTTCTAACCTGAGTCCCCCCTCAAGATAAAATTTTAATTGTGAAAATAGAATAGGATAATTTTATCCCTATCCTATTGGCTCACCAAACTAAAAATAAAAATAGGATAGGATAGCTATCCTATCCTATCTCTCTTATCAGATGCACCAAATGGGCCCTTAAAGTATTATATTATCATAGCGTTCTGTGGCCACATCCCGAGGTTAATACATCTGCAAGCTTATAATGTCTCATCGAACTCTATCATTTCTGTTACAAATTAGAGAACCTTGAGGTATTTTTCATAAGAACTTCCATTGTTGGTTACACTTTCCTGCACGCTTTTGATTCTCTAAAATTATGAATGTTACAGATCTCAAGGTTAAGTGACATTGTATTAAATCTACACTATCATAATGCTAACACCTTGGATTGTATCACAAATTCAAATTAATCAAAAAAATAAATTAACTGAATTTTAAAAACTTGATAACTGCATCCAGAATTCCTATATCTACTTAAATGTTCTCACTTTCTAAGGAATTCAAAGAGGGCTGGAGAGAAAGAAAAAATTATGAGATATAGCTGGACAAAAAATCATTAAAATGTAAACTTTATCCAAATTTTATCTTAAAAATAATAAGAAAAAGACTCTAGGAACACACAGTAGTGTTCACATGGAGTCTAGTTGCAATATTGAGTATTTATTATTGAACCATGAACCCCGCAGATTGATATTTTCCAATGTTTAGACTTCCAAATAAGAATAGGGATTCTATGCACTAGAACTATGTTCTAAACCTCTATAGTTTGATAACAAGGCATTTTATCTGCCGCATGTCTGGTATGAATTACTTCATTGAAGATCAAGGAAAGAAAACATTTTTGAAAAAAATTATTGTAAACCATTCTATTATTACGCACCATATATAGCATCTACCCTTTTAATGGAAATGCATGCAAAAATAATCATGTCACATATAAATGAACAAGTCATACTGATACCATGGATTCTTCTTTTCGCTTACTTTGTTTGCATCTATGGGATATCATACACCAGAAACAAAAGATTTTTGGTAGGAAATATACATGTGCTGTTCAACCCAAATCGTGGAGACATCAAACTAGGCCAGGTATTTCAATTTTCAATGGGAGTGAGGTTGCATTCTATATCCATGTACAGGCATTAGTGTTTGTGCATGTGTTTTGATTGTTATTTTAGTTTTTCTTTTTTTCTGTATTTTGTTGCAAAGTTGCAGTTAATTGTTTTTTTCTTTTATTCCAAAGGGATAAATGTTGTATTATTAATAATAAATTTCCTATTTATTTTATTGATCCCGGTAATTTGCAACATGAAATAATGGTATAGGTTCGACTTTTCCTTGATAAAGCTTACAAGTTATCACAAGAATGGGGCAGCATCCCCGTTATTATTGGTTGTGATTTAAATAGCGTTCCACAAGTAAGACCTTGCTATATACTTACCAGTTGAAAAGTTTCAGATTAGAGGTACAATGTGTCACTGCTTCATTGCTTACATTCTGTTTTTATCTCATATTGTCAGAGTGCAATATATGAATTCGTCGCTTCATCCAAGGTGAGCCACCATGGTATATTTTCAATCCTATAATATATTTTTATTTTCAGAGAATTTTGTTTTTCTGTCAACAGTTCCTGAGTAAGTCACCCATTTTTCTCTTTAGTTTTCAGTATTTAATGCTTAAGTTGTCCCATTTATTGCAGTTGGACATCCAGCTATATGATCGCAGAAATATGTCAGGGCAGATTGAAATCCCATCACAACGGGGAGTCTTCAGTTCTCACAATGGCAATGAAGCGAGGTTGTTTCCCTGTCCAAACGAAGTCCTTTATGTTGAATTATTCTCATTTTGATAAAAGTATGCCTTTTCACACATGCGAGCACACAAACACTCTAAATATATCAATGTCAACACTTAGGTACTTTTGAAGTTGTACATCTGTAAGAGTTCATGGTCATCCTATATGGCAATATGGAATAGGTGGTATGATTATGCTTCAATCCTGATAAGATAACCCTTGTTATTATTATTGGAGTAGTTATGCCCCAATTTTAAAGGCTGAGATTGAAATTATTATCTGTGGCTGATAGGCTGTTGATATGTACACTGCAATAATTATTTTGGGTGCAAATGTTATGCAGTATTCCAATGTCTGTTTCAAGGCGATTGCTTCACAAATGGAGTAAGGAAGAGTTAAGACTCGCTACTGGGACTGAAGGAGTCACTCATCTTAAGCACCATCTAAAGCTCCGCAGTGCATATATTGGTGTCCCTGTATGATATTCTGACCTACTGACTACGTTTCTCCGTGTTTGTCTACTCCCTATACAATCTGTAGAGTTTTTTGTTCTTTAAGAATTGATACCTGACATCATGAATTCAAATATGGAAGACTCTTTACAAAAAATTAACACTTCAATTGCTTGGATTCGTTCTCCAGTACCAACATGTTGTGAAGCATATATAGCACTTGGATGTCCTTGTTACATTTTCTATTTCTGACTCTAATATAGTGATGTTCATGCACGTGTACCGCTGTAGGGAAACCATAGAACAAGAGATGATACTGGGGAGCCCTTGGCGACATCATACCACTCCAAGTTCCTTGGAACTGTTGATTATATCTGGTAGTTTCATTGTTTTTTAACAAGCACCAAGATTTTTTGCATTTTCAAACTTTGATTATTGATGTCAACGATAAACAGGCACACCAAGGAACTTGTTCCAGTAAGAGTTGTTGAAACCCTGCCCATTGATATTCTAAGAAGAACTAGAGGACTCCCAAGTGAGGTACCATACCTGACCTGAGGCCTTATACGTGTCCGTGTATATTATTCGTCAATTGTCAGCGTCTTTTTTATTTTTGTTTGCTCTGCAGAAATGGGGAAGTGACCATCTTGCTATTGTCTGTGAATTTGCTTTTACAAGCCATGACGATGGTTCCTGACTTCTTCAGTATGCAATTCCTGCCCTTTCTCAGTATCTCTTAATACTGTTAGGGGAATTTCTTCTCTTGCAAGGTAAAGGAACATCGTGATATCGATCTACCTATACTAACAGCACGTATGAAAAAGGCTTGGTTAAGAAAGTATGTGCCTAGTTTGGTGATTTCTCTAGCTCGAGTTAATCTCAGTTGTTCACCGGAAGATACCGTGTACACTAAATATATGGATATTTATTCGATTTATCATAAGTTACATAGTAAGAATAATTTATCCCTTTTTATGGTTAAATCTCAAAATCCATCCAGTCGAAACTTTTTTTTTTTTTTTCCAGAATTTGTTTTGTGTTCTAGTAAACCAGAATAATATGTACAAAAAGTTCTTTTCTTCTTTTCTGCTTTCCTAGGTGCTGCTGACTAAACAATAATACATTATGTTCTTAATTCACTTAAGCATGCAAGGAAGATGCTTCACCCATCCATAGATCGTAGACTGGGAGCGTAACTCGTGGTTGGTAAATTGATTTTAAGAAAAAATAAATGATCCCATTTTGAGAGGCTGATATTCAACGCACTTTATTTAAAAAAAAAAAAAAACAATTAAACTGCAAAATTAAAGAATCTTGACTTTATAATTGACAACTTAAAATCCTTTTTAGATTAATGTCTTTCCTTAAGTATAATATTTATTCTCTTAAGCAAAGATGAAGATTACGAGGGAAGATGCTCTTCAATTCAAACAGCTAGAAACCACTCAACTTAGTGTCTTTAATGTCAAAAATCAAAGTTGGTTTAGTTAATTATAATAACCATAAGAATATTACAAGAGGGGATTAGGAATCCACATATTTATCCTATTTTATAATGAAAAAGTAGGTTGAGTGGACATTATAGCTCATTTTATATATAGAATATTTATTTCATTTTATATTGTATTCTATAAAATAACCATTCTTATATTTAGTAACAAAAAGAGACATGTAAGTTATGTTTTAGTAATGAGGCAATTGTGTGATAAGAAGTTCAGGAGTTTAAATCTATTTTTTTTAAAAAAAAAAAAGGAAAAATAATACATTTATTCCATTCTAAGCTTGATTCTAATGAATCATCACTTTTTTTTTTAAACAAAATTGGGAAATAATATACTACTTACTATAGTGTAGGTAGATAGCCTCAAATAGGGAAAAAAATATATATATATATATATAAGGCTGGAAAAAAAAAAAAAGTGACAATAGGAAAATTGATTAACTAGTGGATTTTTTTTTTCTACGTAAATAAGACAAGCAAAGCAAAGCATCTCATGTTAGTCAATTTTCAGAAATCATCTCCAAACTTCCACTTACAAATAGTTTGGTAACTATAAAATAAAAATAAATAAATAAATAAAACACAAAATTTATTTTAATATCTATATGTGCTTGGACATAAACTTTTAGATAAACATTCTAAATACATTTTTTTTTTCTTTGGTAAGAAAATATATCTCTCTTTTTTTCACATTCATCGATTTCTGATATTTAAAATATATAATTACCTTGGATTTCTATCATACATGCCTTTTTTTACTACTAATTAGATAAAGTTAGAATATCTAGACAGAAATATGGGTTTTAAAGATTGTTTGTTTTCATGGTGGGGTATAAAGATTTAAACCTACAATTTTGATATTAAAAAAATGTCAAAATTAATTGTATCGTGTATGCTTTATGTATTTTCACTTGTACTTACATGTTAATATATGTAATTAATTAACTATTTTATATATGGGGAGGGGAGATTAATATATATATATATATATATATATATATATATATATATATATATATATATATATATATATATATATATAGATGTCTTTTAATGTTTTTCTTTGTTCTATATATTTAGATGGCATTTAATTTAATTATCCAATAAAAAAGATAGGATGTGTTTGGTTCCGTATTATTTTGTTACCAAGCAAGCTTCATTTTCAAACTTTGCAATTCCATGTCTTCTGACTTGATATTATATTATATAAATAAAATTATAATTATAATGAAAGCAGCCTATGTTTACTAACTGAAATAATGTAAATTATTGAGGTCTTTGTGTTATTTTGCGCCTTATTTGCAGTTTCATATCCCTTTCCCAACTGTCACAGATGTTCCATTCAAACTGAATCCATACTTGCACGGCAATCAATAATCAATCTCATACACATTATTTTTCCCATCCATTGTTTCAGTTTCTAGTTGTAGAAATTTCTTCGCATTTTACTCAATTTAGTTTTTTATAATTTAAATTTTATGTCAATTTTATTATTTTAATATTTTTAATATATTTAAATTATTATTAATTTTAAAAATAATCAATAGTATTAATAAATTTGAAGAATAAAATTAATAAGTTAAAAATATAAAAAAAATGAAAATTAATCTCATTTTAAGTATGAAAGATTAAAATAATATTTAAGTTTTGTTTTCTCATATTATGTAAAAGTATAACATGTGGGAGTGGCATGTATATACATTTGGAACCTTAGAATAACACAAATTAGAAAGGATTATCACATTTTGCTTTTTATTTCAAAAGGAGATTAGACTTATATCTAGAAGATTCAAAAACACCTATCAACAAAAAGAATAAAATATTTTTTTTCACTCTTGAAAAATTCTTGAAAATTAAATAAATCTATTATTAAGAGATTTATTTAATTTTTAAAAATTTAGAGAAAATAATATTTTATTCTACCCAAGAATACAAGTCAATTTTGAATTTGATGTGTATGAGATTGTTGATTCCCTAATATCAAATTGAAAAAAAAAAAAAGAAAAAAAAAGTGGAATTTGATGTTCCGACATGTGTGGGACCAAAGCAGAAGAAGGATAAGAAGCAATATTGTTTTTTATGAGAAGATTGATTAAAAGTGTCTTAAGAAAAACCTTTCAGATATGTATGAGAAGACTTATTAAAAATGTCCTAAGTAACCTAATCTACACACTTACTATATTTTTGATTTAACTAGATCTCTGTTTACCTTTTTTTAATTTACACTTATTATATTTATGAGTTTGAGATTAATTTCTATTTAAAACAATAATAATATATATTTTTAACTTCTAACTCGTTTTAATTTTTATTAATCAACTTGGTAACCCTTTCTTTTCTTGTCATATAAATTTAAATATTAAAATAAAAAAGGTTAAAATTATGGTGAGTTATTAATTATTGAAAATAGGAAGTAGTCCGCATCACTTTATCTCTAAACACGTTTATGTGATTAGGTGTCCTAAGAAATGTCACCGAAAACGACCAGAATTTGTACACTTCCAAACTAAAGAAGATATCATATTTGGATAGGATTCCTTCAAACCTAAACAAACAAAATTAATCAAAAAAAGTTTCCTCATTTATTTTAGACTTGTTTTTCTTCAATTATGCCCACCCACACAACCTTATCCCTTTGCCTAGATTTTTCCAAAATCATGAAATTTCAACAAACATCAACTCTTATTTATTTCAAAGCTTTTTGTTTTGAAAGATAAAATTAACTGTTTTATCAGTTTATTTTTTAGACATAAGTTTTTAATTTTTAAAAAAATTTAATAAAAATTAAGATAAGTACCCCTCACCCAAATACTCTTTTGATTATACTAGAGAAATAAATTACAAACCTTCTAAATATTTACCAAAGTCTTAATTTTTTGCTAGGTGGAAGTAAGAGTGGGCATATGACATAATTCCGATATCAAATTGTTGTGGTATGATAATTAATATATAATGTGGGTGAGGTAGTTGGGTGCAAGAAAATTAAAGGGGCTAAGAAATTTGAGGCGCTTGACTACCTCAAAATGCGTAATTGAAATTTCTATGTACAGCAAGGGCCATATGCGTAATTGAACAAACATAGATTGTCAAAGACAAAAACCCCAGGTTACTGACAACGTTGCAGAGTCAGTAATTGTCCAAAAATTCATATCGTGAAATCCACTACGTTTGGCTTTACCCAACTGACAAGTCAATTACAACTACGTGTGACTGCTTCTCCCATGCCACTCATCACACGTGTCAGCCCCACGATTCCTTTTCTACCCTTTTTCCACCGGAAGAACCGGTCATTAAATTTGTGGGGACGCTTCGCACTGGTCCAAACGGACACTGTATCTTTGAAACGGTACCGTAAAGCAGAATAAGTGGCCCCACTCTACGTGTCCGGAGTACGTGTGTGAGCTGGCGCCGTGCATGTCTCGAAGCCGCAGAACCTGACCCGTGTATGAGTTTCCCATGTCTGCTTTCACAGGTTACGAGGAGAGAGCCTCATTCATAGCTTTAGCCGCTCTGGTAACAGTACCCGGGCTCGGAAACGGCTCAATCGGAACGTTAGGGCCACGGTAGGGTTTCACACGTGCGAAGTAATGTAATGTGACTCTGGAGGTCGGTTGGTCAGGGGTGTTTTAGTAATTGTGGGGCGAATTAGTATCTCTTTATCTTTTTAAACTGAGGTGGGGCCACCAGTGAGTTCGCATACAATATAGGTAAGTGGGCCCAACAAAGGAGCAGGTTCGTCCGTTAGCAATGACAAGTCCCGCCTCGGAAACAGGAACAACGATTTCTAGATACGGTTCTGGCGACTTGATCTGCTCTTTTTCCAGTTCAATAAAGCTGATGTATGTGTTGGCCAAATCTACCAAAGTATTTTTTTTTTTTTCTAGAAGCACGAATTTTGTTTTTTGTCTATATGTCTTTATAATATATTATTTTTATTTATTATTCATTTTATAAATTGAAATAAACTATCTAAGTGGTGATAAGTAGTTGGATTTTCTTTTTATGATTGTTGGATTAATATTTTAGTAAAGTTACAAATTTTAAACACTAAAATTATGTTATTTAATTTGAATTTTGTTTATAAGTTTAGGAGAAGAGGATTAGTATAAATCGAAAAAAGAAAGGAAGAATTATTCGTGTTCAATATACTGGTGTTTTTTCATATTCTCATTCTTCTTTGCTTTTGTAAAAATGAATTGTGGGTGGTAAATATATTCTTTGATTCTTTGAATAAATGAAAAGAAAAGGGATAAAGAACAAGCTTTTTTATCCAAGGAAAGGAAAGAATAGCCTTATTTCCTGGTGCAAAAAGGTGCTTGTACCCGCAGGTTGATGTGTCTGGGGCAATTTGAACACCAAATAAGAATGTTATTGTTTGACTCCAACCATAAGATGAACAAACAAACTAGTTCAAATTCGTTCTCTTAATTATTTATTTATATGTGTTGAAAAAGGAAAAGTAGTGTTGTCTAGATATAGCGATTAGATTGAATGGGAAGGCTAAACAATTGGCGCCAACACAGTGGGAAAAATGAATTTGTCAGAGACAGAAAAATCTAATCTAAAAATATTTAAAACAAATCCCAATCCATCAACAGCGCTCTACCCTACCAATGGGTGGGTGGTCCACCCCCACAAATTCCAAAGCTTGAAAAAGCTAAAAGCTAACCGCATGATCTTTCCTCTTAACTCGCTCGGACTCCACACTCCCCATTTAAATTTAGTTAATTAAAAATAAAAAATCTGACCAACACATCACACACACACGCAACTCTGTTTTTTTTAAATTATTTATGTCGTACACAAAAGTAGAAACAACGTCCGTGATGCGGCTTCTAATTAAAGCCTGTCCCTCCCCACGCGCCTATCTCTTTCGTTCAAGTAGACAAGCCTTTTCCCCACTTTCCACCTTCCTATATATACCCTTCCCCCATTTCTCTTTCCTCCCACCCAAACACTTTCCCATCCTTCTCTCTCTACTCTTTCAGCTCCCCACTCATAGCTCTATTTTCGAATTTCCCACTTGCAAATGGAGGATTCAAACAAGAGGAAACGAATCGCTGATGGTGACTCGGAACCGGACTCGCCCGAGTCCAAAGTTACCCGGGTTCACTCCGAGTCTGACGTTAGCGACAGCTCAACTGATTCCGAGCTAACGCGGGTTACCTCGGGGGTGAACTCGGATGGGTCTGAACTCGTCCGTGTTGACTCGGATGGCGCGCCCCTCGACTCGCCGGGGTCGAGGGATATCCTAGACATACTGGAAGACACAGATAATGTAGCCGAGCGTGACTCGTCTATGCAGGGTTTGGACTGTGTAATCAAAAGCTTTGAAGAAGAGATACTTGCTCCGGGTCTGGATGTAGTGGGTCCGGATCCCGTGCCCGAGTCCGATAAGTTACAAACCAATTTGGGATATCTTCTGGAAGCCTCCGACGATGAGCTGGGTCTACCGCCGACTATTTCCTCCGGCGAGGGAGGGAAACCCGAAACGGAGGATGCGGGTCGGGTTTTGCCCGAGTGTGTCGACTTTAACTTTTTCGCGGGGTTTGAAGACGATATGCCTAACTATGAGTCTCTCGGATTTGGAAGCGGTGTCTTTTTAGATGGCGGCTCCGACGACAACAACGGCGGGGGTTTTGTAACCTTAGATGGGTTGTTCGATTATGCCGAACCGGCTGATAGCTTGTGGCGACCCGAGTCGTTACGGGCTAGGTAGGATGTGAGGGCGTTCTGGCTGGCGATGTTTTGTGGGAGTCTGCCGAAACGTTTCTAACTGAATGTTTGTTCCGTTATTTTGTCGTTGGTAGTGTAGTGTGTGGAACTGTGGAAGATGTAAATTTTATGAAGAGGAAACAAAAGTACAGAAACGTAGATGGTAGATGATGACTTGATGAGAAACACTCTTGGCAATTTATTTTAATTTCCTTTAAAAAATTAAACCAGTATGGAAATTTAAATGGATTTTGACTATGAAAAATGTTTTAATATATTTTTGGAGGTATTTTAATACTTTTGATCGTCACATAACAGTAATTTCAAAATTAATTAATGTATACATTGCACAATAATTAGTGTATAAATAAATAGTACATATAAATTACTTAATTTATTATTATCGTGCAAGTACAAAGTAAACGATGGATGGTGGATGTACACATTACATGTGAGTCCAACAGTTCTACTTCAAGTTCTGGTAATTGTAATTGGTGAAGAAAATTTTATTTATTATTAAAATTTTCATTTATAATTAATTTAATTTAAATTAATTAATTGATAAAATTAAAGTAAATTTTTTTAAAAAATATTATTTTTATATACATGAATGAATTGGAATTCTTTAAGCGAATTTAGTTCTTTATTTATTATGATCAATGTCCGACTGTTGGAAATGAAATTTGTGTTATTATTTGTTTTATTATTTGCCAACCAGTATAATTATTTGGTATCCTATTGGAATCTTCCTAGGGTTCCCTATATCTTCTTATGGCTGATAAGAGTAGTATAAGCTCTTTTGCAAGTTAAATACTTGTTCTCATTATAACCCTGTTAGTCTTGATTTTTGTTTGGCTATTGTCCTATATAGAAATAGGCCTAGTTGGCTAAGATGATTGTTTAAAATAACTCCTTGCATCAATTACTTAAATTTTTTGTCAAAGGCATCTCCATTTTTTCAATTAATATATATATATATCTTTTAAAAAAAAATTATGATATAGAGTTTAGTACAAAAGATGACACTAGAATTTTATCTCTTAATAGAATTAGGCTAGTTTGTCGACCCATAAAAAAGTGGGAATAGGCAGCCCAAATATGGATTAGGCCTGAGTTGGGTCGAACTGGCTTTATCCTAATTTAACTGACTGAATGATTCCTGATCCTGTGACAAAGCTACGAGAATTGTTGAGGAGAGATGTATAAAATTAACTGGGTCAAAAGTTAATTATCCAAAAAAAGTCCTCGTAGAAATAGAATTTCCTCTGCGTGAGCCTCATAGAAATGACAATGAAATTATAGGTAATCCAGAATTAGGGAGGAGTGTTTCCTTTAACACCAAACTAGCAGTTTTGCCAATCCCTGCAAACAATATTTGTAGAAATAGTGTCTATGAAGGTGGAGACAGCTAGAAATTATAAGAAGGAAAGCAAAGAGTGATGGTGAATGAGAAAATGGTCAAGAAGAAAGGATTTGTAGGTGATGCTTGGCAGTAACTGCAGGACATCTTAGGTCCGATGCGGTTTTATGGAAGAGGGAATAAGAATAGATTTTTCACAATGGCTTTAACCATAGGCACCGGTAGTGGTGGTAGTATCCTGTACTGCAGCACCGGCAGTACTCCGTACGCCCCATTCCCTCACCGTCCTCACTTTATCCTCCCATTCTCAAGTAGAAACCTTCACATAGTTTCCGTAAAGTAATTCTCACCTCGATCGGCAAGGTTGGACAGCAGGAATCTACGGGGCTTGCTTACGACCCTAGATCAAGAAAAGCAATGAACCCATGAGATTCAAGATGGAACTAACATTGACAACATTGGTGTAGTTGATGATGCCGATGATGACTATTTCTTGCCGGAGCTTCCCGGTGACAAACCCGACTCTGGGAAGGTCCACAGTGGGACGCTCTGGGCTTCCTTGTGCAGTATTTGTGGCCTTTCGGAATAGTTTTTGCGGTATAATATCTCTTTGATGCTCTGTTTGATTGATTTTGGTGGATTTTTCTTTTGGGGAGGGGTCAGAAGTAGATTTTGAATTCAATACTTAAAAAATTTATAGCATCGTTCAATGATGTTAAATATGCTTGTGGTGGATATATTAGGAGCTTTTTCCTTTCTCACCACTTTATGGAGCTTCCATCGTTCCACTGGAAGAATCTGATTCCTATCACGTGATAGCTTAAACGGAAGGATTCTACCTTCATATAACTTAATGCTGATCCTCGACCAAAAATACAGCAAATTAGAGATTGCTGCAAAATTTGACATTTGAAAGATTTTGAACATTCACCTAAAAGAACATATTTAAGGGGCTTGGGAGTGTGGAAGAATCATTCCAAATAAAACGAAATAAGGGGGACAACCCATTTATATCTCAGAAACATAAAAAAAAACTTTTGAAACCAAATGGCCGGTGCCATGCCCACCCATAATTTCACGTGATATAAAAGTTTGGGAGAGGACAAAGAGTGTTACACACGAGGAAAAAAATAAAGGGCAACGTGGGCAAGCATTCGTTTCATAATATTTCCGCCGACACAGGTCTTACCCCAGAATATACCTAACGTTATGGTGGCCTACCCAGACCCCAAACTATATTACATAAAATAAGTTTTCTTTGATTTTAAATAAGCTCACGACTTTGGAATATTTATTTATTTATTGCTATATATCAGTATGGTTGACGTGGATTGGACCTTGGGGGGGAGAATGTTCGATTTATACTAATTGTGCAGTTTGCAGATATCGAACGGTTGGATGGTCTACAGTCAACTGCACGATTATAAGGTCATGCAGCTGCAAGAGATCCGAGTTGGGGGAGGGGGGGGGGGGAAGGTATTATATTACAGTCCTACTATCATTATCATCTGGATCGTCGGAGCTTAATCTCTGCCTAACACATTTGCAGTTTATTAGAATCACCGTAGCATTGATATGATTGAGAAGGATCTTCTAAATTTTGCCTGCTTGTAAAGTAAAGCCAACTCTATCGATAATTTTTATTTTTTTTTTATCTTGGTTTCTGAATTAATCTTTCACCAAACAACATCTTATATGTGTGCTTTTATCGCCAAATTTGACTCTGACTTTCCAAAAGTTAAGGCAAGCAAAGAGCATTACTTTCAGCCACCTATACGAGAAAAAAGGAAAAAAAGAAGAAGGAATTGACAGCAAAAATAGCCGCTCTTACATTGAATTTGTTAAAAAAATATCTATAATTTTTTAAAGAGATTAATTATATTTTAAAATAAAATAAGAATATTCGTGCATACTATAAAAATAATTAAAAACATAACTCAATTTATTAAAAAAAATTGTATATGACTATAAAAAATCTAAATACGCCCAACATAATATGATGTCTTGTATGAGATCAAGTCGGCCATAAATCCAACATTGATAAAGTCAATGTCGTAAGTCCTAAACAGTGTAATATAGTGTGGCCCACATTCAATATTTCCATCGTGTGTGCAATATTAGAGGGGTATGGAATGCACGTCATTACTCTTTGAAGGGTCAGAAGGGTGGGCCTCTCCCCTGAGATCCGATTCTCAATCTCTTGGCAAGCTTTTGCTTTTAACTTAATCTTATCTTTTGATCAGAAGGATAGACAGTGCTCATGCGGAAAGTGATTCCATGGCCGTCGCATATTGAACGCATCAATCGACGCACACGGAGTCGTTTTTTTGTTCTCTCCGTTTTGTTAGTTGGTTCTAAAAACATTTACCAATCACAACAGATCCACTCTGGAGTCGGTGCTTCCCCTCCTCCATCCTCAGTAACAGTGCCGTTGCAGTGATTCTCCAGTTCGATTGTTGAGTTACTGTTTTCAGATACTACAACCTGATACTAATTTCTGTTGTGAAAATGGATCAGAAAATTCTCAAACATGGGTCGTTCAGGTACAATTTCGCGGAGAAGAGGGAGAGGCTTCTGTCCATCAAGGGTGGGTATTCGCAGATCAATATCCAGGATTTTTATGAGGAAGAACAACAAACAAGTCGTTGTTGCTCGTATCGAGCTTGCTCTGATGGGATTATCGACGTGGGGAAGAAGCTGCAGCGGGTTGCTTATGAGGCATGGGAGATGGGTCGCTCTGATCGCAGGAAGATTATCTTCTCTGCAAAGATGGGTCTTGCTTTGATGCTCCTTTCCTTGTTCATTTTCCTGAAAGAACCCTTCAAGGATTTGGGGCGCTATTCCATTTGGGCTATACTCACTGTTGTGGTGGTGTTTGAGTTCAGCATAGGTACGGTGATCTTCTCCTCAGAATAAGTGTTTTTTTTTTTTTTTTTTTCATTATTCGCAAATGCTGCTTTTGAATTTCTTCACGTGCATGTGTAATATAACTTCGTATCTATTTGATATTGTATTACCATTGATTTTGTTAAATATATCTAATTCTCCAATTGAAGAGAGTGATTTAAGTGAGTGACAAAATGCTACCCAGACTTACTAAAGGCAGCATTAGTTCTTCTATTTTTAACGGAGGACTTACTATAGTGAGACCTTTTGTCGCTTGAATGGAAGGATATTATTTTGCAGCTTTATTTTAATGGAATTTTTTTCTTTTTGGTTCAATGGGGCATGGGGAAACCAGGAAAATTAATTATTTTATTATACTGGTTCCAAGTCAAAACAGGCTTCTACGAGACTTCTTGGTCTAGCTGATAGGATATATATTCAATTCTTTAATGATAAGACCACAGGTTATCATTTTTTTTTTTTTTTGCCGCATGTTCCACAGTTTTGATTGTGTCTCTTTTTGCTCATGCATACAACTTGAAGTAACTGGCATTTGCCCTTCATCAATTATGTGAATTTTTTCTTTAGTTTCATCTCTTACTTGGTTGCAGCATTTCTGGCTTCTAATAAATAGCTTCTTCTTGTAAGAAATCCCTGATTTGAGAACCCTACGTTTGTGGACTCCAGTTTTCATGGCAGTCATGCTTTTTAGTGGGCCAACAAACTTTCTGTCTTTGACTTATTTAGTCACAATGCACTTCTACAGGGGCAACTCTTAGCAAAGGGTTTAACAGAGGACTGGGGACCCTTTCCGCTGGGGGACTAGCTCTTGGAGTGGCAGAGTTATCAGCATTAGCTGGAGACCGATGGGATGAAGTTATAATTGTAATGAGCATCTTCATTGTAGGTATGATTGTCCAAGCACTTCAGTTTCTTATGTTGTTGGTCATGATTCTTGCTGCTCTCTCATTTTCTGGTTCTGCATGGTTTTCTGACAAGCTTCGTAATTGCTAGGATTTTGTACCACTTATGCAAAACTACACCCAACAATGAAGGCATATGAATATGGGTTCCGTGTTGTCCTGATCACTTATTGCTTCATTACAGTATCTGGGTATCGAACAAGGGAATTTGTTCAAACAGCTGTAAATAGATTTTTGCTCATTGTACTTGGTGCTGCTGTTGCTTTGATAGTAAACATCTGTATATATCCCATATGGGCAGGCGAGGATCTACATAATTTGGTGGCCAAAAATTTTAAGGGTGTTGCTACTTCTTTGGAAGGTTGTCTAATCACGTGCCACTTATAAATACTACTTTATATGTATATTTGCTCTTCTTAATCTCAATTTTTGCTTGAATAATTTTGTTGAGCTTCTTTTCAGGTGTTGTGAATAACTACCTTAATTGTATTGAATATGAGAGAGTGCCTTCAAAGATTCTTACTTACCAGGCGGCTGCTGATGACCCAGTTTACAGTGGCTACAGATCAGCTGTTGAATCTATAAGCCAAGAGGATTCATTGGTATTAATTGCTTCAATTTTCTTTCCAGTTCATCAATACATATTTCCCCATCTTTCTTATGTATTTACATGCTATATTGATTGAAGATGGGATTTGCTGTCTGGGAGCCACCTCATGGTCATTACAAAATGCTTAAATATCCATGGAAGAATTATGTAAAAGTAAGTGGGTCACTGAGGCATTGTGCATTCATGGTCATGGCTTTACATGGATGTATACTTTCTGAAATACAGGTAATTTTCGTCAACTTTTCTCTGAGGTTATTGTTGATAGAAAGCCTCTCAATATTTCATTTTAAATTCTTCAATATTGCTTGTTATGTTGGGTATTTGTTACTTGATGTTTTAGGTCATGGTTTTTCATCTTGTGGATATTGTGGAGATCTGTCATTGCAGATTTTTCTTCCCCCTGTCTAGGTTTTTCATCTTGTTAATGTGGCAACATATCTTCTGTTAATTTCACTGTAAAAAAGGTTTTAGGGCTACATCTAGCATCCCAATCAGTTGCACAACAATCTGGTACCTATCATTTCAAAATCTTCTCTTTATGATAATCACCCGGGAATATCGTTGGACCACACCTGAAATTCATAGATCGATTCCTTTATCTCATTGCTTGATGTTTATGCTTCTCCATTTCCCAATAATAATATGAGCACTGCACTCTGAATGGGAGAGGAAGAGGGAGAAAGAGAGATCACTGTGAATTCTTGCTTCCAACTGTAATGTTTTGGATCCTTCATTACGCGCAGCAACTAGAATCTTTATTGTGATTTGATCACCCCAGTTGAGATATGAACTGAACTTCATTTTTAATATATAGGCACCAGCTGAAAAAAGACAAGTTTTCCGCAGTGAGCTTAAGAGGGTAGGTTATGAAGCGGCCAAAGCGTTGCTTGTGCTTGGAGACAAGGTTAAAAACATGGAGAAACTAGGTGATATAGACATTCTTTATGAAGTACATGAGGCAGCAGAAGAATTGCAACAGAAGATTGATAAAAAATCATATCTTCTTGTAAATTCAGAGAGCTGGGAAATCGGAAACCGACAGAGAGAGGAGAATGCTCCCCAAGATCTCTTGAACTTTGATGAAGAACGAAAATTTCTGGAATACAAGTCTCTCAGTGAAGCTGTACTCGATCTGCGATCAGTTCAAGTTCCAAAAACTTGGGATAGCCATCTTACTCCTGATGTTAACCCTGCCGCGTCTAAACCTGACACCTCGGAAAACAAGTTCAGCAAACAGGTATCCTGGCCAGCACGTGTTTCCTTTAAAGCAGACCCATTGAAAGAGACAAACGAGGAAGATTCAAAAACTTACGAAAGTGCTAGCTCACTGTCTCTAGCAACATTTGCATCCCTTCTGATTGAATTTGTGGCGAGGCTCCAAAACCTTGTTGATTCATTTGATGAATTAAGTGAGAAAGCAAACTTCAAGGACCCGCTTGAGCGGCAAGCACCGCAGACAACATACAGGGGCTTTTGGAGCAGACTGTGTAACTGCATGAATTTCAAAGATTGAGATATAGAAGTTTAAACTTGACATCTGAACGTAGTTAAGTGGGTGCCCCCGTTAGGAAATTGACATATATAACATGTCTCTTGTTACTGTTGCTGAAGAAGAGCTGGGTCACTCTGGGATTACGGCATGCCCAAGTTAATGGTTCTCCAGCTCTGTCTGCCCAGTCCAAAATCTGATTAGAGAGATGAATCTAACCCAAGTTAAAACTTTGATAGACGTTCTTATTTTTCTTTAGGTCTTACCTCTCCTTGTAAGTCGTAGTTCTTGAGTCCATATGTACTGTATCGACTCTCTTCTAATTAATCAAAAAAAATTATTTTATAATAATTCAATATTTTTTAATATTATTTCATAATTTTTCTTAATCAAAAAGAGAATGATAGACAAAAATATATAATTACAATTTTTTCTTTAAATCTTCACCTGCTGCTGGACATAGAAATTCTACCTAGTGCGGTTTTTTTTTTTCGGTTACAACGAAAACCCAACTTAAACTCTTTAAATTAAGTGTGAACTGATTTAATTTTCGTATTTCTTAATAATTGTTTTTACCAGAAATTTCACTGTCATGTTGGGCCGGCTTAAATTTTTTTCTAGTTCGGCCTTATTTTTATAGGGCAAAAAAAGTTCAGCCTGCTTTTAATTTTTCTAATGTAAATTATTCGATATTATTACATTACAATTAATACTGATTAATTTAAATTTAAATTATAAATAATCACGAACTAACAAAATTTTATCAATCAAGTTTTAACAAACTCAAACTCTTTAATTTGTTTTTGGCACAAGAAATTTAATTTTTTTAAAAATAATAATAGAGACAGCCGAAATATTTTTTAAATGATTCACTTAAAAGAAAATATATAAATATATTTTTAGGCGAAGTTCTTTTTTTTTTTTGTAATATATTTGCACCGAAGTTTGATTTGAAAATTTCCGAAAAAGACAAGGCAGTTCGGTCAAATGAAAAAAGAAATGGAAAAATCCTAGATAATGGAGAAATTTTAAGGAAAAATATATAAATATTTTTTTTTCTTCTCTCTCTCACTAAACATACAGATCCGGTGCAGTTTCGTTTTTCACCACCGTCTCTCTATAGATCGAGTTCTTCTGCAAATAAACGCACCAGGTAATACGGAAAAAGCTCTTTACTTTCTCAGCCTTTGCTCTTTCCCTAGATTTCTACAACAAAATCTGGGTTTTCTTCATAGACGTCAATTTCTGTGTGGCCTTTTTCCATATAGAAAATATTCACTGGATTATTGGATGTTGCTTGAGATCACAAGGAAACTTTTAGGTTTTGATAGTTCCTATTTATTTGAATTTCAAGCATTTTTCTCATTCCAAGTGTTTGGAAGATGAAAGTGAATGGGAAAAAAAATGTAGTTTGTCTGTGGAAAGTATGCGTTCATATTTCCAATTACAGCTCACTTAATGGGTGAAGATTATTGTTTTTTTTTAATGTCTAATAGATTAACTGTTTTATAGCTAAATTGTATTGCCTTGCAGTTTTGAGGATCCGTGAGAAAAGATGGCTATGGTAGACGAGCCTCTATATCCAATAGCAGTTTTGATTGATGAGCTAAAAAATGAAGATATTCAGCTGAGACTGAACTCGATCCGCAGAATTTCAACAATTGCACGTGCACTTGGGGAGGAAAGGACCAGGAAGGAACTGATTCCTTTTATGAGTGAGAACAATGACGATGATGATGAGGTGCTTCTTGCAATGGCAGAGGAATTGGGCGTGTTTGTTCCCTATGTGGGAGGTGCAGAGCATGCCAATGTGCTGCTAGCTCCATTAGAAACTCTCTGCACTGTTGAGGAAACTTGTGTGAGGGATAAAGCAGTGGAGTCACTATGTAGAATCGGAGCTCAAATGACAGAACAAGATGTGGTTGAACACTTTATTCCACTGGTTAAGGTAGATAGTCCAATTTCGTGTTGTATCTCTCTCTTTGCCTCAATTTGTCACCAAAGCATTCTTGCGCTTTAACTCAATCTTTGTGACAATAACAGACACTATTCCATTTCATGTCTATGTGATGCCTGATGGCAAGTAGTTCGCAAATATGTCAAAAGTCTGATTCCTCTTATGTTGTCAAAAGTCTTGTCTGGATTGTTATTGTCATCGAGAGTCCTAACTCTAATTGAATACTGTATGGATTATAGCCAGTTAAAGAAAGTGCTTAACCGTGTTGGTTATAGACCCTAGAAATTGGATCATTATGTTGCAGGATGAATTGATTTTTTGTTTTGGTGGTTAACTATTATTCTTTTGGGAAGTCTTAAAATCTTTCTTTTTGAATTCAAGGGCTTCAATTTTTGCTTCTTACTTCCCTTTCTACGTTTTTACTTTACTGCCTAGACCTTGCTTAGTGGTCCGATCCGCGTCTTCTTTATGAAGCATATTATTTCAATGCTTATTTTGTGTGATAATTATGCTGATGCGGGTGACTTTATGCACGCTGGACAGTTGAAAAATGTTGGACATGAGCAGTTAAAAGCTGTAATAGAGTTGTGTCTTTAACAGTTTGAAGGCTGTACAATCTGCTTTTTATGTGCACTCTAAGTACAGGGTCGTGGCTGCGACAGTTTAAAGCAGGCCTACTTTTAGTTTTCATCATCTTCATCCTGTCTGATGATATATAATAAAACACCATGTCTTGGTTGTGCTTGTAAGCACCTGTTAGTTGTAGGATTCAGGCTGTACTTCATTTTATCTCAGGTGTGATTTAAGGCCTCATATTTGCTTTAAGTATTTACTCATAGTAATGCCCTTCTTTATATTATATTATTACACCTATCTGCAGTCAGAATGGTGGTGCATTAATCAAGTATTTACTCATTATAATGTCCAACCTGCAGAGACTGGCTGCTGGTGAGTGGTTCACAGCACGAGTTTCCTCATGCGGCTTATTCCATATTGCTTACCCGAATGCTTCAGAAATATTAAAAACTGAGCTTAGAACTATATATGGTCAGCTGTGTCAAGATGATATGCCTATGGTTAGGAGATCTGCTGCAACAAATGTGGGAAAATTTGCTGCCACTGTTGAAGCTGCTCATTTGAAAACTGAGATAATGTCCATATTTGAGGATCTCACACAGGATGGTATGGGAAGTAAAAAGGAACCCTTGTAGCGCTTCATGGACCATAAATATTTTCTTCTTGGGTGTTGAGTCATTACTATCAGATTATGAAATTTATGCTTGAAAGTTATTACTTTATGCATAGATCATTTTGGTAGCTTAATTTGCTTTTAGTTGTTTGACTTTGGAATGAAGGCAGAAGTTAGAAAATAGGGAAGATAGAAATAAAACGATTAATATGCTTGGAGTTTACAATAGTAATAAACAGCATCTACTAAATCCATAACATGTTTCAACTAGTTATGCTGAACCTGAATAGAAAATTTGAAAAGACTTTGCAACATTGCAATATGCGGAAGCACACACTTTCATTTTTTGTCACTTCACATCATATATCTATTGATCTTTTAGTTTCCTCTTTCACATTTATTTACCTTTTGGTGCATGTTCCACATATTAGTCATGTTAACTTTGCAATAATAAATTGTCCTTCTGATAAACTCTATATTGGTTTACTTTTGCCAATACCATGCGGCTT
The DNA here is from genome assembly GCA_022379115.2 of Bauhinia variegata. NCBI lineage: Eukaryota > Viridiplantae > Streptophyta > Magnoliopsida > Fabales > Fabaceae > Bauhinia > Bauhinia variegata. The sequence goes on along the minus strand of CM039429.1, from coordinate 5,320,826 downwards.
CTAACCTTGGACACTGTTTATGGTTCAGATAAGGCTTAGGAATTTTCTAAGTGTGTGAATGTCTTAATATTAAAGGGAAAAGAAAGTTCCTTGTTAGAAACAGCAGGCTCTCTCAACATATTTGACCTGTGATAAATGAATACCATGTTTATCACGCATTGAGTAGTTTTATCATACTATTTTTCCATCATCTTCTGCTTGTATGAATTTAATTAATAATTTCTTGTTCTTCCAGATCAAGATTCTGTTCGCCTACTTGCTGTTGAGGGTTGTGCAGCTCTTGGGAAGTTATTGGAGCCTCAAGATTGTGTTGCACATATTCTTCCCGTTGTAGTCAATTTTTCACAGGTATAGTGGATGTTAATATCAATTGAGAAAATTTTCATTTTGTACTCTTTTGAATCTTTATTCATGGATTTTTTTTTTTTAATTTATGAAAAACAACAATTGTTATCAACAATTTTGAGAGGTGCATGGTTAAACTACATTTCTTCAATTTTCCTCTTTATTTGCATACATAGGCACAGGCTTTTGTGTGGATATATGAATTGCATATCTTTTTAAATTTGTATAAATGCTACCACATATCTTTCTTTCATAATCATTTTAGGGCTTACACAATGATGAGATTCCTCACTATATATGTTTCTTCAAACCCTGTTTACAATTTGCACTTTTGTTGACTATATCTTAGGCAACAAGCAATGGCTGGAAGTCTCATTGAATCTTTCTTCATTGTGCCTCTTTTAAATGTTAAAATTATATTAGCAAGTCCGTCCTTCTTCACTTTGAAAAAATAAGGATTTGGACTTCTCTCGTCTTTTCTTGTTCAGATTTCCCCCCCGCCCTTTCTTCTGGATGATTTCTTGTCCTCTCTCTTGTACTTATTCCTTAGCTCTTTAATAATACATGTTTTTCTATAAAAAACAATTGCTTAATTTCAGATTGTTTTGCTTGTGTTGTTTCCCAAATGAAGTCTTACATGTTATATGTGATCAATGAATTACTTCTGGATCAGGATAAATCATGGCGTGTTCGTTACATGGTTGCAAATCAACTATATGAGTTATGTGAAGCTGTTGGTCCTGAGCCAACCAGGTAACCTTTCCCACCTCCACATTCTTTCTCTCTGGTGCTATCTGAAAGCTTGGTTTGGAAGCTGTGGTTTATTTGCTGTTCATTCTTTAGTCAGTTGAAAAACCCTATTAAGATTCATACAAGAATGCATATAATAGTTACATATTAATTTCTTCACAATATATGATGTGGTTTAATGTATGAACAGCATTTCTTTTCAAAAAATTCTAATTGACTCTGATGATGATAATGTATTTTTAGGTCAGACTTAGTTCCTGCATATGTTCGGCTGCTGCATGATAACGAGGCTGAAGTGCGAATTGCAGCTGCAGGAAAAGTGACTAAATTTTCCCGCATATTAACTCCTGATCTTGCTGTTCAGCATATTCTGCCTTCTGTGAAGGTATGCATTCTTGTAAAAGTTTGGATTCTTATACACGAGTATCTATGTTAGCTCCAGTATTTCCTTTTTAATCATTTAAATATGCTTATGACTGATCAAGTTTTCCTTTATAGGATTTATCAACAGATTCATCCCAGCATGTGCGCTCTGCTTTGGCTTCAGTTATAATGGGAATGGCACCAGTTTTAGGGAAGGTAGGATTCTCTATTAAAAAATGCATTGGGCTATTTGAAGAATCAATACATGTTAATCTTTTCTTGGGTGGTGACAGTGTTGAAATCTATGTAGAATGGTGCAGTAGATTTTGATGTAGTATCATGTGATAGCACAAATTTTAGATTATATGTTATGTTGTCATCCATAAACATAGTATGAGATGAAGTAGACATAAACTACATATATTGCCTGAATTCTCTCATTCATAGAGATGAAACTAAACATTTGATACCTTGTCTAATTGCTGTACTCTTGTTTCTTATGTTGTCAAAAAATTTTCAGTTAACTCTTCAAACTATTCCCCTCAAATGCAACTTGTTAAAAGAGAATTTATTTGTCTTCTTGCATTTACTTGATTCCCGTGGTGCTTGCAGGATGCAACAATAGATCAGCTTCTGCCGATTTTCCTTTCTCTTTTGAAAGATGAATTTCCTGATGTCAGGTTAAACATTATCAGCAAGCTTGACCAAGTGAACCAGGTTTGTCACTTGAAAATTGTGTATTCTGAATTCTTCCAGTTATGATAATATGATTCTATTGAACCTTTTAATTTACTTGTTGATACAGGTAATTGGTATTGATCTGTTATCTCAGTCTTTACTACCAGCTATCGTTGAACTTGCTGAGGACCGCCACTGGAGAGTTCGACTTGCAATAATTGAATACATACCCTTATTGGCAAGTCAGTTGGGCGTAGGGTTCTTTGATGATAAGCTTGGCGCTCTTTGCATGCAATGGCTAAAGGACAAGGTTTGTGAAGCAAGTAAATGTTCAAATCAGTTGCAGTCGTCTTAACATTTCAAGTCAGTTTAATTGCCAATTGTAAATGATGCAAAGGCTTGCTTTTTGGTAAAATGGTTATGGTTAATTTTATGTAATACTTATTAAAGTTTGTCATCTTCTTTGCAAATGTTTTTAATTACTGTTTTATAAGTGCTACTGCATAGATTATATGTAATGCTTATACTTTCTGTTGATTTCTTTCACACCATTTTTTTAAGGGGGGAAAAAAAGAAAGAAAAATAAAAACTGGTGTAACAGGTCTTCACAAGATTTATATGGTCTGTAATTTTTAGTTCTTGGTGTGGGGTGGATTAAAGATGAAAATGACAGTCTCTAAAGGGCAATATATAAAGTTCATATGTCTTTCTTTTGATGAATGGTTTGAATGGACTTCTCCGTTGGCCCAGCTGATTAGATGAGATTTTTATCCTCTTATCAGCAACCTTGCAGTCCTTTTTTTATGTTGAGGTAATTGAATTATGCTAACTTGTCAACTGCATTGGCAATGGTTGTAGGTTTACTCAATTCGTGATGCAGCTGCAAATAACGTGAAACGATTAGCAGAAGAATTTGGACCAGAATGGGCAATGCAGCACATAATTCCTCAGGTTCTATTTGGTGCTTTATTTTTGACGATTGACGTGGTTTCTTGATATACATTACCATGATATTGTGCCTTCTTAATGGACAGGGATTCTATTATTGTTAATAGCATTCTACATGCAGTAAACCTTAGTCTTAAATTAGAAGTGTCTCACTCAGTCAGTAAGGCATTGATGGTACCCTTTGATTCTGTAATGCGTATGCTTTTCGCACCTTGAACTCCCACAAATATCCCCTTACATGGCTAGTGTACTTTCTTTCTTAAGACAAGACAGATTTGCCTGCTTTATCTTCTTTCTATAGATTAGTACTGACCACTGGCTCTGGAGCTTTCTTGCTTGGCCAATTATCTTGCCTCCTAGAGGAACTGACAAGCTCTAAAATTTATTTCTTAAACACATGATAAATGCTTATGTTTAATATGATTGGTGCAGTATTCGTCCTAACAAAATATTCTTTACAACAGGTTTTGGACTTGATTAATGACCCACATTACCTGTACCGGATGACCATTTTACATGCAATTTCTCTGATTGCTCCTGTCCTGGGCTCAGAGATTACATGTTCAAAATTGCTCCCTCTGGTCGTCAATGCATCAAAAGATAGGTAAAATTTTGGGATCCTTATCTTGCTTTGTATTTAATGGAGTTAGTGCTGATAGAGTCTATTTGCAGGGTTCCCAATATCAAATTCAATGTAGCTAAAGTCTTGCAGTCTTTCATTCCAATTGTTGATCAGTCTGTAAGTAACCAGCATTTAAGGTTTCATTTCTAATACACTTGCTGATGTTCCGGATGTGAGAATGTGCTTCTTAAAAATATCTATAGAAATATTATCTCAGATTATTTGGTCAAGTTTTGATATTTCTTTTAATATTCAAAAAAAAAAAAAAACTGCAATATTCTAATTTCTCTTATCCCAAATGCCATTTGTAATATGAAGGTCGTTGAGAAGACTATCCGTCCATGCTTGGTTGAGCTCAGTGAGGATCCAGACGTTGATGTTAGGTTCTTTGCTTCCCAGGCTTTACAATCAATTGATCAAGTCAAGATGTCCAGTTAGATCAACCTGCTGTTTTTACCAATTAAATTTTTCTTTATTTTTCCTGTTTCTTGTGTAACTGGAATCAAGTCAATCAGCCTTTACCGTTGTATCTCTTACCTTTATTGATTTGTTAATTTGCTTTCATTTCTTCCTGAAAGCTATACCAGTTTCTGTTTAGCAGTGGAAAATTATCCTGAAGTGAATGGATTTTGGCATACCACCGCATTAATGCTATCATATCATGTTATCATGTAAATTAATGTGAATTTTGTATGGATATGTGATTTTGCAATGCTTATAAAATGTTCTCAATATTCTTAAAAGTTGCTTTAATAAACTCTGGTGCTTATATGCCTGTTCAAAGAGATGTGCTTTGAAGAATTCTTAAAAGAAAATGAGAACATGAATGAACTGTAGTAGGGCATGAAGTAATTGTTCAAAACCTTACACAAGTGCAAGGATCTAATCCTAACATTTTGATGGGGTTAGACTTACTAAACCTGGTACAACTCTACCCTGCTTCAGGGGTTATCTGGTCAAAACATTAGGGGGTGTACTTTGAGCCCTGGGAGGTCAACATAAGACCTTTTCCTCAGAGAGAACCTTGAGGAATCTCGATATCCAACCAAGAAACGAAAAACTTGCGTCTACATATTTAGATGATTGTACAGAAGATAATTCAGCGGTGGCAAGGTAAACATAAATTCATCATATGATATCATGCGCAAAGGGTAACAATGAGAGAAAAGAGGGGGGGGGGGTGTTGGCCAGAAATTCACTACATCTAACAGAAAAGAGTAGTTGTAGACGATTGATAAGATGTTCTATTCTCCATGTTCCTGTGCGTAGCATTATTCTCTGCTTCATTTAGTTTGGATCTAGCCAATTTTATATTGGTGATAAAAGATTCTGCGGCACTACTTAAACCCTTCCTGCCAATCAAATTCACACCAAAGTTGCGGTTTAGAATTCTTATCCTGTTCTCATCTCCCTCCACCTTACTCAGCTCAATGGCCTGCTTCTTCGAAACTAAAGCATAAAGAGAAAGGCAGCCAGAATCCAAGAATGATCCTCCAAATTTTACCCTCAATAATGAACTAGAATCAAGATCATTCAACCTTGGATCAAACAAGACAGAGAAGTTCCCAAATGTCAGGTCAGGGTTCCCAAATAATCCGTTAAAATCATCATTCTCCTGCGTTACATTTTTCATGTTTTCAGATGGAATTAAGGACCTTCTCCTGGCCACTCTCAACATGTTTGCAGCCTCTCTCATTCCACTTAGAAAAGCTCCATGCATTGTAGCAGGGTAATGTTTACTAGTCGCTTCTCCGGCAAAGAAAACTCTACCATCTGCAATACTCTCTGCAAGGATATCATAATCATCACCAGAAGATCCAACAGCAACATAAGAGTAGGATCCGTACGTAAAGTGATCCTTTCCCCAGCGAGTGCAGACAGCCTGAACAGGATCCGGCACAGCAATTCCCTTCGGATTAAAAATATCTTTTAAAATCTCTATTACCCTTCTCACAGACTCTGCAGGTGACATCATCTCAAACCTAATTGCTGCATCCCCAGCAACAAGAGCAACAAGAAGTGGGCCTCCAGACACAGAGGAGTAGCTGTAGAATAGAAAAAACTCACCCCTCATACTCAAGTCTTCAGTCAAATGACCAAATGTATCAATGTTTCCACCCCAGAAATTATATGGAAACAACATTGCGACCTTATTTAGCAAACCAAACCCCAATCTATGAATTGCATCTTTCTTTCTCTGAGGAAGTTCAGGGACAAATTCAATGGATCCCTTCTTAAGCACACCTAGTGGAACAGTACAAAGGACCATATCCCCTCGGAACTCCTGTCCATTAGCATAAACCAATACCCCATCAATTCCATACCTAATACTCTCCACGGTCCTACCATAAAAAATTGGAAGATCCTCTGCAAGGGCACGGACAAATAACTCATTGCCTCCCGGAATGAAACAATGATCACCACCCATCTCATATGGATCATCCTGATCCCAATAAGCCATGGATAAATTAGACATCAAAGAAGCATTTGCATATTCTAAATTAGCAAGATGCCAATTTAATAGCATACGCTCTTGAGGGTCCTCTGCAACCTTATAGACACGCCTGAAAGCTTCAAGTGCTGTCCCTAATGAAACATCTACCGATTTAACTTCCTCAATCATTGCCTGCCTGAGTTTACAAACTCTTTCTAACAACTTATTAAAGGAAACCTCTATCCCAGAATCAATTTCAGAATTCACAGCCTTCCCATCAGGTAGATAAAGGGGGCATATGTCTCTCACCTTATGGAGTGGCAATCCTAATTGCCTTGCAAGAACCCCAAGTGGGTTACCGTTAATTCCTGTGAGGACACTTCCACCAAGGTCTGCCGCAGCTACAACCCCGTCACCCTTCATCTTCCTCGTCTTAACACGCCCACCAGGGCGGTTTCTTCCTTCCAAAACCACAACTTTGAATCCCATGAACACCAACTGTCTTGCAGCTACCAACCCCGCAAACCCTGCCCCCACAATTATCACATTCCCCTTCTCAATCCCATCAAAAGACCTCAACTTTGCTTCTTTCACCGCTGGCGCAAGCCCAAAGTTAATGTAACCGTGCTCCAGGAGAAACCGGTAAGCAGAGGCAACCAGCCCTTTGTGTTCCGACCGTATGGATTGCAGGGCATGGTCATGGGTTAGCCAGACCGACACATTCGATCTCCATCGAGACAGAATATGGTTCCTGACAACGATGTAGTTTGCTTGTTCGGTGCCACCAATGGTGGACACCACGTTGGCTTCGATTTCTTCCTCTGTGAGCGAATCCACTGGAAAACCCACTGACATTGCTATCAGAGCTTCCACGTCGCAGTCTTTGGTGACGTCAGATCGCCGGTTCTTGGCGAGTGATGTGTTGCCGATAAACTCAGTGAAGAACTTCTTCCGCCGCCGCCGTTTTCTGGGTAGGGGTCCGCGATCCGATGGACCGGGTTCGACCCGGATACTATTTTGCAGCTGTTCACCGATAGGGTTTCCAGGAATGGGTTCAGAGGAGTCGTCTGGAGAGTCCAAAACCGGAGCCTCCGGTGTCGTTTCCTTAGGGGCAGAAGAATTGTCTTCCGCTGAGTTGGTTTCATGATTTTCCGGTGAATGTTGGAGATCGTGAAGTGGGATTTCAGTAGAGACTGGGAAGACGGCGACGTCGTTTACCGGCGAAGAGTCATTGGATGCCTCTGGGTTATTTGACGGCCCCAGCGGAGGGTCCGTCGTCGTTTCCATGGATCTAAGTTTATCCCACACAAGCAGAGTGCTAATTGCTATGTCGCGGACACTTCAAATATTACCAAACTAGCTCTCACTCTGTTCTGATAATTTTACAAAAATAAAGTTGAAAAATAATATAATATAATTATTCATTAAATTTTTAAGAATAATGAAGAAACAATTATCTACCTAAAAGATATTGATAAATTCTATTAGTTAAAATAGCATAGGATAGTTTCGTAGGAGTATATTAAGTTCTTTTTATTTTTTGTGTAGTATTAAGTTCCATATTTAACCATTAAATCTATGCAATATTAATTATTGTTGATGTAAATATATTTAATTTGCACAAAAAAAATTAATCTTAGCAAATAATTTGGTTTTATAAAAAATGTGACAAGTAATATTAATTTAATTTAAGTTAAATAGCGTCACGAAAATTTTAAAATTTTGTGTGTCAAATTTTAATGTCAAAAACTCTAATTAAATAATATATTAAAATCATCTACTATTGATATACGTAGATTAAATGTACATTATAAAAATAAAGTAATGCAACAGATTAACAGTATTTATAGGAATCAACAATATCATGGTGACACATTTGTACATAAGCTGTGTAATGGCATCTATGATTTTGGGTTAAAATTATATTACCAAAAAAAAAAAAGATACACAGGTGAAAATTTAGCCAAATGGCAACAGTATCTAGGGGAATAGTCACAGCATGGTGTCCGTTAAGAGATTGTGAGACTTTTTCACTTTGGCTGGCATGACGCAGTGCGATTGTTCCCAACCAATTCTGTGGTTAGCATTGTCATACACCACCAAATATCCTCGCAATGAGATGTCTGCAAAGATCAAGTTCAAATTTATCACCAATCAATAGCAGGTAATATATCTTCTCTAAAGATGATTGCATCAAGTAGATGGGAGCGTTTAAAGAAAGAGAGAAAGGATAATTATAAAAGAAAAAAGAAAAAAGTAATTATGCTAATAGACAATGCGGGAGTGCCAATGGCCACACCCATATGTAAGTGTGAAAGTACCTCCAAGTAGAAATGTGGATCCATCATGTACACTGGTGCCGTCAAGGATAGCCAAGCACACGTTGCCTTTTTTCTGCAGCATTGGTGTTTATTAAAGATTTAACAAGAACAAAATGGTTTAGGAGTTAAAGCTGTATGGGAAAGAGATTGTTACACTAATGATCAGGTAATTTTCTGGAGGTATCTGAAACAATGTGGACAAAATCCACCATTTGCTTCCAAATCTAAGGGTCAAAGTGTTGAAAATATGCTTTACATCTTTGACAGATCTGCAAGCAAGTAACATAAAAGAATTGTAAACCTCCATAGAAGAAAGAAACAGAAAGAATAGAAATGGAAAATAGTGCCTTGTTAAGAGATTCTTAGAAAAGAAGTCTTCTACTAAGAGGTATGAACTTATTACCGACCCAAAATTGCAGGCAACCAGAAAACTTCTCATACCTGATCAAGAAATCAGCTTGCCAACAAATGGGTAAAGTTGTATCTGAATCATCTCGGTTGAGTCCCAACTGAGAAACTTCTTTAAGCTGCACAATTGACACATAATTAAGGGAATTTGCAGAGTTCAATGGAGGATTCAAAGGAAAAGTTCCAGAATCATTATAGATGGTGTGGATGTAACAACTCACAGAAGCAACAAGATCCAAATAAGCCTCTTTCGGAAAATATGTATAAGAACTGCCACTATCAAAAACCATGTTTCCTACTTTGCTGCGCCCACCCAAACTGAGAGGGCTGTTTCCATAGTTTAATCCAAGAATCTTGGTCTGGTATAAATCTCTGTACAGAACATATGCCACATAAAAGTTGATGAAATAAGCGAATAGCAGGTGTGTACACTAAATTGAAAGATGGTTAGAAATTGGGAAAGAAATTAATTGCAGTATTAACACTCAAAAGAAAAAAAAAAAAAAAAAAAAAAGGGAAATAGCAGCCGGCCTATGAACACTATTCAGAAAATTAAACTTACGTAGTTAGAGTATTGACCATGGGTACCCAAGTCATACCCCAATAAGGCACATAATCATCACCTAAGAACATATATCCACCCCCAACTCGATAGTTACTGAGGCAATGTCCAATGACATTCTTAATAATCCTTTTGCTTGCCAATTGGAAAGGAAGGCTGACTTTAGCCCTGCTCAGTCCCATGATTCCATCTGTTTTTGTCAAAGAATTCAAAAGTGGGCCTACTTGATCATACCCACACCTTACAACAAAAAATATTGCATTGATCAGGAATTTATTAGCATCATACAACAGAAAGAAAATGAGAAGGTGGTAGAAATAGAAAACATACCCAAAAGCAAAATTCAACTTGGTTTTGGATCCGTTTGTGGTCTGAAGATGAAGCTCATCTCTAATTAGGACTCCCAAGGAGGAACTATGATCTGCATATTCAATCTCATAGTCACATTGATGACAACTTTCGCAGTATCCATTCTTCTGGTTCTTCTGAAATTCCTTGCAAAGGGGGTCTGCAGGTGGTAATATACTGTCTGTTGTTGGCTTGTACAACATATGTGCTCCCTGAATCAACCAAATCCTTTGAGTAAACTCAATTTATTTCACATCTCAAAAATCTACTTAGAAGGCTGAAATTTTATGCCGTAATTGTCCGATGATATCTATGTATATGAAGAACCAGAGAGAGGGGAAGGTACAGGAATTGTGTTGAAAACTTGAAACATAGAAGTGCATCCTTCAATGACTATGCATGCAGAGATGGTAAAAACACACTGGAACCTACATGCCCCTAAATGATGGGAAATGATAAAGCATATCTGTATAAAAGAAGTTCCAGAAACCCACTTAGCAGTCAGGCCTCACCTTTGCACAGCTTCTACATGGAGCATCACACTGAATCCAAGTTAAGTCACTTCCAGTATCCATATCAAGAAAATAACGCTTTGGAGGAGTTCCAACAAATACTTCTGTGAAATACAACCTGCATAAAGGGAATATCTAGCTTAGCAATCAATCAGAAACTATATTCTGTCGATACTTACAGCAGCAGAGGCAATATGGGATTACTACAAAGTGTTCATTCGTAGTTTATCAGATAATAAGGAAGCTGGCTCATGAGGTGGAACTTAGAAGAACATTAGATCATTTTGATTTATTGAGGAAATGCGTTAAATGTAACTAAAGGCATTGTTGGCTATTATAAAGAGAAGGTGGGGGAGGAAAGGGAAAAAGTTCTGTAGCTCAAAGGCAGGAAAGAACAATGCCAGTCATATAAAGCATACACTCAGCCAGACTAAAACATCAAACAACATTCGCTGAAATTTGATCATTCCCCTTTTTCTTTTTTCCTCATGTTTGACTTCTAAATCTAACATTCCAATCAAGGAAAGCAACGATTTTTAGCATACCCTTCTGGATAAACATTGCCCCTGACAGGGAAAACGGAGGATGAATCAACTGCCGCAACTGTAGAAGCCATATTCCTGGTTCTTTGATTTATCAAGTTCTTTTTCTGTACAGCAACAAACTTGCCCAATCTAAGCTTAACATCGTGCTGACCATGAACACCCAATTTCGGATACAAAGGGAATAGAAATGAATCGGTTCCATTGTCATCCTCAGAACCACGCAATTCCCGAAGGGTTTCTGAAGAAACAGAACCATATAGGAAAAGACCAAAAAGAAGAATCCCCAGAAAGCAAAATAGCTTCACAGGACTACTGAGGAAGACTCTCCAGAACGAAAATTGAAGCTGAGAATTTGGTGGGTAATATTGAAGTGGAAGATTACTATCTTGGGCGTTGAGATGGGGTTGTGATTCATGGGTTTGAACAAAATCTTGAGATGGGATTGGGGAAGAATCAGAGACGGTAAAAGCGGTGATGGTTTTGCCTTTGGAGGGGTTATCCGGTGGTGGAAGAGAAATTATGACAACACCTTTTATCTGAGGCGATTGAGATTGATCAGCTTCCATCTCTGTATCACTGATACTGGGCTAAAATGAACTGGATGAGATTGCAGAGACGATTGGAGAAGAGAGCATCAAGTCTCTGCCATCATGCCTGGGTCAATTACGAACACTGTATAAGGAGTTGAAAATTTGTGCAGGAGGGAAGGAACGACGAAACTTTCATGTTACACGTAGGATGGGCGTAGCCAAGTCAGCAAGCTATTGTGGACAAAATGTCAACGCTTTCTCTTTTCTTTTTAGGATTTCTTTTATTATTTTTGTTAGTATCAATCAAATATTAAATATTAACCTGACAAAAAATAATAATAATACACTTGATCTTAGAAGGAAAAATAACCGAGAAAATAATAGTTGATAAAATAGCCGATGATTCATTTTATAGATGGAGCTTTATAAAATTTCGAGTGGTACTATATTTTCATCTAAAAATGCACAATTACTTGTTTGTATTTTTTATTTATAATTTTATTTTTACAAAATAATTAAAAAAAGATGTATAAAAAAAAATAAACGAGAGTATACGTTAACATTTGTAGATGTAACATTTTCTTAAAATTTCAAGTTGGACTTAAGAAATAAGCAGCAATAGACCATTATGTGAACGAACAATTATGAATGGTTTATAGAATGAAAATCAAGAAATAAAGTAAAAAATTTGAAATGTGAAGAATATAATAAGAACAAAATAATTATTTTATTTCATAATTTAGTAACGGGTGAAATAAAATGTGAAATGAAATCATAATTTTTTTATCTGAAAATGAAATCATAATTTATTTACTCCACACCATGGCACATCAAGTATGGAAGGATATCTCTGTTGGTGGTTTGTGAGGGTTTAGGTTGATTTTAGTTTATGTGATTTGAATTTATTTGGGTTATGGGTATTAGTTAATTGTGTTCATGATTTGGTTTGATTGTGTGCGTGTGACTGAATATCTTGTTAAAGACATGTTGAATTTAGGTATGGGCAGCTGCTGGACGGCGAGAGCGAGCCTTGGTTGGGTGAGATTGAGTTGAGGGTGTGCAATGGGCAGTTGCAACTCGGGGCTTATGACTCAGTGGGGGTGTGTGAGCAATGGTATTTTAGGAATAAATTTACCAAAATTGGTTACGAGGCATGTGATTAAGAAAAATGGGGTGTTTTAAAAGAAATTCCATATGAATGGGTCATTCCATTTGGGCCTGACCCACCTGGCATCCAGTCTAGCCCAAAATCAGACGAACTCCCCAAGATGTCCAATCCAGTTGTCGCAGTAAATGGTCTTATTTGCCTTTGATTTCCGAGTCTATAGACACCAAGTACATACTTTATTTTATTTTATTTTGTTAAAATTAAAAGGGCATTACTGGAGATTTTAACTTGAAAGTTAAAGAAAAAATTGATCCTAAAACATAAAAATTAATACAACTATTGAAAATAACATTACTATTAGGCCAAATCTTTAAATGCGCACACAATCCATTTGAAGTTAACATGCTAGCTATTGTTTTTATTCAGACATGCATCATGTCAATGTGAATTTTAACTCCTACTCCCCTTCTCCCATTTTCACTTTTATACTTATTAAACATATTTTTCTCTCCTAGAGAAATGAGACATTTAGTAATAACCCTTTCTATTCCATTCTTAAACTACACATGTTTAAGAGTTTTTGTTTTGTTTTAAAATTTTAATTGTTTTAGAAAAGTTTTGAATTTTTTTTTTCAATTATACTATTATTTATTAATGGTCACCTCTCTTTTTCACTAATTATTTTTCATACATACTTTATTAAATGAAGATATTTTAGTAAAAATAAAATAAAGTTTAATTCTAAATAACGATTTTTTAATATATATACGTTAACCTTAAATAACTATAATTTAAAACAAAGGGAGTACAATTTTAAAGAAGCTCTTGAATCACTAGATATTAACGTGCATATAAAGTTGACAAAAAAATTAAAGATGTGCCTTCTAAGAAAATGTCAAAGATAACATTTTTATCCCCAAATGAGAGATGTGTGGCTCACAAAAGAATGCAAGAGAAGCGATGTCATCGTATTTATTATCATCTCGCTGGCCAAAGAAAAGATGCAAAAGGCTACTTGCCACCTCTAAGCACGTAGAGGAATTGACTTAAATTGTTTTAGGTTGAAATTTTTTACTTTATAGTTTTACTTATTTAAGTTAATAAACATGAATATCAGTAATTAAAAACAAACAAAAAATATTTACCCTACAACAAAGGCAATTATGTAAATATCTTTAAAAATATAGAGTGATGTTATATATATAAATTATGTTTTAAAAGAAATAAGAGATAAGTAAATATATATATAAATTAAATGTGTATATTCACCTCTAGAATGTAAAGGTCGGTCCATCAACGAAAGCGAAGTGTCCATAAAATTGCTCCTTCGGTCGCAGGAGTTTGTCTGTATATATCATCCTCTATAAAACAATTCAAGCGTCTTGATAGTTTTTATTTAAATCACTTGTTAATCTTTAACGTTTAATATAATATTAAAAGTTTTTATTTTTATTTTATCTATAACAAAAAAACAAGTGACACATAAAAAAATATAATTAGAATAAAATAAAATATTATATTAAAGAAGCTTGAAGTTTGAAATATAATTACCATTTTTTTGTTTGCTAGCTAAGATGTTAAAAGGGATAGAAAATGTCATTTGTAAACTTATATATTAATATATACTTGGTGTGCATTAATTATTTGTAGGATAAAAGTATAAATAAAAAATCAAAATGAAAAGACAAAAAAGGAAGAGAAATGTTAAAAAAATGTAAATATAGCATTATTAAAAAGTGATTTTTCCTTTGACACTTCCCCATTTTATTAGGGAATACTATTATACCAAAAAAAATATAAAAATATCCTGAGTTCAAAAAAAAAAAAAAAGAGTAAAAACATAAGCAGTGGTAGTTGAGGTTAAAATGCCTCAAGCCAAGCCACATGAATTAATCTGCTAAGCTTTAAATCCCAGAAAAGCACATAGTCTCTTGAAGATAAGAGTAAGGGGGTTACTGTTAGTCATATAATTTATTTTGAGCATGTTTGCCGTTGCGTTAACGGCATGCTCTTTATGGTCAAAGTTAGAGAATAGTCAAATTATTAATATTTTGTGATCTTTCAACCATTGAGGCACCATGTGCTCAATGAACATATATTTATCATCACACACAAAAATGACACTTATAAGACAATTCAAATAAAATCGACAAAAGTGTCTTTTTCGTCATCGAAATTGTCATAATAGAATCCTTAGAATTTAATAATGATGCTCCCATCAATAATGGATCAAAACCATTATGAAATTACTCAAAATTGTCACTTGCTCGTTATACTTCACAAGAAACATGCATTTTATTAAGTAATACCAAACAGTATCATATGCCGCAATAAGTAAACAAGTATACATTGACATAAGTATGATATGGTTTGCAACCTAAGCTATCAAAGAACCTTAGTCCAATCTATTATAAGCTTCTTTGTATAGGCGATAACTTGGCACAACCATCAAGTGATTTGTTCTTAATATTACTAGACCAAATTTCTCACTCATGTCCAAGTCATTTGGAGTCGTACCAGAGGGAAGCTTCCAATTAAAACAGTGAACTAATTGTGCTAGAATGAACTTAACTGTAGTTAAACCTAATTGCATACCAGGGCATCCTCTTCTGCCAGAACCAAATGGTATTAATTGCAAATCATGCCCTCGAATATTTATTTTGTTATTGATGAACCTTTCTGGAAAAAATACATGAGCATTATCTGACCATAGTTTGGGATCTCGCCCAATAGCCCATGCATTCACTATGATTCTTGATTTCTTCTTCACATAATAACCATCAATTGTAGCATCTTCCGAAGATTCTCGAGGCCCTAATAAAGGGGCAATCGGATATAGTCTTAAAGTTTCCTTGACAACCATATCCAAGTAACTCAATTTTGATAAGTCAATCTCTTTTACCATTTTATTTAATCCAACTATGTCTTTTAGCTCATCTTGAAGACTCTTCATTACCTTAGGATGTCTCAAGAGTTCAGAGAAAGCCCAGTCAACTACAGTAGCAGAAGTTTCAATTGCTCCAAAAATCATATCTAATAGAATTGCCTTGATGTTGGTTCGATCAATTACATGTTGCTCATCATGAGGATCCAATGGTTGATTCATCAATGAGAGCAATATGCCCACAAAGTCCTTCTGTTGCCTTTTGTGGGCACTAGGATCCTGCTCATGTTCCTCAATTATCAGTTCCACCACTTCATCAAGTGCCTTGTGATTTTTATTTATACGTCGTTTGAGTCCCTGAGAAGAAACGAGATAAACTTGGTAACTGAAAGAATTTTATATTTGACTATACAAGAGCAAAGGGGGAATTTTTCACACCTGAAGATCAAAGGCCCCTAGCCAAGGCACAAAATCTGCTAAATTAAAAGCTCCCACCAAGTCGAGTGCCTCATGTACAAGCCCCTTCAAATCAAATCTATCATCCATTTCATGGCCAAATACCATCTTTAACATTAGATCTTTAACGAAATTTGCCACTATCTCGCTAAGATCCACAGCTTCACCAGCCGCTGCGGCTTTCTCAAGCGACTTCACCAATAGTCTCAGCTCCGCGCTCCTCTGTGGAGCAAAGGAGTCAACTTTTGAAGCACTTAGAAGTTGTGAAGTACACAATCTTCTCATGCTGCGCCAGTAAGCACCATAAGGAGAAAGTGCCATTCCTTTGGTGCCATAGAACAAGAGCTCCGATGCTTGACTTTTGGGGCGGTTAGCGAAAATGGTGTCATGGGTCTTGAGAAATGGCTCAGCAGCTTCAGGGGAAGAGACTACAATGGTAGGGACCTGCCCTAGCCGCAAGGACATGATGGGCCCGTATGTTTTGGCCAGAGATTGCAGGTTGCGGTGTGGGAGCGCACCCAACATGTGGAGGTTACCGATGAGTGGCAGTGGCTCTGGGCCTGGTGGTTGTTTCGGATCATCTCTGCTTTTCTTTGTAAGCAACAATACAGCTGAAAGGACAAATATGAAGAGGAACACAGGAATGGTTATTGTTGAAGGCAACATGTTTGATGATTTGCCGAAAAGAAAATGAGAAGGTTCAGTTGTGGCTGGGCTGCGGATACAAGGAAGGTTATGGATCCTTGAAGTGAAAATGAAGGTAAGTCGAGAAAATATTTGTAGAGTTTGAGAGCAGAATTAGAATAACAAGGAATGCTAGGATATTATTAAGCCACGTATAACATCTCAACAACAAAACATTATTAAATTAAAATAATTAAAATGCATAACAAAATAACAAAACAAAAACAAGAATAAAACAAACAGACCGGATAAAAATTTTGACTTTTTTTTTTTTTAACTCATTTCAAAGTAAACAATAACATGGACCGCTAGGATATTATTAAGCCACGTACAACATCTCAACTACAACGCATTATTAAAATTAAAATGATTAAATTGCATAACAAAATAACAAAACAAAAACAAGAATAAAACAAATAGACCATGTAAGAATTTTGATTTTTTTTTAACTCATTTCAAAGTAAAATCTAAAAACATATAGATGTGAATTCATTCAATATCTCGTTCATCTAATTTTCTCTTCTTTGAAGTGAATTGATACATGATTTTTAGCAAATTTAGAATGATGTTACATTTTAATAAAGTACACATTTTCTGCTTTTTTTTTTTTTAAAAAAAAAATCTTTTCCGTTACAATATTCATGTTTTACTTAGTAAAAACATATATTTAAGAGTTGATAAACATAAACTAAAAGACATAATGTAAATGTCATCATAATTCAGATAGTATTCATAAAAGTTACTTATACTTGTCCATTAATTAAAGTTACAATAAAAAGTAAAAATGAAAATAACCAAACAAAGGTGAGTCTGAATATGAAGTTGATATTGAGAACGATGATGATTTCTAAGATGACATTCTCTGCTCTTTTTAGGGCAGATTTCACTTTGGTAATTACTTGATGGCAATGAAAATGAGAGAAGATTCAAATTTAGATTGTCTTCATAAAAAAGTAGGGTTCAGTTCTAGGGTGAAGGAGGGAAATTTATGTCTTGAAGCTTTGGTCATCACTTTTGCTTTTGGCAATAATCTTTCAAGCCATCGTCACAGTTGAAACGCAAGCCACCAGCTATGTCACCAACACTGAATTTTGTGACACTGCATGCTACCGACCTCTATCCCTTCACCCAGAATCTAAACCAAGAATTCCATTATATACAAAATCAGACTCCCAGAAGAAGAATATTACTCAAGAAACGATAACAAAATCGACGAAAAATTCAAAGCAAGAGAGATGTAAAAAAAAAAAAAAGGTTAAAGGGTGATTTTATCCTTTGATACAATTCCCGTTATGATTACGGAGTTTACACCCCAAAAAATAATATAAAAATAGCCTGAGTTCAAAAAAATAAAGTAAAAACATAAACAGTGGTACCTGAGGTTAGAATGTCCCAAGCCAAGAACTTAAAATCCCAGAAAAGCTCATATATAGTTTCTCGAAGATGAGAGCAAGGGACTTAGTCATATAATTTTGTCAGCTAGCTAATGTGTTGCAGTTGCGTTCACGGCATGCTCTTTATAGTCGTACACTATTAATTGTGATCCTCAACCTTTGAGGGGAAAGAAAAGTCTTCAGATAGGAAGATATATGGTACATGTATATGTCATATCGTCAGAGACAAAAATATTGAAACTTAGACAATTCCAATGAAACTTCAGAATTTAATGTTGATGCTCCAATCAATAATGGAGAACCTTTGTAAAATTACTCAAACTTGTGGCTTGCTTGTTATATACTTCAAAAGAAATAGGCATTTAATATATAAAGTACGTAATACCAAACAGTAAATATTGAAATTACATAACGTGATATGGTTTGCAGTCTAAGCTATTAAAATTTAAAATTAATTTCTAATTAAGAAATCAGTTCTATGTTATTTAAATGGCCGGATTGTAATGAAACAATAGATGGACCCTTAGATAAATAATGAATTTCTTTGACTAGTTATTCATTAATGGTTTTAAATTTCAAAAGTTTGAACATTGAAACTATATACGTAGGAAGACTTTCTTTTGTATCAATCATCTTAATTACGACTATGATGCATTATAATTGAAAGTGTGGTCCTGATAGTCCTATTATTTTTGTTTACTTAGCAAGTAGTTTTAATTTTATTTTTTTTTATCATAAGTCAAACATAAACGTTACAAGAAATTTAATGTTCCCTATGAAGAGGTAGTAAATAAATTATAAAAGTACATATAAGCAAAAAATTGATATTTGACTAATGACTTATTTTTATTTTAATATGCGTACTTACATGTTATACACTGGTGATGACAAACAAATGCCAAGATCTTGAACATAATAAGGTCAATTCTCTATTTCAAAATTTATCTTCTTTTTTTTTTTCCTCAAAATATCATGAAATAATCAACCCCTAATTCTGGTGAAAATATACTAAATGAATAGTTTTGTGGTAAACCATGAAAATTTATTAGGTAAGAAATCAAGCCCACGTAAATCTGTTCTGAACCCATGCGTGCATCAGCGTGAGAATTAATACTAATTGAATAAAATACAATGTGATAATTCGTACATCACATGGGGTGTCATATTAGTACTAGTTTACTTAAAATATTTAAAAATAATATTACCTATTATATTAATTTAAATAATTTATTTGTTATTTAGTAAAAAAATAATAGAAATAGTTTAGCAAACGAATTGAGTTCATATAATCCATGTATATATTCTTATGGTAAAAGATGAAAATGAAACTTTGACAGTTTCAATAATATCGACAGAAATTTCTTTTTCATCATTGCAATTGTCAAAGTAGAACCCCATTAGAATTTAAAATTGATGCCCTAGTATGCTTCATGCTCCAATCAATAATAGAAAACCATAATAAAATTACTCAGAATTATGACTTTCTTGTTATACTTGATAAGAAATAAGCATTTAATTTATGAAGTAATACCGAACAGTAAAATCTTATGCCACAATAAGTCAACTATACAAAACTGGAGATTGAGCTACAGCAAACATAAATTAATTAGTACTGTATTATCATCCTCGTACCAAACACCTCCTTTTATTTTACTACAATTGCAGGTTTCAACTACTCAAGTTCAGGAAACACTGATTACACATAAGTTACTCCGATTATTCAGTCGACCAATTTTAGTCATAGTATTGATTATTCATGTTTCACAAGTCGAGGTTTATCAGTGCACAGTTGTTGTATAATTTTCTTAATGCAACTATTGTAGATTTTGATGCTACTTGCTTGGAGCTGGATAAAAACTTAGAGCTTGATACATGCCAACCGTTATTCCTGGAGGTTAGAGGAGGTTATGTGTATTGGATGTTAGAGAAGGTTATCTGCATTTGCTTGATATGTAATTACTGTAATATTTTTTGAATTTATGCAATTTTTTACCCATAATTTACAAGTGAATTAATAAAAAAAGCTGGCAGTACTCTAAGTATAACAGGGCTGGTTCAGGATTAATGGTTTTACAAGAATGTTTACATAGGTCTGATGTAGAAAGAGAAGGAGTTTAATTAGATTCACTCTCTAGAAAAAAAAATATACACCACGTATTAGCAAGCATGGCTTATCCCCATAGACTTCTCATTCCTTAGCCATCACCTCTAAAACTGATTGAGAGAAGCCAATTCAAACTTTCAGTGAAAAGTCATTTTCAGCCAAACACACTGAAAAACCTATTCCAAATATTGACATTCCATTTATAAAAAATATAAAAATATTCAAAATAATAAAGTGAAAACATAAGCAGTGGTAGCTGAGGTTAAAATGCCCCAAGCCAATCCACATCAATTAATCTGCTAACCTTAAAATCCCAGAAAAACACAGTCTCTTGA
The DNA here is from genome assembly GCA_022379115.2 of Bauhinia variegata. Lineage (NCBI taxonomy): Eukaryota > Viridiplantae > Streptophyta > Magnoliopsida > Fabales > Fabaceae > Bauhinia > Bauhinia variegata. Next base: position 5,300,495 of record CM039429.1, on the reverse strand, counting down.
AGATGAGAGTAAGGGGGTTACTGTTGGTCATATAATTTCTTTTGAGCATGTTTGCTGTTGCCTTCACGGCAGACTCTTCATGGTACTCGATAGAAAATAGGCAACTATTTTGTGGTCTTTCAACCATTGAGGCACCACGTGCTCCATGCACATCCTTGTCATCAAATTCAAAAATGACACTTAATTGACAGTTCCAATACAATCTACTCAAGTGTCTTTTTCCTCATCGAAGTTGTCATAATAGAATTCTTAGAATTTAATGGAAAACCATCATAAAGTTACTCAAAATTGTGACTTGCTTGTTATACTTTATAAGAAACAGCCATTTTATTAAGTAATACCAAACACTACAATCTTATTCTACAATAAGTAAACAAGTTTACATTGACATATAAAATAGCTTAGAAATTAAAAAGCATAGTATGGTTTGCAGTATATGCTATCCAGTAACTTCACTTCAATTCATTATAAGCTTCCTTGTGTAGGCGATAACTTGGGCTAACCATCAAGTGATTTGCTTTTGATATTGATAGTCCATATTTTTCACTCATGTCCAAGTCATCAGGAGCCATACCAGAGGAAAGCTCCCAATTAAAACAGTGTACTAATTGTGCTAGAGTGAACTTAACTGTAGTTAAACCTAAGTGCATACCGGGACATGATCTTCTGCCAGAACCAAATGGTATCAATGCCAAATAATTCCCTTGAAGATCTATTTTGTTATTGATGAACCTTTCTGGGTAAAATACATTAGCATTGTCTGTCCACACCTTAGGATTTCGCCCAATAGCCCATGCATTCACTATGATTTTTGACTTCTTCTTTATATAGTAACCATTAATTGTAACATCTTCCGAAGATTCTCGAGGCCCTAGTAGAGGGGAAATTGGATATAATCTTAAAGTCTCCTTAATAACCATATCCAAGTAATCCAATCTTGATACATCAATCTCTTTCACAATTTTACTCAATCCAACTATGTCTTTTAGCTCATCTTGAAGATTTTTCATCACCCTAGGATGCTTTAAGAGTTCCGAGAAAACCCATTCAACCACAGTAGCAGCAGTTTCAATTGCTCCAAAAACCATATCTAATAGAATAGCCTTGATGTTGGTTCGATCGATTACAAGTTTATGTTCATCATGAGGTTCCAAGGATTGATTCATCAATGAGAGCAATATGCCCACAAAGTCCTTCCGTTGCATACTAGGATCTTGCTCATGTTTCTCAATTATTAGTTCCATCACTTCATCGAGTGCTTTGTGATTTTTCTTTATACGTCGTTTGAGTCCCTGATAAGAGAAGAGATGAATAACTTGGTAACCGAAAGAATTTATAATTAACTATACAAGAGCAAAGGGGGAATTTTTCACACCTGAAGATCAAAGGCCCCTAGCCAAGGCACAAAATCTGATACATTAAAAGCTCCCACCAAGCCGAATGCCTCATGTACAAGCCCCTTCAAATCAAATCTATCATCTATTTCATGGCCAAATATTATCTTTAACATTAGATCTTTAACGAGTTTTCCCACCATCTCGCTAAGATCCACAACTTCACCAGCCGCTGCGGCTTTCTGAAGCGATTTCACTAATAGTCCCAGTTCTTCTCTCCTTTGTGGAGCAAACGACTCAACTTTTGAAGCACTTAGAAGTTGTAAAGTACACAATTTTCTCATGCTGCGCCAGTAAGCACCATAAGGAGAAAGTGCCATTCCTTTGTTGCCATAGAACAAGAGCTCCGATGCTTGACTTTTGGGGCGGTTAGCGAAAATGGTGTCATGGGTCTTGAGAAATGGCTCAGCAGCTTCAGGGGAAGAGACTACAATGGTAGGGACCTGCCCTAGCCGCAAGGACATGATGGGCCCGTATGTTTTGGCCAGAGATTGAAGGGTGCGGTGTGGGAGCGCACCCAACATGTGGAGGTTGCCGATGAGTGGCAGTGGCGCTGGGCCTGGGGGATGTTTCCGGTCATCACTGTTTTTCTTTAGAAAAAAAAATACAGCTGAAAGGATGAAAATGAAGGTGGAAAGGAGGAACACAGGGATGGACATAGTCGAAGGTAACATGTTTGATGGTTTGCTACAAAGAAAGTGAGAAGGTTCAGGAAAGTTTATATGTGGCTGGACTGCGAAGACAAGGTACGAGGTTATGGGTCCTTGAAGTGAAAATGAAGATAAGTCGAGAAACTATTTATAGAGTGTGAGAACAGAAGAAGAATAACGTGGACGGCTAGGATATTTTTATGCCAACTGATATTATTAAGCCACGTCATCATTTACATAATCCCAGGAATTAGATCATCTTTAACCATGATACTCATCATCATGATTTTATATCTTAATTATTTATATTATTTTTATGGGTCCCACAATGACACATCACTCTATACAACTTATACAATTTTTTTCTACTCATACAACTTAAAAAAAAATTTTAAACGGATTCCACAAACTATTTTATATTCTTATTTATAATTAATCTATTTTACAATTTTTCTCTCTTTTCCTATAAATCTCTTATAAAATATAAATGGGTCCCTTTTTTTCATTTTTCACAGCTGTGGGTCCCTTTTTTTTTTTATTTTTTTTCACTTTTCACTCTCTTCCAATTAGATGCCACGTTTGCTGCTTCTAATCATGGAATGCTTCGTTTGTACATTCCGTAATAAAGTCCCACTCCTAAACGTCGACCATTGCAGATGGTCTAACATCTCAACTGCAAAACATAATTAAAATGCATAACAAGATAAAAACAAAAAGAACAATGAAATAAATAGAATTCATCTAAAAATTTCAAAATAAAAACTAAAAACATTCTAAATTCAACCGCAAGCAACTCAACTATCAGTTTTACTCTAAAAGCATAAAATTAAAAAGAGAATGATGTATTTATCCATGTTCAAGAAATAAACTTAGATTAAACTTTTTTTTGAGCCATCTATTCACATATATCTAATAAAAATTTTCTTATAGCCCCACTTTGTGCCTTCTTAGTGTTTGTATTTTAGCCAAAAAAAGAGAGAGTTATATTTTAGCATCTTTTGTTTCACTTTACCTTTCATTTTCTTAATAGATTATGATTGAATAAAAGTTATTAAATAATTATATTTATATTATTGAGTTATTAAAATCATTTTTTAATTGATCATAATGCAGAAAAATAGTTAGAGAGTCGGACAGAAAAAAAAAACTTTTTCGAGTGAGTATGTATTAATTTTATTTATGAAATATGCAATTATTTGAGTAAGTCGATTTCCAACCATCAATTATTGGGCTATAGTCAAATGCAAACTAAATTTCAAGCTTCTTTGGTCTAAAATTCTGAATACATGATAGATGATTTCCTACGGAACTAATATTTATATAACCATATATGTTACAATAATCCATATCTATATATATACTTAAATGAATTCACCTATATACAAGTGGCTCGTTGATTTTTATTTTTTTTTAGATTTCTATTAAAAAACCAAATTAAATTTCTAAAAAAAGTTATCACTCTTACGTACTTTCATTGCGATTAAAAATAAACTTCATTGCTAACTAAACAAATCAGTTCTACGTTATTTTAATGAGATTGTAATAAAAGAGAAACCAAAATAACCCTATCTAATCAAGTTGTCATGTTAAAAGCATATACGTCTTTAAATGAAATAATGAATTACTTGACTAATTATTTATTGATGGCTTTAAATTTAAAAAGTTCGAAATTTGAAACTGTGGTCCTTAAATGAAATAAATTAACTCAAAGTTACAAAGCTATATGAAAACTGAAATGTTAATTTTTAGTTAAAAGTTGTTAAATTATCTTATTATATTAAAAGTGTTTGATAAAATTAATTGTTGAATTAGTTGATAAATATAAAACGATGTAAAAAATAATTTTATATAAATTGACAAAAAAATATTTTTTTAATTATCTTTCAATTTGAAGCAATCGTATTTTAAATACTATCAGACATTAAATATAGACGCTTCTCTTAATAGGGATTTGAACCTGAATTTATTACGTTGTGAGGATTAGCCTCTCGTGTTAAACCCAACCCCTATTGATGAAATACACTTTTAAGTTATTGCAATTTTTAAACTAATTTTGTACTCTTAAAAGTTTTGGTTAAAAATCAAATATTTTATTAAATTAAAAAATAGAGTATTCATTCAATATCTCAATATCTCGTTCATCTAATTTTCTCTTCAGTGAAATGAAATGATACATGATTCTTTGCAAGTATGTTTATAATGATGTTACATTTTAATAAAGTACATGTTTTCTTTTTTTTAACATTTTTTTTTCCATTACAATATTCATGGTTTCCTAGTAAAAAGTTAGAAACATATTTAAGAGTTCATAAACATAAACTAAAAAATATAATTAAATGTCATCATCATTCATATAATATTCATAAAAGTTATATATGCATGTCCATTAATTAAAGTTACAATAAAAAAAAAATAACCAAATAAAAGTGAGTATGAATGTGAAGTTGATATTGAGAATGATGATGATTTCCAAGATGAACGTCTCTTCTTTATTAGCTCTCTCTGCTCTCTTTAGTGCTGATTTCACTTTGGGAATTACTTGAGGGCAATGAAAATGAGAGATGCTTCAAATGCAGATTGTTTTAAAAAAAAAATTAGTGTTCAATGCTAGCTAGCTACTTTGGACGGTGAGGAAAATTTATGTCTTGAAGCTTTGCTAATCACTTTTGTTTTTGGCAATAATTTTCCAAGCCGGCCTCCATCGTCACAGTTGAAACACGAAGCACAGCTAAGTCACCAAAACTGAATTTTGTGACACTGCACCCACAATCTGAACCAAGGATATTAAGACTTCAATTAACTGAAGTTAATGCAATTTCATATATGTCAATGTGTTACAACTGAAGGGTATATATAGTTAACTGAGGGTGAAAACTAACTGAATAATGTAACAAACTCTAACTAACTTAGCAACTTTAGTTATTCTAACTGACTAGATGAGTTAATACTCCCCCTCAAGGTGGGAAGTAGATGTTAAGAATTCCCAACTTGGATAATAGAAACCGAAGCTGCTTCAGTGGTAATGCTTTGGTGAGCAGGTCTGCTAGCTGGTATTGGGACTTGATGTGGACAAGCTTTATAAAGCCAGAGGAGACATGTTCACGTAAGAAGTGGACATCGATATCAACATGCTTTGACCGTTCATGAGAAGTAGGATTCGAAGCAAGTTGGATGGCTGAAATGTTATCACAAAACAGCATAATGGGAGGCACAGAAATCTCGAATGCACGGCATAATTGCTTTAACCAAAGGAGCTCGCTTGTGGTGCAAGCTAAGGCTCGGTACTCAGCTTCAGCAGATGATCTAAAGACAGTAGGTTGCTTTTTCGATTTCCATGTAATAAGAGAGTTACCCAGAAAAACACAAAAACCAGTAGTAGATTTTCTAGTGTCTAGACAGCTTCCCCAATCTGCATCAGCATAGGAAGTTAAGCGAAGTGGAGAATTTGCTGGAAAATAAAGACCTTGGCCTGGAGCAGATTTGAGATATTGCAAGACTTGATGAAGTGCATCAAGGTGTGGGGCACGAGGGCTAGCCATGAACTGACTTAACTTGTGAACAGCAAAGGTGATATCTGGTCTAGAAATGGTGAGATACATAAGGCGGCCAATTAGTCTTCTATACTGAGATGGATTTGGTAACAAAGTCCCTACTGCAGCATTCAACTTCAAGTGAGGATCCATGGGAATCTGTGCAGGCTTGGAAGCAGAAAAACCTGTATCCTCTAATAGTTGTAGAGTGTATTTTCTCTGAGACAAAGATAAACCATTCTTGTTTCTTGCAATCTCCAAACCCAAGAAATATTTCAAATCACCAATGATTTTCAATTTAAAATGCTGCTGTAAGAGAGATTGAATTTGATGGATCCTGTGGATGTTAGGTCATACTAAAATGATATCATCTACATAGACAAGTAGGACAACTAGAGAAATCCCAGAACCAGAAGTAAAAAGAGAATGATCACTGGAGCACTGTGTAAAACCATTTGACAATAATGCATGTGAGAATTTCTGGAACCATTGTCTTGAAGCTTGCCGAAGTCCATATAGAGATTTATGGAGTTTACAAACAAGATTCTCCCCCTTAATTGGATACCCCAAAGGTAATTTCATGTAAACTTCTTCAAATAAATCCCCATTTAAAAAAGCATTATTAACATCCAATTGTACCAAATGCCAATGTCGGACTGCAGCTAAGGATAATAAAATTCTAACAGAGGTAATATTTGCTACAGGAGAAAAAGTGTCAATAAAATCAATACCCGCTTGTTGTGTGTATCCTTTGGCGACAAGGCATGCTTTATGCCTGTCAAGGCTGCCATCAGCTTTGTATTTGACTTTGTACAACCATCTGCATCCAATTGGCTGTTTGCCATGTGGTAAAGTCACAATTGACCAAGTATTATTGGTCTGTAATGCATTAAGTTCATCAGCCATGGCTTGCCGCCACTGTGGAAACTTGACAGCTTGATGAAAAAATTGTGGCTCATATATTGCAGTAACCTGATCAACAAAAGACTAATATGTGGGGGACAGATGGCTATATGAAATATGATTATGGATGGGATATTTTGTTGTATGTGATTGAGTATTACAAATGAATTCATGTAAGTAAGATGGGGGTCTAGATAACCGATTGGATCTCCTAATGGGAGGTTCATGTGTTTGGAGTAGAGTGGAATCAGTCACTAGGACAGGTGGAGTAACAGGGATATCATGTGCTGGTTTAGGAATGGCTAAATCAGGGAACAATTCAAGTGGAGAGTCAACAGGAGGTGTGATAGAAAAAGGAAAAATAGTTTCATGGAATGTAACATCACGTGATATCATGAAAGTTCTAGATTGAATATTATACAATTTGAACCCTTTGTATCTAATTGGATATCCCATGAAAACAGCAGGTATGGCTCTTGGGGTAAATTTGGTTTTGTTTGGTGATGGGTAAGCTGCATAACATAGGCAACCGAAAACTTTAAAAGGTTGATAATCTGGTTCTGTATTGTATAGGCGTTGATAAGGGGACTGATTTTCTAAATTTGGAGAAGGAGTCCTGTTGATCAAAAAGGCAGCAGTGGCTATACACTCTCCCCAGAAACACAGAGGTACATGAGACTGAAAAATCAAAGCCCTAGCAACGTTAAGAAGGTGTTGATGCTTGCGTTCAACAACTGAATTTTGTTGAGGTCTGTAAGGGCATGAGAATTGATGGAGAGTACCCTGGTCTCTAAGGAAATCAGTCAATAAAAACTCTATTGCATTGTCAGACCTGAGCTGTTTTATTTTCTTGCCAAATTGAGTATGTACAAGAGAAAAAAAAGATATGACTGCAGTGGTAGCTTCAGCTTTAGATTTGAGTAAGTAAATCCAAGTAAAACGTGAATAATCATCCACAATTGTGAGGAAAAATTTTTTACCATCATGGGTGTCTTTATGGTAAGGGCCCCAAATGTCACAGTGGATAAGATCAAATGCAGCAGAGGAGAAATGATTATGAGATGGGAATGGTAATTTTTTGAACTTAGACAATGGACATATCTTGCAAGAGTGAGAAGAATATGAATTAGGATATGTAAAAGGGATTTTATTGCTAATGAGTTTTAAGACTCTATCAGACAAGTGACCAAATTTATGATGCCACAAGGTGGCTTCCTGAATATTGTGTGAGTTTACAGAATTACAGGATGGAAAAGAATGTAAACATGGTAAATCAGTAGTGCTAGCAGAGAGGAAAGGTTTGAAGTAATAGAGCCCTCCACCCATTTCACCCTTGCCAATCATCTTGGATTGCTTGGGATCCTGTATGAAGAAATCATTACCAAGGAATAAAATGAGCAAAGGTGAGTGTTTGAGTAATGCACTTACTGATAGTAAATTGACAGTGAATTGAGGGATATAAAGAACGTTCACAAGAGACAAAGAAGAGCATAGTTGAACAGTTCCTATAGCAGTTACAGGGAGTGATTGGTTGTTGGGTAAAGTGACAAATTTGTTGTGTAACAATTTGAATGAAGTGAATTGGTTTAATGTGTAAGCAATGTGAGACGTAGCACCTGAATCAATTATCCACTGATTTTCAGAAGTAGTTCTAAGTGTTTGATAAGTTGTAAGAACATTACCAATGCAGTTGGGATCTATGGATTGTGATTCAGTGGCTGGGCTAGAAGCTTGTGACATTTGTGTTTGAAGAAGCTGCAACAATTGTTGGTACTGGTGTGAAGTCAACTGGAAGTCTGAATCAGATCCAGGAGCAGAACTGCCACTGTCAACCACTTGGTTTGCAGAACTGAAACGTGGTTTGGGCTTCTTGTAGCCTGGGGGATACCCGTGTAACTTGAAGCACTTATCTTTGGTATGTCCAAGAACTCCACAATGAGAACAGATTGGACGATCTTTCTTGAAGTTTCTGTGATCAGCAGGTTTGCTATTAGACTGGGAGACAGCAAAAGCTAGCTGTGAATCTGTTGATGGAAGATTGCCAACAGCTCGTTGCTTCTCATCTTGGACAACCAAAGAAAAAACACGATTAATCGGTGGGAAAGGATCCATAAGCAAGATTTGGCCTCTTACTTGAGCAAATGAGTCATTCAGACCCATTAAGAATGCAAGAACATATTCTCAGCTCAGATAATCGCTGAGTGACTTCACACCGCCGCAGGTACAAGTGTGATGAGGCTTATACTCTCCCAATTCCTCCCATAGAGTCTTCAATTTTGTGAAGTATTGACTGACACTCATGGTCCCCTGGGTCAGATTGATTAATTCTTTCTTCAATTGGAAGATTCTTGGTCCATTGCTTTGTTGAAATCGTTCTTCCAAATCCAGCCAAATTGCTGCAGCAGAGGAGGAATAGATTACGCTAGCAGAAATCTCAAGGGAGATTGAATTTAGAAGCCATGAAGCAACAATGTTGTTGTTCCTTTGCCAAGCGATGAACGTCACATCGGAGGGGTCAGGACAAGGAAGAGAACCATCAACGAACCCTAGTTTGTTCTTGGCCAGAAGTGCCATGGTCATTGCACGACGCCATGAACTGAAGTTATCTCCAGTGAACTGCTGGGAGACAAGAGAAATCCCAGGGGAATCTGAGGGATGCAAGAAGTAAGGGCTAATATTGTCCTCGGTAGCCATGGGAAAGGCAAATTAGGAGATGCAAGAAGGAAGAAAAAAAGAGGTTAGGTAGTGAACAGAGTACCTAACAGTAGAAGCGGAAAGAAGATAGTACTTCTGATACCATATTAAGACTTCAATTAACTGAAGTTAATGCAATTTCATATATGTCAATGTGTTACAACTGAAGGGTATATATAGTTAACTGAGGGTGAAAACTAACTGAATAATGTAACAAACTCTAACTAACTTAGCAACTTTAGTTATTCTAACTGACTAGATGAGCTAATAAAGGATTCCATTATGTACAAAATCAGATTCCCAGAGAAAGAATATTACACAAGAAACCATAACAAAATTAATGAAAAATTCAAAGAAAAAGAGTTTTGATTAGGGAGTTTTCACCCAAAAAATATAGAAATACTCTGATTTCAAAAAGAAAATAAAGTAAAAACACATAAGTGGTAGCTGAGGTTAAAATGCCCCAAGCCAAGCCACAAGAACTTAAAATCACAGAAAAGCTCATAGTTACTCCAAGATAATCATAAGAGCAAGAGGGTTGGTTAGTCATATAATTTTTTCAGCATGTGCATGTGTTGCAGTTGCGTTCACGACATGCTCTTTATGGTATTTTGTGAGAGAATGGTCATAGGGTGTTTTCAATATTGTGATCCTCAACCATTGAGGGGAAAGAAAAGTCTTCAAATGGGAAGAGGAAGGCACCAACACCATACATACGGTCCTTATCATCAGAGACAAAAATATTGAAACTTATTAGACAATTCCTATGAAACTTCAGAATTTAATGTTGATGCTCTAGTATATGCTTCATGCTCCAATCAATAATGGAAAACCATTCTAAAATTACTCAAAATTAATTGTGACTTGCTTGTTATACTTCATAAGAAATAGGCATTTTATAACGCAATACCAAATAGTATGATATGGTTTGCAGTCTAAGCTATTGAAAACTGAAATTAATTTTTAATTCAGAAATCAGTTTTACGTTATTTAAATGGGATTTAATGAAAAAGCAGATGCGCCCTTAAATGAGATAATGAATTACTTTGATTAATTATATTTTATTCTATTTTTAAAAAGAGATGTTATTGTCTTTGAAATCAATTATAATTTCATTCCACATTCTATTTCCATGAGCAATAAAACGAAATAGTCATTCGATACTATTAATTACATGATTTTCCATGATATTTATTTCCCATACCAAACTAGCCATAAGGACATAACAATTTAAACTATAGTTAGACCTAGATGTATTCTTGGACATTTCTTTTTGGCCACTGAAACAAAATGGGTATAAGTTAAAACTTAAAAGCATGCCCTTGATCATTCTATTCATCCCAACTACACTTTTTAGCTCTTGCTTCTTCTTTTTTTTTATCAATTTCTCATAACTCAACAGTTCAAACGAAACCAACTAAATTCCAGTTATATTTAATCAAATTATAATAAACTATACAAAACTGAAGATTTTGAAATTCTGAAATTACGCAACATGTGCTTTTTTCTGTTTTTGTAAACGTTATTTAGTATTTAATATTATATTAAATATTAAATACTAAAATAATCGATATCAAATATCAATTAATTTAAAATTAAATTAAAAAAATTTAAAATTAAATAAATCTTTTTATTAAATTTAAATATAATTACATCCTCACAATAGTAACCTCATGCTTACAAGATGTTCTAGATACTCCGATAATCAAATCAAGTTCAAAGCCCCTTGATACTGTCCTAGGACCTTGTCTGTGTGTACGTTTTTCTATCATCCGCCGAGAATTTTATTTAGATAACGTGTCAAACCCTAATTGGAAAAGGGCGGTCACATCATGTATTTTTCATTGCTTTTAAAAATTAAAATTAATTTTTAATTAAACATATAAGTTCTAAGTCATATAAATGGGCCTGTAATGAAAGAAAAACCAAAATAACTTTAACTAATCGAGTTGTCCTGTCAAAAAGTATGATGGACACTTAAATGAAATAATAAATTACTTGACTAATTATTTATTGATAGTTTTAAATTTTAAAAGTTTCAACTTTGAAACTATGAGTTTATTTAGTAAAAATAATTTATGAGATAATTAAAAGTTGAAAAACTAAATAAAAGTTGATATGCTAATTTCTAACTAAAAGTCTATAGTTGAAGGTTAAATGTTGTTAAAACAATCTTACTAAATAAAAAATATTTGATAAAATTAGTTGATTAAAGTAAAATGTTGTAAAAAGATATGCTAATATAATTTTTTACATATATACACAAAAATACATTTTCAAGTAATTGCATTTCTCAGTTTTTTAACTAATTTTAAACTCTTAAAATCTTTGGTTAAAAATCAAATTTTATTAAACATTAAAAATGTAACATTAAAAAAAAGAGGCTATTCATTCAATATCTTATTTATCTACAATTCTCTTTTTCAAAGTAAATTGATACATGATTCTTTGCAAATATATTTATAGTGACGTTACATTTAAATAAAGCAAGTGTTTTATTTAAAAAAAAAATCATTTTCAATATCCACGTTATTTATGAATTGATAAACATAAACTAAAAGGCATAATGTAAATGTCATCAATCAATTCATATAGCATAATAATTTTCCTAGCCCTCGTCATGCACAGTTGAAACACGAGCCACAGCCGCCCATGCGCGATGCCGCCAACACTGAATTTTGTGACGCTGCATGCGACATACTACAGACCTTTATCCCTTCACACAAGTCTTTTGTTTCGAACATAGAAGACAATCTATTACACAATTTTTTACTTTTTCTAATTAATGAAAAATTCAAAATTTCACAATAAATAACAATAATTCTATGGCTAATTTGTGATAGAGAGAGTTCAGCAACAGAAAATTGTGACTCTTGCAAAAGGAGTTTTTTCATAAACCATGAAGGGTTTTACCAAATATCATCCCCTACTTTAACAAATACCACCCCCTTTAATTTTTTTTACAAAAATACCTAAAGTACCTTTATTATTAACATTCATACAGCCCCCTTATTTTACATGGAACGTTCCTCCATAAGCGTTTTGATATTGCTCATGTACAAGCGTTTTGAGGCAAAAGCACTTAAACACCACCCCCTTGTATGTTGTATTTTTGTTTTGAATCGAAAAAAAATTTTTAGTGCGACAAACGCTCCTATACAAGTAATAATAGCTCCAAAACGCCCCTACACAAACATTTTTATCTCAAATGCTTATGTAGAAGTGTTATCATCTCAAAAATGCTCGTGAAGGAGCGTGAAATGAAAAATGTATATATATATATATATATATATATATATTTTAAAAAATATATATTTAATTTTAAAAAATTATAAAAATATATAATTAATTTTAAAAATATTATAAATTATTAAATGTTTAATTTTAAAAAAATATATATATTTCTTCAAGTATAAGTAATGTATTTAAATTTAATAATATATATATATATACATATTTCACCCAACGCCTTTGAGGATCCTCAACGCTTCTGAAGATGTGTTTATATAATAACGTTTGTGCATAAGTATTTTTTAGTTATTAACACCTATGTATGAGCGTTTTTTGCCATAGTGCAGAGGTGGGGAAGAACACAAGTGGTATTCTTTCAGCCTGTAATGGTATTATAGTCATTTCACGCGGAGGGAGTGGTGTTTGTTAAAGTAAGGGGTGGTATTTGGTAAAACCCAACCATGAATTTTCTTTTTCACCAACCCAATTTGACTTTTGACTTGTGATATATGCAGAATCATTCATGTACATTATTTTTTTAATATCTTTTTTGTCTTTTTATAATTTTTTCTTATAAATTAATTAAAATAATAGTGTGCATGTGGGTGTGTAAACGAAAATGGATTACTTGTAATCAATTACAGATTACGAGCTATCTGATATACTTACTATTGCAGTTAACTGTATTGACTATACAATAGTAAATAAATTGAACGGCCTACAATCGATTGCACATTGCAGACCGCAGGTAATCCGGGTCTATGTGTAAACATAGTTGCCCTTTTGACTTTTCCAAAAAAAGGGGAAAATGGCAAGATAGAGAGATATTTAACCTTGAGGTCTAGACACTATTCCCAGTCACTGAGAACCTGCAAGTGAATGTCCAGTGAGCAGGTCACCAGTAATTACAAGGGTACCTGTAAGTGGAGGGGATGGAAAATTGGCAGTGTCTTCAAAAGTTACAAGAAAATTTCCCCTTTAAGGAGGTATGAAATAAATTACAAGAGTACATGCATGTAAAAAATTGATATTTTACTAATGACTTATTCTTAATCTACGATATATGGTATTGTATTGATATTTAAACACTTAATTTTCACTTCAAAATTTTATTGTTTATTTAGCTTTTTATTTATAACCCAATCTAATATATTTACTTATATTATAAAGGTAAGTGGAAAGTGTTTAACATTTGACATTTTATTTGAATAATGTGTGGTAATATTAAATTAAAATTAAAATTTTAAAAAATATTCAAATTACATTAAGAATATTAGAAATAAGATTATTAGGTAATTATATCCTCGTAACCTAGAAAATATTTGAGAAGGTAATAATCCATTAGAAAATATATAAGAACTTAAAGATTCATAGTTATTAGAAATATCTTTAATAAAAATTAGGATATAAAGATCCAAAATAAAAATATTCTCAACAGTAATTCATCAATCTACCCTAATGTATAACTTTCACATAAATATGTTGCTTGTGTTTATGCATTTTTGGACCTAGCCTCGTATAAAGATCTTTCCCAAATCCAAATGTGGTTTTGTATTCGAATTTTTGGATCACTCTAAAGGTGTTAATTTTTTTTAGTTTATATATCTTTTATGCTTGCTGACCTATCATTATTCAATGGATACATATGTTTCCTTTGAAAACTATACATAACATTTAAAAAGTAAAACAAGAGATTCAGCAGTTTTTATCTACCCTTCAGTTATATATGTTAGCCATCATGCTATTATTGACTCATAGGAATGATTATAAAATAAATTTTTGGGTGCACTTATTTAATCAATCATTGGTTACCATACTAGAGAAATAGAATAGTTTTCTTTCTTATTCTATTCCCATGGATTCTAGATTTTGTGTCTAGAAAGTTGAGTCAGATTGGAGATTTTTTCTTACAAGGTAAGCTTATAAAAAGTTTTTGTTTCTTTTTTAATTAGTTCTATGGGAATTTGTTTAATTTTGCATAAGTGATATTCTTCATAGCAATTTTTTATGTCTTGGATCGACTTTTTTTTTTTTTTTTGTTCAACTGGTTATGATCTATTCAAGTCTTTGTGCTCCATAGTCTTAGATTATTCATTTATTTATAATTTCCTTCAAGTCATCAATTGATCAATGGTTACTTTTTATTTTTCAGAAAGGGTATTTATCTCCTTGATCAAGTTTAGAATTAATTATTTTATTACGGTTAAGGGTTTATAGGTTTAGCATTAATTATGGTTTTATAGTTTAGCATACAAGGCTTTATGGCTCAAGTTATAGGGTTTAGTGGTTTGAGATTTAAAGTTTAGTATTTTAGGATTTAGGATTTAGAATTTAGAATTTAAAATTTAAGATTTTATAATTTTAAAGTTTAAGGTGTAAATTTTTAAGGTTTTAGAGTTTAGAATTTGAACTTAGAATTAGAGAATTTATGTTTTAGGGTTCAAATTAAAGGGTTAAGAATTTATGGTTTAGAGTTTTATAGTTAAAGATATAATATTTTAGAGTTTAAAGATTAAGGTGGAGAATTTGAAAGTTTGGATTTTAGTGTTTTAGGAAAAAGGTTTTAGGGCTAATAAGGAAGCTAGCTCATGAGGTGGAACTTACGCATGGTCCTAATAGGAAAAGTATACACTTAAAATAGCTGACGATTCATTCTCTAGATGGAGAGAAAACTTTGCTTACTTTATAAAATTCCAAGTGTGTTATGTATACACTGACTTTCATTTTTTTTTTCTTATTTTTATTTATAATTTAAGCCTTGTAAAATAATGTCTACATAGATTTCTTCACCTACATATTTATAAGTCTGTAACAACTCATATCATTACATAAACAATTTGGGGACTGATGCAAAACCCAGATTATAGAACTCACAAGGGGTATGGGGCGTGTGACTAGGAACAATGGGGTGTGCCAAAAGAAATGACCAGGTCATTCCATTTGGGCCTGACCCACTTAGCATACACCTTAGCCCAAAATCCAACAAACGCCTCCTAGATGTCCAATCCATGTCATAATGGAAAACCATAATAAAACTACTCAAACTTGAATCCTTGTTATCCTTCATAAGTAACAGGCATTTATTTCATAAAGTAATTCATTCGGATTTTAAGTGGACGCAATTCTACTAATCCTAGCCGTCCATGTTCATCCAAGTGGTATAGAGTCATATTATTAAGCCACCTGTGACGTCATTCCAGCCAGTGGCCAATGCTTAACGGTGTTACTTTGGAGGATTCCTTAAGTTGATATTTTATAGTAGTGTTATATGATATGTTTCTTTGAACACACCAACTTTTTATTTTATTTTATATTTTATAATTTTACTCATTTAACTTAATTAAATAAAGATTAGGTATGTAAGTTCTATTTGTCTTTTGAGATGTGTTAAATGCACTCATTTTTTTTACATTTACTTTTTATATTAATTTTTTTTTTATAATTTTACTGTTATAATATAATTAAAATACATTAAATATATAGAGAGAGGTGTGAGTAACCAAGTGTAGAATTATTATTTCCCTGCCTTTTTATTTTATTATTATTTAAGATGCAGACATTTTTTAAGGTGTGGTAAGATACTTAATATCTTTAGAACAAGAGGGTTGGTGAGTCGTATAATTTTTCAGCACGTGTATGTGTTGCAGTTGTGTTCAGGGCATGCTCTTTTTGGTAGTTTGGGAGAGAATAGTCATATAGTGTTTTCAATTTTGTAATCGTCAATCATTGAGGGGAAAGAAAAGTCTTCAAATGGGAAGAGGTAGGCACCAACACCATACTTAGACAAAAATATTAGACAATTCCAATGAAACTTCAGAATTTAATGTTGATGCTCTAGTATATGCTTCGTGCTCCAATCAATAATGGAAAACCATTGTAAAATTACTCAAAATAATTGTGACTTGATTGTTATACTTCATAAGAAATAGGCATTTTATAAAGCAATAACAAACAGTATGATATGGTTTGCAGTCTAAGCTATTGAAAATTTAAATTAATTTCTAATTGAGAAATCAGTTTTACGTTATTCAAATGAGATTAATGAAAAAGCAGATGCACCCTTAAATGAAGTAATGATTTACTTTGACTAATTATTTATTTATTGATGGTTTTAAATTTCAAAAGTTTGAACATTGAAACTATATATGTAGGAAAACTTTCTTTCGTATTCAATCATCTAAATTACGACTAGGTTGCATTATAAGTGAAAGTGTGATCCTCATAGCTAGTTCTATTATTCTTGTTTACTTGAAATGGAATTTTTGTTTTTTTTCTCTAAATTGATATCTCCGGGGCAAAAAAGAAAGAGCAACTCAAAGCTTTAACTCCAAAACCAACGAAACCATTAATTTCTCAAATAAAAAGACCTCAAGTGCCATTAACAACAGAATAACCGTGAAGGAAGTGATATAATAGCTTATAATTGATAGAGATCAAAAAAAAAATGTGATGGGATCAAAGTGTCCCGTACGTAACGGGTAAAACCCTAATTCTGTTGAAAATATTAAATGAGAGAAGGCTTGTGGTAAACCATGAAATTTACTAGATGAGAAACCAAGTCCCACATAACTCTATTCCGTACCTATGCGGCATCGACATGGATGTAATACTAGTTTACATAAACAAGAAAATGGCATTAACCATCCTCTATTTTACCTTTGATCTTTGCCATGCTTCAGTTGGATCCTTTACGACCCCATTAAACAAATGAAGAGATGGCTAGCCGTTGGATATTAATAGTGAGACGAAATTTTTTATTCTTGTCATGAACAGCCATATTGTCATAAACAAGTTACAAATAGCTTGTTTAGTACACAAAATGATAATTTTATTTAATAAGATTAGCATTTTTATATTTGACGGTGAAAGAAAAGACATGTAATAATCATTTTATTATTTGTATGATTTAGGAGTCCCACATTGAAAGGTGAAATTCCTCATTGTGATGCTTGCAATTTATATTTTATTTTTTTCATAATTATATAATTTTTAATTATATTTTATTCTATTTTTAAAAAGAGATGTTATTGTCTTTGAAATCAATTATAATTTCATTCTACATTCTATTTCTGTGAGCAATAAAATGAAATAGTCATTCAATACTATTAATTACATGATTTTCCATGATATTTATTTCCCATACCAAACTAGCCTTAAGGCCATAGCAATTTAAACTATAGTTAGACCTACATGTATTCTTGGACATTTTTTTTTGGCAACTGAAACAAAACGGGTATAAGTTAAAACTTAAAAGTCATGCCCTTGATTGTCTATGCATGATCAGCATCATCGCGTAATATTAATTGCTCTTTTAAAATTTTTTGCAGGACTGAATTGTTAGCACGTGGTCATTTTTATTAGATAACGTGTGAACCCTAATTGGAAAAGGGCGGTCAAATTAATTTTTTCAGCATGTTTGTGGTCGGGTTCACATCATGTGATCTTTATGGTAGCAAAAGCCAAATAGTATTTTGTGATCTTTCAATCCAATCAATAATTGAAAACCATAATAAAATTACTCAAAATGATGACTTTCTTGTTATATATATAGCACTTCATGACTTCCTTGTATTTCTATAGTAAGAATAAGAACAAGCCAGAAGGATTCGTTTTGGAAAAGGAAGGTGAAAAGGAGGAAAACAGGAATGGTTATTGTCGAAGATGTCATGTTTGATGATTTTCCGCAAAGAAAATGAGAGGTTTCAGGAGATTTTATATGATTTTTTTAATGACTTCTGTTGTTATAAAGTCGGGCTAAAGTCAATGGTCAAATAAATGCAAACTGAATGTAAAGGTTGTCTGGTCTAAATTTCTAAATTCAATAAATGCAGACTTATTTGACTGATTGAATTTGGAGGGATTGAGAAAGTGTCTAGTTGAGTATTTTAGATTTCTATTAAGAAAACCGAATTAAATTTCTAATAAAAGTTATCACTCCTATGTATTTTCATTGCTTTTAAAAATTGAAATTAATTTCTAATCAAACATTCAAGTTCTAAGTCATATAAATGGGACTGTAATGAACGAAGAGCCAAAATAACTTAAATTAATCGAGTTGTCCTCTCAAAAAGTAGATGGGCACTTACCATTCCTCCTCATATTATCGTCCAAATGAAACAACTGAGTTGTTGGTCTAATAGGAAAAGTATACACTTAAAATAGCTGATGATTCATTCTCTAGATGGAGAGAAAACTTTGCTTTTTTATAAAATTCTAAGTGTGCCATCTATGCATTCATTTTTATATTTTCTTTTATTTTTTATTTATAATTTAAGCCTTGTAAAATAATTACAAAAAATAAATGTAAAAAAGTGTATATTATTAAATGCATGCATAACATTTTCTTAAATATTTACAAACACTTCTAAGTATGTGTTTACTTTTGAGAAAAAAAAAAAAAAGAACATACGGATTTATATATATATATACATATATATATATATATATATATATATATATATATATATATATATATATATATATATATATATATATATATATATATATATATATATATATATATATATCAAAAACATGGCCCCCTATTTACTAAGGTCCGCCATTGATGTTTGCGGTTGCGTTCACGGCATGCTGTCTTTATGTCATAATGGAAAACCATTATAAAATTACTCAAACTTGAATCCTTGTTATACATCATAAGTAACAGGCATTTATTTCATAAAGTAATCCAAAACAGAAAAATCTTATATGCCACAATAAGTAAACAAGCTTAGATTGACATATACAATGGCTCAAAAGTTAAACATTGTGATATTTTTTGGGGCATAAGCTATCAAGAAGCTTTAGTTGAATCCATTATAAGCTTCCTTAAGCAAGCGGTAACTTGGCAAAACCATCAAGTGTTTTCTTTTCAACATATTTGGGCCAAATTTATCATTCATGTCCAAGTCATTTGGAGACAAATCGTGAGAAAGCTCCCAATTAAAACAGTGTAGTAATTGTGCTATGATGAACTTAACTGTAGTTAAACCTAAATGCATACCTGGACATATTCTTCTCCCAGAACCAAATGGTATCAATTGAAAGTCTTGCCCTCGAAGATCTATTTTGTTATTGATGAACCTTTCTGGATAAAATTCCTCAGCATTATCCGACCACAGTTTGGAATCTCTCCCAATAGCCCATGCATTTACTATGATTCTTGAGTTCTTCTTTATGTAGTAACCATCAATTATTACATCTTCTGAAGATATTCGAGGCACTAGTAAAGGGGCAATTGGATATAGTCTTAAAATCTCTCTGACAACAATATCCAAGTAACTCAACTTTGATAAGTCAGCTTGTTCTACCATTTTATTCAATCCAATTATGTCTTTTAGTTCATCTTGTAGATTTTTCATTACCCTAGGATGCCTTAAGAGTTCAGCGAAGGTCACGTCAATCACAGTAGTAGAAGTTTCAAGTGATCCAAAAACCATATCTAATAGAATACCCTTAACGTTGGTTCGATCAATTACATGTTGATCATGAGAATCCAAGGGTTGATCCATCAATGAGAGCAATATGCCCACAAAGTCCTTCCGTTGCGCACTAGGATCTTTCTCATGTTCTTTAAGTATCACTTCCACCACTTCGTCGAGTGCCTTGCTAGTTTTCTTTAAACGTCGTGTGACTCCCTGACAAGAGAAGAAATAAATAACTTAGTAACTGAAGTAGTTTATAATCGACTATACAAGAGCAAAGGGGAATTTTTCACACCTGAATATCAAAGACTCCAAGCCAAGGCACAAAATCTGCTAAATTTAACTCTCCCAACAAGGTGAGTGCCTCATGTACAAGTCCTCTCAAATCAAATTTATCAACTTTTTCATAGCCAAATATCATCTTAAACATTAAATCTTCAACGAAATTTTCCAACATCTTGCTAAGATCCACAACGTCACCGGCCACTGCAGCTTTCTCAAGCGACTTCACCAATAGTCCGACCTTCTTCATCCTCTGTGGACCAAACGACTCAACTTTTGAAGCACTTAGAAGTTGTATAGTAAACAATTTCCTCAAGCTGCGCCAGTATGCACCATAAGGAGTAAATACCATTCCTCTGGAGCCATAGAATAAGTAATCCGATGCTTGAAATTTGGGGCGGTTAGCAAAAATGGTGTCATGGGTCTTGAGAAATTGCTCGGCAGCTTCAGGGGAAGAGATTACAATGGCTGGGACCTGTCCTAGCCGCAAGGACATGATGGGCCCGTATTTTTTAGACAGAGAATGAAGGGAGCGGTGCAAGATGGGACCCAACATGTGGAGGTTGCCGATGAGTGGCCATGGCCGTGGACCTGGTGGTTGTTTCAAATCATCTCTGTTTTTCTTCAGAAACAAAAATACAGCTGAAAAGATGAATACGAAGGTGAAAAGGAGGAACACAGTTGTGGACATTGTCCAAGGTAACATGTTTGATGATTTGCTGCAAAGGTTCAGGAAAGTTTCTCTGTGTCTGGGCTGCAAATACAAGGAACAAGGTTATGGATCCTTGCGTGAAAATGAGGATAACTCTAGAAAGTACTTATAGAGGTGAGAGCAGAAGAACAACGGCAGTGAATATCATCCATTGAATTCGGATGTGCAGTTCTACTAATCCTAGCCGTCCATTTTCATCCAAGTGGGATAGAGTCATATTATTGAGCCACCTGTGACGTCATTCCAGCCAGTGGCCAATGCTTAACGGCGTTACTTGGTAGGATTCCTTAAGTTGATATTTTATAGGCACACTCTCTTCTTGACATTTTGTCAAATACTTTGTGATCAGATGCATCTTTCACTTCATTTTTTACTAACTAGAGTGTGGAAATTGAAATTGGAATAGACAAATTATGATTTTTCGACTGTTAGGTTGGTACATGAATGAGTTAATGACAAACAACGTTGTCTCCATCCATCATTTTTTATACAAATGGTTTAATTTAACTTGTTGCAAGTTAAACTTTCGTGGCTGCTTTTTTTCTTTCTTTCTCTTTCAACGGATTAAATCAGTTAAATATTGTATAGTAAACGATTCCAATGAAGTAATATTTTGTATAATCATTCAGGTCAAATAATCCAACTATATATATTTATATATTTATTATAGATATATATTATACTAAAATGAATTCAACTATGTAGATCAAACAAATATCGTAAAATCCAACTTGTTTTGACTAAAGACTAAACTATACTGAGTAGCTCGCAATCTTTGACCATCCTTTTTTTTTTTTGTTTTTTTATTTGACGAATCATTTACTTTATATATCCTATTTAAAAAAGAAAAGAGAGTAATTATTTGCAAAAAAAAAAAAAATCATTTTAATATTCATGATTTACCTAGTAAAATTTCCATTTCATCATCATTCATATAGTATATTCATATTCATAAAAATAATTCTGCAAGCCTTCGTCGTGCATAGTTGAAAAACGAGGCACAGTTGCCATGAACGCTGTCACACCAGCTACGTCACCAGCACAGCTATCTCGTGCCTTTTCTTTAGACCAGAGGAGAGACAATTTGGAGGAGCGAGAAATAAAATATTATTTCTCGGCAGCAGCCCAATTTGACTTTTTCCCAAAAAGTCAAAAAATCCCAAGATAGAGATAGAAATACAACAAACATGAAATTAGTAATTTATTTCATCAAATTATAATATTCTTTTGATGGAAAAATTATCATATTTTTTAAAGATTGTGTGTGTTTCAATTTTCTTATTATTTCTTTTATAAATTTTACTCGACTATCCTTATATTTCAATAGTTAGAACAAGTCAAAAATCAAACAGTAAAGGGATTTGACTATAATTAGTGTCCATAGAGATGACTTAAAAGAAAAAGACTTTTAATACGTTTTGTAAAAAATAACTTTTGTATAATCTTTTTTAATCTAAATGTCTTCCTTTATCGAGAAATTATAATAATTTTGGTTATTTTTTCTTTTCAATCACTTTTACTTAGTTAAGTTACACTTTGTTAATAAATAAAAATTATTTTGTCTTTGAATTTATTTTATCACTTTTATATTAAATTTTTAGTTGGATACAGAATTACAAAAGCACTTGTAACATTGATAAAACTTATAAAAAAAAAAATACAAAACCCTATGAATAATAGAACCAAAGCTAGCTCTCACAGCATGTTCATGATCAGCAATGGTGAATTCTATGTTGCGAGTATTTTGGCACTATTGAGGGCACAATCATCTTTATATAGAAGGAAAAGGAGAAGGAGAAGGTTGTGGCATAGCTGACTACTGTTGAATTCCGAAGACCAATCTGAAAGAGTTTTCCCATCAGATTGCTAATTAGGTCCAAGCCACCATCTTTGAAATTCTTTATCAATTTGAAGATGAAAATGTATAAAGCTTATTCATTGTATTTCTATCACTTGCCATCAAATTCAAGCTTTATATGAACATTTTTTTAAAAAAAAAAAAAAAAAAAAAACCCAAACCTCCTACATTTAGTGGTGTACTATATTAACACCATCATTAAACAAATAGAAGATTGATAGTACTAGCCAGAACAAAATTGCCAACTAAACATATGCTAGCTCATAAGTTATTCATATCTATATCCAACTTCTTATTGATTAAAAAATATATCTTAAATAACATATTATTACTTGTAATGTATTATTTTTAGTATGTATGATAATATAAAAAATAAACAAATAACGAATGGGACATCAAGTAAATTATTTCCTCTTGTCGAAGAGTGGTGTAATATTAAAGGGCATTTTTTAACACACAATCACATTTTTCTAGAATACTCCCCATTTGTTTTTTTATTTCAATGTTACAAGTGGTAGCTGAAGTTAAAATGACCAAAGCCAATGCACATGAATTAATCTGCTAAACTTAAAATCCCAGAAAAGCTCAGTCTCTTGAAGATGGGGTTACTGTTAGTCACATAATTTATTTTGATGAGCATGTTTGCTGTTGCGTTCACGGCACGCTCTTTATGGTAATAGTTAGGGTATAGTCGAATGATATTTTGTGATCTTTGAACCATTGAGGCATGCACCATGTGCTCCATGAACATATCCTTGTCATCAAATACAAAAATGACACTTATTGGACAATTCGAGTAAAATAAGCAAAAGTGTCTTTTTCTTCATCGAAATTGTCACAATAAAATTCTTAGAAGTTCATGGAAAACCATTATAAAATTGGTCAAAATTGTGACTTGCTTGTTAGAATTCCCAAGAAACATGCATTTTTATTAAGTAATACCAAACAGTAAAATCATGTCCCACAATAAGTAAACAAGTTTACATTAACATTTAAAATAGCTCAGAAATTAAATTGGATGATATGGTTATCAGCCTAAGCTATCTAGGAACTTCAGTCCAATCCCTTATAAGCTTTATTAAGTAGGCGGTATCTTGGTATAACCATCAAGTGATTTGGTCTTGATATTGATAAACCAAAATTTTCGCTCATGTCCAAGTCATTTGGAGTCATACCAGAAGGAAGCTCCCAATTAAAGCAATGTACTAATTGCGCCAAAATAAACTTAATTGTAATTAAACCTAAACGCATACCAGGACATCCTCTTTTGCCAGCACCAAATGGCATCAATTGAAAATCATGCCCTTGAAAATCTATTTTGCTATTGATGAACCTTTCTGGGTAAAATACTTCAGCGTTATCTGACCATACGTTGGGATCTCGTCCAATAGCCCATGCATTCACTATGATTCTTGACATCTTCTTTATGTAGTAACCATCAACTATAACATCTTCTGAAGATACACGAGGCCCAAGTAAAGGGGCGATTGGATATAATCTTAAAGTTTCTTTGACAATCATATCTAAGTAATTCAATTTTGATATGTCAGCCTCTTCTATCATTTCACTTAATCCAATAATGTTTTCTAGCTCATCTTGAAGACTTTTCATTACCTTAGGATGTCTCAAGAGTTCAGCGAAAACCCAATCAACTATATTAGCAGAAGTATCAACTGCTCCAACAATTATATCTAATAGAATAGCCTTGATGTTAGTTCGATCAATTATAAATTTATCTTCATCATGAGGATCCAAGGGTTGATTCATCAATGAGAGCAATATGCCCACAAAGTCTTTCTGTTGCCTTTTGTGGGAACTAGGATCCTGCTCATGTTTCTCAATTATCATTTCTATCACTTCATCAAATGCCTTGTGATTTTTCTTTAAACGTTGTTTGAGTCCCTAACAAAAAAATAGATAAGTTAACCGAAAGAATTTATAATTTACTATACAAGAGCAAACTGGGAATTTTTCACACCTGAAGATCGAATGCTCCAAGCCAAGGCACAAAATCTGCTACATTAAAAGCTCCCAACAATTCGAGTGCCTCGTGTACAAGCCCCTTCAAATCAAATTTGTCATCCATTTCATGGCCAAATATCATCCTAAACATTATATCTTCAACGAATTTTGATACCATCTGACTGAGATCCACAACCTCACCAGCCGCTGCAGCTTTCTCAAGCGACTTCACTAATAGTCCCAGTTCCTCCCTCCTCTGTGGAGCAAACGACTCAACTTTTGAAGCACTTAGAAGTTGTAAAGTAGTCAATTTCCTCATACTGCGCCAGTATGGACCATAAGCAGACATCGCCATTCCTTTGGAGCCGTAAGACAAGTACTCCGATGCTTGAATTTTGGGGCGGTTAGCGAAAACTGTGTCATGCGTCTTAAGAACTAGCTCAGCGGCTGCAGAGGAAGAGACTACAATGGTTGGGACCTGTCCTAACCGCAAGGACATGATGGGCCCGTATCTTTTGGCCATAGATTGAAGGGTGCGGTGTGGGAGCGCACCCAACATGTGGAGGTTGCCGATGAGTGGCAGTGGCGCTGGGCCAGGTGGTTGTTTCTGGTCATGTTTGTTTTTCTTTGGAAACAAAAATACAGCTGAAAGGACGAATATAAAGGTGAAAACGAGGAACAAGGGAATGGTTATTGTCGAAGGCAACATGTTTGATGATTTGCTGCAAAGAAAATGACAAGGTTATATGTGGCTGGGCTGCGAAGAGAAGGTACGAGGTTATGGATCCTTGAAGTGAAAATGAAGATAAGTCGATAAAATATTTATAGAGTTGAGAGCAGAAGAATAACGTTTTGGCGGTCAAGATGTTGTACTGGATTTGGAGGTAAAGGGGATGCAACTCTACCAATCCTAGCCGTCCATGTTCATCCAAGTGGTATAGAAGGATATTTATTATTAAGCACATCATTGTTTACGCCATGCGAAGAATAAAAGTGTTAAAAATGAGTTTAGTGCAGGGGCATGACACAGCTCTTGTTGAGTAAGTCGATTTTTAACCCTAAATGATTTGGTATTCTTTTTTTCTGTTTTATGACTTCTGTTGATAGAAAATGGGGCTGCACACTAAATGACAAGCTTCTTTGGTCTAAAATTCTAAATACATTAATTAAATGAAGATAATGCATGATAAACGATTTCCTACGGAGCTAATATTTATATAACTATGTATGGTACAATAATGTGTCTATATATTACACTAAAATGAAGAATTTATTGAAGTTTTTTTAGATTTCTATTAAAACAACTAAATTAAATTTCTAATAAAAGTTATGACTCCTGCATATTTTTCATTGCTATTAAAAATTGAAATTAATCTTTAATTAAACATATAAGTTCTGTGTTATTTAACCCTACCTAATCATCATAAAAGATTTATTGTTATTTGGTGACTTTTTTCCCAAAAAAAAAAAAAAAAGCAACATGATAAGCCTGAAAATATTATAACAATAAAACATTGTCAATCGTCATAATCATATAATAGTATATCGTGATAAAAAAAAAATGGCTCTAATTCAAAGGATTTTTTTTTCTTTTTTAATTTTGAATATTTTATCAAATACTCCTTTGGATTTTGTTTCTATTAAAGAACGAAAATAAATGGGAGTTTTCCAAATCAATTACAGTGGGAAAATAAAATCAAAATAACCCTTCCGAATACCATCAATAAAAGTTGAGATGCGTAATAGATGAAAGTTGGCAATGCGATCATCACTTGAATTGATTTCTTTGGTAATGACGTTTGTTATGATAATATTGCAAATTAGATGAGATTATTTAAGGGGCTATCATTAAAGACAAGTCTTACAAAGCTTTTTCTCAACTATCCAGTGAACGAACCTCTTTGAGTTTTGTTGATTAGGATAGTTTATCATCTTGTGCTTCTTCTTTTTTTTTTTTCCTGCTCAAATCTATAACTTTCACATAAATATAAATTAAGTGGCTCTGTGTTTATGCATTTTGGGATCTAACCTCATAAAAAGATCTCTCCCATCTAGGTATGTTCATATCTCTAAGGACTGAATATTTTAATTTCATCAAAAAGATAATTCTATATAACATGGCTGTAATTGAATGGTTAGGGTTGGCAAATATTTGTTTTCATTTATTTATTTATTTTTTTTTTCACTTTTGTCTGCTTACGTGGTATGTTTGCGAAGAACACAGCTGGATGCAATGCAACCTTTGCCCTATAAATATCATACACATTGAGATATCGTAAATTAATATCCCATGATCTCTGATAAGATGTTTTACTTTTGTTTCCCCGATCCTAATAGGGGCAATATAATCAGTGATCAATTAAAAACAAAAAGGAAAAAGAAACAAAAGTTAAATGAAATAAAAAAATCTTAGATTTTTTTTGTGGACGGGTGGGGTTCGTTGATTCAAGCCACGTCGTCAATCTATTGAACGGGAAAGAATTGCTCACATGCCGATGTCAGCATTTTCATTTGCAATTTATTGTACTCAGAAATTGAAGCGCGTTGTTTTTCAATCGCAGCGCGGATACGTACATGTAGAATCTACTGTTTTGCTTGCGGTGAAGTGTAAGCTGCGGGTTTTCCTTACGCTATGCTACGCTGACGACCTATGCACAAGTACAAATACATTAGTGAGAAGGCTACTAGATAATTTTTTTTATGAAAATAATATTTTAATTTTTATTGAACTGAATTTTTTTGAAGTGCTGGCGGTAAAAAAACCTACGAAGGCTATTCTACTGTACAAATGCCTATTGGCGCTTGCGCTCCACGTCACTTTACATATTGTGGTCCCAAATTAACCCGTTTAGAGAAGCCGTTGGCATTGTGCAGGCTGTGGTTCGGTTGACCGGTTACAGCCGGTGACATGTCGGTAAAGAGAAAAAACGGGGAGGGAGGGGACCATGACTCCACCAGTTACGTCGGGCCACTCGCGGGACTACGACATTTAGACACAGCGTCGGAAGCTGGTCGCTTGGACCACAGAGCAGGGGACCACCCAAAGAACGCGCCTGAGTTAAGCGTATCAGGTCCGTCCAAGTGGAGAGAAGGAGGGTGTGGGGACCATCGAGAATTTTGATTTCTCTGACAGCCAGCCGCCGGCTCAGTCAATATGGACTTACTGGAGAGAGAAGGGAGGGATTGTATTTGTGGTCCCTGGGTACTGGTGGGGTCCATTTCCCCAAGGCCCTCTATTTGTTATAATAGAATTTAGGGGTTATGAGTTGTGCAGCATGGGAATGGAAATTGATATGTAAGAATGCTGAAGCATATGCTTGACGATAGTCATCCTATCCTGGCCACAGAAATTTTATTATCAGTGTTTGGTGCTAAAGTCGACTAGGTTCTTTATTAGCACTAATTAATACATGGGAAGTGAAATATTGTCCTGATAGTCCTATTATTTTTGTTTACTTGAAATGGAATTTTTGGGTTCTATTCTCTAAATGGATATCTTGCAGTTGGGGCAAAATTCTTTATCCTACCTTCTTTTTCAAATTCTACTCTATAGATTTAGAATTAGTTAAAAATAATAAGTGAAATCAATTTTCCTTTTGAATTAATCCCATGAAATATTGTTTGAGATAAAAAAAAAAATTTATCTCATCAAAACTCTTAAATTCTCAAGAATGTTATCTATAAAGAGGTGCCAAATAAATTACAAGAGAGTACATGTAAGTGCAAAATTGATATTTGACTAATGTTATATTCTTAATTTTTAAACACTTATTTTTTTTACTTCAAAATTTTATTATTTATTTAATTTTTTTTATTTATGATTAAATAAAACACAATGTGACAAGCTTTGTACGGTACAAATGCCATACTAGTTTACATAAAAAAGAAAATGAAGCGACTAAGCGTGGGCTAATAACGAGGGAGATGAGTAATAAGAGATTTCATGTAAAAAAAAAGGGTATTAACCGTCCACTATTTTGTCTTTCATCTTCCCTATTCGCCATGCTTCAATTGGACCCTTTATGACCCCATCGAACGAATGAGGAGATGGCAAACCCACGAAATGCTTAGCCCTTGATTAACAGTGAGGCCAAATTTTTTATCCATGTCATGAGGACAAAATGATGATTTTATCAAATAAAATTAGCATTTTTATATTTGATGGTGAAAAAAAAAGACATGTTATAATTTTATTATAAGTATGATTTAGGAGTGAGTCTCACTTTGAAAGTTAAAATTACTTATTTCATTGTGCTTGCAATCCATATTTTATTTTCTCATCATCTATAATTTTAATTATATCTTATTCTATTTTTAAAAAAGGGAGATTATTATTTTTAAAATCAATTATAATTTCTTTTTACTTTCCATTTCATGAGCAAACAATGAAATGAACTAGCCATTCAATATATTACATGATATTCATTTCCTTTACCAAACTAGCCATAAGGCCATAACAATTTTAGCCATAGACCTAAATGTATTCTTAATTGAAAGTCATGCCCTTGATTGTGTATACATGATCAGCAATATCAGGTCATATTATTGTGATCTTTCAACCTTTGAGGGGAAAGGAAAGAAAAGTCTTAAAATGGGAAGGCACCATATGGTCCATTTATATATATCCTGATCATCGGAAACAAAAATGAAACTTAGAGAATTCCAATAAAATCATTGAAATTGTCATAACAGAATCCTTCAGAATTTAATCAGATATATTGATGCTCTAGCATGCTCCATGCTCCAATCAATAATGGAAAACCATTATAAAATTACTCAAATTTGTGACTTGCTAACTATATCCAACCCTTGTGATACTTCATAAGAAACATGCATTTTATAAAGTAATCCCAAACGGTAAAATTTTATGCCACAATAAGTAAACAAGTTGACATTCACATATTTTGCTAAAAATTTAATTACTATAATATTATTTGAATTTTAGTTCAACTCAATATATGCTTTTTTGAGTAGGCGATAACTTGGCACAACAATCAAGTGGTTTGCTCTTGGCATTGATAGCCCAAAATTTTCACTCATGTCCAAGTCAGTAGGAGTCATACCATAGGGAAACTCCCAATTAAAACAATGTACTAATTGAGCTAGAATGAATTTAACTGTAGTTAAACCTAAATGCATACCAGGGCATCCTCTTCTGCCAGAACCAAATGGTATCAATTGAAAATCATGTCCTCGAAGATCTACGTTGTTATTAATGAACCTTTCTGGATAAAATACTTCAGCATTATCTGACCACACATTGGGATCTCGTCCAATAGCCCATGCATTCACTATGATTCTTGACATCTTCTTTATGTAATAACCATCAACTATAACATCTTTTGAAGATACACGAGGCCCTAGTAAAGGGGCAATTGGATATAGCCTTAAAGTCTCCTTAACAACTATATCCAAATAATTCAACTTTGATAAATCAACTTCTTCCAATATTTTACTCAATCCAACTATGTCTTCTAGCTCATTTTGGAGATTTTTCATCACCCTAGGATGTCTCAAGAGTTCAGAGAAAGCCCAATCAACTACAGTAGCAGAAGTTTCTATTGCTCCAAAAACAATGTCTAATAGAATAGCCTTAATGTTGGTTCGATCAATTACAAATGTTTGTTCATCATGAGCATCCAAGGATTGATTCATCAATGAGAGCAATATGCCCAGAAAGTCCTTCCGTTGCCTTTTGTGGGTACTAAGATCTTGCTCATGTTCTTGAATTATTAGTTCCACTACTTCATCAAGTACCTTGTGATTTTTCTTTAAACGTTGTTTAAGTCCCTAACGAGAGAAGAGATAAATAACTTATTAACATAAAGATTTTTATAATTGACAATACGAAGATCAAAAGGGGAAAATATTTCACACCTGAAGATCAAAGGCCCCTAGCCAAGGCACAAAATCTGCTACATTAAAAGCTCCCACCAATGCGACTGCCTCATGTACAAGACCCTTCAAATCAAATCTATCATCCATTTCATGGCCAAATACCATCTTTAACGTTAGGTCTTCAACCAATTGTGCCACCATCTCGCTAAGATCCACAGCTTCACCAGCCGCTGCGGCTTTCTCAAGCGACTTTACCAATTGTCTCAGCTCCTCCCTCCTTTGTGGTGCAAACGACTCAACTTTTGAAGCACTTAGAAGTTGTAAAGTACACAATTTCCTCATGCTGCGCCAGTAAGCACCATAAGCAGAAAATGCCATGCCTTTGGAGCCATAGAACAAGTACTCCGATGCTTGAATTTTGGGGCGGTTAGCGAAAATGGTATCATGGGTCTTGAGAAATAGCTCAGCAGCTTCAGGGGAAGAGACTACAATGGTTGGGACCTGTCCTAGCCGCAAGGACATAATGGGCCCGTATCTTTTGGCCAGAGATTGAAGGGTGCGGTGTGGGAGCGCACCCAACATGCGGAGGTTGCCGATGAGTGGCATCGTCGGTGGACCTGGTGGTTGTTTCTGGTCATCTCTGTTTTTCTTTGGAAACAAAAATACAGCTGAAAGGACGAATATGAGCGTGAAAAGGAGGAACACAGGTGTGGTTATCGTCGAAGCTAACATGTTTGATGATTTGCTGCAAAGAAAATGAGATCGTTCAGGAAAGTTTATATGTGGCTGGGGTGCGAATACAAGGTGTTATGAATGTTGTAGGTCCCTTAGGAAGCGAAAGGCTCGAGATCACCGCTGGCGGCTGATTGGTCACTGCCTGGGTGGTCCCGTGGTAATGTGGATATTTTAGGGTTTCTCCTTCTTGTACTGTCCTTTCATGGGAGTTCATTCTTTTATGGGCCATTGATGGATATGGGATATTGGGCCTGTTACTAAGCTTCATAAGAAAGCCCCAAATGTAGGAGGGGAAGGGTCCTTATCACAAGGTTTTCGACTAAAATGAATTTACTGGATGAGTGACGATGAATATAAAATTGCGCATGAGATTCAGGCTAGATTAAAATAAAACTTGTGATCAACCATCGATTGAGTAAAATGGAACCTTGAAGTGAAAATGAAGATAAGTTTTTGGAGGTGAGCGCAGAAGAAGAACAACGACAATGTACTGGATTTGGAGGTTAAGGTGATGCAATTCCACCAATCCTAGCCGTCCATGTTCATCAAAGTGATATAGAAGGATATTATCAAATCACGTCATCTTTTACATAATGATGTATACCCATGTGACATGTCTAATAAAAATTCTTTTATAACTTCACTTTCTTTGTTTGTTTGTTTTTTTTGGTTGCATGTTTCGTGTATATATCATTATCGAATCATTCACAATCTCATTAATGATGCTCTAGTAGGCTCCATTCAATAATGGAAAACCATCAGGCTGTAGTCAAATAATTGCAGTTTTATTTATTTTTTTTTTGGATCAGACAATAATTGCGGATTCGATTTGACAGATTCGAGGGAATGAGAAAAATAATGCATGATAAACCATTTCCTATGGAACTAATATTTACATAAAAAAGAAAATGGGATTAACATCCACTATTTTGCCTTTGAACTAATATTTTATCTGCAAAATTATAATTTTTAATAAAATTAGCATTTTTATATTTGATGGTGAAAAGAAAAACAAAACATATAACAATCATTTTATTATAAGTGTGATTTAGGAGTCCCACGTTAAAGATAGAATTACATACTTCAAAGGGTTTGTAATCTATATTTTATTTTTATTTATATATTATATAATTTTTAATTATATTTTATTTTAAAAAAAAAAGATATTATTTTCTTTAAAATCAATTATGATTTCATTCTATATTCCATTTCATGAGTAACAAAACAATGAAACGAAAACTGTTACATGATTTTCCATGATAATTTTTTCCTTTACCAAACTAGCCATAAGGCCATAACAATTTTAACTACAGTTCTGTTCACAACATGCTCATAGTGGTAGTAGTTATATTTTGTGATCTTCAGTACTATTACTTTCAATCCATATGGTGGTATATATATCTAGACAACTCCAATAGAATTAACAAAAGTGTCTTTTATGTCATCGAAGTTGTCATTGTCGAATCCTTTAGAATTTCACATTGATGCCCTAGTATGCTTCATGGTTCAATCCATGAAGGAAAACCATTATAAAATTACTCAAAAGTGGGACTTGCTCAATATGTCGAATCCTTGTTATAGTTCATAAGAAACAGGCATTTTATAGAGTGATTCCAAACAGTCAAATCTTGTGCCACGTAAATAAACAAGTTTACATTGTCATATAAAATAGCTAAATAACTATACAGCATGGCATGCTTAGCAGCCTAAGCTATCAAGGAATTTCACTTAAATCCGTTATAAGCTTTTTTGAGTAAGCAATAATTTGGTATAACTATCAACTGATTTGCTCTTGATATTGATAAGCCAAATTTCTCATTCATGTAGGAGTCATATTAGAAGGAAACTCTCACTTAAAACAAAGTATTAATTGCGCTAGAATGAACTTAACCATAAATAAACCTAAGTACATACCAGGGCATCCTCTTTTGTTAGAACCAAATGGTATTAGTTGAAAATCATGCCCTTGTAAATCTATATTGTTATGGATGAATCTTTCTGGATAAAATACTTCAGCATTATCTGACTATATCTTAAGGTCTCGCCCAATAGCCCATGCATTCACTATGATTTTTGAATTCTCCTATACGTAGTAACCATCAATTGTAACATCTTTCGAAAATACTCGAGGCACTAGTAAAGGAACAACATGATATAATCCTAGAGTTTCTTTGATAACCATATCCAAATAACTCAACCTTGATAAGTCAGCTTCGTCTACCATTTTACTCAATCCAACTATGTCTTCTAGCTCATCTTGGAGACTTTTCATCACCTTGGGATGCCTTAAGAGTTCAGAGAATATCCAATTAACCACATTTGTAAAAGTTTCAAATGCTCCAACAACCATATCTAGTAGAACAGCCTTGACGTTGGTTCGATCAATTGCAAATTTACGTTCATCATGAGGATCCAAGGGTATATTCATCAAAGAGAGCAATATGCCTACAAAGTCCTTCCGTTGCCTTTTGTGGGCACTAAGATCTTGCTCATGTTCTTGAATTATTAGTTCCACTACTTCATCAAGTGCTTTGTGAGTTTTCTTTAAACGTTGTTTGAGGGGTTTTACCAAATACAACCCCCTACTTTAACAAATACCACCCCTCCACGTGAAATGACCATAATGCCCTTGCATGCTGAAAGAATACCGCTTGTGTCCTTCCCCCACCCCCGCACAACCAAAGGAAACCTAACAATTTCTTCTCATTTCCTTTGTTGTTTTTGTGATTTGCAAGAGTAAAAAAATTAATTTTTAGGTCTGCATTATTTGTGCGGAGTTCAATCGCATATAAAACAAGATTTGTGTATTATATTTTTGTTTCGAATCGAGAAAAGTTTTATGGTGCGCCAAACGCTCCTGCACAGATGTTAATATATCCAAAACGCCTATACACAAGCGTTTTGTCTCAAACGCTCATGTACAAGCGTTAGGATCTCAAAAACACCCATGGAGGAGTGGGCAATGAAATATGTATATATATATATATATATATATATATATATATATATATATATATATATATATATATATTATTAAATTTAAATACATTACTTAAAGTTAAAGAAATATATATATATTTAAAATTAAATATGTAATAATTAATAATATTTTTAAAATTATATATATATATATATATATTTAAAAGTAATCTATATTTTTAATATTTTTTAAAATATACATATATATATATATAAATAAATAAATATAGAAGGACCGTTAAGGATATCACCGTTTTATATGTATATATAAAATTAAATATATAATAATTTATAATTAAATTTATTTTTAATAAAATAAAAATTTTAATAAAAAATATTGTTAGGTAATAAAAATTTATAATTTATATTAATATTATAAATATATATTTTTTCTTAAGCCGGTTGGTGAAATATATATATATATATATATATATATATATATATATATATATATATATAATTTATAATATTAATATAAATTATAAATTTTTATCACACATCAATATTTTTTTATTAAAATTTTAATTTTAATAAAAATATTTTTAATTATAAATTATTACATATTTAATTGTATATATAATTTTAAATATATTAAAATTATATCTTTAATTTTAAAAATATTATAAAAAAATATTTGTAATTTTAAAAAATATAGTTTTATTTTTAAAATATTATTAATTATTACATATTTAATTTTAAATGTATATATATATGTTTCTTCAACCTCAAATAATGTATTTAAATTTAATAATATATATATATATATATATATATATATATATATATATATATATATATATATATATATATATATATATATATATATATATATATATATATATATATATATATATATTTCATTGCATGCCCTTCTACAAGCATTTTTAAGTTAAAAATGCTTGTGTATAAGCGTTTTTTATCTTAAAATATTTGTACATGAGTGTTTTTAATATTAAAACGTTTATGGAGAAGCGTTTTATGTAAAGAAAGAGGGCTGCGTGAGTGCTAATAATAAAGGTATTTTAAATATTTTTGCAAAAAAAATTTAAAGCGGAGTTGCGGCTGTTAAAGTGGGGGGCTATAGAAGTTAAAACTCAAAATCTGAAGGAAGGAGAAAATGGGTGCCGTGGGGATGGTAGGGCTTGTGGGAGAAGAGAGAAGAGATGGAGGGGCCGATTTGGGGGGATGAAATGCATTTTTAGAATTAAAAAAAAAAATAAAAGAGGGGGGTGGTGTTTGTTAAAGTAGGGGATGATATTTGGTAAAACCCTTGTTTGAGTCCCTAACAAGAGAAGAGATAAATAACTTAGTAACATAAAGAATTTATAATTGACTATACGAAGATCAAAAGGGGAAATTTTTCACACCTGAAGATCAAAGGCCCCTAGCCAAGGCACAAAATCTCCTACATTAAAAGCTCCCGCGAAGGCGACCGCCTCATGTACAAGACCTTTCAAATCAAATCTATCATCCATTTCATGGCCAAATATCATCTTAAACATTATATCTTCAACGAATTTTGCTACCATCTTACTGAGATCCACAACCTCACCAGCCGAGGTGGCTTTCTCAAGCGACTTCACTAATAGTCCCAGTTCCTCCCTCCTCTGTGGAGCAAACAGCTCAACTTTTGAAGCACTTAGAAGCTGTAAAGTACACAATTTCCTCATGCTGCGCCAGTATGGACCATAAGCTGAAAATGCCACACCTTTGGAGCCAAAGGACAAGTAATCTGATGCTTGAGTTTTGGGGCGGTTACCGAAAACGGAGTCGTGGGTCTTGAGGAATAGCTCAGCAGCTTCAGGAGAAGAGACTACAATGGTTGGGACCTGTCCTAGCCGCGAGTACATGATGGGCCCGTATGTTTTGCCCAGAGATTGAAGAGTGAGGTGTGGGAGCGCACCCAACATGTGGAGGTTGCCGACTAGTGGCAGTGGCGGTGGACCTGGTGGTTGTTTCCGGTCATCTCTGTTTTTCTTTGGAAGCAACAATAGAGCAGAAAGGACGAATAAGAAGGTGAATAGAAGGAAGACAGGAATGGTTAATGTGGAAGGTAACATATTTGATGATTTGCTGCAAAGAAAATGAGAAGGATCAGGAAAGACTTAAATGTGGCTGTTAATACGATACAAGGTTGTGGACTAAAAATGAAGATAACTGGAGAAAATACTATTCCGGGGTGAGAGCAGAAGAAGAATAACAGCAATCAAGATCATGGACGGGGTTTGGAGGTTCAGCTGATGCAATTCTACCAATCCTAGCCGTCCAAGTTCATCAGTGTCATCAAAGGATATTATTAAGTCATGTCATCATTTTGAAATTTCAAAACTTCTCGATGATGAAACAAAACAAGTGTTTTAAAAGAGTGATGCTATGACTGCAGGTGTGAAAGTTGGTTGATCTTAACAATTAAAGGTCTCAATAAAGTCCTCCTTTGCTCCCCAAGTGCTCCATCTAGCCTCTACCACTCTAGGAGCTTGTTTGTTAGGAGATAAAATTGTTTGTTTTAATCCTTGTGGGAAACTTGTGTTGTAGGTTTAGGAATGGTTAAAGAACTTAATGCATATGGTCCCATATATATTTATACTTATCATCAAAGACAAAGGACACTTAGACAAATCCAATAAAATCAACATTAAAAATGTGTCGAATCCTTCAAAATTTCATATTGATGCTCTGGTATGCTCCATGCACCAATCAACCATGGAAAACCATTATAAAATTACTCAAAATTGGGACGTGCTCACTATATTGACTCCTTCTTATACTTCATAAGAAACAGGCATTTGTTAAGTTGTTCCAAATAGTAAAATCTAATGCTACATTGGTAAACAAGTTTACATGGACATATAAAATCGAAAGATTATATGTACACATTTATATATAAATATCTATTGTTATATCTTTAATTTTAAGCGAGCTACTAATTTAAAATTATAAATAAAAAAATATGAACAAGATAAAAATATAAAAAAATAAATAAATATATACAAACATGCGTGCATGTAGTACTATTCATAAAATAGCTTGGAAAGAAAAATAAAATAAAATAAACTTCCTTGAGTATGACATGATTTGCAGCCTAAGCTATCAATGAATTTCAATTCAATCCATTGTGTGCTTTCTTGAGTAGGCGATAACTAAGCACATTTATTAAGTGATTTGCTCTTGGCATTGATAGGCCAAATTTCTCACTCATGTCCACGTCATGTGCAATCATACCAAAGGGAAGCTTCCAATTAAAACAATATACTAATTGTGTTACAGTGAACTTAATTGAAGTTAAACCTAACATCATACCAAGGCACCTTCTTATATTAAAACCAAACGATATTAATTAAAAATCATGTCCTCAAAGATCTGTTATTATTGTTAAACCTTTTTAGGTAAAATATTTCAACATTATTCGACCACAACTTGGGATCTTGCCCAATAGCCTATGTATTTACTATAATTCTTAATTTTTTTTAATGTAATAATTGCCAATTGTAACATTTTTTAAAAATACTGCACTATTAAAGGAGTGAAAGGATATAGTTTTAAAGTCTCTTTCATAACCATATCTAAGTAACTCAACAAGTTAGCTTCTTCCACTATTTTACTTAATTCTATAATATTTTTTAATTCATCTTAAAAATTTTTCATAACTTTAAAATACTTTAAGAGTTCACAAAAAGCCCAATCAACTAACGTGAGAAAAGTTTCAATTGTTCCCCCAATCATATTTGTTAGAATTGCCTTGATGTTGGTTCAATCAATTACAAATCTATGTTCATCATGAGGATCCAGGGGTTGATTTCATTAATGAAAGTAATATGCCCACAAAGTCCGTCCGTTGACTTTTGTAAGCACTTGGATCTTGTTCATGCTTCTCAATTATCAGTTCCACCACTTCATCAACTGTCTTGCTAATTTTCTTTAAATCTTGTTTGAGTCCCTGACAAGAGAATAGAAAGAGATGAAAAACTTAGAAGCAAGGATAATTTATAGTTGACTACACAAGAGCAATAGGGGGAAACTTTCACACCTGAAGACCAAAGGCTCCTAATCAAGGCTCAAAATCTGCTACATTAAAAGCTCCTGCGAAGGTGAGTGCCTCATGTACAAGCCCCTTCAAATCAAATATATCATCCATTTCATGGCCAAATATCATCTTACACATTATATCTTCAGCGAATTTTTCCACCATCTCGCTGAGATCCACAACCTCACCGGCCACCGTCACTTTCCCAAGCGACTTCACTAATAGTACCGGTTAACAACTCAACTTTTGAAGCACTTAGAAGCTGTAAAGTACGCAATTTCCTCGTGCTGCGCCAGTACACACCATAAGCAGAAAATGCCACACCTTTGGAGCCATAGGACAAGTACTCCGATGCTCGAATTTCGGGGCGGCTAGCGAAAATGGTGTCGTAGGTCTTGCGGAATAGCTCAGCAACTTCAGGGGAAGAGACTACAATGGTTGGGACCTGTCCTAGCCACAAGGACATGATGGATCCGTATTTCTTGGCCAGAGATTGAAGCCTCCGGTGTGGGAGCGTACCCAACATGTGAAGGTTGCCCACGAGTGGAAGCGGCGGAGGACCTGGCGGTTTTTTCCGATCATCTCTGTTTTTCTTTGGAAGCAAAAATACAGCTGAAAGAACGAATATGAAAATTGAAAAGAAGGAATACAGGAATGGTTAATATCGAAGGTAACATGTTTGATGATTTGCCGCAAAGAAAATGAGAAGGCTCAGGAAAGATTTACATGTGGCTGGGAATGCAAGACTCTGGACTATAATGGTCATCCCTGGATGAATAGCCTGAATAGTGAATATAAAATTGCGCATGAGATCCAAGCAACTGTCCATTGAGAGAAAATTAAAATAAGTGGAGGGTGTAGCTCGGGAACAAATAGGTGCTAATAGCTTGTTTAGTAAACAAAATGATAATTTTATTTAATAAAATTAGCATTTGATGGTTTTAAAAAAATGACATGTAATAATCATTATATCAAATATATAATTATATTTCTATAAAAAAAAAAAACATATAATTATATAGAAGTAGGATTTAAGAGTCTCACATTGAGAGATAGAATTACTCATTTTAAGATGTTTGGAATCTGCACTTAATTTTTCTCATAATCTACAATTTTTAATTATACTTTATTTAAAAAAAGAACATTATTATCTTTTAAATCAATTATAATTTCATTTCATATTCTATTTTAGAGCTATAAATAATGAAATGAAATAATCATTTAATACTATCACATGAATATTTTCCACGATGTTAATTTCTTTTACCAAACTAGTCATAAGACCATAACAATTTTAACTATAGTGAGCCTAAATGTATCCCTAGACATTTTTTTGCGACTGAAATAAAATAGTATAAGTTGAAAGTCACACCTTTGATTGCCCATGCATGATCAATATTGTGAGATCATATCAACTTAAATTCTGTAATTGTTTGTTTACTATTATGCGATGTTATAAAACATACTTCTTGTTGATATATGATCTCTTTTATTGATAACATTAGGATTTTTAGTGTTTTTTAAAAGAAGAAACGGGTCTCATCTAATATTTATGTAATATTTATAAATTATAACAGTCTTCACTTGATTCTCAAGAGATTAATCCATCTACTGAGTACAATCTTAAGGTCTCTTTTACCCCTATATTCAAGTAATTCAGCTTCTGTTAATGAGTCTCTTCCATTATTCTATTCATTCCAACTACACTTTCCTAATTTGTGTTGAAGATTTTGTATCACTCTCTAATGCCTCAACAGATCAAATAATAATTTCAGAGTATTAACATATTTATTTGATTGAAAATGAATTTTTCTCGTGTCTTGACTCTTGAGGAAAATTCTTTTCTGTATTTGTTAATAAATATTTAAGGGAAAACTATTATAAAATTACTCAAAATTGGGACTTGCTTACTATATCGAATCTTTGTTATACTTCATAAGAAACAGGCATTTTATTAAGTGATTCCAAACAGTGGAATCTTGTGCCACATAAGCAAACAAGTTTACATTGACATATAAAATAGCTCAAAAGTTAAACAACATGATATAATTTGCAGCCTAATCCATCAAGGAACTTCAGCTCAAGCCATTATAAGATTCCTTATGTAGGCGACAACTTGGCACAACCATCAAGTGATTTGCTCTTAACATTGATAGACCAAATTTCTCACTCATGTCTATATCATTAGGAGTCATACCAGAGGGAAGCTCCCAGTTAAAACAATGTACTAATTGAGCTAAAATAGACTTAACTATAATTAAACCCAAGTTTCTACCAGGACATCCTCTTTTACCAGAACCAAATGGTATCAATTGAAAATCATGTCCTTGAAGATCTAGGTTGTTATTGATGAATCTTTCTGGATAAAATACTTCAGCATTATCTGACCATACATTAGGGTCTCGCCCAATAGCCCATGCATTTACCATGATTCTTGAATTTTTCTTTATGTGATAACCATCAATTACAATATCTTCTGAAGATACACGAGGCAAAAGTAAAGGGGTAACAGGATAAAGTCTTAAAATCTCCTTCACAACCATATCCAAGTAACTCAACCTTGATAAGTCAGCCTCTTCAACTATTTTACTCAATCCAACAATGTTTTTTAACTCATCTCGAAGACTTTTCATCACATTAGGATGTCTCAAGAGTTCAGAGAAAGTCCAATCAACCACACCAACAGAAGAGTCAATTGTTCCAACAATTATATCTAATAGAACAGCCTTGATGTTGGTTCGATCAATTACAAGTTTATGTTGATCCAAGGGTTGATTCAACAACGATAGCAATATGTCCACAAAGTCCTTTCGTTGCCTTTTGTGGGCACTAGGATCTTGTTCATGTTCCTCAATTATCAGTTCTACCACTTCATCAAGTGCCTTGCTATTTTTCTTGAAACGTTTTTTGAGTCCCTGACAAGAAAAGAGATGAATAGCTTAATAAATAAAAGAATTCATAATTAATTCTTTAAGAGCAAAAGGGGGAATTTTTCACACCTGAAGATCAAAAACCCCTAGCCAAGGCAAAAAATCTGCTACATTAAAAGCTGCCCCCAAGGTTTGTGTCTCCTGAATAATCCCTCTCAAATCAAATCTTTCATCCATTTCATGGCCAAATATCATCTTAAACATTAAATCTTCAACGAATTTTGCCACTATCTCGCTGAGATCCACGACCTCACCAGCGGCCGCGGCATTCTCAAGCGATTTCACTAACAGTCCCAGCTCCTCCCTCCTCTGTGGTGCAAACG
This sequence comes from Bauhinia variegata, assembly GCA_022379115.2. Classification (NCBI taxonomy): domain Eukaryota; kingdom Viridiplantae; phylum Streptophyta; class Magnoliopsida; order Fabales; family Fabaceae; genus Bauhinia; species Bauhinia variegata. The sequence continues at coordinate 5,259,026 of CM039429.1, read as the reverse complement.
ACTTAACTTGTGAAGCACTTAGTAGTTGTAAAGTAAACAGTTTTCTCATGCTGCGCCAGTATGCACCATAAGGAGAAAATGCCATTCCTTTGGAGCCATAGGACAAGTAATCCGTTGCTTGACTTCTGGGGCGGCTAGCGAAAACGATGTCGTGGGTCTTGAGAAATAGCTCAGCAGCTTCAGGAGAAGAGACTACAATGGTCGGGACCTGTCCTAGCCTCAAGGACATGATGGGCCCGTATCTTTTGGCCAGAAATTGAAGGGTGCGGTGTGGGAGCGCACCCAACATGTGGAGGTTGCCGACGAGTGGCAGTGACGGTGGACCTGGTGGTTGTTTCCGATCATTTTTGTTTTTCCTTGAAAGCAAAAATGCAGCAGAAAGGACAAATATGAAAGTGAAAACAAGGAACACAGGAATGGTTACTGTCGAAGGAAACATGTTTGGTGATTTGCTGCAAAGAAAATGAGAAGGTTTGGGAAATATTTATACATGACTGGGATGCGAATACAAGGTTATGGACTAAATGGTCATATCCCTAGTTGAATAATAATAATAATAATGAAAATGAGCACGTGGCATGGCTGCGAATACAAACTACAAATTATTGGGTTTTTTTTTTTGATTCAAAATGCAAACTAAATGTCAACCTTAATTTGACAGAATGAATTAATTTGGGGCAATATTTATATAACCATATATGGTACAATAATGCAATTTTTTTTATTCATGTCCGAGTCATGAGCAGCCAGCCATGCCATAAAGAAGGTGCTTATATTACTGTATTTCATCAATTGGGATCCTTTATGACCCGGTTAAACAAATGAAGAGATGGCAAACTCAAGAAATGCTTAGCCGTTGGATTAATAGTGCGACCAAATTTTTTTATTCATGTCATAAAGAAGTTATTAATAGGTTTTTTAGTACACAAAATGATAATCTTTTTATCTGATAAAATGATCATTTTATTTAATAAAAATATAATTTTAATATTTGATAGTGAAAAGAAGACATGTAATTATCATTATAAATATGATTTAGAGTCCCACATTCAAAGGTGGAATTACTCCTTTCAAAATGCTCGCAATCTATATTTTATTCTTCTCATAATGTATGATTTTTAATTTTATTTTTAAAAAGAGATTATTAGCCTTGAAATCAATTGCGATTGTATTCAACATTCTATTTCATGAGCGGTCAGATTATTCAAGAAATACAATTTTTTAAATTATTTATTAAAATATTACAAACTCAAAATTATTTCTCAGTCTACCTCTATATTTAAAACTTCCACAAAACATTATATTAGATGGCATTTTCAAGTCATATTACACCAATAAAATGCCACCTAAACTAACGTTTTGAAACTACTTTAGCATTAGTAATACGTCACCCCAGATGGCATTTTTATGGAATAAAACATGCATAATTTGGCCATTTAATTATTATTTCATTTTTAATTTTAAACTTTAAAATTAAAATTTTAATTTATTTCATTTTTCTGTGATTTATAAAATATTTGAAATTATTTTCTCTTTCTAGCATTATTTATAACTTGTAAAAACATTTGGAACATCGAGCATATAATTGATCTACTAGGATAAGAGATTTTGAAGAATTTTCATAATAATTTTATAAATCCCTTCTAAAGTTATTTTCCTGGTATCTAAAGTGAGATTTTCAGAAGACAAATTAATAAATTTATGTATATACGTTTGTTTAAATTTTGAAATTACATTCTAATTTATCTCTTTATATTAGGCAAGACCAACACCAATGTCCATAGAACACTCAACTATAAACTATGCCAAAAATACATACACAAAAAGATTATTACTTGATTAATGTCTATAAGCTCAAAAACACTAGGAAAAAATTTAATATTGTGTAAAAATTTTCAAATAGAAATAATTATTGTTTTACATATCTCATTATTATATCATTAGATGAAATAAGGAAATATTGGATTTTTTATTTAATTTATGAATATTTCTACCTTATAAAAAAAGTAAAACTAATTTTATCAAAAAAATATTATAATTATAATTATAATTATCTCTTATTGTAATATGTACTTTCATATAAACAAGGACTGTATAACTTTTTATTAGTAATAACTATATAGGGAGACAACAGTTATATGAAAGCTTTAGCAACATGTTTCGTAATTTTGGAAAAGTAAACTTTATCAAAACACATTCCTATTAAACTAAAAATTTTATGCTAATAAATTAATTATAATATATATAAAGTAACATATGTAAATTTAATTAATAAATTATGATCCGATAAAAATATAATAAATTATGATTTTCTTATTCTTATATTTTACTCCTGTCCAAGTTCTAGAATATACTTAAATGCTATAGGTGCGTTTGATACACAATACTGGACAATAAATAAAATAATATAATATAAAGAGTTAAAATACAATACAATTTTTTTTATTGTTCACTATTTATTAGTTTCAATAATGAAAAATGTAAATATCTACCCCAATCTAATTCTAACTGATTAATATGCATGTCTAGAGCAATAAACATGTAAGAAATTATAACACACTGTTAATTCTAATATGTTATGCTACTAATTGTTAACAATATCAAAACATTAAAAAAAAAATTATAACATTCAAAAATTTATAATATTTGTAAAGTGAAGTTTTATGTAACAGTAATACTACCAACACTTGTGTTAACTTTTATATCCTGAATTTAATTCATTTCTCATCTTCCAAATTAAAATTCTTTGTAACTTTTTATCTAAATTTGACAAAAAAAAATTATAATATTTAACAATGTAAAAATAATGATTTAAATATTTTAATATGTTTAAAAATATTTTAAGTTAAAAAATTTTAAAAAATATATTATTAATTATTATTTTGTGCAGCCCATCCCCTGATTGTAGATGATAGACTAGTGAGGTCGTGTGACTCGCCTTTCTCAAAGTCAAAAATTGCTAATTTCTAGTAATTCAATATATGATGGAATAAGAATAAGCTTTAGACGTTGGGTTAATAGTGAAGGCATTGAATGTTTCTGATTCTAGATGATTGACTAGCCAAAAGATTCCTAATTTCCAATCATTACTACTATACATTTCTGTTTTTTTTTATGACACCTTTTTTTTTTTTTAATAAATTGATTTATGTCTACCTATACAATGTGTGAGAATATTTATCAGTTTAATATATGATTCTAGATGTAAATTGAATCACATATAAAAACTCTATAAATAACATGGATATTTGAAATTTAATAGTCGATGAAAGTTGTTGTCGATAAAACTATTTTATTTTATAAATTTTAAATTGTTATATTTTTTTAAAATAAAAACTGTCAAAAGAAAGAGACGTGCAAGAAGGAAGGTTACGTTGTTAAAGATTTTTTTTTTTTTTTTGTATTTTTTAATTTAAAAATGGAAACAGTTACGTCGGATAAAAGTTGACAATATAATTGGTTTTAAAAAACACCAAAAAGTTTTTAAAAAATGAGACATTAATATTAGTTATAATAGATTAACGCCGCCATTAAACAATTAGAATAATAATAGTCATAACAAAGTTGTGTTGAGTTAGTCACCCATCCAACGCAACTGCTTGCTAATGTAAGCATACTTTGCAACTCAACAATATTTTGATTAATAAAAAATTATTTCAAATAACTTATCATAATTTTTTAAAAAATGTTCATGGTCCAATTTAACCTGATCAAACCGAATCAACCCAACCCAACCCAACCAGTCTAGTTTGGGTTGAGTTTTACACTTGATTTAATTGAGTCAGGTTTAAATATAATAACTCAAAACCTATCAAGTTGAGTAATAAGTTTAGGATATATAAACTTAATTCAATTCATATAGACCTATACATTAAAAAACTTAAAATTAAAATATATAAAACATAAAATTAAATATTTGTGTAAATATATAAAATATATAAAAGACAAATATTTATATTATAGATGAGTAAATTTTTTTATTTAATGATAAGTTTTTATATACTTTTTTCTTTGTTAATTTATTTATATATAGTGGTCTAAGTGATAATTTTTCACTTTATTTATCTCAATTAAAAAGCCTATAATATGCGTTCTTGTATTTTAATATTTCATCATTATAACTTTTACAATTAATTTGATTTGTTTAATTTATAATTTTTTTTAAAATTGTATACATGTTTTTTGTAAAAAAAATAAAATTCTGACCTATTAATTTAACCCAACATAATGTTTTTTATATAAATTGAGTAAGAAAATACATTCAACTTTGCCCAATTTGATCCATGGACATTCTAATTTTTTCACAAATAAAATAGTAAAATTGAGAATTGGAGACGTGAATCTAAGTACAATTGGTTATAAATGGAAACAACATCTACATTTTCTTGTCTAACTTCTTTCTTATTGGTTATAAAATATAGCTTAAATAACATTAACATATTATTACTTGTAATGCATTATTTCTATTCTTCTCTGTTTGTCGTTTTGTGGAAGCTATTAAGTTGGTAATCTAGCTTCCCCAGTTCCCAGTGATTCCATAGCAGAGTGCTGCAACAGGTTAATAATTTATTATCACGTTCCAGCCCATTCTTATGGAAGAGGATAGGTTTAAAAAAAGAGAAAAAATTTATTTTTCTCTAACACTCATAAATAGATAAATTAAATTTTTATATTTTAATTTTTTTTTAATTTAATCTGTAATATTTTAAAATTTTCATAAATTAATTTTTTTCATTTATTATAATTATTAATTTAACCTCTGACATTTTAAAAACATATTTCTTTCGACATTTTAAAAAACTACGCGTAAAAATGCCAACTTAAAAGAACTTATCTAAAATGCCGCTTCAATTAATGCTATTTATTTTACTAAATGAAATCACAATATTTTAGTAATATAATTTAAAATTCCAGTAAAATACTAAAAGAAATTAATATTTTTACATTTTTCTTATATTTTAACCCTGAAATAAACTATTTATTCTTGCCAAAGAGTGATGTATAATGATTGGGTGAACCAAATGGCCCACATCACAAGATCAGCCCAGAAGATAGATTTTGATTTAAGCGGGCCTAACGTATTCGTTCTTCTTGGAATTAATTTTTCCACTCTCCTTCCATTTTTATTTTCTGTAAAATTATATTCGTAAAATACCCACTATTCACCTCCGCAGTACAGGTGATTAACCAGAAATAGTGAATTTTTTTTTTTAAGAAACTAGCTAATTTATTTAGTAAAATCTTAGGGTTCTTCATTTATTTTCCATGGATGATGCATCATTTTTAATCAGTAAGAACTGATGGTGATATGCCATACAAACCCAAGTGCTAGCATCTCCAATTATGATGCCAAATGCATCAGATAAGAAAATAATCTTTGCATGTTAATCTATTTTTAGTAGCCTCGCTGGTTGATATGCAGAGGACTAAAGATCATTATTGAATTGATTTTTACCCAATTATCTCTAGAACTATCTTTTTAGAAGATTATCTTACTGTCTTCTTTACTTGTATTCTGACACTACTCTTTCATGCAATTGAGCATTGAAAAGATCTATACTTTTCACCAATTCTCACTAAAACCAGCCATCTCCAACTGACCTTCCAAAATCAGAGCAAGGGAAAAACTTGAGTTAGATATTATTTTTCATAATTTTTGTAGCATAATACATAATCAAAAACACTCTTACATCTCTCAAGACTTTCATAAAAAATTTCCGTATTTTGTTTTCTCAACATGCTCATAGTGGTAGTAGTTAGAGAATAGGGAGTGGTGGACCAATATTTTGAGATGTTCACAGTACTATTACTTTCCAACCATATATATATATATATATATATATATATCCTTTAATCCTTGTCTTCAAAGACAAGCATGACACACAACTCCAATAAAATTAACATAAGTGTCTTTTTCGCTATCGAAATTTTCATCGTCGAATCCTTCGCAATTTCATATTGATGCTCTAGTATGCTCCATGCTCAATCAACCATGGAAAAACATTATAAAATTGCTCAAAATTGAGATTTGCTTAATATCGAATCTTGTTATACATCATAAGAAACAAACATTTTATTAAGTGATTCCAAACAGTAAATCTTGCACCACATAAGTAAACAAGTTTACATTCACATATAAAATAGCTGAAAAATTAAACGTGATATAGTTTGCAGCCTAATTTTAGTTCACTCCATTATAAGCTTCCTTGTGTAGGCGATAATTTGGTATCACTGTCAAGTGATTTGCTCTTGGCATTGATAGACCAAATTTCTCACTCATGTCTATGTCATCAGGAGTCATACCAGAAGGAAGCTCCCAATTAAAACAATGCACTAATTGTGCTAAAATGAATTTAACTGTAATTAAACCTAAATGCATACCAGGACATATTCTTCTGCCAGAGCCAAATGGTATCAATTGAAAATCATGTCCTCGAAGATCTAGGTTGTTATTGATGAACCTCTCTGGGTAAAACACTTCAACATTATCTGACCATACCTTGGGGTCTCGCCCAATAGCCCATGCATTCACTATGATTCTTGAATTTTTCTTTATGTAATAACCATCAATTACAATATTTTCTGAAGATACTCGAGGCACTAGTAGAGGGGCAATGGGATAAAGTCTTAAAGTCTCCTTCACAATCATATCCAAGTAACTTAACCTTGATAAGTCAGCTTCTTCCACCATTTTACTCAATCCAACTATGTCTTTTAGTTCACTTTGGAGATTTTTCATTACTTTTGGATGCCTTAGGAGTTCAGAGAAAGCCCAATCAATCACACTAGCAGAAGTTTCAATTGTTCCAACAACTATATCTAATAGAATAGCCTTGATGTTGGTTCGATCAATTACAAGTTTATGTTCATCATGAGGATCCAAGGGTTGATTCAACAATGATAGCAATATGTCCACAAAGTCCTTATGTTGCCTTTTGTGGACATTAGGATCTTTTTCATGTTCCTCAATTATCAGTTCTACCAAATCATCAAGTGCCTTATGAGTTCTCTTTAAACGTTTCCCTAGTCCCTAACAAAGAGAATTGATAAATAACTTAGTAAATAAAAGAATTTATAATTGACTCTTCAAGAGCAAAAGGGGGAAATTTTTCATACCTGAAGATCAAAGGCTCTTAGCCAAGGCATAAAATCTGCTACATTAAAAGCTCCCACCAAGATAAGTGTCTCATGCACGATCCCTTTCAAATCAAATCTATCATCCATTTCATGGCCAAATATCATCTTAATCATTATATCTTCAACGAATTTCGCCACTATCTCGCTGAGATCCACAACCTCACCAGCGGTTGCGGCTTTCTCAAGCGACTTCACTAACAGCCCCAGTTCCTCCCTCCTCTCTGGAGCAAAAGACTTAACTTTTGAAGCACTTAGTAGCTGTAAAGTACACAGTTTCCTCATGCTGCGCCAGTAAGCACCATAAGCAGAAAATGCCATTCCTTTGGAGCCATAGGACAAGTAATCCGATGCTTGAGTTCTGGGGCGACTAGCGAAAACGGTGTCGTGGGTCTTGAGAAATAGCTCAGCAGCTTCAGGAGAAGAGACTACAATGGTCGGGACCTGTCCTAGCCACAAGGACATGATGGGCCCGTATCTTTTGGCCAGAGATTGAAGGGCGCGGTGTGGGAGCGCACCCAACATATGAAGGTTGCCGACAAGTGGCAGCGGCGGTGGACCTGGTGGTTGTTTTCGATCATCTCTGTTTTTCTTTGGAAGCAAAAATACAGCAGAAAGGACAAATATGAAAGTGAAAAGAAGGAACACAGGAATGGTTAATGTCGAAGGTAACATGTTTGATGATTTGCTGCAAAGAAAATGAGAAGGTTGGGGAAAGGTTTATACGTGGCTAGGAATACAAGAATGGGCCTAAAGATTTGCTGCAAAGAAAATGAGAAGGTTGGGGAAAGGTTTATACGTGGCTAGGAAGACAAGAATGGGCCTAAAATGGTCATCCCTGGGCAAATCATGAATATAAAATTTCGCATGAGATTCTGGCGAAATTAAATAAAAGAAAAATTTAGCGTCCAACTGTCCACAGAGTGAGCTGGAACCACGTAGTTAAAATATATTAAGCGAGAAAATAAAATAAGACTGAAAGGAGTACTATATTTTGTTTTACTTCGTTCAAAAATAATAAAACAATTTTATATATTATTAATTTTATTTTGTGGAGCCCATCCTTTGATTCTAGATGAGTAACAAGTGAGGGTCGTGTTACTCGCTTATCTCAAGATTTTGCTAAGTTCTAATTGAAGATATTATGCAATAAGATCAAGCCTTAAAAATGAATATCAATTAAAAATCAATAATAATAATAATAATAATAATAATAATAATAATAAGAATAACTGCGTTTGGTTTCAGATGTTGGACTCATGGTGTTTTGTTCAGGGTATTTTTTAAAAAATAAAAATATGAGAATTGGGTAAAAATAATTTATACTAAAAATTTAATAAATAACTAAGAGTTTATTTGATAAAATTATATGATAATTACGAAATTATAACTAATGCGATTGTGCAGCGGTCCCAGACGCATATCGCGCCAAACGCAGGCCAGCAGAGGCAATGGTGAAAAGGGCAGCGTGAATCACGGAAAAGGAAAGTGTGGGGAGGGTTCTCGGAGATATAGAGCAAGTGATTTGAGAAAGCTGAAGGCAACGGAAGAGCGTGAGAGGAATTGGAGAGAAAACAGAGTCTTGAGAGCGAGAAAAAGACTGGAGAGCACCGAGGAAAGGATTTTCGGATTTTCATTTTCTCTCTAAGGGTTTCAGGAAGCTGAAGGCAAAAGAGGGAGACTCAGAGAGCACTGGGTTAGAGTAAATTGCGAAGGAGCGAAGAAGGAAATACTCAGGTTTGATTTCATTTTTTCAATTAAATCGTATTTGGGTAATGGGGTTGAAGGTATGTGATGATGGTTGGTGAGTTGGATTCATCTCTTCTTGTTTTCGTTTGTTTGGATAATTAGAGATCTTCATGGTGTTATTTCCTGCCTTGAGTTTTAATCAGTGATTCCATGCTTGTGCGATTCAAGGTTGAGCACTCTCTGTGTTGTCTTTTGTTCCATACTTGACACGGTTATTAGGGGAGGCGTTTTTGGTTTCAAGCTCCCAGGGGTTATGTGATTTCTGGTGATCGTTTTAGAGTTAATTTGGAATCTTTAAAGTGCATAATAGCATTTGTTTAGTCGATATCCTATATCTAACCCTTGGAGAATTATTTGGTCAATGCTTACTCTCATATGGTGCACTTTCTGCTTGGTGGAATCTGTGAAAGGGTTGTGTTTGAGTTTTTGTAAAAATTTCATACACATGCTGCTAGGGAACTAATTCATATGTGGGTGAGATTTTTTTTTTTAGTTATGTGTCTTCTCTACGTGAATCATGGTTAACCTTTCATTGATGATGAAGCCGTCTCTAGAATATGTGATTCATTTGCTGAACTTTTAATGAATTTTGATTCAATGACTAAGCTATCTTTTTACGGGTATGTGCTGCAAGTGTTAGAGCTCTTTTCTTTTCTTGTCTCTTGCTGCCATGCCTTTTCATGAACCGTATCTTTTGTCATTTGTATTGAAAATATGCTGGGAATAGTGCCTTTGTTGTTGGAAATCTGCATAGGTGGCTGTAGCTTTGTTCTTTGGTTTAGTATTGTTTTAACCATTTGTTACTTTGATTTCCAAACAGCCAGCTGTTTTTTTGCAACTTCATCATTGCCCTGCTTTCATTCCAACTGCCATTTCTGCTTGAAATCCTCATCTATTGCCTGATTGGTTTTGCATTTACTGAGTAAGAGCATGCTTGGCATTTTAATGGGCAAATAGTTTAAGCACGCAAGTTCTGGTATCCTTTTGGCTGTTTTTGGCCTCCCTTATGCCAGAAAATTTTTGTAAAGGTTTTTGTGTTATTTAGGGAATTCCATGTTAATTTCTCTCATTTCTCACACGTAGCACACTGTATCTAACCGGAGGACGACAACAATGGAGGGATCTCAAGTCTCAAACAGTCATCCATATGTACCCCGCGACTTGGTTCTACCCGGTTATGTTCCTTGTTTTCTTTCACAGTCTGCCATTCTTGTACCCTATGGCATAGCTTCCCTCCTCGTCTTCTCCCTTGTCTGGATTTTCTCCGGTAAGAACACTTCTCTCATTACCGTTTGATCTCTTTTTCTTATATCTTCTTTGATTTCTCTGTGTAGATTCATCTGTTGGATTGTATTATACACAAGATCTCCTCAAATTTCATAAGTTCATCTTATGCCACACTTTAGAGCAACTACACGTTCCTTTGAGATTTATTGAATTGAGAGAAATTCACATGTATTTGAATTGAGGGAATTTGACATTTTTTCAGTACACTATGCTGCTTCAAATCCTGCTTGCAGTTGATGCCTTTGTTGTTTATGTGGCTGTTAATGCACTTTTCATTCTGTACTGTTATTTGATATTAGGAACCGGAGAACCATTACTGGCGAGAAACATAGCTGGAATGGATTCTCAAAGTGGAAATAATGACACCAGTAGTTTTCAACATGCTAAGTCTCTAATTGAATATTGATTTTCCTTAGCTAAAGTGAAGATCTATCTGTATTCTTTTGCGTATCCTATAGTGATTTCTGGGTAGGGACTAAGATTAATGTGATTTAACAGATGAAGTGTTTTCGTTTCTTACTTGCAAATTAGTGTAGGATTTAACATTAATAATATGAAAGTTTATAAGATATTCTGTCATTACATTTGGTCTTGCTGCAATTTTCTTGAGCAATAGGTAATAATATAATATGTAATATTAATATGTAAATATGACAGAAATGATTAGTATATCTAAATGGAATTGCTAATTATTCTCGGAAACATACTCATTTTGCTGTTCATAATATCATACTCTTCTTCCTAACTTGTTCTTGCATGAAGATACTCAATTTTAAAGACAATCCTAGAATTTAATTTTTCAGATGAAGTTATACACATTGATGCATATAAATCAGTTGATGTACACTGTCCGGGCTCATTGGATTTATTCTTTCAGTAGAATTTGGACTACTATTTGCTCATCCTATACCATGAGAACAACTTTCTTTTCTTGCACTTTGATTGCTGAAAACAACTGCAAAACTCTTAAATTTTTGAACAGCTAGCTCTTAAGGCATGCACTGACAAAACCATGTCTTACTCTTCAAGCTTCATCTTTCCTCTCCAACATTGGCAAGTTTAAACAACTGCAGAGTTTCTAACTTCGTCTTGCTATGTCTGCATTTTCCCAGGACGCTTAAAGAAAACAAAACTTGATAGATTGCTCATGTGCTGGTGGGCTTTCACAGGCCTCACGCACATTATTCTTGAGGGTTATTTTGCTTTCTCACCTAAATTTTACCAGGACAAGACTGGCTGGTACCTCGCTGAAGTCTGTAAGTCATCAAATTGTTCTCACATTACTCATAGATGTATTATTATTGGTAGACGAAAGTTTATAAGTAAACAATTTACAGGGAAGGAATACAGCAAAGGTGATTCGAGATATGTCGGTAGGGATGCGGGAGTTGTTTCTGTTGAAGGGATAACTGCAGTTTTAGAGGGTCCAGCAAGCCTTCTAGCAGTGTAAGTGGGAAAAATAAATCTAAAAGAACAGTGAGATAAGTAATGTTGCATTGCTGCTTTAGGCGGATATCTGTTTATCATAGACGTTTTCGCTCTTTAGTTTTCAATTTTTTAAGACTAACTGACTACTGCCATTATGGATGATAGGTATGCAATAGCTACTGGAAAGTCATACAGGTACATACTTCAATTTTCCGTTTGTTTGGGACAGTTGTATGGAGTGATTGTGTATTTTGCAACAGCATTCTTGGAAGGTGACAACTTTGCTGTAAACATGTTTTACTACTATTACTACTATGTTCTAGCAAATTCCTTTTGGATTGTAATCCCCACGCTCATTTCCATTCGCTGCTGGAGGAAAATATGTGCCGCAGTCCAAGGACAGGGAAAGACTAAAGTTCGTTAAATGCAGACTGAATTAGCAGTTTTAGTAGTCTTACAGCTTCTAATGGTGTGTTGGGATAGAGTAGTTGAAATTGGAGAAAATGTTGTCAAGATTGGGATATTATAATTTTTATTTTTTTGAGATTTGGGTAAGAATTATGCTTCATTCTTATGAATTGCTTATTTGAAGGATATTTTTACCCGTGATCATTAGCAAAACATGATATTATTTATGTTCCGAATTAGTGACAAGAATTAAATGTCAGTAACCAGCACTTTTGAATTCAGATACCAGTAATGCAGCTTCTTTTTTTTACTTAATGATTCTGACTGTGTTGGTGAAATATGATTATGTTTTATTTGCTTGTGCTGGATTGTAAAATGATGTAGTTTTACATTCTCACAAATGAGAATAAAATATGTAAATTTTGGGTGGTTATGTTGGATTCGAATTAAATTATTAAGTATTTAATATAATATTAGATACATGTACCTTATACTTCACACACACACACACACACACACACACACACACATATATATATATATATATGAAGACACAAAATACTTATGGTCTCGTTACTTAAAAAAAAAAAAAAAAATCAAATAAATGTACCAAATGTGGGGTGATTATTACGAGGAGCTAAATATAGATAAATCTGAAGAATTCCGCCGGTGATTAATCATATTCTTTTGGCCATTAAACTTAATGATGTTTTCTTCTTGGCATGTTCTTATAGGTTTGACATCTTCAAAATATAATAAATAAAATTATAAAAAATAATACGTTTTTAATAATACTTGAAATATTATTAAATTACTGTTTGTGTTGATAATCATTCAGTGAAACTGAGAAATTTAGTTTGACGCCCAACTGTAAAGAGCGAATGCTAAACCAAGACTTTTTCTTGGGTCCCTTGCACATTTCCCTTCTTCCTTTCCCAATGTCATAACAGAAATAACTGTCATATTTTTCCACCATGTTCAGAATCTGAATTTCTCTAGGAGCTGAACTGATAATAAAACTTTTGTAAATTTCTCCAAATCGATGCGCACAAATCGAAATTGAAACCCGAAGCCTCCATCAACGGAACACAAATTCATATTCACCAATTGGAGAAACAAAGAGAACCAGATCCCGGAGGCTCCTCCGAGCACCGATTCTCTTCCGATTCCGGAGAGGGAGAGGATATCACATTGTTCAATCGCCGTTATTGCAGCTCTGAAATGGCTGGAGTATTCGAGTATTTTGTGGTGTGCGGAATCGGTCCAGAGATTCGAACCCTTGATGGAAGCAGAGGGTACCATGGCACTAGTTATATGTATCTTCCTTCTCTTCTCGACCAGTATCCTCCCCCGAATCACACTCTCTACCCTCCTCCACCTCCTCAGCTTCCCACTGTAAGTTCTGTTACATCGAAAGCTCTTTCAGTGCTCCTGTGTTTCGCCATTTTGTTTTTCTATCTTTCGAAGCAATCTTAGAGTTGGAGTAGCTTGTTACAGAGTTGGCTTTGAGTTTCAAGTTGATCAGAGGTGAGTGATCATTTCTTGCAGTGTGTTCTACCAGCTGGTGTCGAGTTTTATCCATCGGGATTTGATGCCGCTATCCCCTCCTCATTTCCGCGGAGCTATCCAATTGTTTTAACTGGTATTCTTCTGTACAAGCAATATTCGTTCGCTTATTTTGTAGCATTATATTATTGTTGTTAGCTTTTTTTTGACTGTTGTTTAGGAATTAAGATATTGGTTATTCTATGGTATGTTTGAATTCATTGCTTAGATGGTTAACCTTCTTCTGGGGAGGATCTGGGCAATAAATTAATAATGGCATACTGATTTTTTAGTGATTGGAGACCACGTATAGGTCTCTCCATTCTTACACTTGAACTGTGGTGTCAGCTGAGAGGCTCTCAACAAGTAATAATAATAAAGTGATTTATTTGAGAGATGTTTGATAAACACAATATTCAACAGGTGTCATGTCTCTGGGGCATGAATGCTTCTTAGGGATAAGTGAAATTTCTCTAGAAAGAAGATGCCAAAGGGGGTTATAAACAAGTATCGATCAGATGCCGAGAATCCCCCTGCCCCCCAAAATAAAAAGACTCTTGAATTCATTCTATCATGTAATCTGAGCAAGTAATGATTTAGGAGAGACCATCCAATCTCTGCACATAAAGAAAATGGGACTTCAATAATTTCACTGTGCAGCTTTTCTGTTCTGCCTCAACCATAGGTACTGAAATAGATAAACAGGCCTTATGTGCCAGACTACCTTAATTGTGCGTACACTACAGAGCCGAACCCAGATAAGATGAAAAGCCTCATCAAAGATTAGCTGTTAGTAGAAGTGAAGGAGATGGTGATCAGCTATTTATTTGCTCCATTTACAAAGCCGAAAGCATCTCAGTGACTGCTGACCAGCTGACACTTAGTCTAGTTGTCAGCAGTCAACTTACATTTATGAGCTGCTTCCCAAACAAAATGTAATATTCTTGCAGAATCTACAGAATGCAAAGCTTTTTTTCGTTGAAACACCTACTTCATTAAGATAAGCTCCTGTAGTATGCTCTTGATGGTCCTCTTGATAAATTGCAATGAATTTCATCTCCCCTTGCCCAAGGTAAAGTCGATTGAAACAACATTAATGGATTGTTTTTAATTGATACTTTCGCCACTTCCATTCCCAATTTTCAGCCATTGAAACCTTACTTATTGTAAGTGCACCAAAATCAAGGACATTGCTTGTATTTTTACCTATCATACTGAATTGGGTTTAATCTATAGCAACGGCACAAAAAACTTAACGTGTAAAATTATAAATATTGAGATCATGATGTAAGCATATATTGTCAATATATCTAGCAAAGTATCCCAGGTTGGTTGTACCGAAGGGATTATGCAATCGATTACTATAATACTATAACTAAAATATTACTTAAGCTTTCAAATTATAGTAAGAATTGAATAGAACAAATATATAACTAAAGACAAGGGTAGTAAAGAAAACAAGGATGATTGCAAGAGTGAGGAAAAATTCAATGATCAAAACCTAAGGGGATATGAATGGATTAGTAATTAGAATTAATTTAGTCTAATATTGAGAGAGGCTTTTTAATAGATTAGGGAGTACTTAGTTAACAATTTGTAGAACTAGAATGTATCAATAAAACTAGAAGAACTAATACATATAGTTTATGTGAAATGTGAATTGTAATAACTAAAATTACTTTTAAGTTTTATGGATTCCTTTTAATGGTTACATAGGGTTTTAGACACATTCATGTCCTAAGCTCTATTATAGAATTAATTCTCATGGTTTAAATTAACTATTTCTTTCCTTGGTTATAAAAATTCATAATTGCTCTAATTATTTAGCTAAATTAACAAGAGAATAAAAAACAAATAATTAAATCACAATTGAATAGAAACTAAAATTGCATTAAATCCACAAGTCAAACTAACACGTAGGTCTTGTTACATCATTGAATTGGAAGAAAACATGGAAGATGATAGAGTAAAGAAGAAAACTCAGATAGAAGCTCCAAGGTCCTCTCCAAGATCTCCTTACCTCTGCCTATTGCCAAGAGTGCTAAAAGTTTCTCAAAAGCCTAAGTCTAATTGCCTATTTTTAGGCTAGGTGCAAAATCCCAACCAATTGGGATTCCTAAACTAGTAAAAGGCCCAAAACCCTTAAAATCTTGTAATTTCATGCATCTAGCGCCACGGCCCCATTTGCTTGCCTTCCTGTTGCCTCTGCTCCCCAATCCAGGCCACGGCGCTAATCTTCACCTTTCAGGCCATTGTACTCCGAAGTGGCGACATGGCCTCAACATAGTTAGGCGACGGTGCCAGCTTGTAATCTTCATGTTCCAAGTTGCTTTTCCAACCTTTCCAAAGTTTTTTGTCACCTCTTTGCCATCTTCTTCTCTTGCTTGGACCTTGGCTGCTTTCTTTGGCCTATTTTCTATCAATATTTGTCACTTTATGCTCACTTCCTTGCTTTGCATCTCCAATTCATTCAATCCTACAAAATAAGCAAATAACCATCAAATACACATCAATCTTCATCATCAAATAAAGACTTAAAAGTAAGGGGTTAAAGTCTAAAATAGCTATATAAAATCCACTGAGCAGGCATCACCTCCGATGGCATTTCTGTAGACTCGAGCTTGATCTTGTCACCAATCTAGAAACAAATCTGATCCCTAAGAAAGTTCTTTTCTCTACTGTGATGCTTTGCCAGGAAATTACTCCATAGGTTGAGTTATATCAGAGTTATATGAACTGCAAAAACATTTCTCATATTTAGTAGAATAGCTTCATAGCAACTGCCTTAGAAAATAGTATTGGACTCCAAACTCTTGCCTGACAAATCTTGGAAAAATAATTACCCATATGATATTTTGTGAATCATTCTACTTTATCTGCTGTCAGTACACCCCATACTTGCCCATAATTTTAGATTGAATCTCAGAGAAAATCAAGTGTACAAATCAACATTTTACATTCACTTATTTTTGCCTTTTGCCATCATACCCTCACCACAGGTTTTGTGAGTTAATACTGCGATAAGCTTGGGCGTTTTGGTTGCTTCTGCCTTTGTTATGTTGTGGTTGTTATCTCCGGTATCATATTAACGCAAAATAAAATTATGCAGAGGGTGATGGTTCAAAAATCTATGTAAGTTGCGTTTCTTTCCGGGATCCAGTCTGTGAGGATATTGCAGAAGCTTATCGAATACCAGCAAATTCATTTGCCGAAAAATGCATCTGTCTTGTTTCACGCTCACCAAGTTTCCAACTACTTAGGAGTGCATTAGAGGAATTATTTTCACTTTGTTTTTCTCAAAATGGAAGCAGGTAAGTTATCTCTGGTGGCAAAAACTTGGACTGGTTTTGTTATTGAGTCCAGCTGTTGAGATAACTCATATTTTATTCCCTCTCCTGAAAAAAAGGTGATAACTTCTGCATATAACATTTTTTATTTTTGAATAATCCTCACTTTCTTCAAATCAACATATGATTCTGAATTTTCTTTTATTTATCCTTCATGAGTGTGCTAATAATTCTTCCTTAGATAAAATATGAATGTCCTTATTATTTTATATATATGGCATTTAACGTTCCCAGTTCTACAACGATTTCAGCAAGCCATTATGGGATGTCATAGCACATATGGTGTTCAATGTGCCTTTGCCAACTCCTGGAGAGGAGCGAGTTCTATTTGCTATTGAGAATTGTCTGCTAACAGTGGAATCTCCACCAAATGATGGGCTCCCCCATGTTGAGGTATGGCCCTCTAAATTTTTTTAATGTTTTATTAGCAGAT
This sequence comes from Bauhinia variegata, assembly GCA_022379115.2. Lineage (NCBI taxonomy): Eukaryota > Viridiplantae > Streptophyta > Magnoliopsida > Fabales > Fabaceae > Bauhinia > Bauhinia variegata. The sequence continues at coordinate 5,241,695 of CM039429.1, read as the reverse complement.
TCCTTCTGCTTCATCAGTTCACATCTGACCTAAATTTCATGGAATAGATATCATTTCAGCCTCTGGTGCAGTGCTTGGATGTTGACAACTTAATAAGGCTTTTCACATCAGTTTTGCTTGAGAGGAGGATTTTGCTTCGAGCAAACAAGTATCTTTCTTTCTTAGGACTATTGAAATAGTTTCGAGTTAAATTTAAACTATGATTGAAATAGTTTCGAGTTAAATTTAAACTATGAATACTCCTTTTGAACAATGTTACACCGTTGTTATCATTATTATTGTTATTGTTATTGTAAATAAAAGAAGAAACTTTACAAAAAGGGGAGAATACTGTCTGTTTCTAGTACTTTGTTTACTAGAAAAGAAAAAAATTAATGCAGAATTTGCAAGTGTAATTCATTTGGCTTTTCATGGTTATCTGTCCTATGATTTTGATGAATCAGCAGATTTAATAGCTGCATTTAACTTTATTGACAAGTTCCAGTATCATCTATTTTGCTTTGACCAACATAGCTCATCTCATTTATGTAATACTGAAGGTAGTTTACTTGTAATCAATTTTATTAGGGTGAGACTTCTAGATAGCATGGTGCCCAGTAAAAAATATTTTAATGGAGTTGTGTGCGTCTGGACTGACCTTAGTATCTTCTTCAGATTTACATCCTTTATAGAGTCAGAATGTGGGAATACTGTATGACTGGTCTTCAGTTCCTTAATGGATATTTAGTTTGCTATTTTTCCGCATGTTTTTCATTATATATGTTTTACTTCTGTGTACCTTCTTATAACTTTTAACTCTTGGCATATGAGAAAAGCTTTTTTCTATTTCTTTTCTCATTCAAGTTTTATACATGAAATTTATTTTATTGTTGAACCACTTCCCTAGCACTTATATTTGAACTAAGGTTTTACTTGATACATTGATATTTGGTGGTTTTGCTCAATCAGTAAATTGTTATCCAGGGTGTGAGCTGAACTACAGTCTTTTGGCAGGTATTCGCTCTTAACTCTTGTATCTGAGGCTATTTGTCAATTAATCTACCCATTCCGATGGCAGGTAAGGTTTGATAGCCTTTCTTTGTCTTGCTATCATTATCTTCCTTTATTTCTGTGCTCCACTGGTTTTTGATTTTGCACCAGCCTCACTTTAAATTTTACTACACAATTTCTGTAGCTTTCTTTCCCAAAAACGTTTGCTTTAAGTTGATATATGATGAGAAGTTGCCATGCTGATTCCTTTAGTTAACTCACCAAGTTTTTTTCCTTTGTTTTATTCTAGCATGTCTACATTCCATTGCTATTTTTCAGTGGCGTAGACTATATTGATGCTCCTACGCCATATATGATGGGCCTCCACTCTGGTGTTGATACCTCTCTTCTGGCAATGGATGGTGTAAGTCATCGCTTCAATTTGTTTTTTTCCCTTGTATTTTCTTTTAATGGAAGGTCCATTTTCTGGTTGATTCTTGTGGTTATTAGTACTAATTGGCTGCAATTCTTTTACCCATTATTCAATGAATGAAAAAAGAAAAAAAAAAGAATCCACTTTTTTAGTGAAAACTATTGAAGTTAGAAGTGGGTAAAAACAATGTGACTATTAGACAGCAAATTCATCTGCACTTTAATCTATGAAAAATCAGAAATTACACTTGATAATCAAGATGGCTTAAAAGACGTAAATTTATTTTTTTTTTGTCAACAAAAGGAGACATGCAATTGATCTGGTGCTCATGAACTCGTTGTTATCATCTAAGTTAGACAGAATAATAATTATGTAAGTTAGGATTGAGAAGCTTTCAAAAAGAGAAAAAAATAATAATAATAATAATAGTAGTGTGGATAGAATTACTATGTTCTTTTTAAGTCCTGAATTTCAATACAATTAGCATGACCAAGCACCTAGAAGGAAAACGTTCAAGGGTATCTACGTTTTCAAGTATTATATGCCACTTACTATAGAAATGGGAAATTATTGATCTTAATTGCAACCATCTCCAGTTGTTTAGGTAATTGTATCTTGACACAATGGTGCTCCATGTTCTATGTCCAGACTTGCTGGTTATGAATGCAAATTTGCAACGTTGCATATCAAGAAATTCTTTTGATGTAATGTTTTTTGCATTACCTCTTCTAGGTAGTTGTTGTGGACCTTGAATATAATCTTATCACTACAACAGAGGAAATACCATCTGTTCCAGAGCCAGAATTCACTTTTTTGCGTGGGGAGATAATGAAGTTATTATATTCCAATGTAGTTGGCATTGATGACTTGAAGACTGGAAAATACGGTGTTTATGAGCATTATCCTAAATTTGGGGCAAAGCTCTGGGGAGAGGATCATGACCTTCAGCTAAGGTGATGCTACACGAAATGTATAATGTGTTCACTGTTTTCCTTTACATTCAACAAGTTATTTGGTATGTAATAGGGAATTCGTAATGAACTCTTCCCAGACCTTACTTTGATGTTGTTCTTCACTGTAAAATTTACAATTTACCTTCTGCTTAATATCTCGAAGGTTCTTTGTAATAAAGTTTGATAATTGTCAAAAGAAAAATGAAGGAAAAGTTGGCCAACAATTAGATTTTTTTAAATCTTAGATCCATAGGTAATATGCGACTATAATGAGGTTTCTTTTTAGCCTTTTTTATATGTAAATTTAAGCTTGACTATTGGGTCTTACTCTAGCATTTCTGGAATTGACAAAGCTGTAATAACTAAGCCATATTTTATTCATTTGACTATTCACTTATGTGTTCTATTAATTTCTTTGGTTAATCATTGGATTGAATTCGTGTTTAGGAATCAGTAAATTTGTTGGTGAGCATCATCTTCATATGTAGCAGACCAGACATTAGTGTAGCCTGACAAATAATGTCTACTATGATATAGCTGACCGTTATTGCATCTTATTTGCAGGTTAATTTTCCTGAAGTTCTTGGCAATGCTTTTAAGTGGTTATCGCAACTTCATAGTATGGATTTTCTATTTCTTGTTCCCTGCACTTTGTTTTCAATCTTTCATGTATTAACTTTGTTTGACCTTTCAATATTTTATTGGTCTCAGGAAAATAGTTCAACTCAGGTCTTCAACACTCAAGCTTTTTTGAGGAAGCGCTCTCGATCTACCAACCAACCACCAGAGCCCATGGTAATTTAAGGTCATCACTTGCATTATATTATCCAATTAATAGTAACGGCAAACACCATTGAACTTAAATAATCCTAATCATGATTATATTACTCTTCTTTATTATGGTCATATTAAAAGGTTCCATGTAGTCTGTGGATTCTATTCTCTTGTTTACTGAGTAGTTTTTCTTTAATTCATATCATTGTAGAGTTTCACTTCCCATGGATTAATATCATTTTTTTATTTTTACAGATAGTCCAATTTCTAGATTCTCAAGGCTTCTTGGATTATTTGGAGAGAGGTTTAGGATCTGATGAAAATAACAATAATATACTTGATAAGCTACAAGATGCAATCGGAAGGGGCCAAAATCCTATGTCGATTCTTCCATCATCTTTGCAAGAGCCTGAGATTATGACAATATCAGAACATGATGTTGAAATATCAGGTCAAATGAATGTCTAGTGGCCAAATTTTCTAGATTCATTTTTTTTTAAAGCAGACAGTTCTTTTGTATAAACTGTACAGGATATAATATTTAGTTCTCATTTTCTTTGACTTTTCAGGATCTGGCGCTAAATATACATATGACAGGTTTCCTTCAAACATCAGAACAGAAGAACAGGAAGAAAAGAGGAAGCAGATTCTTGCAGGAGTCAGCAATGCCTTCGAATACTCTGGAAGGAATACTTCAAGGTAATGCAAGTAATACCAGAAAGATTTTCTTGCTTTTGTTGTCAGCTATCAAAGTTTTTCTTAGTTGTGTCCTTTTTACTTATTTCCAAACACTTTCTGGATGCATCTCCCCACTAGGCAAAATGTCTGAATACACATAAGAAAACAGATAACTAATTTCTATTGTAGGCAAAGATATTTCTGAAAGCTTTCAAATAAAATAAGGCTTCTTTTTTTTTTTTTGTTACAAGAGTGCACTGTTGCATGTCCTGAAAATCTTAGGCTGCCTTTTGTGTACAGACAGCCTGGCAAGGTTTTTTACAGCGAACCTAGACTTTGAGATTCTGGTATTTACTTTGGGGTGTCTTTAAAGAAATAAATTTTCTTTTCTGAATAATGCATACTGTTTTATTTTTTCTGTGAAGGTATTGATAAAACTGGTTGTCATGCCTGCTGCTACAGTTTAGCTTTTTATCTCTTTTCTGCCTCCTTCTCACAGTTCACCTTCTGTGTTGGACAGTAACGATCCTCTAGCAGATGGTCTTAGTCCACTGGAGAGAGCTGTAAGTTAATGTTGACAGAACGACCAAAATGATGTTGCTATTATGTCCATATAGTGTAGATTGAAGTGTTCCTAATGTAATGAATTTTGCGGTTTCAGGCAGAAAGGGAAAGAATGGTGTTGGACATTAAAGTTAAGCTGCAGGTAGCTTCCTTTTTCCTTTATATGCTTTTTAGGTTTTCTTCTGATTCATGGGAAAGCCATGTAGCTTTGAGTTACCCTAGTGAAGGGAGCCCATCCATTTCATATATGCCCCTCCATCCTCATGGGATTTGAACCTATGACCTCCCGTTAAGCCATTGAGAATCTCTTGGGAATGCTGGATCAAGTTGTTCACCATACGTAATATTTATGGCTGTTCTTTCTGTGTAAAAGTTGTAGCTATGCATTTCTATTACAATATTTATTTATTGGTGTCTAGATATGTGGCTCTTCGTGGGAGAATGCATTGCAATTCATGAATTTTACTTGCCATGTACTGCTTATGTTGATATATCAAGCTTGAGAAATTCTCATGTTGACCGAAAATTGACAATTGTTCAGAAATATGTCTGAACTTTGCATTGATTATTGGGTATTTGAGTTGAGAAAAGTAACAGATATGGTCCAGCCAGCTTTGCTTCCAATCTCACTGTCACTTTGAGGTTTTAATAATTAGACACAAGTTAGAGGACATATTCCTTTTATCTATGAATCCAAGAACCACCCAGATGTAACCTGGCATTTCAGTTTATGAGAATCAAAATTTTTACCTCTATCAAACTAAATCCTCAACCTTTCCTTTTCTTGCTGAACTTATTGTAATTCCCACATCATACAATGTCCCTGGATTCTAGAGCTTCTCTCCCCATCATCCCATCTGAAAAGATTGCATGGTGCTGTTAAATAAGCAGGATTTTGGACCTTTTCCTCTTTTTTTACATGCGTGGTATGTCATAGTCATTTAACTGGTTTATTGATTCTGGAACTGTTAAGTATTTACTTGTTGAGTTTTCTAATGTTCCCATATTGCATTATGTTTTTATCTGGTATACAGGGTCTGTGGCTGCGGCTTCTTAAACTGGAAGCAACAGAGGATCCTCTTTCATCCTTTGAGTATGGGACAATACTTGGTATGTTTTCTTCACTAGATTTCAAATTTCTTACTAAGACTCTCCGATAAAGATTTTTCTGTCTGTTGCCTGCAAATTCAAATGTTAGCAGTCTTAAGTGCTTGCATATAAGTTGATTTTTGTGTATTAATTTTGCAGCCTTGATTGAATCTGATGCAGAGGGGATTGGTGGTAGTGGGTTTGTTGAATGCATAAGGGAGCATATACATGCAGTTAGTATATTTGACAAGCATATACTTAATGTTATTAGTTTCTTTTCGTGGGACAATCAAACTTATGCTGGATCTTTTTATTAGGGGTGGCACTGTCAGCTCACCGAAGAACAGTTTATTGCAGTGAAAGAATTGGTAAACATATGCTATCTCTTTTGCACTTTATTATCCTACACATATGTAATATAGGGAACTAAATGGCATTTCTTTGGGTACAATCTTAATATGCAGCCATGTAAATATGAGATGGAGTCAATTAATTTGTCTGACCTTTCTCTGATGATTTTTGTTCTTCTTTCACTTATGAACTGATAACATATCTATCTCCTGCTTCACATTCCCCATTGACATTTTGGTATTCTCCATCTCACTACTGTGGATTAACATTCCACTATAATATGCTGTCCGCACAAATCATGGGATGAAGTTGTATGTCTGAACTTTTAAAACTGGTCTCTGGTAATACTCTAAATAGCTCACAATTTCTTTCATCACTGAAATCAATGCATGACTATTTTTCAGGTACTATTGGGATATTTTAATGTCTAAATATTACTTGTAATGAAATGAAAACAAATGCTAAGTTGAATGAGTATTTGATAGCATAGCTTCCAACAATATTATTCTGTCTTAAATATTTTTCTGAATTGGTTTTTGCTTTTTCAAACTTATGGGTATTTTCAGCTCAAAACAGCTGTCAATCGTGCAACATTCCGGAATGATGTGTTGACTATTAGAGATGCCCTTGAAGTTTCTTCTGAGATGTATAAGAACGACATTAATAATGTCCGGGACTATGTCCAACGCCATCTTATTTCTTTATCTATTTGGGAGGAGTTACGGTGTGTACTGCATGTAGCTTTGCCATTTGCAGTGTTTCTTCAATTATCTGATTGTATAATTACATGGCTGCTGTTTAGAATCATGATTAATGTTGTTGGATATAATATAAGATCAGTCCCAACCCTCCTCCAAAAACCTTAAGCTTTTAGGATGAATTAGTTTTTACATGATATTAAAGTCCAGTTGACCTAATAGTCAGGAGATCAAATTCGTAGCCACCACTTTATTAAATTAATATTTCAGCACATGGTATGGGTGGGCCTGTGGTTTGTTCACACTTTAAGCCTAAGGGATTTCGTGTGTGAGGGCATGTTAGTTATAATATGAAATCAGTCATGGGCTTCCTCCTACTAGCTTAAGCTTTTAAGATGAAGACAAATGTATCTTGCATTACTGTTGATACTAGTGTTCAGCGAAGTTGAAATTGAACAGTCAAATGTGTTATATTGTAAACTAACAACTAGACAACTAAAATAGCCACCAGGGAAATTGCTACCAATATGTCTTTAAAGAGCTAGAGCAATATGTGACTAGCCTTTACAATTAGTTTCTCACTGTCAAAAAATATTATAAACTCAAAATGATTTAACAAATTGGTTGTCCAAAAAAGGCTGCGAACATGATATATAGATGGAATTTATCAAATTTGAGGGTTGCTTTTTGGCACAGTTTTAACAGCCTTTAAAGTTCAACTCTGATTATGACACTTACTGAGGGTTTCTCATGTCTGTTTTCAGCTTCTTGTACTTCAGAAAAATGGGAAGAGAATGTATCAACATATGGGGACCTGAGGTCCAATGTGTTAGAAAAGGCTTTGAGAAAATTGTCATTTTCAAACTATTTGATTCTTTTGTTATTTACTTTTTATTCTTGTATTTGACTGAGAGATGAAAAGCGTAGCTAAGTCTTTTTGCCAATGCATAATTGCTCTTTGATTGTTGTTTGTATAAGAACTGGGGAACTCGGGGTATTGGCCGATTTAGTTGCCTATATTGTTTTAAAGTTGAGGTTCTCCGTGTCCTTTCCTTTGGCTGTATTTCAATTCTGTTTTCTTCAGGTTTTATTCATTGAGTATTCACATAGTTTTTGTAATTTTCTTGCAGGTTCTGGGAAGGATATTTTGACTATTTAATGGATCAATCTTCAAATACGTAAGGGTTTTAGATGTTGTTCATACATCTAATCAGTTTTCTTTAATTGTAGTTTGCTTGTACTTTCTCTTCCATTTTATGTATATTAATGTATACCTTTTATTACATTCTGCATTTTGCTTTTGGTTTTTGTACCATTTGTGCAGTTTTTCTGGGTGTCTATATTTAGCGTCTCACAAGGTTGGATTGCATTTTAACGAAGTTTGCATACCATTCTTCATCTATCATTACATGTCATTGTGCTTGTCCCAGTGGTGAGAAATGATTAGAAAGTTCTGGTAGATATAACATAACTTGCACTCACGATAGTAAAAAGACTACATTTTTTTTTAAAGATAATTTTCTCTATGGCATTCATCCAAGTTTCCTTGATTGAAGATAAATCAAATCAGATGCATCTATATTGTTCCATAAGAAGACTACTGTTCATGAGTTACCCAATCGTATGCCAGGTCAGCCAACTATGCATCTTTGTTGACAGCACAAATGCTTGTGTTGGCATCACACATGGTACGTTTTTCCTTTTCATATGCTTATTTTTCTGGTTGTCTTTTCAAACTCCATTGAAATTGGCTGCTTTTTTCTTGTTTTCTTTGGTACTTCTTTCTTTTCCTTAATAATGTTCCTTCTTATAATGTATATGTCCCTTTTGTTGTTTTGAACACTCCCTTTTGACAATATGAAGGCTGGGTTGGGACTTCCTAATAACGATGCCTGGTACATGATCGAAACAATATCTGAGAGAAACAGCGTTGGATCCAAGCAATTCGTAAGTTGAATTACATTTTGCTGTGTATGATTCATTGCGAAGTTTATAATCTATGACAATTAATAATGAGAAAATTGTGGTCCCTTTTCCTTTAAACTGATCTTTCATCAGTTTTATTAATCTGCATTAATGATCATTTAAAGAACTGGGTCTTTTTTTCTCCCCCTTCTGGATGATGTTCTTCATCATTTCTGTCTTGATATAATTTTTTAATTTCATGTGGCTGATATTTTGGCCTACTATGTGAATTATTTCCTAAAATATGTTTTACTTGTAATTGTCTTAGATAAAAATCAGAGGGTTCTTGTCACATATCCAGCAAATCCATAATGGCTATTGGGGAATAACATCGATGAAGGCACAATCTGTATCATCCCATGGATTACCATCTCCACGTGCAAAGGATGTCAAAGATGATGACCATCAACGTACTGAGGCAACTGGTCGAAGCTGGGTTCAAAGCTTGTTCAGCCGAGATACAACATCAAGATCCAACTCATTCAATCGTGTTCGTAGATGGACTTCTGATGGTGATGGTTCAGGTACCTATGGTTATGACATATCTACTAGTACACTTCTGTCTCCTTGATTCTTGAAAACCTGCCAGTATCACTATCTGCTACACATGATTTTAGCTGCAAATGAGAATGGGACTCCTCGCAAGCAAGATTTATCAATTTCTACGCAGAAGAAGCTTCAAACTAGTGTTCGTACACTGAGGGGTCATGATGGTGCCATTAGTGCTCTTCATTGTGTTACAAAGAGAGAGGTGTGGGATTTGGTGGGTGACCGTGAAGATGCTGGTTTCTTTATCAGTGGAAGCACAGACTGCACAGTAAGTCTCATTATCTATTCTTTTCTTCTAATATGGAATTACACTGTGCAAAATGAGGTGATATTTATTGTTCATGAACACCTATGCAGGTTAAGATCTGGGATCCTAGTCTTCGAGGTTCTGAACTAAGGGCAACTTTAAAAGGACATAAAAGGTTCTTTCTCTCACCTTTCTTATTTATTTCTTTCTCTCATCTTTGAACAATCATATGCAACCTCGTTTTCTGATATCAAATGCAGAACTGTCCGTGCTATAAGTTCAGATAGAGGAAAGGTGGTGTCGGGGTCTGATGATCATTCTGTTTTAGTGTGGGATAAGTACACAACTCAGCTTCTAGAAGAGCTAAACAGCCATGATGCATCAGTATGTTGACTGAGAATGATTCTAGTGGTTGTGTTCAAATTCAAACAACTTAGACAGCTTATAAATTAGTATGGAAATATAGGGACTGGATGATTGAAACTAAATTCAGATATCAAACCTTGTAGGTCAGCTGTGTGCGCGTGCTCTCAGGCGAACGTGTGCTTACTGCATCCCATGATGGCACTGTGAAAATGTGGGATGTTAGAACAGATACTTGTGTTGCAACTGTTGGCCGTTACTCTGGTGCGATCCTATGCATGGAATATGATGACAATGCAGGGGTCTTGGCTGCTGCCGGGAGAGATGTGTATGTTCATGAAAGTTGCTATACTTTTTTGCTGATTTTTCAATGTGTGATTCAGATACTTATAGATTTATATCCTATGATCCTCCTTGGTGCTTGCATCACAGGGTTGCTGACATATGGGACATTCGTGCTGGTAGGCAGATGCAAAAGCTTTTAGGGCATACAAAGTGGATACGGTACATAAGAAGCAGATAGAATTCTTGTTTTTGGATGTATATTTGTTTACAAATGCAAAGGAATTATGTGGATCAAGTACAAAAATGCAGGTCCATAAGAATGGTTGGTGACACTGTAATTACTGGTAGTGATGATTGGACGGCTAGAATATGGTCTGTTTCTCGAGGAACATGTGATGCTATTCTAGCATGCCACGCAGGGCCAATATTATGCGTTGAGTATTCTTCTTTAGACAAAGGAATAATAACAGGCGTGTCATCTCCAACTTCCATTCTTGCTATCATTCGGTCTCTCTATTTTTTAATAGGGTTGCTCTAGCAGAAGTTTCTTGTTCTTTGCTTTTATTTCATCTCAAGTTTAACTAAATTGTGAAACTTAATTTTCCTCTCCAGGTTCAAGTGATGGTCTACTCAGATTTTGGGAAAATGATGATGGTAAGAGCTCTGGCAATCTCTTAATCTTATGTAGATCAGTTAAGGTTACAATTGCAGAAGCATCAATATTTTAATTTTGAAGGTTTTGTAGCCAACCAGGGAACACAGTCTTCTAATTAAAGCTGCAAACTCTATGGTATTTGCTATTGAGTTTCACTAGGCATTACTATCAAGTTAGCAATGTAAGTTTCGCGTGCAGGAGGTATAAAATGTGTAAAAAATGTTACAATGCATAATTCCTCCATATTATCTATCAATGCCGGGGAGCACTGGTTAGGAGTTGGTGCAGCCGATAATTCTATGTCTCTCTTTCATCGGCCCCAAGAGAGGCCTGGTGGTTTTTCTGGTGCTGGATCCAAGACAAGCGGTTGGCAGCTCTACAGATCACCACAAAGAAATGTGGCAATGGTATGCAATGCATTTTGTTCTGTATGTTCATATTATTTTTTACTTATACAGTTGCTTGCCTATTTTATGCTTCTAGAAAGCTTTGGTTTCCCATCAATGGCATGATACTCTCTTCTTAGCCTTCGTGATGAGAAAGCTAACCTTGTGACATGGACACATAGGATCATTGATTGTTTTAATTGGCGTGAATCGCTATGAAAATAAGCATCTTTGCCATATAACCAATCCATGTCTATGGGACATAAAATTCCTTATGTTGTTGTGTGGCTTTCTTTACATTCTTCAACTCCCCCAGCTTTGCTTTAAGCTTCTACTAAACAAATCTTGAGGCAAATGCATGATCTATTGACAAACATCCCCTGGTGACTCACTTACCCTGGCCTATTATGATATTCAGGTAAGATGTATTGCTTCGGACTTAGAGAAGAAAAGGATATGCAGTGGTGGTCGTAATGGACTTCTAAGGCTGTGGGATGCCACCCTCAACATTTGAGCTTGTGTGACATCCACATTTTTCAAATCTTGAACAATTTTCTGGTACTTATATAATACGTATGATATCGGATATTCAGACGAGCTCTTGCTAAGGAGCCCAATTTGGTTCCCTTAATCTTTCTTGTAAACAGTTATAGTTTGCACTTTGCAGGTTAAATGTGAGTTTAATCAGATAAGCTTTGACCAAGCAGAAGCATCGGTAAGTTATGCTAAACAGATAAACACAATTACCGACAGACGCAATGGACCATTGCTTGCTATATATCTTCAATGCTCAATATATGGTGTTCAATCTCATTCTTGCAGTGACCCTGAGATTTCATTCCTTTATTTTTTATTCTTTAATTTTTGTTTTAATAATTTCCATTCAAGAGCAGAGAGAAAGGTTTCTTTGCCCCGTAGGCCATAGTTTCTTTCTATTCTATGGTTTTATAAATGCTCGTGTAATTCCTGGGTAGCAAGTTAATGAAGACAATGTCAATTCCAATGTCATAGAAGAGAGATTTTTGGGTCTTAATTAAGCCACTCACCGATGGGGAGGGTGTTAAGAACACTTGTGCAGGAAATGAAAGCAATCTTATTCAAGGCATTGTTTAGCAAGTAATTTTATTTTTATTTTCTATATGAGTTGCATTGATTTTGGTATATATATACTAGATTTTTTGATGTGTTTTACGTTCACGTATGAAAAAAGCTACAATTATGTGTTTATATAATATTAAATTTATTGTATTCAAGATTCTAATTCATATTATTAATATTAAATAATAGTGCTCATTTTTTATATTATTAACCATAAATGATGATGCTCATCTATTATTTTCCAAACTCTAATCTATATTATTAATAATGAATAATGATATCTATTTTCATACCATTAACAATGAATAATGAAACCCGTGTAAATAGTAAAATCAATGGGCTTTAAGTTTTAAGTGATGGTATCCATCTTTTTAAATTAATAATATTTATTTATTATTTTCAAAACACCCTAATTTATATTAGTAATAGTAAAGGACGCTGTTGATCTCTTCATGTCATTTTACATTTTAACCATCCAACAAATATTGATTAATTACTTTTAATATTGATCCTTACTCGTCTTTAAAAGGTTGGATTATTTTTAATAAGATTGCGCTGCACGCTGGTTGGACAAGGTCAGCCACTTGAAAACGGCGGCGCCGCCTCGTAGAAAAGCCCCATAATATAATATAGTATGTATCATTGAAGCAGACAATGGGTCAAGAGTGGGTAGGCAAAGAAATAAGATCAGAAACCACGTTGCTTTGAAAAGGAATGAAACTAACTTTTGGAATCTAATTAATTAATTTGAAGGAGAAAAAATTGACGTCTTCCTTAGTTATGGTCTAAAGTCAAAAACCATTGATGAATGGAAAACCTCTCTCATAAGACGACCAAATCAAATTAAGAGGCTTGCTAACCAATTGTTATATGCATATAAATATATAGAAGAGCCAAGAAATAATATCAGTATATAGAATCATCGCTATTCTCTTATCTCATCCATCTAATTTCTAGTTATATTTATCCAGTAAACCAAATATGTCAGCTCCACAAGTTCCATACCATGCTCAACATGCAGGAGAATGGACCACAGGTCTATGCGATTGCTGTGAAGATCCAGGCAATTGTAAGCTATTGATTTTCTCAGAATTCACTCCATTAACTCTCACATGAATCAATTTATTTCTTGTTTTTTATTTCTCCATATTTCACACTCAATGATTCCTTTTCTGTCTTCTATATATTGGCTTCATTATAAGGCTGCATGGCCTTCTGCTGTCCCTGTATCACCTTTGGTCGGAATGCAGAGATTATAGAGGGAGGAAGAACCAGTAAGTAATCAACCATTACTACATTTTTTTTTTTAAACCACTTATTAAATATTGTTACATTTGTTAGATATAAAATTTATTTTGATTATTTTCTTAACAACTTAAATTTTTAAGTTAAATTATATTTTTATATAAAAGTTTTCGTATGCATGTCATATTAAATGTAAAACTTATCTTAAAGATTTTTTTAACAATTTAAACTTTTAAATTAGATTGATTCTTGTTAACATTGCATCGACTAATTTAAATTCGAGTTCCTTGAAGAGCCATTACTTCAATCAATTATATATTTTTATAGTTCTAAAGTTGATATAGATATCTTCATATATAATCTTCATTAATGTAATACATGTTTGTTTTGGTTTAATTTGAACCCTAAATTAATGGGTTTTGCAGCATGCTGTGCATCCGGCCTAATCTTCTTTTGCTTAGCACAAATCGGTTGCGCATGGATTTATTCTTGCACGTACAGAAGCAAACTAAGAGGGCTCTACTCGTTACCAGCATCACCATGTTCCGATTGCTGTGTTCACTTCTGCTGTGCTACTTGTGCTCTTTGCCAAGAACACAGGGAACTTAAAAACCGTGGACTAGACCCCTCAATAGGTAACATCATCATCAACAAAAAATAGTCTTATAAACCCTAAAAAAGTTTAAATGTCTTTCTTTTTCATTCACATGTCTTTTCCTTTTCATGAGCTCTTCGTAACTTCTAAGCTTTCTAGAAGATATTTAATAATTTGGATAATTTATACTTAAAATATTTTTATATTTTTTAAATACAAGATTAATTTTGTAAAATGAGAAATTTGTTTGATAACTAAGTACTCGTATTCTATTACAAAAGTTTGAATTTAAATTTCATTAATACTTAGAAGAAGAGAATGAGCCTCTCATTGTCAAAAAAAAAAAAAAAAAAAAACTATTGCAATTTAAGGTTTTTGTATATAAATTAAGAAATTATTAATTAATATAATATCTTAAAACTAAAATGTGATTTCAGTTGTAAAAAAAACAAATTAAAATTTTTTAGCACTTGGAACTTAAAACTAGGAACAAGACCTAAAATTGTAGTAGTTTTAGGACAAAGGAAATATGCAACTTCAAGTAAAGGAAAAAAAAAATATCCATCATAGGTAAAGAGAAAAGAAGTTTAATTACTAATTATAAACCTGCAAATATCTCTCACCTTTTTTTTTTTAATCATAAATAGAATGAGAATGTTGAACCTTTTAATATTAATTCTAAACATATAGAGAAGAGGTTGAAACTGAAATTGAACAAATAAAGAAATTAGAGCTTTTACTTTAAAGAGTCATTACTGTAATACATTTGATTCTCTTTAAACTCAAGTTGCAATTAAAAAAATACCTATTTTTTCTTATTCTGCATATATCACAGTCTTGTTTTAGTTTCATCTTTTTTCACTCACGTTTGATGTTGAATCTTGTGCTGGTTCTTGTTTGTGGTTGTTGTGTTAATAGGTTGGGCAGGGAACGTGATAAGGATGAACAGAGGTCAAAACCAAGTGCAGACGCCCCCACATTTTGCATCGGGCATGGCTCGTTAATAAGATTTTTTCATACATGGTACGTAATTTTTTTATCTACTTTTGTAGCCGTGATTTTTACTCGTGTGTGTTCTTGGATTTGGGTTATGTCGTTTTATTCAATGTCTATTCTCCTTTTGGCGAAACAAACAATGTCGTTTGTATCAATTTGCCATAGGGTTGAAACATCCTTGCTAAAAATTTATTTTGCAACCAGTAATTACTCTACATATTTTGGTGTATTATATTACTCGTTTTGCAACCAGTAATTACTCTACATAGGGTTGAAACATCCTTGCTAAAAATTTATTTTTATAATTATTTCTTAATAATAAAATAATTCAAAACTACTAAAAAAATATAAAATAACATGTCATGGAATAAGAAAGAATTTAAGTAATAGTTAAAATATTTAGATTTCTATTTTCTCTTATTACTTAAAAAAGAATAACACAAATTTACAAATTAAGAACAGATTGTGACATTAACACGACTTAAAAAAACACAAAAGTGTTCTTACACGTTTAAAATATAAAATTAATTTATACAATAAATCATAAATCTTCTCTCAATAAAAATTTGAATTCATGCACTTGGGCAATCTGTCTCCTTTGGGAGGTTCACCTCAGAGTCTCTATCTTGGGAGAGATGGTCTACCTTCAAGAAAAAAAAAAATGTACTAAACCTCATATGTATTATTCAATTTAACAACTGACCCAAAATTCATTTAGCACATTGTACCTCTTTTGTACAATAGGAATGCACATACTTCGAATGAATTCATTTTCAGACACTTCACATGCAACCAAAAGATTAAGTTGGCATCATTGTACCTCTTCATACAATAGGAATGCCAACAAATGATAAAACTCAACAAGAAAAGGTATCGCAAGTATCCAAAATTCACATGTTTTAATCAATTTTAACAAGTGATCAACAATTCTTTTGGCACCATTGTACCTCTTTTGTACAATAGGAATGCCTTTACATGTGAATCAAATAATCAATTAGTTATCAGCATTAGTGTACCTCTGAGTATACTTGGAACCACATATTTTAAAGGAAAATGCAACCAAAAAGTTATGTTGGCATCATTGTGCCTCTTTCACACAATAGGAATGCCAAGAAATTATAAAGACTCATCGACATGGGACATAAAAAATATCCACAATTCACTTTATCAAAAGACTAGCAAAATCCACACGTTTTATTCAATTTAACATCTGACCTAAAGTTCATTTGGCGTCATTGTACCTCTGTTGTACAATAAGAATGCCTGTACATGTGACATTGTGACCCAAATATTTACTTACCAATCAATATCATTGTACCTCTAAGTACAATAAATATTTTAAAGAAATTAATTTTCAGACACTCCAAATTCAACCAACATTTAAGTTGGAATCATGTATGTCTTTCATAAAATATGAATGCCAGTAAATAATATAAACTCGGCAAGAAGACAAATCATCAGTATCCAAAATTCACATGTTTCATTCAATTTTACGAACTGATTAAAATACATTTAGCATCCTTGTACCTCTTTTGTACAATAGGAATGCCCGTACATGTGAATCAAATAGTCAATTAGTTATCAACATCATTGTACATTGTACCTCCAAGTACAATTGAAATGCACATATTACAAAGGAAGTAATTTTCATACACTCCAAATGCAACCAAAAACTTAAGTTGGCATCATTGTACCTCTTTTGTACAATAGGAATGCCAACAAAAAAAAAAAACTCAGCTAAAAAGTCCACAACAGGCATCCAAAATTCACTTTAGCAAAAGATTAGCCTTTGTTGTATGAAATAATTTAATGTAAGAAACATTATATTCAATCAACTAACTGACCCAAAATTCACATGGCATCATTGTACCTATTTTGTACAATACGAATGCCTTCCTATCATATGAAATCCATACCATCTGCCTAAAATATCTTCTGATTTCACGTCCAAATAAATGGTCAGAAAGGAACGCAAACATTGTTGATAGGCTTTCAAAAAGGTCTATTAATAATAAATAATAATGATCCACAAAAAAAGAGCAGCATATCATAACTAGGATGCTAACAAATAATAAAATCTAAGCAGGGCCATCACAAATAATCAAAATTCACTTTTGCTAGCCTATGCAATGCATGCAAACATACACTTGCATGCTGAAAAACAAATCATTTATTCACTGAGCCTTTTTCCTTCAACAGGGTAGATAAAGATGAAATTTTTAGGAATGAAAATCTATTGTCAACTAATAAGAAAGAGATCAAACAACTAGAGTAACATACACTATTTCGCTTTGTTCCCACAAGCAGAAAGCAGCGTTTTCGACTTCTAAAAATGCTAACTCCAAAAGACACTCCTCACTGGAGAAGCTGTGGAACACTATTTTAACCTTGTCAATTTTAGAGATAAAATTGGATTATGGTGTTGGGACATGGAATTGCATTTGTTTAATAAACTAAAATTGAGGTTTCAATGTTAGCAATGGGTAAAAGATTGATCTCAGTTGGCTAAAAATTGCGAGAGAAACAAAGATAAAAAAATCATCAATCATCACACACAACAATGACAGAAGGTCCATATCAAGAAAGGTTTGCAAAAAAACATATTTTAAGTACCTCAAAATCTTCAGGTAGTTCAATTGATTTTGGAGTCTTCGGTGGTCCTGTTTCACTTCTATCTCCTTTTCGTTTGCCCCAGAAACCCAGACATGGCATTGCAGTCATGGAATTGCTGTCGTTGAAAGCATAAAACTTACACTCCTCCATTCTGCCCAGAGAATACCGAAGTCTTCAGGTCAGTGTTAGCAAGACTAGGAATTGTAGTCTCATACCTTGTGAATATCAATCAACATTGTAGTCCCAATCATTCACCACCTTGCATCTGAAAATTCTTGTTCAACTTACAAGAAAGATTTTTTAACCACTGGTTACATCTGCTTTCAAAAGTTTGATTTCCCACAAATCATAAAGGGAATTCCATCTATTAACAAGATCCTCCTTTTCCTAGTGATATCATTAACAAAATAACCAGACCACACAAGTAAGAGATGGAATATACCAACTTCTGTTCTGGCTAATTAGTGCCATTACTCACGCAACATGAATACTCTTAGTACACCTTCAAACAAAAAAAGGCAACATTGTGACTCTTCAACAGGAATACTGACCTCCAATAAAAAATTACAATTCCACCATTGAAAAAAATTAATCAATTCTAAGAATCTCAATCAAGTGATTTTTATACATGCAAAATGCAACCAAAATTAAGTCAAAATCCTTATACCTCTTTAGTAAAATAGGAATGTCAACCGTTGTAAAAACTCAGCAATAAAGTTCTTCACAAGTATTCAAAATTCACCTTCACAAAAGAATAGCCTGTAAAATGCATGAAAAGATTCACTTAAGGGACACTCTATTTAGTTAAATATCTTGCACAAAAATTATTTGGTATCACTGTACAACTTCTGTAAATAGGAATAATGTCTTCCAATTTTCAAGACTCCACCATTTGCCTAAAAATATATTATGAATTCATCTCCAAAAAAAATGGTTAGAAAGGAGCACAAACATTGTAGATGGATTTTCTAAATAGTAAGACATGACTTACACATTCCGTTGCAACAACCATTCTGCCTGTCTGGTGCAATGCGAATGCCCATCAATTACCTAAATTCACAACCTACTGCCAACAAAAAGATTTTGAATTAGTTTTAGGGACATTGTATTGGTTTAAAAAGTAAACCAAAAAAAAAAAAATGGAATAATTGTATCTCCTTTGTACATTATGAATTCTCAACAAATAATCAAAACACTGCAACTATTACCATTACAAGTATTCAATTTCAACTTCACAAGAAAATATACCAACTTCCACAATTTTTAATTAATTTAAAAAGCTGACCAAAAGTTCATTAGGCATTTTTATTGTACCTCTCTGTAGAATATAGGAATGCCTTCTAGATGTACAACTTCTGTAAATGGGAATGTCTTCCAATTTTCAAGACTCTACCATTTGCCTAAAAATATACTATGAATTCATCTCCAAATAAATGGTTAGAAAGGAGCAAAAACATTGTAGATGGATTTTCTAAATAGTAAGACATGTGACTTACACATTCTGTTGGCACAACCATTCTGCCTGTCCAGTGCAATGTGAATGCCCATCAATTACCTAAATTCACAACCCAAACAATGCAACTATTACCATTACAAGTATTCAATTTCAACTTCACAAGAAAATATACCAACTTCCACACTTTTTAATTAATTAAAAAGCTAATCAACAGTTCATTAGGCATTATTATTGATTATTGTACCTCTCTGTAGAATAGGAATGCCTTCTAGATATACAATAAGAATGCATAAACATGTAACTCAAAAATTCAACCAACACCCTTGCACCTCCAAGTACAAAAGGAATGCCTACCAATTGATGTCAAACATAATATTCCAATTTCACCATTCAAAAAGATTAAACATACGTATTCAAAGAAAGTAATTTTTCTACGTGCTAAATGCAGCCAAAAAAGTCACCACCACTACTACAACATGCATAATAGGAATGCCAGACATAATAAAAGACAAGCTATAAGGGTCACCACAAGTATTCAAAATTTACCTTCAAAATATGGTTGGATGGTGATTTTATGATTTCTTTGGATTTTTTCAACAATAAATCATTAGTAGATTTAACAAAAATGATTATCCGATACCAAAATGTATAAGAAAAGCAAGTGAAAATAAAAATGAAAAGAAGACGTATTTTCAAAAAAGAAAATGTGAAGGAAAAAAACAAAATATAAAAGTATGAACACATTTTCTAAATCAAATAGGTCACTAGATTCTTTTCAACGAAATACTAGTAGCACCAAACCAAACATCTAATATGCAACTGGACATAGATTCTTTTCAACGACATGCTAGTAGCACTAAACCAAACATCTAATATGCAACTGGACATAACATACCTGCTGCTATGGGTGTCTGAAAGATCAACGGATTAATCGGAGTTATAAATTCTAATACAGTTTTGCCTCCCGTTAGGTAGCCAAGTGAAATGATTCGGTGAGTGCCTAGTCTCGTACCTTGTGAATATCAATAAGCATTGTTGTCCCAATCATTCACCACCTTCTATCTGAAAATTCTTGTTCAACTTACAAGAAAGATTTTTTAACCACTAGTTACATCATAAAGGGCATTCCACC
Source organism: Bauhinia variegata (assembly GCA_022379115.2). NCBI lineage: Eukaryota > Viridiplantae > Streptophyta > Magnoliopsida > Fabales > Fabaceae > Bauhinia > Bauhinia variegata. The sequence continues at coordinate 5,221,601 of CM039429.1, read as the reverse complement.
TATTAACAAGATCCTCATTTTCCTAGTGATATCATTAACAAAATAACCAAACCACACAAGTAAGAGATGGAAGATACCAACTTCTGTTCTGGCTAATCTGTGCCATTATTCAAACAACAAGAATATTACAAGTAATTTTTCACAGAAAGCAGAGTATCACTCAACCATCTGCCAAACCGAATATTCTAAGTTCTCCTTCAAATAAAAAAAGGCAACATTGTGATTCTTCTACAACAGGAATACTGACCTCCAACAAAAAATTACAGTTCCACCATTGAAAAAAATTAATCAATTCTAAGAATCTCAAGGAAGTGAATTTTATACATGCCAAAAGCAAACAAAATTAAGTCAACATCCTCATACCTCTTGAGTAAAATAGGAATGTCAACGGTTGTAAAAACTCAGCAATAAAGTTCTTCACAAGTATTCAAAATTCACTTTCACAAAAGAATAGCCTGTAAAATGCATGAAAAGATTCACTTAAGGGACATTCTATTTAGTTAAATATCTTGCACGAAAATCATTTGTTATCACTGTACAACTTCTGTAAATAGGAATGTTTTCCAATTTTCAAGACTTCACCATTTGCCTAAAAATATATCATGAATTCATCTCCAAAAAAATGGTCAGAAAGGAGCACAAACTAATCAGTGCCATTACTCACGCAAAATGAATATTACAAGTAATTTTTCGTAGAAAACAAAATATCACTCAACCATCTGCCAAAACGAATATTCTGTCTGTCTAGTGCAATGTAAATGCCCATCAATTACCTAAATTCACAACCCACTGCCAAAAAAAGATTCTGAATTAGTCTCAGGGACATTTTATCCATTTAAAAGCAAACCAAAAAACAAAAAAAAAAAAAATGTAATAATTGTATCTCCTTTGTACATTATGAATCCTCAACAATTAATCCAAACACTGCAACTATTACCATTACAAGTATTCAATTTCAACTTCACAAGAAAATATACCACTTTCCACACTTTTTAATTAATTTAAAAGCTGACCAAAAGTTCATTACGCATTATTATTGTACCACTCTATAGAATAGGAATGCCTTACTAGATATACAATAAGAATGCATAAACATGTAACTAAAAATTTCAACCAACACCACTGTATCTCTTTTGTATAATAGGAATGCCTGTACATATGACTTAAATATTCAATCAGTAATCAGCATCATTGTATCTCTAAGTACAATAGGAATGCATATATTTTGAAGGAATTAAGTTTCAGACACTTCACATGCAACCAAAAGATTAAAAACTCGGCAACATGGGCCATAACAAGTATCCAAAATTCACTTTTGCAAAAGACTAACAAAACTCACATTTTTAATCAATTTTATCAAGTGATCAACAATTCTTTTGGCACCATTGTACCTCTTTTGTACAATAAGAATGCCTTTAGATGCATAACAAATAATCAATTCGTTATCCAGCATTAGAGCACTACCCCTGAGTATACTTAGAACACCCATTTTAAAGGAATTCATTTTCATACACTCCAATGCAACCAAAAAATTATGTAGGCATCATTGTGCCTCTTTCACACAACAGGAATGCCAGGAATTTATAAAAACTCATCAACAAGGGCCATAACAAATATCCAGAATTCACTTCATCAAAAGATTGGCAAAATTCACATGTTTAAATCAATTTAACAGGTGATAAAAGAATTCTTTTGGCATCATTGTATCTCTTTTGTACAATAGAAATGCCTTTACATGTGAACTCTAAATACACTTGGAACACACACATTTTAAAGGAATTAATATTCATACACTCCATATGCAACCAAAAAATTATGTTGGCATTATTGAGCCTCTTTCACATGACAAGAATGCCAACAAATTATAAAAACTCAACAACAAGGGCCATAACAAATATTCACAATTCACTTTATCAAAAAGACTACAAAAGTCCACTCATTTCATTCAATTGGACATCCGACCCAAAATTCACTTGGCATCATTCTACCTCTTTTGTAGAATAGGAATGCTTGTACATGTGACATGAATATTCAATTGACAATAGCATCATTGTACCTCTGAGTACAATAGGAATGCACATATTTTGAAGGAATTAATTTTCAGACACTTCACATGCAACCAAAAGATTAAGTTGGCATCATTGTACCTCTTTCATACAATAGGAATGCCAACAAATAATAAAACTCAACAAGAAAAGGTATCGCAAGTATCCAAAATTCACATGTTTTAATGAATTTTAACAAGTGACCAATTCTTTTGGCACCATTGTACCTCTTTTGAACAATAGGAATGCCTTTACATGGGAATCAAATAATCAGTTAGTTATCAGCATCAATGTACCACTGAGTATACTTGGAACCACATATTTTAAAGGAATTCATTGTCACATACTCCAAATGCAGCCAAAAAATTATGTTGGCATCATTGTGCCTCTTTCACACAATAGGAATGCTAAGAAATTATAAAAACTCATCAACAAGGGCCATAACAAATATCCGCAATTCACATTATCAAAAAGACTAGCAAAATCCACAAGTTCATTCAATTTAACATCTGACCCAAAAATTCATTTGGCATCACCTCTTTGTACAATAGAAATACCTGTGCATGTAACCCAAATATTCACTTAGCAATCAATATTATTGTACCTCTAAGTACAATACATATTTTAAAGAAATTAATTTTCATACACTCCAAATGCAACCAAAAGATTAAGTTGGCATCATTGTACCTCTTTTGCACAATAGGAATGCCAGGAAATAATAAAAAACCAACAAGAAAATGCATCACAAGTATCCAAAATTCACTTCAGCAAAAGACTAAAACTCACATGTTTTAACCAATTTAACAAATGATTAACAATTTTTTTGGCACCATTGTACCACTTTAGTACAATAGGAATGCCAAGAAATAATAAAAAGTCCACAAGATAATGCATCACAAGTATCCAAAATTCACTTTAGCAAAACACTAAAACTCACATGTTTTAATCAATTTAACAAGTGGTCAACAATTCTTTGGCACCATTGTAACTCTTTTAGTAAAAATCTATCAAAAATGATTATTGGGCGTCAAATGAAAAAGAAATCAAGTGAAAATAAATATGTTAGTAAATTTTTTTACAGTTTTTCTAATACACTCCAAGTACAATTGGAATGCACATACTTCAAAGGAAGTAATTTTAATACACTCCAAATGCAACCAAAAACTTAAGTTGGCATCATTGTACCTCTTTTGTATAATAGGAATGCCAACAAATAATAAAAACTCAGTAACAAAGTCCACAAGAAGTATCCAAAATTCACTTTAGCAAAAGATTAGCCTTTGTTGTATTAAATAATTTCATTTAAGAAACATTATATTCAATCAATTGACTGAAAATTCACATGGCATCATTGTAACTATTTTGTACAATAGGAATACCTTCCAAATCATATGAAATCCATACCATCTGCCTAAAATATATTCTAAATTCACGTCCAAATAAATGGTCAGAAAGGAAAACTTTCTTGATAGGCTTTCAAAAATGTCTATTAATAATAAATAATAATGATCCACGAAAAAAGAGCAACATATCACAACTGGGATGCTAACAAATAATAAAAACTCAGCAGGGCCATCACAAATAATCAAGATTCACTTTTGCTAGTCTATGCAATGCATGCAACCATACACTTTGCGGAAAAACAAATCATTTATTCACCGAGCCCTTTTCCTTCAACAGAGTAGATAAAGATGAAATCTTTAAGAATGAAAATCTATTGTCAACTAATAAGAAAGAGATCAAACAACAAATAGAGTAAAATAACTGTTCCGCTCTGTTCCCACCAGCAGAAAGCAGCGTTTTCGACTTCCAGCGATGCCAACTCTAACAGACGCTTGTCGCTGGAGTCGCTGTGAAGCACTTTTTTAACCCAGTCGATTTTAGGGAGAAAATCGGATCTTGGTGTTGGGACATGGAATTGCATTTGTTTAATAAACTAAAAGCATAAAACCCCAGAGAAAATCGAGGTTTCAGGTTAGCAAGACAAGATATTTGCTACCATCATTCCCTTTATTTGTATGCCACTTATTCTATCTAAAAGATTGATGGATCCGTATCAAGAAAGGTTTGCAAAAAAATAAATTTTAAGTACCGAGTTCAATTGGTTTTGGAGTCTTTGGGCTTCCATCTCCTTTCTCGTTTGCCCTAGACGCCCAGACATAGAATTGCAGCAGTCGTTGAAAGCGTAAAACTTAGGCTCCTCCATTCCACCCAGAGAAAATCAAAGTCTTCAGATCAAGTGTTAAGAGGGCTAGGAAACAGCTTTGGTTTGTGTATTTATAATAATAGCTGAGGTTTATTAAGTCGGTGAACGGAGTTTGTTTATTTAAAATATTAGATTTTATTAAGTCAGTGCACAGCATAAAACTTACAGTCACGCTCAACGGTTACCGTAAGAATTTGAAAATAAAATTTTATTTTTAACGTTTTATGCCCGTTTCTTTTATTTAAGAAAACAGCAAAAGCTTCAATATTTCTCAATTACACTTTATTGTTAAAAAATAGATATTCTCACGACCTTTGTTTGGTGGAAATTATGGGTTCAATTTCTTTAAAAAATTACTCTCTTTTTTTTTTTTTTTATCGGTAAGAAAATATGTTTCTTGGTCTACCAAAAAAATTTAATTTAAATATTCTTTAAAAAATTTGCTTGAAAAAATATTTCTCACTCCAATACGCTTTATTATGGGTTGAATTTCTTTAAAAGTTTATTTATTTATTTTTTTAGTTTTGATCGATAAGAAAGTATGTTCCTTACTCTACTTAAAGAAAAAAGTTTCTTTAAAAGAACTTTGCTTGATAAAATATTAAAAAATAATTGTAAATCCAAATACATTTTATTGCTAAAAAATTCTTTAAAACCCCAATTTTAACTTGTGCTTGATGAAACAATTCAAAAATATAATTTTAGGTAAAAGTTAAACGCTACAAAACTTTATTTATGAGCATAATAGAAAACTGTAATTTTACCTAATAAATATTTTTTAAGAGTGAATGTCTTCTTCTTAAATTATAAAAACTTTTACACAGTTAATTTTTTCTTTCACATAATTCTGATACTTCTGTAAGTTTCTGGTAGGTATATGTAGGATGAAAAGGGGAATCAGAATAGTAATGCATAAGTTTTTAAATTTATACAACGGAGGGTTTCCATTGGGCTGCGGGTGCGTGAGAAAGCGGAGAGTTTTCTCTTTTGTATGTAGGGTGTGTGACTAGAAAAATGAGATGTTCTAAGAGCAATTACCTCTGCTTTCTATCCCAAATAGGCCCAACTAGGAAGAGCATAAGCTTGCCCAATGGACTTATGCCATTTTAGCGGGGGGGAAAAAAAAAGGTTGACCTGTCCCCTTCATAAACCCGCATATGCTTTAACTTGTAGAAGACAGTATGGTCATGCAAGCACATGTTCTATTCCAATGTTAATCCCAAAAAACTGAAATAACAGCCATTTACAAAATCCGAGAACATTCAGATCCGTTTTTCTGATCCCGCATTACCGCGCGAACAATTTTATTCGGCGGAAGGTAGAGAAATTTCATACGCTGCTGCTGCTGTTTTATTTTCCGATCGGTGCGTAAACCAGAAGTGCAGAGAATGGAGGCACCGCAAGGTGGATCCGAGGGGGACAAATCGAGTTCCCCGTTGTCTTCTCCGATCTCCGTTGTATCGAGCTTCTGGAAAGGTACCGGAAACTCGCCTTTACTTCTTTATCTTTCTGCCGGAAATGTCAATAACATGTTGTGTCTGTTTGATTTCCTTCGATTGTTGAATCCAATTCAATGGTGACTACTAGCGATTCCCTGTTGTGTGACTTTAACTTCGTGATTTATTTTGAATCTTAATTGGTTAAAGGTCGTGGAGATGAAGAGTTGAAAATTGGAGTTTGGATTTTTACTGGACTTTTCGATGCTCAGTTGCAGACAGTAACTGTTAATTCTATCCATAAATTCATTTATCTTTGTTGAAAGAATCATATTCTGCCGAACCATCTTTTGTTTTACCAGCTTACTTAAATGGACTCATTCTTGACCAGCAGTCATCTGAATTTGCTCTTTACATTTGTTGCTTTGTGAGATCTGCATCCCCTGGATATTCGGAGATCTTATGTAACAGTACAGGGAAAATGGTCGAATCACTTCGTTAATTAGGTTACAATCTTGAGTTTGTTTTACTGATTTTCCTTTCTCTTCCGTTCGTTCTTTGATATATAGTATGAAGGATGGATAGTTACTCTTGAGGAGGCTACCGAAAATTTTGGAAATGGATAAAATGCTAAAATTATTCGTTTCTTTTTATGTCTTCTTATGATCTTAAAAGTGAATACTAGCTGCTGCTTTCCCTTGTTAATAATATACCACAATGGGCGGAAGCGTAGTCATGCTTGGAAAAAAAAAATGAAATTATTACTTATTCGAAATGGGATGAAAATTGATTTAAAGGTAATTTACTAGGATCACATTATTTCCTATCTCATTTTCAGGGGAAACAAAATATACTTATTAACTCCTTGAAAGAAAATCCTAGACGTTTTTTTGATCTTTAATATCTCCTTTGATCATGCTGTTACACCACTGGATTGGATAGAGTATGGAATATGCAGTTAGATTTCAGTTGCAGTAAATGTGAATAACAATTCTTCAAGTTAGCTGAACCATTCCTCTCATTCACTCAATGGGATTGACTCCTCTTATTTTTCCCTTTTGGTGGGGGTTTTTTCAACACGACTTAATGGTGTGCATGATATGTGCTACATCATTTGAATTTACACTGCTCAAGAAATTCATATTTTGCACCAAAAATAGGACAGCAAGATTATGGATGCAGAGATTATATAAGTTTTCTTCTTTTCAGATTTTGACTTGGAGAAGGAAAAAAGTTTATTGGATGAACAAGGGCTCCAGATTGCAGAAAACCAGGAGAACAGTCAGAAAAATAGGCGGAAACTTGCAGAGAGCACAAGAGGTACATTTGTTTGATAAAGTTTCTAATTTATGTTGGAAAGATAGACATAAAGGAATTGGGTAATATGATCAGGTTACATTGTCATCCCACTGCCCAGTGCATAAGTGTACAAACTGGGGGACAGGGCAAGTGCAGAGCAGCAATATTCTTTCCCATACTCTTCTGTGATATTTATATTGTTTCTTTATTTTATGGGGCTACTGAAAACTTGTGGCTAACAAATTGCGCATGCTTACAGATTTCAAGAAAGCATCGTCTGAAGAGAAGTTAAGTTTGTTTAATACCTTACTTAAGGGCTACCAAGAAGAGGTTGATAATCTTACTAAGAGAGCAAAGTTTGGAGAAAATACTTTTCTTAACATTTATCAAAAGCTTTATGAGGCTCCAGATCCCTATCCAGCCCTTGCTTCACTTGCTGTGAGTTCCAGGATTAAAATATGATTAGTTTGAATGCACTTTCTATTTTTGCATTCTGATAGAATGTTTGCAATATCGATGAGATGTTACATGAATACATGCACATTTTGTCTGTTTTAGATCTCTGATCTACATTTTTTCAAGATAATGATGCTTTATTGCCAAGTAACAACTTTTTATCATGTTTGTGTGATAGTATTTTGCTTCATACATAGCCTAGTTATTTAAATTTAAATCATTCTTTTGTTTCTTGCATCTCTAACTACTGTACATGCATCAGACTTTTGTATATCTGTAATGGAGAATATATATATATATATAGTCTACAGTGTAATACTGTAGCATGGAAGCAGTAGCTTAATTATCAAAATGAAGTGAAATAGATACTTAGTGTTGATCTAGCATTACGCAAAAATTGGGGGGGGGGGGGGGGGAGGGGGAGATGTTATTCTATCAAATGTTGTAGTTGGATACCTAAAGAAGCAGAAGGCTTTTGTGCTCAAGTTCCTGAACGAAATTCCTTGTATAATTTCACTTGATAATTTGATCCAAAGGCCAGCAATAACTGTACTGTCACCATTGGTTGATAGCTTTGCCTGATTCTTTTTGCTTTCTACTGGATATATTAGGATGACTATGATCTTACAATGCAAATGTCATGAAAACTGTTGCCTGATGTCTGACAGCAACTTTCCTGCCACCAAAGCTGTTATGTCATTTCTATTAATATAATAAGTAGTAATTTTCTTGCAACCATGCCAACTACGATGAAGTGCCTCCAAACCTCCCAATTGTACCTTTATGAAATATGTGGTTATCCAAACACTGATATAATCAGATTTATGTTTTTCCTGTTATTAGGTATATCTTTTCCAAATACAGACTTTCTTTTTCTCTTGTTGTCTATATTAATAATTGTAGAAAATCAAGCCCAACGGGCTGTGTAGATAAGGCTGTGAAAATAGGATTTATTAGAGATAATCATGTAGGAGATTGAGGATAATTAAATCACTCAATCAAGGAAATCAAATCCCTTAATTTTAGGGATTTCTCTGTTGTACTTTGTAGTATATATTTACTACCCATCTCAATAATATATCATAACTTTTTAGAAAACTACATGGTATCAGAGCCAACCCTAGGCTCTGACCTATCCGCCCTATCCTCTCCTCCTTGCCGCCGCTGAAATACAGCAACCCTAGTCTCAATTCCGAGACCCCTCTCATCCTCTCCTAATGGCCGATTCCGACCAAAACTCCACTACCGGAGGCTCAACCTCCAATCCCATCTTTTCCTCAACTCCAGCCACAACTCTTGAAAATACTGTGGCATCTATCACTCCTCACAAACTCAATGGCCAGAACTACCTCCAATGGTCCCAATCAGTCCTCTTGTTTATTAATGGCAGAGGACGTGAGGACCATCTCCTTGGCACAATCCATCCACCAGCATCAACCGACCCCGCTTACAGAACATGGAAGGCAGAAAACAATATGGTCATGTCATGGCTCATCAACTCCATGACCACTGAAATTGGAGAAAATTTTCTCCTATATCACACTGCTCATGAGATATGGGAAGCAGCCCTGGAAACCTATTCTAGTAGGGACAATACTGCAGAACTATTCCACATTGAAAGCCTCCTCCATGACCTCCAGCAAGGTACCAATTCTGTTACCCATTACTACACAACCCTCTCCAAATACTGGCAGCAGCTAGACCTGTTCGAAACACACTCCTGGAGATGCCAAGAAGATAATTCTCGATACAAGCAAATTGTTGAAACTAAGAGAATTTTTAAGTTCCTCATGGGACTTAATAAATCTCTAGATGAAGTACGGGGCAGAATTCTGGGCTCGAAACCATTACCAAGCCTTCGGGAAGTGTTCTCTGCGGTTCGTAGGGAAGAGAGCAGGCGGAAGGTCATGCTTGGAACACCAGAACCAGCTCCTTTGCTGGAAAGTCCAGCTTTATCTGTTGCATCCAATGAAGCTGAAAACACTATGCCTATTGCTCTTGCTACCCGAGGCACTCCTCACCACCAGGGAGATGGCAAACCTCGGAGAAATCGCCCTTGGTGTGATCACTGCCAGAAACCAGGGCATCTAAAAGACACTTGCTGGAAACTGCATGGTAAACCAGCAGACTGGAAGCCCAAAAACAACCCCGAACGTCGCAGCTATGCTGCCACAGCTGGTGGGAATCCATTCACTCCGGACCAGCTTCAACTACTTCAACAACTCATCAGTAAAGCTGGGCAACCGAATTCCTCCTTGGCCCTTCATGCTTCTCAAAATCCACAATCTTGGATCATTGATTCTGGAGCCTCTGACCATATAACAGGTGATAGAACTCTATTTTCTTCTTTTGTGCACTGTCCCAATTTTGCCATTGTTCGCATAGCGGATGGTTCCCACAAGACAGCCATGGGACATGGCACTATCACAATTTCTCCACATTTTAACTTAACATCTGTGCTATTTGTTCCTACTTTGGATTGTAATCTAGTATCTGTCCGAAAACTTAACCAAAATCTACACTGTGAAACTAATTTTAGGGATGATTTATGTGTTTTCCAGGACAAGGACTCGGGGAAGATGATTGGCAGTGCTGAATATGATTCTGCCAGCCGCCTTTACATCCTCAAATCCAGCTCCACGCCATCCAGCCATCTCTCTCAAGGCCACTCTATCCAGACCAGTTTTCCTTCTCAGCCAAGCAATGAAGAAAATATTTTGCTATGGCATAACCGGTTAGGACATCCAAATTTTTTGTACCTCAAACGGCTGTTTCCAGCCTTATTTAATAAAGTCAGTTTTCGCTCCATACAGTGTACCACTTGTCAATTATCTAAACATGCTAAATCCCATTATCCTCCTTTATGTTATAAACAATCTAAACCTTTTTCCCTCATCCACGGTGACATATGGGGACCCAATAAAATTAAAACTTTGACTGGTGCCCGATGGTTTCTTCTATTAGTTGATGACCATACTAGAATTAGTTGGACTTTTCTAATGAAGAACAAATCGGAAACCACTCAAATTTTCCAAAATTTCCACAAAATGGTCCAAACACAATTTCAAGCTACAATCCAAGTTTTTAAAACTGACAATGCCCGTGATTTTTTCAATGATTCCCTTGGGTACTATCTTCAAAATAATGGTATTGTTCACCAAAGTTCATGCGTTGACACACCACAGCAAAATGGTGTTGCCGAACGCAAGAACAGACACCTCCTTGAAGTTACCCGATCTCTTCTTATTTCCTCTAACACTCCAAAACATTTTTGGGGCGATGCCCTCCTCACAGCCACCTATCTTATCAACCGTATGCCTTCTCGGGTCCTCAAATTTCACACTCCTATACAAATTCTCCTCAATACATACCCTAGCACTCACCTTATCTCCCAGATTCCCCTTAAAGTTTTCGGGTGCACTGTCTTTGTACACATTCAACCCCACCAACGTGACAAACTTGATGCCCGAGCCCACAAATGTATCTTCCTTGGCTACTCTCCCAACCAAAAGGCCTATAAGTGTTACTGTCATTCAACTAGAAAATTGTATCATTCTATGGATGTTACATTTTTTGAAAACAAACCATTTTTTCCTAGTTCTGTGATTCAGGGGGAGAATAATCCTGTTATGGAATTGGAATCACAGAACTGGACAGAACCAACACTAAATAACCTTCCCACATACCCAATACTTGGCCTAGAACCAGCAAACACTCCACTCCCGCATTATCCCCACTCTCCAGCTGATTATACCAGCCCAGAACTAGCATCCCAGCCACCTAAATCTCCAAATAAATCCCCTGACCTTCTGGTGTATTCTCGGCGGAAAAGGCAGAATCAAATTCAGCCAATCCAAACATCAACACCAGGTCCAGCAAGTCCTGAACAGACACAAGAGCATTCCCAAACTAATCCTGGTAGTTCAGCAGTGGAAAATACAGGTAAAGAAAGTGATTTAGAATGGCCTATTGCACTAAGGAAAGGGGTAAGGCAGTGTACTCAACACCCTATACAGAACTGCCTGTCATATTCCAAGCTATCACCTGAATACCGAGCATGTACAGCTGCCATAGACCAGATTCACATTCCAAAAGATGTGGAGGAAGCCTTACAGGACCCTAAATGGAGAGAAGCAACTCTGGCAGAAATTGAGGCACTTGAAAAAAATCAGACTTGGGAGATTACCAACTTGCCTCCGAAGAAGAAGACAGTGGGCTGTAAGTGGGTATTTACTGTAAAACAGAGAGCAGATGGCAGCATTGAAAGATTCAAAGCCCGATTGGTAGCAAAGGGGTACACTCAATCTTATGGTATTGACTACCAAGAAACCTTCTCCCCGGTTGCAAAACTAAATACAATTAGGGTGATCATATCCATTGCTGCCAATCTGGACTGGCCTCTACTACAGATGGATGTCAAGAATGCATTTTTGAATGGAAACCTACAAGAAGAGGTCTACATGGATGCACCACCCGGGTTCGAACATAAATTGCCTCTTGGGAAAGTGTGCAAACTGAAAAAGTCACTCTATGGGCTGAAGCAATCTCCCCGAGCTTGGTTTGACAGATTTACCAAAGTATTGAAAAATGATGGCTATACACAAGGACAGGCGGATCATACTCTCTTCATTAAACAAGCAGAAGAAAAAATTGCCCTATTAGTGGTCTACGTGGATGATATTGTCTTAACCGGGAATTGGGAGGAAGAAATCAACAGAGTTAAGAAATTGCTGGCTACAGAATTTGAAGTCAAGGACTTGGGCCATCTACGGTATTTCCTAGGCATGGAGGTTGCTAGATCAAACCTAGGGATAACAATGTCACAAAGGAAATATGTGCTGGATCTTCTCCGTGAGACTGGTATGCTAGGGTGTAAGCCAATAAACACCCCTATGGACCCAAATACTAAGCTCACATACAGTGCAGAAGGGAAGTCAGTAGAACAAGTAAGATATCAGAGACTAGTGGGAAAACTGCTATACCTAACTCACACTCGACCTGATATTAGCTTTGCTGTGAGTGTGGTAAGTAGATTTCTTAGTAAGCCTCAAGAACAGCACCTCAATGCTGTACACAGAATTCTGAGATATCTAAAAGGTGATCCAGGAAAGGGGCTATTCTTCAAAAAGAATACAAGCAGGCAGGTTGAAATCTACACGGATGCAGATTGGGCAGGCTCTCCTGAAGACAGAAAATCTACTTCTGGGTATTGCAGCTATGTGTGGGGTAACTTGGTGACATGGAGAAGTAAAAAACAACTTGTGGTAGCCCGCAGCAGTGCAGAGGCAGAGTTTAGATCCTTAGCGAATGGGATCTGTGAAGGAGTGTGGCTCAACCGATTGCTGTCTGACCTAAGGATTAAAAATACGGATCCTATAGACATCCTATGTGACAACCAATCTGCCATAGCAATTGCCAAGAACCCCATCCACCATGACAGAACCAAACATGTGGAGATTGACAGACATTTCATCAATGAAAAGGTGGAAAATGGCAGCATAAATTTGGAATACGTTCCTTCAAAGAATCAAGTGGCAGACATACTTACTAAGGCAATACATAAGCCTACCTTTGAGGAATTGAGTTCTAAATTTGGAATGATAAATATTTACCGTTAGGCTTGAGGGGGAGTGTAGAAAATCAAGCCCAACGGGCTGTGTAGATAAGGCTGTGAAAATAGGATTTATTAGAGATAATCATGTAGGAGATTGAGGATAATTAAATCACTCAATCAAGGAAATCAAATCCCTTAATTTTAGGGATTTCTCTGTTGTACTTTGTAGTATATATTTACTACCCATCTCAATAATATATCATAACTTTTCAGAAAACTACAATAATAACTTAATCCTTTTCCTGTGTAGGCTTTTGCTAATGGTTAGATGTCAGTGGCTTTGATTGAAAATCTCTGCCAAACAAACTTAGGACTCCAATAATATGCTGTTAAATATATGTTGTTTCGCCTATTTCTAATTGCACAGTTGTTCTTTTTTTTAATGTGTAAGAAACTTGTATGCCTGACCATGCATTTTAAGTTGTATGTGTACTTGGATGAACAATTTTACAAGGATGAAAATATACATATCTGCGCATGCTTCTGTGTACTGATATCTATCTTTGTACAGGAACAAGATTTTAAGTTGTCTGAGCTAGAATCTGAAAACAGAAAAATGAAAGTTGAGCTTGAGGAATTTCGGACAGAGGCTACTCACTTAAAGAATCAACAGGCAACAATACGAAGACTTGAAGAGCGAAATCGGCAATTAGAGCAGCAGGTTACTTAAGATACTTTAAAATCTAATTTGTAATGCCCTAGTCTATGTTTCATCTTGAGAGAAAGATTCCTGTTGGCCCTTATTCTTTGTTTCCCATTACTGTTTTTGGATATATAGGTGCATTGTTTGGAGGATAGTATGACATACCTTCACAAATATAGATTTTTGTAAATATAAAAATCAATTATATGAGTTTCTGATGTTTAGTTAAGATTTTGAAGAAACTACTAAATTTTGAATTTTAAAATTCCATGCATTTCCCCGGGTGGCATGTTAGTTGTATGTATATGTGTATTATGCATATGCTCATGCATATACAAATGCAGAAATTTTTGTTTTGTTATATCGGTTCTTCATCATGGAACCAACCGTATAATTTTTTGGAAAGATTTTTGCCCCTATAAATGCTATCTATGTTAAATCAACCTATCAGTTCAAATAAATTCCAACATTTCTCTTACCATGTTGTCAATGAGATAATAAATAAGTTAATGAAGTAATGACAAGCGGCTTTAATCATTGCTTTGATGACTTGTTATCTATGATGCATATACCTTGCTGCTAGTTTGCCTATAAATACTCTTTACCTGTTGATTTTAGTCACAAAATACAGTTTCCTCTCTCTGATAGGCTTCTATTTGTCGCCTGAAATTGTATGTGCTAGATGGAAGAGAAGGTAAAAGAAATTGTGGAGATTAAGCAACGCAGTCTGGCAGAAGAGAACCAGAAAACATTGGAAGTTTTAAAAGAAAGGTATCTTCTTTGCTGGTTGTACAAATTGTTTTATCATTTATTTAATATGTAAGAGACTGCTGTAATATGATTTCCTAATTTTATGCAGGGAACAAATATTGCAAGACCAATTACGACAAGCTCAAGAAAGTGTCTCCAACATGAAGAAAATACATGAAATTGCACAAAACCAGTTGTTTGAACTCCAGGCTCAATCAGGTAGTCTGCCTCTAGAATCTGTATTCTGTGGCATCAATTGTTATAATTTGTTGCAGCCTGCCTCTTCTGGTTTTTGCAAAAGGGATTGGATAGCTCTTTAGAGCTGTTGTTTTCTTTACTTTGCTCTCTTCACTTAATCCTTATTGAAATCTGTTCTTAGATTATATCTTATCCTCCATTTTGTTCTCTCTTTTCTTCTGATAAATCTTCCTTGATCTAAATAAATGATGCACTGTAGTCTTACTTAAGCACTACGGCTTTTCTTTCTCAGTTTCCAATTTGATTAACAGTGAACTGTGCCTTCTTTTCCTGCATATTAAAAGTTGTGATTTATCAAAGTTTATGCTATATTGAAGAAATGATCTCATCTTTGATATTTCAGATGAAGAAGGAGCAGCTAAACAATCAGAGGTGAGTCTTCTGATGGATGAAGTTGAACGGGCCCAAACACGGCTTCTTAGTCTGGAGAGAGAGAAGGTGCATGCACAAACCTTGATTTGATTTTGAAATGTGTGACTTGTAATCATTATCGGAGACTAACCTTCATTGTGAAATATGGAAAGTTTTGCTGCTTTTCTCTCCATTTATTTCAGTATTTATGAAATGTGCTCTATTTATTTTTGCTCTATGCATGTACTATCTTGAGTTATAAAATATAGGCGCTGCTATCTTAAGTGATAAACAATTTGTTACAGCTGTGAAGTATTATACATCTTTTCCGGTAAAATGTCTTAATCTAAAATAGTGTACTGGATTGTGATCCATGAATAGCTATGTCAAAGAGAAGAAATCAAGACCAAGGACAATTTTTTGGTCTTAAATCTAAGTTATCCAAGATGTGCACAAAAATAATTGTCTAAGCAAATGAAATATTGACTGCTAAGAAGATGAAGGGGTGTCAAAACCCCTTCTAAGCTATTAACTCCTAAAATTTCTAAAATTCTTTAACTCCCAGTTTCATTTGTAACTGGACTTAATGTTTGATCCAGTGCGTCGTTCTCTTTTCCTGTGCAGGGAATTCTCCAATCTCAGTTAAACACGGCACATGACGAAACTGAAACTAAGAAAAGGTAAGGTGATGCTTTTTCTCTTTTTTTTTTTTTTATTTTAGGTTTAATTATACTAATGGTCCCTCAAGTTTCACACTATTTAAAAAAGTTAGATAGTTTAAAATGTTAAAAAAATTGTTCCTATAGTTTACAAATGTTTACAATTTAGTCTTTACCACCTAACTCTGTCATATTGACTTCATACTATTGGCCCCTATAATTTTACACAAAATTTAAAAGTCCCTATAGTTTAAATTTTGTTAAAAATTTGTTCCTAAACTATGCAAACGTTTATAAAGTAGTTCTTGCTGATAAATAAACATTTGTAAATTATAGGGACTAATTTTCATTGTTTTAAACTATAAAAACTTCAAGGACTAATTTGTAAATGTTTGTAAAGTATAGGGACAAATTTTTAACCTTTTAAACTATAGGGACTCTTTTAAATTTTGTGTGAAACCATCAATATAACTAAAATTTTTTTTTCTTTTTTGGTATAAATGATATGCTGTTACTCTAAACAAACTAAGAAGGAACTTGCACAATAGATGTAAAGCAGTTATATATATAGACCCTTCTAAAATGAACAACTTCTACCTTTTCAACATTCAATTTTTTCAGAAGGAAACACATTTTTGGAATTACAGAATTTATTAGAAATGTATTGTCTATCTCTGTTGCGCTTTTAATTTAAATTACTATTCTGTATCTGTCAAGACCCTTGGATTTTGTTCCTTCCAAACTTTATAGATAAAAGCATACTGGTTCAATTTGATGAGCTATTGAATTACTTCCCTATTTCATCAACAAACATAACATAACTACCATAGTTCATCCAACAGCTTCTTGCATACCTTGAAACCAATTGAAGTTGCAATTTCTGGTTGCAAATTATCTAAGTAAAGCTGGCAGTGCATGAAGAGACCATCACCGTTCTTCTATACACCAAGAGTTACTAGCACAGAGGAACTGCTAATTTGAACCGCCAACTTATAATCTTTCCTTGACGGTAGTATTGTCAGCCAAGTAATAGATTAGTGTTTTGGTTGCCAAAAGATTCCAGGAGGACTTCTTATCCTCTAATAATTTTTTAATGCTGCTTCTTTTACCCTAATAATATTTCTCCTTCTAACATAAATAAATATATAAAATAGTTGCCATAAGAAACTATATCCAAGTTTTTTGTCTGGAAACATCATCTGGAATGCTATTCAGTGGTACAAAATTAGTTATCTAACTACGTATGCATCTATCTATATATGCATGCTGACAGACACATGGCACAGCCATAATCCTTCTTTTTTATTGGTTTTGCCACGCTCTTCGGATTATTAAAAAAAAATTTCTTGTTGCAGTGACACTTTAGACTCAAATAGCATTCTTGAGAATTCTTTAAATGCCAAAGAGAAGATCATCTCTGAATTGAACGTGGAACTACACAATATTGAAACAACCTTATCAAATGAGCGAGAAGAACACATGAATGATGTCAAGAAATTGACTGCCATGCTCAATGAAAAGGTGATGTTTCAGTAAGAGGTAACCCACTAGCGTCATCAATTACTGCGATATCAAGTTCCTTTGTCCAGTTATCCCTTTATTATGACTGTTGTGTCATATTCTGCTCCTCAATAATAACCCTCTTTCCCCTTTAAGCATTACAGTTGTTATGTGCTCTAACTTCTTTTTATTCCCATTCTATTGATAGGAGTCTGCTCTTGAGGAGATGAAGAAAGAGCTTCAGGCAAGACCAACATCAAAAATGATTGATGATTTGCATAAGAAAGTGAAGATTTTGCAGGTGATTTTATTGTTCTCTGGGTTATCTGATGGGTTTTCAGGTCTCTGAAATTAGTTTAGTGGCTGCTCTTTTTGGGCGCTAATGCATATGGATCTAATCCTCGTGGCTATACATACAGGCAGTAGGTTATAACTCAATTGAGGCTGAGGACTGGGAAGCAGCTAAAAGTGGAGAGGAGATGAGCAAGATGGAGTCTCTTCTTCTTGATAAGAACCGGAAAATGGAACATGAACTAACACAGATGAAGGTAAACATGGCCTTTTGCTCTTTTCTCCTTCCTATCCCCCTTTCCCTCTCCCCAAAAAGGAAAAAGAAGCAAGCAACTCAAAACAAAAAAAGCCTTTCCTAGTCTTTATGCCCAGGAACTAATGGAAAGTTCCATAGTTTGTGCAATTGTAAGTGTTGAACCATGTCCAGCTTGTGGGATCAATAACCAGCTCATTTCACTTTCTAAGACTGTTCTCTGGGATGATCCACATGTGTTAATGCTTGCATTTATATGTATCTCTGTTATTTAGATTTAGTTCTACATTTTCAGGTCAAACTTTCTGAGAAAACATCTCTGCTGGAAACAGCAGATCAGAAGATAGTAGAACTCACAGCTAAGGTCAATGAACAACAAAAATTGATACAGAAGTTGGAAGATGATATATCGAAGGTTTGGGTCAATTAGCACTGAAATTCTATTACTATATCTGCTACTCTTTTCTTCCTTTTTACTTGTGGATGCATTTAGAAATGAGGACATTGTGATTGTCAAGTGTTCATATTTGCTTACTTAAATCATCTTGTACTGAACCTCTCTCTTCTACTTATTCTTTTTTACATGATTTATGAATGTTTATTTATTCACCCAGCATTTCCCTTTTGATGCAGGGTTGCAGTTCAAAAGATCATAAGGGGGCTTTTCTTGATGACTGGGATCTCTCGGAGGCTGGTGGGGGTGAGGCATCTGAGGTAAATTCCTCACTTCATGCTTCTATTCTTTTTGTATATAACTTCTGTTCTCAAGCATGTTCTTCAATAAAATCCGAACATCATGCAATCAACGATCAAAAGAATGTTATGTTATCCAAATTGTGGTTTATTTCTATTGTAGGAAAACCCAGTTGGTTATCATTAATGATTTGTTGAGCTGAGCTGGGCTTACACATGCTCAAGGAAAACTCTCTTCTGTTATTTGCTTTGGGTGTGTTATCCAAAAAGGAAATTTCGTTGCTGCAGGTTTATGTGCTTTGAAACTTTAGTGAAACAAACTGTATCTTAGATTAGCTCCAGGGTAAATATGAAGAGACATGAGCCCCGTCCTTATTTTTAAGGAAAACACTGGACCATCTTGCCAATTTTTCCAGCCAAGAAATTTCCATTTATAAAGATTTTTTGTGTGGTCTTGTTTTGTATGGAGCTAGTTTTCTCTTTTCTCTTATCAAAGTATGGACTTCATTTAATACGTGCATTGTGAATATTTAGTAATAAATTTCTAGAAAATATATCTGGCTCTTAGTGAAATAGCATAAGAATTTGATAAGCATACATGTTTGACAATCAGTATTAGCATCACTGAATTACCGATTATTCTATATTCGAGAAAGAGAAATTTTATCAGATTAGAGTTGTTCCAACTATACATTAGATAATTCCTTAGTGAGTCTTTAATTCCACTTTGAGCATTTTCTGCCGCATTATGTTACTTTTTTTGGATTTTTTTAGAAGTCTCACGTCACTTCATCTGCATCAGAATAAAGATCAAAGGCAGGGGGCCTTAGACCAAGAACAGAGCTCAATGCTTAAAGTAATTTGTAGTCAGAGAGATCGATTTAGGACACGCTTACGGGAGACAGAAGAGGTATATTTATTGCCAATATTGACTTCAATTTTATTCCTTTCTATCTGACACTATTGCAATCAAAGGTTAGATCATGGATTTACAGTTGGACTAAAGTGAATTCTCCACATTTAATAGGAAATAAAGCAGTTGAAGGAGAAGATTGGGGCATTAACAGTGGAGCTGGAAAATACCAAAGCTGATAATGTCAAGCTTTATGGGAAGATTCGTTATGTCCAAGATTACAATCATGAGAAAGTGGTCTCTAGGGGTTCTAAAAAGGTTGTCTACATTATTCTCTTTTAACATCGTGTTATTATCTCAAGTTCATATTTTTTATATTTCTCAATATATTTTCCTGAACCCTAGATTTGATTGAGTTCATTTTCAGTATGCAGAGGATCTTGAAAGTGGTTTCACGTCAGATGTTGAATCTAAATACAAGAAGATATATGAGGACGATATAAATCCATTTGCAGCATTCTCAAAGAAGGTGGGCTTCTTCTTTACATCCTTAAACCTTAAGTGAAGCATTAAATATGTCATATAAGCACGCACTTCAAGTTAGAATTTAGTGGTTTATCTTGACAACTGAGACGTATATTTCAAACTGAACAATTTCTATCTGTCCTAGATAACAAAAGTCAAATCACAAACTTCTTCAGCAACTGCTTGTTTTTAAATACCTTACACGTACAAATATGATCTCAAGTACGAGGTTTTAGTTGTCCTACCTACTAACATATTAGAAATGGCGCAATTAGTAGGCAGCACTAGAAAAAAGTTATCTCTCCCTATGTATTGTTTACTTTATGGGAGAAAAAAGAAAAAAAGAAAAATCATTTATCTCTAATTATGAGCTTTGCATGTGATTAGGAAAAGGATCAAAGGTACAAGGAATTGGGATTCAGAGATAGAATCACGCTCAGCAGTGGACGTTTTCTTCTTGGTAACAAGTATGATTTTGCTCTACTTATTTCATATACTTTCCACTCTTCCTATTTCCTGCATCTTATAAGATCTCCTTCACATTGAGGTTGAAAACTTGCTAAATTGTTTTAATATATCACACTTAGAAGCTCATGGTCCATCATTTTACTGTTTCATTATCATCATCATCATCATCTAGTGCCTGAAACATGTCAAGTGTTTCATTCTTTATTTGATACATGCAGGTATGCCCGAACTTTTGCATTTTTCTATACCATTGGGTTGCACATTCTGGTCTTCACCTGTCTATATCGGATGTCAGCTCTGAGTTATCTTAGGTGAATGTCAGATGATAAATTTCATCCTCGTAATAACTGGATGGTGATTTCTTTTAACACCCATATTGCTGCCAAGAAAGTAGGAGTTTGAAAAGAAAAATGGGGGTGAAAAGAAATTCCCTTACTGGATTGATTTTCACTGACGCTAACCTGTTTTTTTCTGCAGTAATGGCCCAGAAGAATTCCTGGTTGGAGACAAACACATTGACCTTCCTCGTGCACCTTAGTGCATGTACGACAGTCGTTTTCACCAGTGATTTCTCAAATGGAACGAAAAACATTGTTAATATTCTGATAATATAAATATTAAATATGTTCTTGTACATATAACTGAGTCCTGTTTTACTCTATTTGATGATGCAATGAAATATAGTGCCGTTTCTGCTGTTTAATCCCCCACTGCAGTGTCGTTAACCCACAGCGTCGACATATTTTATATAGCTTTCAGCATTCTTACAATCAAATATCAAATTATTATCAACTTAAGTTTTTATTTTATTGGAATCTAGTTTCTTATATAGCTTAATAGGTGATATAATCTATATTATTTCACTTAAAATTTGTTATTTATTATTGTTATTGATGTAATTAATTTTGATAATTTTTTTTTTTATGTTTAAAAAACATGCTTGATTTAATTGGAAGTAAAGCTTATCATGAGCAGTGTTATAAACTCAAGAAAATCAAAAAATAGAAATGATGAAATTATATGTACATAGCTAAATTTAGAGTCAAGGATATTGAGATAATGAGACTAGAGATTTATGGTAAATTATACGTTGTTTAATAGGAGCTGTTGTCTTTTCTCTTTCTCTTATGGGATGGCCCTATATATTTCAGGTCACCTCAGTGTAGTCTTTTTTTTTTTTCAAAATAAATAAATAAATAAAGGACCAGTTAATAAAATATCACTACATTAATAATATTTAATTATTAGCATCTAAAAAACGATTAATCTAAAAATATGAATTATTTTCTAATTTACATATAAAAATACAATTAATAATCGTGATAGCAAATATCGGAGATAAATTGATAGACATAATGTTAAAACATTAGAGAATTATTAGTATATTTTTCTGAATGATGACTTTTTTTTCTTGGCTTAGAATTTTCAATTTAAAGAGATTTAAATTTTACAACGCTTCAAATAGCACCTGGTCGTTGTAGTATAGTGGTGAGTATTCCCGCCTGTCACGCGGGTGACCCGGGTTCGATCCCCGGCAACGGCGTATTACAGTTACTTTTTTTTTTTTTTTTGTCCCCCTGTTCTTCTTTTTCTCGCCTTGTTTCAAATGTATCTCATCGCGCTTCCAACTTCGGGGAAATTAGTAGCATGCGGCAGCTGATCCCTGAAAAATTCACTTTTTTTAACCCAAAAATATGAACCTCAATGCTTCACTATCATCAATTGCCATCCCCAGTTGCCACCGTTGCCTCCATTTCTCAAAGCCCCTAATTTCACTCCCTTCTTCGCGTTGTTCTATAATTTCTCCGGTTCGCAGTAACAAGGCTTCAGCCATTGCAGCTTCTATGTCTGCAGGACCATCTCCCGCCATGGAAGCAACGACCGCAGAGTCCATGGAACCTAAGAAGAAGGATCCCTGGCTGATTGTTGGCCTTGGCAATCCAGGCAAAGAGTACGCTGGCACTCGCCACAATGTCCGTACGCTCCTATATTGGCTCTCTCTTTCTGTTTGCTCCTACGATTATGTTATTGTCTTGGTCTCACTTGAGGAAAATTTTCATTGATAATTGTGGAGGCTCTGCCCTCCATAGTAGTAATATGCTGAAAAGTGACTTACTTTTGAATGTGTGGCATTTGCTTCTTGAGCGGCTTGCTTTGCTTGCTAACTTACTCAGTGGGCTTTAAAATTCAAATATTGTGCCCACTGGTTGTTCAAATTAGGTGTGGATAAATGAGATGTCATTGATAATTTAATAGCAGTTTGTGCTGAATAGCTGCCTAGCACGATAGGTTGGAACCAGTTTCTATATTCTATCTCTGACTCCTCATTGGATCTCTATTTTAGGTAGGTTTTGAGATGGTTGATGCTATAGCCGAAGCTGAAGAGATACCGATGAGCAGCGTTTCCTTCACAGCCCAGTTTGGAAAAGGTCAAAACTTGCCTATTCTCTCTTCTTAATTTAATCATCTAAGACACAGAGTAGCAAGTGGCCAACATAAAAATGTTGGTTGATGGTAAAACTATGACTGCTCCATCATGCTATTCTCTTATGTTGTTATAAATAGGAAAATTGCAGTGCAACTGTTAATCAGTACATTATGTAATCATAATGTTGTATCGTTACCAAAATAATGAAAATGAATATAATTAGTTCAGTTAGTTTGTCTTGTTATCATATCTAGTTATCTGAAAGTATACTCGTTACTTGTTGCACTTTTAATGAAATTCAACTCTGAAAACCTTGTCAATTAAATCTAACTTGATGCCTCCTGCTTTAGTTTCTGGGTTTTACTTTTTCAGGTTTTATCCCACCGGCAAAGATTATAAGAATCAATCTGATCGTATATAGACTCAAAAGTAAAATAAGAAAGCCCATTGTACATATTATAGCCTGACATCACATTTGCTGATTTTCTGGTTATCTTTATATATTTCTGACACCCAGTTCTTCCATATAACTTTGATTCAATGTGTTATATAGAAAAGCAAAAAGCCCATTGTACTCATTATAGCCTGAAAGGACATCACATTTGTTGATCTTCTGGTTATCTTTATATATTTCAGACACCCAGTTCTTCCATATGTTGATGGAAGTTATTTTCCTATTTCAGGTTTTATTGGTGATGTACCAGTTATGCTTGCAAAACCACAAACTTTCATGAATTCAAGTGGTGAGTCAGTAAGTATTCTATCCGGAGAATCTTCATATATAATAGTTGGGTCGGTTACAAATGCAGACAGGAGGAGACATGTTATGATTATCAACATGGTGAATCTTAAGAATAGGAAGGGGTATAAAATGTAAGGATAGGATCATATAATAAGGCAAAATGTCTTTTCTCTGTGACTTTAGTTTATATATGAAAAAGAAATGTCTATATTATTATTATTAATCAAATTCTCTATCAGTTATATATGAAGCCTGTTTGGTTATGCAGCTAATTAATGCGGATGTGATTATTATTTTCATATATCTACTTGTTCTTTTGTTTGACTATTTGCAATTAGCGTTATTGCCTTGGTGTTTCACACATTCTCTCCAAAAAAGTATAGTAGCTTAGGTATTGAAAGTCAATTGGTTTTATTTCTTTTATTTTTATACTGACTGGTCGGTGATCAAATTCATTTTGAAGGTCGGGCCCCTTGTTTCATATTACAAGATTCCATTGAAGCAAGTGCTTGTGGTAAATTAATTATTGCTATGACTGCTTTGTTCTTTTTCTTTGTGAGTGGCAAAAGCAAACTCCTGGTCTTGGTTGTATAATTTGCTGGTCTTCAATTAATAATTTTCCTGTACAGATCTTTGATGACTTAGATTTGCCTTTTGCAAAATTGCGGCTGCTTCCAAAGGGTGGACATGGAGGTCAAAATGGGTAATTACAGTATTATATATTTGTGTTCTGTTTTTCCTTTTTCACAGTATTTGTCTAGGTGTGATTTGATTTCTTATTCAGTATATAAATCAAAATTTTAATCTCAATTTAAATGTCACAGCCAACCTCACCTCCTCCATTGTTCTAACTGTTGAGAATGATGATTCTGTCTTTTAATTGCCTTTGACACAACTTGGATCATTGGATAACTTTGCTTAGCTATAGAATTATTTTATATACGATCATAAAGATTCAATAATAACAGGTTAAATAATCATTCTAGGAACTCTGAAGCGGAGAATGTTCATGATCGTGCTGTGCTCAACTTACCATTGGTATCCCTTATATTTGATATTAACTATTTATGTTGCGAGTTGTTGCCAATTTTTCCCGTAGTCATCCACAGCCTAAATCTGCCTCCTTTCTTTTGGGTACGGGGTTTTGGTTGGAAAAAATGACCCCAGGATGCTGACAGAATTGACCAAAAATGGGGGTAGGTTCAAAAGCTCAAAAAAATAAATAAACAAACAAGCCTCCCTTATATCCCAAAATTTGCACTCTCTTTCTACAGAAGTCACATATTGATATAAGAAGCCAGCTTCCTTTTCTCATCCTTCAAAACAGTAACTGACTAGTTTACAGGATCCTTGAAGTAGCTTCCATATGTTAAACTAGTCTGGGACAGGGTATTATGCTTTGATTCGGCATATAATTTCATAGGTGAATTTTATGCAAGCAAGTTAGGAAAGACACGATTCCCTCATCTGTCTTTTAGTTTTTCAAATGCATCTGACGTTCTTTAACTCTGGTGGTTCTTTTGGTGTTCATAGTCGTACAGTCTTGTTACCAGGAAACCAAAAGTAAAGTCTTGGCTTTTGTTGTTTTTGGGCAGAATGAGGAGTATTATTAATCACTTCAAAGGGAGCGTTGATTTTCCTCGATTAAGAATCGGTATATTCCTTGGTATACAAAATATATTGTCTTTACATTCCCTTATATTCCTTATTTGTCACTAAATTGATGAGCTTTGTCAAGGCATTGGACGGCCTTCTGGGAAAATGGATCCTGTACAATTTGTTCTTAGCCGTTTCACCAAACAGGAAAGGGAAGAGGTACGTTTTCCTATTGTCTTGAATAAACAGAAAGAATATTTTGCTCGTGGATTTGGGTTCTAAAAGTTAATTGAAACATATTCAGTTGAATTTTACATTTCAACGTGGATTGGAAGCAGTGCGGATTCTTTTGCTCGAGGGCTTTAATAAAAGTGCAACATTTGTGAATACTGCCAAACGTATAGAGCAAACCAGCTAAGGTTTTTAAGTTAAACAGACACTTTCAGGAAATACAAATATCCCAAGTAATGTTATGTTGCAAGGAGGCGCAAGTTATCTCAGAGGGACTCATTCATAGCTCCATTATTTACTGGATAGACTCAATTGATATGTTTCTGAACAAGTTTAATCCCACCATTCTTTGAAGGAGCAATTCATACCCTATTGAGTCAGTGGGCATCGGGTTTTGGTGTGATGTCTTGGGTTCATATCTACCAACCCAAACATGTCATTTTTTCTGTGTAATACTTAAAGTTTTGACTATTCTTCATGCGATTTCGCGAATGTTTATTTTTTAGAAAATTTGTTATTTTACTTTGATAATTTCATTTCTTAATTAATTAAAAAATTATAAAATAATATTATATAAAATGATTCTATTTAGTTCAATCATAAGAAATAAAAAAATACAAAAAGTTGGAGCCTTTTTTTATGTGAAACATCAGTCCGACATCACTATGGAGTAAAATTTAAAGATATAAGATGTGTTTGATTTGTTAAAAAATAAGGGATAAGATAATATAATTTTTTTAAAATTTTTTAAAAGATTTAAGTACTGAATAAAAATTTATTCATGGTACTGAGTAAATTTTTAAATTCTTATTACTTGCTAAATCATGGAGCAAGAATTTTTTTAGAGTAATATACCAATATTTTAATTTTATCTCTGAAATCATTCTATAATATTTTATATTTTAGTTTATTAAATTAATAACAATAAAATTTTAACAACACTTATCAACTAACTAGGTATCGACAATAGTCAAAGACAGTCAAAGTATTAGCAATGGTCAACCGATAATTTTTTTAAAATTTTATATTTTTATAAATTATTTTAATTGTTATAAAATATTAAAATTTTTTATATTTTTTTTTTAAAATAATAATATAAAATATTATCATAAATTAAACACGTATTATATAAATTTTTGATGCAACAAACAATAAACAACATAAAAAAATTATATTATACTTCTATTTCTTATATTTTGTTTGTATTATTTATTATTGTGTATTAAACTTAATTATAGTCTCTTTCTTCTTCTTTTTTAACAAAAAAATCAAACAAGCAAGCCTTCACAATTATACAATGTAATATGAACTGTAGCAGCAGTCGTAGAGCACAAACGGCCCCAAAGTTCCATGATATTGCTAGACGTGCCACTGAATTTTCCTTTCTTTGTTATTTTTTTGGCAGAAGTGAAAATGTACTGCTCAAAGAAACAATTAAGATAGAAAATTCAAATTACAAATAATTTCAAGAAAAAAGAAAATTACATATAATAATTTCTGTCCCACACCAACCCTAGCTTCCTTGATTTATTCTGGTGGGCGAGTTGGGTCCATTATTATTCCACCCTTACATTTACCATGCTGAGAGATAGAGCCACTCCTATCATATTAGAAAATAGATTATTTCCAAACCAATCCCATTTGTAGTTTGACCATCAATGTGGGGACAAATTGGTAAATCTGAATCTAACAATTATCGGGAGAGAATCCCACTATAGAATTGGCTATATCAAAGCTGACACGTGTTCCCTGTTGTTGCACATTCCCTATGATGGATAAAGACGACGACGAAGACGGAGCAAAAGCGAAGCAGAAAGTTCCGTTGGATTCCACGGGAATCAGGTAGTTCTTCGCAGGCAATCTCAGCGACTTCCCGCCGCTAAAGTGAAACGATAACGTTGGCACCGTCACAGACGTCAACGACGAGAAATCATAGCATGTATCAAAGAAGGTGTCGCCGGTCGTGGAAGGTCGTAAGTTCACAGTCTGAATCCTGAACTCGTCACGGAGCAAGTAGTAGGCCAACCGTCGCAACCGAGTTATGGTGGTTCCCGAGTCGACAATCACTCCACCTCTTCCTGAATCGTTCAACGCGAATGTTGACGCCGGGAGAGGAAGCATGCGCCCCCCGACGCTAATTCCGGTGAGATTAACGTAGTAAAACGTGTTCATCTTTGGGTTTCTTAGTAACGGGACGGTGACTGAGTGACCGGGAAGAGCCGAGTAGTTAAAGTCCAGAGTTGACGATTTGTTCGAGTCACGATCAACCAAGCAGTAGGAAAACGACGACGCTTTGATTTGTGATGTCAGTGAAGGAGACCCACCGCCGAGACCGAGTAATCCCGCAGCTCCTGCAAATAGACCCTCGTTAACGTGACCGCAACCCATCGCGACACCATACAAGGAACTAGAGTTATCAAACGTCAGCGTTTCGGTGATGTATTCGCCAACCGTGAAGGAACCGTCCCCGTACGATACTTGGTAAAGACACTTGTCATATAGACAAGCAGATGTGTCCAGAGCCGAGCACTCTTGAGAATCGCAGGTGACCAGGGAATAAGAGGATGACTCGGACGGGTCAAAAATTGGGTCGGACTGCTGGTAACAATCCACACAAGGCTTGCTTTGAAGCCAGTTCACGTCGCTTCCCGTATCCAGAAGCATGTAGAACTGCTGCGGTGGTTGGCCGATACCGACTCTGGCTAAATACCCGCCACTCCCTTGGCCGGTACCGGATGAAACTGGGGTGGAGAGGGCTTCAGGTTGGAGCTCCGTTTCAGTTGGCCGGAGATCCGACATGTTGTTGTGGCTGAGGGCGACCTGCAGCTTGGTGACGAGCGATTTGACACGGGCTGTGTCATGGTCGAGTCGGGCCAGGACCAAGCTCTTGTAGCTCCGGTGATGTGGATTGAACACCGCGTCTCTTGGGTGTAATCGAACAGAGAAGGAAGATGAAGAAGTGGGTGCAGTCCGAGTTTGTTCTTGCTCTTGCTGGGGTGAAGGTGGAAACCTTTTGGGGGTGAAGAATAGCACTTGGCGGGTTTGCTCAAGCGAAGCTGAAACGTCGAGAACGGAGGTGGCGAATCCAGAAGTCTCTGAAGAAAATACGCTAGACGAAGAAGAAGGAGAAATATGCAAAGGAAGGAGTATGGCAAGGAAAAATAAGGCTGTGTTTTTCAGGCCCATTTTGGGTTGCAGAGGATTTGAAAGGAGGAAGACGAAATGTGGAGTAAGAAATGGAAACTGGACAATTTCAACAGAGGGGTTGCGTTGGAATGAATATTTGCTGGCCGATGAAGAATGGAGGTGGGGCTAATAAGTGGGGAAAGCTTGGGACCTTGACCGTTGGACGTTGTACGTAGAAGCTGCTTTTGATGTCTATCATGGTGGAGGAACGAAATGTGTTATATATTTTTTAATTGATTTGGAGAAAATTATATTTCAAATTAATAATCATATTTATGATTCACTAATCAAAATTTAATGAGAGTAAGAGCTAAGATACCTAAATGAACAACGGATTTTATATATGTTATTTATCTACATTCATTTTTAATACTTTGTATTTTTTTTTTTACTTTTTTTATTCATAATTTTATTATTCTTACATATAATTAATAAATATAAAGGGTACATTATTGAGTTAAGTTACATTTGTTTATATGCACCTAACATTTTTTAAAATAAAATAGGAAAAGAAACTAGTTACATACCCGTGCTGCACGAGGAAAATATGTGAGGGTATTAAAGAAATTTCAATGAGTAATACATTATAAAGAAAAATAAATATCAACCAGTAATTTGAGAGTTAATTAGGACACCTCATCTTTAATTAATACACATCCTGTAATTAAAGTATAATTCCTCCGTTTTTCCTATTTTTAGATGGTAGATATTTCTCATAACATAAAATGTGAATTGTGGAATTCACACAACTGACTCATTAAAATCACACATCTCTCACTCTTCTCCATTTTCACTCTTAATTTTTTTTTTTTTTTACTTATTTTCTTTGATCAATCCATCGAGGAAGGAGACTAACCTCCATGAGATGTAAATGAGAGTGGTGCGGTGAAGAAGAAATGCACGAGCAGTCTTGGTTGGTTTGCTGTAAATAAAGACAATTGGATGAAGAAATGGGAGAATGTGTGATGGTTAAGGAGAAAAAGAAATGAAAGAGTGTATGATAATTAGGGTTTTGAGTGAAAAAGATAATTTAAATATTAAATAATATTATTTTTAAATGTAAAATATGTTAATTAAGTGTGAAGTGTGTTAATTAATTCCATAAATAATTGGATAACTTCTTAAAAGTTAAGGAAGTATTTTATGAATTGTGGAATTAGTTATGCGACCTTAATTAATGAACACTGTATTGTTATACAGAACAATAAATTTGGTCCCTAAATAATAAAAGATGTTGTGAATTTAAAATGACGGGACGGACACTCATGATCAAATACCCATTTCGACATTAGTGATTTACCTTATTTTACACCTGTTTTGGAGTGTTTGGCATTCGTGAGAGAAAGTCGGGGATGGGGGTGTGTGAAACGGGAGAAGGGTAGCAATTAAACTTTTCACTGAAGGGTGTTTTAGTCATTTTGCAAGTTATGGGGTGTCTGGATAAAAATGGGGTGTGCTAAAAGAAATGGACGGGGGAGAAGCACTCCCCCGAGGGTCTTGTCTACTGACCACTGTTAACGCGACATATGTTGTCTGCATGTTTTTATCCGAAACCCGCCATTAATCAAAAGTCTCCATCCCACTAGAGCTTCGTTCTAGCTTGCTACTCCTGCTGATGCTTCTAGAACCCTAGCAGAAGTTACTGAGAAAATTGAAAAACCCTTTCTAATCCCAATTTTCTCTTCCAAACCCTAGAAGAGATTCAGCTATGTACGGTGGAGGTATGTATGCAATGAGATTTATGCTATCTTTTATCTTACTACCATCTTTCCTCTATCTTCAGCTCGTGGTCCATTAATTTTTTGGTATTTTGCCATAACTCACAGATGAAGTATCAGCAATAGTGGTTGACTTGGGCTCCCACACATGTAAAGCCGGTTACGCTGGTGAAGATGCTCCCAAAGCTGTGTTCCCCTCTGTAAGTGTCGCTGCTCAGTCCCTTCTGCAAGATTTTCCCTTTCAGTGAACAATGCGCTTCTGTTTTAGGTCTTTACAAATTACAACAACTTACATAACTAAAATTTCACAATTTTGCACCTTTTCATAACCGACTCAGAAATGTCTTTATCGTTTGGTGGGTGTATTCAGGCGTTATACTGTTATACAGTGTAATTTGACGTTGTTGGCGCTGACTCTCAAGTCCCACACACCATGGAGGGGCTTTCTGAGTTCTAAATTAAATATAGATTTTGTTTTTGGGAGGGGGGTGGTCTTAAGACTCGTAAAAAGTACGTGGACTAGTCCTTGAAGAAAAAATCCACGCAGCCCACGAGGCAGGCAATGACCTGCCTCCTTTACAAAACCTGGCATCAATAGTAATTTTCAAGAATTCACTATGCGAGGTCTATTACTCTTTTAAAAGTATTTTGATTTTTACTGCGTTTTTGAGTTTAATGTATTTTTGAGGTAGTCTGTTATAAATCCTAGTATTTATTTCTTGTATTGATGGTTTTCCCAAAGTGCTGCAGTCACTAATTAGTATCACTTAATAATACTTTTATGTTACGATTTTCTCAAGCTACCATCTTGATATGACCAAGAGCGCTTACCACTAGGCTAAAAGCTTAAGTTGGTAGCAAGAGCGCAACTCTTGACATATAAGACTCTACATCCCTATTCAAGTCATTGGGCATGTGCAACTAGGTTGAACCCGGTCCACAAACCCAACATGCACCTTCACGACCCTTTCGGCATATCACATCTTTTGATTTTTTCTCCCCTAAATAAATGCTCACTTATTCTATTCAATTTGTTAACCAATAGCCAGTCTGTTATAACATGTTTTGTGATGTACAAGAGCCCTGAGGAGTGCCTATGCAAACGTCTAGAGTCTGTCCTCAGTTAATGAACTAAGCACTGGTGTTTTCTGTGGTGATAAGCTATTTGATAGCACTCTAAACCAGAAGAGAGATTTTGTATTATGGATGAAAGGTAATGAGCTTAAAACTCGTACAGAAACTGAAAATAGAAGGGAAAGCAGTAAAACCAGAGCAAAAGCTCTTACACCAGAACACTAGGCACCTAGAGAAGACTTCCACAAAAACTACACTAAAACTCCCTCCACTCATTACATTAACATTGTTTGCCTATATATGTGCTTCTCCCTCTCAACTCTCCTAACTGACTTGCTGACTATGCAGTAACAAAACCTGCCGGCTCAGCTCCTTCACATCACCTAGAACCTTCTTCCTCCTAATATAGAATATCCATTCCTTGGGTCTCCTTGACCCTTTATCTAGATCACGCCCTATCACTGTAGCTGCGTGCATGTATAATTTATAGCGTGTTATATTAATTGTTTACTTAACTTACAGTGTATATGATCAATCTAAGTTATCTTGACCTGTAATTTGTTTAGGTTGTTGGAGCAATTGATCAAATGGACGTTGATGAACCTGATAATGCAGAAAAGAACTCTGGATCTACTGTGGATTCAAAAAATAATGTCAGAAATATTGATTCTGAA
This sequence comes from Bauhinia variegata, assembly GCA_022379115.2. Taxonomy (NCBI): domain Eukaryota; kingdom Viridiplantae; phylum Streptophyta; class Magnoliopsida; order Fabales; family Fabaceae; genus Bauhinia; species Bauhinia variegata. Next base: position 5,189,652 of record CM039429.1, on the reverse strand, counting down.
AAAAACAAGGGAAAACGCAAACTATACGTAGGATCTCAGTCCTTAGGATACCGTAGAGACAATATGGAGGTAGCACATTGTCAGAACTTCACACTTTAATTAGACATATATTGTTATAGATATGTTATAATTGATGTTTTATCCTTCTATTTCTGATATGCCATCAGGTTCTGTCACCATTAAAGGATGGTGTTGTTGTTGACTGGGATATTGTTGACAACATATGGGATCATGCCTTCAGGTTGTTGCTGATTACCATAACTGTTTATAATTGTACCATAGATTATTATTTTCTTCTTTTCATTTGTTTTGTGGCATAGTGTGCATGGTTATCTTTTTTAAAGTTCTTTTGGGATGCAAATATGCCCAAGAATAGTTGAGCTGTATAAAAACAGATCAGAAAGTCATGTGATAATATGGAGTGAGTAATTTTGTGTTGTTTGTAATAAGACACTTTTTTTTACAAAACTGTACTGCATGCTTATCAATTTATATTGTATGATGGTGTAGTTTCTTTCATTAAACTGTTCCCTTATAAACTTCTGCTAAGTCTTTTTTTTTTTTTTTTCTGTGTTTCTTTTCCCTGTGCTTCTTTTCAAGGGAATGCTTATTGATTGATCCTAAAGAGCATCCAATGCTGCTTGCTGAACCTTCTTCTAACACACAACAACAGAGAGAAAGGTATTCTATCTTGTTTGTTTGGTATAGAAGTAATCATTATCAAACTATTTAATAAGTGGTAATAGATTCATCAACACAGAGTTCAGTTTATTGTGTATCTGGCAGGACTGCAGAGCTTATGTTTGAAAAGTACAACGTACCTGCACTGTTTTTGGCCAAGAATGCTGTAAGTTAATTTCTTTCACTACCCATGCCTCCTAATTGAGCATATAAATTAGTGAGTAAGATGAACTTCTTACTGCGTTAAATGAACTATGAGTCTGAATTAATTAGTGAACGGTTATTTCTTAACAACAGGTTCTGACATCTTTTGCATCAGGGCGTGCTACCTCACTGGTTGTTGATTGGTAAGAAATATTGTGTTTTTTACTATTATTTTGGTTCTTATATTCTGAAAATATTTATGTGCATAATTGATGATCTGTTCTTCATTTCTGTATATGAGGTTTTAAATTTCTAAGGCATTATATGAAGCACATATATAGTTGTTTCATTATGTCTTTGATCTCCCATTTTACTGATATAGTTGGATCGAGAACATTGACTTTGACCTAGTAGATGTGAAAAAGAAATTCAATATTATATATGTGATACATAACTATCAGGAAACTAAGGACACAAGATAAAATAGTTATTGTGATTTGAATGGTGGAATACAAGTAGTTATGAGTAGTAACAGTTAGCAATGAGAATTGAACAATACTCTTTTGTTTACACCAATAGGATAAAATGAGTGAGTAACTGTGAACCACAAAATAACAGTTTGAAAGTTTGCTTGCTTGTATCTATTAAAACGTCAAGAGATGTCCCTTTTCTTGATTGACTAGCCCAAATTTGTCTTAATTGCGGTTCACCATAGGATACAGAGTGATGGAGATTGATTTGATGTTTGGGACTTTGCAATGGAACGATGCAATATTCTGTTATGAAAAATGAAATAAGGTAAACAATTTATATTAAAAAATGAAGGAGTCTAATAATGAGATGAGGGACACTTCCATGGAGGATTATGACCGCTTAAAAGAATATAGATACACAATGGCTATAAAATTTCATATAATTCAATGGTCAAAGAATATTAATCCATTCAGGTACTTAGGCTATCAATTCAATTATTGTCCCTTGGCTCTTTGATTTACTGCTCAGTTTTGTCCAATTTAGTTTACTATAATTTGAAGTATTAAATATTGATGCTCATGGATCCAATTATTAAAAAGAAAAAAAAAAAGGAGATTACTATGATTTACTTTTCACTTTCATTTATTTATTTTATAATTAAGATTGTATATTACAACTGGAGATGTTAAAATTTGGAGAATGTTTCTCTGGATTTCTTTTTTGGACAGAATTGCTGTATAATTTCTTATGGATAAATATCTTGACTTTCAAGTATATCTTGACTCTTTGCTTCTACTTCTGCTATCCGAATATATAGTCAGATAGTCAATTTTGTTTTCCTCATTTAAGATCTGTTTGTTTAAAGGAACATGGCTTTCTGGAAAATAATTTTCAGAAGACATTTTCATATTTTTGATATATCAGTTAAAGAAAAAAAATGTATGTTAAAAATATTTTTGGGAAAATCCTTGTGTGGAAATGCTTTTAAGATGCCATTAAACCAATGTACACCTTCAAATTGTTTCTGTAAAGATAGATGGAACCTTTATATTTGAATGGCCATTTTCTCTGCTGTAGAGCATATCAGACAGAACCATTTTCTCCTCTTTTGTCAAATGAATATGGTTTGGAAGATATTTTGATGCATATGCTGTGCTATAATTGCTCCTTCCTCCTTTCAATTTTGCTATTAGATTTATTGGTTATTTCTGATATACAACCATATAATACTGGAGGCATTGCTGATGGGTTGTTTTGTTCATTATTCAAATTTACACAGTGGTGGAGGATCAACTATAATTGCACCAGTACATGATGGTTATGTTCTTCAAAAGGTATTGCTTGTTAATGGATCAAATACAATATCTAATCAAATATTAATCTGATATATTTTTTTCACTATATTGTCAATATTTATTTTATAATCCCATTTCACTTGGGAGGCACCAATATTTTTTTCTGCCATCTTCATTTATATGCACCAATGTTCCAAAGCCTGACTTGTCATGACTCATGAAAGGTATTTTTGGAGTTAGAGGGAGATATAGTTAAAAAATATTTGATTAATTAAAAATGAGAACTATATGCATTGAAGAGATGAAGTAAAATTAGGACAATAACCGAGGTTTTGTGATAATATGATTATCATTGAAATTACTTTTTGTAATGTAAAGAAAAAAAGGATGGTTTTATCTTATTTGATTGTTTATATATAAAAACTGTCAATGGGCTATTATCTAACTGGCCTGATTATTTACCAATCAATTACAGAAACAGGGCATAATTAGATCATCAACCAAAGAGTGGCTGTTTACTTATGAAAGAAACCAATGCAAATTCCGCATTGGTAAATTTCAAAATGTATTTGTGCAGAGTATTTACAAAGGTTCCTAATGTATTTATCAGTTAATGTATCTTTCATTGCCTTTGATGTATGCTTTAGAACCATCACAGGGTTTTTATTTATGTGAATTCACTGCTCATATTTGAGCTTGGCTCATACTTCAAGCGTCTGCTTACATCTTTCATTATTTCACAACAATAGGCTGTGGCAACTTCTCGTATTGGAGGAGAATTTCTCACAGACTGCTTGATGAAAAGTTTGGAAAGCAAAGGTATCATGGTAAGTGATATAGATGAGTTATTTTTCTTTTGAAGATCATCTGAAGTATATATTCTATTTTTATATGCTTGAGCCCCTTAATCTGTTTTTGTAGATTAAACCCCGTTATTCCTTCAAGAGAAAGGAAATACGACCTGGAGAGTTTCAGGTATATTATAACTTCGTTGCAATTTTAGCAGCATAGTTTCTTTCTGCCAATATTTCTCAATCCTTAAAGTAAATGTCATAATTATCTTTTCCTTATTACCCTCAAAATTCCCAAATTCTTAAATTATATCCTGTTGATTCCTCCAGAGCCACAACTTTCAATTGGACTATCATGACTTAGTATCAAAACTTAAAATTTTCACATCTCTTTCAATCTTATGGTTCGATAACTTTATGGACCATTAATTGTTTCAAGTTGATAATAATGGCATTTTTGTTGGTATTTTCCTGCTATGTAACTCGAGATGAATAGCTTACTTTCTGTTTGCTTGTTCATATCTTTGACATGCAGTGTTCAACTCTAAGTATAATTCATTGTCATGCTAGTGCTTAGGATGATTTAAATTTCTGCTTCAGTTCTATACATTCATGGATATTATTTCTTATCATGGCGTTATTTCTGATTGCTACAGACTGTGGACCTAGATTTTCCAAATACAACTGAAAGCTACAAGCTCTATTCCCAGGTCTTTGGCTAACCTTTACATTTCTCTTCAGATATCAGATCTCTTTACCTGCTGACTGTTCTCTTGTGACAGAGGGTGATCGTTAGTGATATCAAGGAATGTGTGTGCCGCGCTCCAGATACTCCTTATGATGGTTTGTATTCCTGTTATCCTGTTTGAAATCCTGCTGGTCAAACATTTTTTGTTTTTTTTTAAGACATGCATGGACAAATTCCTTACTTATGATAGCTAAATCCCTTATTTATGGTAGCATTGCAAAGGCAAAATATCTCTTGGTTCTCTTGAAAGCTACATGCTATTGCAATATTCTTCAATATTTGATATCAACTGTAGGTCAGCTACCATGTTATGTCACAATTCTCTAGTTAAAGTGTCTTGTATGAAAAATTTACAGGATCAGATTACTGTTTAGAATGGGCATGAGCTTCTAAATAATTTAGTGATTAACATGTCGTGCTCATAAAAATTTTGCTAGTATTACTGAATTGTATGCTAGTAACTCCAAAGCTTCATCAGCGTTCACTTTCATTTCTGTCAAGCTACAATATTGTCGACTTGATTTTTGTGCTTCATGTATGCATGAATTTCAATAGTCTCGTGTAAATGTCAGACATGAATTCCTTAATACTTAATTTGGTTGATTTTTTATTACTCTCTGGATGCTTTTTACCTTCCTGTCTCCAAAAGTGTTGCTGGGCTTTGTCTCCTTATTTGGCATTTAATTTTATTCTCTTCTTTTGGCAGAGAGTGGATATTCAAATATTCCAATGACTTCATATGAGCTTCCTGATGGCCAGTGAGTCTGCACTATTCTTTTGTGAAGATGCATTGCTTGTGCTTTTCACCTTTGAAATGCCTGCTTCTAGTCTATTATATTTTGTGTATCTGCAAGGATCTTTCTTGCTTCCTACTCTAATAATTTCATCTGCTATATGTGCTGCTTTATTACTTGTTATTGACGTTTCTTTACTTGATATTATGCAGGACTATTGAAATTGGAGCTGATAGATTCAAGATTCCGGATATTCTTTTTAATCCATCCCTTGCTCAGGTATGTGATTTGCATGTATAGAAGATGCTACATTTGGTAATTTACTTTAAATAAATTGTGATTTATTGCATGTTTGGAAGTCTGCCATTGCTTTATTATATGCTAGGTTTTGAAGAGTTGAAATTTTTTTAAAAATGGGGTGAAGAATCACTCAAATTCTTACTTAGATTTGGCTTGGTTTAGAAAGATTGAGATATGTTGGAAGTGTGACCTTCATGTACATGAGGTTATACTACCTGGATCCTAAAAGGAAATGGGGAAAAATAGCTGTTAATTGAAAGAGCAATGCTATGGTGCCTTTTTCATTTTGTTCAGATCATTGCACAGACTTACTTAAAGCAATTTGATTAAATTATCTACTGGATATCCATTAATTTATTCCATGGTGCGTGCAATTTCCTACACACTTCTACCAAAACCCTAGCGGGAAAACTCACTTCATAGTTCTTGAATGTGGTTGGATATGATTGATAATACTGTTCTTTACCTGTATGTGTAGTTGAGTGTACAGTTAGGTCTTTTAAACTACTTCAGATACCTCATTTAAGCTGTTTTTTCCCCCCCGTTTTCCTTTTTCTTCTTACTACCCTGTACGAATTGCCATTTTCCCAGCATGCACTCCAAATTTCTTGTACATCAATATTGTGTATATTTTTCTGTTTCTTTGTGCTTATATAGTTCAGTTCACAGTCAACATTCTGTTTGTGTTCTTTTACATGCACTAATTTTCTTTTGTTGCTTCAATGTAAACTACAGACAATCCCTGGCATGGAGAATTTTGCGGAAATTGCTCCTACAGCTCGTGGTCTGCCACAAATGGTAATTTTACTTTCTGTTGTTCTAAAATATTATGTTATTTTCGTCCTCAGACTTTAACTTTTTTTTCCTCTTGCTCATTATTTTACTTTTTTTTTTTTTTTTTGGAAAAAAATAAATGTGCAGGTTATAGAGAGTATTAATAAGTGTGATGTGGACATTCGAAGAGAATTATTTAGTAGCATTCTGGTAACGTTGATTTGGTGTTATTTATCCCTCTACCCTCACCCTTTCTCTATTAGGATAAAGAGACACTAGTATAAGGTTCTATAACATGCTCAACCATCTATTAACTTCTTATGGGATGTGTTCTTTATCATTCGTACTGTTGAAATATAACTAATAATCATATTGATGTTGCATGCCAAATATGAAAAGAAATAAATAAATAAATGGACAAGTATTTATCAAATGGTTGATATTTCTTATGTGAAACAAAATATCAATGGATAGCCTTAAGATATATTAATTAAAGTTATTCAATAGTTTAAGATAAATTTTGTTTTACACATACCAACTTAACTTCCTGTCGCAGTGATTAAGTTCTTGGTTTTATATCCATCAAAATATTTGATTAGTGAGTTGAAGCATAGAGGTTAAATTAGTTTAGCAATGGCATGGACATCTTGGGTTTTCTATTTGGGGTGGGGGAGAGGGGAGAGTTGTTTTAGAAGATTACAGTTCCATGATATCATGTGAATACAAAATCCCATAAATAAGTTATCTTGATGAGAATGCTCTCAGTTATATCATTAATCTAGTAATCAACATATTATTTGTTGTGGTCATTTGATGTGCATATATGCCATGTATGTATACTTTGTGCATAGAAATAGGTTTTGCAAAATGATCTGTTCGACTGGTTTCTTTCCTCTCAGAGTATGTGTCTTAGGAACATCTCTTTCTTTTCCAGATTACTTGAATAGTATTGAAATTTTTTTTTGTTTATCATATGCAGCTTGCTGGTGGCACAGCTTCGATGCAGCAATTGAAGGAACGTATTGAGAAAGACTTGCTAGAGGTAGGGATTTCCAGAGAAGCACTTTTCAATTGTATTTACTGACTATCAATTTTCTAGTTAGTATTGACTACTGAGTTTGAGTTACTTTGGTGTTCGCTTTCCTTAAAGTAACTAGGGAGTGTTCCCACACAATGTGTTGGCACAAAACACTATCTTCAAAAAAAGAAAAAATGTCAATAGAAGGAATGAAAAACGTGGGTCAATGTAGGGTGATAGTGTGCAATAGAAGCTTCCTCTTTTGACCAGCATTATAGGTATTATATTGATTTATTCCTGTTCATATTATTTGACATTTTGTTTCAGATTAATTAAGATATATTTTCAAGCTTTGTAAGCTTCATTAAGTGGACGGATCTATTGGTTATTTCTTTTTATCAAAGATAAACTCTTTGGGGTTGTAATGGGTTTGCCTTATTTTTGGGACACTTTCTTTCTATGCAATATTAATGTCTTTGGTGGACGCTGGAGTCTAGAGTTGAGTGCAAGGCTTCATTGCAGTGTACTTTTTTTGCTCGGACTTGGTGCATTGGCTGGAGCATGACTGTGTCATAGAATATTTGGCCAAACGATTTTTTATTTTTTTACTTATCTTTTTAATAAAAATCTTTGCTACTTTTTGTGGGATAGGATAGTTTCCCTATGGGTTTCTGCCTTTAGTTTCTTTAAGGTCTTTGATGGTCTTGCATCTGGGGTATCTCTTCCATCATTTGGTGTTTCTTTTTGCTCTTCTAATGATTTGTTCTTTTATTCTAGAAAAAGAAACCAGAGGCAAGGTGACTGAAAAATGAAAAGCTTAACAGGGAAATTTTTTAATGATTGGGAGAGTTGATAGAAATTTGCATTTAATATTCTTACTGGAAATGTGGTACCCTTTCTTTGGAGCTTCTAGAAGCTGTTATAGAGAAATATGATTCCGAAACAGTCAAACATTTTGAATAGGTTTCACGAGGCTTTGTGAGGCACATTGATTTTCTGTCATATATGCTTGTTTGTGAAAAAATTTCTGGGATCATTCTCTTAGATTAGAGCACCTTTAGCCTCTTGCTTTGCCCATTGTAAGAATTGGACAGCATAAAACTAAGAGGAAATCATTTTACAAATGTTCTCTCAGGAAACAAGGGGGAGATGAACAAAATATTCTCTCGAGAAATCATTAAATATGAACAGTAGAGCAGCTGTTTGAAATGAAATCTGGATTGGACGTCATATTACATGCAATAAGAGATGAAAATACTACTCCTAATTTTGAAATATGACTCTGATACCATTTCAATGTAGGAGTCCCCTCAAGCTGCTAGAGTAAAGGTATTAGCCAGTGGAAATGCGACTGAAAGAAGGTTCAGGTGAGATCTCTCTCTAGTGCGCTTGTACATGCACTCATTACATTGTCAACATTGAAGAAACATGTTTGTTTGACCCTAATTAATTCAACGCCTTTAAAAGTCCATATATCAGCATATGAAACAGCAATTCTTCTCAGTAAAGAAGCACTGTGTATATTTTGAATGCATTGTTTGCAACAAACCGCAGTTTGTCTGGTTCCTTGTTTATGCCTTAATGGTTAGAAATTTGGGTAATAATATATAAATTCAAAGTGTTCCCAAATTGAAGATAATGGGGAAAATTAAGAGACAAAATATTTCATGTGAACCGGGACAGCATGAGATACATAGGTTATGTATTGGAAGCGTAGATCTTTTAGGGGTTTTTGTCAAGTCACCTTGGAACTGATTTGTTGTGCTCTGAACACATTTTGTGCACTGATTCTGTTTGAAGCATATCAAATTGTTTCTGTGTGTGACCTTGCATTTCTGCCTTAATGTATATTTATTAAAGTTTACATTTATAAGTAATGATTGCATATCATCAACATTCTTAATGGGTTACATAAGACGTCTTTCCTGCCTCTTCTCCACCTTTGGGGATTAATCACGTTTCCGTTCCCTTTATGAATGAGGAGAGTCAAATTATGATTTTATACGTCAGAGTACTTGTTTATGCATTGCAAAGACTGTATCCTACAATTCATGGTGTTCTTCCCTATGCAGTGTTTGGATTGGGGGAAGCATATTGGCTTCTCTTGGCTCCTTCCAACAAATGTGGTTCTCCAAATCTGAGTAAGTATCAGTCGTATGTCAAAACTCATAGTTATGCAAGGGCGTTTAGCTTCCGTCAAAGTTAAGTTTAATATTCTGGGTTCTGATTTAGAATGTTGAGTTGGTAAAATAAGAAACTATTCACATTCTCAAGCTTAGAATGCCTTTGATAAATTTATTAAATCAAAAGAAAATAATCGTGAAGTCTGGCTTCCAACATTCCGGAATGTAATTGGATAATTTTTAGTCCTAAATTATTTTTGTACAATTGATAGGTACGACGAGCACGGAGCTTCCTATATTCAAAGAAAGTGTCCTTGAGTTGCTGTGTGAATGATTATTTTTTCTGCCATCGGTGGTCTAGAGATGATTTCAGGAATCCCTTGCTGGATCTCTAATATATTATTAATGGCGTCAGTAATGAGGTCTTCTTAACTCGAGGCCTTTCGATGCTTCAGAGCCTGTAATCTATGATATGTAGCTGTACTTAGTCTAACTAACGCTTCTCCTATTTTTAACACTGTATCTAACCGGTTCCCCCCTTACTCGTAGTTTACTGCACAGTATTAGTAGTAGCAATTTAGATGATACCATTGAATGTTCTAGTTATCTTTTATAGTATACTCTTGATTTTTGCTCGATCCGTGTAAGTCATATTGCTAATATGCAGAAAATGTTTATAATTGATGTACCGGGACATCCAGCTTTATCGGAGCCAATGCGAATTTGTTTAGTCTAACATAACATGCAAAAATCAAGTAACAAGTGATCATCAAAAAGGCAGCACGAGATGGATCTTTGCAATTTGCTCACCAAAGAAATGTTTTAAAGGGCCCCCCAAAAAAATAAAAGGTCTAACAAGCGAAAGATTGTACCTATGTCAACATGATTAAGGAACTTAGCTGGATCTGAGTCATTCTGGGTTTCTCTAAAGTATAAGCTTTGTTTTGGCGATTGGAATTTGTAAGGTATATAATATGTAAGATGATAAATCCAACAAAATAATGTCAGCTCGTAGCGTATACTATCATTTGCATATCTAGCACCGTCATTTTCTTTGCCTACATATCAATTCACCATGCAAGTCTCCTTACAGTATAGTTTATGTAAGATTAAAAAGAGTATAAAAACTATACGTGTACAATGTACATGTACAATGCTTTTATGGGCAACCAACTGAAGCTGTTTTTCATGCGCTCGGTCTCTCTGCAGTGATAATCTTCAACAGGCACCATCAGCTGGCTCCATAGAACTTAGGAGACCGTTTCCTCTCAACTGCGTGCAGTGCTCCTCTGCGTCTACCTGGGCACAGATGATTACCACTGACATGCCATTGTAGTGCGCCTCTTGCATGATGTTCACGGCATTATCAAGTGTCATCCCCGGTATCACCTTCATCAACACTTGCACAACATATTCCCGCTTGTTATAATTATCATTGTGCAGTAGCACTCGGTAAGGTGGGGATGTTTTTCTTGATCTCCTGGGAGAAATACATGTAAAAAATGAAATGTTTTGCAGAAAGCCAGGAATTGATGTTGACAAAATCGTCTACTTACTTCTGAATCATAATTTTATCCAAAGGAAAGAAGCGAAAGAACCCCGAGGCACTATGCTTTTTCCAATTGTACTACTTAAATCATCTCAAACAAAGATAAGAGATCAATAACAAAATGAAGAAATACTGCTAAAAACAGCCATTAGACAAAAAGGGGAGCTAGAATATGTGTCCTATTTAACTATTCAAGGGGCAGCATTACCTAAATCTATAAAAATATGCCATTTACAATAAACAATCAAGAAGAGCAGGTATGTGACCACAACTGATGTGGCCTAGGATTAATGAAACTCAACAGATCAGCATGCTCGCACACCTATTAAAGCCACTGAAGCATTTCATCACCTTCATACGTAGCTTTCTTCAGTCGAAGGGTAATGAAAGAACATGAACTAGCCCATAGAATTGATCTATTTTAAGCTTCTATGTACTTCACATGTAGCAAGCAATATTCAGTAGAAGTCCCAACGATGCATAACAGTTTATCACACTAGGAAAGAGTCAAGGTCTCAACGTGAGAAGCGGTGCCTAAGTTGTGCTGTTTGAACAGCTTATCAGTTATCAGAAGGAGAAAAGGAACAAGAAACAGAATAAGGACGGACAACAAAAAATGAATTAGAAAAAGACAAACAAAACTACATAAAGTTCAACCCTGGCCTGGCTTTAGACAGAAACCCTTTTACAATAGATTAATTATGAATTTGTATAAACTGCAGAAATAGTGACCACATTCTTTCGGCTGTTTCTTCTATAATACTACTTAGTTTCCTTTTTATAAAGCTCTATTCAATTAGAATGGTTGATACCTATCAAATTGGCCTTCTATAACTATTCCACGCTTATGCTATGTCACTATTACCTTAAGTCAAACTCAGATTCACGCCCAGGTGTTGTTGTCTCTATTGTTGGCCTCTCCAACAATCCACCGCCTTTCCCTAATGCAGTGGCCGATACTCTCATTAGAAAACTTCGATTTTTGCTATATTTAAATAGAAAATTTTTATCTCCTGCGATTACAAAATTATAGCAACAAAAATGAGAATCCCTCTGGTTCGTATACCATTTAAAAGAAAAAAAAAAAAAAAAGGAAAAAAATCTGAGCACGAAATGCTAAAAAATGCAATACAGAGGGATTCCGATGCTTGATTTCATGAAAAATTTGGGAAAATTTAAAAAAGAAAAATCTATTGCAACTAAACTAAGGAACAAGAAATTATGAGTACGTAAAATTGCGAGTGCTAATTAATCGATAAATTAAAACAAGAAAAAAAAAAAAAAAAAGACACAGAGAAAGTGGAGGTAGGGTGTGGATTAAATACCAAGATCTGCAGCATTCAAAAGGTGGTTGGGCGAGAGAGCAAGACGACTGCAAAAAGCAGCTTCCATGGCTACTCTCTCACTCACTCAGCCTCTGCTTGTCTCTCTCTCTCTTTCTTGTCTCTCTCTCTCTTTCTTGTCTCTCTGTGGTTCACACCTGACTGGCAAACTCTTGCACTGTGTGGTCAGCAAGTAGAGCTGCTTCTCCTGAAAAACCAATTTGGGTGACGGAGACTTGGTGAGCGTAAATCGCAGCGAAAATTATAATTTACGGTCCACGCTGGATTTCATTTTAAGAGTTAATGTAGTGACACGTGTCTCATATCTCTACTCCTACATTTTAAAAAGACAAGAGAACGATGAAAATAAACATGTGAATTAATTTTAAGAATAATAATAATATTCTTCTTCTTCTTCTTCTTATTATTATTATTATAATTATGTGACTATTTTAATTATTTTTAAACACGATAATAATCACAATATATTTAAAAGTAGATAAAATAACTGCAAAGTACCTACTACATTTTCAATTATGTTTGGAATTTACTGAGCAACCAATGTGTTATAATCTGCGACAGAAACCGCATACATTATAACAGCTAAAGAATTGTTTCTGCTTTAGTTGTTATCAGAACAAGGATCACGATGTACGGATCAATTAGTGAACAATACATTGCCGCCCAACACCAGAATTACATTCATTCATACAGTACAATTACACCTTTAAATTGGTCGGTGTCAATCACAAGAAATTGGATCCTTTGCAATTTACTGCTATTCAGTTGCAGCTGCCAGTCATTGTATGGGGCACTGCAGTTTCTTGGATCCTCTGCCTTGGGAGTGATATAAGCAAGCAGAGCTGCAGAAATCAAATTTGAGGCAACATGGTTCATCTCTGAAGAAAGAACCAAAAGTTGCAGCCTCTAAAAACATTTCTCTTCAAGCAACCAAAGCTAACAATTTTGAGCTCATCTTTTGAAGAATCCGGTGTTCTCTTAGGCATTAAAACAAATATGGGTCTTCCAAATAATTGATCTGTATGCACTTCAATGATGCTGAGAGCATCTTTTGACATCATTGTCTCCACGTCCCTAATATGTTCAGCATTGAACCTGACATGGCTTCATCTCATCACTAAATCCCCCAAGCTAACTAGGTGAGAATTTTCTACCTCTGGATCTTGTTTCCTCCGTGGCATTTTGTTGAAAGCTATTATCTTTGGCTGCATTATGAAGAATCTTCATTGTCTTCTCCAGCTAGAACCTATGGTCAAAACACTCTACGTCTCTGATGCTGCACAGAATGTTCTAGCTAAGTTTAATAATTAGAGCTATAGAGGTAGAATCATCTAATCTATTTCCCCCACAAGGACAGTCAAGTGGTTATCATGCTTAAGGCAAGTGAAGATGCTCAAAAATCACACCTTTATTGATCGTAAATAAACTCAACCCTAAGAATTAATCTGGCGTTATGGAGGGTATCAAAGAAAAATTGGCAACCATTAAAACTTCTGCACCAGCAATCTCCAAGGTCTAATCCTCCCTAGTCATGACCTGCTAATTTCCTCCCTTAATTCACACTAAACTCAATCCGTAATTTACTGCTTGAGATGAGTATTGAACTGGGTTCCCCTTAATATCAACTTCATTAATCTCTTTGAGTATCAACATTGTAGGAGATGATCTTTTCATTGAATGTTTGCAGTAGAAGCTCATTGCCCTTCCAGAAAACTAATGGCTTTGGCAATCGAGGAAGATGCATGATCATACTCCGAATTTTGGTCCAAGAACTCTCAGCACCAATTCCATCCATTACCCAAATTTCAACGGATTTCTTAAGAAAATCATAATGCTTATAGAAAATTAATGCGACAGATTAATTCCAAACAGCTAGAGATCTATCATAATCATAGCATGGCAATGGTTAATAGACAAGCACAATACACCATTACAGTGACCCGAAATTTGGAACTCGGGTGAAAGCATATTGACTTTTGGTTTAGGCATTTCCACAGCTGAAGAGTGTGCATTCCCGCTAGAGAGCCAAAAAAGTTTGTAGTTTTCCATGCCACAACCGAAGATGGTGGTAAAAGAAAGCCTGAGAAGTACACTATCGGCAGAGTTGTGATCTTCCATGAAATTTGAGAGGTGACGGGATAAGAAAATTTGGTCATCAAAGAGAGCATACCAGGATTTGCAGACAAATTTGAAACGCACCAATTCTTTGAATGGCAATCTTGACTGGTTATCTTCCAACAGTTCTTTAGGACACGCTTTTGCATGGATACAAAACTACTACATTACCCAACGTCACTAATACTATTTCTAATTATGTAACTCTTTTTAATTTATATATATTTATTTTAATTATTTTTTTATTAGACATCACAACTCTCATTAAGAGTTGTTTTAGCTTTGACGATCTTTAAGAAGACATTAAAAATTTGTTTAGCCAAATTAATTGAAAATTACAATATTACAGTATGTAGCTGTAAAATTAATTAAAAATTATAAAATATAACTAAAAATTTATAACTGTATAACTAATTAATTGAATTAGAAATATATGACAAAAACCAACTATATAACTAACTAAAAATATGTTAAGTAGTGACTAAAAAAGATATATGATATTATATTGACATAATATTAAGATTAAATATAACTTATTTTATTTATTTATAAAATAATTAGTTTTTTTATTATTTTATTTTTTATTAATTAAATATTTATTTATTTATTATCAGTTTATTAATTAAATAATAAAAATTTAAATTTGTGAGAGAAGAAGAAAATATAGAAGAGAAAAAACTAAAAAAGAAGAAATGAATGACACGAAAGAGAATGAGGTTGAATTATTAAATTGTGTGAGAATAAAATTTATAATTTATTAATAAATTTTAAAATAAAAGATAAAAATATTAATAATTACTTTTTAAAATAAAATACTATATTTTAAAAACTATAATTCATGATCGTTGAGTTATCTTGAGCAATTCTAATCGGAGAGTGGAGATAGCCTAACGAAGTTGACAACTATCGTTGAATTTAATTCCGTCCTCCAAATATTTTGGGTATTTTACACAGATGTACCAAATAAAAAAACTTATTACCAATATATACCACTTTAAAAAGTATTTACCAATATGTACCAAAAAATTAAAAATCGCAGTACGGTGGTGCGATTTTATTCAAAAATCACACTACCGTACTGCGATTTTTGAGAAAAAAACTGACACCTCATGAAAATCGCAGTACTGTGTTGCGATATTGTTGAAAATCGCAGAACGGTACTGCGATTTTAAAATCGTAGTACGATACTGCGATTTTAACGTGCCACGTGTCCTCCTTACCTTCCTTCTTTTAAACACGCATGGCTTTATTTGATTTATTTTTTAATATTTTTAATATAATTTTAGATTATATTTTACATAATCTTTTTTTTATAAAAAAGATGCACCCCTACGCTTATAGTATTTTTCCTTTCTTTTTTATTTTCTATTCCTTTTTGCATTCTTCAATAATTTTGTGAACTTTCACACTTTACATTCTCAATAGATATGTTTTAAAAATTAAATATAGAGATTAAAAATTATATTTTTGTCTATAATAATTTTTATTAATGTATTTTTATTAAATATTTGACATAATATTTATTTAGTAACAAATCACATTTATATTGAGGAATTTTTTTCTTCTGTTAGTTTGTATTTTTAAATAATTTTTTTTAGTTTAAGCGATATATATATATATAATTAATTTATTTGTAATTTTATTATATTATATTTTAAATTTGTGTTAGTATTCATAAAATAAAATTTATTCAATAATATAATTTTTAATCTCTATATTTAATTTTAAAACATACCTCTTGAAAATGTAAAATGTGAAAGTTTACAAAATTATTGAAGAATGTAAAAAGGAATAAAAAATGAAAAAAAAAAAAAGAAAAATACTATAAGAGTAGAGGTGCATCTCTTTTATAAAAAAAAAAAAAGTTTATGTAAAATATAATATAAAATTATATTTTTAAAATTATATTAAAAATATTAAAAAATAAATCAAATAAAAGAAAAAAAAAAAAAAAAAAGATGAGCCTCGCGTGTTTAAAAGAAGGAAGGTAAGGAGGACATGTGGCACGTTAAAATCGCAGTACGGTTCTGCGATTTTAAAATCGCAGAACAGTACTGCGATTTTTAACAATATCGCAACACAGTACTGCGATTTTCATGAGGTGTCAGCTTTTTTCTCAAAAATCGTAGTACGGTAGTGCGATTTTATTCAAAAATCACACCACCGTACTGCGATTTTTAATTTTTTGATACATATTGATAAATACTTTTTAAAATAGTATATATTGATAATAAATTTTTTTATTTAGTACATATGTATAAAATACCCAAATATTTTCCACTTTCTGGATAACGTGAAGCTTTTACCTTTTTCAGTCAAATCGGTAGATTCTAAATTCCGTCCTCAAGAAAGTAGTAGTAATAGGCAAGGGATCTAGGCAGCTTATCCACGAATAAGTTACGTGGACAAGGGTACTGTCCCCGACAACCGCAATCCAACATCCAATCTAGACCGTTCATCTTTCACAGATGTCCCTCCCTCCGGTCCAGATCATCTAAAGTAGTAAAGCCAACGTAGCACCGCATAAATCCCTGGGCCCACCTTACGTGTAAACCCAATCTACAACAATAATCTGGGAAGCGACACATAGCATTTGCCCACTTAAAAAATCTTCCACGTGGACTCCCGGGGAAATTAACTGACCTCCTCCTTTCGAATGGCGAGAATAGTCGCTGCCCTCCTCATATATAGGATACCGATGGTTTTCAAAATCCACCCTCCATTTTCTCCCAGCGCATTTAAATTTCCGTTCTCAGTTCCATTGATTTTCGGTTTCCATTTCTTGATCTCAAAATCCAATCGCAATCGCATTTTTGTTTTCCTTTCCATGGTTGGGTGCGCTGAGGTTTAAAAAGCTGAATGTTGGAAGCATATATGATGCAACGATTCGTTGACAACATCCTCGCTGTTACTAAAGAGTAAGGCCATGTTATTATCACCTACGAAGCTGCGAATCTGGATCATGGTGGTTGTATTTTAATGAAATGGGCGTCCCTAGATGTTTGTTTTCCTTATCCTAATGTAGTTGGGTCATGAGAGTTGTTGTGCAAATGATTTTGGTTGGTTGGTTGTTATTTTTGTTGCATTTGACCTTTTTATGATCATCATGTAATTATCTTTGGGTATTCAGAATTTCTCACGGCATGATTTTAATCATGTCTATGACTGCACTTGATCAGCACATGGCTGTAATTAACTTTTTGAATATGAATTGTTGTAAATTTATGCATTCTGGCAATGGCCTCTTCTTCCTACCAATCAATGTAGTTCTGTTATTTTTCTGTCTGATATAATGGTATAACTGCGATGTTGAAAGTTGAAATGCTGAAATTAGCCATCTGGGTATAAGTTAGGATATTGTTTATTATTCCAGAACTACGCTGAAATTTGCTGCGGTGGTGATATCACGTGGCTAAAGTTTTCTTTGTTGGAGTTAAGTCTGTTTTTCAGCTGTAGTAGTTTGCTATGTAAGTACCATCTGAAGAAAAAAAATTATGAATTATCCATTGCGCTATAATCATGCATCCCTGGGAAGGATAATTCTGACGGTGGAAAGGCAAATAGAATAGGAATGAACTTTGATGATTGCCAATTGTATCCTGTGTTAGGTGAACGTAGAAATAGGTGTTGTGGTTGAGTCATCTGTTGTAGACTGTTGTGTGGTACTTTGTGACTGATTTGGAAGAATGCAAAAATACGTTTTGTTTCAACTTGTGAACATTTAGAAAATATGGTTTTTAATAGAGCACAAAGGCATCATATAATCCATGTAGCTAATTTCACCTAGCGGGATAAGGTTTGTTGTTGTTGTATTGTGGAAAAGATTAATTTAATAGCTTTGAGTTTTGAATTGGTTAAAAAGATTGTTAGAAAGAATTTTGGAACTTATAATTTGAATTTGTTGGAAGCTGCATACTTCTGATTTATGTATTGAAACCATAGATGGAACAGCATATTTCAATACACAAAAGTTGTCTATGTTTTGACCAGAGGATGAGCATTTGCATATTTTTTTTGCTTTTTAGTGCAGGTCAGTGAAGACATTTACTTATGAGTCCTTGAACAATATTGTGAGGCTGATTAATGGAATATCAGCACTTTTGTTGACAATACTTCCTGGGAAAGCTACTATTCTTGAAGGTATTCATGGTTGGGAGCTCAGGCCAACTTTCCGTGGACCTCGATTTCCACGTTGGATGGAAAAGTAAGTTCTTTTTTATCATGCTTTTGATAATTTCATTGCAATATTTCTTTATAAAACTTGCATTTTGTTATCATGCTAAGCTTGATGCATGGCTGTAAAACATGCACAATATTGTTCATTTGTCCTTACCAGGTGCATTCTTATCATTTTCCTTGCAAAACGTAATGTTACCTAACAGTTCCATCTCTAATTCAAGAAATTTATAGGAACAAAGTCCTTTTCTGTAATTTGAAGTTAATTTTATCAGTTGATATGGAAGTTTTAACTCAAACCCGCTTACTTTTCTTGCTTTCTTGAGATGATGAATGGCAAAGAAATTAGCACTGTATCATGCACTTATGATTGCCTGATCTAATCAGAAGCTAGGAAGTATTCTTCTTTATCCTTAATAATGTGGTTACTTTTTCATTTTTTTCCCATAATTTTAAGATTCTGCTCTAATCCTTCTTTTCAAGTTTACAGTTTATATAATTCATTTTATCTCATTTTTGGATGAATGCTTATCATTACACCTTAATGATGTGACACCTTTGGTCTTGGATCCTGCTCTTGACATAGTTTCCTTTCCTTGGTTTCTTGTTCTTGCAGTGGAGTGTCCTCTTTCAATCATTTTATTCACGAACTTTCTGTGGATTCTGATGCATCAAGCTTGGAATATTCATCTGGAGAAGAAGATAGTGATGGATGTGAATATCCCACAACACCTTCATCTCAAAGTTCTAGAGTCTCTGAAGCTAGTTTCACCAATCATGATAGACATTGCATGGGTTGGATCCACTATATTCTACTTTGGATTTTGTCTCCCATTAAGTTTTTGCTGGGAATACCACTTTATGTTTTCCAATTAGCTTATTCTAGACGGTCATCTGTCCCATCTATATCTGGAGACCAGCATTCTACACGTTTGCATCCACCAAAGAGGGTACAAAGCCTCAAGGACAACATTATCCACCGTACTACTGATCGAAGACGTGGACTTATAGAGGTTGTTCAACAATTGCTATCCTGTCAGTTTGGGTTGTGTTTTTTCTAATAACTTTCTAATAACATTTGCAGGTAAATTGTTATTGATAATTGAATTCTTTTGTCAACCAGGATCTTCATCTGGCCATAGAGATTAGTATAGAGTCTGTATTTGATGTTGTTCACAAGGGAGCACACCTTCTTCTTTCTCCATCAGAAGCTTTTAGAACGTTGTCTAGGTTGTTTTCATCTCATCAAAGTGGTGCTAAAGGCCATCATGGTGGTGTCAAGGATGTCTCTGTTTCTGCAGCTACTCTAGGGGACAATGACCCAACACCTACAAAGAGGAATGTCAGCTTTCAGTCTCTTAATACAGATGCTCGGACTTGTCAGGATGTCATAACAGAGCTTGGGTACAGGCTATTGTTTGCCTTCCCATTCATTTTTTCTTTCCATTTTGAAATTTTACTTATCTGCTTCACGTTTTCTTCTTACTACTTGTGACAGGTATCCTTATGAAGCTATTCATGTGATTACAGCTGATGGCTATGTACTTCTTCTAGAAAGAATACCTAGGTATGATATATCCTTTTGAGGAGGAATTAGGTGGACCTCCAGAATTTTCATGATATAACATTGATATCCCCTTTGATTGGAAATTTAATACCTTTCAGAGTTAAAATCTGAAAGCATCATCAAGACATCATACATGATATTGGTTTACATAATTTAATATCTCAACTGTTCTATTATTGTCAGGAATGAATCATATATTAACTTTAATATGAAACACTCTTGGGAATAAACCTTAGTCTGGTAGTTATATTTCTTTTCAAAGTTACACTCGTGGTTCGTTTCTGTGATATCGAACTTAAAATAAGGTATTCTAAATACCATATGCAAATTCAGGGAAATGCCCCACGGTGTAATCATTTTGATATAGTTGATATTTATAGATTGTAAAATATGGGGAAAGGGCTTGTGTTAGAGATATAGGTGAGTAAGGAGTTTGTTTTTTCTTATTTTTGGGAGAGGCTGTTAAGAAAATTAAATATATTATTGTAATTTCTACAGCAAGAAGGTTGTGCTATAATTTATTGTAGTTTATAATTTCTAATACCTGTAAGTTGATGTCACAGGCGAGATGCACGAAAAGCTGTTTATCTACAGCATGGGATTTTGGATTCATCAATGGGGTGAGGCATCCCTTATTCCCTTGTCTGTTTAGTCCACTTATCTTTTATTTGAATTTATGATTCAAGCTTGTTTGGTTTGGCGGTGAATTCTGCTCAAAAGCTAAACCTTTAGCTTTTCACAGAGAAGCTTTTGATTTTTGCACTGTGAAAAGTAGTTTTGTTAGAATCCTACTGCTCGACCAAACCAGCATCCAGTTTACCAGCGTGAGAAGTGGAAGGAATTAAATGGTATAATTTATATTTCAAAAAGTTCACAATTTTGAAGGACCAAGACTTCTGTTTTCGTTGTATGTCAGAATGGTCAAAATGATCAATCGTGTAAGTTTGCATTGTTGAAGAAATGACGCTTCTGTTTGAGGATACATCAGATTAATAGACATGATCATGCTGTAGCTAGTTTACTGTCCATGGCGTTGTACATATGTGCACAGGCACACAGAAACACATTCTGTGATGTAGGTTGGGGAAGGTTTATAGTTAAGGGAAAAAGATGCTAAAAAAAAGTTAAAGCAGTTTTTTGGCCATAATTTTAGGACCTTGGTTTCAAATTCTTTTTAATTGTTTACTTCTTTTTCTTTCAGTTTTAACCATAAGTATGCAAGATAATGTTATTTTTAATAATTTTAAAATCATCTTTTTGGTCCAGTTGGGTGTCTAATGGGGTTGTTGGCTCTCCAGCTTTTGCAGCCTATGATCAAGGTTTGTTTCATTTATCAAGAAAATATGTATACATCACAACACCATTCTCTGGAACTGTGACTACATGTACAATTTTTTTATTTGCAGGATATGATGTATTCCTGGGGAATTTTCGGGGTTTGGTTTCCAGGGAACATATCAATAAGAACATCTCATCACATCAGTAAGTTCACGAAGCAAATTCCTGGCGTCTGATATAATCTGTCTTATATATATAGACATCTATATTTTATTCATCTCAGGTGAATCAATATAATGCAGATACTGGCGGTACTCCATAAATGAGCATGGGACTAAAGATATTCCTGCAATGATAGAGAAAATTCACGAGGTGAAAACTGCTGAATTGAAGCTTAGTCAACCTGATATTGAGGAGGAAAGCAATGATGATCAACCTTACAAGCTTTGTGCAATCTGCCATAGTTTAGGAGGAGCTGGTATTATAATGTATGTTGTTACCCGTGGGATCGAAGAGAAGCCGCATAGACTTTCAAGATTGGTTTTACTGTCACCTGCTGGATTTCATAATGATTCTAACCTAGTTTTTACTATGATGGAGAATCTGTTTTTTCTGATGTCTCCTCTTCTGTCCCACCTTTTACCTGCCTTCTATATACCGACCAGATTTTTCCGTATGCTTCTGAACAAGTTAGCTCGAGATCTGCATAACCTACCTGCTGTTGGAGGACTGGTTCAAACTTTAATGAGTTATGTTGTTGGGGGAGACAGCTCAAATTGGGTTGGAGTTTTAGGATTACCACACTACAACATGTACGACATGCCAGGAATATCTTTCCGCGTGGCTCTCCATCTTGCACAGATGAAGCGTACAGGAAGGTTTACAATGTTCGATTATGGGAGCGCATCTGCCAATAAGGAGGTTTATGGGTCACCTGAGCCTTGGGACTTAGGTAAACATTATGGCCTTATAGACATCCCGGTTGATCTCGTTGCTGGACACAAAGACAAAGTGATACGACCCTCCATGGTCAGAAAGCACTATAAATTGATGAAGAATGCAGGTGTGGCTGTATCATATAATGAGTTTGAATATGCCCATCTGGACTTTACCTTCTCCCACCGCGAAGAGCTCTTGTTATATGTCATGTCTCGCTTACTGCTTGTGGAGCCAAAGCCAAAGCATCAAGACAATCAGAAGGATGCAAGGTTGAAGAAGAAAGGACTGGTTAGCTTCAAGTGACTGGAATTTGCAAAAATCTATAATCTTTCTATAATATTTCTATTTCACACTAAAGTGTTTTGCCATATGCAGTATCTTGAGTTGGAAGTCACTGTACATGAGGTCATCTTTTCCTTAAAAAATGTGGTTACTTTCACATTGTAAATAGTGTAAACTATAAGCAAGCAATTAGATTGATGTTGTATGTAAATATTTGTTCAGTAGCAGCTTTTGGAAAGTGTGTTCAAAGATTTCCTCAAGTTTACTAACTGAAGTGCTACTTTTGGCTTTGAAGTTTGTTTGTACTAGTTTTACTTGAAACAGTTTGTGTAATATGATTAATATGGACAAAACTGCAATTTTCTGTCCTAAGTCTATAGTCACTGCCTCCAGCAAATGTGTACTGCCCAATCTTTATCAACCAAGGGCTACATCATGGACCCTTAATTTTTATGTTTAAATGAAGATCAAACAATACATATTCACTTATTAATAAATCTGAATTTGAAACACTTTGCCTTAGCTTCATTTGGTATAAAGAATATTGAATTTGAAACAATTTTTTTTTTTATTTCGTAGAAATTATGGGACCAAAAATATACGAAAATTTTCAAGCTTTCTTTCTTCCTTTTTATATGTTTTCTTTTAAAATTCAAAACTTAGATCAGAAAAGCTTGGAATGCCTTGGTACTGCAGGCTGCAGCTAGGACTCAGAAGCTGCAAGGAAATATTTGGAGAAATTATGTTGGGCCTATCTGCCGAAAAAGAATTATATTTGGCCCAACAACAAGCCCAAAATCTTATATACCCGGAGCTCAAATCAGTCAAGCAGTGGAATTCCGCTAGTACAGTACGGGCAAAGTTTCCCAGAAAATCAAAGAGGAAAGCGAGAAAGAGGGTTCGAAAATCAATGAGGCCTTATTCTCAGAAATGGGGTTATATTCGGATCATAACTGGTACGATTATCGGGGGCATCCTCGGATTCTACGTTATGCATCGCCTTGAAAATAATTATAAGGTAAGTAGCCTATCTCTTCCTTCTCGATTTTAGCTCTCTGTCGATTGCATTGAGTTCCAAGAGAAAGAACAACAGAATTGATGGTTGAATTTGCATTGAGTACAGGAGAAAATGAATGAAAGATTGAAAAATTACGAAGCTGAATTGAGGAGGAATAAGCAGGAGAGATTGAATGAATTTGAAGAATCGTCCTAGCCTTCATCGCTGCATCTAGTTTTTTAATTACTCTCCCTCATTTTGTTGTTGTCTTTACTCTATTTCGTGTTTGGTTGATGAGAAAGTTAGAGGACATTGAAAGGAAAGCGATTTTGGATGTTCCCTTTTCAGATTATTTTCTGGTATTATTGCTTGCAATAATTCTAGTAGACAGTGAAAACTTTCCCGTGGGAATGGAGATGAATGGATGTAGGGAGCTAAAATTGTGGCTTCCTTGTGGACTTACCTGTGTACTGACGTTAATTAGTGGCCTCTCACTCAGAAAAATTTAGAGCTTATTATGGGCAGGGTCAGAACTTGTGCCCTCTCAAAAATCCTTTTTCTTTCAATTTATTAGATCACCACCAACAAAATGTTAGCTCATTAAACAGGGGGCTAAATCCCATAACCTTATAGTTGCGCATGTTAAAAGAAACTATTGTTTATGGGTTAGAATTTATTGGTTTTATCCTTTGATTAAATATTTATATATATATAAAGGTTATAATAATAAATAACTATAAACCAAACAATCTGTCAGTAATTTCATTACCAAGGTTTTCACTTAAATTGGACTACTCCTGTCTTTTCCTTTACGTAACACCTATATGTGAAATAGAGTTGTATCTCATATTTGTAAGAATCAAATCAATCAAAAAGGTTGGTTGCATTGAGTTCTCTATCTAAATTTTAGGAAGCTCATTCCCATTTTTGATTTTCTGTATGTAGTATGCTAAAACGAGATGTGGAAGAAGAATAAGAATAAAACATAAATGAAAACGAATATTGAAGATGATAGGTTTCAAATTCACTTGTGATGTGAACACCAAAGAAAAATAATGTCTCGTTAACAATGTTACAAATCTTTAAAAAAAAAAAAGGATTACACCAACACCAACTTGGCCTTGATTTAGTGCCAATACGTTGAGCTTTGAGAAGTTTTAAGTGAAAAAATTTATATTTAATTTTAGAGTTATTTTTATTAAAAAAATTGGGATATTCATGTAAAAAAAAGAAAATTGCATCAATAATAAATTATATAGTATAAAAATGTGTTGCACCGGTGTCATCATTAAAACAACAGTTATAGCTTTCTCCTTTTTTTGGATTCGATTTGGCCGAGACAATTTTATCTCATTTAATATATCAAATTTATCTCATAAAATTATAATTAATGATAATAATTTAATTAATGCAACTTGTATTAAGCCTCCTCTACCAAGGCTTGTGGTCCTATCTACTTATGGAAAAAAGAAAAACTGACAAGTTGAAGTTACTCCACGTGCGGCTCGTGCTTAACTCTGAGTGCCTTGGCGCACTAAGTTCTGCCCATGCAATTTTGCTTCCTCTTGCGGCTCTCGAACCTCGCCTCCTTTCTCTTCCCTCTCTGCCTATCATCCATTTCCGATGAAATTCATAGCTTCATTTCCATGGCGTGTCATGGCTTCCAGACAAAGTTCCATCAAATTTGCTTCTTCTTCTTCTTGTTCTGTGTCAGCCGTTGGCACTTTTGCCTGGGACGATATCCTCGGTATACCTCCTCCTCGAGCTGCCACCAACGGTGATCCTTCATATCTTCATGGCTACTTCGAGAAAATTCAATCATGCAATCGTGGATTAGTAAGTTTTTGGAACCTGCTTGTTTGGCTACTATCTTAATTCTGAAACAATGAGTTCTAATTCCTCCACCCCCCCCCCCCCTCGTTTCTTGTTTGTTTCCCCTAATAATGGAGATTCCAGTCGAAGTTAACAGACTTTACAGAACTGCAGGAATTGCGTAGAGTCCAAGTGTGCCCCTTCCCCTTCCAATATCGTGTTTTTTTAAGTTGTTCCATCCAAATGACGCTCATTCTCTGGTATTTGTACTGAAACTAACTTGTAGGAAAAGCAATCTGAGTTCCTTCCTTTTGTCATTGAGGAACAAATAGTTGGATTCATTCACAAAGGGTAAAATTCACTCCAATTTAGTCTTACTATGATGCTAGTTTCATTTTACACTATTCAGGATACCCCTTGATTAACCGTATTGGATTCTAGCTGAATAATTTTATGTTTATTTGTTCTCAAAGTATACCTTTGTGGAAAACATACTGCATTTGAGCAAATTTATCGTAATAGCGGGTTTATTAATAAATTTTCAAATTTCTTCAGGTTTGCTGGCCATTTGAGGAGCTTCAGGGACGTGTTCATTTTTCCCAAAGATAAATTTTATGGGAACCATTTTGATGGCTATGTTTCATTGCATCCAACATTGAAGACACATGAGGAAAGGACCATTGCGGTTGGCAGTGTGGTTAAAAGTTTGGGAGAAGAATGGATTCCAGTTATACAGAATGAGGTATTGGTCAAGATAAGTAAGGAACGTCTCTTTTGTTATCATTTTCTCTTTTAAGCTTTTCTAATGCCAGTGCTTATTGCCCCATGTTTTATCAGCTATTCCCAGTGACATCATCATTTGGTGCACCCATTTTCTTGTTATTAGAGCGTGCTGCAACTCCTTATTTTGGTACAAAGGTATTTGAAAATTGAAAAATGGTGTGCATACAGAATAATAAACTTACTTTTGAATGGAGATTCTTATCAAGTCATTTTCGGCAGAAAAACAATTTCACCTTGTTCCCTGTCATTGTGACAGATGCACAAGATAACCTGTGTGTAACCCTTCCATATGTTTTCTTTTGATAGCTTTGGCAAGAAATTTAATTTTCAAGTATGTAATTCATTTAACCTATGCATTTCTGCTTTAAAAACATTGATGTAACTATTTAGCCATGCCTACTTAGCAATTTCATCGTAATTTAAATGTACCATTGCCAGTAAAATCACTCCGAATTTCAATATAGATATGACATACGTCAATTATTTGGAAATGAGTAATGCTATCACTGTGTCTGTCTTCAAACAATCTTGTATAACTGCACAGGGTTTGTTTATTGAGAGGCTTTCTACTTTATAGACCCTTTTATATCATAAAACTTGTTCTGATTGTGACTGTTCATCTTTGTTTCATTTTTCTTTTTCTTTTCAAAGACTAGGCTTATGGAGTATGTGCGAATGGCTATGCTGAGCGAGATGGGCAGAAGCAGCTATGGATAGGGAAGAGAAGTCACGTAAAATCCACTCATCCTGAATGCTTGATCATCTGGTTGCGGGAGGACTTGTTTTGTAGTTATTTATGCTTTCATCTTGATAATAATAGCCTAAATTTGAGGGTGGTTTAGGGTTTAGGGTCAAACATACACCCACAAGATCTATCTTTGTGATCAGTTTGTGTTTAGGATTAGAACTGAGCAAGTTAATATAGTACAAAATCAAATGAAAACAACAAACAGACCAGCTAATAACATCAATTCAATTCATTGTTTCATGTTTTTCCTCTGCTCATTAGTTGTCACATTGGCTAACTCGACATGTCATTGCAGCCACATGGAATTGATTGTCTGGAAAATTTAGTGAAGGAATGTCAAGAGGAAGCAGGAATACCCAGATCCATGTCTATTCAGTAAGTTTTAAACAGTCATAGTTTCTCCACTTTCTCTCTCTTCCTCTGCTGGTCGCTGCGGATTATGATGTTCTTTCGAATGGTGAGCTTTCTAAATCACATCTTTGCTTGGTTTCTCTGTTCAATGTAGTCATCAGTTTTCTGCTTCTGTCGCAGAGCTATACCAGTTGGTGCTATTTCCTATGTGGACATTAATGGATACACATATAAGAGACATGTCATATTCTGTTACGATTTAAACCTTCCTGAAAGCTTTGTACCAGAAAATGAAGGTAATAATAGTATGGTTCTTTGTGACTTTATTGTTATTATGCTCAGGCGAGGCGATGACATGTCCTCCTGTAGAGAAATGTCCTTTAACCAACTGGTTAATAATACAGATGGAGAAGTGGATAGCTTCAAGCTGATTCCTGTAATGCAAGTTGCAGGAATAATACGGAAGACAATTTTTCAGGCCAAATAGCTCTCCTGTGATCATTGACTTCCTGTTCCGTCATGGGTACCCCTGTCTCTTCCATCTTTAACTGCATATGATTTGCAATATACTTCGTCCATTTCATTTTCTCTTTTTTAAAAGCTTTGGCATAAGAATTAAAAAAAATTAATAAATAACTAAATGAAATATATTATTTTACTAAATTATCCTTGTTATATCTTCTCTCTTTTTTATAATTTTCACCTAACTGCACTTTGAAATGCATTTGCTTGTAAAGGATAAAGTAAGAAAAAAAACAATTCAATTGTCTCTTAGTATTAGAGAAGAACACTTAAATTGAAACAAAAAAAAAAAACAAGATTTCTTTAAAATTTCAGATAAAATTAAATAGACGGAGTAATTATAGTTCGCGTGAATAAATATCAATTGGGCTTCAAGACATTGTGGGCCTACCTATGTCCCTCTTTTCTAATTTTTATTAGGAAAAACACGATTAATGGTGCTGTAATTTACTCAAGCCATCTTGTGCAAAGGAATACGAAAGAAATTCTTTTTTGCTTGTCCTCTAAGGCCTTGCGATTATTATTGGAGTTGCTAGAGTGAAAGCTTAATGTAATCTCTCTGTGCTCTTGCAGGTACATCAGTCCGGAAACTTTTGGGTATCTTGATCTTCTTCGAAGCTTAAGAATTGGAGATTGTTCTTAAAAAGCAATAAGATTATTTGTCAAATCTTCTTTATTTTATAAATTAATGTAATAAGAATTGAAGATTTTCTTAAAAAGCAAGAAGATAATTTGTCAAATCTTGCTTTTTACAAATGTAACAAGCATTTCCATATCTTCTTCAGGGGTGATTGAAAATGGTCAATTCGTCGTTATATACCTTTTTAAGTCAAAAACGGGTAAGAACAGGTCTCACAGTCACTGAGATCCACAGTATGTTCACTCAACTATTACCAACGCAGCTTCTTCAACACGTTATAAAATTTTGGCAAGGAATACAGAAAGATGTTTTCCTAAGATTAGCTGGTCATTCTTACCATCAGGTGAACAGAAGAAAGAAACAACCAAGACCAGCAAAGGAAAGAGGGTAACCTCTCCCGTTTATTTGACTTAGTAGTATCTGCAATCCTATATTTGATGAATCAACAGAATACACTTACTTCATAAGTTACACATTCAACTCCTCAATCTCTGGTCCCAAAGGTTTAAAGACGGCTTCCAATTCATCTTGATCAACTTCCTCCAAGCTTGATGGTCTCCACTTGGGGTTCTGCAGGAGAATAATCATTGAATTTATCATTGTAACAAGGAAATAACAAATATTATATATTAAAGGGTTCAAGAGGGAACAAAACAAAACAAAAGGATTACAATGCCTCATTATACAAGCACAAACTAACAGATAAGGAACCATCTACAGAAAAACCCAACTTTCAACCGTTGGTGCCTGAGCGTTTGCCCTCTGAAGAAGGAAACTAACGAGGCAGACTATAAACATATGTTTGCATGATTACGCCAGAACTGAAGTAATCCACCCCTCATCTCTTTCACTAGGTAAAATATATAATTTAGACTTAGTAGATCCTATGCTTTTTTTTTTTTAATCAGAAATGTAAAAAAGGTTACGCTACAGTTTTATAGTTTTAAGTAATGATATAATATTACAATTTTTCTACCAGATTAAAGGTATGAAGTTATGAGCGAAGATAAGACCTGGTCCTTGTCCACCAAGACTGCTCTGACACCTTCTGCGAAATCATATCGCAGAGAAGACCTTAAAGCAATGCGATACTCAGTTTTCATCACACCACTTATCTGTTATTGAAATCAAGTCGGAAAACATTAAAATATTGTGTGGAAATGCAAAGAGTGCAGATATATTACAGATTCAGAAGAATTGTGTATTTACCGTGGATAACTCATTGTCATTTTCTCCTAGTGCAGAGGCAACTCTAGAGAAGTGCTTTTGTGTCAAGCAAAGTGAAAAAGGAGCACCTTTTCCAAGACCTTGGAGAGCTTCATTTGCAAACTCAGCAACTAGAAAAGGGGAAAAAGAAAGAATAGATATCAAAATGACTAGGCAAGCAAAACTTGCACTTCTGAACACCAACATTTAATACAAGGGATAATCAGTGGATCTGTAAATTTAAGTATAACATGAATAAACAACATGTGATCAGCATACCAGAAGGATCAGTGCTTGATTGATGCTTTTTTAGTTCTTCAAATGTCTCAGCAACTGATTTATTTTGTCCAAAGGATGAAATTATCTGAGGTAAAAGTAGCTTTAACTGAGCCTCAGATTCAGGGTTAGACTCATATCTTGCTAAAAGTACTTTAATGTCTTGATGTGGATCCTGGGAACTGCATCATCAATGGGAATTACTTTAGGACATGATGGTAAGTGGGTCATAGTTTCTAAACAAGAAAATGACAGTATCACAGCTCACAGATCAGAAAGCAACGACAAGTTTTCAAATTGAAGAATTCCCCGTGAATTATTTACATTTTTAGGAAAAAGAAAAAAGAAGCCATCAAGGTACATTCTGAGACATACAAGGTACTTGCCAAAAGGGCCTCCTTGAATGAGTCTAACTTTCCTGATGGCACATAATGTGTTCCAAGTCCAGCATATATTGCATCTGCAGGAGTGGAAATCCTTTTTCCAGTCAACCCAAGATAAGCACCTGCAATTAGCAACATTTTCAAACAACCAGTGAGGAAGAAGAAAGACAAGGTACTTTGACCATCCTTCTGATTCACAAGCTTTTCTAATAATTGCAATGGAGAAAGATTAATTTTGCGAGTTAAAATAGTAAAAACTTACCAACGGCTGCTTCTCCAGGACTTTGTGCTGCTATATAAGCAAAACCAACATCAGGGAACAAGCCAATTCCATTTTCTGGCATTGCAAGAACAGTTCTCTGAAATGTGTTAATGCAAGCAAAGTCATAAACAAGATTTAGAATGTCATTTTGTGAGTTTATGATATACCCTATTTTTTTGGCCATATGATAATATTACACATTATTAAGCAAGTCCACTATATCACATGATGGTTATACCTCAGTTATTATACGATAGCGACCATGACCAGATAGGCCAATTCCAAAACCCATTGTTATACCATCCATAAGGCATATATAAGGCTTCTTGTACTCAGAAATTTTGCAAATCAAAGAATACTCAGCTGAGAAGACCTGAAATTGGTGTAGAACACACATTATTTTCACATAATACATCAACAGATCATACAGGAAAGCAAGATGCAGGATAAAACACAAATCCAACTTAATGCTAATATTTTATAAGATTGCCTAAATTGTCTAAATCGGGAAGAAAATTCAATCAGATTGACACAAAGAAGTTGTCTAAATCAATCATATTGCATATGCAATCTTGGTGGGCACATATAGTAAACCACCAAAGTTTAATGTCAAGGAAAAAAATGCCTTTCACCAAAAGGCTAGTCATGTAATAAATTCTTGGTTTTTTGGGGGGCCAAGGGGGACGGGGTGGTTGGTGGGGTTTCACATTTGAAGTCTCTGCATCTCAGATTTTCAGCAGTATATATGAGAACCATTCACTGTGTACAAACACATAGAACTTATAAAATGACAATTTCTCAACAAGGAATCCTTTCAGCCAGCAGAGGGGTGTCGAAACCCCTCTTGAATGCACATGGAAAAGGACATCAGTAACTTCTAAAATGAACAGGTTGGTACTATATAAAATACTAAAGCTAAGTTTCTAATTAGTTCTAACAAAAATCAATAAATTTTCTTTTAATCAGCTATTTGCTTTAAATTTCAAAAAATAAAGTCATTTATATTCTGACATTTATCCCATTAGTTAACTTTTCTTCTTACTCTCCTTAGCTACATGTATATGTGTTTGCATATAAGTAACTAACAAAAAATTGTTTTAGGTGAAGATTGGCTGAGCTTCCCGGACTATGGTCTACTTGTCTTTTCTCCTCTCCCCCCCCCCCCCCCCTCCCCCCTTTTCGATATGCTATAGATTCTCCATGACACATTCTTTTTTACTCGTCAAATGATGAAATATCCTTCACGCTCTGACTAAGAGAATCGTCCCATACCTTCTATTCAAGGAGTCATCTTTTTTCTTTAAGACAAGTTGCAGTGATAATCTTTCAACCACCAATCTTTTTTATCATTGTCTTCCATTACCTACTGATTGTCAGTGGACAATAACTACCAAGAAGAGCCAATGGTTGGCCACTGGGGAGCATAACTTAACCACTGGACAACAACCATCAATCACCTCCCCAGTTGCCAACTATTATTTCTAGGGACACAATGACTTACACCCCAAGTCACTGATCACTACAAAGTCTATAATGCAGAAGTCCCTTAAAACCAATTACTAGTAATTTTGACGCACCAAAAACCATACAATTGCTCTGAATATATCATTGTCCTCCCTTCTAGTTTTAGCAAAACAATTTGAACCTTGGTAGGATCTTGTAAGCTTAAGATTTCTCTTTTGGGATGAAAAATCTTAAAATATTCAATCCCTAATCACAGCAAGAATTACATACTTTATACTTATCATTGGACTTAAAAGCCTCAAGAAGCATCCTCTATATGCTAACATATAGTATCAATTCTTTGCATATTCTCAAAGCTTGATACTCATTAGTCTTAAGTAATAAGTGGTTTACAACTGCAAACGTACAATAGGGAAGGTATTTATGTTGTATCCGCATGACTTCAAAAAAAAAAGTAAAGGTCATGAATCTGACATCATATATATTACAAGGACACAACTAGACCTCAATCACATCTGATAGACGGTTTTTGATTGTTATCTGCTTCACATCACCACCTGCAGATAAACTAAGATCTTGGTTACCAAGTAGACATCATTGAGAAAATGATTTATGCAAAAGAACAGTGTATGGTTATACAGTTATATAACAAGAGAAGAAGATGACCGTATTGAAGGATAATAATCAAAAAGTGTCACTACATCCAATGATGCACATCACAACCGCAATTAGATAAGCACGTATTAATACACTTTTAAGTGTAAAAAGGACTATAATGCACTAGAGGTGTGCTTTTGTCCTTTTGAATTTCAGCAACAACCCCTTTAATATCCATCCCTGCATTGACCATCAATCACGGCTCTCAAAAACGTTTCTTAACACTCAAAACCAAATAAACTCAATTCTAAAAGAGGTTCTCTGCAAAAGAAGCTAACACAATGTATAAATGATGCTAGAAATATGCTTCAGTAAATGTTAAATGAGAAGATAAACGATTTCTACATTTCTTAATGAATTAGACATACCTGCACAAAAGGCTCGAGGCGAGCTGCTATCAACCAGTACACACTTAACCCTTGGATCCAACTCCCATTCATCAAGATAACTTTTATATTTTACATCCATATCTGCACCATGAATTTCAACAAGTCAGGATAAAAAGAAATCATTTACCCAACAGTACGTGATCCATCGTCCTCGACACTCCAACAGTAACGAGTCAACCATTCCATGTCCAGTATTCCTAATTATCATTCTCTCAAATTTCATTAAGATATCCAGAATTATCATTCCATCGATTCCCAGGGGCTTATATCATCATTCATCAACCCCATTTTTGGTTTTCAGCAAGCCAAAATGTCTGCATCTCTTGTATTATAATAATTGAATTAAACTAACCAAAGCAGAGCTCAACTAAATACTACATTAAAATACAGAAAAACAAAACCCTAAATACTTAGAGCAAGAAGAAACGAAGAAGAAAAGAAACCTAGATTCATAGCGTTGAGAGCTTTGGGACGATCAAGGGTGATCACGGCGAGGCCGTTCGGATGAACGTTCCCCTTGACGAACTCTTCGGTAGCTGCCATCGTCGTAATGGCTCGGAAAGATAGCGATGGTTTGGTGAATTTGCAGATAGATGAGCTAACCAAACTCAGAAAATGAGGAGCTCCAGCAAGCAGGCTGCGCATGCTTTTTCTGTTACCTTGTCCACAAGTGAAACTGTGGGATGTAAGTCTGCCATTGGAGGGTAATACTTTTCACTTTCTTGACTCTTTAGCCCTCGCAAATTGGTTCGTATTACAGGCTTATCAGTTTGCGTGCTCTGATCAGCAAGGGTTAAATTAGACTGCATATGCAAAATGCTCGTCCATGCTGGACATGTTGTACAGTTGTAGTGTTCACGGTTAAAAAACATAAAAGCATCTTTAAGGGTGCTACTCCCCTTTGTTGCATAAGAGATTGTTTAATAATTTTTTTATAGGTCTCACACTGACACATCACTTATCACACTCTATACAACTTAACAACAAAATTCTCTCTAATCATGGAACATACATTAGTTGTATAAATGGGTCTCACATATTACTCCACATCATTATACTATTTTAATATTTATTTTTATAATTTAACATATTTAAAATTATTTTATTTTTAATACACTACATATGTGCAAAATTAATATAAAAAAATTTAATAAATTTACGTAGATTAAAAACACAATGCATAATAATACATTAAAATAAATTAAACAATTACTAGCATACATAATAATATCTAGTTAATTAGCATTTAAAACATTAAGTTACAATAAATCCCAAACAATCCCATATTTTTCCCTGATCATGTTACATATAACCTCATGATCTCGGCGTTGCCTTTCTGGCATTTGGGATGTGTCTGTCATCAAGATTTTCAACTCTTTTGCCTTCAATTTCTCCTTCTCTAAACGTTGTCTTTGCTTCTCTCGCTTCTCATCCATCTTCAGCTTTACTTGCTCTAAACGAACTTTTTCTTTATCTAATAGAATCCTTTCTTTTTCTCTATCATTTTCTTCTTTCTTAAGAGTTGCAATGACATTCAATGCTTCTACTCTTTGGATCAATGTTTCTTGTATTGCATCGTAGTTAACATTACTAGGGGCAGTGTCATCTACTGTTGTTTTTGCCTTTCTTTTTGCCGCTTTTTTGCCAATTGGGCGGACTAGTGTAGGAGATGAAGGGTCATAATCACAACTTGTTGGATCTGATGGATTGGAAGATGATGAGTATGCTCCAGAAGCAGAAGTCTTTATTCTTTTTAAAGAACATTCAGATGATTCTCCTATCCATTTAGGTTCATCTCTCAATAACCACCACGCATGCTCAAACTTAAACTGCTCACCAGTTATGTTGTCTGCAGCCCATATCATTTTAGCGTCAGATATGATATCATTCTCGGAGCATCCGCTTTTCCTCCTCTGAACAGCTGATTTGTAACATCCAGCAAATTTTGAAACGGCATGATTGATTCTATGCCATCGAGACTTCAGTGAGATTATATCCCTTTCTCGTAAATCGCCACGATACTTGTTGTAATTTTCTTTAATCCTTAACCAGAAACGTTCTGCTTTTTGATCAACCCCCACAAGTGGATCCTTCGAAATGTTGAGCCATGATTGAATGAGAAGTTTATCTTCTGCCATGTTGAATCTAACTTTTGATTTTTTTTTACTAGCAGATCCTCTTTCTTCTTCAACTTGGGTAGAAAATAGAGGTACTTGAGACTCAGACATAGACCTAATTGGTGTTTTGGGTTCTTTATCAACAGAACTAGTGGCTATTGAAGTCCCATGGTCAATGGAATGGTTACTTGGTGGTGGAAAAATTGGATATTGATAAGGGGAATTTTGATATGAATATTGATATGAATGGTTACTTGGTGGTGGATACATTGGATATTGATATGGATATGGATATTGATATGGAGGATTTTGAGAATTTGGATAAGGTGGAGATAGAGAATTTTGCATGTAATTTGAAAAATATAAAGGATTTTGAGAATTTGGAAAGTTAGGAGATGAAGAATTTTGCATGTAATTTAACAAAGGTGGAGAATTTTGATTAGTAGAAGATGGAGAATTTAAATTAAAATAAGTGGGATCCATGGAAGAATGAAATATAGATATCAATAGACAAAAGAGTTGAAGAAAAGAGAAGATTGATGATTTAGTTGTGAGAAAAAAAAGATCACAAACATGGGTATATATAAGGTTGCAACCCAACGGCTAAAATACAGTGTTTAATAAATTTTTTTTTTTTTAAGGGTGCAACGGCTCCAAACAGAGGAGGGAGGGGTCAAATTATTTTTTTTTTAGGGGTCCAGTCCAACGGTTCAATTTATAACCGTTGGAATGTATTTTTTTTTTTTTAAAGGCACCCATCTAACGGCCTTATTTTGTGGCCGTTAGATCTCTTTGATCCACTTTAATCCAACGGCCAAAGGGAGGGTTCTAGAGCCTTCTTGCTTTCTTTCCTTGGCTTTCTTTCCTTGTCACCGAGAGGTTATCTCCTCACATGTCTTTTATCTCTTGTGTTCCACGGCTTTTCTTGTTTTCCCTTTCCTTGTTTTCTTTCGTCTCTTTCTTTCATCTCTGGTGTTCCGCGGCTCATCTGAGCTATGAGCTCATGGTCTCTCCAGGTTGCGGGTGTGACACTCAACCTCACGGTGCTCCTCTTTTCACCTTGTCTCTGGTTCGTGGGTGCTCCCATGGGTGTGATAAACTTTTTTTTTCTTCTTTCTCCTTTCTCCTCTCTGGTTCGCTGCATATAATTGTTTAGGGTTTAGAAAAAATTTGATTTTTGCTACATTTAATTAGAACAATTTTTTGATTGTTGGATTTGGTTTGATTATGTTGTTGATTAATTTCTGAAAGAGAGAAGAAATTGGCTCCAAAATCTGGTTATGTGATTTGTAATTTTTTATTGTATTTTAGTACAATTTGAGGGGCTGAGCATCGATCCCTCAGTATGCATCGAAGCTCTTCTCTCTTTGTCAGCAAAGCTCCACTGTGGAGCATCTGTAGTCATAGAACGGCAGTAATTGTCGATGCACAGCTCTGTGCAATGGGAAGATGCATGCCATTAGAGATGGTCTAAGTAATATGTCGGAATTTTTTTTATTTTATTATTAATTTGTTGTTATGTTGAAGATGGAGACAATTAAAGTTTGTGATATATCTTACCTTTGGTTTAGTCCCCTTTTATTACGGGGTGTTTAACTTTCTTCTTGTCATATAAAGAGATTTAAACCGGTAATGAAACAAACAAAATTTTTATTACAATTCTCAATATTAAGCCAAATCTTACCCTTCGAATGTCGAAATTCATGAATAAAGACAAAAATTTAGAATTTACCCATAATAAAACATGACAAAGCTAATTAACATATTCTT
This sequence comes from Bauhinia variegata, assembly GCA_022379115.2. Lineage (NCBI taxonomy): Eukaryota > Viridiplantae > Streptophyta > Magnoliopsida > Fabales > Fabaceae > Bauhinia > Bauhinia variegata. Next base: position 5,152,944 of record CM039429.1, on the reverse strand, counting down.
CACCTAACTCAAAGGCAACAAGAGTAAAGAACAAAGAGATACCACAAACTATTTCTCCTGCACATGCACATACATGAACATCTATTTCAAAATCACAGCATAACTAAAACTTCACAACAAACAAGCTGATGAAACCCTATATATATATATATATATATATATATATATATATATATATATATATATATATATATCTAATCAAGTCCATTGCCAAGAACACCCTTTAGGACCTCAACAAGCCTAAGATGTGCAGTTAGCTGAGGGAAGTGTCCTTCCGCATCTATGATCTCCAATGTAGATTTCCCTTTGATTTTCTTCTCCATGTAAACTGCTGCGCTGCGCGGTACGGCCATGTCTTTTGCGGTCTGAACAATGCTGCATGGTGTCTCAACCTTGTCGAGCAATTCTCTATAGTCACTGTAAAACACAGACGTGGCTAGGGAGAGTGCGACTTCAGGTCTCATGCTCTTCAAGCACTTCTCAAACTTGGCCACCGAGAGAGCATCGTTGGGATCCACTGCAATGGAAGCAAAGCCTGAAGCCCAGTTTTCGTAGTTGGATTCTATGTTTGAGAGTAACTGTTCCAAATCTGAGTTGCTAAAGCCACCCTCGTAGTCCTCTGTATTCAGATACCTATGTATATATACGCAGTACATAATAAAAAGTTAGAAGAATTAATGTATAAAATATTAGGTCTTCTTACGTAAGAGAGGAAAAAAGAAATACTACTCTTACAAACCCCTCTATAAAAAATATGAACTAATTAGACTCACAATTCTATAAATGGCACAAACAAACATAAATTAAGTTTTTTTTTTTATTCATAACCTTTAAGTATGGGACTGATTTTTGTTGAGGGCAAAAGCAATAACAAACAAACCTCTTATGTTCTAGGATTAAACACATATAAATCATGAATTCTTAGGTTCTAGGATTAAGTAACTTTTTTTTTTTTAATTATTCACTTAAAACTACCTGGTTAAGCACATAAAATAATAAATTCTTATGTTCTAGGATTAAGACCCATCAAATAAAGAAAAAGCTTGAAAGTTACATCTAACCAAAACACTAAAGAAATATACACACACATATGTCTTAATCAACTAAGGGATCTTAAGCATCGCCATTTATATTCTGGCAGATCTATTTTGTTTTGAAATTGGCTTGGCCGGCTTCCCAGTGGAGCCAAAATCGATAACTCGGTCTATATTAACTTGAAGTCAGCAAAAGTGGCCAGCACCAGCAGAGGGAAAGTGAAGTTTCGAATTTATAATTGTGTGGAGTTTCTGTGGCTTTACTCTAATCTGACCCAACGTGTCTGCATATTATGCTGCATTTTGTGGATGAAATTTGGAGCACAAAAATTGCCAGAAAACTTGAAGCAGCCGCAGGGCCAATCCCCTTGACACCACATGTATTTCATGGATTCATTTTGATGTAAAATAAGTGCAAATATAAATAATACATAATATAAGTGATTTCTATGGATTAGGTGTGTCCTGATGTGGCGTCGTTTAGTTCTTAGCCTTATGCTATTGCAACTATATGTAGATGCCGAGAACGAGGTCCTAGGTAGAATTTGGGGAGATAAATAACTCCATACCCCATAATAAAATGAAAAATATTACTATTGGATGTTAAGACTATACAAGACTCTTGTCTCACAAAGAGATGACATAATGCTTAAGTTTTAAAAGTTTATTAAGATCTAAATAAATATTAAGACATCCTCGGATTGAGATAAAAAAATTCGAACTCACATTCTTATAAAATATACATTCGATTTTTATTAATTTTTAAATTTTCATGTGTGTGAAGATATCTTAAATTTTTTTTTAAGAGAGTTAGTTTCTAATGAAAGAAAATGATAAATGACCATTGTATAATGCAAAAAGAAAATTTAATGAGTTTCCAAGAGCAATATAACTCTAGACTCTAAGATCATAAGCCCAAAATATTAAATCTGAACTACCAATAACAAAGCATTGATTCAGTAAGAAACGGACTAAGCCTCAAGTTTAAGTCAAAGATTTTTTGTTCGAAACTTTTGAATGTGAAAGATTTGCTAGTCACTGTCGCGTCCCCAACAGTACTATGCATCACAAGACGAGAGTTAGAAGAAAAAGGAAGAAAGCAGCTAAATGAATGAAGGTAAACGTCCAAAAAGGCTGCAGGTTTGTAATTAATATTAGAAGGTAGTAAAACAAAACTGACCTTGGGGAAGCTGCAAGGAGCACGAGCCTCTTGAAGAGTTGAGGCCTTTTAATGGAGGCAATGCAACCGATCATGCCAGACATGGAATGGCCAACGAAGATGGTATCTTTGAGGTTCATCTCCTCCATGAGACTGATTAAGTCATTGGCAAAAGCTTCGTAGGAGGAGTACTTTGTAGGGTCATAAAGGCTCTGATCTTTAACGGCTCCAGAAAAAGGCCAATCAAAAAGAACTAAACGGTAACTTTGAGCAAAGAAAGGGATGATTTTGTCCCAAATAGACTGGTCTGTTCCAAACCCATGAGCAAAAACTATGGTTTCAGAGCCTGAGCCTAGGGTTCTGGCATTCAGAGCCGTTGAGAGAACCTTCTCTGGAGTTACCATTAGTAAGAGGGATAGCTTAAGAGAGAGAGGCAGCAGAACAAAGAGAGGGAGAGAAAGGGAGATAGATGGCTACTAAAAAGTTTGTTGCTTGTCTGTGTCTTTGTTTCCTGCTGGTTTGGTTACTTTTATAGGGAGTAAATGTCAAGAGGTTGAGAAAAAATAGGTCATACATCATATTTCTGTTAATTTAAGTAGATTATTTTCTGTCTCAAATTTTATTATTGCATAACTAAAATCACATAAATTTATCAAGTTTTAATAAATCTTAGAACTTGAATATAAAACTTTTAGTAAACCTAAAAAATCTCTAAACCCTAACTACTTTTAGCAATTACAGATTGGAAAGCACTACAATTTATTCTTTCATTTTGGCTTTAGAAAAGTCAATTTATCTGCCACCAAGAGCTTTTTATATATGACTGTCGATTTTGTCAGGGGAGCCAATCTCGCCAATCAACCAGGAAGGCCTTATGTTCTTTTGCTCTATTTTTTTTTTTTCCTCCAAGAACATTTTGTGTTCTATTTTATATATTTTTTTAAAAATATTAATGATAAAATAAATAAATAAAAAATGGAGACCATTGAGTCATTTATTGGGTTTGACATTGTCGGTTGAGGTGTGTAGCAATAGCCATTGCTGCGCGCGGCCGGAGGTCCCCAATTTAGTAGGCTAACCACCAAATCTAAGGCACCGGAAAAAGTATGTATATATATATACTCATTTTCCATGTTTAGATTGCTTTTAAGTTTCTCCATTAAATTTCTTTGCTGCCCCCAATCCCTAATTGCTTCTACATCATTTCAAATGTCAATTTAATTCACATTTGTTAGATAATATGTTCTTGAAAAATACTTAACATGATTTTTCTTTTTATAAATCAGCCTCTCTTCAAGCTGACCCACTGATTTATTTTTTTTTTATTTCTCATAAATATTTTATATTAAAAATAATCTTATTTGAAGTATTGATGGGACACTGAATATATGAAAACCTCTTTAAACAAAAATTTTAATTCTAATTTATTATTTTATAAGAGATTAATTTTTTTATCTGACTCAACCACCGTTCAAAATCTTTTTAAAATGACTAAAATCCTAGAGTTGACTCCTATTCCTCGTATTGCAACTAAAAAAAAGCATCAAATCAAATTTGATCCTAAAATGATACAAACTCATGATTATGTTGATTACTTGTAACTTGCAAGTGAATAAGTTATATGTAATGTTTATAATTTTGTGGCTGGCTATTGACGGCAGTAGAGGGTGGAGACCCACAAATGAGAAAATGGATTATCCACACTGTACTGTGCAATCGATTGTAGGTCATCAATCTACTTATTATTGTAATTAATTATGTTAATTATACAATAATAAATAAATCAAATAGCTCACAATCAAATGCACAATACAATCAACTACAATTAATTCGAATCACACAATAGATGGCGTGGTAGCGGACGTATGGTGAGCCTTTTAAAGGTGTCCACTCAACAGGACCCATTTGTCTTCTTGTGCTGATCGTGGCCTGAAGGAAACATGTATATAAGTCCAAACCCAACCTTTTTGGGCATTTAAAGCCGCCTCTTACCCCATCCCCCAACCTTTGTCTTTGAGTTAACATTTTATGTCGGTTGTCATCTTTTGTCACAAATCACGTTTTACGGTTTTTTAAATTATTAATTTTATCGCAATTATTACATGTTTGATTCTCTTATAATTTATGTAAAATTTATAATTAAATATCTTATATCTTAATTTATTAATTTAGACTTTTTTATTAAATTTTAAGTTTGTTTCATATTTTATGAGTTTAAAATTAGTAAAAATATCAAATTAATTTAATTTATAATATTATTTTATTATTTATTATATTTTAACTAATTCTAATATTAAGTTACTAAATGAAGTTTCGTTAAATTAACATTTCTCTTAGTTTCAATATTTTGGTTTGATCTTATCATAAGACAAAATTTTTGAGTTCTGCTATATATTTTCAACAAAAATAATAATAATATTAAAATAAAATTTGAGATAAGAAATAAAATAAAAAATGTTGTTGAACACGTGCACCACAACTCTCAATTCCCTTCCTGCTATTCCAAATCAAACCCGCCATTTCCATTTCGTTTTCACCAACTCGTGCATATAAACTTTAATCAATTAATTAACAACTCATGTATTACATATTCATAAAAATAATTTATTTTACCGTATAAAATGACTTATTTTACCAAGTCGTGACAAAATGAATCATTTTATAAAATAAAATGAGAGATTTTAATAGTTAATATCACGAGTAGTTAATAATTTTTTTTAACAATATTAACATTTTCTTAAGTGGTTTTGTCTCAATTAAAATTTTTCCTTTTGAATTATTCGAGTTAAGACCTAAAGTGATAGTAGAAAGACTAAATAATAGCATTGTTAGAGTAATTTAAACGTATTAACAAAGTAAATCTTAAAATATTTTAAAATAAAAATGTCTTCACCAAAATATTTCATATAATCTTTTTTAAGTGTGAGAAAGCTATATATATATATATATATATATATATTAACATTAGTATACATTTTCACACAGAAAGAACATTACTTATTATATTTAAGCTAATCATGATATACCATAAAGCGATTTCTTGTCGTTGTTGAAACCATGTATCCTTTTTAATTTCAATTAGCGAAAGAATGGTCGGCAACATCGTACGTTCACATAAACAAAAAATAAAGATCAGTCTTTATCATCCAAGAGTTTTTTAGTGGTTTTTAAAGAGTTACAAATTTTTAAAGAAAAACAAAATCTAGTGAAATGATGTTGACAATTTTAGTCATTTTCTTCTAGAAATTGTCTATTACAAGTATATGCATTAGAAAAAAAAAATAACAATAAACAAAATATGTATACCACGCTTTTATTGACTCATAAATATTAAAATATTTAATAAAATTAGGCTATATTGGGTTTTTTTTTTTTTTTGGTTCAGAAAAACTAATCCTTCGATTATAACTTATAAATGTTCTATATGTTTCATATCATGTAATCAATAATTGAGCTCATGAGAGTAACATATAACTGTTAATGGTCTTAACAATATCGATCATAATAACTCCTAACTGTTGTTCTTTAATTTACTCGTTGGTGACCTTTGAGAAAATAAGACCAACTTTTCTGATGATATAATATATATTTAGGCAAGGTAAAAGAAAAGACATCCTCTCACCTTTTTTTTTAAAAAAAAAATAGAATGTTAACTTTGAGAGATATTAATAATTTTATAAAAAAAATTAATTTAAACAATAAATTTTTATCTAAAATATTTTTAAAAAATTAAATACAAAAATAGATAAACAAAAGTCATTTTAATCAAGTTATGAGTATTAACTTCTAAGAAGAAATCAAAAAAAGAAATAGAAAGAAATGTTAAAAAGAGAAATATTTCACCTACTTTTTAAAAAAAAAAAAAAACAAAATATTAATTTCTAGAGGTACTTTCTCATTTTAAAAAAAAATCATTTTAAATCATAAATTTTTGTATAAAATATTTTTAAAAAATAAAATAATAGAAACTAATTATAAGATGCATGAACAGTAAATATATTCAACCTATATAAACTTATACGACCACAAAGAACTGGACTATATGACAGCACAATAAAAGCGAAAAGGTATTGTGAATAAGAAGAAATGAGATCTTGGAGGATCTCTGTAAGATAATTATTGAGGAGAAAGTTGGTTTGGGAATTAAAAGCCATAATAAAAGGGCAAAGGTTGAGCGTGAGAACATTCACAATTTCTTGTGGACCCAGAAAAATATCTCCAACTGGGTCTGACTTCATTAATTGGACGGTTCCTAATTCAACAAAACTTACATAAAATAAAATTATATTTAAATTTAGAATTTGTTAACCTCCACCTATACAGGATAAATAATTAATACAATTCTATTAAATGGGCAAAATTTAAATTTTAAAATAAGTTTCATTAATTAAAAATATTAATTATAACTTTCGTTAATATTTTATATTTTTATGTGACTATTATACCTTTTTCTTTTTTATAAATTTTTAAACCCTAAAACACAAATTTTAAATTTAGAGTTTAAAATTTGTTTAAAGTTTAATATTTATATTTAGAGTTTAGAATTTATGTTTAGAGTTTAGGGGTTAAAGTTTTAGATTTAAAATTTGTGGTTTAGAATTTATATTTAGAGTCTAAGATTTAATGTTTAAATTTAGGATTTTGAGTTTGTGTTGATTTTAGGGTGTAGGATTTATGCAAGTTATAAGAAGAAAATAAATTATTAATGAGACATATTTAATGTTTGTAATTAATAATCTTGTCTTAATAATTAAGTTTTAAACATTTAATAAGATCTCTAATTAATGCTTAAGCTGAGGTTAACAAGACCTTTTAAATTTTGGTGATACTAAAGTTTAAAAACGTAATATAACCTAAAAATCTTGACTTAATCTTTAAAGCTCTCAAATAAGAATTTGCATGTTTAGATTAACTTCAAAAAAATATTTTTGAAGTAAAAAATATTTGAAGTGTGTAATGTTATTTTGCTTATGTTAATTTTAAACTGTTTTTGTTCAACCTATCGAATTTATTTAGCATATATGAGTTTAAAATACTTAATTTAATTTATTTAATTGAGATCGACTAGCAAACTTGTTTAATTAACTTATAAATTTGAAGTCAGCGTTAAACTTAAGCTAGGAAATTAGGCTCACCATTTGAGCCCGAAGGGGAAATTAACGGTAGATTAAGTAGAAGACTTCACTGAAGGAAGCAAACCTGCGACAGGGAACCAAGCAGCTGTAAACAGTATAGTTTCACAAATCAACAAACACGAACAATTAAAGTAGGTACCGTACCAGCTCGTAATTGAGGTTTTCAAGCTTTGGAAGGAAAGGTTTTGGGTCAGAAGATGTAGCTCTTAATTCAATCCGGTGGCTAAGTCAAAATAATTGTGAAACATTTAAAACGAAAATCGTTTTGGGTAGAACGACAACGGTTATCTGTCACATGTTTGTAAGAACGACTTGACTTTTGATGGCGATATGCAGCCTGTGCCCTATCAAAACTAATGGTTTTTATCTCAAAAAAAGATATGGTTTTTAACTTTTTAATATTTTCTTGGAAAAAAAAATTGTATTTTTTTTGGGTCATGTAGTTTGTATTTGGGCCTTGACGTTGCCACGGTTTAGAAGAAGCCCAGTTGCCTTGAACCTGGTACTTATAATGCCCCTAGCTTTTGAGTATTTTACAATCATAGTCAGCACAACACGATGCTCCAGGGTTTATGTTAAACTTGACTTTGATTAGAATAAGGCAAGCTAATAAGAAGTTGGGAAGCAGAAGTCAAGTCATGTTAAACAAGTCACGAGCGAGACCAGCACAAGTCTCCAGCATAGTTGCACTTATCTTACCTGCAGATTAACCATTCATGGAATCGGCAGAGTTGCATCAGCAGTTTGAGTGTGAACCCATGCCTAGAAAACTATGATAGTGTGAACCCAAAGCATTTCAACTTTCTGCCCTGCTGCTCATCCATGAGTGGGAAAACAACATTAGTATGAATAAAATCTGTTATCATTTAATGTACCCTTTTTCAAATGAAAGTGTTAATGAAGATAGGACAATCTTCAATACTACTATCTTCCATGATTAAATTTATAACTCAAAATAATTGCAGCGATTTAGGAAACAGCAAAATGCCTTCTCCATCATAATGATACTTCACACCCAAAGATCCTCCCTCCCAGGAAAAATGAGTTACTGCCTCTGCAATCAGCAATGCAAATAAAAATGAATCACTTCGATGTGATTATAAAAAATGCCTGTACAGGGAAGGCCAAAATCATCAGAGGGTGATTTCATTTGTAGCTGTAAAATGATAGTCTTGAGGGAGATAGTAATCTTGTATAACAAAATTCCACACCCTTGAGTTGAGTTTAATGCCACAGCTTACTACAGAATCCATTTCTTGGCTTCTTGTTGGAGATAATATCAGAAAAGGAGTCGATCAGTTGTCCTGCCAAACTACTTGGATCGTCGATCAGAGTTTGAATAAAGGTATTAACCACCCTACGTTCTTGCTCTGTTGACCTCAAACTAAACCATGTTAGCAATTTCAACCTAAATTCTTGTTTGATGTGACCCTCACATTCTAGCCAACGAATTACTTTCACACAATACTCAAAGTTCTCATCCAAGGAACATATACCATCAGATAAGTGTAAAGGAGAGTCATTTATTAAAGTGCTGTCACAATCATGCATCTCTTCATTTGTGCTTGCTGCCCTTTTCCTATTTACATCTCCACAGGAATCAACAGCCAGAACTTCTCTAGTTGGTCCATGTGACCAGGCTTGAGAGTCGCCACTGCCATGTGATCTTGCTAAACCATTTTTCTCAACATCATGAGAAGCAGCATCGTCATCTGCCTCAACAGCCTGCTGCAAGGTGCAACCATTATCTTCATCCCTTGAAGACTCAAAAGGAGGTGTCAGTTCTTCATTTAGATCAGGCACCGAAACAACATTTAAATCCAGACGTGAAACTGTAGGCAACCTTTCTTCTTGAGTTTCAGGTTTGACCATTTTGCTTCCTTCGCAGCAATTTTTCACATCCGCACGGCAAAACCCATCAACACAAATTTGTTCCTGAGCCCAAGCAAGACGCAAGATTTTTCCAAGATCTCGAACCTTAAATCCACAATCTCCTATACCAGGATTATGCTCAGTTTTAGAGCCAGAAGAACTGCCTCCAGTTTGATGGTTCTCTTTCTTGTGATTCAATGTAACTAATGAAGAGGGATTTTTGTTTATTATCTCAATACTCTTGGTGAAACACTTGGCTTCAGAATGACCGAGGTCACCACTATCTGTATAGGATATAATCCGAAAAGTATATTCTGTGCAAGGCTGGAGGTTGGATATCAATATCCTCCTCTGAGATCTTGGAAACACACAAACAGGATCCTTTGTGTGTGACTCCTCCCGACTCTTGTAATACCAGAGCTTGTAGCCTTTAATGTCCTCAGAAGATGCATTTGGCATTTCAACCAATATGATTATGACAGAGGAAGAAGAAACTTCTTCAAAGAAAAACTTGCAGGCAGCAGGAAGTGAACCCTCTGTGAGTTGAACACAATCAACACAAACAATATAAATGAAAGTTTGTTAAAAAGCAACTAGAAGAATAAAAGAAAAGGTTACAGTTCCAACCTCCAGAATCTGGATCCACATTGGAAATAGTTGCCAACCATTCATCAGCTTTCTCAATTGCAAGAGAGCAGAGTTTCTGCACGTCACCAGCTATAGAGAGTCTGCTGACAATGCCTCGTGCCATCTTGGAAGAAACTCCGTTCACAGGACCAACTTCTGTTTCCAGTTTAGCCTTCGCATTTTCTACAATTTCATGAAGTTCTTTAAACCTTGAAGTCCCATCCAAAAGCCTGTAACTCAAATATATCCTATAACAGAATATGTCTACACGCCGAGCATCTTTTGCTATATTTAGCTGCTTCTTCCAACAGCTGTAAATATTAAACAAGAACTATCAGCATCAACACAGGACAAGAATTTTTTATTTTTGGCTTTGATTAGAGCCGAGAATTTGGTTACCAACATTTGATATGAAAATGTCAAATTCTGAAATCTCTAAACTGTTCAATTTTCTAAGTTGGTATAGAATCCTTATTTTTGAGGGAGAAAGAATGACTGTCCTAAAGGAAAAATTATAAGCAGGATAGAATAAAGGGAAAAAGACACAACCATATGAACACGTGATCTATGAAACAGGTCAAGAATACTCACCCAAGTATCCCTGAAACTTTACCACAAGATGCACAGCAATAACTACCATCAAGTTGCATCAGCTGCCCGTGATCAACCACTCCCACTTTTTCATGCTGAAGAGCACACTCTATGTGACAAGATAGCCCACATGATTCTCCTTGAGCAGATTCAGAAGTGCATACCAGCCAAAGACTAGGATCCTTGTTATCATCAAAAAGGTGGCAGATACAGCAAGAGCACCTTCTACAAAATGTGTCATCAATAGATAGAACAGCTCTACAAGCAGAATTTTTACAGATCCAGGAGTTTGAATTTCCAAAATCAGAGGACAGGTCAGAAGTTGGCGCAAGTCTTGTGGGGTTTTCACCCTTTCTCTGTTGCTTCCCATAGGATTGGTTGCTGAGACTTGAAGCCTTTTTATTGTCCTGTTTCTTGTTTATCTTACCGGTTGACTTAGTATCTATCATCCTGCTTTTTGATGAAATGTTCTTTTTGTCCTTATCAAAGCATGTTCGAAGAAGTTCCTTCTTTGTACCAGATTTCAAGAATTCCTGAAGGAGTTCTGGACTTCTTGAAGCATCATCTGAATGACCATTCTTCTCTGGAGTGCTTTGCACGCTAGAAGAAAGGCTTTGAACACCAGAAACTGAACAGCAATAACAACCAAGAACTAAAGTAAGCTCCCAATGGATTCAGAAGAAAACCTGCAGTAAAACAATAACAAAGACTCACAGACACACAACTTGATTAAATTAAGAGATGCAGCAAGGATGATAGATTTTTTCAGTAAAAGCTTGTTTCCAACTACAAATCCCATCAAAGCAAGATGCATAGAAGCAGAATCTGAGTAAAGAAAACCAGATTAAATTTCCTCTCACACATATAGTATATAGTATTGGTCCTACTTTGTTATGACATCAAATCTCAACCATTCCACTCTTGACACATGTTATCAATTTTCATTTCCACAAAGCTTCTGTAAAGAATCTCATATCCTTTTTGGTGGTCAGTTGCTTCCCCAGACCCAATTAAATGAAGCCTCATTAACATTTCCTCTCTCACTCAACCATCATAACTCCCGTGCTACATGTGTGATTTAAAGATGCCATTACCCCCTTCCCTAGATCTTTTTAACCTCAGATTACAACCTCATAGAAGAACCTATGTCAGGTGAACTAAGAACCAAAAACTGGTGCTATCAACCAGACTTTAATGCACCATGCACCACCCAGCAAATGCTAACTACCACCAGATCTATAAATTTAATGGAGAAATCTAGCCCCCACTTCAAAAAAAAATACGGACATCTTGCAACAGGAAAAAACAAGCAATACATCAATAGATTATATAAATAACATCTATGAAGACAACATAAGCAAAAATATTTCAGAATAGAGGGTGGGTGTGCTGAAGAGTGTTTTTCAAATAAACACGGGTTTAGCACCTACTCTTGCCTCTAATGATTGAAAAAATTAGAGAGACAAAAACATTAGCACTTAATCTGCCCAACATAAGGTGCATTGACATTCCCTTATAATGCCATCAGTTACAGCTGTACTATCTCAGATCCCTCTCATCCCCTGGAGAAGGGAAATAGATTAACAGAATACTATATAAAAACTGAAACAAAGATTTTTTTTTTTTAAAAAAAAAATTGAATGAGTGTAGTACCAGTATGAAGGCAGCCCATTATATCTCAATGTAAATAAAATTAACAGAGTTGTGCAGAAAAACAAAAAGAACAGCAAAGGAAAACTGAAATATATTGGTAAATCTGAAGATAATCATAAATGAAAGATTAATGTGAAATTTCAAGAGAAGTTAGTACATCCAGATAGAATATCCAATATTGACATAAAGATCCCTTGACTCTTTTTATGGTACATCAAATTCAAAACAACTTAATTAAGAAAAAACATCCTAGTTTTAAATCCTACCTAGAAAATAATTAGTGTCTCTGAACACATTCCCTCTTTTTCCCCCTCCTTTTGACATCGTTACTATTGATGCAAAGTAGAATTTGTTAAAGCAACCAAAAGAAAGGAGGAAAAAAGATGTTCTAACTTCTCTTAGAATTTGCATATTGACCTTTCATTTATGATTCTCTCCAAATCTACCAATATTTTTCATTTCCCCTTGGTTGTTCTTTTGTTTTTCTACCCAAATCAGTTCATTTTATTTACATTCAGGTCTGATAGGCTGCCTCTTGTTTTACTTCTAGTACAGTATTTCTCCCTTCTACAGGGTGAGGAGAGGGATCTGAGATAGTCCAGCTACGTCTAATGGCACTAAGTAAGCTTCCTACTCCGCCACCTACTAAATTCAATGGTTGCCTATAACACCAGACAAATTCTACAAATTACACTTCATTGGGAAAAACTAAATGTCAATATATTCTTAATAGATATTAAGATATATTGTCCATAACAGAAACATACATTTAATGAATTTATACATCTCATAATATTGAAAAAAACATCATCAAGAAGACACGATTTATAGAATTTCATTTGTTAAAGAAATAATGGACTACTAAATATGCTACCATCTATAAGAAAATATTTATACAAAAACACAAATTTTTGGCATACAGGACATACCTAAAAAAGAAGACCCAAAACCATTTCACTGACAGAAACTGCCAAATAGGTTTTGCAGACAGACTTCATGAGCTTAAGATTTTTGGGAAACATTTTAATACGGAAACTCTTCTACCACACATTCATGTTATTTTCCTAAAGGATACCTTATGATTTTCACAAAGTAAAACACTTCCATATCAGATAAAGAAAACCATAATTTTCTATTCCAAATTTGTAATACGTGATTCCAGATAATGAAAGCAATGCCAGTAAGGTAGTCAGATATTATCATTAAGAAATCCATAATCACAACCATCTTCTCAAGTTCTACTAAACTAACAGGGAAACTAACAGACTCTCCAATCATGCCCTTGTGTGTTCAGTAGTTATTAACACCATGCAACCTTGTTCCTATATTACAAATTCTTGAATCTAAAGAAATAGTCATAGAGCATACTCGATCTCAAGCATATGCAATTGTTAGGTACACCACTGGTGTTACTGTTACTTTATATAGTTCATTATTATAAGATTCTACATCATATGCTAATTGCTAAACAAATTCGACATTTTGGCCGCAGAAAGAACAGGATTCATCAATAGTCCATCATCTTATTACAATACTAAAGCCCAAAATAAATAATCAAATCAAAAGGGTAGTAATTTCTATATTCTTGATCTAGCATGTAAAAGTTCAAGGTAACAAATCATGTAGATACGAGGAAAATGATGATATGTATGGACAAAACTCTTAAAAGAAACCATGCCCCACTGCTAATGCAGAAAGTACATAATATAGATACAAAAACTACAGTAGGAAGGCCTAAACATTACAGATGCAACAAAAAGGAAACAAATGGTTGCACCAATAGAAAACAGACCAAGATCAAGTTCATACCTTTAGCCAGGAATTTTTCCTCTAAATCCATTTGCAAATGCTAAATGCTACAACTGAATGGCCCTTGTCTGTTGAGAGGAATGAAATAACATCATAAGCATGATTATATATCAAAGAATGGAAAAGAAGACAAGAAGACTATTTAACCAATCTTAAAATAACTATCAGGCTTGCATGGTTCTAATATGTTTTCCCTCCAACAAGCCAAATACAATGGTAATTCAAATACTTGAACAATGAACACTACAATGTGGCTAGGAATTCAACACAAAGTGCCAAACAACATATAAAATTATAATGAGACACAAATTTAATGTAAATAACTCCAACTATAATATACCCATGGTTAAAAGAAAAATCTAACATAAATCAGATTACACCATAGCAATATGTTAGTGTAATAATTTAAAAACCTTCAGTCAACATTTTAAAGACACAGCTGAATCAGAAAACTGCACTTATTTTTATATACTTTAATTACTCTTTTTTTTTGGTAAACATATACTATAATAATTACTTTCTGAAATAATAATAATAATAAAGTCACAAACTTAGCAACATAGAGATGAGAAAAAACGCAAAATAGGCACACATATAATCTTTAGCTGTTCTTCTTATATACATTGCGCCCACTTACCAGAAGGAAATCAAGGGTGTTCTCAGAAAACAAAACAAAACAAAATCAAATGCGAATATAGAAGAACCAAAGCATGTATTTTTACGAAATTACGATATAAACAGATGCATATTATGGAGGTTTAAAAACAAAATAAAAAGAAACAAAAGCAAACAAAAGCAGGAACGGATCTTCGGAGAAAATGAGTCGAACATACGCAAAAGAGCAAGTATTTTCCACGAAAAGCAACAGAAGTTAGAGATGAATCCGCACTAGATACCTTCAGCTAATGGTGGCGAATCGAGGGTTTTGACGGGCCAGAGGAGAAAAATTGCTCCAAAGGAGCATGAATCCACAACAGAAACTTCGTTGTTAGTTGGTTAAGAGGGAACTTGTCCGAGTTGTTCACGTTTTAGCGAAGGGAGCAGGTGGATACTCACGCGCTGGTGCGGAGCGTCTGAGAACCTGCTCTGCTGCACGGCTACTCGCACTCTCGTTTCCCTATCTACCCACACCTTTCAGTTGTAAATTATAAAAAGACACAAGTACCCTCCGAATAGACTTAAACGGTGGCCGGCCGACTAAAACTCGGAAACTGCGTCGTTTTGTGGAAGAAAGGTGCAGTGATCTGGTTCTCCGAAGCTCCTTCTCTCTGTCTGCGTCTATGTATTCGTCGTTTTGTTGAAGAATCGTGCAACGAGCGATCTGTAAAAGGAGGAACAAGAAAAACAAAAGACGAGCAAAATTGATATCCCTCGAAAAGTTACTATTTATTATTAGGTGCTCCGTGCTACTTACATACAAGACAAGACAGAGGGTAGTTTTGTCCATTCAGAATTCTGTGAATTTATTGACCCATAAAAAATTGAAATTTACGTTGATAGCTCTGCAGGAAAAGTACATAAAGGCAGGCTAAAGGAGTGATTCCTCGTGTTATTGGTACGTGTATTGATCAGGTGTAAATAGCGCGTGAGAGTAACGATATCCAAAAACTACTTATTTTGTATTTTTACTTTTATAATAATAATAATTCTTTTTGGGAAAATTATTTACTTTTTTTTAAATGCTTAAATTCCATATACGCATGAGATGCTTGAATAAACTGAACGTGTATTAATTGAGCTAATCTGTTTTCTTCCTTAGGTAGGAGGTGCCAGCATAACAAATATATTCTATCTCAAACTATATTTATAATTTTGTAATGGATAAAATTTATTTATTAATTAATTTTATCCTAAAGCAAACCTAACTAAGCTAATTAGAAATTATTTTTTTTTGCTAGGAAATTAGAATATTATTTTTTAGTTCTTATATAAATATTTAAGTGAGACTTTTGTAATAAAAAAAAAAAGTTTAAGGGGAGATAAATTCTATAAGACTTATGAAAGTTAGGTAAAGATAAACTTCAATGATCATATGTTTATAGGGATCATAAATTACTCATCAATCGCTAATGAAATCAGTAAATTTTGAACATATTTATATATAAGATATGTTTTCTATACTTACTAAATGGACTAACAAGGTTTCAATATTTTTCCATGGATCTTCATTGACTATGGGATTACCGTAAAAAATAATTCAAGCACCTTATTGGTATATAAATTAAGTCTAGTTAAAAAAACAATATGATTATAAATATACACATTTTTTATGTGAGAGTTAAACTTAAACGTGTTAAGGCGAATCTTGAGGGAGCGAGTCAATGGTTTTATTAAGATTAAAGATGCACGTCAAACCCGAGGGCGAGGGCGTTTGGTAGGTAGCCTTTTTACTTAAACGACTATTTTTTGTTTTTGTTTTTTGAGTTTGTCGACGCAGGCAAGGCAACAGTGCAGGCCGCAGCCGTCGCAGCAGCGTTATTGGTGGGCGTGTGTGATTTGACAAGTCTCAAACTCTGTTCCCTCCTCGTCCAGGCGTCGGGGGTCGCCCCATCTCTGCTTTCACAACTGTCTACGAATTTAAGACAAGTGTCAATCTGAAGAATAGGATTAACAGAGTTAATTTTTTAACCAACATCCCGTGACACAAGTACGTGGCATTTCGAAATCTACTCTAGTTAATGTATTCCCATCGTATTGCAATAGTTGCATTTAATCTAATCTACTGATTTTCAAAATCAAAATCAAAATCTGTTATATTATTGGTATAAAAGTTTTAATTTTAATTAATTAAAGCAAAATACTTAGATAGTAAATTTTGATTCAATGATACTTGTTGTTCTGTTGACTAGAATAACAACATAAAAAATGTTAATGTTGTTTTCAATGTGAAAGTCTAGAAAAATTCAATGGTCATAATAACACGATTAAGTAAATTATCTGTTTTTCTCCTAATATAATATGTGGGGTGACATGGACCAGTTAAATGTCTCCATTTCTTTTTGTGTTCAAATATGAGGCATTGTTATATTCGTATCTTCGTTTATTTTTCTTCATTGTGTTCCAATACCACGTTTTCCTTTATATATTAAACTTTGAGAACATGTCTGGTTCATGCATTGAAGCATTATTCGAATGGTCTATTTTTATATTTTATATATTTAGTTACTCTTAGTACGAGAGTTGAGTGTTTTAGGAAACGTTGAGTCCTCAAATTTAAGGAAAAAAACTCTGATATTAAATAATTGATAATAGAAAGTTATTGCCAAAAATACCATCTTCATTCTCGTTGCGTTTTGTTAAAAATACTATTCTTATTTCATTATTTTTATAAATGTTATTTTAATTATTTTATTAAAAATTTTATTTTATTTTTTATATATCAAACAAAATATTATTTCATTCCCATTATATAGAAAACTTAATAGTAAAATTATACTGGGAATAGGAGGAGGATGATGGAAGAGACAAGTCTGAAATTGCGCCGAGTTCTAGTAATTGGTCATGTACTTGCGGTATGGTTAGACAAATAGGCATTCATTACTCTCTGTTGGCCTCTTGTAACTTTTTGTCATTCAAAGTGAAATTTGAATTTACAAATTATACAACTAACTCTATTGATAATGCGATTCTAAATTTACAAATGAAGACTTTAGCTTAAAACATCTTATTTGTATGTAACCTCTTAAATGAAGCAAATTTCTCCGAACTACTTCCGAGGAGCAATTGTATACTATGGCCACTAAATGCACAGTGTCAGGGTTGCTATTTCTTTCTTGATTGTTTTTCTGGGTTACTATACCGTTGCTGCATAGCTTGCTAGCTAAAGGATAAAATAGGGACTCACATTACTCGCGTAATTGATTGTGGATTATTTAATTTATTTATTATTATATAATTTATATAATTAATTATAATAATAAATAAATTAAACGATTTAATTGATTATACGGTGTAATACGATAATCTATTTTCGTAAAATAAAACGTGAGCGGAATGCATTCTCATATATATATATATACACGGTTTCATGAAAAGGAACGACAGAGTTATTGTCAGTTGCTATTTTATCCACCGTTCGTACGAGGACTCAACTTTTCTTTTCCCTCACCCAATTGTGGAACAGCATTCAGAAAAAGTAGCCACCAATTCCTTTACTCACAAGACTCTCTCTGTTTTTACAACTAATACTCATTTATCATATCTATCAACTTCAACTGCTATATTTTTTTTTCAAATTTTAACGGAAATAGCTTATAGTATTTTCTAGTCAAAAATATTTATGAAGAAAACGTTTATTTTAAATTATTTAATCAACAGAAATATTGCGTAACTTTTTTTTATAAAAAAAAAAAAGAGAACCTTTTTTTCCACTTTGCGGAAGTATTACTCCATTATGCAGATTCCCGAGGAAAAGGATTGTTTTTCATTGTCGTTACCAAACATGATTAAAAAAAAGAAGGTGAAACTGAGCGTGGAGTAAAATACAAACATGGTATAAAGTCTTTATTAATTTTAAACAAATGTAATGAATTTCAGTTAACACAAATTCAAGAGCTGTCTGGTTTAGATGATGTTTCGCATTAGATAATGTATCAATATTTTTTGTTTTCCACAAATATCCTATTATCAAGGGCAAGGTATTGTCGAAAATTAAATATAAATATCTCTCTTATTTTAACTTTTGAAATATGTTTGTTAATATTTATTTTTATTTGTTTTAGTATATATTCACTAATAATTACCTTCAATTATATTAACTAATAGTCATTTTTCATTCAAAAATAAAATCAATAAAAAGAAAAATAATATTTTCAATAGAAGTATTTTTATTAAACCAAACATATTCTTAAGTATCATCTTCATTTTTCCCATAAAAAAAAGTTTCATTTTCATTTTCAATAAAGACAGCCCATAAAAAAAAAAATAATGACAAAAAACATGTAAACAGGAGCTCGATATTTACTCTGAGTCTTTGGAGGGTCATGAAATCAAGGAAGAAATCATCAATCAAAAATATATATTCCTAAGAAAGATTGAGGCCTCCAATACCATTCGGCCCAGGAAAAGTGGAGCCCTTCACGTGGCAACAACTTTGGAAGACAGGCCATACACTAATTAATTAATAAACTGTAAAAGAGAAAGAAAGAAAGAATAACAAATAGAAAACGTTGCCAGTGGACTTACCACTAACAGAAAAGCCAGATGTTAGAAAACGTCCATCAAGATACAGTATAATAGATTCGTAGTGCCATATCTACAAATTACATGAATCTGCACTAACATCATAATTTAGACGATACACATCACATGTGGCTTTAACTTGATTTGCACTTTGGAGTGGGCACTTCACAATATCAAATCACTTAAATGATCCATCGAGTGATAATGGCTGCGAATAACCTTGTACCTTGCATAAAGGAGGGACAGAATGTCAAGAACCGAGACTTGGTAAAATGTAATCCAACGTCAGATCACAGAGAATAAGGGAAACTAGCATAATTGCATAATAGTATATCAAGTCAACCGGCATAGATTCTAGGACACGAAAAGAACCTTTCACGTGCATGAACCAAGAGAAAAAGTTGCAGGTTTTTTAAGGGAGAAGGTAAATTTACATTACACTAGCTTAAGCATTAAGATTATTTGTCATGGGCATACTGCATGCATCAGAAATTCTGAATAAGATCTCTTGCTGCATTTGAGTTAGACAATTGCTCAAAGTCAAAGCAAAGCTAAATACTTGGACGTTCAGATGATCTTCTCTTGTTGTGACAGTGAAAAGATAATTAGATCAACCCAAACCAAAAGATCACGAGAACAGCTATGGGTTTATGCAACCAATAACAGAAAATCAGACAACCTCAGACCCATAAAGGATCTTATATGCTCTACGGCAACTGTGCTTGGTGGCGGGTTCAAATACTGTTATGGTGGAAACAGTATCTTCAAAAAATATTAATCAAGCAATTGTCAGAAGACCCAAAAAAAATCTTAGTGGACATAAAAGGGGTGCTGTTGGCAGATTAAGTAGTGCCAAAAGAAAGCTAATAAAAAGGGGCCCGAAAACAACCTACCAGCTAGTTTTTATTTTTTGACCATTCACCTAATAGCTAGTTAGTAGTAAGAATAAGACTAAGCGAACAAGACATAAGGCATTAAATTCCAAAAAACTAACTCTCGAGTAAGGATCAACCACATGAGTCATTTACATTGAAACGACAAGCGAGACAACAAAGATTAAATAAAAATCAATTAAGAACAATTTTATAAATAAATTTTTAACATCCAATGTGAAAACACTACTGGGTATTTTGGATTAAGAGAAACAACTTCCTCTACCTCAAAAGAAACCAACATGTTAGTATTTTGAAACTAATACTCAAAAGTAAAAAGAGATTAAGGTAATCAATCAAAAAAGTAAAGATAAGAAAGCATTTAAATAAAAATTGAAACCCACATTCTTATACATGCAGTACACTACAAGAAACTTCAAAGTAGAAAGGCTACATAAAATCTTGAGGCTGATAATGGTATGATCATTAAATACTTATAAGTTCCAAAAAAACTTTACAAAAAAGGTACAGAAACATAAAGCAAAAACTTTTCCCAGACTTTACACATGAATATGATGGCTATCCATTCATTTTATGTACTATAATTCCACAATTATAAAGTGAACCTCGAAACAAAGACAACAATATATTTGAAAAAGAGAAAAACTTGTCAACATGAAAAAGAAAAAAAAGAGCCTCAGTCAATATAATAAACAGAGCATGCACAATTCTTGACAGCATTGCATATATCAACAAAAATCTCATATGAAGTTTAATGTGTATATATGGGTATAATATGCTCAAGATCTCAGAACTATGTTACTTGTAGTTCAAATTTATCACCGTTTGCAATTCACATTCACGACCAACCAAAGTACCAAACCACGTAGGAAATTTATTGGAGTTACGTATCATAAAAAGTTGAATGACCCAAAAATGCTGAAGAAGACGGAGTAATTGGAGGCTACTCTTTTAGCATTCTATCCTATCTAAAGTAGATTCTCGCCAATAAAATTCCATTCTAGAACGGTCAACAAAAGGGTTGATAAAGAAAAAAGGTCAAAAAGAGAATCATTCGAAAACAAAATGGAGTTATTCATGCCATGCAGAATATAGTTTATCAACCACTGGTGGAAGGAATAAATGATAAATTTCATTCCTTTAAGCTGGAGCAATAAGAAGTACATAAAATTCAAATAATATCCCGAAACCAAAGATCAAATCTCTTCGTAAATTACCTCTCAGAGTGACATACGTAGCAACAAAAAAGAAGCAATCAGTCTATCACAATCAACAGTTCAATAACGATGACCCCAAAACATGCATAATTATGGAAATACGGTACCTGAATGAGCAAAAGACCTCAAAGCTTTCAGGAAGCAGAGTGGCGACCCTCGCATGCTGGGCTTTCATCGAAATTCTTCAACGGATACTTAGCCGTGACCATCCCAACTTCAAAGACTATATCATCACCGCTAGACCGAATACCAGTGATGGACCACCACTTAAAGAAGGCGCGAACGCTAATACCATCTAGCTCTGCAATTCGACCCTTGACAATTTTCCCAGTGATTTTCTTCGAATAGGTGGCCACGCAATTATCCGGAGGGAGCGTGATCTTGCAGGAACCGCCAAGATAGACGGAGAATTCCCCGGAGGTTTGGTTCACGGCGTAACCTAAAATCCTGGTCGCGGGTAAAAGGCCAACGGGGAAGCCATAGTTTGTGAGCTCCTTGTGAGCCGCGGAAAGTAACGGAGCAGAATTTGAGGTTTTAGGGTTATCGTTTTGAGAGGAATAACAGAGGAATAAGAGAAGTAGAAGAAGATAGCACTTGAAGTTGCAGACGATTTTGGAGGCCATGGCGCCTGATTTGAACCAGATTTTCAGACTGAAACTGCATTCTGTGCTCTGTGTTTTCGCTCCTTCCACATTGTTTTTTTATTTTATTTTTATTTTTTCCATTTATTTATCGACATGAACGCGCTGAAAAATGATGGATAAGGAATTGCGAGGTAATTCCTCTTTGTCAAGAGTGTCTGAAACAAGCAACGGAAAAACTGTCTTTCCTTTTTACGACTTCCCGTTTGACTTTTGGGTTAGTTGGCCTGGGAACTCGCATCAACAAATTGAGGCCCAGCTCTAAAGTTTCAGGCATTAACGACAATACGAGACCCTTAAACGACCTTAACTAAATGTGCCAAGAGAGGGAAAAAGAGAGATAGATACACTACTGTTACTAATTTTTCTTTCCTCCAGTAGAAGGCAGAAACTTTGCAAGAATATGAGTACAATATATAGGACACTGAATCTCTACAGGCAAAAAATTGCATACTCACTACAATTGCTGACTTGACATTATATCAAATATTAGATGCATCAATTATTACATTGTACGATCCATTAAACGGTAATTACTTATATTTTCTAAGTACTAGAGAATACGCGTTAGTAATATATACTCTGCATGTACTTAATAAAAACTCAATGACAGGGCTTCAATTTTCTGTCTTCGTTAAATGGGCTGGAACTGGGAGTGCATGTTGAGTGCACATCAGCATGGGGAGTTCCAAAGCTGTGCGTTTTTGACCCTGGAGACACTTTGCAACACTTCCAAGGGGAGAATGTCTCCAATAACCACTACCATCTTTGATTCCAGATCCACCTTGTATGAACTCACTCCTGTTATTTGAAGAACTCAATTATTAGAAACTGATAGTACCCAACAAAAGAGAACCATCACATACTCAGAATAAACAATAATTCTATTGACTTTTTCACATATGACACTGCATTTGTCAGAAGAAATGAGGGGTAAAATAAATAAGAGTATTATATGTATACTGTTTATACACACTTATTTTACAGTTTTAAAACGTAATTAAAAATAAAAAGGTGTACAATGGGGTGGAATTAATCTCTCTCCAATATTGGACAATTGGATAGCCGCGCTGTTTTTCTTTATTGACCATAAACTTACTGGGTTTCACTTCACAGTATGTCAGAGGCAGAGCTAAAATAATCTATCTCCAATGGTGGACAGTTGGATAACCACACGAATTCGGATTCACGGTAGCCTATTTTTGACATGGCATATTCAATATTGACTATAGCAGTGAATTTGGATTCCTAAACTCACTGGGTCTTTCTTAATGATTTATAGTAACTGGTATCATTTGGTTTAGCTTCTGATAAAAAACAATTAGAAAAGGAGAAAATTAAAGGAAACTCAAAAAAGCAATGTATTAAGGTCATGAAGGAAAAGAAAAAGATGATATTTTTACTCACCATCCAACTTAGAGACATGTTTCTCAACTTTCTTGGCACAGCCATAGCAGTGCATGGACACCCTTAATATTACCATCTGCATATTCCATTAATAGAAAGATAAAGATGAAAGCTTTCTGATTCCAAACATTCTAAACCTTTTAGTTTTTCCTCATGAGATTGAGAGAAGCTAATGAAGCAATATATAGAAACTTCAGTGCAAGAAAAAACAAGAGAAGCCTGACCTTGGGTTTCAATTGAAAAGCCAGTGTCTGCTTTCCAGCAACAACATCCTTCAGTCTTAGTTTCTGGTCATTAATGTCACTTGCAACCAAGGGCTTCTTCTCAAACTCATCTTCAAATTCCAGGGAACTTAAGCAGCAGAAGCAGGAGTTTGATGAGCCAGAAGAGAGACACAAAGTGTCCAGCATTCTACCAAGCTTCCCCATTTCAACCTCTTGCTTCGTCTAAAAGAAGCTCTCTGTTCTCTCAAGTCTAACTGAGTGAAGCAAAATCAAGTGAAGGCTAAGTTAGAATATCATGTATCATATATATTATATTTAAGGAGAGGAGGGGAAGACAAGAAATGTAAGGTCAAATTTCATTGGGGAAGCCAAAAGTGGCACAGAACCCAATGAATTTTTATCAAGAATCAAAGAAAATGGACACTATCATGAATTGGAGTTTGTCATGTCATGAACCATGCACCCTGAGACTTGGCCCAAAAAAAAACAAAAAAAGGAGACCCACTAGAGACAGTAAAAGAAGAAAAAGAGGGCAATAAGTGCATATGATTTAAGTGTCTATTTTGGTGGTGATGGAAATAGATAAGTAATTAAAGAAAAGAAACCAGAATCACACAATCAGATAAATATATATAGATAAAGATAGAAAGAAATTAAGGTCACAAGAGAAAGAAGAGAGAGAGAACGACAAATTATAGAAGAGAACGTGATGAGGCTTAGCCCAAGCTGGAGGAAGGAAAAGAATATGGATACAACAGATCCATGCGGATAAGCACAACAATATTAACAAGCTTGGAAAATATGTCAAATATAACGATGATGGCATCCTCAATAATGTGAGAGGTCAAATATAGTAAGCCAAAATGCTAATAATTAATGGGCATACTAACAAGATGTTAATTTAGAGACTTCAAAAGGGCAAAAGAGTAAAAATAAAATAAAATGTTAAAAAAGCTGAGGGAAAAAAATTTGAATAACTAGTTGTGACCCAAGGAAGAGTTGGAGAGCTATTGACATTTTTGTCTTTTGCCTTCAATTATATATAGTAATGCAAAATGGGACAAGCGGCCTCGCATTATTGGATGCCCATGAGCTCAGAAGCGATTTTGGAATAATTGAATCATTGAATACTTTTATAATAATCGACAGGTTGGTCCATGTTCAATGACAGCATTAGAAGAATTTTGAAAAAAAACTAGGAGCTAAGAGCAAGTCCTGTCAGGGGTGTGCCAGTCACAAGAACGTTGCTACTGCAAAGATAATAGAAGAGCTGGGGAGTAACGTGGCTGGTTTAGTAAAAATAAGATAAATTGTAAGCTGTTTTAAGTTGAAGTTTTTAAATTTAAAATTAGTTTTATCAAAAAAAATTATCATTTATCATTTTCTTGTCTTAATCAGGAATTGCATAAACTGCAAAATAACCTTAAGGTACAGCGTTTGATCAATCTTTCACAGGAAAAAGAGGAACAAGCATCAATATTTTGCCGAGTTAACCCAACCTAGTGTATTGCACTAGCAGCATGTTGCGTATAACAACCATTTCTTGAAATGAAGAAAAAAGGGAAGTTTCACTTTTTATACAACACAGACGGCTAAATGATAGCTAATGCGTGATGTGACATTTTAGTAATTGGCTGACTCATAAAAGGGATCTACCGTAAACTTGAATTTGTTCTAATAAAATGTAATAGTTATTTGATTAATATATAACATATAATTAACGCAAATGTATATTAATTAAATAGTATAATGATTGACATATAACATATAATCAACGTAAATGTATATTAATTGAACCATACAGTTGACCCGTAATAAATCTAATTTTTTCACTCACGGATACACACTATGTGCCATGATAAGGTTTGTATAAGAAAACCTATTCAGGTGCCTCTTTCATGCAATCAATTTTCTTTCGTTTGTGGCTTCACTGCCAATTAGTTCTCCTAACACTGAACATAGTGTCGTTCCTAGTCAATCGAATTTTAACTCACTAATGGCAGAGCTTTCCACATGCATGATTTGTACTTCAAATGATTTAGTCCAATGGTCATGCTAAGTTATAGAATTAGAAGTCAATCACGTTTTATTTTTTAAATGAAGACATTTGTTTTAAATCATCGCGTAATTTACAATATATTTCACATTTATTAATCTAAATTTAAACAATTAAATTATTAAATTTTAACTCATTTGAATTGAATTTAAAATTTCTAATTAAGTTAAAATAATTCTTATTAATTAATCTATACACAAGATAGTCTCAAATATACCACTGTAAAAAGCACATTTCAAAAAAACAATCTTGCTCAAAAAGGATAAAAAAAAATAAAATTAAAGAGGATCATATTAAACTTAAGTTAAGAAAAAAGTAACAGTCTTATAGAAAGATGGAAGACCAAGCTCCTCATTGGACATGTTAGATGGCCAAAGCCTTCCTTACCATGAAAATAAATTAATCCGATAATTAATAAAGTCAATATTTATAATCTTAGTGCATGGTTAATGCCCCACTTGCAACAAATCCATCTGGATTGTACATTCAGAAATAATTCTGTGTGTGCACTCTGCTCTGCTGCACCGACTAAGACCGCCACCATGGCTTGGAGTGCCATCAGGGAACACAAGCCGTGTTTACAGCCATGGTAAATCGCACAACACATTCATTACAGATTAATAATATGTGCACCAAACGCAAACGAAAAATAGATCATGTTCCCCCGATTGGTTGTCATGCACAATATACACAACTATAGATCCTTCAGTGAGTAAACAGCAAAGATAGGCTTCCCACGTTCCAAAGCACAACAACCAACAAAGATATATGCTGTACTCATTCATCTGTCAATTTTTTACAGATGTCCTCGTTAATCAAAAAAATCAATCAACAGAATGGTCAAGTTGTGAAGCTGATATTGCTGTTTTGGCCAAGAGAGGTGGTCTTCTATCTGCATTAGCAAATGCACATAAAAACCAGGTCAACCACATTAGCGAAGGAGTTTTAGAAATGAACACCACTTTAATTCATCGAATTAAACATTTTTTTATCATTGAAAGGCAAATGATAATTAAGATCTAATTTTGTCAATTAATTGTCCTCGGTAAACAATATATGGTTTATTGTATTAAAAAATATTATTTACACACTTGTTGATATACACTTATTATGTATTAGTTATTTGCAAAGGTAAAATTATATATATATAAAAAAAAATACGGAGTTAAAAGTAGGTATAGATAAAGAGTTGCACTGTAGCATTACTGTTATTACATAGCTAAGCATGTTAGGGGCTTAGCATAAGAACATAGACTTCTAGACGAAGTAACTTGATCTAAGTTTTAACTGAATGACAGGGACCACTCAAGAGAGGCATGTTCAAGATGAAAAGAAAGATAGGGAAATTAGAACGCTGAAAGAATCGAAATATACAAGCAATCTTTGTACTTACTCCTCATTTTCAAACAAAAGAAGCTACACATTTATTTATGGTGAAAGATCATCTAATCGTGAATATCTACAAGAAATGAACCAGAGGCAGTCAGTCACATATGAAGAGACTAGAGACTCACTCATAAACTGCGAAAGCAACTTCCCTTTGAAGCATGAACCGTCGCTCCCGCACTTCATTATCGACGCTGTGGAGCTGAGATTTAAAAGAACATAAATATGATGGATCAATCAAAGAAGCTTTTTCCGCAACTAATAGAATAAAGTTTTAATACCAACCAATTTTTCTTGCTGGGGACCTATTGCTATTATAAGGTGTGGCCGTGCCAGCTCTGCTTCTGCATAGAAATCCAGAAATGAGTCCCTCTTCACGTTAAGAAACTATCTCTTAATGGTTAGTAAGAGGTAACTATCAAATTAATACGAGGAACTTCAAATAGCACAGCGATGATCCTGTTCTCTTCAGAAATATTCATATACATCTCAATAAATTAGACTTAAGAGGTTAATTCTCTAAAAAATTTAATTTAGATCATCACTCACGAAAATAGAAAGCACTTCTTTTTCTGTGAATTTCATAAAAGGCAGAAGCTTAAAGTTTTGATAAGCTTTGTAAAAAATTGCGGAAGCCTTTTGCCTTTGAGTTGTAGAAGGTAATAATACTAGGAGCAAACATTCTCCGCGTCTTTATCATGAGTAATTTAGCAATTGAAATCAACATGTGGATTACGACAGACAGCCAGAAACATGGAAGGTTCTAATAAAATAAGTCCTAAGAGGAAATTCTTAAGTAGAACCAGCCTACACAAAGTTGGGTTAGACCAGAGTCAGTTGACCAATCAGATTCTTGAATTGAATGTGGATCCCACTGTGCATGAATTTAAGTGGGATTTACTTTTAATTCAAAAATTTTGATTTTGATTTGCCTAGTTTACCCAGCCTCGAACACTGGCCCCACCTAGTAATCTCTTCATCATAGCAAGAAAAAAATCAGTGTAACTTTTATATGTTTGTTTTAATTGAAAAGGCAAGCAAAATATTTTCCCGATTACTAGCTACTTTGGAAGACCACTTAATCAAATTCCAATTTGCGGGATCTAAAACCTCACCGTTCAAGTACAATAATACATCTAAATTGGAAAGCACATATAAGCTCAATAAAGAAGCTCATAATATATGAAAGAGTTGGAGACTTGGAGCATGCCTTGTCATTTCACAACGTCTTGAACCTGGTGGAGGCATACTAGGAACATGATCACCGATAGAACCATTAGGCAGACCCGCGAGTTGCACTGCTGCAGGCGAACACATTAAATTTAATAAAGATATTATAATGTAATTACTAAATGTCCATGACAAAAATTATACTTCCCTTTAGAAGAATCATTACATTTGGTGACTTTTGTAGTAGAGAAACAGTAAGGCTTTCCTTTGTCTGCCCTTAGTAACATGATTAAATAAAAGGCAAAAAAAAATTAAACCATGGCATAGAAGCCCAACTTGTCAAAATCGAGCCTTGTAGAAGGCACCTTGTGATGTGTGACTCAACTAACACTACCGCTAGCAGCACAAGGAGAAATATCATTTGCCCCCAGTTCGAGAGGTATGAGTAACGTAACCTGCAAAAATGCTGCAACTCCTCCTGGCTGAACAGAACTTCTTCCACCACCTCTTTGAAGGACTACACTTGATCTTCCAACTAAATCATGTCCTAAGTTACTTTGTTGAGGCAGTGTTCCAACAGTTGAATTGTATTGGAAAGATTTAGACAAAGTTCGATATACCTTGCCTGGATGTAAAGTCTGCTGACCGCCAAGTGGTAACCATCTCTGAACTGTGCTTGTTGTTGGCATTTGTTCAATAACAGCGTGTGGAGACAGCGTAGAGACTCTATTTTCAGTGATATAAATTGGGTAAGGCTGACCAATGTTCTGGTTTTGAAACGGAAAACCCGGCGTCTCTCCTTCCAATTGAAGAGATTCAATAGACAGTGGAAACGGCATGGGCAGATAAGTAAAGTGATTGTCATAAACTGGATGAACGGAATCTTCAACATTAAGTGCACTCCTCCCAGCACCCTTAGATACAGTTTTCCTTCGTAGAAATGAATTGGGAAGTGACACAGGATGCTTATCACCCCGCAGCATGGAAGTTGGTATGTATCTATCAGTTCTTCCATGTTTTTCATCACTTCCCCGTGTCCTAAAGATGCCGTGACTGGAAGAAATTAAGGAGTCAAATGGAGAAAAGACAGCATCTACAGTTGATGCAAAATATTGCATCCTGGTGACACTAGTCTCAAAGGAGGTAGCTGTTGCATGCGATGACACTCTTCTTGGACTAGAACTTGCAGTCCTTTCCTGGAGCTTTAAAGATCTGAAAAGTTAGCATATTCAATAACAAGATCACATGAAAAAGGTCTTCTGAAAAAGAATACTTCTACTAGAGGATGGTGCAAATTAGAAACTGTAAAAATGTTAACTTACTGTAGGCATTTTGACGAAGGGTTCGGATTATTGCCCTTCACAAGAGGTCTATATCTTATAGAGCCTCTTCCTTTGAAATTTCTTGATGTTTTATACGGATTTCCAAAGTTTTCAAGGGATCCAACGTTGTTTGTGTTTTCATATCTGTGGCTCTTGCTTTGCTTCTTCCTCTCTTGTTGATGAAGACTCTTAATAACACTATTGTCCTGAAATTTTTTTGGAGCTGTGATTATCATGTTCTTTTATAATTCAATAATCATGATTTCACAATATGTCACCACTTCAGGCAATGAAGTTTAGAAAATGCAAAATCATTATTATTTAGCATGTAACAATTTTTATAAGGATGCATTAAGCTGTTATCAAGTGTTTCCTGCTGTCCCATGGCTTCAAACTTGTCGTGCATCCACTTCTGTTCCTCTGTGCAGTTTGATGATTTCAACTCAATAATAGCGCCCCTGAACGACAGAGCAATATTCAAGGAGAATTTTTACACATATCACACAATAAATAATGAATTATTTACAAACAATATGAAGAGAGGGTGAAAAACTGAGACTCATGGGGGCACTTCAGAGAAACAAACTTCGCTTATTGCTATATAAGAATGACAAAAATATGAATAGTGAAACACAAGAAGGAATGCATTGGGCTTCGTTACTTCAACCTCGGGTCTATACGTAAAAGCATCTAATCTTAGTTGTCTGTTTACATGACTGCATTTGGAAATCTCATTTTGAAAGAACTCACATTATTTTAGAAGGAACATTTTTGGATATTATATAAATCACAGTAATTAGGTTTTAAAAAATGCAATATAAGTAGAAAAGATGATGCCGATTATATTGTACACATTTATTTATTTATTTGCATTAACCTGTCGCAACACATACATAAATATGAAATTACAGATTCTTGAATCACATACAAACAGTGAGAACATTTTAAGATATACTACATGAATTGCAGTAATTAGGTTTAGCGCATATACAAAACCAGAATCGCATTACTATGAATAGTACATAGCCAAAAAGAGAAATCTAAAAAAATCAATATATTAGGAAAAAAATAAATAAATAAGCATAAACATAGCAGAACTTGCATTTGCTGAATCCTACAGATTATACAAACCATAAACATAGCAGCATATAAAAATGGATTGAAACAAACAAGTAAATTATATGCATATAAATGAATACGAACCTATTGAATCGAGAAAGAATTGCAAATATACCTGCTTCTGTTAGAGCTGCGAGCTTGAAATCGGTCATCATGCATGTAGAACCAAGCAGACCTTGGCACGAAACCTTCCTTTCTCTCTATCTTCTTTTTCCTCTGGTTCACGAGCACCATATCTTGACGCGCACCTTCGTCGTATTCTTCTTGGCTTAATTCTTCAAGTTCTACATCCACTATCACTGTAGCTTCCTCCAGCTCGTCTTCATCAGACAACTCGTTATCGTACTCTGGAGCTCCACCAAGACCGTCCGATTCACCGTCAAAACCAATAGCACTCCTCCGATGCCTTTCTCTCACCTCCTCCATATCATCAAGTCCGTCGTCGTCGCTCGCTTCCATTCTCCGTGCGGTCCACCGCAACGTAGAAACTTCATCGGCATCGCTCTCATAATCTTCCCGTGCCGATTTCCTTCCTTCTGAATCGTCCATTGACTGAAAATTCAATATCAAACCACCGTGAGTCACATCATATACAACAGAGATATAAATTTTCAGAGGAAACAAACAGCTTTCTGGAGGTAGGGAATATTATTTAGGGACTCTACCTTCCTTTCCCTTGGATTTTTCTTTCTTCTTTCTGTACGAGAGTAAAAGCGCTGCGTTTTTTTTTTTTTTTATGTAAAGATCAAAGAGTGCGAAATTTTCCCTTCACTTTTATGTTCTTCCGCTAGTAACAGAGGAAGCAGAGTGATTTGGCGCCCAAAAAAGAAGATGCGTGAAATGAAATCCTCATATTGCCGCGGGCAGTAATGTGTAGGGCCCACTGATCTAAGATGGGTCCCTCTATTATTTGTCCAGTCTAATATTATTTTTTATTGAAAATACTATTACGATCCTAGATTATTCGAACACGATGCCAAAAGTAGTTACGCTCAACGTATGCAACACACTATGGTGATCATAACAAATTAGATTAATATAATTTTGCCTACTCTCACAGCCTCATGCATTTTTTTTTTTTTAAGCCATAGATTTTATAAAAGAAAAAATTTTATGAATTTTGACATGAAAGAGTTAACAAGAATTTTATTAAAAAAGATTATGACTAATTTCTCATAAGACAACAAAATAACATAAATTGGTTTATACTAGCAAATAACTAAGAATACTATCATGTCTGAAAGTATAATACATACCCTACAAACTTTTAAGAATAGGAATTTGATTAAAACACTCTCCACTATCTTAATATAGAGATAGACATTCTCCAAGTAAACGACAGGCAAGAAGGAAAACGACTGACCGAATTCCGAAGTGTCATATTTCTGTGTTAGAAAATCAGAACAATCATGGTATGACTAACGAGCGTTGGGAATGACAATTTTACCTTCTCATTTCGGGAAGAAAATTCTCCTATTGGGGGCGAGTTCAGAGAGAAAATTTCCCCGAGCAAATTTGCTCTTCATATTGCTTGAAGAGGTATTATATGTATATTAATTTTTTATATGTTTTTTTATTTTTTATTTATAATTTTAAATCTATAATATAATTTTTAAAAATATATATACACTAGAGTGTACTCACTCTAACAATGGTACGTATATCTTTTCTCTATTCTCTATTGACAGAGGGAATCATAATAATTTTATTTTTAAAACAAGATTAAGTATCGCTTTTAATGCCACATCTTAATGTGGAATGAGATACTTGCAAGTAAAAAACAAAAATAGTAATGCATTGTCTTGTACTAAAGTCTTAAGAAAAGGGCAGTAAATTAGTGAAAGAATATAGTCAAACTAAGCTTAACATAATCTTCCCATTATTCAACAAAGAGAATTTATTCTCTTTCTAGATACCCGAAATTTCAGTTCACTAATCCTAATTCAAATCTGTGTACAATTTCATTTCCCTAGAAAAATCTAGAAAACTTTAATAAAGTCAGGGTTTGATTTTTTTTTTTTTTTCTTCTTTTGATCGGAGCCTGGGATTGAATTTTGACTCTACTAACTTGAAAAAAATTCAAGAAATAATATCAAAGAACCTCTCAATCCATATTGTCTAAAAGGGTAAAATGTAACTTTTTTAATTTTAAAAATACAGCATCCTCACTTATGAAACTAATTATTATTTAGAAGGACTCTTTATGCAATTTTAAATTTGAGAGATTTGATCTGAAATACCTTATATAACTCAACCTTGTATAATCACTCGATTCTTAAAAACCTCAAATGAGTGTATTAATTTTTTTTTTATCATTACTAAATAAACAATTTATCAGAAAAAATTTACAGTGAATAAAAAAGATTGTTTAATTGTGATCAAACCAAAAAAAAAAAAAGATTCGTTGAATTAAAATATTTGAACTTTTATTAAAAATAAATAAATTTTATGGTCAAGATATATAATCCTATTTAATTTCGAGGCATCTATTAGACGAGGGACGCCATGTATGACCAGAGCATGGACCGTACTGGCAAGTTCCACAAATGGACCAAAGCCATGGAAATAGGCACGCCATTTCATTACGGTTTTAGAAAAAGCAGCTTGGCTTGACATCTGATCTGTACAAAGCCGTAAAATACCAACTCAGAAAGATCGAGACTGCGAGTCTCTCTCTCTTTTCCTTGGCAGTGGTGGATCGCTCTCTCTCTCTCTCTCTCTCTCTCTCTCTCTTAGATCTGCAGAAGAATAGAAGTATTTCTTCGTCTTAGCAAAAAAGTTCCATTTTGCCTTTTCTCTTCAACTTTTCTTAGGGTTCCAAACAAGTGAGAATTCACTTCACAAGATCATCTTGGCGTTTTCTACTCTTCAGGCTAGTGCTTGATTTTCAGATCTGCATTTTTTCTTCCTAAGTGTGTTTGCTTACACTTTCTCTGTGTTAAGTTGCTGAGAAAATTCTTTGCTATTGGAGGGTGAAATGAGACTTAAAAATTTTTAGATTGCATTATTTTGGATATCAACTTATTTTGAGTTATTATGGAGCTCAAATTTAGCGCGTTCTTTTTTATTTTTTATTTTTTCCTGAATCATAACTACTTTAAAAGTATCAAATTCTCAACTCAATTTTTGTCTTAAGCTTTGGAGTAATCTATTGATGGTTTGGTTATCATTTGTGAATTGTTTAATTATATTTTAACCGCTTTTATGGTTTCATAACGCCTTATGTTCTCTAATATAGCAGTGGTTTCATTTTAGCTGAAGCCAAATGGCAAATCGACTGAAGGAAGATGAAAAAAATGAAAGAATAATTCGAGGTCTTCTCAAACTTCCTGAGAATCGAAGATGTATTAACTGCAACAGCCTGGTGAGATGGTTCTCTTCCTTAGTTCTTACATGATATCGGGTATCAACAAACATTCATGGGATCTTCATATTTGCAATTCAATCTGAATTTACGGAATTATATATGAAATTGATCCAAAGCTAAGGGATATTAAATTCTGTTAGACTCCACGTTAAATGAAGTTCTGCATCTTTCATTCAAAATATATTTGTACTTCATTGGTCATTGTTATGGTTAATTTTGATTTATAAAAGCTCTAAGTCGAAAATGTTAATGGCATTTTTAAGTTCTACCAAAATTGCAAGAATGCTAATGGCATCTATTGATACCTACCAAGTTTCCATGCCAAAAGAGGAACCTCAAATGAAGAAATAATTTAAAATTCAAACTAGTTTCTTTTGTTGGGCATATTAGAATTTTCTGTTTGCGTTCCTTCTAACCTAATTTAGATGCTTGATTTGAGATTATGATGGGTCTGTTACATAAATGCTCTTCTCTCTCTCTCTTTCCTCTATCAAGCAGGGACCACAATATGTGTGTACGAATTTCTGGACATTTGTTTGCACAAACTGTGGTGGAATACAGTAAGTCCTCACTTTTTTTTTTTTTTTTTTTTTTTTGTATTTCGTTGTCCACTTGTCCATGTTATCAAAATTTCTACAAAAGCCTTGTTTTATATGCGCTTCATGCTTATTTTGCAAACTC
Organism: Bauhinia variegata; assembly: GCA_022379115.2. Taxonomy (NCBI): domain Eukaryota; kingdom Viridiplantae; phylum Streptophyta; class Magnoliopsida; order Fabales; family Fabaceae; genus Bauhinia; species Bauhinia variegata. The sequence goes on along the minus strand of CM039429.1, from coordinate 5,118,400 downwards.
ACTGTCTATTCATTTTAGAAATGAACCTTGGAACATATTTCTACTGCCTGAATATAGTACCATCTTTATATAGTTGTACTGTTGTTTGTTTTGTTATGGATTGAAGTTCAATTTTATACCTATAAAAATATTATTTTTTCTTTAGCAAGATATGATTCTCAAGATAACGTCTGCTGACTCTAATCATGTGCATGCTATAAAAATATTTCTACTGCCTGAATATAGTACCATCTTTAAACTATATTATGTTTAAGATGTAGTCTTCTGTACCGAAGGGAGGAGGATAGTGTTTCCTTTCTCCTGTATGTACTAAATTCTAAGCTGCTGCTTTTTCTGTTGATTTCCAGCCGGGAATTTACACATCGAGTAAAATCAATTTCAATGGCCAAATTTACTTCACAAGAAGTTAGTGCACTACAGGAAGGAGGAAATAAGGTAGGCATTCTTGTTTATGCCAAAAGTTGTGCCAGATATTCTCTCAATTTTGCTTATCTTCTGTATTTTTTAAGTTGAGTTCTGCTTTATCTAATACTTGCAGCGTGCTAAAGAAATTTATTTTAAAGAGTGGGATGCACAACGGCAGTCCTTCCCTGATAGCAGGTAAGTATTCACTTATAATCTGTTACATCTGAGTGCAATCTACATCATTCTGATTCACATATTTGGTGCCAGTAATGTTGACAGGCTCCGGGTATTTATTAAGCATGTTTATGTAGATAGGAGGTTCAGTGGTGAGAGGACTTATGACAAACCACCCAGAGTTGATACATATCAGGGAGGGTCTAAAAGTCCACCATATGAGGAAACATATGAACGTCGTTATAGTGACAGGTCTAGTCCTGGTGGAAGAAGTTATGATGAGAGAAGAAGTCCTGGATATGACCAGGAAAGTAGGCAATATGGTGATTTCAAGAGAAGTCCCAGTCGTCCTCCCTTAGTCACTGATTGGAACCGTACAGATAGATTTGGAGATCGTAGAATATCTGATGGAGATTATAAGCCAGAAGTGCAATCACCTGACCGAGCAAAAGATTTGGGTTCTTCAAGTCCACCTGTGGTACGGCCTGTTAGAGATATTTTGGGAGAAAATGCAGTACCTCTTCGAATTAGTGAACCTCCTAAAGGGGGCAGTGGAAAGGCAGCTGACAATTCTGCACTTACACAGGTGAAATTATTACAAATGATGCTCCATGTGGTTTAGCCATTTGATTCATAATGCTGCATAATGTACTTTGGGCCTTTGGCCCTAGAGTTTGTTAATTGTTTATCAGTGATCTATTATTCATTGCTAGTTTGCTAAACAATGTTTAATTAATCAAAGCTGATCTTTATATTTGATGCCTTTTATGGTATTATACATATCAATCAGAGTCTGCTTTTAACTTCTGTAAGATGAAGAGCTAGGAAATTCTTAGCAAACATCTTGCCCATGTATTCAGTAGCCTTACATTTTACGACTGGAAGTGCAGTTGTAGTCAACATGGATTTGTTGAGTGGTAGTGTCTGAATAGGATATGATGTTTTATTTCATTTAAAATTGATAAGATAATTCATAGGAAGTAAATATCTTTAGGGTTGGCAATTGTGTGCCTGTGTGCAGTTAGTCCGATGCTTTTGGTTTACCATGTTACTACATGCAATTTTTGAATAGATTTGGTAGATTTTAGATCTTGATATTAAATATTAAATAAGAAAAAAGTACCCAACTGCTTCCACATCCATACCCCATAACTGAGGAAGTTTTGTTATAGTTCATACCATTATACAGACTATATTGATGTTGGTTGCTAGGGAATTTATGATTGTTATCCCTTGTGTTTTGATCCTTTCTGTAAGTATCTGGTCTAAAGATGGGAAATTGGGAATCAACAATTAGCATGATGTCAACTATCGTTACTTTGCTATTGTAGCTCAGTGTTTAATTCCTTTACCATACATTTTATAGTAACCCAAATTGATTATTAACATAATCATAACTTACTGGTTATAAATGGTCAGAAAACTACTTCTTCTAGTAGCTTGGCCTCCAGCAATGGAAACCCAGTTGAAGTTAAGTTGGAGACTACTAAGAGCCTAATTGATTTTGATGCTGAGCCTGAAGCTCCGGTTGGTCCAGCAATTCCTCAAGTGCGACAAACAACTGTGGCTCAATCTCTTGTGCAGCCAGAAAAATCTGGTAGTGAAACGAACTGGGCTTCCTTTGATGCTGCCCCTGAGGCTAAAGCAAATCAAGGTCCTTCAAATGTAAATCCACTGGATTCCGTGCTATCACAATTGTCAGTGTCAGAATCTGCACCTGCAGGGCACGTGCTAGCATCAGGTCTTACTTCTACTGTTGCTGCCTCTGCAAGTGCTAGCAACTTCTCAACATTGCCAACCAGTGGTGCTTCAGTAACAGCCCCTGGATTGACAACAGTATCCCCTCTGAATGGTCCAGGCCAGTGGCATCAGCAACCTTTTTACCCTGCTACTGTTAACCAATCTGCTTCTCAACAATTTACACCACCAGTAGGTGGAGCTTTGAATAATCAGGTGGGCCTTATGCTGTGTCCATCTTAAACTTTCTTTCTGTTCCTCATGTATTCCTGCCCTCTTATTTTGAGGAAATATCTTGCAGGCATGGAATATACCTCCCGCTCCAATAACACAAGGGATTAGCATGCCAACACCACATGCATCACATATTGTCTCAAAGCCTGCCAGTGCGGCTACCTCTGGTACTGTTTTGCCATCTTCTACCATGGAAGCAAAACCAAGTGGAAGAAAAGAACTTCCTGAGGTATTTATTGATTCCTATTTTGCTTGGTTATTTGTGTGCATATGCTTGTGTATGTGGATTATACCTTTGGTGTGGTAATTTTCTGCAGGATCTTTTTACTCTAAAATATCCATCCTTCCCTTCTCCAGCTCCACGGTGGCAAATTGGTCCTCCCCATGTGATGGGTATCCAAATGCAATATAATACTGTGGCGGTATTGTCAGAATACAACAATATATACTTAAATTATACAAGTTTGTTCTCTTTCTTTGTCACTTGTACAATAGTGTGATGCATTCTCTTATTTAAATGCCTGCTCACAGTTACAGCCTATGCCAAGTTTTCCACAATCGTCAAAATCAATGAATCCATTTGACATCAGCAGCGAGGCACATCCAATACAAACCCCAACAGTATGTAACTTTTGTTTGATTTGAAATGATACTTGTACCATTGCCAAAATTATCAGCCTTATTTAGATAAAACATTCTATCATAAGTATGTTCAAAAGAAGTTCGATCTCCCTCCCTCCTCCTTGTGTGCAACAACATGCATTATTATATTGAATCATTTATTATTTATATTTAAAATAGAGCACTGATAATATTGGCATTTGGCTTCTCTATTAAAGTGAATGGGTAGCATTGTTTACTTTCATCCAAGTCAATAACAATTTATGAAAGATCAATGGTATGGTTTTTATTTTCTATACAGTTGAATACTTAAATAGGAACCACAAATTGTTTGTTCCATTAGTTTTTGCACCTTAGAGGTGCCATATTATCTATGATGTGCAAAGTGATAGTCTGATTTTCTTTATGATCACCTTACATTGACGAAGGTGGTATCTTGAAGTATGATGTGCTTACTTTATCCTTTGTCACTCAATGTATGGCATAATGAAAGAGCTGATGTTATTCCAAATTTAGTATAAATTTTTTGTGATGATAAAATGTTAATCTCAGTTTGGTTAATTCTTTGTGTTTGGGTGTTCCTTGGACACAGTTTCCTTCCATGTCAACATTGCAAGGTGCTTTGCCTAGTATATCAGCTTCTTCAGGTTTGATACATCCTTCAAGCTTGGGTAATCCATCACTTGCTTGGATGCCACCCCAGTCATCATCGTATGGATCTCTACTGCCCCCACAAATACAAACTCATCAATCCGCAATGGCGTCAGGTACTTGTATCCTTCCCTTTTCATCTATCCCAAGTTTATTGTTTTCTGCAAGGCAATTCCTTTTGCACTTTGCCTTTCCTGAACTGCATTTTGGAAATCACAGGGGTGTCCGTGGGTCAACAAATGCCGACTAACATGCCAATGCCAAGGTAACCACTTTCGGGTCATGATAAAATGTTTCTTTTCTCTTGAAAGACCATATATTTTGGGTTCTAGTATTCGTCTTCCCTTCCAACTCACTTTATATAACTTGAACATAAAGAAGAAGAACCCTTTATTCAGCAAATTAAAGCATCCAATTTCTTAGTTTCACTGAACCTACCCCTCCATGACCTTGCGAGTGGTGTAAGATCAGCTAAGAAATTTATAACCCGTGTAGGCATCAAGAAGGTGGGAGTTTTAGCACTGAGGGAGCTGCTTTTGGCTACTCAAATCCAAATCAGTTGTCAGGTAGGTTCCAGACAACGGCTACCTCCTCAAATCCCTTTCCAGCGGGTGGGAATCCATTTGGATAATGTGAAGAACGTCTAAATCAAGCATCATCTTCTTGCGCCCTGTAGATATATGGATGAAATTTTGGTTTCTTACTGTCAGTCAAAACAGAAAACTTGGCAAAATGTGAGATTTATGATCATCCTTGGGGTCAGCGTCAAGTATTTGTGCTTGGCCACGTAAATTGTTTATTGCTGGTAGGAAAATGGAAGGCAGAATCGGCCTTCTAGGAGTTGTCTTAGAGAGGAGGGGGGGAAGAGAGAGATGCTGAGCTGAAATTGGGTGCAGATATCCCTTCTCGGAGAGATGATTTTTTGGGTTTGGTGATATCTTCATTTGCAATTATAGCATCGATTGGGTGATCGTGTGCATGTCGTCGCCATCTTGCTGTATTGTATGATTTTGTAATTCATAATTTTAGTGAAATGAGAATGTTCTGGTCGTGAAACTAAATGAAACCCGTTGTGCTATAAATTTTAGATGAATTGCATTTCCATGACACTATTTTTGAATGAAACCGATAATATAGAACTTTTTTTTGGGGAAAAAGATAATTGTACATCCAATATTATACACTTTAATTTTTTATTTTTGTTATGTTACAGAAACAAAAAAATTAAGAGAGAAAGATAGAAAAGTAGAGAGAGAGAGAGAGAGAGAGAGAGAGGTGAAAAAACATAGGAGGGACATTCCCTGTTTGGCTTTTCTCGTTAGAGACAGACTCACCCACATCTTATTCAGACGTTTCTAGCAAAAAAGAACAAGCAGACAAAAAGATCACGATTTATAAACAGTATTTTACAAACTAAAACTAATTCTTATTTGAAAATAAATAATACCTAATAGAACACTCCCAATGAGGCTAGTTCAATGATGAATATAAATTTCAAAAAATCTCTATTTAGAACTTTCTTCAATGGCCTAATCAAATATAGTCGGAGAACAATGAAAAAAGATTACGTTAAATTAAAATTAGTATGAAAAATGCCAATAAAGAAAGAAGAACGCATTGAAACAAGATAAGATATGGCCCAAATCTTTGCAGCTCAAAAGAGAAGTGGCCTAAATTATACATTATGGGCCAAAAGTATTTGTGCTCGTAGTGGTTTGCACCTTCACAATGATACAAACTGGGCCACAGGCTAACGATGTAGATCAGCCATAGGTCATCGCAACGATATTTGCTGTTTGATAGTGTTTCATTTTCTGTCACACTTTATCTTTTATTTGAATTTGTTAAAATAATATTATAAGTATTAATAAGGTATTTAAAATAATGAGAGTCTGAGAGTAGCAATAAGACACTAGATTCTGTTGATAACAGCTCATAACCTCTTATCCTTTTCTTCTTCTAGGGTTAAAAAAATGGTACAAGTTGAATAGGTGGTGGGAATCATATTAAAAAAAAAAAAAAAAAATCTGACAGATAATACTCTTGCAACTCTTATAGCAATGTAATAAAAAAATGGATAAATTTATCCAAAAAACTGAAATAGATTATGAAAATCAAGAGGAAAGGAAAATTCTAGAATACGCAATCCATGAGCAATCAATCATTTTCATGATTGGAATTGAATAAATTGTGCCAACGTGGTATTCTTAATTTTGATGGGTATTATGCTACATCAAAATCCAAACAGGTCTACATTCTTTAATCCATTAACATCATTTTCAAGCTTTTCCCATTCGTTTTTTTTCCTTTTTTCCAAACATCATTTTCAGGTTTTTGCAAACAAAGGGATAGCAAGGTATCCCAGATGCGCCGTTCTTTCACCCCATCAATTGCGCCAAATTTGTTTTTCTGCTGTCTAAGAGAGTAACATAACTCCGCTTTCTTCGCCTTCTCCGTTGTCTCCCAAATTGCTGCTATAGCCTTTTTTGGTTAGAAGAGAAGACCAAACTCCAAATCAGATTCGGAATTATTGCAGTAAAGTAAGGGTTTTTTAGCAGTTGTAATTGTAGCTTTATCGAATAATGAGAAATTATTAGGCCTCATTTGACACTTTATATTAGCCTTAATAGTATAAAAATCTAACAAGATAAAATTTAATAAGATAAAACTTGATAAAAATTTAATATTATATAATGTTTGATGTGATATTGTATAAAAATTTTATAATTTTTTTTTTATAATTTCTTTATCATAAATTTTAATATTTTTTTTATTATATCACTGAATACATTTACAGTTTTTTAATATTTTATTTATTTTTAATTCATCAATAGCTTCCAACTACATTAATTAATAATAACTCTAGTTTAAATTTTTTATATTATATTTTATTTTAAAAGTTAAAAAATTAAAAAATATATATCTTTTAATAATACAATGAGGCGTAATTAGAATACGGGAGGCGTATTGTTAATGCAACAATAAGTAATTGACTATAATTAAAATTATTTAATATGACGTATGTAGCAAATATCTTATAAAAATAAATTGTATTGAATAAACCTATAAATTTGATCTTATACTATGTTATAGTGGCTCCATTGTATTCAAATTGCTCTGAATCTCCCAGAGGCTTCCAAATTCTGATAATATTATACACTTCCAAACTTTTCCATTTAGGTGTGTGCAAAAAAAAAAAAAAAAAAAGAAGATAAAGTTGGGCATTTCTCAATCATTGTTTGGTTTAGGCCAAGAGTGTGCTGACATTTTTTTAATGTAAGACTAATTATTATTGGAGACAAAGAATCATAAATAATTTTTTCTCAACAAAAAGAATTTAAGGTTTCTATTTGTTATAAATGGAAACTCACAATAAGCCATGGCTCCTCAACTAACATTCAAAAACCTAATTGTCTGTCAGCTTTGGCATGGCATTTTTGTGTGCTTCCGTGAAAAAGAGCTACTAGTATCATTTTAAGTTTATGCACATGAATTAGTTGGCAAGTGTCGCCCCTCTTGCACCCCACCAATTAATGAATTGCCTAGAGACTTAAAATAGATAAATGACCCTCTTGTTTATTACAAGCATTTTCCTTTTCTTTGCAGATCTACTTTTAAAATTACCTTTGCCAACCAGTAATTTTCCAAATAGAAGAGGATATATATATATATAAACTACTTGAATGATAATGAGAACCAAAAAGGGCTATAGCATAGTGTTGGGGAAGATTTATAAACATGGGCAATGAGAATTTTCTTTTTTTACCCTTTTGATAATTTATGTGGACAAATTTTCTTGCTTGAAAGAGAGACTTGTCTTGTGCTTTTTAATGTGATGATAGGGACAATATCATGAGCATCTCTTTATGAATTGCTATTTAAAATTCTTGACCTAATCACAGGCTGTCCCTAGAGCCCCTAATTAAATGATAGTTATGTTCTAGTTGAGGAAATAGAACAAGCTAGCCAACTAACTTGTTAGCATCAATATTTTGATTGCATGTTGGATGAGAAAAGCCCTCACAGCCCATGTGAATATTATCTATGGAGGGCCCATTTCATTAACTTCAGTTTCCCCCTTGCTGCTGCTGCCATATGCTTTGCTTTGCTTTGCATCTTTTTCTTTTCCCATTTTAAATTCATCCAAAGCTACCAACTAGAATGGCTCATATGTTTTCCACTCTGTTAGTTACTTGATTAAAATATTGAATAACTTATTTAGTTAGAGAATTTACTTTATAGTTTCTTCATCAATTTGAATTTATTAATACAGTAAACTGTACAAATAGTAAGATGACAAATATTATTTTGAACTAGAAAAAGCGAAGGAAGGTGTATGCTTTTATTTTTCCATCTTTCTCTACAACCAACATAAACCATAAAGGGTGGTCTTTAATTCAAAGACCAAACCAAGATGCATGGAGCTTTCTTGTCACTTTGCTATAGTTGCCATTGTTCAGAAAATGACCATTGAGACACTCCCTTATGGCCTAATTTGAGGGAGCACCTGCTGGATGAGTACATGATTGAAGTACTATGATTATTATGAACTTGCATTTTATTTATTTATTTATTTTTTTAAAAAGGTTAACAGTGCCAATTTATGTGCAATCGACTGATCAATAAAGCTTCTTATGCATGAACATCTATATCTTAGATGCTCAAACCATTTTAGTTGATGCAATTTTTCTCTTTCCCATACATGTGAAGGGAAACTTGGTATCAAAAGTTCAGGTTTCTGTCTCTCTTCCAAGCAAAATGATAAGGGTTCTCCTTGTGCCATGTCCAAACCAGTCAACAAGAAATTCTATTCCAGAAAGGGACTTGATGAGAAGCAAACATTGACCCCAGTTTTGGTTGTCAATTTCATATGCATTTTGTGAACCATACCCAAGCAGATGCTTATCATAATTGTAGGGCCCTTTAGAAAGAGTATCTTAAAAACTTGCCAATGAAGGATCTCTCAAGATGGGAAACATGAGCCTCACCGGATTTCATTGCAGTTTTCGACTTTTGGTGAAAGAACTAGAAAAGAAAAGCCTTTGAGGAGAGGAATAGTCATTGAAAACGAAAAGAAAAGAAAGGAGTTTTAATGCTCAGAGTTCTATAGGGAAAAGGTGTCAAGTTAAATCATTTTTGAATTCAAAACTTAAAGCTAAGATTAAGGCTTGCACATGGAGGGTAATCTCAAATCATACTAATCAAATAAGGCTTTCATTAAAAAAAGAAAAAGTTGAATGAAGGAGGCGCTCCTTAAAAGGATCTTTGGATGGCTCTCACCATAATCTGAATTGGGCCACTAAAGAAGATTGAGGAAATTTTCAAAAGGCATAGAATACGCTCGATAACATCACCATGATTGCAGGCCTAAAGCTAAACAAAACTACCAAGACATAAACAACAATATCCTATTGATTCCAAGAAACTTCGATTATTGCACTCGAAGGAATTGGGAGCAATTTAAGGAATAGCATGTGTGTGTATATATATATAGAGAGAAAATAGATCCCTATGAAGAGAATTGCCAGAATGCAATTGCTTAAACCTGATCAACCCAGATGTGGTGGGGAGAGGAAATCCCCAACGACTTAGGCATGAACTTGACTAATAAATAAACAAGAGCAAAATTGTTATCTACCTACAAGGGTGGGGAAGAATCATAATATAATCATCGACTACAGAAAAATTTTCAAATTATTCAACTTTCCTCCTTTTACCCGTATCATGTATGCAGCTTGATTTATGAATCCATCAAGGTCTTGAGTTCAGAAATGGAAATATTGATACAGATTGAACAAAAAAAGAAGAAGCATTGAACTTGATGGTAGAAATAGATTACTGATAAGAAAAAGAAATGATCTCAATTCAGAAAATCAATACAAGTGAAATTGTTCATGATTATGCTATAAATTGGAAAGCAAAAGAAACAAAAGTAAAAGTATGATATAAGAGAGACAATAACAATAAACCCCACAAACAACCAGCAGCAGCAGAAGGTGCTGCTGTCTTTGCAGCCCTGCATATGGTCTCCAATTCATCCCTATACATAAATTTTCTCTGCAACCTACTCTTTCTCTGCCATTTTTATTTCACAACTCGAATTTCCATAACAATTCAAATCAATATGGAGAGACTTTCTCCTCTTAACTCACTCTACTGTGACCTCTTCTCTGTTTCTTGGACGACAATACATGATATAAATATAAAAAATTAAGAACAATGCTGCTGATAAAATCCTGCGATGTACAAATCCTTCTCTTTCAATCTCTTCTTTATTTTTTCTTGCACAAGCGACGAGAGTCGCATAAAGAGAGGTACAGGAATAGGGTATAGAAGGAATAGCCGTCAATATAGCTGTGAATTTTGTTGGTGCTAGAGGAAAGGTTAGAGGACAAAAGTTCTCAAAAGAATCAATAGAAGGGTGGTGGAGGAGGAGAAGCGTATGAGACTCCGTAGATAGGTGGCAAAGGCCCTTCATATATAGGGGCAGGAGGTGGTGGACTTCCGTATATAATTGGCGGAGGTGGAGGTGCAGAAGGTGGTGGATTTTCACATGGAGGCGGTGATGATGGTGGAGGAGAATGGTAAACTGGTGGTGGTGGTGATGGGTAACTATAATGAACTGGGGGAGGTGGAGAAGCATATACAGGTGGTGGTGGCGGTGATGGTGATGGTGGTGCATGGTAAGGCGTGGGAGAAAGTGGAGGCGGTGGGGGTGAATGCTCTTCACATGGTGGTGGGGATGGAGGTGGAGGTGGAGGTGGAGGTGGTTCTATACAAGGTGGGGGAGATGGTGGGGGTGGAGAGTGGACCGGTGGAGGAGGAGAATGGACAGGAGGAGGTGGCGGTGGTGATAGATATGGATAAACAGGTGGCGGAGGCGAGCGAGGAGGTGGTGGGGGCGAATAATGTGGCGGCGGTGGTGAATTATAATAGTAAGGGGTAGGAGGGGGCGGGGAGAATACTGGAGCAGGTGGTGGTGGTGAATTTGGAGGTGGCGGTGGTGGAGACCGGACGCAATATGGAGGAGCTGGAGTTGGTGAGGGTGGTGTTGGAGATGGAGGGGTAGGGGAAGGTGGTGGCGGGGATGCCAAAGGTGGAGGAGGTGAAGGCGGCGGGGGAGATGGAGGAGGAGGTGATGGAGAGGGTGGTGGAGGTGAAGGAGGGGGTGGAGACGGAGACGGTGGTGGAGGGGAAGGAGGAGGAGGCGGTGGAGAGTACACAGGTGGTGGTGGTGGTGGCGGTGGTGGAGGAGGTGGAGGTGGAGGTGGGGGAGGGGGTGAATACACCGGTGGAGGGGGAGAAGGAGGAGGAGGAGGGGAGTAAACTGGGGGTGGAGGTGGAGGTGGAGGTTGTGGAAGAGCAACCGGTGGAGGAGGTGAAGGTGAAACTTGGGGAGGCGGCGACGGGATCACAACAGGCGGTGAAGGAATAAATGGAGGGGTTTGCGGAGAAGGAACAAATGCTGCACATTTAAATGAGTTACAATCCACAGGCTTTGACAAGAACGACTTACATTGTGCCGCTGACCTCTGTAATGGCCTCGCCGGCAAGCAATTCCTCCTGTCATCAAACGCCGGTAAGCTCAGGCATTTTGGAGGCTCGCCGGTGAAGAAGTTATACGAGTACGTAAAGTTCTCCAAATTGGGCAACGAACATATGCTCGGAGGAATTTTTCCAGAAAGCAAATTGTGAGCTACATTCAGCTGCTCAAGGCTAACCATGCTTCCAATGGCGTTGGGCAACGGACCCAATAACTCATTGACGCTCACATCGAACACCGTCACGTTCTTCAGCAACCCAATCTCAGAAGGCAAACAGGAACGGAAGTTATTGTTCATGAAAATAATCTCATTGAGGTTCGTCATGTTGCCTAAGCTCGCTGGAATACAACCATGGAACCTGTTGTTAGCGAGAACAATAACTGAAACCGGAGAGTTCCCGAAATTGTCTGGTAGATCGAACACAAAACGATTGTCGTTGATGAAGATCGCGTCCAGATCCTTATCGAAGAGCTCTTTGGGCACAGTCCCTTCAAATTCATTGAATCTCAGATCCAGAAACTTCAACGATGGAAGCCTCAGAACCACCTCAGGGAACTTGCCAGCAAGCCTGTTGTTACTGAGATCCAATTCAAAGAGCAGAACCAGTTTATCAAACTTGTGAGGCACAGTACCACAGAACCTGTTGGAGTTGATATGGAAGAGTGCAAGATCCACAAGTAGACCGAGTTCTTCTGGCAAATACCCAGCAATGTCACAATGGTTGAGATCAATGCCAGCGACGGTGCGGATCTTGGGATTGTCCAGCGCCGGAGCACAGTAAACCTCGCTGTAGTTACAGACATTGGCTCCAACCCAGTTCAGAGTACAATTTTGCGGATCAGAAAGAATAGCTTGCTTCCAAGCTTGTAGAGCTACATAAGCATTTTTTATACGATCATTTTCGAAAACAAGAGATGGGTCTACAGTCACCTTCTCTCCTCTGTCACCGAACTCATCCCTGTAGTAGAGAAGCTGGCGCTGCCTAATGTACATGGCTTCTGCATCGGTAAGACTTCCATGGCTGAATCCGGGGTCCTTGTTGGAGGCACACAGGGAAAGTGTGCCCAGAAACAAGGCAATGACAAGTGCAAAATATAAATGAGGGATTGAAAAGACCTTCTTCATCTCACATGAGGCATCTGATAACCCAAATGCCACTCTCTTCTATTCTTCAGCTGAGATTGCAAATGAGTTTTGCTTCACCCTGAGATCTGAGGAAAATGTGCAGCAACAGAGAATGAGCGAGAGAGGGATTTGGGTGTTTAAGAGAGAGAAAGGGGGCGGGGATGGAGGAGAGAGAGGGATTTGGGGCAATTTCTAGAGATTTTGGAGCTGTGTGATAGTGTATATGACTGAGTGAGAGGGGAGAGAGTGGGAGAGAAATAATTCAGCAAAAGACAGCTAAATCACAGCTCAAAGCCCACCAGAGACTCTTTCTCCCTTTCCCACTTTTTTTTTTGGAAAAAAGTTTAAATTTTAAATATTAAATATTAAATTTTTAATTATTCCTTTTCTCATTTAGCTCACTTTCTGTGATTTCCCACTCTCTCCCTGGCGAATAAAAAGACTTTATTCTATTCCAGAACAGCATTTAAAGTGAATTCCACACGTTAACTCTTGGAATAAATTCACGGACGCGGAAAAATAACAAATAGCCAACTTAGCTAATGCATGAATTAATAAATATTTCAATTATTACTTGATCATTTTTTATTATTTGCAGTAGCTATAACGTCTTCCTTTGACAAAAATACTAATTATTTTTTAGAAGAAAAAAGAACAAAGCTGTTTCCATGATTATAGGATTTTAATTTGAATTTAATAGGGGGAGTCGGTGGAGCCGAATGCTGGCGTTTCACGGTGCTTCGTTAATCTCGCGAGAAAATGAAGTTGTTATTCCTCTGGGGGGACCTCGACTCGCGAGGACAAAGGAATTAATCCACTTTTTAAAGGTTGGGGGTGTAATTGGCTTTTACTGTGTGTTTTCGGCTTAAATTGTCGAATGAGTGACCATGTAGTTAATGAACTGCCTGTAGCGTTTTATGAAATTACTTCGTTACCCTTGAACCTTTCACTTTTCTGCTCACCCGTGAGAGCGATATTTCAAGTTAGTTTAAAATCATGATTTTATCAAACTACCATAGTCCAATAATATTGAGCTTGCTCCTTAATGTGAAGGAAAATTTTTCCATAAATATTTTTAGAACATATAAAAATATGAATCTATCTGTACTCATTTATAAGTTTATATACTTATAAAGAATGCTACGTGTATTGTCATTTATTCATACTTTTTTTTATAACTTTATTCTTATAAATACATTAAAAATAAAATATATACAATCAAGTTTGAAAAAATGAGTGCATAATTAATTCTTCTATGTATTTTATGGGAAAATAAATGAAATCGTGGTTACATAAGACTATATTTATATTCATATTCTTAATCTTAAGTCGAAAATTTCACACCTTTTTCTGTGAAAAGAAAAATGAAAAATTAAATGCATTTTAATAAAAATATAAAACAAAAATGGCCATGACTGACCACTGCCACAAGCTGAGGCTGGCAGGCAGGCAGACAGACATGATTTATGTAAAAATTTTAACTACATTGTACTTGAAAGAAAAAGACAGATTAACGTAATCTGCGAAATAAGAGGAGACTTGTTTTGTAAATAAGTTAATAAAATAAATAAACACAATTTTATTTTTTTGCTAAATAAAAATAAGCGCCAAATATAACAGCCACACATTTATAGCAACGGCGGTTAGATCACATCACATCCCAATCCCATGAAGCGCGTCCTCATCACCGCTGATGCTGCAGGGCGTGATGGCCCTCCACCACACAAACATCACAGAGAGATCAAACCTGTGCGTTGTGATGTAGAAAGCGACAACCAGCGAAAGTGTTTTTGTTGGGCCCCACGTGTCACGTCGTGCCCGGCTGGTTCCTCGCCGTTTAGGATAGGGACCCCACCATTCGCTTGCGTTGTGGCGCACCGCGTCCGAAGCGCACCGCATCCTCTCCACTAGGGCGGGAAAATTCGAGATTGCCCTTGGTAGGTTTTAAATTCAGTAACGAGTGTAATGACTGTTAACGCGGTTTTAGATTATATAATCCCCTTTTTGCCCTTGTTTGGCTTGGGTGTTAATTTAATTTGGATTTGGGAGAGAGAAAATTTTTTAGAGCAGTGTGGGGACGCTCCGTGTAAGGTAACCACGTGTGACGTGTTCCCTCTCAAGGTGTCTGAACTGTACGTATTTGACCATCTGCAATCAAATCAAAATTACTGTTAATAGATTTTGATTCCTTGTTTCATTTGTTATTCCTGTGAAACTAGTCACATGAATATAATGTGACTGAGGAATTGAATTACAGCTCATCATTTCTAGCATATTTTGTGAACAAACTATTTTTTGTTGCAATACTTGAATCACTCCATAATAGATTAATGCTATTTTTAAAAATAAATTTAACGTAGTCAAAAAATCATGAAATTGATGTATATATAGATATAATGTAATACGATGATAAATAATAAATTTGAATTAATTAAAAAGATTTTAATTGAAATATTACGTCAATTAATATTATATAATATTTTGATTACATTAAATTTATACCCTCTTTTTTAATTGTGCAATTGAGGATAAATTATTATTCTTAATCATGACTTATTAATATGGGAGTTTTTTGTGTTTGTATTACTATCGACATAAATTTCTATTATTTTTAATATGAGATTCTTTTAAAAATATTATGTAAATACATTGTATCACTCTTCTTCTTCTTTTTATGAGAACCATTACGAACAATCTTTAATTATTTGATAGATAACCTTTCTTTCAATTTATTACATTTTGCAGTGTTAGAACAAATCAGTTGTTAGAACTATTCCTAATTATCTAACACTCTTTCATAAAAATAAAAATATTGTATAAAGAGATGCTTAGGTGGCAGTATTTGCCACGTATTAATCTGAAATCATTAGGAGCGAGTAGGACAAAATTGCCAGCCGGCGAAGGCCAGCTGTGATGGGATGTTCAGTTTAGAGGACACGTCAGTAACGGAATATCCATGTCGTCGTACTCATAGATTCGTCCGCCAATCAATATAAAAAACATAAAAAAAAAAAAGGAGTTGCGACTGAGTCTCATTAAAAAGATATTGAAATCTCACCGAAAATATTACAAATTAAAAAAAAAAAAAATCTCCCCGAGAAAAAGCCTGTAACGCTGTACTTCTTGAACAGTATCATCAAACAAATTTATGGACTTAATATAATGTTTTATACCGTGTTATATGTATTATTTTTATTGTAATAAATTATCAAAAATACAAAATATAATAGTAATAATAATAATAATTTATATTTTTAGTAATTATAAAAATGAGAAAAAATAAAAATGAGACAATATATTTTAATATTTAAATGAACCGTTTCAAACAACAATCGAGGTCCCTACCCCACGAGAAACACTGTTATATAGGTAATTCTCAACAGTTAATTACAATACAATAGTTGACATGAGAAGATTGAATCACATACAATTTGCTAAAATAAATCGCATTTTACAGAATACAAAACGATACAATATAAGAAGAAAAAAAAAAAAAAGCACCAAATTATTTGCTTGTAGGTTCATACTTTTGGTATCTCCACATTTTTTTTAAACTTCTAATATTTTATTTTAATTTTCATATTTTTTAAGTATAAGACTAGCCTTTAATTATAATAAAAAAATTAAAACTAGTAGTAAGTAATATGAGTCATCTCTTATAATAAAAACAACTATAAGTTTTAAACCCATCATGTTTAACTTAAACCATCTTTATGAATTAATTTATTTTCGTTAAGCCAATACATTATTTTATACCAATTGTAAAATTTATGCAAAATTCAATTAATATATGGGATAAAGAAACCATAAATCCGCACTGTAGTTTACACCTAACAAGATGATGACTTATTAAAAAACATGTTCATCCCTAAATATTATAAGCCAAATGTTAATTTGATATTATTTTTATTGAAAAAAATTATTATTTATTATTTACACATTAAAAATAAATGGTTTCATATGCAAAAAAGTGTGAAATATTCAATTTGTAATTAAAAATTATAGTTCCTTAACTTTGTCGGTGATATTATTTGCTGCAAACCATAAAATGTCGACATCTTGTTTATTACGGGGCAAAGGAGTGACCAACTCTTGCTCTTTTTATTCTCCCTCCGTAAGAAAAGTAAAAGTAGAGTGTCACGCCAATTACGGAGGAATTTAAGAAGTCAACATTGACCAATTGAACTCACATCCTGCAGCCGCAGCTAACCTAAAGAATTGGGTTTCACATTTTGCTGCCATACTTTTCTATTTGTGGTTACTTAATTTCAATATTTAATGATTTAGTCTTTTTGATTTTCTAGCTTCTTATCAATAAAAATCTATGTATTGAATGATATAAACAGTGAGTTAGGTAAGGTTAACCATAAAATAGTATGGAAATCAAATTTTACAACCCAAGATTCAAACTTGATCTTAATTTTCGAAAACCTGTAGTAGTGATTAATATTATATGTTGAGTGTAAAAAATAACATTGAAGATTGTTTTGGTTGAAGAGAATAATAGTGGCCCCTAAATTAAAAGCATTGATATCCGTATCCGTGCGGTTGTGAAGATAGTGTGTCCCGGTCCCCTCTCCATAAAAGGTTTTGCATGGTTTCTCAACATCAATAGGAATAGGTACACTTTTTACTGACATTCCAATGGAGGGAGGTAAAGCCTCTCAGATTCCCCCAACCGTTCAAAACTTGAATTTCAATAACATGCATTTTACAGACAAACTTAATTTGGACCATTTGAAGTTAATAATTGTAGTGCAATTCACTACAGACGATTGTTTTCCAAGCTTACCCAACCCGTTGCAGGCTTGAGAGGCTTATTTAATCTCTCAGAACCTTTCCAACGTAATGGAGAGTTAGAAAGTAGAAAAAATAAATTTTTTGTAGTCGATTGAACGTATAATTGATTACGGACATTTAATCTATTTATTATTACAATCAATTATACAATAACAAATAAATAAACGATATAACTAATTATCTGAAAATAAGGCGGCCAGTTAAAAAATATAGTATAGTAATAAGAAGAACATGAGGGCCACCTGCTCCCACTTACTTTTCCCCCATTTTAAATGCTCTCATGTGAGTTAAGATAGAGAAACGAATTCAAGGAAGTAGCTGACACTATTTCTTTTCCATGTCCATAAAACTGTCGGCATGTTAAAACAAATAACTCTCTGTGGTTCAAAGTCAGCTAAAATACATAAAAAATTGAAAAAATAGATGTAGGTCTAAAAAGTTAATGTGAAATTAGAAGAGCACATTTTAGCTGAGCATTTCTTATTGTCCAGTCACCGACTACTTTTTACGTTTAACCAAACAATGCCTTATCAAAAGGCAACCAAATGATTGGCTATGATTGAGATATTCTTTAATAATGAGTGCAGGGCTTGTATATATTAATAGGAATTAATTGTGGTTAGGTATCGAGACAGAAAATTTTTTATGGGTAAGAACAGAGATAGTGGAAAGGATTTCAGAACCATTTTCTTTCTTTTACAAATTTTTCAGCAGCTGGAGAAAACGGAGAGGAACCTATGAATTTAATGGAAAGAACATCAGAACCGAAGGCGGGGGGTTGATTTTTGCACCCTCCTTCTCTTCGGAATACACCTCCGGATTTACGTTTCTATGGTTCAAGAGGGTGTGGAAATTAATTTGGGGGGTGCAAAAGTTAATCTCCAAAGGCGGGTGGGCTTCGTGAGTTTAAGGCCCAGGAGGACAATGTTTTTCGGCTTGGTATCGTGATCTGTTAAACTTCAAATTTTTCATGACTAAAAAGCCTAAAACAATAAGTTCACTTTTGCATATCATTTTTTAGCTTTAATTTTTGTTAAAATTTTAATATAAAAAAATTATTTATATCTCAGTGATTTTTCTATTTTCACCTACTGTTTTTATTTGATTGTCACAAGATAGAGATTAATAGAAAAACAGTGTGATTTAAATGTCTTTTTTCTTGTTAAGTTTGTAATAGAAGTTGAAGTTTGTGGGTAATATGTGCATTTTAAAAGCTTAAAAAGGTTAAGTATATATTTTAAAAATTTTGAAAACAAAATATACATGACATAAAATTTAAAGAGTATTTTTTTGAAGATTTTACTTGTAATCTCTTCTTTTTTTTTTTATGATATTGATGGGTAATTTATATTAGATGGTTATTATAAAGTTAACTTAATAAAAAACATTGTAAGTTTAAAATATTTTAGGTTAAAAGATTTTGAATTAAAATTGAAGCGTAATGTTTTGGACTCGGAAAATGGAGGGGCTATTTTGGGGTCCGAATCATTGAACACAAAAGCCAAGGCAAGGAATGAGTTTGAATGTGATGGATATCAATTTCAACGAGGATATAAAAATTGATGATATAATAAATCCAAAAAGAATTGAAAAGGATACCAAAATGGAGTAATTCAATCAACTAGAATTTGTTCTAACAAAGAGAATCATGTATCTATCACAAAGTTTGAAGTAGAAAGTGCCTTTAAAGTTTGAACTACCAATTATATGTTCTCTCATTTTTCTATCATTTTCGGTATCTTATTTTATTTTTATTAATTAAAAATTATAAAATAATATTATTAAGTTATAAAAATAATTTTATTGACAACAAAATATCAATGAATAATATTATTCAAGTTGGAAAGACAAGTATGTTTATGGTGGGAAGATCTTTAATAATTTACAACATTTTCTTATCATTACCACAATATTCTCATTTATTGAATGCCATTAGGGAACCAAACGCAGGATGTGGTGGTGCAAGCCTCATATAGCTCAATCTTTCACACTTTAGAGATAGATGGCCTTTAATGATAGTTTGATTTGTCTTCGAGTTTTGATAAATATGACAAAAATTCATCTTTATGTTAACAATGGTTAGTCCACTTGGTAAGAATTGAAAACTTATCCATACGGGTCTAAATCTTTTCTATTAATATAAGTATTTTATTAATAGATAATGTGTAATTTTGAGTGCACCGGGTTATCCAAAGTTGAAAAATACAATTACCATTTGTAACAAACGTTTTCGTAACAGTATATATAATGAGAAGTACATGGAAATCTTGGAATTGTTTACACTTGACAACATGTGAAGACGTGGAACCTTGAACAAACAAAATGATACACTCGAAGGAAGGTTTCAAGAAGCAAATTATGAGTGACAAGGAATGGATTTATTTGCATGTGCATGTGCATGCATGAACACAGAAGACAAAGATACCACAGGAAACTATATATGAAAGTACTCTAACACAAATTGGACTGAACTTTCAAGGTTTGTTTGCCTCAACATGCTTGAGACCTCCAATGACTCCACCAACGCCACCAATAACACCTAGACCACCGCCAACACCACCAATACCTCCTCCAACTCCAATCCCCTTAAAAATGCCTCCTCCAATGCCTCCATATCCTCCGATGCCACTGCCACCGCCACCGCCATATCCGCCACCACCACCACCTCCTCCACCGCCATATCCTCCTCCTAAACCGGTACCGCCAATTCCCCCGCTGCCTAAGCTACCATCGCCGCAAAACGACTCTGGCTTTTTGACATCTTCCTTTTTGTCCTTGAGGTCCCTCCCAGCTGCATACTCAGATCCCAAGACCAAACAAAGCCCCAGAGCCACCCAGATGAACTTGCTCTCCATCAGTACTATAATTCAGTTAAGTAACACTGCGTAGGGTACTGTTCTATTCCATAAGCATGCATGCATTTAAATAGTTGAAAATTATGTAATAAAAAAATTTAATTATAAAATTCTATATTGAAATGTAGGTATGGGGAATTTAATATTGTACACTGCACAGTTGGATAGTTAGGAGTGCTCTGTTTAATTGCCATATCACAAGAGTTACCCTATTTTACAGTAGCAGTCCATGGTGGCACATGTGCCAGACGTGATGTTCCATTCAAGGTCATTACTGGCTCCTCCCACTGTACGTCTTGTGGAAGAGAGGATATTTTAGAATTATTCTTTTTAAAAAATTTATCATTTATTACTCCTTGTTTTAAATATGAATTAGTCTTTTTTACCGAAGGGCACAAGGATATATACTGTAGGTAGGTATTAAAAAATATGCATGGCCATGCATGTTGCAGAGGCATGAGGGCAGGACAACACAATGTAGTGTCAGAGTGGTAGAACCCACATGCAACTGGCAGATCGTGATGGGTATTCAATGCATTCACCAAATTTGAAGTAAGTGAATGAAAGGAAATTAAGATGGAAAGTTAAGACTCATGGATTTGCATGAGGGGGTTCATGCATGGCATGGGGTCGACAGATGGGAGAATGGCGCTAGGTGTGGAATTGAATTTGCACTGTCCTTGGAGACTGTTGCCGTCTATGGCTACTGGCTAATGTTTCTTAATTTTTCATTCATCTTCTACAATCAAAACCTAAAGTTGAATTTTCAACTTCCATCTCTTTTTGACAACATATATGTGAATACTGACATTCACCTAAAAGCTTGTTTCATGTGATATGATATTAAAGTTTTTATGACTCCTCAATTTAAGTGTCTAAATTTTTATGCTAACACTTTTTT
Organism: Bauhinia variegata; assembly: GCA_022379115.2. NCBI lineage: Eukaryota > Viridiplantae > Streptophyta > Magnoliopsida > Fabales > Fabaceae > Bauhinia > Bauhinia variegata. The sequence goes on along the minus strand of CM039429.1, from coordinate 5,097,353 downwards.
AATAAATTATAATTAAATATAATTTTATTATATAATATGATGGATGGGTTCGTGCTGCTTTCATACTTAAGTTCAAAAAGTTGTGTGTGTAGTTTGTTAAATATAAAACATATCCTAAGTTTTTTTAAAAAATTTAAGTTTTTAGATTTGATCAATTCTTTGATAAATCATATGGCGAGAAATTTAGAAATTAGTGAAGCAATTTATGGCACAGATCATAATTATCTTTCGTATGTATTGTGAAGAATGATAATATTCAAGAACTTGGCTGTGTTCATAATCATATAGTAAGTTGATAAAATTTTCAGGAACTCAGCAAATGAGGGAAAATACAGCTGATCAAGCCGAATAAATTGGATTGCTCATTCGGCTTGCCTCAATTGAACTGAGCTAAAGAGCAGCTATTCATTTGTTGGCCCAATTTAACTCACTCTGATCCAGTCTTGAGGGTTAGGTGATGACAGCCCAGTCCGACTCAACTCCTTTTTAGGTTTAGATATCGGGCCTTAGGCCATTTCTTTTGGCACTCCGCAAAAATTCTAACCGCACATCCTCTCTAATTGCCAGCGACAGACTTTTTGAGATGGACAAGCTAAGGGAGGTTGTGCGATGTGAGATTCCTCCAGTTTGTGGGTGTGGATACTTAGGATGGGTTATGCGGGAAAGAGTATCTTGGGAAGAAATGTTACGAAAATGGGAGGGGTGAGTGGTTAGAAAGTATGAGGAGTGCAAAAAGAAGTGGACCTTCACATTATTGGTTGAACATATTTGGGCCCAGGCCCATAATCGAATGATTAACACTAGTCCTGAGTCTCCCGACCACTGTGTGGACACGTGTGTCAAACAGCCACCAGCACTAACATCACATGCACATACACATACATGTAGATGTCTTCCATGTTCTTGCGCATTGACCATCTGCGGTTGAAGGTTTAAGCTTACAAAAATAAACATCCGATTCGGGTTATCATCTTGCTCCGGCTAATTTTGCCAATTGCATTCTCTCTATTTTTCTGCCACAGCTAAAACCCTAGCCAATTCGCGCTTCGTTCTCATCTCTGCAAATTCTTTTGGGTTCCAATTCGATTTATTTTTGTCATTAGGGCATCGTCAGGAGGTCCTAAAAGTCCTTTCTTTTTCACCGTGTCACTTGTGAGAAGAACGTCGATTGGAAGTATAGAGAATCTCTGTCCCCATTAAGCATATATGGATAATATTGAAGATGATGCAAGGTACCCGCCGAAGCCCTACACTTTGTACCGTCATAATACTTCTCATCGCCAGAAACATTCAACTCGAGGTGCCCCTTATCTTCCACCGATTAATAGTCGCTACGCGGAAGAGGAGGAGGAGGAAGAATATGAAGAATTGGATGGATATGAAATGGAAAATGACCAAGAGGAGGACGAAGATGATGGAGAAAATGGGTACGGTGGGAATTTCGAAGACGATGACGATTTTGAGAGAAACTCAAAGAAGAGGAAATTGCGGAATTCTTCTGTTTTGAACTATGAGTTTGCGCCTCGTGTGAAATTTTCACAGGGGAATAGGAATTCAGCAGATGAATGGACCGAGCATGCCACGTTTGTGTTGTTGGAGGTTTGGGGAGACAAATTTCTTCAACTTGGGAGGAAGAGTTTGAGGTCTGAGGATTGGCTTGATGTTGTAGAGAAGGTTTCAGAGGAGTTGAAGGTGGAAAGGACAGAGGCCCAATGTAGGAATATGTTGGATAAATTGAAAAGGAAGTATAAGAAAGAGAAGACAAAAATGGATGAAATGGGGTTGAGCTCCAGTAAATGGGCTTATTTCAAGAAGATGGATATGTTGATGGCTTCATCAGCGAAACAAGAATATGGGCTTGCTTGTGGGGTTGATTCTGGCGAGTATGTGTTTATGAATACAAGGGTTTATTTAAACAGGTCGAATGGGTTTGATGAGATGACAGATAGTCCTGGGGAGTCAGAAACGTCTGAGGAGAATGATTCAGACGACCTTCCGAGGAGGAGGAAAGGGGTCGGAGATGATGATGAGGAGACTTCCTTTAGGGTGCTGGCAGATTCTATTCAAAAGTTTGGGAAGATATATGAAAAAATTGAAACTAGCAAGAGGCAGCAGATGATGGAGTTAGAGAAGATGAGGCTCGATTTCAATAGGGAGTTAGAGCAGCAGAAAAAGCAGATTTTGGAAAGGGCTCAGGTAGAAATTGCAAAAATACAGGAAGGGGAAGAGGAGGACACAGATGCTTCTGCAGAAAACCTCAGTGAATGACTTAGGTGACTTACTATTTTGTCATCGTTTCTTTAATTAATTCATACTTGGTTTATTGAATTGTTTATGTTGTATGATGTAGAAATTTGTATCTTTTTCCTTGTTTTGAGTTGGTGCTGACCGGAGTTATTTAGTACTTCGGCCGGAATGCAAAAGAAGAAAAGATGGTTGAATCTATTTCATTCCTTCTTTCACATTAATTATTTATGACTAACTAATGTTATCTTTTGGTGCCCGTTTATTCTTTTATGTTTTATTTTCTTCAAGAAGCCATTTATCTTGTATGGACGGTTAACCCTTCCCCCAAAACAAAGAGAGAGGGTATGTACGGGTGAGTCAAAATCACATGTGTACTAAGATGTTGGTTGGAATTCCTTAACCATCAGTCTTCCTAAGATGTTTTTTAACGCTTTGGCGCCATTAGAAGTACTAAGTAAACTAGTTATGATGTGGAATAGAAGATGTCCTGCCAATTAGATTTAGATTGACTTAAAGGAATGGACTAGTATATGTCCGAATAACATAGTCAAAATGGGCTAATAGAAAGGAGTTAAGATATTGACGATTTGACATGCTTAGTGAATACAAAAGTGCAACTGTACTAGCAGTTTATAACTTGGATGAGAGTTAGTATGGCTACATTGTTCAGAACTTCAGTGGTTAAGATTTCTGAAATTTTATTTTGAAATATTAGATGAAGATATGACGTGAGGGTGTTTATTTTTCCTAATCCCGCTCACAATTTATTAGACTTTCTCTATAGCACTGCAAAGGAGAGTTTGTGCTTTGTACAATTTCTCCAGCCACATTGTGGTCAATAACCTCTCAAAGGGACATCTCTACTTACAGCCAAGGATTTACATCCGTGTTTGGATTGAGGGCTGATCCTTGGATTGTTAATTTGAGGGGTTTTAAGTTAGGACTTTGGTGTCATTTACCGAATAAAGAAAAAGGAATTCATGGTTAAAATGAAATTCGGAGTTTATGAGCTACGCAGAGATTAGCGCATTCAAACTTACTCTTATGGTGACAGTGAAGATCCAATACGACGTTGGATTTGGAATCCGTAGTGAGGTTGGATAAGACGGAGAAAAGAAATCGGTGGATTGTTTGCTAAAGAACATGTTGATTTAATTTATCTTATTTGAAAAAAAGAAAAAGTGTTGTTTAAATCAGATAGGTATTCAACAAGGTGGTGTTCTATGATAAGCGAAAGGCTCTTTTCTTTTCTGAAAGTGAAAACCAAGGCTAGTACACGACTCTACACGCAGGTCAATATGGGTCTACCATTACATGCAATACAAGATAGATCCTTGATTCTGTCTACCCCGCTCTACGTCCCAAGTTTCCCGATCTAAATGAGGTTTTTAGTTCACACCACAAACAAAATAATGTATCAAAAGCATCTTCGTCAAAAGATTTACAATCCTCTACTCGTGAGATAGACAATAAGGCCTTCAACCACTCCTCGTGAAGACTCGAGAATTCTGATCTCTGTTCACTAGACCTAAAATTTTCTCCTATTGATTTTTTCATCTGTTGGCTAGCCTTTGAAGCAACATTGACCGTCTCTTCTGGGATCCCAGCCATTAGAGCAACCTGCAACCCATAGCTCTCTGGACATGGTCCAGAGGCGAGGCGATATAGAAAGACTAACTCCTTGTCACGTTTGGAATAGCAATCAGATTCTGACCTGAAAGCACAAGCCATGTGCTGCAGTGTAACATGTGGATGAGAGGCAAACTCTTTTGTAAGAGGATGGTAGTGTGTAGCAAACAGTAAGCGACAGTTGACCTTTTCAATCAGATGGCGGAATACCTGGAAAATATGCAGGAATGATTATGTCAGAAAGGGCAAGAACATTCGAACATAATCAAAGCAATATAACTCAACATTTATCGGTCCTGAAGGAATAAGTTCAAGATCTTAGGCTTCTTTTGGTGATGGCGATCATTACCATCATTCATGCAAATATAAATCCATTTTCTAGTTGCGGTATTTTTCTTCCTTTTGACTAAGCAACTTCGGTATTTTAATGCTTTGAACCTTGCTGGTCAAATTGCAACAGGTACGTGTTTCATGTATAACTTCTCGAATGTCTTTTTCTATAATATTTTATTAGGTGGGAAGGATCAGTGAGCCACTGATTGCATATAGCGATAGAGTTTTTTGCATGTCCTACTAAGATAAGATAGAATGTATAACGGCAGAATTTCCAAAACAGAATCAAAGATATCATTAAGAGAGGAAAGTCTCACTGCATATGCAATTGCATAGCCATCAAAAGTACTTGTTCCCCGACCCAGTTCGTCAAGAATAACAAGAGAATCTTGAGTAGCATTCTGAAGAACCGATGCAGTTTCTGTGCACTCAATAAAGAAGGTGCCTGCAAAGACAAGTGAAATCTGTTAAGGCTGGCAATTTCATAAACTCAATACGTAAACTATATCGGTACATGCCTCAAGATCCTACATTTTCTACGCTAAGATGACCTCATCATAACATGTACTTACTCTCGCCTGTCATGATTCGATCAGTAGCACCAAGCCGTGTGAAGATTATATCCACAACTGACAGAACGCAACTTTCACAAGGCACATAACAGCCTAACTGCAAAGACACCAGAGGCATGTCATGAAACAGGACTTGACTGGGAGAACTAAGATATACTTCCCATGAGGTTCTATAATATACTATCTGCATCCTATATCTGTTAAAATACAATAAGGATCTTGCTTCCAAGTTTTTGTTGTAAAATTTTCAGCTCTAGGCAACCACTGGGGGGAATGTTACAATTTCCTTCAATATATTTATCAATTCGATTAAGTAAGCATAATTTCCTAGAAATCAACTACTTGTCCAAGAAGACTAATTTAATCAAATAGATAAAGTGAGAAAGAGCTAAGACCTGGGCCATTATAACAGCTAGACAGGTAGCACGCAGAAGTGTTGATTTCCCACCCATGTTTGGTCCAGTCAGCAGTAATGTTCGAGGATGATATCCATCTCTAGTCTCACCAAGGACCATGTCATTAGGGACAGGCAAACATCCATTCTGTCCAAGTGCAAATGGATGCCAGAGCCCCTTGGTTATAAGGACAGGTCCTTTATAATCTTGATTAGATGTTTTAGTTTCTGACGAAGACAAGATGACAGGCCTAGACATAGTTCCACATGAAAGGGTAGAAGTGACTGCAAAAGATCTTAATACATCAATGCAATTAATGGCATGAACAACTTCAAACCACTCAGCAGGTTTCTCCATAAATAATTCAACAAGTATTGAGAGTGTTTCGGCATCCGAGTCTGTCACATCGTGATTCTGCCACCAAATAGGTCAGAAATATACTCTAGTTAGACAGACAAATTTATACTCTTTGTCAACCTATCAGAAAGACGAGTTGAAACATCGGTCCATGTGATTTAACAAAATGACTTCATAAACATAAATGAAAAATATGGATTTGCATAAGATCTGATCATCAAAATGATTTTGAAACTCTAATGAGAAGTATCCAGAGTATAATACCTTCGGTTTGTTGAAAGAATGCTTATGAAAATGAGACAAACATGGACGAAGTGTACTAAATTTATATTATTTGAAAATGCAAAATATGAAGAACAAGACCTGGTAGTTGGGGAAGTCACTATCGATGGCTGCTTCAAATTGAGTAAGAAATTGATCGAGTCCATCACTACCATTCAGAATTGGAACTTTAAAAACTCTGGTTAAGGATGACATTAGAGGCTCTTCCTTCTCTAGAAGCAACAATAAACTCAGACTAGTGCGGAGACCCTTTACAAGTGACCCAAACACTTTCACCTGTATCACACTTCGAAAATCATTTATGTGCACCAAATGACACAGAAGTAGTATGGAACATAGAATGCTACGCTACAGAATATCTAACTAATATTCTAAGTGGTAGATGAAAATTATTGGTGAATAGATAGTTTTTCCAGATATTAATATACGACACACAATAAGGAAACTCACCCTCTGCTTCAATATTTTTCTTCCAAGCAAGGGCACTAAGAGAGAATCTGATGACTGAAGGCTTGTCTTGATTCGTCCAAGCAATCGTTCCAAATCTGGAAGCTTGCGAAGAGATTGATCAATAAGTGACACAACCTCAGGACGAGCAATTAGCCCATCAACCACATCAAGCCTGTTGTTTATTCCTTCTGCATCTTTTAGGGGATGGCAGATCCAGTTCCTCAAAAGTCGCTTTCCACATGAGGTCATACAGTTGTCAAGATATTTATATAATGTACCTGAAACTTGATTAAAACAAATTTTAGATTACTTGTTGAATTTCCAACAAAAATAAGGAGGATGCCTCGGAGTTGCAAGCACTTGCCTGATGGACCACCTTCAGCATTATTACTGAAGACCTCTAGATTGACCAATGTCTGGCCATCCATTTTTAGGAAGCCCCGATAAACTTGATATGGATGTATATCCCCATTTTGTAGGAGATCATCTAACTTTATGAAAGGTAAAACATAGTTAATCATCATAAACAACCTATCAGAACTCAAGATTTTTTTAGCACTCAAATTCTCAAGGGCATAATAGCGAGCATACCATTAATCTACCTAGATGGCTAATCATTCCACCAAGAGCACACAAGGTGATATCACGATGTATCACTTTGTTCAGTACATGATCCAACGAAGTAGACAACCCCTTAAAGTATTTCTTTGAGTGAATCAAGTCAATAACTTCAGAGGAAACCAAACCAGTGATCGATTGCACCGGAGTCAATTGTAGTGTTGTAGAACCTGAGAAAAAATAAAAACTGGTGAAGGTATTCAACTAATATTCTACATTAAAAAAATATATATATATATATATATCTATATACATAAAAATTCAACTGATACTTTGATTCTGAAGACAAGAGCAAAAGATTAACTATGCAAAAATATTTAATTGCAATAAGACACTAAAACAATGTCAAAGTTAAAACTAGCTCTAAGGCAACTTTGGTCTCAAATTTTTCACATGGTTGATAATTCACAGTAATGGATGTATAGTATATTAGTGATTGAATATAGTTTGCCCCTCTCCCCCTTTCCTTCTTCCTTTCTGAGAATACAGTTAATTAGAACAGAAAATAATTTTTACTATGAACAGGTCCGTTACAAAGACAAACAGGGAAAGATTGATCTATATATATATATATATATATTTCATCAGATACTCCAAATTTAGTCATACAGTACTATACATGCTATATAAACTTCTATAGTTAATAAACTTGTTTTCTACATCCCTAAATCAATTAAAGAAGATCAACAACTTACCATTTAACGAGTATTTTCTAAGTGCTTTCTGAGCTTCTTTGGACAACCCTGCAATAAACCATATTTTGATGTGAAGACAGAGTATCACATAACCTTCAGAATGGATTTAAGGGATGAAAGGTATAAGAATTTTCACCTCTGCTTTCATAAATAACTTCCTTAGGTGACACCTAAACATCAATTCTCACAGTCAAATTGACTAAGAATTCCACAAATTCAAATAATCATTCATGAAACAAGTGCAGTAAAAAGAATAGGCAAAGGAAGTTGTGTTTGTGCGTACTTGCATCAATAAAGCGCCCAAAGCAGAACAGGAAGCATCATCATCGATGGAACCAACCCAAAACCTAAGAGCAGCACAATCAACAAATGCAAACCCATGTACAACTGAGCCATTATCTAGGTTGTTTGTCTCCTGTAAACAAAAGCCAATGCACCGTAATTTTAATAAATCACAACATTTCTTCATCCTAAGTGTTTTGTGGGGCATGGAGGCAGCAAAAATTTAAGAACATCTGACATTGATTGACTAAAAGTATGCATAAGGTTCTTATTTTTTTCAAGGTGGGTGAAAAAGGATAGACCACAATTCTATTGTGTATAGGTTATGTTCAGAAAAGATAAAGAATTTATTCAGTTGACAATTTTTCCATGATATTCTGAAATTTCAAATGTCAACAATACTTCATTCTAACATCAGTGGTTAGATGAACTCATGTTATCTGTGTGTAAGGGGCTTTCATAACTTACAAAGGTTTTATGTCAAAACTTCCAGTTTCTGAATCACAGGAACAAATTCAACAAATTTAATTAACTATTTTCTGAACTTCAATCATCCAGTTAAAAATGAGGTCTTACAAAGGAAAACACTCAATGAATCTTAAGAAAAATGCAGAAAGAACACAAAATATTTAATTTAATTATGCATTACAGACATCAATAATCTAATTGCATAAAAATAAATAAATAAATAACTCAGCAATCGAGAGGACCTCTTTTATCACAAGAAGATGAACAGCATCAGGACCAATATTACCATCCACTGTGGTTGATGGAGTGACTACCTGAACTAATTTTCTTTGAATAACCTGCAATGCAGTGGTGTGCATAAGGTAATCCAATCTGTCACAATGGAGGAATTAAATAGAAAAAAAAAAAAAAGAAAAAAAAAGCATATGATACAATCAAGCAGGGAAAAACAATTTCTAATCTAAAACCTAGAACATCTTCAAAAGATAGTAGCTTTCTCAGATAAATTTGAGCCAGAAACATTAATTTGTTGAGGCAAAACATGTCAAGTGAAAAAAACAAAAATAAAATAAAATTGCATCACCAACACCACCACAAATGTGGAAACACTCACAGAATTAGCACCCCTAGCTTTCGCTTCTTCAGATGTCTCCAACTGTTCCACTCGTCCAACCTTGTATCTTTATAATGATAACAGAAAAAGTATCCTCAGTCTACAATAAATTTACCAGGAAACTGACATGTAAAATCAGCATCAAGATCAAACTGGTATGATCCAATCTGTTTGGAATTATCTGCGTTAAGAAGTGCTATTCATCACACAATACCCCCCCCTCCAAAAAATAAAAAATAAAAAAATTCCTCTTCCAAATAAGTGTATGTTGTATTTCTCAAGTATAAGTCTACCAATCATCAGAATAATGCAGCAGATATGATCATTGATATGCTGAACAAAATGTCCACCGTGGAAACACTTTTCTTACTTATTCTTTTCATAAAAAATATAGTTCTCGTACTATTATGAATGAAATTAAGATGCACAATGAATAGAAAATCAGGCTAACACAAGCCCCTGCATCCTTACCCACGAGCAACCAATTTCTGAACAGCATCATCAATTCCACTTTCAGAGATACCAACCTGAAGCAATGAGTAAAATCACCCACTTCAAGAGATGACAAAACAAATGAAGTAAAGAACTAAGCAACTATCAACTTGAAAATACCTGCCGACATTTTCCCACACCACTTAATGTCATTTTCCAATCAAGCTCCTTATGGCCAATTTCAGCATCCATTTCGTAAAGCTCATAAAATTTTCCCTGTAGTTGACAATATGTTATGATAGACTAATTTCAAAAGTAATGGTTCTGTATCAATAAATAAATAAATAGACTTTGTGACTGCATTTAATTTTCAGCATTTATGTTCAAATTACTAGAATAACTAACCACTTTGAAGAATAGCACAACATCCATGTATTTGCATTTGACACTCCAGTACTGCTTTTGAGATGCTGACATTTTTTTCAACACTTCTGGTGGTATATAAAGTGTTGTCGGGTCATATAGAGGATCATTAGCCCTTCTTCCATTAGCATCCCTGATTCGAGAAGGATCAAGCCACTCAAACTTGCTGGCTATATCTACTTCCTTCTTAGTCATGTTAAATGCTGTTGAATCATCAAGAAATTTAACTCGTTTGCCAGAATCAATCAAGGGGCCAAACTTGGAACCAAGCTCTCTACTACGCTTTGCATGAGATGCAAGAGGCTGCATCCCCGGTGTTTCTGGTCCAGGAATATCATCATCAATTTCAATAGGGATAGCGTTTTCTTGATCAGCCTTCTGCTTTGTAATTACGACGTTATCTTTTTTGGCAGCTTGAGAAACTGCTTCTTCTTTAACCAGTCCTTTAAGGTTAGTACATTCTCCAAATGTTGGTGATGTTTTTGACAAAATGTCATTCAGAGGTTGGTTTCTGAAAAAGTTTCGTACATAATATTGTTTTAACACAACATAGGAAAATAAAAGTAATACGATACAAGAGTATAAAAAGAATTCATATTAGAGGTTAGGAAATGCTTAAACAGCATTTTTGTTCAGCACCTCTATCTGGAACTCTTCAAAACTTCCCACTCAAATCGAAAACCCTAACAGAAATCATCTAGAGAAGAAAGTCGAATTATATGTACCTCTGTCTCGCTTCGGCGCCATCATGGACCTTGACAAATTTATGCATGATACTCGAAAACAGGGAAGGACCATTGCTTTTCTCATTTGCAGTGAACGACGCCGGCAAGATCTGACGCGGCACCTTCTCCGGCGGTGTGTCTGTTCCTCTGACTTCAGCAGACGAATCATCTGACTGACACTGATTGGAGACAGCAACTCTATCGCTTGCTTTCTTAACAGATGAATCGAGAGCTCGCTCGTCGCAGGAACCATGGCTCTGCTGTGAGGATTTCTGAAAGAAGGAAAGTATAGATTTCTGGCGATTCATCTTCGAGAAGGGAAAATGTTGCTGTTCAGTATCGGTAACCTAAGAATGGTTAAACTAAAAGGTTCAAGTGGAAGCTTCAAATTACACTTGGCGAATGAAAATTTTGGCGCCAAACATAATTGCGCGCTCAACCTATTGAACCCGGCGAAAGTAAAACGAGCTTCACCCTTGTTTCTTCCCCGCTATTCTACTTTCACCAGCGCCTAGCCATCTCAGTAAACCATATCACCCAAAACGACGTAGCAAAACCGGCTGACCGTGATGGTAAACCATATTGCCCAAAACGACGAGGTAAACCTGGAGTGTCTAGTAATATTTTTAAAAATAATTTGTTTTAAAAAAAAAAAAAAGCGAGTAAATAAGTGCGCGCCAAAAACTAAGTCCCATTTCCACAACCCGTTCGTGCAAGGACAAAAAGGCCCCTGTTCCTAGAATAATCGTCATTGGAACCTTCCCGATAAAACTCGTCCAGCGTAGAACGTTCCAGACTCTCGTCACCTATATAAACACGTCATGTTCCTCCTTCGAACGTAGGATGGTCGATCATCATCTTCACCACTTCATCAATTTCCTAATTCCCCTGTGAATATTTTCTTGCTGTTTTGTGAAAATGCCGAGCCGGTCTAGGGGAGCTATAAGGCAGGACTGGGAACCAGTGGTTCTCCATAAGTCTAAACCCAAGGCTCAGGATTTGCGCAACCCAAAGGCGGTGAACCAGGCGCTCCGGTCCGGAGTGGAGGTTCAGACGATCAAGAAGTTCGACGGCGGATCAAACAAGAAAACCGCTCCGGTGGTCAACGCGAGGAAGCTCGACGAAGGAACCGAACCGGCAGCTCTGGACCGGGTATCACCGGAGGTTAGACAAGCGATACAGAAGGCAAGGCTGGAGAAGAAAATGAGCCAAGCTGAGCTGGCCAAGCAGATTAACGAACGGCCACAGGTAGTTCAAGAGTACGAGAATGGGAAAGCCGTACCCAACCAGGCCGTGTTGGCCAAGATGGAGAGGGTCCTGGGGGTGAAGCTTAGGGGCAAAATCTCCAAGTAATCAACATCATCCCATCAAAATGTTTTTCTAAGAATTGGGTTGAGATGTAATATGTAGAAATGAATTGTATGGTCCTGTCTAGAATGTAAACTGTGAAATCTGTAATGTGAATACCGTTTAATTTTGAATTGATCTTATCTATTATTGCTTGTTCATCACTGATCCTTCAAATTGCAAGCAATCAAGCCTTTTTGGGCTTATGCCTTATTTGTTTCTATCTATAGATTAATAGATATCATGAATTGAAATGCATTCATTGGTCATCAGAAGCAGAGTCTATCAAAACCTAAGCCAAACTAGGCAGCATTCAAAGCCAAGAAGAATTGTAAATGGGAGTTACAACAGATTTGACTTGCAGATACTTGTGAAGAGCATCCAATCCAAAATCTCTTCCAAACCCACTCATCTTGTATCCTCCGTAAGGAGCGTCGTTGCCGAAGGCCAAATAGCAGTTGATCCAAACGATGCCTGAGCGGATAGACCTTGAGACAGTGTTAGCTGTATCAATGTTCTTGGTCACAAGCCCAGCTGCAAGCCCATATCTGGTATTGTTGGCCATCTTAATTGCTTCCTCAATAGTCCTGTTGTTCATACAAAAAGCTCGCTTTAATACTTTATTATGCGTGGGAGTAACACGGTAAAGGAACAAAACTTGGACTTACTTGAACTTGAAGAGACACAAAACAGGCCCAAATATTTCATCCTGTGCTATAAGCATGTTCTCCTGAACAAAATCACACTTAACCATTACTCTTTTTTATCATATCAAACTTGTCTTATGATGCTTTTATTCTGCAGTATAATTTACCTTAACGTCAGCAAAAATTGTGGGTTCAATGTAGTATCCCTTGTCGCCTATGGGTTTGCCCCCGGTCAACAAGGTGGCTCCTTGTCTCTTTCCATGCTCAATGTAAGAAAGAATTTTCTCAAATTGCTTCTTGTCACACTGCAATTGAAATTGAAAAAGAAACAGATGAGGGTTATACCAATTTTCTATTTTGTAGATCATGGAGATTGCTCGTGATTCAATCAATTTATAATGTACTAATAACCTGGGGACCTTGCTGAACTTTAGGATCAAAAGGGTCTCCAACTACCCAGGCTTTTGCCTTCTCTACTAATTTCTTCTCAAATTCTTCATAAATCCCTTCCTGAACAAGCACACGGGAACTCGCAACACAGATTTCTCCCTAAAATTACACAACAATCAGAGTGAGTGGCTAAGTGGCATTAGAACTAGAAGTTCTACTTACTTTTTGTTGTATATAAGGGAGGGGATTAAGCCAATTGACCTTGTTAAATAGAATGCCAATTAGTGCGAGCTCAGCAGCCTTGTCTATATCAGCATCATCAAAAATTATAAGGGGCGATTTGCCTCCTAATTCAAGAGAAACTGGCTTCAGATTGCTCTTAGCTGCAGCCTGCATTATCTCACGGCCTACTTCAGTGGAACCAGTGAAATTGACCTATAAATACACACGCAAAAATATTTTAGCACTTGGCATCAAATCAAATACAAATCATCTTAATCAACACCATGAATTACAAAAAAGATTCAGATTTGTTAATTGGGCAACTCGTGTAGTCATTAGTCAACAAATGCGTACAGTTCAATTTTCATTAAACAACTTAAATTGAGCTATATCATCTCTTTACGAAAATCAAACTACACTGTTAGCATACTTTCCTGATTGCAACAAATCTAAATTTTTACGAAAAGTACCGCATCAATGTCCATATGTGAACTAATTGCAGCACCAGCAGTTGCCCCAAATCCAGGTATCACATTAAGCACTCCATCCGGGATACCAGCCTTCACAAAGGAAAACAAGAAACGCTAAGAAATCTTAGTTATGAACCATGTTTGATATGAAAACAAAGCATTTTTCCAAGCATACAAGCTTAGCCAGATGAGCATAAAACAGAGCCGAAAGAGGTGTTTGCTCAGCAGGCTTGATGATCATGGTGCACCCGGCAGCCAAGGCCGGGCTAACCTTAGCGAAGAACATGATACTAGGAAAATTCCAAGGAATAATATGTCCAACAACACCAATAGGTTCCATCAAAGTGTACCCTTGGAGATCTCGAGACATTTTTAATGTCTGTCCATGAATTTTATCTGCAGCACCCGCATAGTACCGCAGAGTTGCAGCCACCTGAGGGATGTCCCCGTTCTTGCAGAAATTGTATATTTTACCAGCATCAATGGCATCCAATGCTGCTATTTCTTCTGCGTTTTCTTCAATCAGGTCTGCGAATTTCAGCATTATCTTTGCTCTTGCCTGATCATCATGCATATAAGCACAATATAAGTATGTTGTAAAATAAGAATTAACGAAATGATAGGGTAATATAAGAATCCCTTTACACTTATAGAATCACAGTGTTTTGATGTTTAGAATCTTATATTCACTTTTATAAGTTGTTAGACACTTTTTTATGAGACTAAACGAGTTGAGTTTAAGATTTTTCCGTGACAATCCAAACTGGCCCTAATTATAGGATGAACTATTTAGGTTAGCTGCAATTGGAGAAAGATGTAATCGTTGCAATCAATAAATTTGAACCATTCATTTTTTATCCAAAAGTTTGTATTAAGTCACATTGTATCTCTAATAAATGAAGCATACACAATGTACACACATATAATGTGAGTCAATACGAGCCATTGAATAAAAATTAAATAGCTCGAATTTTGTTAACTGGGGTGATTGTACGCTTATCCAAATTCTTCGTAAGATAAGATTAATCAATTATGAATTAACAGTGAAATACATATAGTATAATATCATTCAGGAAAAAGCTAAACTAATATTCCTATGTAAATTCATGATAACAAATTTTTCTCGCGCCCTATGTCACTCTAATTAGTCACTTTGATTAATTATAATTTTTTTATCAGTTACTTCATTGCATATTTAAATAAATTAAATCACACTGTTTTTTTTTTGTTTTTTTTATTTTGTTTGGCTTTGTCCTGTATAGGAGTAGCCGTTTGTGCCTGTTGGCAGTTTCATTCTTTTTGGGAAATCCCATCTAATTCTTTTGTATGAGTGGCCTATATTCCGTGTGTAAGGCACTCTGATATTCATATTCATCCTTGAATTAATTAATACATACATTTGATAAAAACAATAAAGAAAAAATATAATGACACAAAATATGATGAATACATACCTTTGATAAAAAAAAAATGACAAAAAATATGAAATAGTAGTTGTTAAGCTTAATCTTGTAAATACATGCTACGTTTATACACACACGTGTATAATATACATGCTGTGACAATATTAACTTGATTCTTCCAATTGTTTCTATTGACTCATTGTCTACGCCAAACGTGGACATATATGACACTTTGACTTTGTAATATTAATTAATATCCTAATGTTTACTTTCTCTAGATTAAGAAATAGAATTAATGAGAGAGAGATAAAAATAAAATTTTCCTATATGATTTTTTTTAATCATATCACCTATGAAGAGTTAAAGAAAGCAAAAGAATGTATGAATTTGGATGGCAATGATAACAATAAAGTTACATTAATTAGTAGAAGTGTAATTTGAGATAAGGGAATTGGTAACATACCACGCCGGGCATGCGCGGCCATGGACCGTTATCAAATGCATCACGTGCAGCCTTCACAGCAACATCAATATCTTCTTTGGTACCCTCTGCGATTCGCACAATTACCTCTGCTGTTCTTGGGTCTACGGTTTCAAAAGTTTTTCCTGTTTTCCATTATTTTCAAAAAATAAAAAATAAAAATTAGAGCATCGTGGAATCACCACGCAAGACAAGTTCCATTCCACATGGGAATTACATTGTATGACAAGTTTCACGTTCAACGAAATGGCTATTTTTTAATTTCTGTTGTCTTTTCTTGAAAAATTATAAAGAATATTTCGGAAATTGATACCACAATAGTACATGATTTGTCAATTTAGATGCAGAACTACCCCATCTTTTCTATTCCATATGCAATTCCACTGCACCGTACCCCGTACAATTAGGGGTGAGCCCACCCAACTCGCCTTAAATTTTTTTTTTTTTGTCTTACCCTTTCTTATTTTATTTTAACTTTTTTTGTCTTATCTTATCCCGTTATAATTTTATATAGTCTTATTTCAGTTCTGATTCAATCTTTTTGTCGTGTCTGAAGAAATTTAAAAAAATATATATAAAATAATAAAAAATGGGTTAAAAATATAAAAATAAAATAAAATATAAACAGTCAAATTAGAGTTAAAAAAATAATAAATAAAATAAATATATATATTTATCAAATAATTTTGAGACGAGATATATTTATATAAAATTTAATACGAGACCGAGATTAGGCATACTGTCTTGAAATTAGCCGACACACTAAAAAATTATCTTAGATTCTTTTTTGAGTCCTGATTATGTCCTAATCTCTTCGGACTATCCCAACTGTCTCGACCTGTACCCCTACTTACAATTTGACTTTGTCGTGGTCATTGAAGCACACATATATTACCATCAATAAAGTAAAAAATTAGAAAAATTATTTATAGTGGAAATATGTAATAAGATTCTTCGGCATATTATTATTTTATGATATTAAAAATTATTTTTACTTGTCAAAAGTATTTTTTTGAAAAACAAACGCAAATAGTCCTTCTCACAAAGATATTCAAGAAGAAGCGGAGAAGGAGAGGACAGTAACTAGGGAGGTAGGAAAGTATATAAGAACCTGAAAGGGAATCGCGGAACTCTCCATTGATGAAAAGCTTGGTGAACTTGATGCTGGGAATCTTGGCCAACGGGTGTGCGTCGCCATTGGAAAGAGTGGCCATCGCTCTCTGTTGAAGAAGAACAAGGTTCTAGAAAGAAAAGCAACTTGCGGTAGTGCTTTGCCTAACGTAGTGGGACTGCTCTGCTAATGTTCATATATAAAGACAAAGACCAGACAGAGATGTGCACAAGTAAGCTTAGAAAAATGAGAAAATTTTAATTTTATCTCCTCCACCGCGCTAATTTTAAAAATAATTTATATTTTAAATTAAATAAAATAAATATTTTATATAAATAAAATTTATATTAATAAGATTTATTTTTATTTTTAACTTAAAATATATAAATTTATTTTATTTAATTTAAAATATTATAATTATTTTTAAAATTAATGATAGTGTGAAGAAATAAAAAAAAATTTATAAAAAAAATTAAGAAAAGTAATGCTAAGTCTCCTTACTTTTTTTATTTTATTCACCGTGATATTAAATATCAAAATTCATTTAATATAAATTTATAAAAGTAATAAAATATTTTATTTTTATTAAATTTTAAAATAATTATAATTTTAAAATTTAAATATAAGATTTTTAATTAAATTAAAATAATTTTATAGTAATTAATTTATACACTTATGATATATATATTTATTTATATACATTTTTTTACTTTTATATTACTGTAGAAAGAGATATAGACCAGACAGTAGACATAAGATTTTCCATATAAAATGTAAGAGACTCGTGAGTTTGCAGCACTTTGAGGATACACTTTGGGAGGTGGAGTGGGAACTGTGGAAGATTTGGCGTTATGTGAAAATAATAGATGGCAGAATGAAAGGCGATGTCAAATCTCCAGTTATTTACCGATTCATTGTCGAAGGAATAGGTTCCTTGCTCCACTGGAATGGGTGGTTTTACTTGTTACTTTGCAGGTTAGGTAAATAATTAATTTCTTTTACTCGTGGATAAATCTCACTACCAACAATTTTTTTAGATAATTTATAAGTATTATTATAATTTTTTTAAACTAAAAAAAGGTTTTACTTATACCCCTTTAATTTTTCTTTTTATCATTTTTTTAAGACCACTATTCGAATTAAAAAAAAGTTAGGAGCAATGTTAAGATTGGGTTGGAAAGAAACATGCATGGTTCATGTTCGTGGTTGGAAAGTCAATTAGATGAAAAGAAAGAGAAAAAAAAATTTTCAAAAGAAAAACTTTTACACTATTATTAATTTTAAAAAAGTATATTCATGTTTTTTAATTAGGTAAAATAAATTATTATACTTCAAGTTTTAATACAAAAGTAAATTTCGTATAAATAAAAAAATATTTTAATAAAATTTATTTTTATTTTTAATTTAAAATATAATAATTAATTTAATTTAATTTTAAATAAGAGAATATTTTTAAATTAATAATAAATTATTTTATTGGTTGAAAAATTGATTTCTTCGGAGCATAGAGAAATTTTTTAGGTATTATATCACAAAGTCCTTTTGATTCTTCAAATTGGTCACGCAAGCCAGCAAATACGGCATTAATGCATCCATTTATTGGAAACCTGTTTTTATGAAGTGATGTCAACCATAATTTCTTCCTTGTGTCTCACGATTGACACTTTTTCTAGTGTATTTAGTTCCACTTTTGTTGTTGTTTACTACCTTATCCTGTTACACTAGAATTTTCATTCTCTCAATTCAAAGCTTTGCGTTTGCCCTCTGAATTTTATTCAAAATGTGTTCCTAATAGAAATTATAATATGTTTCTTTGATGGATTTGAGCATTCTTATATGGTTACTTTTATCGAGAGAATTGAACAAAGCTTAATTCTTTAAATTTGAGAAAGGTTTTAATACTAATGATATTGAATATTTTTATATTAGTATTATTAAAAAATTTATTTCATTCTTTACATACTAAATAAAATATTAATCAATTCTCATTGCACATTAAACATAGCAAAGAAGCTTCCTATTTCTGTTTTCATTTTGTATTATATCATTTTATGAACCAAACATATTTTTAATCTTAAATCTAAAATTTTAAAAATATCGTATGTGAAAATAAAAAACTTCTTGTCGTATTAAATTTTTTTAATTATTTATTAATTGTGGTAAGCTTTGTTTATGTAATTAATGTATTATACTAGAGTGTTGGTTGGCATATTTTATATGAGAGTGCTTGGCGTGACTAAATATAGAAATAATATTCAATAATGATTAGTTTCATTATTAGAACGGAGTTGCACAAAGATATCTGACCCGATTCACATGAGTTATCTATTATCTGGTAAACATGACTATCACAACAAATAAGTGGTCAATTAGGTTGTAAATTCCAAGAATCACTTTCTTCCTACTTAAGCTTGATTTTTCTCATGAATATATACAAATATATATTAAGATCATATCAAAAAAATCGAAGTGGAAGAATAAACTCAAGAATTTACTAACCTATTTTTCTACTTTAAAATAGTTAACTTGCAGTATTAAAGCGAACGAAATTTGTAAAGTTATTAAAAATAATTAGTTTATATTGCAGTCTCCGTCTTTTAGCATCAAATTTAAACGAAACGATAAGTGGGTGTGGAGAAATATCAACCATGCATGACATGAGGACAAGATGTACAAAAGGTGAGAGCTGTGTTTACTTTTTTAAGTTTGATCGATTCTAATGGAACAGATAACAAAAATTGAAAAGATTAATTTTTATGGAGAAAATGGAGGGAAGAGGACTGTCCTCGTTCTATCTTTCGTCCCTTTCAAATAATGGCATGGGAATTTGCCAATTTCATTACATTTAGTTTATTTTTGATTTTTTTTTTAAATTATTAGTTATAATTTAATTTGCAATTTGGACAATATGATTATTTAAAACACTCCCTGATAAGAAAGTGCGTGTTTAAAAACCAATCTTTATGAAGTCTAAATTATTTTTAAATTAGCTATCAATCTCGTGAGCATTAGTAAATTATATTTTTATATGATAAAAATATGTCGAGTTAATATTTTTGACAGACCAAGCAATAGATAATTCTAACATAGAATGAGCGCAAAAAGACCAAGGGTGCCATAACTGCTTCAATCTACTTTGCGAAAGGAGGTTGATAAGTGGGTGGAGCAGCATTTCCATAATCATATAAGCCATACTCAGTGGCACCATGTCCTGCATAAGAACCGCCGGGTCGATAACCAGCCGAACCCACATTGTCCATCGGTATCGAATAGTGCTGTTGAGTTATTGCAGCAGGACCATCGTATATGGTCTGGCCAGGGTAGTGGAATGGCCCAGAAAATCTCACAACAGGACTACGCTGCGGAGGAGGACCTGGATTCTTGCGACTGAAAGATGGGTGAGCATGGAATTTGGCTACTTTGGCCGGCCGGAAAGAGCTGCTATATCCACCCCTAGCACCGCCAGTTTCATGGGCTCGCTTCTGCTTCTTAGCTTTACTGCTAGATGCTAAACTCTTCTTCCTTTCAGCCTTAGTTTTCTCTAGATGGGTAGCTCGCTTCCTCAAGCTATCAAGATTAAAATCTAATTCCAGTTTGTGGTCTTCTACACATTTAATGATGGCCTTTATGGAATTCAATTCCATGGTGCTTGACTCATCCTGAAAAATGATTGCAAATTTAAGAATGGGGTCAGCAACAGAATAAATTCAAAGAGAATACTAATACAAGTACATGGGATGGAATTAGGGAGTAGTTATCCAAACCGTGGCAGCCTGACTGTTATTTCCATTCTTCAATATCGTTGTAGCATTCTTTTTGGAGTTCCGGAGATAAGACTTGAGCAGGTTAACAGGAGGAAACCTTTCAGTCAAACCAGATTCTGAAGCAAAGTAAACAGCTTCTATCTCTTTGCCATTTTTAACTAGTTCATCTATAATATCTGCATACATCAACTGTCTTTGTCAGTCAGAGCAATGCTTTGGCCCCAAACTTAGAAAAATGTTAACTGGGAAATATATAAATTCTGCTAGGGGAGAGTCCATTATTCCTCTAATCATATGGAGAAGTATATCTGTTGACAAACTGTGTCAAACAAATCGAAATAAAAAAAAAAAACTGTGTGATTACATATTTAATTCTCTTGACTCTCTATAACTGATTGATTTGGGCTATGACTTCACAGGATCCTAGTTAACTCCCTTGACTTTATATATAACTGATTTAATTCCCTTGCCTTTCTTATCAGTTTCCACATTTTTACATACATGACCCAGTAACCCATTCTTCTCACATCAAACGAAAGTATATTACCTAAAATATCACAGAACCCAG
This sequence comes from Bauhinia variegata, assembly GCA_022379115.2. NCBI lineage: Eukaryota > Viridiplantae > Streptophyta > Magnoliopsida > Fabales > Fabaceae > Bauhinia > Bauhinia variegata. The sequence continues at coordinate 5,076,429 of CM039429.1, read as the reverse complement.
TAACTGTAGTCCTTAGTCTACAACTCTCATAAAAGATGACCGTCCCAACTCTTATCATACCTTGTTTCCAAATTCAACAAGGTTCCATGTAAAATTTCATACCAGAATCAGGAGAACCAACTTGAAGATACAAGTGAAGTTCAACATTCCAAATTTAATCAATCTATAACAATTTTGTAGAAGAGCAAAGCGATGCTTAACATCATTAAAGATGACAGAAAATACACATTAGCACTGCATGAAGCAACACATTGAAAGAAGTAAAGGCATAACATAAGTAACATCGGGAAATGCCTGCCTTCATGATTTCCAGAGACAGGATTGCAGCTGATTCTGATTACCCAGATGTAAATGAACCCGGCTAATAATTCTTAGGTCTAATGGAACTCCTTCATTCTTAAAAAGGGTGAATATAGAGATCAGGGAGTACAAAGGACCAAGGTAAAATGAGTATAGGCTTAGCAATATTTAGAGGCAAAAAGGATTTGATCCTACTGCATACGATATACCTGTAATAAAATGCTTCGTAAAATAGTAAATAAGAGAGTTTCTCACATTTAGCCTAAATCCCCACATGGAAAAGAAAACCTAACTCTCATGCATAGTTTGAGCTTCTTAAATCTATAAATGCATCATGTCTAGCACGTTAACAGTATTCAGGCAAGAGTTTCCAAATATTCAAAAGTAAAGCAACAGCTTCTCATTGCAAGAATCCTAAACATGAAAAGATATGTTGCTGACATGAAGATATGAGATACAGGATAATACAAACCTCCCAATTTCTCCCCAAATTCTAATGAAGCTGCAAGCTTTGCCATATCCCTCCTTGATGCAAACTCCATTACCAAGTTCCTAATATACTCCTCGGCAAACCTCTCTCGTAATCTAAAACCGAGCACCATTTGTAAAAACATGACAGCTTCTGCAGCACCAACTGCCCCACTTTCCGAGTCACTGTCCATCTGCCCCTTCCACAATTCCGCCAGACGAGCTGCTCTATCAACAATGCTTCTGGAAAACTCTGGAGGTTTTCTTCCGGAACTAGTCTCCGGAAACAATGATTGAATCACAATTCCACAGGCCCATCTCTTATCCGTGACCCCGGCTTTCGCAGATTTACTATTTAAAAACTCCTCCAATGCATCCAAAACTAGCCTCGGTGGGTCCACCGCCTCCGCTATGGCCTGCAATATCTCAGCTCTTAACGATGCTGATTCTTTACGCTTCGAAATGATGAAGCTCAACAACGCCGAAGCATCCATTTTTCGAAACAGAGATTTCAGGGTTTCAGACAATTCAACATTCCCAGAAACGGGCTTTTCGAATTCCGCCAAAGCTACTTCCGTCTGTTCTTCAATACGGGCGGCAGCGGCGGACTCGCTCTCTGGAATGGAATTCTCCCGATGATCGAGGGATTCGAGGGTCTCCCGATAATGGGATTCCAGAGCTTGAAATTTTGATTCGATCAATTGTGATTTCTGGGTGACTGTGTCTTGGAGGGATGAAAAACGGTTAGACAAGGTGGTAAATAGCTGGGTGCAGTTGGACAGAATGTTCTTCTGCGCTTCGAGGTCGTCGAATAATTTTTGGACTCTGTCTCTGCTTAATACTGACTCAGTCGCCATTGTTGGGTACAAGATTAAGCTAAGGCAAGTCACCGTCTTCTGAAACGAAAACCCGAAACCTTAATTCTGAGGTAGATGATTACCAGGCTTGTTTTCATCTCTGGCCACGCAATGATACAAGAACAACAGCGTCGCATCACCTTCAGTGAGGAGCTGGTTTATTTCATAATCGCATTGAATGTTACCTGAAAACCAATTTAGACTTCAGCGGAACACTTTCCTGGTATTATTACATAGATTGTTTTAATGAAACTCTACCAGCTTAAAATTGCGAAGAAAATGGGGGTTGCTTAACGCGCCCCCCACTTTACTAGAGGCGCCCCCCCCCCCCCCCCCAAACAAAAAATTTGGTGCAATTCTTCCCAAAATGCCCTTGAGTTCATGAAACCAACCATCCCCCCCCCCCTTCCTCCATTTCATTTCCTTCATACATCCTCTTCTTGAATTCGGAAAATTACTTTGCTTTGTAGAATTTTATTGTTTGAAGGAGTAGTAAAGTGTTTGATTTTGGTGTTCAATATTCATCTGAAGTTGATAGACATCAGTAATAAGATATGGAATAATTTTTTTTTTTTAAATCCTTCGACTGCATTTCTATGAACGGAACGGCTCTCCACAACCATTTTTGACAAAACACGGATGTGGAGAGTCGTTTGACACTGAGAACATCTCTTTAAGGTCGTTAGGGCAAGATACAATTCGAGTGTGCTTGGTTATATAAAACGGTTGTAGAAAGCCGTTCAAGTTATCCAACGGCTATAAAGAGTCGTTTTAGAGATCCAACGGCTGTGAAGGGCCGTTTTACTAGGGCAACATCCCTGTGTGGCCGTTGAGTGCATAAAATGTGTGCAAGGGGCTCTGTTGCTATGTTGGTTGATTTTGGTGTTTTATTCCTTACAGATAACCTAAGAAAATGCATAGAGATTCATATTTTAATAGTGACTACATCCCATTGAGGATGCAGATGTTATGAGAGATCACAATGTAATAGTTGAGGAGGTATGTTAAAAATTTGTTGTTAGGCTGTCTTATGAATATTTTTGTGTATTCAATGATGTGTATGGAAATTTCTATTATACAGGTGAATGAACATGAAATATGCAATGGTGGCCATTCTTATGTGGAAGATGACTTGAGTCATCTATTTAGCACCGATGAAGTATGTATTTTTATTTGTAATGACATAAATATAATATATAATTTGCTGAATGAAAATTAAGTAATGATGTTATTTTTGTTGACAGACATTTGCCACATGACCTTCTCAAATGGGCAAGAGAAATTGCAAAGTAGGAATTTGTTGTGGTTATTACAAAATCTGAGTCAGGAGGTGAAGGGAAGCGGACACAAGTGAAATTAGGGTGCGAACGTGGGGAGAAGTATATGCCCCGAAAGAGAAGTAATCTAGCGGTTGAGACTGCAACAAGAAAGTGTGGGTGTCCATTTAGAGTGAAGGGAAGACAATGTGTGATAGTCAGTGGAAGGTGCGAGTGCAGTTTAAGTACCATAACCATCCTTTAGCAGAGTCTTTGGTTGGGCATCCATACGCAGGACGATTGAATAAGGAAGAGCTAACCATGGTGAAGGACATGACAAGGAGCAGAGTGCCTCTTAGAGCTAACCACACAGCCCAAACGGGCCTCCATAGCCATTTTGCAGACCCAACAGCTCCACAAAGCCGTTTGCCATTCCACATTCCCCTACACATGTTTCCTTCGATTGTTCAACACCAAAATATCAACAAAACACTACCCAATCACGAAATATTCTTAAACTTTCAGAAAATAAACAACCCATACCTCAAGTGATGATCGAGGATGAAGATTGGCATGCTTGACTTCAAGATAGGATTGATATCCGCGGTTGAACTTGAGAAAGTGGAGGAATCACAGCACCAGCGATCAGCTCCAGTGGGAATGGGGGGGTATGCACCGAATAGGGGGTCAGGGAAGGGGGAAGGAAAATGTTAAGGGGGCTAGGGTTTCAGGGGTAGTTTAGGCATTTTAAAATTTTTAATAAGGGGGCGCCTCTGGTAAGAGGGGGGGGGGTGTGTTTAGCAACCCCGGAAGAAAATGTGCCACATGTGGCTTTGGCATGCACTCGAACTCGGGATGCTATATCCTGGCCACCATGAAATTTTCAGGTTGAAAATAAACTTTTTATTTGAAAACTTTGTAAGTAGATGAAAGTTGAGGATAAAGAAATACCATGACTTTAAAATTTTAATTTAGATTATATTTTGGAAAATTATTATGTATTATTATTTATGTTATATATTTTTAATATTTTTAGTTGAATTGATGATTAATAGCTGAACCAATATAAATTTCATTCTAATTGCCGAAGTGTCAAAGCCACTGTTCCAGATACAGGTGCACTTGAGCTGGTTCGGATTCTTGAAGCTTCTTCAAAGATAACAATTCGACGAGAATGACTTCACTTAAACCAGTAGATGCTCTTCATTAACAAAAAAAAAAAAAAAAAAAATGCAATTTTATAGAACTTCTTGGTTAAGAAGTTAAGACAGACAATCATGTTTCCCGAGCAATGGCTCAGAGGGTCTCTTTCTCAGTCATTACACTAGAAGGATCAGCAAAGAGAACAGAGACAAATGAGACCATTTTGAAGATAAGCACATGCTGATTCGCCTTTAAAAACAGTGTTTGGTTACCGGGAAAAATGCTCTGCCTTACTCGCCAAACTAAGAGCAGTCAACCTCAAACTGAACATAGCCTCGAAACTTTAAAAGAAAGAGAGAAGAGATGGGAAAAGCAACCATTTGATTCTGCGACAGCGTTGCAAATTCTGAAAATGGGTCAACTTTAAAGAATAATAACAATATTTCATTGATGATTTTACACTGCAAAAAATATCCTGGAATTTCCCCCCACTAAATATTCAGAGAAAATACAACAGAAGAATATGATCAGAGTGAAGACCATAATTCGGGGAAAACAAGAATTAATGGAGCATGTATGTAACCGCGAGAGCCACCAACATCAGAAGATAAGCGATTCCTTGATCAATTGCGGTGCCAATGCCATCACTGGTCGGAGCAGGTGCCGGAGAAAAACCCAAATCTTGTGCTTCCCCGAGTCGAGAGATTACCGCCGCCGCTAAACTTAGTATTGGTAAAGCGAACATCCTCAAAGCTTTCACCATTTCCGACGAAATCAAACGCAGCAACTGAAACACAAGTGAGACACAAAATGCTCGTTCAGGTTGGGAGACAGAATGGGATCGATGAGTGGGATTTATAGGTAGACCAGAGAGCAATTAGAAACCTGGATGGTGGCGGCTGGAGAAATTTCAAGGAAGCAGTTAAAAAGAAGACTGCTTTTATTCGAGATGACTCGACCCGACTCGTTTGGCGGCTCGTTGACTCGGGTTCGGACACGTGGCAGAAACAAGGGGTAAAAACAAACAAGAACAAGAAAAAGGGCAGTTAAGTTAATTTAAGGATTGAAGATAAATTATCCAATAATGTTATTTTTAACGACTTTAGATGAATACTTAACACGTGTTTAATAAAAATTTATCCCGACAGAGAAATCAGTTTACCGGTAATTCACGAGTATATATTAAGAGAAACCAAACTTACAAGCCACAAGGTCTGGGTAGGTATTTGACTTTTTTGCTGGATTAAATTTGCGTTATGCAGATTTTAATTATTTATTTAAAACAGTTAAAAATAATATATATATATATATATATATATATATCTTAAATTAATATGAATCATCACCTACTCTGTCCTGATTCATATGGTTGTATTGGTCAACGGTCATTGTCAAACTAAGATGGCTGCAAATATATTAATGGTCAAAGAAATTGAGTTGGTTTCTAAAGCTTGACTATCAAAAGGTTAAGAAGGTTCTTAGAATGATGGCTGCAAATCTATAATTTAAAGAAAAACATTTCATTTACAAAAATGCCTTCCTCAAATTGAAATATCAAAATAACTTCTCCTAGTTTAGGGAGATCAAGTTCATTCTTTCATCATAACATAATTCTAAAATTAGTGACTTAAAACAAAGGTCAAACCTTTCCATTCTTCCCCTTCAACACTAAATGGTGGTGATATTTTTTTGTTTCTCTTTTCACTTTTTAATTTCTATCTGACCACCTGGGACAGAATCCAACCGTTAACTAATTAGTTCGTAGGAAATAATTACATCCATGTGTCTGGGCTGTATAAGCTCGATAATTCAATGTTCTCATTGGTGCCTAACCTTGAGATGTGGGTTATCCTAGGCACATTATTTTATTTTATAATTTCTTAAGTAATCAACACTAAATAGAATACAGAATGAGATATTAAATACCACGAATTTTCTTTTTTACTTCAAAAATTGGTATCAATGATGACGTGTCCATGTCCCAAAGTTTCCAATATGGAAAGAGAAATGACAAGAATCGCGCAATTGGGATGCCCTTGACGAAATCACCCAGAGAATTGCACATGGTAAAGGAACAAAAGGCAGTGGATACTAGCGGTCACTGGTTCCTTTTCCTGCCCACCTCCAACAGAACAAAGAACCTCCACTGAAATCTCACTGAACAAGGATATGCCACGTAGAAACTCCTAATATCCACGTGGCAGCATCAAACGCAGGTGGCTCAAAAGTGCTTGGATTCTTTGTGGACCCATACTAATTTGGAAAGCTTATTCATGGTGGTGGTGGGTTTTGGACAGGCTTCCAAGCTCACCAGCACAAATTAGGAGACAAGTTAAGCTAGCTTTACTTATCGAGCAGGACCACCTTTTTCCCGAATCTTTTTCTTGCTCTACATTACATTGTGATTCTTTTCTTTTAAAGCTTTTTAACTTGTGAAAGTTGGAAAGAAAAACATATAAATCAATTGAAGAAGGAGGAGGCAAATAAAGAAGAATGTGTCACTCGGGGTTTCCATTTGAGAGCAAAAATGGAGGATGGCTAGTTTTCCAAGCAGCTAGGGTGATTGTGGTTCAGAGGGCAACAGGGCATGCGTCCACGGCGGTCACCGGGGAGGCTGCCGGTGGCACCTGCGGGGAGGGTGGCCCCAAACGGTGTCTTTGCTCGCCGTCACAGCATCCGGGCTCATTTCGCTGCCGCCAACATCATGCTAATTATGTGTGGCGTGGTTCTGCTGGTGGCAGTGCAAGGAAAAGAGCAATCTAGCGTATAGGCTTCTGGAAATGGGATTCAGTAACATGTCATGTCATGTATTCAATTGTACATAGAAAGAGGTATGTGATTGCTATGCTATGCTATGTGTATGTTATCAGTCTCACAATTAAATAAAGGATTATACAATCAGTGACAGGAATAGGAAGCAATAATATGAGAGCTCTCCATTCTATTCTATGACCGAAATTTTCATATTCACAGAGCAGACGTACATATTTCTAGACACGCCACATTGCAAAACGAGAGAGGCTACAAATCATCATCTTTTATTGCATTAATGCGCATTGCTTAATCTTCAATAGCAGAAACCATGGCAATTTGAAGCACAAGACTCGTAATGATATTCTCTGTAAGGCATTGACATGTATTATTTCTCCAAGAATCACTAGATCAACAACAAGGGCATAATGATTGATTCCGCCTGATTCCAACGTTACATACAAAGATGTTATTGGCCAAATTTAATTACATCAAACAAAAACTTATGAATTAGCACATTCTTTCTTTACACTTACAAACTATACAAGTAATATAATGCATCAACAGGCACCAAACCAGAGAATACAATCTACAGAAGCAGCATAAGGGACACTGAAAGAGCAAAATTTAAGGGAACCTATAGAAAAACTTAAGAACAACCCGCGGGAATTTGGAACCAATATACAAAATTTCTGTGAGAACCAAAAATGTTACGACGGAGAAACCACAACAAATAGATTAGAATTGCATTTTAAGTTGTCAAATATTGACTCAGATCCATCCCTCTTTCCCCAATATGAAAATACTGACTACAAATTTTCTATCATTACATAAATGAAGTTTTCTAAAATGAGGTCTTGCTTCTTGTTGTTATAGTCATAGGAAGAACTGAAATTTTTTTCACCATTTTGAGAATGCTTCTCCAATATTCCTTTATCACACTACCTTACAACTTACAATTGGAGTAAACATCTCCATAAAATTGGGTGACTTCATCAATCAAGTGATCTAAGCAGTCAGTGTTTTTAATAATGCAAGACTCAAATGGAATGTAACTGATATTGATAAAAGCTAGATGAGACATTTCATGAGATTCAAATACGTAGATACAGAGAAATGCATCTTCAAATGTCATAAATATGCACATAAAATTACAAACAACCTCTGATCAAAGAAATAAATATTCTCACCTAGGGGTAGCAGTCTTGATGGACAATTCTCTGTTCGTCTGTATTCACAAGCACATCGCATGAAACTGTCCCCTGAATTGAGAAGATAAAATTTAAGACAGAAGCTATCAATTAACATGCATATGGAAGAGCCTATTAATCAAGAATATTAAAATCACAAAGACAAGCCAACGAAGAAGTTTCACTCAACAATTATAAGATTCTGGTAAGGATAAGTTATGTTTTAGAGAAGATTAATTGATGTATAAGTCAGAGAACCAGACAAGCACAATGGAAGTAGATAGATATCATGAATGTCCTTTTACGAGACATCACTGTGTAGATTGATGGCTGACACATGCTAGATAACATTACGAAGTATTTTACTTCAACTCAAGACAGTTCTTTTACTGTCCAACACCACATTTAGGTAGGACCTAAAGTTAAGTAGGTAAGATTTAAAATTGTGGTTTCTAATAGAAATTGCAATGCCATATCTTACAAAAGTGGAAGTTGATCACTGAGATTAACCTTAGGTTTAATAGTACATCCCAATAGGGGACCACCAGTGGCATGTTTCCGTCCTCTTCCCCGTTATTTAGAAAAAGTGAGCGGCCGGTTCAGGTACAAGATACTATCACTGGGAAGGAATTGGAATGGAATAATATCGATTCATACAGATGTGAAATACTTCAGATTCGAAAAGATCTCACACAAGCTTTCCTTTATCATTTCTCTTTCCCCGTACTATATTGAACTGACAAGGGATGCTATTTCTTTGCCAATTAACGTCACTATTATTCACTACTTCAACCAAAAACCTTCGCATCATCTCAGCGTAATCTTAAAAGTCCAAAGGACTATGCTGCTAAGGAACAATTTTAAATTGCCAATTCATAAGCTCAAGAACAAGTTGCCAACGACTAAATGCAAATCAAACATCCAGCCAAAACCAACAAAGAAAAACAGCTAGAAAATCATAGAAAAATATTACCTTTAAAGGAATATTGAAGAAGAGCAGTCCCAGCTCCCCTTTCACACGCGTATGTGTATCAAAGGGAATGACCCCCTTCGCCAAATCTTTAAGCAAGTAAAAGACGTCGTGAATGACCTGAAACCCGTTCACATTGAGCGTGGCATTTATGTAGGACGAGCCTCTCGCCTTGAGGCGGCCACCCTCGGAGCTCACAATCCCCAGCTCTCTCCCCCGGTAACCAACAGATACGACGAGAGAATCATAGTTTAGCGCGAAGAAATTTCTGTTGCGAACCTTCACAGTGAGGGAGAAAGAAAGGTCAAGGACGGGAACTGGAGAAGTTTTGACTCCGATATGGTTGAGTCGGATCCGGACGACCCGGACGGATGGATCCGAAGGGTAGAGAAAGAAAATAGCAGCCGCTAGGAGAAGAAGGAAGAGGAAGACTGCGCCGCAGTAAAGGAGGCATTGCCGCTCGTAACGGCTGCTGCGGCGACGGTAAGAGGGAAGGACGACGACGACGTTTTGGGCAGGTGGATATGGGTAGGGATTAGAAAGGAGGGGCGAGTATGGAACGGAGTCGTCGCCCTTCAGGGACATGCTTCGTTGGTTCGACCAGGAACAGTGAAATTGTCGCAAAGTTATGATCTAAACGGAGGAGGATAGAGACAGTTTTCAGATCTTGGACCACCTTACTTGGGTCGTACGTAGGATTATGAGTTGGCATTTTCCAATTGGTTACTTGACACGTCAGTTGCTTAACAGGCTTAGTTATTGACTTGTTGGGCCCTTCTCCCCATATAAAGCCCAACATTTGTTTCGGTTTAAAATGGCCCATTAAGATATGAACGCGTGGCAGATGAGTTCCAGAGTCAACTTACAATAAGAACCAAATTAGTTAAAAAGGTCTCACCCTCTTGTTCATAAACGACACAGTTTCTGCGTATGGGTTTTGCTTTTGTCGTTTTCTCAATTATGCGAAGGCAAAAAAAATAAAAATAAATAAAGTTTCTTCCTCAAAATGGATTGGAACTGACGTGTAATATGATCCATTTCACAAATGGAATCTATTCAAATTAGAGTGGTGCTACATGTGCACAAGCACTTCTTATATCATTTTTTTTTTCTTTTTCTGTCGTTTTTATTTTTTATTCTTATACTATAATAAAAAAAACTGGTTGTACAAATAGTTTTTCTTTTCAAATTAGATTTTGACTTGTGAATTATACTGGAGAGTTAAATTGAATTAAGTTTGATTAAGTCGTGTCAAATTTTAAAATTTTATAATATTTTTTGTGATTTATTTAAATAAATTCAATAATTGTAAAATAAAAATTTTGTAACACTCTCTATAATTTTTTCAAGTATTTTTAAATATATATATATATATATATATAAGCAACATTTTTATGATTTTATGTGACAATAAAAAATAAAATTTTAGAATTTAATTCAATGATTTATCCCCACTTAAAAAAAAATTAAAATATGCATACATAATCAATCATACAGGCTTTTTTGGCTTACACAAGAGGAAGAGCAGCAAATAGTTCCACATTTGACCTGAAAATGTTTTGGATCTAAGCCAACACATTGTTTGTAATCATATTTGAATTGAAAAACATGAAATTAAGAATCAGCAAGCATACCTACCAGTCTAACTAACAAACAACCATTCTTTTTCTTCTCTCATTTTGCTTTTGTCACTCTCATTTTCTACCCTTCCACCTCTGCCACCTTGTCATTGACCAATCACATGATGTTTGGTTCCGTGGAAACAACTCTTTTCTCTATGGCATTGGTAACATCTTCCCATGACACAACCCTTTTCCAGGAACTATATATGCTTCTGTTTCTAAGTTTTGAAAGCCTTCCTCTTTTGTTATCAGTTGAAAACTTCGTCTATTCTACCAAAAGATTTCTTCCATTGATTAGCTATGGCAAGAACAGGAAGCAAGAGCTTACAAGCCAAACTGGTGGGTATGTCTTCCTTTTTTTTTTTTTTTAAATTTAATAGAGTAGCAAAAGGATCGGTGCCATTGACAGAAGTAGTTCTTGTCAGAAATCTAGAAGACATTTTGGGCGTTATTAATTGGAATAAAGTGGGAAATTCCAACATGATTCATTTGGATTGAAATGATCTGATCGGCTATTAGGCAATCCAAGCATTCGATGAAATGACAGAACCAGTTATTTAATGTTGTTTGATCGTTACAGCGTGTTCTGCTTTTTGTCTGCTACTTTTTGCTTCCAATTTATTCATTCAATCTATATTTTTATTTGTTCACTAGCTGATATTACGTTTTGTTGAATCTTCTAAGTTCTGTTGTTTCAATATATTGTTAGTTTTTGCTAATTCTCCTTAAAAGATCATGCATAATTAGCTGAAGAAAATGATTCCTAGTTATTAACAAGATCTATGTTGTACCAGGTGCTTCTTGGGGACATGGGAGCAGGGAAGACAAGTTTGGTGCTAAGATTTGTCAAAGGCCAATTTTCTGAGTACCAGGTTACTGCCGTTACATTTTCTCATTTCATTATCTATATACTCATATTATCACAGTGCATGCCCAGTAATGCACGTGTAAGCTGCAGGAATCAACGATTGGAGCAGCATTTTTCACTCAGGTTTTGTCACTAAATGAAGCCACTGTGAAATTTGATATATGGGACACGGCAGGGCAGGAACGGTACCATAGCTTGGCTCCTATGTACTATCGTGGTGCTGCTGCTGCTATTGTTGTGTATGATATCACAAGCAAGGTAACTGGTTGTCAAGCTTGTGAAATTATACCTAAATCATATGTATAACCATTAATTTGGTCCAAGATATTAAAGTAATATGTTTCATGGCCTTCATTTTGAAGAATTCTAGTATACTTATTCACTTAGATATCTATGGTGGCATGTTGAAATGGAAATATATTTTGAATGAGGAATTCATCTGATTGAATAAGTAATTTGTGTTTTGATTCAGGATTCTTTTGTGCGAGCCAAAAAGTGGGTTCAAGAAGTGCAAAGACAAGGTAAATGAAAATAATTTTATAGGTTGCCAAGCACAGACTTTAGAAGCATTCTGGCTTAGTATCAATCATCTAATCCTAAATCTTTTCAAGTGCACTTTATAAATCAACTATAATACGACTTAGGTTAGTAATGGGCCCTCTTTTTTCCTGTCTTACTCTAGATTGACCATCCATTAGTCCATTGCTTGTCATACAAGGATTACAGAGGAAGCTTATCAATTTTCTCCAGTTACTTGCATGTTGCATTCCAAAATTTTGCTAATCAAAGATGGATTTTTGCATTAAGTTCAAAATCATTTTGGCTGAGGAGCCAAATGGGAAAGATAGATAACTCTTTAAAAGAAACTCTCGTTGATTTTCAAGCTCTGGATGATCCCAAGTATAACTGGGAGGAGATATTTATACTAGTTTATGGGGGCTATTTTCATCCCAAGTTATCTAGAAAAATATCTAACATAGTGTTTCCAATGCCTGAACTTTGTCTTAATGCTAAAGCATTTCAGGGATAACTGAACCAGAATTCTCTATACTCTTATGAGGAGAACTATTGTCATAAGTTATGGTATATGATGATTCTAATTCCTCATTTTTCTTTTATTTTGATAAACCACATCAGCAAATCCGAGTTTGACAATGTTTTTGGTGGCTAACAAGGTTGATTTGGAAAGCAAGAGAGAAGTGGGAAATGAGGTACTTCAATGCACTTTTCCTTTTAAATACCCAAATGAATCTCTCACGTAGACAGAATTAGAGAATTTTGTTTCTGAATTCATGTTCCAATGATCAAACCTGTACTGTTGGTTGCAGGAAGGCGAGCAATATGCCAAAGAAAACGGCTTGTCTTTTCTTGAAACTTCAGCAAAAACTGCACACAATGTTAATGAGCTCTTTTTTGAAATAGGTAGGAAAAAAAATAAAAATAAAAATAAAAGAAAACTATTGCTTCAGGCCATGGTGTTGTTGTAGATTCGAATTTGCTCATGTTTCTGCCACCAACATGATTGTCATGTTTAGATATAGGCTATTCATCACTTCTCATATATGTGTCTCACTTACTACTCTTATCATGATTTAGATTGATGAACGATTCAGATATTCAGATACAGATATAATGAGAATATGACACAGTCAAACATGAGCAAATCCACTTTTTGTTGTTGTTCTTGTTGGGGTTTGCAGACCTTGCATTTTCAGGCTGTGACACTACTGATTAATGATGCTGTCTGGTTCAACTTCTTGTTCCTTACTTCAACTGTTCTTTCCTTTGGCAGCAAAGAGACTTGCAAGAGCTAACCCTGCTCGTCAAGCTGGAATCAAGCTGCATAGCAGACCTCAAGAAAATAGGAGGAGACTGTTTTGCTGCGTGTGATGATGTTTTTCTGCCCTTGAAATTCATTGAATCTTTTTTGTTGCGTTGTTAACTTATGTTATGTTCACTTGTTGATTTATTAGCAAAAAAAACTAAATGCCCACGTGTTCATCATTCAGTGTTTCTCCATTCAGAGTGAAAAAATAAGAGAAGAAGAAAGGAATACCTTCGCATTCTTTGCTTCCAACGACTTCACCTAATAATTTTTGGACGATATGCACTAAGACCTTTTTTTTTTTTTTTTTGTTGGCCAATCAAATATGAAGACAACTTTGCAACAGGCACAATTGTATCTCTTCCATGTACATCGTGAGATTATATATATATATATGTTCATTATGTGCAATAAACCATTATCTGATCTTAGAGGGTACACACAAAGATCTTAGCATATTAAATTGGGATCAGAATTTTTGTGATCAATTGTATTATAACTATTGATGTGACTTTATGTGAATTAGTAGATGAATGCTTTGTCAAATTGATTGCTTGCACATCTCAAATGTACAAGGGTTTTAAACTAAATCCACACAAAAACAATGTATCAATATATATATATATATTTTGGATAAAAATCATTATATGATTTTCAATACTTCAACAAAGAATGATTCTATGAATCTATCTAGTGACATGTTTTGGAGTAGTTAAGAGGCAAACAATGGTCCCAAATGTTACAATTACTCCCTTCATACGATGAAGTGTTGCATTAAACCCTGTTCTTACGCGCTTCTATCAAGTTTAGATCCATAGTCAGGAAATACGCCAAATCCACAGTACACATATTTCATGATAGTTTTTTCTCCCAAGGTGTTATGATCAGGACCAAATTCTTTGCCCCGTTTACACGAATTATTAGATGTTGTATTTATGTTAATTTCAAATTTGTTGAATAATTAATCATAAATTTTGATTAATTATAAAACTATAGAGTAAGAAGTGGGACAAAAATGTAACCAGGCTCTCTGGGTCCAACTAGCCATCCCTAGTCTCGAGAGCTAATAGCCCCATCTTATATCAAACATTCCCTTATTTATCAAACATGTCGTCAATCACTCCTATATATACTAAACATTTACTCATGTAAGACTTTTTGGACCCATATCATTTATTAACGAACTAGAATTACTTGTGCTTATAAAAATATGAAATTATACATGTGTAAAATCCTTTAAAATAGCTACATTACGTTACCCAAACATAAAAGAGAAATTAATTGCCAAGTATTAATTATTTATAATTGTGTTAAAAAACTTTACCATAATTATAGAAGGAAAATAGAATAAAAGCATGTATTAAAAAAGCTTTATGATCATTACTGAAACCACTCTCTTATTAAGATAAATTTATTATTTTACAACAAATCAAGAGAGTACGTAAGTAAAATTGGGAAGTGCAGTAAACACACCCCAAACTTTATTTATGAGGTGCCAAATTCTATTTTTTATTTAATTATTTATTTGTTTTTGTCCATTTTAATGGTTTCTTTATTTATAGAACACAATAATAGACATAGTACAAGACCTGTAATCGTAGGGTCAATGCAAAAACTGGAGCTTCTTGCCTGCTGAAGTTCCAGCAGGACACCTGGATTTGCCTCTATCGAAGTGGACTTAAAACCTTTGCAGTTCACAGTTTTTGCTTGTTTTTTACCTTCAATGCATTGGAATTGCTACCCGAGGTCCCTCAAAAACTGAGACCAAACCACCTTATGCCAAAACGACACAGTTTTTCTTTTAAATTTTCTTTTTTTTCTCATCACAGTCCACCCCACAAAGTTCATCACGTGCTCTCTCACAATCCCAAAAACAGAGAAACAATAAAAACACTAGAAAAGTTTAGAGCTTGTACTCTACTGGCTACTGCTACATGGAAATGCAACAATTTTTCCCACAAACAAATGGAAACAAATCTACAATTTTCCCTAAAGTGATACGAAACTGGTAAGAAGGGAAAGTAAAGGTAAAAAATTTGACTAGGCATGGGCGTGGCTTGGATTCACGAGCCATGGCCATGCCCGCAAAAGAGAAAGTAGTAAGCTTTCTTCCTCTGCTACTGCTACCGCTACCACTACCACTTTCGTTCTTAACAGTCAACCGTACCATTATTATATTCACAGAAATAGATAAACCAAAAGCAAAAGAACAAAAAGAGAAAAAAAAAACAAACAAAAACTGACAGTCTAATTAAGCCATGGATGATGATAGGTGGTTCACCATGAAGGAGAGGTGCAAGGAGAAGCAGAAGATGACGATGAAAGGCCATTGGAATCACTGCCTGAAGTGCCCAGGGACCTGGCATCTCTGAGAGAAACAGAGCAAGCCTCCGCAGGGAGTTTCTTCATTGGTGTCAATGGAGGTGTGTATGGGGGTGATTGAGGACTAGAACTAGAAGGGGATCCCTGAGCTGCTGCGTCATCGTCACCCGAAGAACAGCTTCTCTCCAATCGCGAAGGAGAAGTGTCTGGTGTTTCAAATGGGGTATTTGGGTTGCTTTCTCCATTTTCATAAATGGGATTCGAAATGTAAACGAGGTGTTCCCCAGCACGAGAAGATTTGTCAGGACAGATAGTTGCAGCACTGGCTATATCTTGAAGTGGGTCTTGTTCAATTGGCTTTGAAAGAGTTTTAGATATGAAGGATGATAGTGATGGTGGTGGGGAAGAAGCAGAAAGAAGTCCAATCTGTCGTGGGCTTACATTTGAATTTGATTCCTGGGTTGGGGTTTGAATTACCTGATGAAGCTCAGAAAGCTGCTTCTTTGGCTCAGCCATATCTTCTTTGGTAGCAGCTTCAGGGAAGAGGAAGCTTCTTGGTGCTTGGAGGACTCCTTGAGCATAAATGCTACTGAATAGAGAAGGAGGAGATTGCTCTTGGGGAAATGAGGCTTGTGGCGATGGACCACTGGCTACGGTTGTTGTGGGTGTTTGGATGGGGATGGTGTTGGAGTTGGAGTTGGTGTTTCTGAGCTGACGGCGGCGGCGGAGTAAGAGAGAACAGTAGAGCTCCGCCAGCAGCACCAGTATTAGGCCTAGCACCACCGCAAGGCTCACCACCATTACCAGAGTAGCACCCATGATCACTTTGGACGTGCCTTTCATCTCCCTGCCTCTTTCTCTGTTTCTCTGCGTCTGTTTCTCTCTGCAATAAGAGAGAAGAAATATGGTGGTAAAATGAGGCAACGGTAATAAATGGCGGGTAAGAAGCCCCTTTTTGGCGGGAAACAGTTCTTTATTTACCTTTAACAAGGAATGGAAAAAGGGTACTGGTCCTAGGGAATGCCAAGACTTTTGTTCTGAAAACAATTAAGAGCTGAACCTGGAGAAACATCTGACACCTTGAGGTCAGAGCTGTCATTTCATTTACACAACAGTAGTTTACCATAGTCACTGCAATAGTGTCACTATGTATCTCCGCATGTAGATTGCTACAATCCATGAACTAATAGATGAATGCCACATCAGCAATTGATCACTGTAAAATAAGGATTCAAATTGTTTGTAGAAAATCGAAAAACATCTCTTTTTCACTAGATTAAATTTATTGTCTCTCGTACAATATTTTGTTATAGAAATATGACAATAATATTAGTTTATTTTTTATCTAATCATAAAAATAGGACAGAAAATACATTAAAAAAGTAAGATAATAGATGTTAATTATTCTTTTTTTCACAAACACTCTTACAATCGTACGTTGGATTAATATTGCGTATACCCTATAATAGCATTAGTAATTTGATGACAGTAACTACTATTGTCAAACCATAACAGGCAGGGCAACCAATTCAATGATGCCTAAAACGCTGAAAGTACAACAGTGGAGTGGAGTAGAAGTCAACAGTTTTCACTTAAAGCACACCACCATGCAATCTTTCCCCATTGGCATCACCAGATATGAGAAAAGCATGAAAATCATAATGACCACAATGCTGTTGGTAAAGAAGCATTTATGTATTGCTGTTATTTATCTTCCCCTCAAGGCTGCAAACCTGGCAGCCAAATCATCATAGTCTGGCAATTTAGGATGTACATGCTTGGCTTCATTTGATCTGTCTGGTTGAAATGTAGCAGCACGACTAAATACTTTATTGACTACTTCCTTGGATGCTTGTTCACGAGGAAGGGAAACTGATCGTGATGGAAGAGTAACATCATCTGGTGTCTCATCAGGCCCCTTTGTGCTTCCATTCTTCAAGTACTCGCCAGCTGAGTTATCATCCAATTGATGTGCATGACGACTTCTAGACTTTCTTGCCCTTTCGGGGACAGGGATCGATGGCTTTTTACTGTAATGGATCAGTAGTTTATCTATTAACCTTTCCTCTTCATAATCTCTAGACTGCTCATCGTCAAACAGGATTTGCAAGCCACGTCTTGGGTCATCTCGTTTCCTGCTTGTTGATTTTCTTGTTGCAACTCCATTATCTTCATTAATAGCATCACTGCGACTAGATCGTGATTTTGAGCGCTTTCGTCTCATAGATTTTGGTTTTGGTAATACAGGGACTTCTCTAGGATCTTCATTAACAGAGAGATCCTTTGCATGATGGTGCCTCCGTGGTCTTGCATGTCTATTGGCCTGCCTTTCCTGGTCATGATTATCAAAATCTGATTGGATCCTCTCTGATGCAGAAGCTGCATCAGGCTTGTCATATATGGAAGGAGATCTAGGGATACCATCACCATCAACATGTGAAGATACTGCATTGGCTCCATATGCGTTGCTCTTATGTTTAGAATTAGGTTTAACATAAGGAGGAGGGATGGCATTATTGTAGTAAGGCTTCACCGTAGGTGTTTCATCCTTCTGAACTTTTCTCTCATGTAAGCCACCATGATTAGCAGCAAATGGCTCATTGTCACTCAATCCTCCATGACTAAGAGTAAAATCCCGCACTCCAGAAGCTGCAGCATCCTGACTTTCTCTTTTAGTAGCGATATTCCCCCTACTATCATGCAGCTTGGAACCACCTTCAAATTGTTTTGCTCTTCTGTCCTGGGTTGAATTACCTAGCCCGATCGGTTTTAGCATACTACCCTCCTTCCAATAGCCCCTGTCAATCTTCACAGCAGGAACTTCTTGCCTTCCTGGTAAAGGATTGTCATGGCCATCCCTTTTAGGAGTGGTATTTCCCCTACTATCATGCAGCTTGGAACCACCTTCAAATTGTTCTGCTCTTCTGTCCTGGAATGAATTACTTAGTCCGATTGGTTTTAGCATACTACCCTCCTTCCAATAGCTCCTGTCATTCTTCACAGCAGGAACTTCTTGCCTTCCTGGTAAAGGATTGTCACAGCCATCCCTTTTCATAATGACTTCATCGTAACCATTTAGTGGCTTGAATCCATTTTTAGGAAGTTTGGATCTAGATTGAAGATCATAATCATCTCTTCTTGAGACAACAGCTTCATTGCCATTTTGAAATCTGTACCGATCACTAGGATGTTCAGGACTTCTCTCAAACACAACATCATACTTGACTCCATTTTGGGTAGAACCATCCCTCTGTGGTGGCGTAATATCAGTCATACGGTTACGATTACATGTCTTGTGCTCCTGCAATAGTCAAATATATAAGTGGTTTCAACATTAGATACTCTCTCCAGCAGGTTTGGGATCTGGAAAGTAAGAAACAATTTGCAGGAAAGTTGTACTGGCAAAATATTCAGTTTGATAAGGAAGAATCAAGCCAGTCAAAAAATGAAAAGGAAATGTAGATGACAAGACCTGTGCAATCGGAGCAGGATTAGACATCCTTCGTTCAAAAGCCTTGGAGTCCCACTTTATTGAAAATTCTAATGTAATGTCCTGCATTAAGTGGACCTTCCTCTCCAATGTAGGAGACCTTGAATTCATATTTGCAGAAAACTGATAAAAGCCTATTTCATCAGTCCAGGAACATATAAATATATGGAACTTTAAAAATTAGAAGTATATGAATAGTGACCTCATGATTCACGTAACATTCCAGGGAATTCCCATATCTCTCCTGAAAAATTTGCCTCAGGTCACGCAATTCTGGTAGATCAGAAAATCTAGCAGCAGCAAACATCAGAGATGCTACAGCTTCCCTGCATTCCTCAGGGCATCCACTGCAAGAGAAATGCACACAGTTGATGCTTGTTGGTTATTCCAGTTTGACAATTGATTCGTAGGGAAAAGTTTGAAATAGCTACCCAGACCGCTGCAATTAGTGTCACACTACAGGTGCCCAAACAATTTACACCACGCAACAAAGATATGAGAGAGATGAAGCTCATTTCACTATTCCACAATTAAAACAAACAGCATGCCTACTGCCCCACACCCATAATAATCGGCTTATAAAAATTAAGACAAATTACAGTTGTTTTCATACATTTTTTACAACCTAGGTATTACATTTCTTAATCCAGTAGAAGTTTCCTTGGGCATGCTATTGTTCTTTCTCCTTCTCACAACATCATCAAGCATTCTTCCTTGGGCATGCTATTGTTCTTTCTCCTTCTCACAACATCATCAAGCATTCTCCTATAGAAAGTCTAGATACATAAATTTGACCATATAACCTGACGAAAATCCAATTCAAAGTAATAATAACAGGCCTGATTATCACAAGAAAAATTCAAGTGAAATTTGGGTTTTGACCAGATATTGATTATTACCAAAATTGTCATAAATGCAAAACCAGTCCAAGCAAACACATGTATTTATGGTGTAATAATGATATGTCTCCAAGAATGATAAATTTTCTACAATTTAGTTTGCATGCCAGGAGGACAAAGTTGATAAGATAAAATAAGATACAATCAAAAGATAAGCCAGTGCTGGATAGTTGTTCTCTCTTCCTGTTTTGTTAAATTACTCCGTTTAACATTAGAATTGCATCCAATGTAATAATGTTTATATGCATAGGAAGTAATCTTATTGTAAGCATGCTTGCGCATTGATTCCTTTATCCCATGGAGCACGTTCAACCATTGTAAATAAGCATTTTCTTGCTATGCATATTGTTGGGCTTGAAAAAACTTGGATAAATCTCCAAAAAGAAACTTAGGAGACTCATTTGATGTTGACATAGAAATAAAAGAACATTACACAACAGTCTGAAAATTTTGTAACTGAACCAATATATGAACACTGAAACGGCTACAGGGTCTAAGATGAAAGATTAGGTGTGATTAGGAGGACTGACTCAGAATGGGGAATCATGAGAAGATAAAAACTCAGAAAAAATGG
This sequence comes from Bauhinia variegata, assembly GCA_022379115.2. NCBI lineage: Eukaryota > Viridiplantae > Streptophyta > Magnoliopsida > Fabales > Fabaceae > Bauhinia > Bauhinia variegata. The sequence goes on along the minus strand of CM039429.1, from coordinate 5,055,894 downwards.
TAATAGAAATACAACTCAACTAGGAACATTTTGAAGATTTAAGACTATGAGTGCAAATAATTTATGACCACAGAATTAAAAATAAAGGAAATGGCACAAGTCAAACAAATAATAATTCAAGAGCAAAGGAAATGGAATCAGATATCTAAGCACAAAATCACATAGAAAGACATTCATACCTCAGTTTCTGCATCACAGAGAGGTGCTTCGACACAAAGTCACCTGATTGCTCAATAAAATCATAACATGATGACACCGTCAATTCCGCTAGTAGTCCTTCAGCCTGTTCCATCACCCCGCAGGAAAGACAACATTTAATCTTAGGGAATAAAAAGGAGCTATAGGCACAATTGAAGTAGCATGAGTTACAATTCAATCATAGAAAAACAGGAGATAGAAACTAGAAATTCATCCTTGAGATACTTCACCTTCATAAACCCATGCCAAATAACTAAACAGACAGAAACGATGTTCCTTTGTCATTAATATTCTTATTTTGGTTGGTATAAGCTAAAAAGAAGATTTAAAAAATTATCAGAGTGCAAACTGAAATAGCGAGACGAAAATTGGCATGTTTTGGTAACCAAATAAATAAATAAATAAGAACAAATGAAAGACCCAGAAGGAACCATTCATCGCATAGATCGAGATGAGAGAAGAATCTAACACAACCGAATCCAAAAATCACTAAAAAAGACATATAATCACCCTATTATAGGCATTGATTTCGAGACCATTCGCCAGCAGATCAGCGATGTCTTTCTTCAGAAACTTCTCCGTCGCCTTCCTCTTCCTTCTTATCACATCGATCCGACTCTTGGTCAGTTTTATCAACGATTTACTGCCAAAATCGAAACCATTAAAAACCACATTCTCGTACTCATCTACACCAACTTCATCAGAAACCAAAGACTATATAACGAAGAAACAAACAGATATCATAGTACAAACCACTTCGCGGCGAACCCTCGGCTGAGTATCCCATCCAACATGTTGGATCTCTGACTCTGTTGGACTCGGTATTCGACTGAGTAGGGAACAATTTAACTAGGCAGCTCAAAATTCGAGATTCGCCATTGCAGGAGCAACATATCAGAGAGCAAAGGCACAGAGCTCTCTATGTAGAAGACGAAGAAGAGAGAAGGGGAGAGAGAGTAATAAATTTTAATTAAATGGGAAATAAATAAGTTCGAATTAAGAAAAGGTTCTTTCTGAAGCCGCTTCAGTGGGTCGGACACTTTTCAAATTGCAGACTGAAGTCCAAACTCAGTGACAGCTGGCAGTTTTACGATGATATCCTTTTAGACGAACGGTGGGATTACACATATATCGCGTGAACGTTATAGGGGTATTTTAGGAAGAACGGACTTTTATATTTGAATGCAGACGAGCACACGAGTTAACATGGGGTCTAAAGATCCTGGCCTCTAGATTTAGAGGCTTTTTTGGATAGGAAAAAGCAGTGGGCGGTGGAGATTTAAAGGAACTGGGATCAGAATTCCAAGTCGTGCTGAGCTGGAGCGCAAGACGATGACGTAGATCAGGTGTCCGCTCTTACCTACGGACAAAAACGGGATGGGTTTTGAAGGGGTGTGGCTTTAGCAAGTCCCGTTTTAGAGCCGTTGTGTGAGTGGGGAGATGACGTAACGGCCGTTTTAACGGTTTAACCTGAACCAGAAAGTTTTGTCTAGGATTTTTAGCATTTATATTCCCATCAGAATAGAATTTCTTCATAGCCAGCTTAAGAAAATTAGGATAGCGTAAAAGAAAAGTAATTCTTTTTACTACTTTTTTTTTTTTTTTTTAAATTAGATGAACATAAAATTTACAGACTTTGATAATAGAATTATATATGTTATATCCCAATTTATAACATTTCTTATATCAACAAATTTTAATTGATTACTTAATTTAAATATCTAATAACTTAATAGGTTTTGGAGATCAAGTGATATGTTAATTATTTTATAATAACATGATTAATCTCTATAACACTCAATGGCAAGTGATTTAATTTTTCTTACTGATTCTAGCTATACATTTAAAAAGCTTTTAACAAATTAAAAGGAAAAATGAGAAAATACCCTATCATATAAATATGCCAAAAATTGTCACTATCAACATTGAACATTGTTGCGAAGCTTGCTACCAATTTTAACATTGTTCCATCTACATAATTATTGGTGATTTTGACTTGATTTTAAAAGATCAAATCAGACAGCTATATATTAACATAAATCGGTTTGTCAGTCAATACGAGAGCAATGGGTATCAATTTAATTATTGTAGTTGAAGGTAACAAGCTAATCATTATTATATATAACTTGTCTGACCAGCTTTATAAATCGGTTGGACAAGATTGGAAGATACGACCAACTAGGCAACCAATCTCATCCTGAAATCAATTTGCAAGTGTTAGTTACAACTTAGAAAAACATCAATATATTATTAATAAATAATAATTTATATTTTTTTATTTATTTATAATTTTACACATGATAAACAATTTATAAATGAATACGATAAAAAGCAGACAAAGGAATCCTAATTGAGAAGTTAAGGAAATGGGCAGTAGCTTCTTCATGTGCAGTTACAAAAGGCACCGCACGCAATTAATATTATTTTTTTCGAAAACTTTAATGTTTAGGATTTAAAATGAAACTAAATATATATATATATATAAAAGAGAACATTCCTTATAGAAACCCCTTTAGGGGGATTGAAGAAGGTTGAGAGGGTTAACTCTCTCTTTCCTTTCACTTCCACTTTTTTTATGAAAAAGGGAAAGATTAACATAGCCAGCCAGCCTTAGAAACAATTACAATGCGCTTTAATTAACTAGGTTCTTTGCTTGCATTTGAGGAAACGATGAGACTGAATGAGCAACCACTAGAATAGCAATGAAAACAGCAATTGCAATTCTGCTCTATATGTACCAAAATATTTTCCTTTTCTCTGTTCTGAAGAAAGAGCCCTCGCATAGGAAAAATATAAAACCAAAAAGAGAACAAGAAAGTGCTCTTCTTTCCAACTTGGCATACAATAAACTCACCACCAAAACCGTGGAAAGGAAAAGGAAAATGATTTCAATTTAATCAAAGTATTGGAATCATGGTGATTCGCCAAAAACAACTTGTGAAATCGATTATACCATACATACCATGTCCGGGTAGAAAAATAAAACAAATGCCATACAATGGTATGGTTTCCAAGTTAGAAGATTCATCCAAACAAAAGAAAGAAGGGGAAAGAAAGAAAGGAATCAGTTAAGCCACATTCCTTACCAGGCAAAACCGTCCCAAGTAATTCCATTATTAATATTTAAGTGTACTAGTGCAAGATTTGTGTCTATTTAAAAGTTCGGCAAAACTGGCTAGTAGTCTAATTCATGTAACAACTACATTATGATGCATGCTCTATAGAAATTCACCGGAAGTAATGATGATTAAACTGCGCTAAACAAATCAAAACAAAATAAAGTGCTTCTACTGAGATGGATTGTCAGGCTCTTCCTTTTCAGGATCTTCTTCCTCCTCCTCTTCTTTCTTCTCTTCTTCCTCCTCGTCTTCTTCTGGAGGATCACATGGCATTGGTGGTGGCAATGGTGTCTTCATAGGGCCAAACTGCGGGAATATGTCAGGTCTTCGACCAGGTTTTGGCCTTTCCCACTCCTGTAATATAACCAAAGCACCTTCCCAATCAAAGTACTTTATGGAATAATACAGAAGAGAAAATAAACCAAATGCAACGTGTTTCTTGGCATTCATGCAACTTTACTTGTCATAGCACCAATGTTTACCCAAGATCACCCATCAGTCCAGTGGAGAAAAGATCCAAAAAAAAAAAAAAAAAGGTAACAATAGAAACCCAGTAACCAAAAAAAATTGTTTGAAGTAGACTGCAAACATTGGCAGTCTATTTCACAGAAATCATAGGAATTCAAACTTCAAGGGATATAGATTGAAGCAAAGTTTCCATGAACAACTGCGATTCCACTTGATCGAACACTATAAAGATGGAGTCAAAAAGTTTCCTAAGGAAATAAATGAATAAGAATTCCCACAGCGTTAAAAGGTGCCCTACTTATTACACGAGCCTCTTCACCTTGCCCTGATTCGTGGTTTTATTTCCTAGTTCTGTCCTTTGGTTCTCGGCAGTAGCTTCCCTTGTCAAACAGTGAAAGCATACTCCTCTCTAGGTTTGTTCATGTGGATCTTGATCCTTTTCTTTGTAACTCAACTTCTACTAGCATGCACCAGCAGCACCACAATCCAACAATCATATTTAGCTCCTTGGAAACACATTGCAGCAGCTTCCACTCCAACGTGCTTCCCAGAACACAGATTTGGGTCTGCCAAAAATGCAGTACTTTTTTCTAGCTTTTGGACTTCACACCAGATCTTATTTAAGCTCTTAATCCTATAACATCTATCTCTAGAGGAGAATTTACATTTTCACTGTCCATTTCAGGTTTCAATAGAGACAGAAAACATTTCATACAATAGATTCTCAGATGTATCAAGAGAAAAATAGGACAAGCATCATTAACATCGATATGGAGCTTAAGTTAAGTACTGAATGAGTATCTTTAAAACTCTGTTATGCACAAGAGAAACAAACTCGTTCAAAATAAAGTAAGTCAGCATTATTCTCTGAGTAGAATACATAAATACAATGCTGTCATACAACTGCATTTGCAGTAACTACCAAGTTCACTGTTCTTCCTTCTTGCAATACACCTCACGACATGCGACATTCAATTATCCTATAAGATCAATAATCGATAAGAATCTGGGATATGGGTCATCAGCCTTCATTTTCAAATTACTAGTCCAAAGCAATATGATACGAACCAAATCATAGATCACACAAGCACACCAAATTATAAAATGATCAAGAGGATACGACGCCCAGTGTTCTTTCCTGCTCTGCTGAACTAACTGAAACTATTGTAAAAGAAAATCGATATATATATATATATATATATATATATATATATATATATATATATATATATATATATATATATATATATATATATATATATATATATATATCACTTTTACCAACACAGATGAAACCACCAAAACGCCCAAAATCCAAAAGAATAACTAACCCTACAAAAATTACCTTTTGGTACGCTACATATACAGAGGATCTAAATTCAGATGAACCCAAGAAGGTAACTCAGCTCGTACACAATTTGCTAATATGAATATGAATTAAGCATGAAATTAAGAAAGAGAAAGAAAGAAGATGCATACTAGGGGGAAATCAAGAGGATTGCGGCGAGTCAATTTCTCTTCCTCCGGGGCCATACGAACCACTTGACGCCATGCCCTTCTCCGATTAGTAAAAGATACGCATCCAGAATCGGAGATAGGATATGCTGCTGATGCACAAGGTACAGCTAGGGGTTTAGAGGTACAAGATGGAGTACATACAGTGAGCCAAATCGGTGTCGCCATTATTTCTCTACAACGACCTTCTTCACCAGTTTAGGTTGTGGCTGACACCGGCAACCCAACCGCCCGCACCAACACGCAGGTAGAAGGGAAACCAAAATTTTGGAATGATAAGTAACAGTTTTGAAGCTTGAGCCAGAGCTTTTATTGAGTTTAACAGGTGTTATAATAATTGGGCTTAAATTGAAATCAGTCAAGTTCCATAGTGATTTCTTTTCAAACCCCGGTTTTTCTTTATGAAACCCTCTCATAAGTTGATATCTCAACTCAAGTTGATAAAAAGAAGGGGTATGAAAAGAAATCACCTCCTTACATGATTTTTTTTTTATAAATGTTTTTTTATAACTTTCTAGCTTTCTATAGGGCTTAGAATAAGTTTGCTTAGCCTTTTTTTTTTTTTTTTTTCTCTTTTCATTTTAAGGAAGTTTTAGGGTTAGGGGAGACTGACCCATTTATAAGTTAGGACATGCTAGGTGTCTTAATAAAGGTTTATAATAGTAATAGTACTTACTAATTATCTAATTCATACTATAGAGGGAATTGCTTACGTTAAAATCGAAACTTAAATTTTATAAGTAAAATAATTATTAATTCGTTGTGTTATTACAATGAAATCTCTAATTATATCGTAATCTCATTTTATTTAGAATGATAACATTACTTTGGGTTGAAAAAGACATTTTAATTAATTAAAGCTAACCATTGGATGGTGTATTGCCCTCGAGATAAAATATCTTTATTTTATTTAGTATTTTATTTTTTTACTCATTACATTTTAATTAATTAATTATACATATAATTAAAAAATTTTGAGTATTATTTCATATTTTTAAAACTAATCAATACTAATGAAATGAACTTTTTGATTTTTTTTTCTTGTATCCATATTCTGTTGCCCCGATAACAAGTCTTCCAATATAGTTTGGAGTTTGCAAATTAAAAAGCAAATATACATTACTCACCAAAAAGTATTCATCATGCTAATGGGCGTAAGACCATATTTCACCATAATACTCACCAAAGTTCCATATCTTAATTATTTATATTATTTTTATAGGTTTTACAATAACACATCACTCTATACAATTTTTTTTTTACTCATACAACTTCAAAAAAAAATTTAAACGGGTCTCATAAATTATTTTATATTATTATTTATAATTAATCTATTTTATAATTTTTCTCTCTCTTTCTATAAATCTCTTATAAAATATAAGTAGATCATATTTTTTTTTCACTTTTCACAGTTGTAGGACCTCTTTTTTTTTTTTTTTCTATGCTCCGTTTCTTGGTTACTTGTGGATACTTTCTTCTCTCTTCCAGTTGGATGTCACGTTTGCTATTTCTAATCATAAAACGCTTCATTTGTGTGTTTTATAACAAAATCACACTCCTAAAGGTCGACCATTGCATATGTCTAAGTCCAATTAAAATTCAACTAGTATGTATTCCTGTGCAAAGCCCAGGTCCCGTGGCAAAGAAGCAGTAATAATAGGAGGCAGTAAGTAGATAAAAAAAAATTAAAAATGAAAGGAAAAAAAAGAGAGTAGAACACGTGTCAATAAATAAAAGGATGCAAATCGTGGCCTGATATAAGTGAGTAGTGTGTTATAGAAGTTAATAGAAATGACTAAAATTACATTAATTATATAAAATATCTATATCGATGATTTTCTCCTTGTCTTTCCAAAATTCACAATTTAGAAACAAATCACTACTAAATTTAAAAAATTAAGAAAAATATTTTGAGGCCAAAAATGGTGATATGTAGCTGACAATGACATAGGATGAACAAATCAACGCTAGAGCGAAGTAGGGCCCATGAACTGGACCAGGACACGAACACCACCGCCGCCACCATCGTCGTCGTGTACAAACGCTGCCGAGGCCTTTAACAAGTTACATACCCAACGTAGTAAATTTACTGTATTATTTCCTATTTTATATTAGATAATATTATTCGAATATATATTTTATAAATTTATTCAAATAAGTAAAATTAATTATTTTATAATATTTAATTTAATTATTATAAACAAAAAAAATAAGGTAATAAATTTATTTTTATACTCAACAAACTTGAGTACTTCATATCATTATAAATCGAGAATTGCATGTAGAACATGTTCCTACATAGAGCGTGGCGCTGTGTTCAAATTCTCATATAGAATATGGGATTGGGGTATAATCTAATTACATTAGATTTTTTTTTTTCATTTACTCATTTAATTCGATTATATTAATTCTTTGAAAAATTATTTAATTAATTCAATTGCATAGAGATCATTTGAATAAATTTAATTCTTAACTGTTTGGATTGGATTTGATTAATTTTTTTATTCAAAAAATTTATAAAATATAAAATTATTTGTTCTTCAGAACATGTAATAAACTGGATAAGATAATAATATAAACAGTATGTAATTCAATTCTAATGCAACATCTTATAAGTAATGTTTCTAAATAAACTCTACAAAACAATAATAATAAATAATATAATTGAATTACACCCTAAATCAAATTAGTTTAAAACTTAAATAGACTTAACTATAAAATAACATGATATTATTCTTATTATATAATATATATTTGTTATAGATTGATTTGGTTATTATCGATTTTTTTGATTCCAACTTAACTTATAAACTAATTAAATCAATTTTTTTAAAATTTAATTTAATTAAATAATAGGATTTGAATTGAACCGGTTTCGGTTGAGTTGGGTTTGTATCTAGACACAAAACACGTGTGATAAAGTCAAACAACGCAGGCCCCTGGCGCCGAGATTGCCTGCTCCCATTCAATTTTTGAAAATTTACTGGACCCCGCCCACGCCTGGCCTGCTTTGTAAGGTAGCTGGGGGAGTACACGCGCCGCTACTCTTTCCCCCCGTGCTGTATGTACGAGCACCATTTCCGCATTGTTTGCTTTTCAAGTTTCAAAATCATTTTCTTTTACTTTCTCAGGAGCGTTGTTTGTTTCTTGAGAAACTATTAAGTAACCAAAAGAAAATGGAAAGAAAATTATCTTGCAACCACCACCTTGTGTCCGTTACAGCTTCTCTCTAAAGTTCCTTTTATTACAAATACCAATCTGTCCGTGTCTTGGCGTGCTTTGAGAAGCTGCAGCTGGTAGTGATCAGTGGGAGAACGACTGATTGGGAATTTTGGTGGGGATGAACGTGATTGGTAGACAGATGCCGCGATCTGATTCAGCTGTACATCATCAGCGTCAGAACTCAGATAACTTCCTCGATGCCACCTCTCATGGAAGATGGTTTCAGCCTTCAACTATGACGCAGGTGAGGTTTCCTCCATAATTGTTGCCGTTTTTCGTTTCCTGCCCCAATTTTGAATCAAACTTGATTATGCCGAGCTGCTTACACGAAATAATCGAACTGTTTTCTGGGTGCAGGAGTTTGGGTCTTATGGCGGAGGGGTAGTTCAGGGACCGATTGGTTCTCGATCCTCCAGCTTGAGGAAGAACGATGATGATCAACTCTTGCCCAGTGGGCTTGCTCATGGCCTGCTTGATTTGCATTCTTTCGACACTGAACTTTTGCCACGGGTAATTTTATGTATGCTTAGCTGTAGATGCCCCGAGTTAGATAAACTCAGAGGCTGTGTCCGATTTATGGGATGAATTTGGTTTGAATTAAGCTAGATTGCTGCCATCATATTGAGTTATAGATTGCATTCTGAATGATCATATAATTCATTCGCTAATTGGACAAAAATTTTCTTCTTATGTAAGTTTGCAGCCTGATTGAACCTTATTTTCCATATGCAACTGAGAAATGTTATTATTGTCTAATTCTCAGGATGAATTTTTAGTTAATCAACACGTTCGTGGTCGAAGTTTTGACGACTCCGAGCAATTTCTTTCCACCAAACTTGGAAGCAAATCTCGGGGCTTGCCTGATAATAATCTTCTTAAAAGTTTATCAACAGAAAAAGAGAAAGCAAACAATGTTGCTAAGATCAAAGTTGTGGTACGCTTCTTGCTGTGATTCTTTTAGGCAATGTATCCTATTTCATGGTAAAACAAGGTCTTGATTGACAATTTGACAAAATGGTACTACTTGCAGGTCCGTAAGAGACCACTAAATAAGAAGGAAATAGCAAAGAAAGAAGAGGATATTATTACCATATCTTCTAATTCTCTCACAGTTCATGAAAGAAAACTCAAGGTTAGTAAGCGGTAGAGTGTCTTTTTTTCAATTCTTGATTGTCATGAGGTGAAATCTGGACTCTGATAGGTTTTCAAGCGCCAGTATTAGCCTTCTGTACAGCCTTTGCGATCTTACTGCTTGCTAACATGCTGACGTTTGGCATAACTTGAAGCTTCTGTACAGCCTTAGAAATTTAATTAATGAGAGTATAAGGGTTTAAAAGTTCAAAAAATGGAAAAATGGTTATATACGATTTTTATATTTTGCATTATCTAGTAAGCAATAATTTGATATAGGGACTGCTTGCCACAAGCATTGTAGAAGTCGAGCCAAATGCATAATGTTATGATCTCTACTGCTTACTGCATTGATATTTTCTCAGACACTTCATGACATGATTATGACATATGGAGCGCCTTGTGCTTCTAAGGGCCAGTAGAGAATTTTTATTTAACTCAATTGTATCGATAAGTTACTTCGATTAATAGCATTCCATAAATATGAAACTTCTTTGCAACCTAATGGCAGTGATCCAGGCAAACAAAAATAGATAGTTACGAGTTATGCTTCAATAATTCTCATTGAGTCCAGAGAAAAGGGTTAATTCTTAGAAAGAGAAGGTAAAAAAGGAAATAAACATGGTAAAGGAGACTCACTTTATCATAACATATCAAGTGCATCTTGTTAACTTCAGGTGCAACATATAAATTTATGGTTTCTTCACTTCTTTTACTGCTTCAGTGTAGTTCAATGAAGCATCACTTCTGAAAATATCCTTCTCATATCTGCCAACTGTTGGTACATCAATGTTTTGTTTTACAGATAGAAAATTCATGCCCCATATATATATTTATATATATATATCTGCTCAATCGTTGACTATTTAAATGGAACTTTGGCATATTGGAGTTGTACCTTCTCTTATGTACTTCACCTATATCTGCAGGTTGACTTAACAGAATATGTTGAGAAACACGAATTTGTTTTTGACGCTGTGTTGAATGAAGATGTTTCAAATGATGAAGTGAGTGTATCACACGATCTGGTTCTTATTACCACTATGATAGATGATTTCACTGGATTCAATCAATTGCTCATCTTGTTTCTAGGTGTATTTTGAGACTGTCGAACCCATAGTTCCATTGATTTTCCAACGAACAAAAGCAACTTGTTTTGCATATGGTCAAACAGGCAAGTATTTTGGTTGATGTCAGTTGAAAATTTTAGAACTATATAAATTGATTACTCACTGCTGAACTACAAAAAGGAATATTGTCACACTTTTGGACTTGAACCAAGAAAAAAAGACTATCTTATCAGAATATTTTAATGGGTAAATTGAAACGCTACGAGTATTTCAATATATTATTTAGTTACCAGTCGAACATATTGAACAACGAGCTTAAAAAAGTAAATAAATCAATAAAATGAAAGGCATAAAAAAAAATGAAGATGAGTAAGGATTTAAATTATTTATGTGAAGTAAGTAAAACTTCTGTACACATGAAGGACATGTAGTTGAAACGTAAAACTAAGCAATATGTAAAATGGTATATAATTGGACAGACCCACTCTGCCGTGCTATTCACTCAGTCGTATAGTTCTATCTGAATTTTGTTTTGATGAAACTGTGAGTTATTTTCTTGAAAAAAAGAAGCACTTGATTTCTCTCTTTTTTGAAAAAGAAGGATCCTTACGATAGATTGACCGTTCCTGATTCTTTTTATTTTTTCTTTTCCTGTCAAATTTCCTTTCTCTGAATCCTAAATTTCCCCTGTTCCTATCTCCCCAGTACTCTTATTCGCCTACCGTTGTTGAAACCTCCTCACTTTATCCAAATAAGAGTTATATAACTGGTTCAAACTTTGCCATGCAATATACTTGCAGGTTAATATTCATTAGTTACTTAGAATGGAGGGTGGTGTTTTCATTTAGTTGGTGGTGGCGAGATAAGTAATCTCTAATTTGTTCTGCAAATGTATCAACTTATTTTTGTTATTGTGTAGAAAATAATGTGGTCTCTATTTCCTAGTTTGCTCTTCTCCTGTTGGATGATTTAGATAATAACATCTTCATTTTGATTCTTTAGGAAGTGGAAAGACTTATACTATGCAACCACTACCTCTCAAAGCATCCCAAGATATTTTAAGCTTAATGCACCATACATACCGGAACCAAGGTTTCCAATTGTTTGTTAGTTTCTTCGAAATATATGGTGGGAAAGTTTTTGATCTCCTCAATGAACGAAAGTAAGATATCAACCTGTTATCCAGAAAAGACTTGTTTTTGGGTTTATTTCCTTGATCAATTTATGATTCTGCAGAAAACTTTTCATGAGGGAGGATGGGAAACAGCAGGTTTGCATTGTTGGCTTGCAAGAATACAGAGTTTCTTCCGTTGAGACAATCAAGGATTTTATTCAGAAAGGAAATGCTACAAGAAGTACTGGTACAACTGGCGCAAATGAGGAATCATCTCGATCGCATGCTGTACTTCAGCTTTGTATAAAGAGATCGGCTGATGGGACAGAATCAAAACCTCCCCGACTTGTGGGCAAGCTATCTTTTATAGATCTTGCTGGAAGCGAACGTGGGGCAGATACTACTGATAATGACAAGCATACAAGGTGGCGATTTTCATTTTACAAAATTTAATCAGATTGACATTATAGTCCCTCATCAGATTCTGTTATTAGAATTTACACATATATAACTGGAGGACTAACTGAGTAAAGAATCTTTATACACATTCTGCAGCTTTCCAGAGGTACCCAAATGCCCCTATTTGATTAACTAATTTAGTGTTGATATTATATTCCAGAATTGAAGGCGCTGAAATTAATAAAAGCTTGTTAGCTTTGAAAGAATGTATAAGAGCTCTAGACAATGATCAGGGGCACATCCCTTTCAGAGGAAGTAAATTGACAGAAGTTCTACGAGACTCTTTTGTAGGTGATTCACGCACTGTTATGATATCATGCATTTCGCCAAGCTCAGGTTCCTGCGAACACACGCTGAACACACTAAGATATGCTGACAGGTATGTAATTTAAAAACTTATTTGGTGGAAAAGTGACCAATCTAAGGAGATCATAAAGAAGTTTAACCAAAATTCACAATTCAGGGTGAAGAGTTTATCAAAAGGCAACAGCTCCAAAAGGGATCCCCTTTCAACATCTTCAAACCTTCGAGACTCAACTGCATTACCTTCTTCAGCTTTATCTCATGAATCAAATTTTGAGGATGAAATAAATTATGTTTCCATTGAGAAGAACCGGTTTGGTTGGTCCAAACAACTTGAAAGAGAACCCTCTCCTCCAATTAATGTTGATCGTGTTCCAAGCATTAGGATAGGCGGAAATTTGTCTGCATCTGTATACTCAGACTCTCAAAGGGGTCAAAAAGGCAGCCAAAATGACAAAGCTGAAAATGAGACTGATTACCTTGGACAGACACATGAACAAGACAAAACACGGAAGACTATCAAGAAGGTGGACACCAACCCATTTTCAGCTGTGGAGGACAAGAGGAGGATGGACTCTCATGTGAAACGTGCTGATCTGCCACATTTTGAGTCTAATTATTCTAATCCTGATGATGATTTAAATGTCCTCTTGAAGGTAAACTTATGCTGAGTAAGCTGTATCGCTGTAAGTTTTTCCTTTATCAAGCTGCTGAGTAATGCCTGCTTTGCTTGGTTGGTATTAGGAAGAAGAAGATCTCGTAACTGCCCATAGGAGACAAGTGGAGGAGACAATAGATATTGTTAGAGAGGTGCGTTCAATCTCTCATACCATGTTTCAATTGCTTGCTGTGCTTGGGATTTTCTTTAATGTTATATTCCATTCAGGAGATGAATCTACTCGTTGAAGCTGACCAACCAGGAAATCAGCTAGATGGTTATGTCTCCAAATTAAATGCCATTTTGTCAGAGAAGGCAGCAGGAATTCTTAAGTTGCAGACCCAGTTGGCTCAATTTCAGAGACGTTTGAAAGAGTATAATGTTTTGGTATCTTCTGGCAACTGACTAATTTTGGGATAGTGCTGATGAAAGAGTATAATGTAATGAAAGAGTAGAATGCTTTGGTTATCTTCTGGTAACTGGCTGCTATATTGTGGTTGTGGGATTCTTTCTTTTACCTTGGTGGATTGTAACAACTGGAGTGCATATTATTTAATAGTGGAATTACTCAGTTGGGGTTGCTAGTTTTGCAGCCATGAATATTCAGAGGCGATTCTTTCTTTTACCTTGGTGGATTTTGACCATGGTTTGGTTTCCATGTCTTGTTCTACTGTATTCAGAGTATCCCTTTTTATCAATTATCATTTTTTTATGATATGATGGCATGAAAAGTACACCACAGTTTTCTCAACTGTATGAACTGTATGGCCAAAGAAGGAAGACGAAAACACTAAAGAATTGTAACTTCCAAGGACTCAAGGAATGACTCAAGCATGTTAATGGCATACAAATGTTGCAAAATGAATTCTCTGCTTTTTTGTTTATCTAAATATCTTCCGCATATTTTAAGTATAAAACTGAAACAATAAACAATAAATAGTAAGTTTTTTCACAAACATGATTATAAAATTTTAAACCTAAAACTTTTAATTTATAAAACATTAGAGTTCAGCTTTTGGTTTTTTCAATTCATTATTTGTAATTCACTCTCCTCCTTCAAAGACACTTGTCCCCAATTTATGACAATCACCCTGGCTTCTAAAACAGGAATTTTGATGTACATCTAAACAGCTGAGTTGACTTTGTCAATATATGGCAACGCAATTCACTGCTTGACCATCAATTTATTTTCTGCATGAAGTCTAATGGCCAACAATGACGGTCCACGATCGATGTTATAGTTTTTGTCCCTTAAAGGCTCTCGTGTTGATGTGTCGTTCTTTTGCACAATTACACCAAACACTAATTCAACATCATGAATTCTAGCAGAGCACGAGCACTGAGGGCTTGTGCCACCTGTTTAAACGACACACCAGTTGTTCACAAGTGATACGTTTCATTTGCCCAATCAAATTCTTGTGGTACGACCACTTTGTCTTTGGCATGATCAAGACATTGCAATAGTTTAATTGGACATCTGGCTAACATTTTTGGATCTTCTAATCATTGATGCTTATGCTTATGTTAATTGTCAAAGCTTCTATCATGGTTTTTGATTTAGGGAGATGTGTTCCCACGTGTCTCAACTCCTTTGGAGTCAAGCTATTCTATTCACCGCCCAAATCAAAATTCTCCAACTTGCATATGTTTTCTTCCTTTTTTCCTCTCACTTTCTTGTGTTTCCTGTTTCCTCGTTATTTCTTATGTGAAAATAATTTTATTTTGGATAGGTCTAATGGTTTATGCCAAATCAAGCTAGTTCATCATTCACCTAACAACAAACAGTTTAAACAAAAGGGTTGTTATAGGAACTACCAAAGTATTGGTTGAATAGAAACATACTGAATTCTAAAGCATTTTAAGTGAAATTAAGGTTTTTAGTTTAAAACTTTAGAGCTATATTTGTAGAGAAAGATTTATTGTTTCTATCTTAAATAGAAATTAATCTTATATTAAAGTATGCGAAAATACTCTAATATATAACAACAACTCTTATATTATTAAGTGAGGTAGATTACATGAGTTATACAATAATAATAGATTTTATCAAAAATTAGATTATCAAAATTGTTATTTATATCATTTTTATAGTTTCACGCAATGAGTTTTTTAGACTCTTTTTATATTTAATTTTCACAAAGCTAAAAGTTATGAATCAACTCTATTCACTAATATCTTTGACAATTTTCTTTATATATGTCCAAATTACTCTAACCCATTTTCTATCATATTTGTCAACAGGTGCTAGCACCCCAACATCTGAAAAAAAAAGAAAAAGAAAAAGAAGAGTGATTATAATACCAATTAAATGACTGAAATAATTGCAGGTCATGTGTCATAAACTTAATTAACCCACCCTAATCAATTAAAGGGGTTAATAAATGAGAAGGACAAAGGTGGACATCCTTCAAGTAGACTTTTGTGGACACTTTGCCAAGATAACAGTTGTAGTGAGAGTGTTGTGATGGAATGTCCAAAGATCTGTCCCTTTTGAAACTCCTCTATTTCTTATATAGAAAGAGTGAGACGTGGGCATTTAGGTCTGTTTGGGCACTAATTCATATTATCAATATTGATTAGTTTGGTCCATAACGACAAATTTTCTTTAGGGAAAGAAAGAAAGGTCAGAAAATTTTATCAGATAGTTTCTTTTTTTTTTGAAGCCCGCAGAATTTCTTTTGCTGCTGCTTTCTGAAAACGACTTGGTAGTTTTTGGTCACACTGGGACTGTAGAGATATGAGAATCCATTGGCATTGCCACCACATGTAATCTGATTTGTTCTTGCAACCCTCTGCTTGCTGCTTTCTCTTGCAGTCTTTTCTTCTTTGCAAAGATACCAAAGTGCCTTTATCATGGGCTATGAAAAGTGACCATGAAAGCAGCCATGGGACATTAATTGACCATGAAGCAAGTCAAGGACTAATTAAAGTTATGGGCTCCCTCTAATTATTTGTCAAAACTTACTAAGTAGCTGCTTTTAAAAAGGGTACGTTTCATTTTTATTAAGACAAATTGCTTATGCTCTGGAGATAGGAAGATTTGATCTCCTAAATGTGATATTTAGCTAGGAGATTTTAATGTTAAAAAATCAATTTAATTTAAAAGTTTAAGTGATATAAAGAAAATTCATAAAAATTTTATGTTATATCACTGCATTTTCCTCGAGCTAAACAAGCTAGCATAGGTGTTTATTCTGCCTAGATGCATTTGTTCTAGCATATTGATTTTTGAAATTTGAAGGATAACTTTGCATAGTCAAACAGAAGTAAACGATTGAAAAATTAAAAATAAACAGAAAAGTGGGGAACTGGTAAGAATTATGCGTGCCAGCTGCGTATCCAAGCAGATATGAACAAAATCCTAACTTGAAATTCTCTAATCTGGACCCTTCTTAAAGAATTAAACATCTTTTTCGAGTTAATTAATTGCAGTAAATATATGTCCGCTTAGGGCAATTTATGGCTCTATTTTCTTCCGATTAGACATTATAATCTTTGTGATTACTTCAAAATCTGGTCGATCTTACCTTAAAATTTGTCTCTACCATATTATTTTTTCCTCTCTAAAGTCTAAACCTCGGTTCATTTATTAACCGACATTGAACTTTCAAGGATTATCCATTATGATTTGGAAATACTTTCTTGTTTCTTCACGTAAAGAAAACATAGTCGACCACCTTGATTTCTAGATTATTCTTGTAGCCATTTTCTATACAGTGGAAATCTCAAGCTAATATAAGTTAAAATAAACCTTTTTTTTTTGTTTTGTGGTTTCATAATAGTTTAAGGGAAGGGAGGCTATAACTTTCCAAGGCCAAGACATCCAAGTCTCAACAAAGGCTATAGTGATATTTACATATTGTCTTCCAAAGTGAGACAGCTGCATTGAGTTTCAAACCTAAGTGGTACAAAACAAAAGCCATTTGAGTTGAATTAAGAGTTTTAAAAGGGAAATGTTCTTTTCTGCTGTCTTCAATTATTTCAAGCACGCAGTATGCTTATCACTAATCCATATATTTTAGAGGGTTTCTCTAAAGTTGTTTATCAAACTTAGACCTTAAGAAAACGTTCAGCTCAAGTTGCTAATTACTTGACCAATAACCAACCAATTAGCAACTTTATCTGCTTCATTACAGCCTTACAGTTGTGTCAAACACTTAACTAATTTTTTAACCCACCAACCAGAGAATGCTGCTTCCTAATCACCATATATATATATATATTACCTGCTAGTTTCTAGTTTTGGAGAAAAGGACAAATCAAGAAATTAAGGTCTTGGATGTTGATCCCAATGATGTAAGCTTACCTAAACTTTGATCATGGCCCAGAATCTTCTGAATAAATACTTGATTAGATATAAACGAATATTTTAAAGTTGCTCAATCAATTTGATTTTGATTGTAGGAAGAAAATATTAACATGATTTGTACTTCAGAATTCATAGATTTGCTACCAGCAGCGTCAAGGTAGCAATATCCTCAAAATTAATGGCTACTGTATCAACTGTCTATATATGTAAGTCATACCTAAGTGGGTCAAGAAGTAAATGCCAAGCTCGAAAGTGCCTTCAAGCATAGGGCAACGGAAATACAAGACAAGGAAACAATGTATGATTAAACAATAGAGAAGGTTTAGATGCATGCATGCATTCATGCCAACTCCAAAATTACTGTATCAACCGTCCATCACAGTTTTTCCTTTCTTTATCTTTATTTGACAGATGATATATATATATATATATATATAGATATTATCACGCTTGCTTTGGAAGAGTGGAGCCGAGAAATTAATGTCAATTGTATACAAAGTCCTTTTTATATACGATATGGTTATTTGGTACACAGAATGACAATCATGAAATCAAAATAGAAATGAAGAATGAAATCGAATGTTTGTTTCCGTAGTTCGATAAATCATAAAATTGAATGCAGAATATAATTATAATTGATTTTATAGACAATGATGTCCCTTATTAAAAATAAAACAAAGATTAATTAAAGAGGGCATGTTGCTTCTGAGGAGAATCAAATGAGCAACTCACGTCTCTACTTGGGAATGTGAATTCTTGCTTATATTAATTTACTCTTGTAGAAGAATGATTATTCTACGTCTCTTTTTGCTACCAATAGAAAAAATACTCATCCCACGAAATGGGATTACACCATTCTATATGTACCAAACAAGTATTAAACAGCGTGGCCAAGGAGTATACACGTTCTCCTCGGAATTCACAGGACTTCAAATATTTCAAACTCAGCCAATCCTAACAGCAGTAATCATAGCTTCTTGACAACTTTTTTCTGGGTAGGCAAAACATTGATACATCTGAGTTTTTTTAATGTTGTAATGACGTTATGGATTACGAAAGTTGCATCCCATAATTTTTATTGATCAACTGCACTTTCTGGGGAGCAGAGCAATGAGAGGAAGACTAGGTATCATAAAGATCCTAGGAACAGTCACAAAAGTGACAAGTCTACGTCTGATTCCAATTTTCAATCTTTCTGCACGCATTTTGTGCTCAATCAGATTGGTTTTTCCTTTCTTTGTTTGTTTGATAGTGGGGCATCTGTGAAAGTAAGGACACCAGATTGCCAATCCCTATTCCCATTTAAATGGAACTGCACATGTCTTCCGCTAAACTAGCAATGCTTACTACTTAATATATTCGCTAACAAAGTCTTTGGTTTTATAAAACTCAAGCATCTTGTCCATCAATAGCCACCCTAATCATAAATTTATACTCAGCAAAATAATGGCAAGTTTATTATTATATTTTAAACAGTATGCTAACTAAATCCAGCCTCACAATCCATGAGCCATCTATTTAATTAGACTTACATTCATCTTGGATGAATGGGTGGTAGTCATTCAGCCAAGTATTCTTTTCTTGCAGATTATAGTTGTAGCGTAAAAAAATATCGTCCACATTCTATGCATAATGCCCTTTGGCTCATGGAGTAGGCAAGGTAGATAGATAGATTATTATATCCTAAAGACACTTTCAGTCAATTAAATTAAGCACTCGATTTCTGCTTTGGGTAATAATGGATCTCCCTCTGCCCAAATGGGAAGAGGCAAATCATAAGCGCCTGCGCGCACACAGACAGAGACAGACACACACACACATATATATATATATATATATACACACATCAAGCATATTAATTTATAAAAGGGACCCCTATAACCTATCTATTTACTAGCATTCTATAATCGGTAGTGCTAGTCCAAAAGGATAATTAATTGCAAGCAAAAAAATGTTAGCCCTTTCATTTTTTTTTTGGTATAAAATCATATATTAATTAATTTAATTTGAATTTAATAAAATTATAAAAATAAAATAAAATTTTATGTAATTATATTTTTAATTACAGAACTCGGTATGGTTTAAAATTTTTGTATGAATTTCTCCAACATTAACCGACAACAGGTTATTAAAATTGCGGAAGATGGAGACAAGTAATTGAGATAAATATGCTCCCTAAGGTCTAAACACCACTCCAAATACTAATTATAAGAATCGAGGCTGTGACACGTGGCCCAATCAGGATGAGTCACATACTGTTGTCTCTTTATGCCCCCCAGCCAAAAGCGAAACAGGATTGCGAGCGACCGAATCTCAGCCACTGTTTGCGGCTCTAATTTAAACAAAATGCTTACTGACTTTACAATCACATTCTTATTACAGCAAGATTATGTTTGGGAATTGGAATAGCAAATTCGGACAAGAGATAAAGAGGATGAATGAGAAGACTATTCTTGTTATTTTATTATTATGTTTTATCTATTTTAAGATGATTTTTTTTATTATTTTAAAATAATTATTTGATATATTTTGGAATAAATAACTTAATAATATATTTAAGAACCATACGATATATAAACAAAATGTCAACAGATATATTATAAAAAATACTCTTTCAAATTTCAAGCTTAGGTATTATTATTATTTAAAAAATTCAAAAATTATTTCTAAAAGCATTAATCATAAATGACTATTGAAAATTTTATTACAGAATTTATAATACCTAAAAAAGCATACATGACTAATTATAAAAGTATGATTAATTAGTTTGACTTTACAAAAAAATTAATTATGTTCACTTAACCCAAAAAGTTCGAATGATAAATTCAAACATTATATATATAAGAAACAAAAAAAAACTTATTTTTATTATAAAAACTTCATTAGACTTTAGTGGTTAAAATATTTTTTTTAAAAAAAATGTCAGGCATCATAAAAAAGGTTGTAAATTTTTGTAGTTAGCTTAGCATTGTTCTTTATATGCATTTCTTTTTTCTTTTTTCTTTTTTCCCATAGGAGACAATTAAAGTTCGAAAAACAATGCGTTTAGTCACTTGAGCGACAACGCCAGCACCAAAACGAGAGCTTATTCGCAAAGCTCAACCCGTCGTTTAGTCCCATTTGTTTGGGAGCGAAGCCAGCAAGAGAGGTAGCATCCCCATCCCCTTGTTTGGTTCTAGCCAACCTTCTCGCCACGTTCCGAATCCGCGCGTGCTCCTCAAGTCCCAGCGTCCCACTCCGAAAATATCTAACCTCACAAGTGACGTGTACCCAAAGCTGATAATTTTTTTAAAAGATAGGAAAGTGGAGTGACGTGGGTCTCACCTCGTGATAAGAGCATCTATAATGGTGCAACATACCCAAGTTGCATATATCATTATTTAATAATTTTTTATGGGTCCCACACTGACACATCACTCTATACAACTTATATAATTTTTTTCTCTACTCATACAACTCTAAAAAAAATTTTAAATGGGTCCCACAACTATCTCTTTTACCTTATAAAACCTTCTCTTTCTTCTTAAAAAATACAAAAAAAATGTTGTGGGTCCCATGAACAGTATAAAGTAGAGGCATTTATACTTACAACCCTTCTTCTTTCTCTCTCCTCCACCTCATCCCCTCTCTCTTCCAACTCATCCTCTCTCTCTTCTATTTTTTCTATACAACCCCCATTAAAGATGGTCTAATATGCAAATATCATACCCGTACCAAAGACTGCCACGTCAAATCCAATGTTACTGTGCATGCGTCTCTTCTTATATAACCACGGTGCTTCAGCAAAAACTGAAAAGGCGCACGTCTCTCTCTGCTGCCTGTGAAGTCTTTCTTAACAGAGACTCAAAACAGATTCTGCGCTCTGGTCTCAGACTCTGTCTTTTCCAATCCATTCTGTGACTCGGTGAGTATATGGGATGGAGCAGAACAACGACGTTGTTGCACCATTCGTTATAAAGACTTATCAGATGGTCAACGATCCCGCCACTGATACTCTCGTCGTTTGGGGCAGAGCCAACAACAGCTTCATCATCATCGACCCCTTAGATTTCTCTCAGAGAATCTTGCCTGTATATTTCAAGCACAACAACTTCTCAAGCTTCGTTCGTCAGCTCAACACTTACGTGAGTGATGAATTCATTGGTTAATTAAATTAATCCATGCCGACCCAGTTTTCGTTTGTTTTTTATTTGAATTTGGAAATTGGAATTTTTGTGTTCAGGGGTTCAGGAAGGTTGATCCAGATCGCTGGGAGTTTGCGAACCAGTGGTTTCTTCGAGGGCAGAAGCATTTGTTGAAGAATGTAGTGAGGAGGAGGCACATGCAGAGGAATTCCAGTTCGTATTTTCAGGGGAAGCACGAGGAATTGGACGAGGAAGCCATAGTTATGGAGATAGCGAGGTTGAAGGAAGAGCAGAAGGCGTTGGAACATGAGCTTCATGGGATGAATAAGCGGTTGGAGGCGACGGAGAGACGACCACAGCAAATGATGGCGTTTCTCTGCAAGGTTGCCGACGACCCAGATGTTTTCTCTCGGATATTAATCGAGAGAGGCAAGAGGCAATTGTCCGGGGAGAAGAAGAGGCGCTTCATATCCCCACCATCCACTTCCTCCTCCTCTTCCTCCGGTATGGCCGTGAAGAGGGAGCTTGACGACGAAGAACCAACCGCCGTTGGTGGAATAATCTCTTCGTCCTCGCCGGAGAATGGTTTTGAAATTGACAAGTTCTGCCAATCATCGTCGCCTGACGATACAGTCGCCGCCAATAATACCATGCCCGTCCCCGCTTGGTGGAATGATAAGTATACTATAATGGGTAGGTCTCGGATTGCTCAACAGGCTTATAATTGCGGCGATATTCCCACTCCGTTACCGGCGGTGTCGCCATATCTGGAGTGCGAAAATAATGGTAATGGGCAGTTATCCTATTTTACAGAAATGGCGGCGGAGACTGGGAGCAGTCGCCCGCCGCCTTATCCATTTTCGCTACTGGAGGGTGGCTTTTAGATTATTTTTGTTTCACTAGATTTATCATGGATTCTATCTGTTGTATTAAATTGTGTTTTCTTTTTCCTTTTTAATTTTTCCATATTGGGTTGTTTTTTAAAATTATAGGATTAAATCTAAAATTATTACGAAAAGTTCATAAAAGAGTAACTTTTTTGTGGCTCATATTTTTCTTATTATAAAATCTGGGTAATCAGAAAAGGTTCCATTTTTTTTTCCTCATATAATTTTTTGATCTGCTTTCCTATATAATTTTTGAAGGATACATTGCATTAGTTAGTGAAAATTCAAAATATACAGTATTTTAAAAATTTCCAACTTTTATATTTTAATTCTAACAATACAATATTATTTCTATTATAAGAGATATTCACTTAAATTTATTTATCTTTGTAATTTTACTATAATATAAAATAGTTCATAGTTTAAATCAATAGTATCAAGAGGATCTTTAAATCTGTCAATTCTGTGTTTGGACCTATAATTATAGTCAAATACCTAAAAAGAAAAACACTGCATGGAAGCCCGAGCAGTCTTTAATTTGTTTTTATTTTCTTTTTCTGGTTATACATGGATGCCAATGCCACTTAAAAACCTGGATATATATGCAAAAACATGGTAGGTCATCATCTTATCCCTTGTCTCCATTTTCAGTACTGTAAGATATGTCCTATTCAAATATGTCCAATTCTATTTTGTCTCTTTTATCACGGTTAAAATCTTATATCATAAGATTAAGAAGCAGGATTTGACACGTTTATTGAAATATTACACAGATTTCATCATCCAAACCAATTCACTTAACTTACATAAAACTTATTTTTTTCTTTACCCTAAGGTATTTTTATATTTTTTAAATACCAGACTAATATAGCTTGATGTGAAAATAGTGATTAATATATTCTACTCAATTAAAACAATTTCAAAGTTTGAAATTCAGAATTATCGAGAGTTTAGGTAATAAAATTTCTAATCATTAGACTAAATATTTCTTTATATTCGTCATGTAATCTTCTCTCTTCCTGGAGATAAAATAAAGCCGGCTCACTTTCTCACTCCTAAAACAGTTAAAAAATTCTTTTGTCTGGCCAACTCCTTTCTCCTGTCTCACAGGATCAGACGGGGAAATCTGACGAGGGATGGACGCCAAGAATTGATCATGCGGGCCCCATCTCCATTGGGGAACCATGCACGTGTCATAGAAAGGAGCCTCTTCATGAGGGAGTGGGCCCAAGGGATCTAATTTAGTCACTTGATAAATATGGAAGGGTGAGCGGGTCCCACCGCTAATCTGCTTTACGAACAAAGGCACGGTCTTTTCGCTTTTAGGTGGGGACCTTCATTGGCCCGTGCAACCACGTGGGGACACCTTAGAGAGGAACACGTGTCGACTCAACAAGGCGTTTGCTTTTTGGATTAAGGCGTGTTTCATGAGCGATGCGCAGCGATATGATGGTGCTCTGTCACAAACTAGCATGGTGGACGTTTAACCCATGACTTGCCTCATCGTCGGGGCCCACCAAGCCTAATAACTACAGCTCGTCAACCATGTGATTGCGTGGGTGTAATTCGAAAAGCTAGGCCCAATTCCAGCGAACGCTTATTAGAGCATCTTTAATGGGGTTGTATAGAAAAAATAAAAGAGAGAGGAGATGAGTTGGAAGAGAGAGAAAGAAGAAGAGTTATAAGTATAAATGTCTCTACTTTATATTGTTCATGGGACTCACAATATTTTTTTTGTATTTTTTAAGAAGAAAGAGAAGGTTTTATAAGGTAAAAGAGATAGTTGTGGGACCCATTTAAAATTTTTTTTAGAGTTGTATGAGTAGAGAAAAAATTATATAAGTTGTATAGAGTGATGTGTCATTGTGGAACCTATTAAAATAATATAAATAATTAAGATATGAAACTCTTATGAGTACCATGACTAAAGATAGTCTTAGATTCGTCCCATAGAAATGAGTCCAACTTAAAGTTGCGTTCAAATCAAATTTAATTACTTCAAATTCATTAACTTTTATTTTTTAGTTTTTGCTTAAGAATTAAATAAAATAATAAATTTAACTATAAGATTTTAAATTAAAAACCTTGAACATTCAATATCTTGACTTATTCTACTACCTACTAATTCTATAAGATAAGAATTTTTATTAAATAGTCATTGATGCTTGACTCAATTTTTGTTGAATTATTATTATTATTTTTTATGGGATGAAACTTGCATATCTTCCCCGTTTATAGGGATGTAGTAATTACATTGCATTCTGCCTTACAGTGGGACCAATATGTATAATTTCTAGATTTTTTTTTTTCTTTTCAATAAATATGTAAATCCAAAGAATGAAACATAAATACATAAGATAACAATTGTATGTTACAAAAAAGAGGATATTGTTGGGAATAAAAGTAACACTTTAAATTTTAATAAAGTATATGCATTTCTATAATGATGTATTTATACATTTTTTAAAACTTACTCCCTTAATTTAAATATTAATGATACCATAATTTATATTCTCTCTCGTACAAACTAAATGAATAGTTCCATTAAAATATTTTCATTCATCTTTTTTATATAAGATATTTTTACAATTCTTATAAAATATTGATTATTATTTTTTATTGTTTGTCATTAATAAAAACTTTGATTATATCTATTTTTATTGTTAACTAAATAAGGAATAATAAAATATGAATAAAATTAAAATGTATTTTTTAAAAAATCAAGAAAAACAACAAATTTTAATTGGTTATCTATGGAGAGCGTATTATGCGAATATACTCTTAATTTGAAAAGATAAGACAACAGCTGTCCGTGGGTAATCAATGTTTTTCAATTCGACCAAAGTGACGGTCCAATTCTGAGAGGATGGGAAAATCCGGGCGATCTATTTAGGCTAAATTGTCGCTATAGTTTGGCTTTTCTTAATAACAAATGTCACGGCCATATATCTTCCACGATCCAAAAGGGGTTTCTTATAAAATAATGGGCATTTAGGAAAAAAAAATTATGCACGTGTTCATTTAAATGTCAACTTTTTATATTTCATAATCATTATCCAAAAGAAATTAATAGGTTTGTGGACATCACTTTGGGGCATGAGAATAAACCACCTATTATGGGCAAGGGAGAATAATTAAAGATAAAGAAGAAAAGGATATTTGGATCATAATGTGACTCTGTTTGGGTATCAGTTTAGTTAATTTATAGTTTTATAGATTATTAGGTTAACTTATAAAGTTTAAATTTGTCATTTAGTAAATGATTTTATATTATTAGCTTATAGTACTTTTTTATATGTTACATGAAGTAATATTTTAGCTTATAGCCTATGGATTTTTTTTTTTACCTTTAGTATTTCATATAAAATTCATCATTTATATTATATACCCCCAATATTACATTATTTATCTTCAATATTTTACCACTAAAATCCTACTACTATAATTAGTTAAAAATATGTTTTTTCTAAGAATAAAAATAAATGTATATAAAAATCATATGATATATCCTTTTATGTTATTTTATATTTATAAGCTAGTTAAATAGTTAATTTTATCAAATCTTTATAATTAATAAAATAGCTTAACAAGTTTCAATTTTTAATTAAAATTAGCTTTTTAAATAAAACTATTTTTTTTTTTTGCGAAACAAACCCTGAAATTTATAATTGTGATTGTGTGTTTTTTAATTTCGCGCAAACAAACAAAAAAATTTTCTTTGTTGGGGGATAAGTTTAGTGAAGGCCACTATTTTTATTTATTTATTTTTTGGTGATGTTGTTAAATGGTCTAGGCAATTAACAAAATGGCTTGGGTCAACAAATAGTGGTGCAACTTGGCCTTTTTTTTTTTCAATGATTTCTCTAGTATTTACAATTAAAAATATTTACAAATTCATAAAAAAATCAACTAAAGGTTCAAAAAATAAAAATAATTTGTGTTTAGGGTCAATTTAACCCTAATATTGGGCTAACCAGGCTGGACAGATGGGCTAGTACAAAGTTAAAGAATTGTGAATCAACACTACTTGAGCCCAAATAACTCTTCCTGGGCATGTGTCCCTGTTCTTCACATATCCACAAATGACAAAGTTCTTGGCTTTCAATGCATTGAACTCACCGGCCATCTTACAAACGAACTCTTATTTCCATTTTTATAAAAAATTATAATACATTAAGTGAATTTTTCAAAATTAATTAACTCAAATATATATATAAAAAATGTATTTGATTTTGAAATATGATAATATTAAATTTATTTAGGCAAAATCACTTCATAACTAGAGATTTTATTGTACAATATGTCGTATGTATTGATAATAATTTTTGAAATTGTGTATATGTATTTAAAAAAATTTAATTTTTTTAATATTTTATTTGTAAAAAATAAAAAATAAATAATTTAATTAATTTTTTATTCAAATATCGCATTATCACAGTACGGTAATGTGATATCTGAAAAAAGTGATATATATTAGTAAATATTTTTAAAAATAATATATATTGATAAATATATTTTTTTTGTGGTATATGGAGGTAAATTTCTCCATTTTCTGCTATCCAGGTGACTTAAATTCATTCATTGTACTTCCTTTTCATTTTGCTTTCTGAAATACATATTGTACATGAACTCCACCAATACTTTATTTAAAGCAACATGGTCTATAATAATTTTAAATTTTCCTATTATCATGTGATAAAAATTATTCAAATAAACTCTTGCATATAATTTTTTTTTTCATTCCACTTGTTATTTATCTAAAAAAAATTTCTCTGATAAGATATAATATTTTTTTTTGGATTAAGCATGCATTTAAATTAGATATTTTATTAGTGAAGTTGGTGAAAACCAACATTTTTTATGCCATTAATTTATATTTTAAGCTGTATGTGAGCCAATTCGATATTATAAATTTTATCGTAGAAATATTATATTGATTTTCAGCCGTAAAGAAAAGAAACATTCCCACAAAATGTCTAATCATACTTTTAACGTACTAGTGCTTAGAAGGTTAGAGATTATTCTCAACTGCTTCCTATAAAAGGCAAGTTTGGTGGAATTCATTGTGCCCACCTGAGATTCCCTTTGTCTTATTTGTTATATTTAGATTAATGAATCAAACCAATTTGATTTGTGTAAACGATTTCAATTATATATTCAAGAGGCTATCTGATTTGCGCTTTTTTTAAAAAAATAAATAAATTATAATATCATTTTTTTTTTGTTTTTAACAATAAAATAGAAGTTATCCAATGAATTAATAAAACCAGTTTCTCTAAATTGTCTTATTAAATCACCCAAGGGACAGTCTCTTGGTTGATGACTCAACAGAAATTAAGAAAAAGGGTCGTTCTTGCTAGCTAAGATTGATGCATATATATATATATATATATATATGACGAAATGGATGAAGTTAAATAATCATAGGAGCATGTGGATGTCAATTTGCATTACCTTTTTACCAATTTGCTGAGTTTATTACTTATCATCAGCAAGTAAAAATCATTATATATATATATATGCTGAAAGATAAACTTTTATTTACACTTTAATTTGAAGTTAATAGAGGTGGGTACAGAATAGGATGGGACAAAATTTTTCCCATCTTCATCCCTAAAGTTTGAAACAAGAAATTCCATCCCAAAACTGATATTGACTTGTCTATTCAATTATTTGTCATTGGGTGCCTTCTGTTGTTTGGTAAATTACCTGGAAACTTTAAATCGCATTCTAACAATTTGCAGTTTCAAAATGCATTCTTACTTCTAATATATATGAATCACCACACCAGAGCATTTTCAGAAGTAATATTCATATAGTTTAATTCAGAATCTATATGTGCCCTTTGCTAGCTTTGTTGCTGTATTTTATTTTCTATATATGAGCTTCAAGTAGCTTCGAATAAAATGTTTAAATACATATAGTCATTTTGACATTCTTGAAGAAGGTTGAGCTAAACAAAATGGACGATCCATAGATTACTACATCGAAAAATATCGATAACCCTTTTAAAGTAAGATTAATTATGGTCAAGAGGGACATTCCTGAAAACCAAAAAGATTTACTTGTATAATTAGTTATTCGAAGGAACCCAAGAAGAAAGCTAAGAGTAGTACTAATTAATAATTAGTTGTAAAGGCTAGGGAATGCTATAGGTAGTCTCTTCTGGGTATCGTGCCTTTGTGGGTTATAATAATATAAACTTATTCTCAGTAACTATTAACTAAACACTTAGTGCTACATAGGGAAATATATATCTTAACACAAACAGCTACATCAAATGTTATTTATTAGCTTTCACCTGAGAAAAGAGTGATTGCTGTATTGTTTCTTTTCAAATTTCAGCTCTCATCTTCTAGATGCACCATAACCTTATGCAGTTGGCTCAGAAGATTTATACTTGTAATTTCCAATAAAGAATTGAGATCAGAATAAGAAAAGCGGGGTACTGATGGTGATTCTGATAATTAAACTGTTAACCTAATTAATCTACTGTTTATTATTTAATATGGTAAGTTGCCTCGTTAACCTAAAGCTATGGATACCTTTTTCAGTTGACTTCAAGGTGATGCACTCTCTTAGAAACTATATAGTCCTCAAGAGTCTCATTCTTGGTATATTAATTAGAGGCTAGAGCATACCTATGGTCTATATTAATATATATAAAGTTGCATTATAAGCTATTTGACCAAGTTGCCACACCCCACCAAGTTTACTTTGCAGCTTTTGTTTCTACTTTCTACCACACTGAAAAAATTAAAATAGGAGCTAGCTAGCATAAGATTCATTGCCTTTGGAACTTGCAATCACTTTACAGAAACGTGACCATATAGTCTAACAAGTGATTCTTTAATACAATAATCTGAGTTTAAACTCTCCTTATCTAGCCAGCAACTGTACTGTCTCAATTCCGCTAGTAAAAAGAGAAAGACTATAAATGCTTAATAAGAGATGTTAGGGTTAGGACCATTTGCTCTTGCTTCTGTGCTATTCTAATTCTGAACTTCATTAATATTTGAGTGAAAAATGAGTTTAAATTTGGATTACATTTCATGGAAGATGGTATTAAAAATGGATATATTTCATTTCCAGTCATGATATGCTATTCGCATGCACTCAACATAGCTAACTCCATAAGAACAACACAACACGCATGGATTCACTTGTGTTTGCAATTAAGCATCATATTCAAATGACGCATCATTTATGAGTATAAATTATGTTACAATGGAGAATTGGGATGCGAATATGATGAACTATAAATGATGCAAATCTAAATATGACTCTTATGTTCTAGGTGCAAATACAAGCAAATCCAAATCTACAAGAGAAGGAAAGGACTTTTATATGGACTTGCTCATGACCAGAGGTTCAGTCTCCTGCCAAAATTAATTTGTCAGATGAATGGCCATCAACAGTGGCCACTGGCCTAGATTCTTCCTCATTATATATATAGATGCTGCATAAGTTCTATGTAGTAACTCCTTTGTGATCGACAACTCATTGTCCTTTAGCATGACCAAAACTAATGAAACATCAAATCAAATCCTAATTCTGGGAAAATATTAGAGAGCCAATAAGTCTCAAAGGCTCAAAGCAGGAATTAATATTATAGAGACAGATGTTTCATAGAGGGCCAGAGGATAGGATACCTTTGCCAATGTAGGGTTTTTGATTTTCTATTGACCTATTATATGTATGGACCTGCCTTGCATATGGGTCAGTTTCAAGTTATAAAAATATTAGGTTAGATATTTATTATTTTCTATTATTTCAAATATTTTCAAAAATATTTTGGCGTAGGGGCCCCTTAAGGTTGATGCTAGTATCCCACGTCTATAGGACACATTGATAATCAACACTCCAACACGTCTAATTAATTAATTAGGTATACTCTTTTATTTAGAAGAAAATTTTAAGTTTTTTTTATGTGAAAAATTTGATTTTTTTTTTTATCTTGTAAAAAATATTGAATTTTAATCTTTGGCACTTGTCCAATAAATTTCTAATCATGTTTGGCTACAAATATAACCATGTTATAGGTTTTATATATTTCTTTCCTTCTTATTTATCTATCAGTACTATTGAATTTTATGAAAATTTGAGTTAAAATATATAAACAAGAAGATAATATATGTACATCATTATTGCCATACAAGGAACAATCCCATTTTTTCCCTCTGATGTTGGCTGTTAGCCTCTTCCTTCCAATATGCCTTTAATTTGAAAATGAAATAGAAAAGAACATGATGACCCCTTTTTAAAGCTCATACTCAATGGTGGGGTGGTATAACATTGGAAAATTCAGATCTCTAATTGAATTCCCAATTTAAGATTTTTTTTTTTTAAAATAACCCTTAGTATATTATAATAAAACATAAAGAACAAAAATTTGGGTTTTTATTTTACAATAAATAATATAACTGCAAAATTTTTTTTCTAAAAATATATATTTCTCTAGAAAATGTTATATTCTAATAAATCTTTAGATATTTAAGTGATATTCCTAATTAAAAATTATTTCTACGTCTAATTAAGAAAAATCATTTGTTTTTTGTTATGAAAAGTATATTTTTTGTCATTATTTCCTCAATAAATTAGAAATAGAATAATGCTTTTTAACTGGTCATATTTCGTAAAAATAATAAAAATTAATTAAAACTAATTAACTAGATATCTCATTCTGTAACCAAAAAAAAAAAAAAAAAGATATCACATTCACTCATGAGGAACCATTTCATGAAATAAAAAGAAAAGATATTATACACATAAACAAGCTAAATTTGGGGAAAAAAAATTATCATAAAGCTTTTGCTCACGTGTCAGCAGAAGCTTCGCGAAGGAGAGAATCTTGGAAGATACCAAGACATATATGTTAGGTTTCATGTCTAAAACAAAAATATGAAGACAAAAGATAAGAAAAGATTCTTCAAAAAAATTGGATGATTCTCTTGACAACATATATAGTGCGACGATAAAGCAATAGGGAACTTTGGAAATGAACTAGTACTGTAATTCCATTCACATTCAGCATCACATGACGAGCTAGTTGTTCAGAGTACATATATAGAGAATTCTTAAATGGCTTGGAAATTCTATTTTCATGCAAGATTTTTAACACTGTAAACTAACTAGTTTTTCAGGAAATTTTACAGCAAAACTTAATATTTCTCTACGTTCCATGCATGTGTAATAAAAAAAAATGTACATGTTAATGTTCATAGTTTCGTAGAGAATAAAAAGAAATGAAATTGATTGCCAATTTCCATCAACAGAGCCATCTTTTCTCAGTTTCTCTAGTTGTATTAAAGATTAAAAAAAAAAAAAAAGTGATTCCAGGCCTCAAAATGAGAGCTTAATATTAAGCTTTTAGTGTTAATTAGTTTTGAATCTTGACAAGTATCAAAGTTTCACCACAACCAAGTGGTCACAAGTTTAACATTACAAGCTTTTAGAATGATTGGCTCTCCAACAAATGTTTCTTAATCAACATCATATTCACTGTAGTACAGCGAGAGTGAGAGCTTTTAAGTCAGGTGGTCTAGAACTATCCATATATGGACCCAACTGCAAAACAAGAGAATCAACACCCTAGCTAGAAAATCCTACACTGAATTAATTAGTTGACTGACCTTAATTCTCCAAATCATCTCCACCTTGTATCTATTCGTTGAAAGTTCTATTCTACCATCAACATGATTGATTCCGGAGTAGCTACTTGTCCTTATACCAAGAATGTTTGCTCTATCTCAGTTTTTTAATTATTAGAGTATGTTTTTTGGGTAGATGAAAGGTTGTGGTTGTTGTTGGTTAATGTTAGTTATTACTGATATATGTAGACATGTCCCCCCTTTAACTCATAAATTCTCAAATATCAAATTAGATAAAAGAACGAAATTTAACGTAGTAGTATGAGAATTTAGAGATCAAATGTATCAAATAACAATATTATAAGAATTTTATTCATTATTTTGTCTTAGGGGGCGACTACCCTTTTTTGGAAGTAAGTAGTTGTACATATATATATATATACACACACACACACACACACACACACGCACACATATAAATCAAGTACTGCAGACCCATTGAGAATAACACATCTATCTCGTGTGTAGGTTCCTTTGCCACTCTTGCTTCCCGCTTTCTCCTTCGCCGGCAAAAGTTCAATTCCTCAGCCACTCATCAAGCAAATTACACTGCTAGCATCTCATACTCCAGAAACCTAGCAAATCTATATATACTTTTTCTATGATGAAAACCCAGTTTAATTCTCTGTTAGGAGGAAGATAGAGAAGTTGTTGTAATGAGTTTAGTTTCATACTTCTCTTTCTTGGCTTCAATTTGGCATGACTTATGCAGCAAATCTGAAGCTTAGCAGAGTTCAGATTCTTTAAAAAACGCCTCTCAGTTCCTACCCTTTGTGGCTTTTCTGGTTTTTCATGGACTTTTTGAAGGAACTAGAAGGAAAAAGAGTCCATGATTACCACCTTGTGAGCTTGGATAAAATAGCGATGGAGCCGATAGGGGTTCCGGGACCAGTCATAGTTGGAGCTGGTCCTTCTGGGCTTGCTACAGCCGCCTGCCTCAAACAGAAAGGTATTCCAAGCCTAATCCTTGAAAGAGCTAATTGCTTGGCTTCAATGTGGCAGCTCAAGACTTATGATCGCCTCCGCCTTCATCTTCCAAAGCAATTTTGCCAACTTCCTCTCATGCCATTTCCTAAAAACTTCCCCTCTTATCCAACCAAAGAACAATTTTTGTCCTACTTGAATACTTATGCTGATCATTTTGACATAAAACCAAAGTTTGGCACCACGGTGGTTAGCGCCGAATTCGATTGTAGATGTGGGTTTTGGAGGGTGAAGACTCACGGGCTGAAGAAGGAAGAGGCTGCAGAGTATGTTTGTCAATGGCTGATTGTGGCAACTGGAGAAAATGCTGAGGAGTTGGTGCCTCAAATTGAAGGAATGGATGAATTTGTGGGACCTATTGTTCACACTTCCTCATACAAAAGTGGCATCAAGTTTTGTGGTAAGAATATTTTGGTGGTTGGATGTGGGAATTCGGGCATGGAGGTTTGTTTGGATCTCTGCAACTATAATGCTCGCCCTTCCCTTGTGGTTAGAGATACGGTGAGCACAAATGAACTAAGATATTTTATCAATTTCTTGTTAAAAAAATATGTATGTTTATTTCATTATCAATTAACATATTAAGCATTCAGATCTATTATAATGATTGACATGATATAACCTAAATTGTTAAATAAATTAAATAGTGTATTACAATTATTCAATTAACGATTTATGTTATGTTATTGATTATAGTGATTAAAAATTTTTTTTTTTATTAGAGTGAATTTAAATTTTAATAATTAAACCTATATTAAGAAATAAAAAATAACAAATATATACTTGATTTAATTAAGATGCAATGTACAAATTAGTATTAGTGGAATTGTCTATTTATCAAATCTGCATAGAGCATACTTTGGATGTTAATTAATATGATAAGTTAACTGATGCAAGACCCATGCTTTTAACATTGCTGGAAACTGCAAGATCAAGATATTCTGCTAACATATATAATGGCATTTATACACTTACAGCAACAAGTTCCATTTTTCTCACACTTTCTTGGAATCCGTTTGCATGCGCAAACATGGCCAGCATGCCAAAACCTTCGATAAGATAGCCTTTGAGTTTAAGCTTTTTCTCTGCAGGCACACAAGAGTTGTCAGTATTTTCACAAGTATTTGGAAATCTGAAAAAGATACAATTGTCATTAGATATGTCATGTCTACAATTTCCCAATAAGGTTCTTAAGCATATTTTATAGTTTTTAATGTGATATTTTCTTTTTTTACTTGCTGCAGGTGCATATCTTGCCTCAGCAGATGTTTGGGAAATCAACTTTTGGTTTATCTATGTGTTTGCTCAAGTGGTTCCCCATACGCCTTGTGGATCACTTTTTGCTTCTGATGTCGCATCTCATGCTTGGAGACACAGCTCAATTTGGACTTCATCGTCCCAAACTTGGTCCTCTAGAGCTCAAGAATTTGTGTGGCAAGACACCAGTTTTGGATGTTGGGACACTTGATCAGATCAAAATTGGCAAAATTAAGGTTAGATCATCATCACCGTCAACAATCAAACCCAGAAGGGTTTTCTTACCAATACATTTGGATTTATTGAAGTGAATTATACTATAGTCACTGACATAGTAAATGTCAATTGTTAGATTAATTGATTGGTGGACCAAATAATTTTATCTAACAGTTAATATTTTACTATGTCAATGACTAACTATAGTGCATTAAAGTATAGAAAATATGTGTTCCTTATGAATCTCTTTGTGTTTGCTTTTTCATGATCAACCAGAGGGAAACAAAAAAGATTACACTTTTAATACATCTAATGTGCAATATATGTAGGTTTTCCGAGGAATTAAAAGACTATCACAGCATACAGTGGAGTTTGTTGACGGCAAAGTAGAAAATTTTGATGCCATCATTCTAGCAACTGGTTACAAAAGCAATGTGCCCTCTTGGTTAAAGGTGCTTCCTTTTACACTTTGTTGCTAACTTTGGCATATAGTTTTGAACTTGCCCTAATATGGCTAATTAGTTATACTATATTAATGGAAATATAATATATGGTGGTCTCAGGGTACTGATATGTTTAGTGAGAAAGATGGGTTTCCCCGGAAGCCATTCCCAAATGGATGGAAAGGCGAAAATGGATTATACGCCGTAGGATTCACCAAACGTGGCCTTCTTGGTGCTTCTCTTGATGCAAAGAGGATTGCAGA
Organism: Bauhinia variegata; assembly: GCA_022379115.2. Classification (NCBI taxonomy): domain Eukaryota; kingdom Viridiplantae; phylum Streptophyta; class Magnoliopsida; order Fabales; family Fabaceae; genus Bauhinia; species Bauhinia variegata. The sequence continues at coordinate 5,020,504 of CM039429.1, read as the reverse complement.
AGACATTGAACATAGCTGGAAAGCTGCTGAGGCCACGCATGTTTTGAAGTATGCTTGTACACCAACACACCCAACTTGCATGATGTGATGAGAAAGATACATATACACGTTTTAAGGATATGGGAAAGAGAAAAGATCAAAAATTAAAAGATGTATGGCCCTTTCATGGTGCCTTTGACACAATGCATGCTTTGTATCAGAACAGTTCCTCTCCCATTTCCATTTGAGCACAACATGACTCCCAAAAAGAGGAAAAGGAAGTTGAGAAAAGAAAATAAAGCAAAAGAAGCATATAGCTTGGAAGAATGAGTGATTCCTATCCTTAAAAATAAAGGGCATTTAGCTAGATTATTATTTTGGTGTGTATTTTCAGATGGGGTGGGCTGACACTGTATAGAGGACCTGTCATATTATAAATCTGTATATCTTGTACATTGATATACTACCTAGCTAGCCAGTTAAAATTCTTTTGAGATCAAGAAGGGATTTGGGCTTATTTTGTTGTTGATGGTGTATCTCTTAGGTAGAGATGATGATTATCTATAGAAACTTTATAGAAACTATAATGTTTCTCTCAATTTGACCCTGTTTTATAAAGTATTGATAAACACAAAGAAAACTTGGCATATATACTAAATAAATAATTAAGTCTCTTGAACATGTTGACAGAAAATTTAATTTTTGGCATGTATATAAAAAAATATTTTATTGAAAGATGTTATATTTAATTTGGTGATATTTTACGTTTCAAAAAAAATAATCTTTTGTTATAAACTAAGAGATACCCTTAGTGAATACAAAAAACAGTTATTGAAAAATAGATGATTTCTCGCTTTTCTGATATATATAACTCTACTAACTTGAAGCTGGCTGGGGGACCATTAAAAATCTTATTATGATGGAAAAACATAGAAAGAAAAGTCCATTCAAAAAGAGAGAAAAAAAAAATACCATAAAAGAAAAGTCCCATTAGACTATGAAAAGGTACTAATTCCCATGAAGATGAAAGTGGCCCTCTGGTTATCTATATAACATATGCAGCTGGGTTAACTTTTTTCAATATTTTTTACATGTTGAATAATGAATTGCTTTAATCGTTATCTCTTTTCTCTTCTCATTGCCAGGCCTTTCCATCGTCATCAAGAATTCGGACCACCTTGAATATGCTAATAGCTAGCTAGCATTCTTCAAATTGTATATCTCTGCTAACACTTGGATAGGCTAGATAGATGGGTCTAAATCTAATAAATGTATGACAAGTTAGGGATGAAAATTAAAGTCCATCGATTGCTTGCTATAAAAACTTTGAATTCAACTGTAGGAGGCTATAGAAGGACAATTAGAATTCAAAAACGTACAAGTAGTGAGAATCTAAAATGGCAGATTAAGACTTCCCACTTCTAGTCTTCAATGCTAAAATGAACCTGAAAGGGATATGTATATATACATATGTATAATATATATCCTCTAAGAACACACACACACACACACACACACACACACACATATATATATATATATATATATATATATATATATATATATATATATATATGTCTTTTATCTCCCTTTGAAGTAAATATTAATATTTCCATACTACCTTTACTTTTTCATTTGGGATTTAAAGTTTAAGATTTAAATTTTAAGGGTTTTGAGGTTTCAAAATTTAGTAATTAGAGTTTAAGACTCTAAGATTTAGAGTCATTTAAAGATTATGGATTAAGGTTTAAGATTTATATTTGAGGTTTTAAGATTTAGGATGATAAATAGATATATAATATTGGTATAATGTATAAATTAAGTAAAAGCTGGTGGTTGTAATTACTACAACCATGATCAATGATTAAGACTAGAAATTTACAATTTTAATAGAACCACTAATGATTGTTGATGTGTGTACATTAACACTCGTTAAAAAGACCCATATAGTGTATATCAGCATTATTATGTATACACACAGGACTTTAGATTTATTTAATATTGCAGAATATATAAGGTACTTATAAACGCTTGTTAATTAGATATAGACCACTTTAATAAGTATTTCTCACTTTAATTTTATTAATTTAGTTTTTAATATTTTAAAATCATGATAAATTAGTCTTTTTATTAATTTAATCCATACCATTTTCATCTATTATAAGAAAGATTTATAAAATAAAAATATAAAAAACCTAATGAGTAGTTTCTTCTCATCTTAAATTTGAAAAAGTTATATTATTTATTGACATGAAATAAGAAGGATGAATTTGACATTGAAATAATAGGGAGTAAATTGACATTTTTTAAATTATTAAAGACTAAATTAACATTTTTTTAAAGTGTTAGAATTTAAATTGACACTTACAATAAATGTGAGGGCCAATTCCTCACGTGTTAAGAACTAAATTAATAAAACTAAAATACGAAAAACTAATTTGTCAAAGTAAATAAATATTAAAGACTAAAAATGATTTTCCTCTTATATGTGCATGCATTGATAACCCAATATTGCACAATAGTGCAATATAAAGTATTGCTAAAGGAAAAAGCTCTTCATTTGGATCTGTTAGAAAGGACAATATTTTGTATTGTATTGTAATGGAAGAAAGTTGGTTAGGGTTTAGAGATTAAGCTCCTCGTGTGGTTTTTATTCCAACCGAATTGAGTTGGTGAGCCCTTACGACAGTCGTTTCGATCCACACGTACATATATATGTGTGTGTATGTGTACACACACAGAGTACTGTACTATATATATATCATCATCATCATGATCATCAAATGGTTTTCTCATTTGTACAGTTGAGTTGAATTGAGAGGACCAGCAATATTGAATGCCCTACTTGTGTAGTATTAGTGCATGACCCATCAGATCCCCTTAATTCCTCTTCCCTGCCGACCATTATCATCATCTTTTCAATTTTCAACCAATCTTCATCTTAGAATTCATAATACAAGAACAAAAAGAAGCAAATCTACCCATATTTTGAAATCAAGTTAAGCAAATTAAATGTTTCTTAATTATATTTAAGATAATGCAATCATTTGTTGCTTTTTAGATTTCATGGTGTTTCACCTTCTCGCCCACTAACATTGTTTTTCTTTTTTTGGTTCAGATTCCCACTAGCTGACATTTTTATCATGGATTCCGATCATTTTAATCATAGAATTTAAATTATAATATAAAATTTGAGCTCCCTTTTTCTTTTCTCTCTCAAGTGTATCTATATGTCTATACACTCAAGATATAAATAACCATATATATATATATATATATATATATATATCTTACTGATAAAATAAACTTACATGTTTGGTTAACGAAATAGAATTTAGATGAATTAAGAAAAAGAACATGTATCTTGGCAACTGGAGTGCTGTCATTAGACAAGAAGTTCATTTATATTCGAACTAGTTTATCAATTAATGCTATATTTTACGAAATCTGTTGAAATCTGAGTTTTTCTGCTTCGGAAATAAAAACCATCCAATTTTTGCAGCAGGCTTGATCATATGATAACATATCCGGTCGATTCAAATGATGATAGCCAACATCAAACTCATATCATATAATCATAAACGAAAGAGATTTCATGAAAGAACATATATATGAAGATTATATCAAATTTGAGCCTTTTCATTAATGTAGCGTTCTGATCTAGCTGTTCAACAACTTGGTCATGAATGAGAGTGAAGTTATATATATTTTGATAGATTTTTTTAGTCATACAACAGCGTGATAAATTTGAATCTTTGACTTTTGAAAAAACTACCCACATCATTCGATCACACTAGTAAAATGATTTATATTTATATATGCTAATAGATGGTTGATAGATCAATTAGGTGAGAGTGTTAATGTCACTTGTAGATAGTTGCTCGTTCAAAGCTAGAGTTTCAAGTGTAATGAAACTTGACGATTAAATGGTAATGATAGAGATGATATTTATGGTGAAGGTAGCAGATCGAGTGGTGGATCGATATAATGACAAAGTTATCATTGATAATATCGGTGTATGTGTGATGGTGATAGGAATGTAATGACAATATGATGATTGTGATGCTAACTAGTGGGACGGAATTAGCACCAAGGACTCGAGATTAAGACAAGCACTACATCCCAAGAGGATCATTTCAAGTAATTTGGTCAATGAATAGGAACTGATCATCCATTCTGAAAGTTCATACTTTCAATAAACACGTATAAGACAATCTTTTTCTTTTGCACTCAACGGAAAAATTTTAGTAAATTCTTACAGAAGTTGCAATTGCTCAAAATTCCAACGAAATTTCCAATAGAATGCAAAACTGTTGGAATTTTCTGTTGTGAGTACTTAGTAAAAGACAATAATTCTTTTAGAATAGTTAATTTTAATTTGTTATACTTAAAAAAAAAAAAAAAAAGACTGCTAAGTAATATGGATTTTTATCCTCTCCAAACTCAAAATGTACTTGCACTCTTCAATAACTATGTGACAAGGGACTGAAGTATATCATATCATGCATTCAATTATTATATATTATTGTCGTTGCTGGGGGTAAATTAATTAATTAATTAGGGGTGGGAATGATGACAAAGTTTGCAGTTATGAGCTCAACTTTCAACTACGATCTTTGAAAGATTTGCCCTACAACTATATTTTAGAAAAAAACTAAATTAAATGGTCCAGATCGCACGTGATAGCTCAGGAAAATTGTATATCTAATTGAACCAGGTGCAGCTTTCCTAATGTGCAGGTACATATATGGAGCACATGCATGCTGATCAATCTGCACCACTATATTTTCTCGTATATTTTTAGTCACTTTAATAAACGTGGTCCAAAATATTTATCATAATTAATAATCTTCCCATTTGGTATCATATATTTTTCTGCAGGATTTAGGGTGATTTTTGGTTAATTCGATTCGAGTACTGTTACTTGCCCTTGCATAGAAGGAAGACGCATATCTGATAAAGTCACTCAAATCCATTCGATGAACCATACAATGAGTATATATCAGTTACAAAAATGTCAACATGATCTCATTATCTTATCAAATTAGAAAGACTGATTAGTCTTCCCAGGCTAATGTCTGTGCAGATTTAGGTCTTCTTTGGTAGAGATAAAAGTGGGTGGAGTACTGAAAAAGACTATGAGCTTGCTTTAATTGGTTAGACAATAAAAGGGATCAAGGGATTATGCAAATAGTGGTAGGATCATTTGCATTTGACCCTTAATAAATATGTTCCTTTTTTTTTATTTAGGTTTACACTAAGTGTCATCAAACCATAATATAAAACTAATTTTTGACTTTTTTTTAATTGTTTAAACTTTTAAATTGAACTAATTTTTAACATAATATAAGAGTTTTTTAACCTCATATATGGTTAGGAGATAAATCCCTCCTCACTGCTTTCTTGATATGCCCAAAGGGTCGGGAAAGAAGATGTTCAGTATGTGGAGCTCATACTTGTGACTCATGCCCAATGGCTTAAATAGGGAAGGGGCTGCATCTGATTTAAGATATTATAAGCCAAAAGTTGCATAATTACAAACAGTTTAAACTTTTAACCTAATCATATGCACTTTTAGTTGTATTAAGAAATTTTTGTGCTAAATTAGCTCTTTGTTTAAGATATAGAGTAATTAAATCACTCCCAATTATAAGTACAATTCCATAGTTTGTAACTTGGGATCTTTAACCTTAAAAATCTTCAAAAGCTTAGCCTGCTTGCCATTACCAACACTTTATTGGTGTAAAAAATATGTTTAGATCTAGAGGTGAGGGAATTATATTGGCCAAATTGAAGTCTAATTCCTACTGAGAAGCTGCAGGACGTAACGTAACTTTCATGGACATGACGAACAATGACTGCTTAACTTTTGACGAATGAGGTAACAACATTGTTAATCGCAGCTTCTAGACCTTAGAAAACAGCTTGTCCCTAATCTAGGAGATTATATTATAGCTGTACTGTAGAGGAAATTCGTGAGATTAACGATAGGATCCTAGGACGAAAAACAGACAAACACACACACCCCATATTGGGAGTAGTTTAGCATGAAAATGGATCTTTGTCTGTGCTCACTTTATTGTGTATATGAAAAGGGCAAGACATGCAGGGTGGAGTGTGCGTGAGTGTGAGCACGACGAGTCGTCAGAAGGCATTAGTGAGTGAGGGAAGGGGAAAGAGAGGCAATATATATATATATATATATAGAGAGAGAGAGAGAGAGAGCAAGCTGTTGAACAGAAAAATTAGTTCAGTCATATATGGAATTTCATAGATGGGTACTTGTCATCTTTGTACACTCTAGAAGAGGCTTCTCACTATTGAACTAGGTTTTTTGGACTTATACATGGACCACCACTTGCAACTTGTCTTCTTCGATCATTAAAACCAATCCTTACTCCACATGTCATGGGATTCCAAAGCAAAGAGATTTCAGAGAAGTTACACTTTCCACTTTGGTGAAATCTCCCTATCTTCCCCTCTCTTTGAGATGAGATTAAATTTGTTACAGTCAAAAATTAATATAATTAGAGTAATCACATAATATATCATAAGTTGTTTAATAAATTAATTGATATACAACTCTATACCATTTGATCTATTAAATGGCATATGGTGTACTGCATCATTACTTGTGTTATTTTTTTTATTACAACAAATCTAATTATTCGATTCCCTTTGAGATTTGACAGGCCCCTTGAGAGACATCCAATTTGCTATTTGTGATCATAAAAAAAAAAAAAAAAAGAGCATTCACCGATTTGTTAATGCACACAAGAGCATGATCTACTAACTTTGATCATACCAGAGTATGGTCTTCTTATCTTCTGCTAGGAATTAATCTCAACAAATGGTTTAAGAGGAAAAGCAAATAGTTAGGTAAGACCTACCAAGATGTATTCTTGTGATCAAAATCAAACCCTTTGTTTTCCAAGATGTGATAGATTTCAGGGAAGAATAGAGAGCACCTCTAATAATGTGGTTAAGTTAGAGTGGACCACCATTCATTAATATCTGTTAGTCAACACAATGTATATGTATCTCTTTCAATTCTTTAGTCTCTCAGTTTCTCAAATCATCTTATTACATATATCTATGTACGAAGAGAGAGCAAGTTTTTCAATTGATGGGAAATGTGACAATTCATCCTACAATTAAGCTCCAATGATTTCAAGTAATATAAGATCAACTAGCTAGTGCATGTCTGGTATAGATATGAAGGTCAATTGGCCAATTATGGTTATAATAGAAAGAGCTGGAGCTAGCGCTAGCCCTTTTCTTACCTAATCTCCAATATGGAACGGCAAGAGAGGAGCTAGCTTGTTGATTTCCCTATTGTTGCCAGAAATGGGAGACTCCAACTCAGTAAAGGGCACTTTTCTGTAGTGGCAACGAACCCCATCTTCTTGGAATTTCAATGTATAATCCCAGAAATGGGCCCAGCTGGTGCATGTAACAACAAGAATACTGGGAATCAGTTTTGGCTGACTTGGGTATTACTGGGATTCCAAATTTGCTGACTAGGTGGGAATATGGCATGGGATCCACCACCATATATCTATATGCATGCTTCTTAGTGGACAACTACATGAGATTCTATTCTGTTCTGTACCTATTCTTCTCCTACCCCTCCATTTATTGTCTAGTTATTTGGATTTTTCTTCGCTATTCAAACATGTGATATATATATTTCCACACACGTATAAACCCCAGCCTCCCTACTATATATATTTATATATAATGTATAATAGAGTATGGACCAAAATGGGCTTCCTTGTTAAACAAGTAATAGCTAGGTCAATAATCCTTGGGCTTGATGACACAGAAAAGAAAAAAGAAAGAAAATCTCTTATTTCTCATTTGCAAATTGAAAGGGATCTACTTCAATAATCCAATTGAGCTTTAGGTAAAAATGCAAATAGAAATACTCTCAGGTGAAGACTTGAAGGCAAAAATGACAAGAGAAATGCTATTTGCACTGAAAGAAAACATAAATATCATTTCCTACTCATGAGCCCATGCCTCCAAATCAAATTAAAGTTACAAATTATCAGCCCAAGATTGAGATTAAGACACAATATTCTATATGTCAAGTCAATAGGTAAAGCCAAATCAGTAGAAAAGGGCTGCATAGAATGATACAGTTTGCAAAAACTATTAAACTTTAAGTCGTCTGAGTTTGATTACTAGCAGAAGTTCTAAGGTAGATATTTTGTGCCACCACGAAGCATCTTCTGCCAGATTCATGCATCCACACAATGAAACTATATCCAGAAATAAAATTGAATTTCTCACAACTAATACTTTTAAAGTGGATTTTACTACCCAGATCAATTTTTTAAAGTCTATTTTTCAGAGCTAATCCAGAGGTACATTTAGCAATAAAAACATTTTGATTCTACCTGAAAATCTTTTGAAAATTGTTGTTCATATTTTGGCCAGCTTAGCCTCGATTTATAATCCATTAATTGATAATAATTTACAATAACTTGTTACCATTTTAGTAATTTGGTATGTAAAAAGGATTTTCTATGTACGAGTTAATTATTGTAAAATTGCTTCAAAAATCAGATGCAACAAAATCGCTTCGCAAACATATCCTAATGTAAATTTGTTTTTTTTTTTTTAAATAATTCTTCCAAAATTAAACCCACTGCCATTCCAAGCAGAATCAGTATCTCTTCTACTGAACATGGACTAAACTTTCTCACAAAATTGGACTAGAATATCAGCCCGGGTATTATGGGCTCCATCTTGCTTCTATTTAGTATCTGTTTAATCAGGCCACATCACTAATGGGCCACCATTCATAATCATTATGGCCATTTCTTATGCTACCCTTTTCTATTCTAACCCCTCTCCTACCAAATAGTTCACTAACCTCAACCCCCACCACGAAGTTTGCACCCTCGCACTGCCATAGCTCCCCCACCTTCAGGTTTCTCCCCCTCCATCAGATGTTGAGCCGGAGCTGCTGATCTGAGCTTGGACTTGACAATTGTTAATGGTGATAAGAAGGTGAGGACTTTTGGAGTGTTAAGGTTGAGTGGTTAGAATAGAATTTTTTAGGAGTGTTAAAAGAAATCCTTACTAATTATTACTTATTTGATTTATTTAAATTAATTGAATGACTTAAATAAAGCTTTTTAAATTTTTTTTTTTTTTTTTGCATCACATAAATCTAAATGAGGGAACATATTTAAACAAAGTAGCTACTATTAAAAGTGACAAGCTTTGTAAATATAATATAATATAATAATCCACAAAAAATTATTTATTTGCTAAAATTTGTAAATCAATTGAATAAATTTCCATTAATATTGACACAAAGTACCTTCAATTCACTCCCTAGAAAGAGAGCAATTTCCAGAAAGGAACTGAACTTTCTCTCCTCATGTTGTGTGAATGAAACAATTGAAGAAATTTAAATAATTTAGACACACAAGACAGTTAATATACATTCATCATCCATGAGATGAACAAAGCAAGAAAATCACAATTGATCTACTGAGCTGAAAATGAAGAGAAAGACAAGCCTAAGACCTCGTTGATCTAAGCTTCAGCTTACAGTTAACACTAGGAGGTGTAGCTGTAACTGGTCTAGCCGAGCCAAGAAATTCTGAACACACTTCCATGAAGAATTTCTCAACAATTTCAAGATAAGCAGGGCAAGTGAGCCTAGAATAGTAATGAAGAACCTCTTGAATATCCAGCAAATAATCCACATTCCCCATATCCAACATCTCCAGCTTCCTCAGCTTCTGCTCCAACACACCATTCCTTTCTTCTCTCAATGTTGAATCTTTCTGCATTACCCTTTGAAGGGTTATGCTGCTTTTCTTCTTTTGCTTACCAGATTCCTCTGCTTCCTCCTTATGATCATTCTTCTTCTGCAAAGGGGAAAACTTGATGGAGACCTCTTTTTCTTCTTCCTTTCTGGGTGATGATAACGACACCGTGTTCTTCTTGCTTCTGCTCCTTGCCTTGTCTTTCTCTGTAGAATCCCATTGGCTAGAGAATTCAGCGTAGAACTTCTCCAATTCATTAAAACTTGGTTGGTTTCTGTTCATGCCCATGACACTAGTAGCCGCCACAGAAGAAGAAAATTTGCTCTCTGTACAAGTTTTTGCCTTGGGAAGCCTCTCGTAGTTGACCCCAGAGAAAAAGGACTTGAGATTCTCAAGGGTCCTCTTAAAGAACTTCTTTGTGCCTGAAATGGAGGTTCGGAGCAGCATTGATGAGTGTTAATTGCTCTAAAAATGTTTATTTTTGGGTGGGTTCCTTTGTGCAGAGAAGAGACAGAGGATAATATCTGAGAATGGGTATATTTTGGTGGTGGTTGTGATCTGATTCCCATCAATGAGATTCCTTTATACAGAGGAAACAAGCAGAGGAGCCATTAAAGCTTCTATGAACTTTTTGTTTCTTGGAAGAAGGGAATTCCCTTTTTCTCTTTCTCTTCTTCTTCTTCTTAGCTTTATTGTTGTTTCTGTTGTCTTCACACGCTCCTTTGTTTTGTTTCTGGTTCCAAACAGGACCCCACAGGCCACGGCCTCCACCTATTAAGGGGCAAGGGAATTGTGAGTTGTAACACTTTGAAATTGTAAATATAAGTTTCGTTGCTTTTACTTTTGACGATGGAGTTGGTGTGTAGCCCTCTTTGGGGAATCAAAGGAGCGGGTGGTAGTTGAAATTGCCCTTTTCTTTTCTTTTTGAACCTTTTTCTTTTCACATTAATGATATAACCAGCTTTCTCTAGATTAGTAAAGTTCTCATTTCATGTCTCATGATATTTGACCAATTTTAATGTCATCACCAAATTATACATACACTTATATGATGCCCGGAAGAAATTAGATTTTTACAGTAGGTAAAAAAGTATAATCACAACAATCAACATATTTTGAATTGTTCAATTTTTGTTTGATAGTTTAAATTAAGCCACATCATATAAAAACATGTATAATGCATTTACATAGTGAACAAATTACGGGGTTTTACCAGAAATGTGCTTCTTAACTACTAATGCAGAACTTTTTTCCCAAAATAGTCACCCTGACCCTCAATCTTATCATTTGGATCATATGAATATGAAACCAGAGATGTATCCAAGTCAAAATATCACGTGGATTACAAGAGTGCTTGTTTGGCTACGGTAAGAAATTTCAACTTTTACCAAAAGCACTTTTATGAGAAGATAACAAGCCTGCTTCCCTGAAAGAAAGTGAATGTATATCATTGTTTTTGATAAGCACTTTTTGACTGACAACAAAACACCACTAGAATTCCTCATAAACCTAAAGGATCTTTTGCTCTTAAGAAACACTTGTCTCATATTAAATTATGCATAATAGCACTCTATTGAGCATTTTCTGACTATAATTTCTCGCAATAGACTTATATTAAATATTAATGCATAAATTGTAGGTTCAGTGAAACTTAAGACGAGGCGAGAACTCAAGGCATGTAAAACTTCGACTGACTGGAGTTGGATATGTAAAAGTTAAAACATTTTTTTCTTTTTGTATTAAAAAAAAAAAACAATTTGGCAAATCAATGGGAAATGATAGTTTAACCCTTTTTTGGGCAGAAAGAACACCTCAAGTGGGCATTTTAATTTTAAGCTAGCCCAATAGGAAGAGCCCAAGTAAAATAGGGGATTTCTTTTTGCACATCCTCTTTTGTTGTTTAATGAACAAAATTTAAAAGCGTCTTGAGAGCTGACAGAGAATGCGAGAAGATGGAGAGAAAGAGACTTGTGGGCTCAAGAACCCAAAAAATGCGATGATCATTAATGAGAGAAAGTGAATCAAAACAAATTAAGACATAATGGGTGTAAGTGGAAGCACTGTATAAGACATTCTTTAATTTGCTTCCCATTAGACTTAACTTGTCCATCATCCGACAGCGACATCATAGATTCCCTCAAAGTCTTTCAATTCTCTTAACATGTAACATTGCTATCCAGCTCAGAAGTCCCCACAACTAATAGTAGCCATTCTCTTCTCTGCTTCATCATCTTTCTGCCAATTCCTCACAATCTTCCCTCCACACCTCCTTCTCCTTCCTTTAGGTTTAAACCTTCAATTCGCCCATTTCTTTGACACAGACGTTTCGACCTCAAATAAATTGACCTTTCAGGTCTAGTGGAATGGGATGCGCCTCCAACCTCTGACAAACACTTAACCAATATCCATCCTTATTTATAAAAATATATACACACACTTACACACACACAAATATTATATTCCAAGATCAGATATATCACAAGCTTCTATAAATATTTATAATGGTACTCATAGATTATCTAAAATTTAATCTAAACTTTACAAGCTATGCACACAGTTTGATCTTCTCAATTGAACCAACCCGTTAACCGCTAATGTATACAATTTACTTTGCTATCTGAAATTATCAATATTGCAGCTTTATGAGTGCAATTTATCTTAATATTTAGGATCAACGTCGAGACATTTTATCCATGCAAATCATTAGCCAAGTACCCACAAATAAGAATATGTCAACTGATATAACTTTGACCATCATTTTATCTGAATTGATCTTGGTTCGTTTGTTGAAACCTTAACTTGCTGTCTACAGTCCCAACATGATCAAACATATCTTGGGTCGCTTTGCTTGTGATTGATATATGTTCATGAACAGTCTTAGGGTCCTGCCTTGTGTGTCTGAATTTCTGATCTATAATGCAGTAAAGACAAACTAAATTGAGACAATTCTTGACATAGATGGTGGGTTTGTTCAGTCTTTTCTTGTTCACTTAAACCACCAAACAATGAAAATGGTAGATGAATTTGGTTATTAATAATACAACCAAACAACATGTTTTGCAACTAGCAATGTCAACGATTCATTTTGTCTCCTTTGTATGCTAAGCCAACAAACTAACTGTTCTTTTTTGACAATTTTTTTTTTTTTTATTTAGACTGTCGTGTTGGAGATCTTGTGACTAAATTATGGAACTGCTTATCATGTTTTTTTTTATTTATTTATTGGATGTCATGTTTTTGTCTTAAGGGAAAAATACAATGAATTATTTAGCTAGTACTAATAATTTTTATTAATAGCTTGATTAATTAATGAATCAAGAACAATTAAGATTGCAAATTCAGCCATATCTGCATCTTGGTCCTTCAACTTGCTATTTGTTAATTGAAACAAGATAGATTTGAATAAGAGAAAGGGACAGCACGACAAATATTGCATCATGTGAATGCTCTTCCAACTCACAGGAGAATAGGATATTTTGCTCTTGCAGAAACTGGGTCAACATTATTGCACCTTATATTGAATTGTCTGCTGCCTACCTGAACAGTACATTGATTAAAAATACCATATCGCACTGTAAACCTAAGAAAAAGGGATATATTTTGATTTTTTTTTTACGTATTAGATGAAAGGATTTAGATTTAATACAATTTTTGTTAAATAATAACAGTTTCTCAATCATTAAACTAACAATTATAACTTCGTCTAACTTTAAAGTTTTGAATTTAAAATTTTATTTTTAAATGTCTTAAACCTATGCTTATTTTAAATATTTCTCAATTACTCATTTTCAACAAACAAGAATATGGCCCCGAATTATGCCTGAAATTGCTCTAATTGACCAAGGTTTTGCCCATCACAAAATGCAGACTTTACTCTTTTTTACCTTAATCAAATGGATCTAATTTTTTAGCCCAAAAGCAAAGTGATCTCACTTCATTTTTCCAAAGTAGAAGTAAGTTCTCCAATGATAATCCACTCATCCTAATCCCTCTACCTTTTTCATTGGAAACAAAACAACTTTCTTTTGGGAACTTGCAGGAAACGAGCCAACCTTCTTTTGTGCTCTTTTTGGCGCATCTAAAGGAAAAGAAGTTCAAAAAGATCCAATTTTCCACTAGTCGAGAGAGAAAGACAACTTTTTTTAAAAAGTAAAAAATTCAAACATTATCTTTCTTTCCCTTCAAATCAAAAAAACAAAAAATTTCAGGTCAAGAAGTCCAACCCAGTGGGCACATTCATGACTTATCTGGTTTTCCATTTCCCTCACAATCTTTACTGAAGGATAGAAAAAGCTGGCACAAAATTTTCTCATCCAAAGCAAAACATGACAATTGCTCTTTTTCCAAGTCTTTTTAGATTATTTTCATATTTTGTCATTATATCCATAAGAAAAATCCGCACAAGAAAGAAAAGTAAAGGATGAAATTAAGTATAAAGGCTCTAATTGTTGAGATAAAGAAATAGATGCATAGAAAATGGAGTATCCATACATGCGAAGCCAAGTTAAGTTAGAACTAAACTATTTTCCAGGAAAACAAACAGCAGAGAAAAAGAAAATAGTCACTCTCTCTCTCTCGCTCTTTGATTATCTAATTTCTAAACCAGTCAGAGAACAGAGCCTCACAAATCTCTGTGAAAACTTCAACAATGACCTTATGATGATGATGAGAATTCAGTGATAGAAAACACTGCAATAGATTCTCCAATTCGCTGGGGGCGAAAATCTGTTTCTCTAAGATCATTTCTACCATTGATGTCCTAAAATCATTGTAAGGATCGCTCGAACGCTTCACTACGGCGAAGGTGTCCTTCACTTTACCCTGCAATGGCATAACACCCGTAGTAGAACTCCTATTCCCGGAGTTTACCCCATTACCGCTCTGATTTTTCCGGCGAGAACGATGCCAGCGGTGAGACCTGGAGGAATCGGAAGAGAGGCTTTTAGATGAGAAAAGGGTGTCTGTTTCATCTTCTCCCTCGTCGTCTTCATCGCTGCTATACCACCAATAGCCGCCAAAGTTTCCGTCTTTAGCATCAGAGCTAAATGGGAACACCTCTCTGGACTTGGTTTTCTTCTGGGTATTCCTCTTCTTCTTTTTCTTCTTACACTTTCTGGAATTCTTAACTTTCTCGTTGAAATCATAGTATTTGTCTAAGATTGGATTGAAAGGGGTGGTTGGTGTAGCAGGAGGACAAGACCTGCCATCAAGAGTACTCAAAACAAAGGGGGATGGCCATTCCGACACTTTCCTCCTTGGCATCGAATCCTTAATCGACACGGCGCATTCGTGGTCAATAGTTTCCGACGTTTCGGAGCCTTTGGGTCTGCAAATGGATGGAAATGGATGAGCTTTAGGAGACAGTGGCTCAAGGAGGTGAAAGCTCTGGTTTTCTGGGGCAAAGGCAGCTTTTTCCATCACGTCGGAGAGGTTTCGGGTCCGGCAAGACCCCGACCCGAATGAGGATCGGAACATGCGAGAGATTCGCATTTTGAGCCGGTTTTCCATTATTGCAAGACAAATAGGTAGAGACTAGAGAGGGAGCAGAGGAGATGGGAGAGTGTGAATTGTGAAGAGAGATTTTTTGAAGAAGGAGAATGGCGGTTCAGTCTATGGAGTGGAGAAAGTAGAAAGAGATATAAATGCATGAAAAACCCAGATAGCAATTGACTTTAGCTCTTACGTGGCAACCATTTTATTGGTTAGAACAATACCAAAAAATAATATTTACACACTTGATGGTGTACATACAATCGTATTATTATAAGTAATTTATATAAACAAACTTATAAATAAAAAGTAAAAAAAAAAAAGAAGAAGCAAAGAACAATGTATATATATATATATATATATATATATATATATATATATATATATGTACATATAATATAACATTTAACAATTCGTTTACTAAAAACAAACTGCTTGTAGTGAAATTTGATTTTAAGTATTACAAAAAGAAATAATTCGTTCCTTGCCACTTCCATTGGCTCAAATGAATATTTTAGTCCTTTTTTCTAAAACTAGTTGAAGAGTAAGACTTCCTTAGCAAGTACCAAAACAAGAAGGGGAAGCTCAGGAGAGAAGCATAATTCTCACTTGACCAACAAGTTTCATAGTACTCCAAAGATAACATCGTATAATGAAAGATTTGCCCCTTTTATTTTTATGCGAAGACTTGCTTAGCTAGTTGTAAAGCCAGTTAGTTGTAGTTTCAAAGCTTTGTTTTCTTGAATTAGTTCTATATGATTCAAGTTTAGAGATTAATCCCCATGAAGTGAATTGCTTAATTACCACTTTGCACTTGAAATGTAAAATAGATGGAACTTAAAAAAATAAATTGTATTGTGTGACAAAACTTTAATTCAATTGGTACAATTTCTTTTTTTTTTTTTTTTGTTGACCGATTCAAATTTTGTCATATATAATGTGACATTTTAATGTCGACACATCATTAATTACTTGGATAATGATAGAGCAAATAATAATGGGGAGAAAAGAAAGTGACTGATAGAGCTAGCACAGCAACTAGAGTGTATGCATACTTTGAAACTTATGTATAACCGTAGGGGACCAAAACCAATTCAGGATGTTTATTGGCCTAATTGCTGGGGCTTACTAGTATTTCAAATTCAAATGGTATAAAAAGTGAATCCGTATATGATATATAGATCCTATAATATATAACAATAAGAAAAACAAATGAAAACCCAAAAAGCAAGCTATATTTTCAATGATAATGCAAGAATATTCTTTCACCTAAACAAGATTTCTTTTATATAATCTCCTGATGATGGTGTAAAAGACATGCTCTAATTCAAACTTGAGTTTACATTTTAATTTGTACTGGGTACTAATTTGATATTTGTAGTTGTATATGCAATTTTTAACTTTTTTGTCTTACTCAATTTCAACTAAATTAATCAGTGTCTAATATATTATTAGATATCAGATGATACTATTAAGATAACCCAAATCAATACTCTTACAAGTTTTGGTTAGCTTCCTGGTCATTGTTTTCCTCTTAAGTACCAACTGAGTAAATCAGGAAACATTGAAGGCTTTCATCAGTTGCTTTTTCTTGGTTAAATTCTGCAGTTTACTGTTTGCAACTAATTACGTAATGACAATACAGAGACATCATAGCAAGCTAATGACGTGCCAACGATGAGCTACCATAGTCTAGGATTAATTACTAATGGGGATTTATCTTCTGCGCACCCCCCCCCCCTCCCCTCCCCTCTAACATCCACTCTCCCCCTTCAAATTTTTTTATTAAAATACCAAAAATACCCTTAATGAAAAAGCATTTGTGTGCACACCCCTACCCTTCAGAACGGCCTTTCATAGCCATTTCAAATGAAAAAGGCTATGAAGAGCTATTTTGATCCATTTTGAATTTGGAAAGCCGTTTCTGTTGATGGAGGGGGGCAGAGGGGGAGGGGAAGGATTGCCTTCCTTTCAGCTCATAAGGGCATTTTTGTCACTTCATAAGGAAGGGTTGGTGGATGTTAAAATTGGAGAGGGCTGAAGGCAATTCCCTTACGAATGAAGGCCATGGGGAATTAGTAGTCACGTGAGTGCATTGTCTGTAGGTACTATGTATCGTGTGTTATTAATTATTTCCAGCTGTCTCCTCCTTAGAAGAATATTTGTTTGTTTACATTTTGTAACCTAATTGACCAACGGATATATATATATATATATAAAGACTTGATTGTTGAGTAACTCGCATAGCTATACATATACTCCTAACGTTAATATAACAAACAATATAGATTAATAAAAGTATTGAATCAATCGAAAATAGACTAAACCCTAAAATAGGTAAAAAAAATTGAATTTAAAATTTTAAAATTATTTTTATCAAGAGAAATTTACTGTTTTTATTTTTAAATAAAATTAAACTCGTAAACAGAAGGTAAAAATATTGATATAACAATAATAATAATAAAAAAAAAAAGTTCAGGCAAACTCTTGCAAAGTTGTAGATCTGAAACTCCTACACTAACTCATAAAATCCATTTTTGTTTATGCATGCAATCATTGGCAAGAAATGGTCATCAAACAGCACCTACTATTACTTACTTCTACCTAGTACCTATTTTCATAGCATTTCAGCTTGACAGTTTCAGCTGACTATCCCAACTAATTGTTGACCTAATCATTTGAATCAAAAACGGTTTCTCTATGTATAGTTTCTATTTCAGATTTCTGCATATCCCAGTAACTGTAAGTGACACTGCAGTACATCAACCCTAAGTAAACCAAGATCACTTATTTCAATCATTACTTGAATTACAGCCTAATCAATCTAAGTTCATCAACTAGCAATTATTTTCCAAGTTGATTTTGACACTTTACCTCTGTCTGATTAATTTTCCTTCCCAAGAAGTAGAAAGCATGTAAGGGCCTTGGGGGGTCCAATTAGTTCTCTGAATTTGGAAAGATATAAAAAAAAGATTGATAGAGCAAGTTCAGAAAGAGAGAGAGAATTATTTGATTTTCGAGATGTGAGATATGGAAGTGGAAGACAAAGGTGATATTGTCACCTTTTTCATGTTGCCATATATCTAAATGGATATATATATATATATATATATATATATATATATATATGCATTCTTTGTCAACATGCTCATGTCTTGCTCCACTCGTCTGCTGGTTACAAGACAAGATTAATGGAGGTTTTAAGTCTTTGGCAACATTAACAAAGTTGAATCTTTCTAGTTTAAGAAAACCACACTATCACCCTTAATCGCCTATTCAAACAAGGTTGAGTCTTTGGTCTGGTCTTGGTTTTCTTGTCTCTGGAGAGAATTTCAAAGTCTTAGAAGCTTCCAAGCACATGAAGACAAACAAAAGAGAGCAGCTCTTGCTCTTTACTTCAAATGCCCAGCAAGAGGTAGCCGACAGATTGCGATGGTTCATTGGTTTCAGCTTTTCAAATTCAGATGAATTCAGTGACAAGAAGAAACTAGTGCCATTTTACATGGATTTCTTACCACAGACTCTCTTTTTGCTGTGTTTAGGGTTTATAGACTCCGAAAATCTCAGCTCCCGCCAGAAAATAAACTTAAAAAATTTGTAAGCTTCTGGCTTGTCCATGTATCCTAAGGGAGAGTTGGTGTGTTTGACATTTGAAGTTTGACGTATGGTCCTATGGTTTGGTTATTAACGTTACAATTGATTTCATGAATTTGTCCTTAACATTGTCTATATATATGCACATTAATTAATTAACCCTCAAAATCTCACAACGGATAGCTGCTAATATGTTTGCCGATTGGCTCAATTAACAGTATAACAGGTGATTAGGTAAGGATTCAAATCCTTAAGTCATATGTCTGCAGTTGCTGACTTGAAATTATATATATTCGTTGAAAAATTACATTCTTATTTAAAATTATCACCGAGGTTGTGATATTAACTAATTCAACCCAAAAATTATTGTTAGATTAAACCCTAAAAATGGTGTTATATTATATTTCAGTAGAAGCTAGTTTGAGTTACATATCTTTGGCTCCAAGTAGAAGGCACACTGACATACTCAACGTGATATTCTGAGTCTTGCAAGTGTATAGTATAGGACAAGAGAATTGAACCAAGTTGAGTGCGGAAGCAAAAGTCTGCTCACTGATGAAACCATCATTTTCATAACCAATTTAAAGCTCGAATTGAAAGGAGCAGAGCAAATCCAGTAGCCGGTACAATTGAAGAAGTGTGTGTTAAGACAATCATGGACAGTACAAACCAGTAAAGTAAAATCCTAAAAGAAGTTAAAAATCTACACTGCAAGGAGCTTCACGTAGTAAAAGTTACTGCAGTTATTAAAAAAAAGTGACAACTGCCTTTGCCATGATATAATATGTTGGATTATTTTAAAGCCATATATATAATTAAGTATGTGCGGGCATTAGTGATTCTGTCTTTGAATGCAGCAAAGAACTCTGGATTATTGTACCTTTGATTCATTCAGCAAACCACCCGTGACCCTCAAGTGCATTGCATACATCCGCACCCCACTAATATTATATGTACAATCAGAACATTGTTTTATTTTGAACATATATATATATATATATATATGTGTGTGTGTGTGTGTGTGTGTGTGTGTGTGTGTGTGTGTGTGTTTTGGTACACATTTTTTTTAAGACACATCACACAAGGGCAAGTTTTAGGGGTGTGAATCTAGAAAAATGAGGCCTGTCAAAAGAAATGACCCAAGGCTTAATCCTCACAGGCCCAAATCCTCTTGGGAAAAACATCCCAGGAATGTGCGCTGTAAATGGCCACAATATTCCTATGCTTGTACATTTTTCTTTTAAAACTAACATTACACATAGGATAATGAGCAGCGTTGATTTACTGGTTGTCACCCTTTTTTACAATGGCTTTTGTGAATGTCTTTATCCCAATTCTAATTTTTAAAGTCATAAGTTGAAATCTTTATATATATATTTTTCTCTCTTTTATTTATTGCAAAAGATAACACATAATATATGATAATTTTCAACTATAACTAAAGCCGAATGAGAGTGATGCAACGAATTACCCTGACCATATCATAGTGATTTCTTCATGAACATAATAACCTTTTCTTTTTCCAATAAATAAGCACATACAGTATAATTTTATTTTATTTTTTTGTCTTACATCATATTTTGTAATTTTTTTTAACTAGTGAAAAGAAAACAAGATAAGGTATCTAAACAAAAGATGTTTTCCTGACACATACACATCATCAAGAATCTGAATAAATAAATTTTCCAAGTAAATGAGCAAGCCCTTTCTATCAAACACCTACTGCAAAGAATATGAGCTACATTCTATTCTATCTTTGACTTTCTGACCAATCGAGGGTCACAATTACCAAAAAAGACAAACAACTGAATAAATGTTTGTACTTGTAGAATTTGGCAAAGCAAGGACTCAATGTGGTTCATCCTCGAAGAGAGCTTCAATGTCCTCTAAGCTTTTTCCTTTTGTTTCTGGCAGAAAACAATAGAAGAAAAGGGAACCAACGACCGTTATTCCAGCAAGCACAATGAACATTCCCCCAAATGATATCTCCTCTGAAATGCTAAGAAATGTCATGGACACTATCCCACTCACCAACCGATTCACTGAAATTGCCAAGCTTGAACCTTGGGCCCGTAATCTGAATGGGAAAATCTCCGATGAGTAAACCCAAGTTATAGGCCCAAGCCCAATAGAAAAGAAGGAAACAGCAGCACACAAAGCAACCACACATAGTACGATAGCCCATGTGGGCTTGCTGGATGAATACTCAAGAAACTTAGAGCCCAAGCCAAGCCCAAACAAAGAGACTGCCATACCAAATGAGCCCAATAACAACATGGGCCGCCTCCCAAGCCTGTCCAAGAATAGAGCTGATATCAGAACAAACGATGTCTTGGCAATTCCCATGAGTATTGTCACACCTACAAGCTGTTGCTCACCGTGAATCCCAGCTTCCCTGAACACTTCGGGGCTGTAATAAACCACAGCATCATTACCAGAAGCTTGCATGAAGAAGTTGACACCAATGGCAGCAATAAGAATCCGGCGAACACTCCGCGAGGGTCTCAGCAACTCTTTCCAAACACCTTGTCCTGTCCATTTACCAGAAGAAGCAGAATTGTGCTGGTCCATGACGGAAGCAGCCTCTGATATCTCTGCAAGTCTAAGTTCAGCTTCTCCTTTGGTTTCTGATGTCTTGATCAATACCTCTTTCGCTTCCCGAAGCCGGCCCTTCACGACAAGCCATCTGGGTGACTCTGGCATTGCTAACACACCCACTGCTACTCCAATTGCAGGCAGGGCAGCAAGTCCGAGCATTAGTCTCCAGTTGTAGTTATGTGGAAGAGGTGCCAAAGCATAGTTGGAAATATAACCCAAGAGAATTCCAACATTGATGAAGACTTCAGGGAGGGAGGTGAGGAATCCTCTGGTGAGAGCAGGAGAGAGCTCAGCTACATAAACAGGAGCAATCATGAGGGAATAGCCAACGCCAATGCCAGCAATTACACGCCCAATCATGAGGAATGAGAATGAAGGTGCTAACCCCATTAGAATAGCTCCTATCAGAAATGTGGCTGCAGCAAGAATTATAGTGTATCTTCTCCCAATCATATCGGAAGTTTTACCAGAAGCAAGAGATCCCATTAAAGAACATACATTCAGGCAACCAACCAAGATTTCAACTTGGATTGAGGTTATATTGAGGTTTTCCCTTATGTAAAGTACAGCACCACTCATCACCCCAATATCTGCAATCCCAATAAAAAAAAAATTCAAACTTGCAATCAAAAGTTTCAATCTTTATCAATTCAGATTCAACCCTTTTGCTCCTTCTATGAGAGATGCAAACCTAGCTAGCAAGTGCAGATTAGAGTAAAAACTCACCATAGCCCAAGAGAATAGAGTTTGTAGATGCCAAAATGGCGCCAGCAAGTGCATGTCTATTGAGACGAGGCTTGGTTTGGAATGAAACACAAACATCTTCTGAAGACTTGT
The DNA here is from genome assembly GCA_022379115.2 of Bauhinia variegata. Lineage (NCBI taxonomy): Eukaryota > Viridiplantae > Streptophyta > Magnoliopsida > Fabales > Fabaceae > Bauhinia > Bauhinia variegata. The sequence continues at coordinate 4,998,218 of CM039429.1, read as the reverse complement.
GTTTATAGAAACTAGGTTCAGGGACTTCCTCTGCACATGTTCCTCCTCTTCTGCAATTTCTCTGCAGATGGGCTTCTGCTGCAGAAGAATCCAAACCAGGGAGAGGGTAATAATAATGGTGCTCGCTCTTTTGTAGAACAGAATTATCCTGCATCTCTGCAAAAGTAAATGGAAGAAAAAGAGATGCCTAGAAAAGACTTAAGAACTTCAAATGCCAAAATATAAGTATAAGATATCTATCTTTACCGTTATCCCAAAAAAAAAAAAGATATCTATCTTTACATATCATCTTTCTTGTTTTATATTAATAATAACTTGTTACTTGTCCGAAGCCAATAGCTTCTTCTTCAGTTTCTTGTCAAAATCCAATAACTTCTCTATTTTTTTTTTTTTCCAATTTTTAATCTTTCAGACATTTTTTTCCAAGAAAAGCAATGCTGGGTCCTTATGATGAGAACTAAATATTAAAAAAATATCTGAAAGAAAAGTAAAAAAATCAGCACGTGGCCAAATTGAAAGTGCCTTTCTCCCAAAGAAAAGGTGACCATGTGGGCAAAGCTTACTTGAAATTACATCAATAGCGGCATTAACACGCATCATGACCAGTTCAGGATCAGAGCAGTTTCTATGTTTTCTTTTTTCCCTTCGGCATTCATAATATCAGTAATAAAATAGATGACAGAAGATCATTACTATAATAATTTTGACAAAGTTAGTCAATGCAGAAAAGGATCACTATTTACACGCTTCGATTTTCGAATGATGTAGTTTTGTCGTTTTCAAAATGGTGGGGTGGGGTGGGGTTACAAGTAGTTGTCATGTAAATAATTATCTAGCTGGCAATTGTTAAGATGGACCAAGCTGTTTGTTTGTAACCAAGATAATCACAATAGCATTATGCCTTTGGATTATTCCCAAGGTTGGCAACTCGGTACCTTTGCCTCTATATATTCATTTATCTGTTTCTAGTCCAGTTTTGATGATCAGCAAGCAACGAATTAATTAAATGGAAACAGATTAAGTTTTAAGGTATTTTAAATTAAATATTTTGAGTTTAATACTTTAAAATTACACTTATTGATATAAATAGTATAAAAGTACTTTAAGTATTATTAAAAATAATATAAAATTAATTACAAGTTTTTTTTTAATAATTTAAATTTTGAAGATGAATCAATTTATAACATAATAAAATAATAATTATCTGTTTTAAACCTTATTTTATAATTAAAATTAATTAAATATTTTAACTTATAGTTAATTTATAATATTATTTTATTAATTTTTTATCGATCTTAAGCTCAAGGCCAACAATTTTTTTTTGATATAATATAAAACTAGTTTGACACTTCAAAGCTACTATCAAAATTGCAAACGGCAGACGAAATTTGTCAAAATTGGGATACAATGTAAGTGTGAACACAAATATTAGATAGAATATTCGTCACTTTTTTAATAGCTATAATTATTTTTTTTACACATATTTTTATTTATTTCTTTTATTTTTACTTTTTATTTATAATTTTATCATTATAACATACCTAATAAAAAAAAGGTGTGTACAGTGGGTGTATCCACACATAGCATTTCTCCTTTTTAATTTAGATAATAGAGATTACAAACAGACTCAGCCGAAGCGAGTGATGTCAGCAAGGCCAACAGGGATATCGTGAAGCTAGCTTAATTAAATCTTCACAATCTCAAGCTTATCTATAAACTCTATCTGTTTGACTTCAATAGGATCCCAAGAGGTGCAGAACTGATGTGCTAATTCCTCTTTAGACTTGCACTTCTTATCCACTACAGCTCAATGATGATATAAGCTACCCTAATTATTTTAAACAGATTTATTTTATGACATGTATATAAAGATAAAATTTTATAATTACGTGGCGCTACATAAGAATTCATATTTGTGGTAGAAGATGAAAAATATAACCAAGAATTGAAATCGAGCAGGGACAACAAAAAGTTGTGTCCAAGAAAGTAACCTACACTCTTTGACCACCGTATAACACAAATCCAAATCAACTATTTCATACAATGTTTATTCTTTATTTTATTTATTGTAATTAGTTTAAAATGAATAGAATCATATTTTGTATAACACTATTTCACAATTACAAAGTGATTATTTGAGAAACAATAAACTCTCTAGCCAATTAGGATAGTAGGATGTAGTTTTCAAGCCAGCAATATTTTTCTGAAATCTCGTAACACCATGTGAGCGTGCTGACAATAATTTTATGATTTTTCCAGAAAAAAAAAAGGGGTCAAATTTTTTTGCTTAAGCAAATGTCTTAATTGAACTTCTATTTTGATCCACAATATACAGGGATAGGATTATTTCCAACTAGGCCCCTTTCAAATTTGATGCGTCAGACATGAAATCTCCAACCTTGATGGCCATAGAGAAACGCAGCTAGGAATCCAATATAATAATATCTTGGTAGGTCACACATCATAGAGAGAAGAAGATATCAGTCATTATCATTAAAGAAAAGAGGAAGAAGGAAGTTTGTAATATTATAGATTAGTCAATATTCACATAAGGAAACATGGCAACATGCAGTTATTAGCAGAGACATCAATTGAAAAATCATGATCCTATTCAAACCCCAGAATAAATGAGAGAAAATCATAGACATATGCTTTCATACCTTAGTAGTTAGCAGCAGTGTGAGCAAAAAAGTATGTTGTGTAATCAATAATAAATGACTTGTCATTATATTAACTAGCCAAAGTTCGCTCATTACAAATAATCGAGACACTTTGGGAAAGATTTCAGCTGGACCATTTGCATTTGGGCTTTCAATATTTACAGTGGTCTGTTCCATACAAGCGAGACCGCTTCATCCTAGTTAAAGTCAATTGTTAATCACTATTTGGAGTCCAAAATGGTCATATCACCTCAGCTGTGCATCTTCGACAAAATGAACAAGCTGTGAGGCAAGTTCAGAGGTCCAATCAATTGCAGTGCCGAAGAAGAGCTCCCAAAACCAAAGATCCAATGCTAAGATAGATGAAAAGATGAGCAATGCCAATGTCTGATAACGGTTCAATGGCCATCCCGAGAGTTTGGCCATTGTTTTGAGAAATGCAAATGAGTTGGTGTTTATGTTCCGTTTCCTTATGGACCAAGCTGTAATCCACTGTACACGAGATGGGATTAGCTCAAACTCCTCTCTTAATCGCCTCCCAAGATCCGGCATGTGGCCACCCCCATAGAGTATGGCGATCCTATTGTGTCCATCGTTAATTGCCCTTCTCAGACCTTCTATTGCCCTTTTATTTCTCTCACCAATTATAACAGATTCCTCCTCCTCATCTGCTGTCACCTGTGTGAACCTTCAAAGAAGTATTTTTTTATGTCAATGCCCATGTTCATGACTTCATTGATGATTTCTACCAACAACACAAGGAGTTCATTTACATTTCGTGAGGACCAAAACGAAACAGACTGAAAAAGAAAACTGGAAAGAAACTTACTCAGATGTTAGTCTCTTTGCAAGGAAGAATTTCAACGCAGCACCAAAATCAAGCCTTGATAATGCCTCTATTTCGGGATATTCTGATGCTTGTCTTCCCACATCTGTACAAACACGTTCAATAATAAGAAGGCCAACAAGTGGCATGGGAAGTACACGTGAGGCCCATAGAAGCTTCGATCTCCAAGGCTCAAGATCTTCTTTAACCGACGTAGGCTGCAATATTGCCTTTGTCGACCTAAGAGTCATATCTTTTGCGAACGAAAAGAAGCTTTCACCTTTTTCAAGCTGAAATAAAAGATAATTAAATTAGATCTAACATTAATAAAATAACAAGTATTGAAATTTTGGAGGAAGTGATTCAAAGAAAACATGGAAACCAGTCAAATTATGAGTCAAATCCATCATTAGCGACAAACTAGTCTATCCCTCCTTCAGATGTCAAAACCTAAGCTGATGACACAATACAATTCGTGCAATCATTTATTGGCTTGAAAGAACAGAAATTTGCTCACACTCACACTCACACTCCCACACCCACCCCCTTTCCTGAACTAGCCCTTGTGCTTCTACTCTCTGACACAAAATTAAGCAAGATGGATTAGAGGACCAAAACCTGAAGTAGTTTGAAGGTTTCATAGTCAAGATCTGCATGGTACCAATTCTCAGCCTGATAATTGAGACAGTCTAATTGGAAATCAAGAGTAAGAATTTGAGCCATCTGTCGTTGAATGCATCCCAAAATGTTAAAACCCCTTGGACGTGAGCTTTTCAACATTTTTATAGCATCAGAGTTTCTTCTATTTTCCACGATTTCCCTGCTAGCCACCATTTCATATAGGACACAATCATAGGGTTCAAGTTCTTTTTGGATGGTTTCAAAATACCTGCTTGTAGAAATTAGGGTAATTCAAATTAACACTATTTGAAAATACAAATATTAACCAAATAATCACAATAAACCAGTGTATAAACAGCAGAAGTGATTATCAACAACAACAACGGAAAATCTAAAAGGGTCAAAGAGCTAACATGACTTCATGACAGCAAGCAATTGGCAAGTGCACAATCAATATAGCAATGGTCCAAATGCATGTTGTAATTAGATTTGGAAGCTATTCAGCAATAGATGAAAATCTCACCTTTTACCATACTTAACCCATATTCTCTAATTCTGAAATTGTAGCAACACGATCAATTTGTTCATTCAATTCACTAGACTACAGTTTAGATTTATTTACGGAGCCAAAAGTTTTTTCTTATATAAAAAATAAAATTTAAAAAAAAAAAAAAATCTAACACGTACGCCAACTACCCTCATGGAAAATGTCAGCAAAGGTTTACACTTTCAGTCCCTAACAAACAGTTTATCCAGAATCATACCACTAAACTCTCAATATGGATCCTGGGTAGTGAAACTATTTCTCTTTCATTTCATAACTATGTATCAATGATCATAAGAAAGATTTAAGTCTCCCTTATATCATCAACCATCAATTCTCATTCCCCCAACGGTTCTTTTCCAACAGAAAGTCAACATTAATTTTCCATGCTCCTTCATTTTTCAAATGTCATATTCACCCCCATTTTGGGATGGCTGGCTACAACTGTAACCACTCTCATAAGTAGCATTAGGAACTAAACTACTACCAAATCGGACATATAGATAGGGAAAGCAAGACGTACTCTTTATCTGCGATGTGAATTGTTGAAACCAAATCAACCTACATAATCAGAAAGAAGAGAATATAATAAACAACAAACACATTTAAAAAAAATAAAAATAAAAATACAACAGAGACATATCAATCAAAACTTGCAATTTGCACCTGAAGAAAGGGATTGAAAAGGGACCAAGGGAACTTCTTTTTGTAGCTCACTACAGCGGTCTGCAACTCTGCACTTCCTCCATCAACCCCTCGTTTGAATCTCATGAAATCCGCGATAGAATTATTTTGCAAAAACTGCTCAACAGAACCATCTTCTGCAATTTGGTTGGAGGAGGCATTGACGAGTGTTGTAGATGGAAGAGAAGAACGGAGTGAAGAGAATTTAGAGGGTCTTAAAAATCCAATGCTTCGTTTAGACGAATTTAAGGGTCTGACCCTAATTGGAGCGGAAGAAGAAGGGGAATCGGCGTTGGAATTCGAATGAAACGAAGACGAAGAAGAAACTATTGAGAGTGAAACTAACACCATCCTTCTCTCGGCGGGAACAGAGAGAGAACACAGGGCGTTTGGATAACCATAAAAACAAGTTTCTCTATCGGCGACCGAAAGCCAAGGTACCAATCGATGCAGTGAGTTGAAGCACCTATTGCCAATTGCCCTAGACAATAAATATACTCTTTTTTTCTGGAAAAGAAACTATTCTAGTACACTATTATTTTTGGCTTGCATGCGATATCCCACTTTCGAAAATATAATTTCTGATTTGCATTTCACATAATCATTTCAAAACATATCTCAGATTGCAATTGCGTGGAAGCCAAAAATAATAAATAGGACAAGGAGTTGAATTTAGTTTATAGATTTTTTCGGCCAGTTAATTCATATTATAGAATAAAATTTGGCCAACAAAAATGGAAATAAGAAAAAGTGAAAGTATTGCATCATATGAGTTTAAGTTTTACTGTGATGAATAACCGTGCTCTCTTAACATTTTACCACGTTGCTCTTAAAATACACAATGGTTAACAGAATGGATGATTCATGGATGGGCACAAATTTATTACATGGTTCTAAATAAATAAGAAACAATGGATGCTAAAATATAAAAACACGAAACAAGTAGCATCAATAGGGTATATATAACTATCGATTAAATATACAAAAGAGTTTCAGACCCGCCAAGCCAATTTTGGCGAAAGCATTCATCACAGCTGCACTGCACCAACCAATGAACATGGACACCCGCTGATACAAATCTTTCCAATTTAATGAGGAAACCCATCAGGTTGTCCAAAGAATGATTACGAGAATAATCTCGGTATTATTGTGACAATAGCCGAAGACCTGATTCTAGATCCTCTAGAGTGATGGTAAGAAGTTCTTCAGTGTCTATACAGTCAAAACTAAGCCTCAGATCCAGATTTTCTCTGGAATTAACCAACATAGTATCTACTAAACCACCATTCATCTCCTTACGCTGCTTTTCTGTCGTTTCCCTCTCTATCAGTGCGGCTACAGCTTCTAAACTACAAGAGGGGTGCAACTTGAACCCATATAGCAAACTATCTTCCCCTAGATTATTCATCTTGATATGTAGAATTTGTGCTAGTTCTTCTGAATTGAAATCATTAAAACTGAAAAACTTGGTCACTCGTCTGCAGAAACCTTCGTTAGATGCAATTACCCGCTTCATTGGTTCGCTGTATCCAGCAAATATAACTACTATTTTTCCACTGTCCATGACAGACATAATCTCCTCTAAAGCTTCCAACCCATAGTCTTTATCATCTGCCTTCTGCATTGGTATAAGTCTATATGCTTCATCAACAAAAAGAATTCCTCCCTCTGCTTCCTTGATCTGTGTACATTTTTTCAAAAATGCTAGTCAGTTTTGGTTCCTAAATGCCAAAGGAGAGGAGAAGGTGGATTGTAGAGCCTAAAACATACCTTCCTCCTGGTCTTTGGACCAGTATGACCAACAAATTCACCAACCAAATCAGTTCGCTGTACTTCTGTTACTTTATCAGTAGGTAGAATTCCCACCATATAGAGCAATTTTCCAAGTATGCGAGCTACCATTGTTTTACCTGTTAATACAGCAATCAGTTTTCCGTTGCTACAAAGAATTCAAAGAGAAAAAAAAAAAATGAAAGATGGCACTTCAAGTGTAAGAACAGAAAAGTCAGGAAGGGATAATTCTTGAAAATCATAGTAAGAACTAAATGAGAAGGCAGACACAATTGATCATCACTAGGAATGAGATGCATTTCACTTTAATGTACAATTTAATCTAAGATATCTACTACCAAGGAGAAGATCAGGCTAAGATGCCCCCAGTGGAAAAGATACAACTAAACAGAAACACAAAATATGTGGGAATAACATGTTATAACATTAAATTATCAATAGAAAACAAAGCAGTGAAAGTTATGATATCTTTCCGGTACTGATTTGCATAAATCACAACATTCCAAAAAGGAGAAAACCATCTATCACCAATAACCTGTTCCAGGATTGCCAAGGAAGGCCATGTGAGGAGGTCTTCTGGTGCCAACTTGCAAACCAAGAGCTCTACGCCTCTCATCCAATAGCATGCCCTTTGCCCACTTCCTTAGTTGTATTTTAAGATCATTCAGGCCCACGATTTTTGCTAATTCATTTTCAAGCTCATCCATTTTGGCTTTGGTTTCACTGCATGCTTCAATAGCTCGTCTCTTTCTCTGCTCTTCGAGATGTCGGTTTAATAGTTTCCGAAGTTTCTCACTTTCTGGGCCTTGGGAAAGATGATTTAAAGGAGTCATTCCCTCCTGCAATTCATTAGTTTCAGCATGTGCCACCATTTCTAATACAGTGTGTTAAAAACAACTAAAAGGTAGAAGTTAAATTTCTTACATTGTCCTTAGCACTGCAATCAGCATTGTACTCAAGCAATGTTTCCACGGTTGAGCATTCTTCAGCTCGAAGTGAGTGCCAAACAGCAAGGTGCAAAGGTGTCATGCCATTCTGCAAGAACAAGGAAAAATTTTCATAAAAAGAATTTGAACAACTCAATCTTGAATACAAACCAAATTAAATGACAAATGATGACAAGTAAACCTACATTTGCTTTGGCTTCAACAAAAACACCATGAGCAAGAAGTAAACGTGCAGCTTCATTGCAACCATTCTTTGCTGCCATGTGCAAGGGAGTTTCCCCATACTGCAGCAATATAAAGGAATTTCTATTAGAATTAGAAGGTAATTACAATCAACAAGAATATCAAGGAAAAGTATTACCTACCATATTCTTGGCCTCTAACTCGACCCTTTCTTTTCCTTGCCAATCAAGAAGAAACTTAATTATTTCAGGCCTATTATGACCTGCAGAAACATGAAGTGGTGTCTGTGCCATCTGCAATTAATACAGGTTGGAAGTTAGAATAACTTGAAAATAAAACGTATTCATAGATATCCTGCCAAATCATAATAAATGGAGCCATTTGAAGTCTGACAAACTCAAGTATAAAAAATCTTAGCATATAACCATACAATAAACTTAGTGATGGATGAATGAAGATAGCTGAAAGAGGGCAAAGTGTAATAATATAAGTAAAGGCTCATTTTGGCCCATAATGCCTGCAGGGAGCTTCAAGGCAATAGATCCAATTTCATCTTAGTTAGATTGCATGAGAACGTGTACTATCTTTCCGAATTGTTCCATGTTTGCTTTGCAGAGTAGCAGAGAATGACACAAGACATCAGAAAATAATCACCGTAGGGTAAATAAATTAAAATATGACCAAATAGATATAAATTCATGTGCAATTTAGATCTTCAATTGACAGTTTTCACCAACAAGTAAGCATAGAAAATTACAATATCCCATCCATAACTCCATTCATTAAGCCCAAGTTAAAAGATTTGAAATTTACAAAAGATGAAAAAGGCATTATTGAAAGAAAAGTAAAGAGATATCTTACCACAGGGTTTCTGTCATTGAGAAGAGATGGGTTTTCTCGAAGCAACCTCTGAAATCCAACAAGGTCCCCAGACTGTGAGTAGCCGTGGATGGTGGCTGGTTTAGCAGATCTCGACCGCTGATCTTGAGACCTGTGCATTGTGAATTACCGGCGGAGCAGAATGGGGAGAAAGAAAGGAAAAGAGATTGCAGAGGACACCACCGGTGAGTGATTGAAGAGGAAATCAAAGTCTCATCTCGTCTCTTAATTTTCAGATAATTTTCCGTCAGAATCTTTGGCGCTCACCTCCCGCCTCCGACTCTCGCGTTGCGTCTGAATCTTTGAGCTTAAATTCGATCACTATCTAAATACAGTCATTTTTATGTTAATTGACCAATATGTCCCTGCATTAACGGAGAACTTCCAGGTGACAACAAGCAAAGCTCACTGCCTGTTGGTTGACAGCAATTCATCCCCTGGAAACCAAAATTATGTGCGTGGTATCAATTAATTAATTAATTTGGCTATAAAATAATATAAATTAAAAATGTATACAATTTATTTATTAATAAAAATATATATTTTTTGGTTTAACTATAAATGTATCCTCAATTTACTTTTGTGTATTAAAATTAAGCTTTTTTTCTTGAACGATCCTAAAGACATGCTCCATATCAACTTCTTGTATTTAGCAAAATTGACCATTATAAAACTTAAAATAATTAAATAGATCTATTGTGCTACGAAGCATTCTGATTTTATACCAAATTATCTAAATAAATTTTAGAGTCAGAGTAATTTATTAATTATTATTTTGTTTTAAATAAAGATTAATCACAAAAATAAAGAAATATTATAAAAAGAAAAAAATGATAGATCCATGGTATTCTTAACCCCAAAAAGAAGTATAGAATATTAAGAATTAATATTACAATACTCTAATTTGTTTTTTACACGTGTAAGATATGGGGATGCAAGAGAAAGGTGTAAGGTGGACATAGCTGCACATGTCTGTTGCGTGTCCACCAATGTTACAAACTACTCTGCATGTTAGTTACGGATAATTATAATTATAATTAGCCTCTAATAATGGTCTTCTTTTATTTTTTCTTAGAAAAACCCTTTTTTTCTTCTTTTTTTTTGTTAATTCCAAAAACAATCCTGTATCAAATTAAACAATTAAACCGTCATATTTTAGTAAAAAAATATTTTAATTAAATTTATTTTTATTCTTAACATAAATTTTAAAAATTTACAATCTAAAATGTAAATCTATTGAATCAGAAGACAAACTTAAATTTTTTCTTTTTTTTTTCTTTCTTGTTATTACATCAAATTACGGACTTTGGTCAGATTGGATAGGGTCTAAAACTGACCAAACCCATTTTGCTGTCGATGAGCTCGGCCCTATTGACATTTGGGCAAGTTTTTCTGCCATTTGGTCTGCGACTTGCAGCTGACGTCTGTTGGTTTTGGTATTTGTAAAACTTCCTCATCTCGTCACTGCTCTATGCTCTCCAACTGGGATTTTCTCACAAAGAAATAAGCTTTTTGCTCTGATTTTACATCTGAGAAAGCCTTATATCTGCTCCTGACCTTTTACTTTTTTTCCAATGCAAACTCTTGAATAGATAAACAATCCTGGCACAAATGAAGGTTTTAGACCACTACTTCAATCTAGTGATGAAGATATTAAACAGGTACCTGTAATATTCATTTTTCCAATCAAATTTTCCATCTTGCTTAGAGTTTCAAGCCTAGCGATTTTTCCAATCAAAAGTTAAGTATTATGATGAGGCTTGATAGCTGAGCTAAAACCAAATAGCTTGGGCACTTTGGCTCAACTGTACAAAATAAACAAGCGTTCAAATAATGTCATCTGCTAGCTTCCTGAAACTGTTGGACACATAGTATAAAATTCCCAGGAAGTAATTTCTATACACTCCAAATGCAATTAAGTCAGCATCATCATTCAACTTTTGGACAAGGGGAATACCAACATATAATTCAAACTCAGCAACTAGTGCCATTGCAGCAATTCAAAAGACAAAAAATAGTCTATTCAATACCACCAAAACTATTACTTAAAAGAGATATTTTATTTAGTTACAAACTAACTCAATTCATTTGGTATCGATGTACATCTTTTGTACCATTAGGAACACCTCCTTTTATACAATATGAATGCCAAAATCCTCCCTCTTTTTGTACAAAAGATGGCACTAATACTCCTCTGTTATACACAATAAGAATGCCAACAAATTTTGCAACAAGTGCTATGCAAGTAATCAAATTTCACCTTTTTGCAAGAAAAGATCTAATTTACATGACATTCTATTAGGTTAAGTAGTTTATCTAAAGTTCACATTATATCATTGCACCATTATCGTCCAATAGGAATGTCATAAAGCATGACCAGCTACACATTTGGTCCTACTTGTCTAGTAGAATATGAATGCCCATCAATTATCTAAAGTCATCATATATATTGCCAAGAAAAATTTTTCAAATTAGTTTCAGCGTCATTTTATGCAGTTAAGCAGCCCACTAAACAAATTTGGACTCTTTATACATCTTTTGTGCAATAGGAATCTCAACAATACTACAAACATGATATCTTGTACCATTACAAGTATTGAATTTCACCTTCACAAAAAAGTTACACCAAACTCTCATGTTTTCTTCAATTTAATAGCTTAACCAAAATTCTTTTGGCATCAATATACTACCTTTGTACAATAAAAATGCCTTTAGTTATACAATATGCGAATATTTTAACCAATTAAATGCATATATCTTTGAAAGCAAGTAATTTTCACTTTTAACAAATACAACCAACAAAAATTTAAGTTGGCCCCAATGTGTCATAGCAATCAAATTTCATCTTCATAGAAGACAAACCTCTGCATGAATAGATTTTCTTTACAGGACATTCTACTTGGGTAAATAGTCAATCTAAAATTCACTTGACATCATTGTACCATTTTTATACAATAGGAATGTCATCTAATTATTCAGAGGAACATACACATTTTTGTTGGCATCATTGTACTTCTCTTATACAACATGAATTCAAATCAATTATCTAAAGTCATCACCTATTGCCAACAAAATTCTTCCATATTAGCTTCTACGTTATTTTATATATTTAGGCAGCTAACCAAAACAAATTTGGAATTATTGCACCTCATTTGTACAATAGAATTCTCAGCACAGATATGAAAACAGCTCCGAGTACAATTACAGGTAGTCAAATTTCACCATCACATAAGAATGCATCAAACTCTCACATTTTATTCAATTTAACAGCTCACCTAAAATTCATTTGACATCATTATACCTCCTTTGTACAATAAGGATGCCATTTATTTATAAGTGAATATTTTAACCAATGAAATGGACATATTTGAAAGCAAATAATTTTCACAGGCTCCAAATATAACCAAAAAATTAAATTGGCATCATTGTACCTCTCTAGTACAATAGGAATGCCATGCAATTACCCAGAGGGACATACATTTTGGATGGGTTTTCTAATCAGGAAAACATGTAAGTTACACACTTCGCTGGCATCATTGAACTAGTCTCGCACAATATGAATGCCCATCTATTATCTAAGTCATCATCTATTGCTAACTAAAACATTCCAAATTAGCTTCAATGTGTTTTTATACATTTAGGCAGCCAACTAAAAATATTGGAATCATTGTACCTCTTTTGTACAATAGAAATCCTAACAATATTACGAACAAAATACCTAGTACCATTACAAGTATTGAAATTCTCTTTCACAAAACAATGTACCAAACTCTCTCATGTTTTATTCAATTTAAAAGCTCAACCAAAATTCATTCGGCATCATTATACCTCTTTTGTACAATAGGAATGCCTTTAGTTATACAAAAAGTGAATATGTTAACTAAAGAAATGCACATATTTGAAAGCAAATCATTTTCGCATGCTCCAAATACAACCATAAAATTAAGTTGGCACCCTTGTACCTCTCTTGTACAATAGGAATGCCAACAATTAATAAAAACTCAGCAACAAAGGCCATGACAAGTAATCAAATGTCACCTTTGCAAAGGACTAGCTCATGCTGCATGAAAAAGATTTTATTTAAGGGACTTTCTATTTAGTTAAATACCTAACCCAAAATTCGCTTGGCATCATTATACCTTTTTGTACAATAGGAATGCCTTTTAGTTAGACAATTCGTGATGGATATTTTAACCATCTAAGTGCACATCCTTGAAAGCAAGTAATTTTCACATCTTCTACATACAACCAAAACTTAAGTTGGCACCATTGTACCTCTTGTGCAATAGGAATGCCAACAAATGATAAAAACTCTACCACAAGGGCCATGACAAGTGATCAAATTTCACCTTTGCAAACGACTAGACTATGCTGCATAAAAAGATTTTACTCAAGGGACATTCTATTCGGTTAAATAGTTGACCCAAAATTCACTTGGCATCATTGTACCTATTTTGTACAATAGGAATGCCATCCAATTATCTAGAGGAACATCCATAATTTGGATGGGTATAAACTATAAAACAAATGATTTATAAATTCTGTTGGCATCATTGTACTTGTCTTATACAATATGAATGTCAATCTATTATTTAAAGTCATCATCTATTGCCAAGAAAAAATTTTCAAATTAGCTTTGGCATCATTTTATACATTTAGGCAGCCAACTAAAAGAATTTGGAATCATTGTACTTCTTTTGTACAATAGGAATCCCAACAATAATACAAATAGTACCTAGTACCATTACAAGTATTAAAATTCACTTTCAGAGAAGTTGCACAAAACTCTCTCACGTTTTTATTCAAATTAAAAGCTTATTCAAAATTAACTTGACATCATTTTACCCCCATTTTACAATAAGAATGCCAATAATTGTTAAAAAATCAGCAACAAAGGGCATCACAAGCATTCAATATTCACCTCCACAAAAGAATAGCCTATGCAATGCATAAAAAACAGACCTAAAATTCATTTGGCACCATTATACCTATTTTGTATGATAAGAATGTCATCTAATTTATAAAAAAAAGAAAAGACTTCTCTCATAAAACTTTCTTTCTTTCGTTCAAGATCTCAACAATTTGTTATCATTTTATATATTTTGGCAGCCAACTAAAAGAATTTGGAATCATTGTACCTCTTTTGTACAATAGGAATCCCAACAACAATACGAACACAGTACCTAGTACTATTACAATTATTGAAATTCACTGTCATAGAGATGTTGCACCAAACTCTCTTACGTTTTATTCAAATTAAAAGCTTATTCAAAATTAACTTGGAATCATTGTACCTCTTTTGTACAATAGGAATCCCAACAACAATACAAACACAGTACCTAGTACTGTTACAAGTATTGAAATTCACTGTCACAAAGAAGTTGCACCAAACTTTCTCACATTTATTCAAATTAAAAGCTTATTCAAAATTAACTTGGCATCATTGTACCCCGTTTTTACAATAGGAATGCCAATAATTGTTAAAAGCTCAGCAATAACATCACAAGTATTCAATATTCACCTCCACAAAAGAATAGCCTATGCAATGCATGAAAAACAGAACCAATATTCATTTGGCACCATTATACCTATTTTGTATGATAGAATGCCATTTAATTTATAGAAAAAAGAAAAGACTTCTCTCATAAAACTTTCTTTCTTTCGTTCAAGATCTCAACAATTTGTTATCATTTTATATATTTTGGCAGCCAACTAAAAGAATTTGGAATCATTGTACCTCTTTTGTACAATAGGAATCCCAACAACAATACAAACACAGTACCTAGTACTATTACAAGTATTGAAATTCACTGTCATAGAGATGTTGCACCAAACTCTCTTACGTTTTATTCAAATTAAAAGTTTATTCAAAATTAACTTAGCATCATTGTGCCCCTTTTTACAATAGGAATGCCAATAATTGTTAAAAACTTAGCAACAAGGGGCATCACAAGCATTCAATATTCACCTCCACAAAAAATAGCCTATGCAATGCATGAAAAACAGACCCAATATTCATTTAGCACCATCATACCAATTTTATATGATAGGAACGCCATCTAATTTATAGAAAAAAAAAAAGACTTCTTATTCTTTCTTGCATTCAAGATCTCAACAGTGAAGCACAAAGTCCTGGTCGAACCAATAGTTAATCACAATCTGAATCAGTACACCAATTACTCCATTATCAAACATATTTTTAATCAGAAACGTATTGACCACTTCCTTGTTTCTGTAACATAACAATCTCAGCAAATTATTTTAATCATCACATTTGGCAACGTTAACAACAAGAACAAAGAAAAACACCTTTATATTTAGAGACGTCAAGAATTTATTTTACCCCATAATTGTAATACATCTTTCCATACATTTGTTTATACAACCACTAGGAATGAAACTAAACAATTCTCAAACAAATACCAAAACCCAGTAAAATAAGAAAAATTTTTATTCACCTAGCCTTTATCATCAACTAATAAGAAATAGAGAAACAAAGCTAACAGAATAACATACATTTTTTCGATCAATTCACACTAGCAAAATTGGTGTTTTCGACTTCCGACAATCCCAAATCCTCCAGTCTCTGGAGTTGCTGTGGAGCGACATTCTCAACCCCAGGACAAAAATTAGTGGTTTAGGTTTTAGGATTAGGAAAATTGCTTTCCTTTATATTAGTAAGGATTTGGCGGTTTAATAAAGGTAGTAGTTTTCTTTTGCCCGTTAGCGTAAAACCTAAGTTGAATTAGCGTGTGAAACTTACGTTGCACAGTTCAAAGTAATAACACTTTTTTCGGTTAAGCAATATATTATTTTAATGTTTTATTTTTAATAATATAAATAATAATTCTTTCATTTAAAAAAAAATGTTCAAGCTTTATGTGCTTAAAAAATTGCTTCACTTGAAATAAAATTGCTTTCTTAGTTTTGGAAAAAGAAAAAGAAAAGAATTGACACTTTTGGGGAAGCTTGATTTTTTTTTTTTTTTTTTTTTTTTTTGTAGAAATCCATCCTTTGATGGGTCTAATTTGTTTTTAAAACAAAATTTTTTTTTGGTTTGATTGATAAAAAATACACTTCTTAAATTTTTATATTTAAACATAAATTAGCTTTTTTTTAAGGAAATAATTTTTCTAAAATTAAATTTCTTTACAAATATTAAAAATTATTTCTCAATCAACTCTCTTTGTACAGAGTGCACCAATCAAGCATTCTTCATTCAGATGCTCATAGCATGTATAGTTTTTATGGCATTGTAATCAAACCTCGTACTGTACATATATTCTTGTGTAATTTTAGGATTGATTACAGACAAAACTTAGAGAATCTGTTGTGATGGAACGCAAAATGGTTGCATATTTTATTTTATTTTTTTAGGTGAGATTTATTAGTTATTTTTTTTTTATATTCTATATAACTTTAGATTTTTTTTTTAATTATATAACTCTTTGTACAACTTAAATAAGATTCATAAAATTTTTTTTATTTTATTTTATTGTTTTTTTATTCTTCTTCTATTTTTTATTCTTTTTTTTTTCTTTTCAACTCTCTCCTTAGGGATGGGCACGAACCAAGACAGGTTGAAAATTTTGTTGTCCCACTCTCATTTTAAAAAATTATTTGAAATAAAAATTTTGTCTCGGTCTCGGTTTAATTTTTTTTTTTGTCCCATCTTGTTTCGTCCCAATATTATTTGGGAGAATGATGAGTGGTTGTATAAAATAATAAGAAGGATGTTAAAAGTATATATATATATATATATATATATATATATATATATATATATATATAATATATAATATATATATATATATATAAATAAAAGATTGTGTGTAAACTATAAAAATAAATGTGTAAAAAATAATAAAAAAATTTATATATATACTTATAGAGATAATTTCAAAACGGAATGAAATATATTTATAAAATTTCGGATCGAATGACGAAATTTTGTTTGTCTTTCTATCCTAAAATTCAAATTGTCCTGTCCCTAAATTATCCCAAATTCTTTGGATTGGGAAGGAACACCGAACCTCTTGTGCCCACCCCTATCTCCCTCCCTCTCAATTTTTCTATAAAACAATGGGGATGGGGGGGGGGGGTTTTCTAGTCTATGCAAACTAGACCTCAACTTTTTCAAAATAGCTAGAGATGCACCAAACCTATAACCGTAAGTGGTGAATCAGTTTTTGAGGGGAAAAAAAAAAAAAAGTTGCTAACATAGATATATTTTGCATTTAAGTCGTTATTTTTTAATTTTTTTAATTTTCACTTTTTATTTGTTATTCGTATATATTAAGACTTACATTTAAGTTGTAAATTGTTTTATAATTAAAAAACAAATTTTTTCTCTCTTCTCTAACTCATAAAAACTTTAACGGTGAAACTGAAACTACAACATTACATAATTCTATACAATAATCAAAACATAACCATTAGATATAGTCTTATAAAGCAAGAATTGATTGTAGAATGAATAGCTTGTGAAAGATACATTAAAAATATTTTTTCTCATAATTGCTTCTTGTGTAATTTTAGTTAAAGTAATTATAAGATAAAATAATTTCAAATAAATTATTTATAACTTCTTCCGAACCTAATTTACAAGCAATAAACAAGTAAGACTAAAAATTTGCTTAGATTGAGTTTTTTAAAAAAAGACTTGCCTCGTGGCTGCTAGAGAGCAAGTCAAATATGTTTCACCAAGTGATCCTTGCAAGCCTGCTGCCGCCCCACATTTCAATATGCATTAAAGTCTTCCACCAACTCATCAAACAGTGTTTAGTTTTGCTTCCAGAACCAGAAGTATATATAGCCAGGAAGTTTATCACTGTAATTCTTATTATAATTTGCTGATGATGTTGACGAATCCATTTTTCCTAATACGTCAAAGCATTATGGTCAAATTTTTGTATCCTAACTCTTCTAAACACCATTTTGCACTCTAATGAATATTTGATAAGAAATAAAAAAGTTTATTACTATTTTAGTGATTATATTCTAAACCATGTATGTTAGAAAGAAGCTGATAGCATTATAGACTTCAAATTTGTAAAAATGATCACATCCATTGACCTACCTTTATATCATAGATTCCCATCATAATGTGTTATCTCATATCAGTTAAGGGCAACCTGCCCTACAAAAAAAGCCACCTTTTATCTCAAAGCAGTTTCCTTTTGCTTTTATTCCTTTTTCCTTTTTCTTTTTCCTTTTTCTTTAACCATAAATTCCAAAGGGAATAAACAAGAAAATATGGCAAACGTTTTCAGCTTTTTATAATTGTATCTATGACAATTGACAAGTCCATTAAGATTTCTTGGCGTGTAATTTGCTTTTTAGATGATAAAAGTATATCATTATTGATTGAAAATAATAATTCACAATTTGATAAATTGTATATAATTTAATAATATTAATAAAAAAACTTTTTAAATGCCTATTTTCTCGATTCTCATTTAAAGGGATGAGAAATTTTTTTTAAAAAAAAGTAGCTTCTCTATCCCTCAAAATTTCCCACTCCCTTATTGGGGTGTGAACAATGATGTTTACAAATTATTATTATTACAAATTGGTTGCTTTCTATTTTAATAGAATTTAGAAAAAAAAATGTATTATATGTAGATATATTTTTTACACTAGTTTTTATATTATTTATTTATTTTTTATATATAATTTTATTTTTATAATTCATTTAAAAATAAAAAATATATAACAAAGAATGTGTGTACACATATTAGTTTTTAATTTGAAAATGGGATATCATATTACAAGTTGGAAATGCCATATTATTCTTTTTTATTAAAATAATTTCAGGGAGGGTGTCCACATGCCCTTGTGCTGTTCCAGCTGGCTTTGGCTCTTGGTGTAATACATTGGTACTCTTACTTGGAGTAACAGCTACAACATTAAAAATACTTAGTTTATATATATATATATATATATTTGGAGAAATATATACAATATATAAAAGGGGCACCTAATCTTTGACCCTTACTGTCTTACATTACATTACCCAATTATGTAACTTCTAGGACATAATTCAAAAGATGGTCCGTACATAAACATATAATTGCAAGACAAATTATCTATGAAATGGAAAAAATTGTTTCACTTCTTATTTTAAATTGTCTTGTTACACAAATCATCTATCAAATAAAAAAAAAATTGTTTCACTTCTCATTTTAAATTATCTTACTACTATATGATTGATAAAAAAAAATTAATTAACATACTATATTAATTAATCACAATATTATTGGTAAGTGGAATAAAAGAGGTGAGAGATCTCAACCCTCTTACCTTGATTTGAAAAAAAAAAAAAAAAATTAAGAATGAAAAACAAACTGAACATGTTATCGATGAAGATCTCATTTTCGAGCTCCGCCACACCACGTGCAACAGAGCCACTTTTATCTATATTGTATTGTATCTCTTGGAGTCAGGGACGGATCGTGGTCAAGCCAACGGGCATCAAAAATAAAAATTTAGAAATGAGTTAATTTTTTTAACATGTTTTAAAATATTGTATTTATCAAATAATAATAAAATAACGTACTTTTAATATTTATAATATTATTTTTATTATTTTAATAATAATTTACGAGAAATATATTTTAAAAATAATAAATTTAATTTATTTAAAAAAGTTAAAAAAACTACGTCTGATTATTAATAACTTTTATACATAAAATTTAATATTATATATAAAATTAACGAAGTATTGGAGGAAGGCGGCATCGCGCCGACTTGCCCCTCTCTTGGTCCTTGCTTGGAGGGTAGTGAATGGTTGAAATTTGAATGGCCAACTGTCTTGACCATTATCACTTTAAAATTATTAAAAAATATTATACGTATAAATATTGATGCATACGTCTTAATAAACTCCATATTATGTAAAAAATAACGTGTCTCAAATAGATTTACAAAATCATATGTAGAAATAGCATGTCTCAAAATATTATTACTATCTTTGTGTATCACGTTGGACTCTTCGTAAAAACATCCTTCGGGTCCTTTTTATCGCGCACAAGGAATAACAATTAGGTGGACTTCATATCCTAAACTCATCACCTCCTAATTTGACACCATTTTTCATATAAAATTAAATTAAATATCTTCACCATTATTATGATTAGCTACTCATAATTTTAAATAAAGTAATATGTTTTATTTGTTACATAAAATTTTAGTGTAAAAAGATAATGTTTTAATTAAAAAAATAAAAACCGTTAAAATTTATAACTTATCTAATATAAAATTTTATCTTATTTTATTCGATTAACTCTTTAAAGTTAAACAAGTAATATTTAAATAAACAAAAGTTTAACGTTATGTGAAAAAGTGATAATTTTTATTTATAATTTAAAATATTCTCATTCATTAAATAGGGTGATATGTTGTTCCTAAGAAAAGAAATCATTAGTTAGAGTATAAATTAATTATAAAATTTATAAAATTTTGTGAGCATAATATAGATATATTATGAGACTTCTTAATTTTAGCTCAATGGTTAAATTTATAAAACTCGCACTCTATTAAAATGTTAAGAGGTAAGTATAACAGTTTTAGACTTATTTTTTTTTAAGAAAATTATTCTAAATACATGGCAAAATTTATATTTAGGGAGAAGGATACGCTCAAATTTGAACCCAAAACTAAGAGCCTTAGGTGTGTCATAACTTCAATAAATTCATTACTTTCTTTTCTTTTGTTTGCAAATATTCTTATATTATATTATTTAAGTATAAAATTAACTTTTATTTAAAATAAAAATAAAAATAATAAAATCTTGCAACTATTATTTTAGCCTCAAATTTTGGTTAAGAAGACGATACTCAACCTCCATTCCATTAAAGCCCTATTTTTAAAATAGAAAAATGTTAGTTTTACATTTATTATTATACATTTCATATTTTACATGTGATTGTGAGAGTAAAATTAAAAAAAAAAAACATACTCCTTTGAATAATGGCATTGGAGTGAAGTTGGTGCGAATACCCACATCCAACGTTCCATCCTACCAAAGATAATAAAGGTCCTTTTTTTTTTTTTTAATAACAATAATTAAGTTACTTTCAAAGAAACAAAAAAGTAAAACATTGCCATAGACCAATGATCGAACAGACAGAAATTGTAAATTTGTGATTAGCCCGTGCCGCGGGGCCAGTCGCGTGGGTCCCAGTCACATTTTGTCCCAGCTGGCTGTCTTGTGCCTTAAAAAAAGAAAAAAGATGTTAGAAAAAAAACAGAAAAGAAAACCTTCAAATGTGCGAAACAGCCTACTTCCCATGTTCCCATTCCCCATTAACACTTTTCTTCAATCTACGTCTCTCTCTCAACTCCCCACACAGAGGGAGAGAGCACTTTACCGATAACTTCACTGGGAATCCAACTTTAAGTTGTAAAGTTTCAATCCTGATTCTTTGTTCTGATACTTTTTTGGGCAATGTCGACAGCGCCGTCTCCCGGAGCTGCTCCGGCACCCACTTCTCCGCCTGCTGCCAACACTACTTCTCCTCCGCCGGCGACTCCTTCTGCACCGCCTCCGTCAACACCAGCTGCGCCTCCCCCTGCTACTCCCTCTGCACCCCCACCTGCAACTCCTTCGGTCCCTCCACCGGCCTCTCCTTCACCTCCAGCCCCTACTTCGCCAACTCCTAGTCCTCCTCCTCCCTCATCTCCTTCACCCTCCACGCCGTCAACTACTCCGCCGCCGGAATCTTCAGTCTCTCCCCCGCCTCCGTCGAGCTCAGACTCGCCTTCAACTCCCACTCCCAGTCCACCTAGTCCCGCATCGAGGAGCTCCCCGCCGCCTCCGTCGAGCTCAGGCTCTCCTTCAACTCCAAATCGAAGCCCTCCTCCACCTCGTTCTTCGTCAGCATCCCCGTCGCCTCCATCATCGTCGAGTATATCAACTGGAGTCGTTGTCGGAATTGCCGTTGGGGCAGCGGCGATTCTTTTAGTGTTGAGTATTTTGTGCATATGTTGTAGGAAGAAAAAGAGAAGACGTGACGAGGAATACTATATGCCGCCACCACCACCGCGGGCGCCTAAAGGTGAGATTGGGTTCATTTTCGGCTAGAATGAATCATTTTTGGCATTCATTTTGAAAATGGATTCATCAGAGACTTTCTCTTTTTGATGATGCATTTCTGTCTCTTCTTCTCACTGTATTGAAAATGAACTTCACTATTCTCTTGCTCTCTCTGTTTCACCTTCGTGGTTAGATCTGATCAAATATTGATGTAGGCAGTGGTTCCTGCAGCTATAATCTTGATAGCCTGTTATCTACATCGTGGTTGTCAACTTTATAAGCTTAGTTTTATCTGGGGTAAAAATCAACATTAAAATTTTCTTTTTATGTGTTATGAGGAATCTGCTAGTAGCAATTTTAATTGAGTTCAATTTGACATGAAGAGTGCTTCTCATCTCGATCCATTTGGCCAAGTTCACTCCAATTCATTATTCTGTTGTCCATTAATATTCTTCAATATTCACCCACGATTATCGCTACAAATTTGATACTAATAATTTCTTAACGATTGCCAGATGATCCATATGGTGGCCCACCACGTCAGTGGCAGCATAATGCTCCTCCTCCTCCTTCTGATCATGTTGTCTCTGTGATACCAAAGCCAACGCCTCCACCACCAGTTGCACCGAAACCAACCCTACCACCAGTTTATGTTCCTCAACCTCCGCCACCGCCACCTTTCGTGGGCAGCAGTGGTGGTTCTGGCTCCAACTATTCTGGTTATGAAAATCCCCTTCCGCCTCCTTCTCCAGGCACTTTCTTGGGCCTTCCAAAGAGCACGTTTACATATGAGGAGTTGGCACGGGCAACTGATGGCTTCTCTGATGCCAACCTCCTTGGACAAGGTGGATTTGGGTATGTGCACAGAGGAATTCTTCCAAACGGGAAGGAGGTAGCTGTCAAGCAGCTAAAGGCTGGAAGTGGGCAGGGAGAACGTGAATTTCATGCAGAAGTAGAAATAATCAGCCGAGTTCATCACAAGCATCTTGTTTCTTTGGTTGGATATTGCATCACCGGGGCAAAGAGGCTGCTTGTTTATGAATTTGTCCCAAACAACACATTAGAGTTCCACTTGCATGGTATGTATGTTGTGTCTGAAAAATTCATAGTTACTACCTGATTTCTTAAAACTGAAATCAGGCAGTAACTGTTTCAATAACTTGTACGAGCAGTTATATTACTCACTTTGTACTTTAGATTGCTGATTTTTTGTTTTTTTTTTTTTGAATGCCACTGACATTTGCTGTCATTTTTATAGATATTAAATGCACAGGCATTGTTGTTGTTTAGCTTATTGACGAGATGCTTGGTGTTGTTGTTCTAGTGAGCATCTGATGGATATTTTAACTGCAGGAAAAGGGCGACCTACCATGGATTGGCCTACCAGACTGAGAATTGCTTTAGGATCTGCCAAAGGATTGGCATATCTTCACGAGGATTGTAAGTGCTGTTTTTCTGACTGATTTATTTATCTTTAACTAAGCAGTTCAGCTTAAATATAAATATTCATTGTAATATCTGCCTGTGCAGGTCATCCTAAGATCATCCATCGTGATATCAAAGCTGCTAATATACTTCTGGATTTTAACTTCGAAGCAAAGGTATGTTCTGTTTTTTGACTTCTGGAATTTTCTAATTATTGGCACTTAAGGTTAACAAAACAGCTGCCATTATAATTCTATTCCCAGAAGTTAAGGAGCTTAACTTTTTATCCTGTATTTCCTTCACGATACTGATAAAGATTCTTGTTTCCTCTCGACAGGTTTCAGATTTTGGGCTCGCAAAGTTTACTTCTGATGTCAATACTCACGTCTCCACCAGAGTGATGGGAACTTTTGGGTGAGAGCTTCCTGTCCTAATATTAACATATCATGTCCAAAAGCATGGAGTTCTCCTAGTTCCAATCTTCACCTTTCCTTGAAAATTGTTTGGCATGCTACATATATATCTGTTTCAAGCTCTTTACTGCTTGCAGGTATCTGGCTCCAGAATACGCTTCAAGTGGAAAACTCACTGACAAATCAGATGTATTTTCCTTTGGAGTTATGCTCCTGGAGTTAATTACGGGACGGCGACCAGTTGACTCCAGTCATACTTTCATGGAGGATAGCTTAGTAGACTGGGTAAGTAACATGATGCTCCAAGTCTCCAACATTCTAGGCCTGTAAGTTGCTTTCTCAGTTTAATTTTATATATCTTGTCATTACAGGCAAGGCCAGTGCTAACACGTGCCTTGGAAGATGAGAACTTTGATTCTCTGGTTGATCCAAGGCTTCAAAACGAATATGAACTCAACGAGATGGCTCGCATGGTGGCTTGCGCTGCAGCTTGCATACGTCATTCAGCTCGTCGTCGACCAAGGATGAGCCAGGTAATCAACAATGTTCATTTTCATTTTTCTTTGATATCCTCTATCAGAAATAATTCCACTCGAGGCACTGGACAACACTACTTGAAACTCTTAGTTCATATCACTGCCTGCTGTATGAAAGAATGCTTATCAAATTTCAATATGCTGCAGGTTGTTCGTGCTCTGGAAGGAGATATGTCTCTAACAGATCTCAACGAGGGAATTAGGCCTGGACACAGCACTGTGTACAGCTCCCATGGAAGCTCAGATTATGACACTGTACAGTACAAGGAGGACATGAAAAAGTTCAGGAAAATAGCGTTGGGAACTCAAGAGTATGGCGCCAGCAGCGAATACAGTGGTGGACCTACGAGTGAGTATGGTTTATATCCATCTGGTTCCAGCAGTGAAGGGCAGACCACCAGGGAAATGGAGATGGGAAAGATGAAGAGAAATAGTCAAGGTTTCGGTGGAGGCTCTTATCCTCTATAAATATTTAAATATATACACTCAAGTCACATTTGATTGCAAAACTAACAAGTTGTGAGTGACCTACCAATTATTTTTTTTAATACGTTATATCTATGACAGAATACAGGAAGTTCCATTCTTTCATTTGTTGATTCGGCAGTTGCCATTTGGATTTGCTTTTCAACTTGCTGGTGGCTGAAGTTGTAAGTAGATAGATTTGTTGTCATTTTTGTGAATTAGTGACATGAATATCAAAATGTTATAACTATGGCCATTTGGCTCAAATTATATTGTTGATTTCCTCCTCACACCAACTTCTCTTCTGCAATCTGGTTGTAATTTTCAAGTGCCGGCAAAGGGAAGACATCTCCCTAATTTCTTTATGGGTTATCTGTCCTAAGTTAGGTGACTTGTATCCATCAACTGCATGTACAGAAACAGTTTATACCCAATCCAGATCATCTGCACTTAAAAAGGGTCTGAATTTGTTACTGCATATAATATCCCATATATTTTTTTCACTGTATCAGATTAGTTTAAAAAAAAAAAAAAACTAGTGTTAATAAGAGAGGGAAGATTGTCTCTTTTTCTACCTTAGGAGAAAAGAGAGAAAAACACAAGTAGCCTGCAATTTGGACCAATCTCAAGCCTATAAAACAAGACTTGAGACAAAAAGGTAAGACAAACAACTTTGTCTGGCCTGCCAGTGACTTTCAGGCTGAGGTTCCAGTTGGAAGTTGACGGAGAGCCATCGAGAAATTCTGACAGGCCGGCTTATGTTAATAATGTGAAGTCAGAGCGTGCAAAATGGAGCCATCACCTACTTTGTAGTCGCCAGTTGGCCATCGCCAGACCTCTATTGACAAAAGGTAATACCATCTTGAATTGATCAATCCTATTACCAAAATCTACAAGTTAGAGTGGGGCTGCCAACATATGACATTTTCCGCCTTTCACTAATGGTCAAATGAGAAGGATTTTTCTTTTTTGGCATAAATTGTCAAGTTTAAAAAGCTCTACGCATATTTTTAAATCTAAAATCAAAGTTGAAAAAATGAAAGGAGTCATTTTATTCAAAAATAAATGTACTCGGCCAAGTAGCATGTGAAACAGAATCTTTAACTAAGTAAATTATACAAATTCCGAAATTGCTTGTTATAAATCAGATTGATACAAAATTTGTCTTTGTCATATTTTTTGCTATGCCTTCATTCCAACTAGAACTGATTGGAGCAATCTGTGAGTAGTCCAAGTATCCTTTCTATGAAGCAGTTGTGGGGAAGAATAGTAACTTTAAAAACAGAAAAAAAAAAAAAAAAAAGAACTCAATTTCCAAAAAAGGGTTTGAAAACAATCAAACATTAAACATAAACAGAAGGTCTATTTTCTTACCTCAAAATGCTGAAAAGAATTTATTAAAAATGTAAAAACTCAAATGCTACTGTATCATGTCCCGGCTCTTCTCTGGAAGAGTAAAAGTTGACTCTTTGAAGCCAGGGTTAGAAACTGATAACTGAATAACTGAAGGGAAGGGAGAGTTCAAGAATTGAAAAATGACTCTCTTCATCTGCATTTATCTTGTTTATCCTTTAAAGCGTGAAATGATGTAAACCACTGTTTCCAAGGAGCGTTCTTCTGTTGCTCCAACCATGACAGGAAAGCACTGTCAAACAAGCAGAACAGGTTTACAAAGAGAAGCTGGTACCTCACAGGGACATACCGAAAATTTACAACTTGCACAACTGGCCAAACACTGCCTTCGAAAATCAAGGCTGGGAGAAAATCCCTCTTCAAGTCTTCCTTCACCTGAGGAATAGTCTTGCCAGCAGACAATCCCATGTAAGTAAAGAAGACAAACAAATGCACCGGGCCGAAAATTAGGCTGTCCATAGCCACTTTAGAGGCTACGAATCGCACAGAATTTGGCTGCAGTTGTACCTTCTGCCTTATAAATTGATCCAAGCCTTCATACCTGCAAGACATGCAGGTGGGTTTAATATGGGACGGAATCCTCTACTCTTGAGGCTTAAGATTCAATCTAGAGACCCTAAAGAGTATCTGTGTGGAACGGCAGAAATTATAATTGTACAATTATTTTCACAACAATTATTCTTAAATATTGTTTTCAAGTAAAATGAATATCATACTATTCATCTTGAATTCCCAAAGCAATCAACTTGCAAACAATTTTAGTAAATAGGAGCAAAGTCCAAAATCTTCAGCAATGGCAACCACCTTTCAACAGAAACTACATAGTTATGTTCAGAATGAAATTGCGCAGATTCAAACACAAAATTAACAGATGTAGTGCTTGTAAGAAACCTGCCTATGGTCTAAGTTTTTCAGTGGTGGAAGATAATTTCTCTTTGTAAATGGTTAATATCCACAGGGTTAAAGTGCGTTTCTATCTCCATATATACTTACAAAAATTCATATTTCTTATTTCAAAAGACAATGACTGGGGTGATGAAACCTAAATTATGGGCAACTTGGAAATCAAGCTTGATGCAAACCAGTAAGCTTTTCTCACTTCCTAAATTCTAAGATGAGTCAGATGACTCTATGCAGAAGGAACATAAACATGCACTAACTTGCACACACAGCCACACAGAAAGCAAAGATCAATTTGGAGCCAAAGAGCTCACTCTAGGAATCTCCTAAACTTGATGCCAATCTACTTGGAAGTGATTGAGATGCCTCGTCACATAATAAATAACAAATCTATTAAGTCATGTCTCAAAAATTGGCTGCAATTTCAGCAAATATAGTCATTCTTGCTCCAGATATATGCAAATCAATGTCTATTGCACTGACACAATATTGAATCGTCTTTTAAAGGTGAACAACATGATTTATTTGTAGAAGTTCCATTTATGAAACCCTGAATTTGTAGGCATTAATTTATAAGCAGACAGTACCAGAAAGCAAGTAAATAAACTAAATTGCTTGAAAGAAATATACAAGACAAGAAGCACATACCAAAAGTGGCCAACTGGTCCAACAAAACCAAATCCAAACCCACTTGTGACAGCAACACGCCTCCAGTCAATCATAAATTTAACATCTTCATCCTACCGCATCACAGATAATTAAACAATTTCAGAAACCAAAATTAACTACCTCCAACCCAAAAAATGATAACACTATAGCAAAATCAAAATGAAGTTCGTATCTTTTTTGGTGGGTAATTGAGAATTTTCAACGATTATATAGCAGTATACCAGGAAAGCAAAATTTCAGAAAGGAAAGAGGGGAAATGTTAAGGGTTTAGTTATTCTTACTGATACTTTAAGACGCTTCTTTTTAGTGGAGTAAGTGATGTACTGAGCAGCAATATCTCCAACACCCCAAAGGACGCAAGAGCTGATGACTTGGGTTTTCACTGGATGAACAGAAAGGCAGCTCTGGTACCAATTCCAGAGCTTCAAAATCATTTTAACGGTGGGTGATGGATGAGGACTGCGGAGAGAGCAGTGGATGAGGTTTTCAAAATGCAGCGAAAGAAAACAGGTTTGGCTCTATGACCGCCACCGAGCAAGACAATTGTCTGTAGCAGATTTTAGCTGCAAGCTGACAGAGAAAAACGAGAAAGAATTTGGATCTCTCCTATTAGAAGTGATGAGGTATACACCAACAAGGTGTTTGTTTCGCTCGGCGGGCTGAGCCTGAGACGTTTCAGAATTCAGGCCAGTTGCTGTTGGGAACAGGTATGTGAAGATACCAATTAGCCTTAAAGAATTCCATGATTTAAATAAGATCATTCTAGATACTTGAATTTTTTTAATCTTATGATATTTTAATTATTTTGTCACAAAATTAATTTTTTACTAAATCACCAAAAACAATTTCAATTACATTTAAGTTAAAAAATGGTCAATGACTCGCGTATAAAAAAAAAGTCGAATGACTTCCATCATTTTCAATTATGAAAATTATAATAAGCTTACAACAGCAACAATTTATTTTTTTAAAAAATTATCTCACTAAATAAAAATTGTTATATAAGTAGGCATGATGCCATTAAAAAATTTATTAAAAATATGAATTAATTTGATTTTGAAAACGTTTTGATATTTTCATCGAAGAATCAAACCAAGTTATTATTTTTACCCCATGTGCACCTGATTATTATATTTTAAGCAAAGGTGTTGAAGATAAATATTAAAAATACATCGTTTTTTTGAAATTTAAAAAAAATAAAATTTAAGAGATATATTTTAGATATTTAAACAATAATTTAACTTATTATCAAATCAATAATCAATATTATACACTTTTTAACTAAACACTTGTTAAATAATGCTAATTATTTTTCTTTAAATCAGGTCAAAACAAGAAATGCAGTTTTTAAAATAAAAAAAGACTAGAAAAAAAAAGGCCAAAGATAGAGCAAAATATATATGGGGAAGAAGATTTGAGGGGAAGGAGAGAAATGCTAAAAGAATTCTTCCAAGTCCGACTGTGGCTTCTATTTCCACTGGAAAAGAAAATGTATCACTTTCTCGAACAGAATATTACGTGGAAAATTTTGACCTTGCCAATAGATGCTGTCGTGGCCAATAGCATACCCTAAATAATCTGCTCGAGTTTTTGTCTTTTTGTTTCTCCAGCCTAAAAAAAGTACTGGGAAATCTTATTTCGATAAAAATTTGTGGATAAGAATCTCCAGTGGATGCCACACACACGCAAGACCACTAAACTACAAGTGCTTCTTCCACTTTATTGCTTACAGTCACAATTCCACTGCTACCTGCAGTGCAGTCCCAACTCTTCCCCAGAAGCTCCTCCACAGACTACTGCTCATGAGGTACCCCTTTTTCAATTTGAATCATTTAAGTTTTTCTTTTTTCCCAAGCTTCGATTGTAAAATTTCTTTGCCAAGTATAATTTGTTGTCGCTTGTCAGACCTGAAAATGGTGCCACCTGCATGCATGATCAATCTATTTTAGTGGATTACTAGATGGGATTTTCATTTGGGTTCCTGTTTTCAGTTTGGTTAGATCATGAAAAGCCCAAGGCAGACCCTTGTTAGAACTTTGGCTGAGAGGTTGGTGGGAACTTGTTTCTTTGATCAGTTTGGGGATTTAGGCTTGTAGGTAGCTAGACGTCAGCGCAGACCCTCCTTGCTGCTGTCCTTTTTATCAACATATGCTCTTAGTATCGTTCACCCAATGTACAAACTATTCACAAATTAAGACTGATTACAGCATCTGAACAAGAGAAGTTCAAGATTAGATTTTACCCCATATTGAGGTTTTAGATATGTGTGTAAATATCATTACTCAGTGAGAAAATAAATTTATTAATTAATCTTCATCTTGTCAAAGATTGTTTCAGTCGTTTCTGGAATAATGCAATGCGATGTTTTCTTTTCTTTTTAAGCGAGTACCTCTATTCAAGGATCAATAATTTCTAATATTGAACTAGCAATGTCTTTTTAACTAGCAACTTGATGATAGTCTTCTTGGATTGATACTGTGATGTAGTCTTCATCCGGGAGAAAACATATCATTATGATGGATAGTAGCTGGAAATATAGTCAGGTCTAATCGCCAGAATCTGATTCTGGCAAGGGCAGAAAGGTTCTTTGCTGTGGTTTTTGTAAGCCGACAGAGAAACTGTAAAAGTCTGATCTAATCATCAGCATGGATGGAAGGCAGAATGGAACTCTCATGAGCAATAAAGGGCTTAAAGAGCTCCCAGTCACGGTACTGTGAACTACAACTTTTTCTCGTATGGTGTTACTTTGTAATTCATGTACTGTAACCTCTAATTGGCCTTTACTTAGCCTGGTGATGCTGCGCTATATCTCATATTGTCTACTTCTGGTAATTCTGAAACAGGAACTTCAACAGTATAAGACCAACCAAACAAAATTAAGATCAACTCCAGATGACTCACGCAATAAATCCCATTGTCTTGTCTGCATGGACGGAAACCATTGTCAAACTGTTCATTCAAGAACAAAACTAATGAATATTTTGATTGGAAAGAGAAAGCCACACGAAGTTCAAGCCATCTTCAATAGTTTAGAGGAAGAAGGACATAGGCCGACTCTTATAACATACACAACTCTTGTAGCTGCCCTGACCCGCCAGAAGCGTTTCAAGGCCATTCATGCACTTCTTTCTAAAGTTGAAGAGAATGGTATGAAGCCTGATTCAATACTATTCAATGCCGTGATCAATGCTTTTTCTGATTCTGGAAATGTTGATGAAGCCATGGAAATCTTTCAAAAAATGAAGGAATATGGTTGTAAGCCAACCACTAGTACTTTCAACACCCTCATTAAAGGTTTTGGAATTGCTGGAAGGCTTGAAGAATCTATGAAATTGCTAGAGATGATGGCACAGGATGGAGATGTGAAACCGAATGAGAGGACATATAATATTCTCATCCGGGCCTGGTGTACCAAGCAGAAACTAGAAGAGGCATGGCATCTTGTTCAGAGGATGGTGGCCTCTGGCCTCCAACCTGATGTTGTCACGTACAATACACTGGCAAGGGCTTATGCTCAGAATGGTGAGACAGAGAGAGCTGAAAGGTTGATATTGAAAATGAAATACAACAAAGTATGGCCTAACGAACGAACTTGTGGTATCATAATAAGTGGTTACTGTAAAGAAGGCAATATGACAGATGCCTTGAGGTTCTTGTACAGAATGAAAGAGCTTGGAGTGCTTCCAAATCTTGTAGTTTTCAACTCTCTTATTAAAGGATATCTAGACATTAAGGACACAGGTGGAGTAGATGAGGTGAGTACCGATGCCTGGTACTTCTAACAGGATCACTTATTTCTTGTATGCACTATGCTGTCACTTTCTTTGCTTTGGTTTTGTTAACATTTTTCAGTAATCTGCATGTCACGGACAATTATATTTAGCCTCTAATGGTCTTTCTTTTTTCCTGTTATTGTGATGATACTCTGAAGTAATATAACCGTAATAGTAAGATGAATAATTTAAGAAAGCAATTTTACGTTGCAGGTTTATTTTATGTTTTATCGCGGTGGTCTGTAATTATTCATTGTCTGACAGTTATTATGGAAATAGCAAGCTTACCATTTACTGATGCTAATTGGCCAGGTGCTGACATTGATGGAAGAATTTGGGGTCAAACCAGATGTAGTCACATTTAGCACCATCATGAATG
This sequence comes from Bauhinia variegata, assembly GCA_022379115.2. Classification (NCBI taxonomy): domain Eukaryota; kingdom Viridiplantae; phylum Streptophyta; class Magnoliopsida; order Fabales; family Fabaceae; genus Bauhinia; species Bauhinia variegata. The sequence continues at coordinate 4,966,074 of CM039429.1, read as the reverse complement.
CGTGGAGTTCAACAGGGCTTATGGACAATTGCAAGGAGATATTCAATGACATGGTAAAGGCTGGGATAGAACCTGATATCCATGCATTCAGCATCCTCGCAAAGGGCTATGTACGTGCTGGACAGCCAGGTAAAGCAGAGGCTCTTTTGTCTTCCATGAGAAAATATGGCGTACACCCAAATGTTGTGATCTTCACAACCATAATCAGTGGATGGTGTGCCATAGGCAAAATGGATCGCGCTTTGAGAGTTTATGAAAAAATGCATGAAATGGGAATCCCGGCAAATCTGACAACTTATGAAACATTAATATGGGGCTATGGAGAAGCAAAACAACCAAGAAAAGCAGAAGAATTGCTTCAAATTATGGAAGAGAGGGGTGTTGCTCCTGATATGAGCAGTATCCACTTGGTTGCTGATGCTTGGCGAGCGATCGGTTTGCCTAAAAAAGCCAATAGAATTTTAAATGGTCCAGAAGAAGAATCTGAAGTAGAACAAAATCTTGGAAGGGACAAGATACCAGTTCAGAGCTTGGAGATGATTGATAAGAGACAGAATCTCAGTTCCTCTCACTCTAATGTAATGGTTGCTCATCTGGAAAAATCATCTAATGGCAGCATCAGAAGCCAGATTACATTAAAAGGAGTTCCTTCTTCGTCTGACAGCACTAACAGTGCTACTACCATTTCCATGGTTTTTGCTCGTACATGTTCATCATTCAGAGTGCAAGCTCTGATGGTTAGCAGGCAGCAAATTCTTAATCACGCTGTTATGTACAAGCCTTCCCTTTTTTCTTGCAGAGCAGTGTTAATAATTTGATGGGAAGAGTTGCAGTTACATCGATGTCACATTGAATTATCTTAAGCCGTTTTCTCTGTGGATAGATTCAACTTGATTTAATGACTGAGGATGGGGAAGCTGTAGATATCATTCATGGACTTAAGAATATACACATACAGTTTTGGCAAAATGCTGATGTAAATTGCATTTGTACCATTGTTCAGCTACTCATTTATTCACTTGACAATGAAATGTGTAACAGATTCCAGATAACTGAATTTAGTGATCCACTTTAAATCGTATTGCAAGTGCAAATTACCAGATACCAGAAGTTCTTTTGGCAATAAAAAAAGCCAATACGAAATGCACTGTAAACCTTAAAAAACCCTTAATGTTTCATTGTTAACTAAGTGAAGATAAGTAATATTATTAATAGAAGTATTAATTGTTCAACCAATAATATATGTTCCCACAAAAAATATCAGGGCATGTAGTAGTTTTCTAACTCTTATGTTAACATATGCCTTTTTTTTTTTAATCTGAGTTAACACATGCAATTTTGAAATCCAAGAATTAATTCTCCAAAAAAGTTACCTACTTTAAACTCTAAATTTCCATTGAAAAAAAAAAAAAAAAACTCTAAATTAAGGTACAAATTCATGAACCATCATAGTTAGAGCTCCAGCTGGGTCCCAATAGTTTAGGACATACCAGATGCAGATATTAACGCAGGCAAAGATAATCTCCCTCCCTTCGAACTTCTCCATATAAAATGAAATCTGAGTCCAGATACCAAATTTGGGTTTGGTGTATAAATTTATGAAGAGATGCTATCGCGCTGTATCCTCCTCCAATTGCCTTTGTCTCAAAATCTGACCTTTGACGAAGCTCAGCTCTCTAAACCCTTCCAAATTCACAATCTGCATCCAAGTTCAACCACTCCTTTATCAGCAGACCTTCAACACTTCTCCCACCTTCCCAGATTCTCCATATTGGTTTTGTTAACATTTTTCAGTAATCTTCGCTTTAGGATCCATAACCGTAGAACCCACTATCGGAGCAATAGCTGCAATGCTTTTAAGGATTCCGGCGAAGAAACTAAGGTGGTCTTAGACTCAGATGGAGGTGATAACGGTGGAGGTGGAGGCAGCGGTGGCGGCGGTGGAGGCGAAGGTGATGAGCAGGTGGAGAAAAAAGATCGATATTCGGGGCCTTTGCCAGATTGGTTGAATTTTACTTCTGATGACGCAAAGACAGTCTTTGCAGCACTCGCAATATCGCTTGCGTTTCGGTCGTTCGTGGCCGAGCCGAGGTACATTCCTTCGTTGTCAATGTATCCTACATTTGATGTTGGAGATCGAATTGTTGCAGAAAAGGTAGTCTGGTGCTTCTTCGACTTCTTCACTTGAGCTTTCCATTTTAGTGAAGCAACATGACTAGGTTTCTGTTTTTGAAATAAAACCTTCTTTATTGATGATAAAGCTTTAGAATGAAAGAGAACAGCAAGTTATACCGTATGTAGAAGAAGGAAAAGGAACCAAATGTTGTAATCAAGGATTTTGCTTTTTCTTTTGCAATTCCTCACCAGGCAACTATTGCTAAATTCTGTTTTTATTTTATTTTGTTCTTATAATCACTTACAGTTGTTTTGGAAACATGGACATGTAGCTTGGTAGCGCCAAACTCAATTGTTGCAGGCATGGAGAAATGGAAGTTGAGTTTTAGGATAGTAACTTTGGGAAGATAAGCTGAAAAGTCAACTTGAAGAATTTATGTTACCTGTGTTATGGTGAGGACGAGAGATTGACATAAACCCTAAGCAGTCTTAGCTGTTTATTGAATGTGTTAGATTGGGATTTGACCACTCCACAATAGTAATTGTAGGCCTCTAATTTTGTATAGAAACATCAACTGGATATGCTCTTTTAATAGGCTGTGATATGGACAGTAACTAGCCTTCCAGTTTTGATGCCTCTGCATTAAAAGTTCTCTTTTCATATTTTCAGGTTTCATATTACTTCAGAAAGCCTTGTCCAAATGACATAGTGATATTTAAAAGCCCTCCAGCACTTCCACTGATGATGATGTCTTCATAAAACGAGTGGTTGCAAAGCAAGGTGATATTGTTGAAGTAAGTATTTCAGGGAATACAATCTTGCTATCTTTCTGTAGCATTGGCTTGTCATTTTTGTTGAAACTCGAGGTTACTGTTGGTTGAGCCAACATAAGGTTTATAATTAAAGGATAACATTAGGATGGTTAACTGCAATTGTTACTTGTATCTAGAATCTCCACACACAACAGTGATCAGCCTTCAATTACTACGTAAGGCTTTAGCAACTCTTTTTTAGATTAAAATTTTCTTGCAGGTTCGTAAAGGGCACCTCATAGTTAATGGGGTTGAAAGAAGTGAAAATTTCATCTATGAACCACCTTCTTATGACATGAAACCTATTGTAAGTGCAGTTTTTCTTGTACTATCAGTTCTCTCCCTGTCTCAGATTCTTAGTGCCCTCTGCTACAAAATTATAGACTAATTTTGTTTTGCAGCGTGTACCAGAGAACCATGTGTTTGTTATGGGAGATAACCGCAATAACAGCTATGATTCCCATGTTTGGTAATATTTCTGATATCATGATTTTCCATATTCGTTAAGGTTTCCTTCTTGTTTCTTGATGTTATTGTGAATGTATGTTCCTTAGGGGTCCCTTGCCAGTCAGGAATATTATAGGGAGATCAATACTTCGCTATTGGCCACCAAACAGGATTGGCGGCACAGTACTAGGAGGTTGTGCTGTTGATGACAAGCAGGAGACAAGTCAACCAACTCAATGAGATTTCTTCCAGCTCAAATTTGTCAATTGACAGTAATGATGATTCTAATCCAACTCGAAGCACCCAATGTCAGCTAAAAGCACAATTGAAGGGCAAAGCAGAGAACAAAAAATAAATTAGCTCTTGAAACTTCTATACGAGATTTCATTCAACTGTTGATTTTCCGTAATCTTTCATCGACAATAGCGACAATTTAGCAGTCAGTACTTACGAATGAATTTGACTTTAAAATAGACAGCTACACAGAGCACAGTTAAGCATTCAGCGCTTGAACGGGTCGACGAGCATAAGGAATATCAAGTAAATAAAATTACAACTCCAGAGTCAATTGCACAGCAATTGTAGTGATCTTCGCACATAGACCTTGCAAAATTGGATGGGTTTCAGCCTTTCAGTAACCCGATATACATGTAGAATCACCATCAAAGCTAGGGATGTGAAATTCCATGCTCTTCAAGAAAGAAATCACGTAAACATGGAAAGCCATCAACAATTAATTGGTTCCGACGTGCACTCATGTTGTCATCCTTTGTTACCAACCTGTAAATAACTGGCGCACCTAATGTTCAATTGAAAAAACTAACCAGCAACACAGCATGGAATAAGGGCGTCAATGTACAGTTAAACAATATTGGACATGATGTAAGATTCAAGAAGCCACGAACTACAAAAAATACAAACGTATGACAAATAAAGGCTGCCATGGATGCTTAAAACACAGCGCTCCAAGGACCAAAGATCAAAAAAATAAAATAAGTATGAGGATTGTACAAGCCAAAATAGGATTTAGCCCTCAGACATCCAAGGAAGGATTGAAGCAGCACTGACTCTCAAGCCTGGCGAAGGCGAAAGTTCTTAGACGGCCACTGCGAATGTTTAGAGAAACAAGCCTTATATTTATCATCATTGGGCTTTCAAATCATACAGACCCATCATTCAATTTATAATATTACTCTTAGAAGTCAAACACAACATGAACAGACTACTTTTAATAGGAAACAAGATGAAAGGTTCATCTAAATTGTAAACAAACTAGGACTTGACCTCAGACATCCAAGGAAGGATTGAAGCAGCACAAGCTCTCAAGCCTGGCGAAGGCGAAAGCTCTTGGGCGGCCACTGCGAATGTTTTGAGAAACAAGCCTTAGATGTGTCATCATCGGAAATTCAACTCACATAGAACCATTATTGAGCTTACAGTATCATTTCAAAAATTAAAACAAAAACAAAACAAGACCAACCTACTTCGGTTTCCAACAACACAAAGACACAAGGTAATCCAAGAAGCAATCAAAACTAAGATTTGACCTCAGACATCCAAGGAAGGATTGAAGCAGCACAAGCTCTCAAGCCCGGCGAAGGCGAAAGCTCTTAGGCGGCCACTGCGAATGTTTAGAGAAACAAGCCTTAGATGAATCATCATTGGACATTTAAATTGCATAATCTTTAATCGAACAATTAAAACATTCACATGCATGTGAGTGTCTTCTAGAAAGAACTACCAGTCACACTGTAGGCTTTTAAAGGAGACAATGTGACTGAAATTTCAACACATTTCACTACCAAACAAATTAAACAAGAGATTAATAAGGAATAGACAAGAACTTGAAATTCTACGAACTCTTTTGCTTATAGAGACATTCCGCAAGGAGTTGATAAGCTGAGACAGGTAATATCTTATACATCAAAATAAACAACTAAAACAGCATTAGCTCTCAAGCCTGGTGAAGCCAAAAGCTCTTGGAAGGCACTGCGAATGTTTAAAGAAACAAACGTTATTCGGTGGCATCAAGAGGATAAAGTATCAAAAATAGTAAAGAAGGCACAGATAGTATATAAAAACGTTGAATTTTTAAACTTGGATACAAAACCATCAATATTCCATCCTATAATGATCAGCAAAACATTGAAAAACAAAGCCGAGAAAGTGATTTGGATGGATAAAAATATATGGGAGACCTGTTCATCCCTAAAGCACTCAGTAACACTGCTAAAACGAAGTCCCTAAAGGTGTGATTAATATATCAGAGGAGGTGAGAGGGATTTTAACGGAGGGAATGAAAGGAGAGGAGAAATAAAACTAATTGACCACTATGTCCATTTAGAACTTGTTTTGCACAGAAGTCTCACTCTTTTCGTTTTATCGTCCATGGTAAAACAAAAAGGAGGAAGAAGGTAACTTGTTTTGAAAATAGTTTTATTTCCCTTCATCTCCCATTGCAAAAAGTATCGAAAGAAACTGGGTTATATCCCCATTAATATAGTGTTTGGTTTGAGGGATTTGGAAGAGGGGAGATATTTTTTCAGGAGCAAACTCATTTGATTCAAAAAGTTAGAAGGGAGGAGAGGCTTTTAAAGTTCCCTCCCCTCGTATTTTTTGGACCAAATGAGAAGACTTTAAAAATTTACTCCCCTCCACCCTCCTATTCATCCCCGAAGTAAATCCCTTTCTCCTCTGATCCAGTGTGTAAAATTCCTCCCAACCACTTCCTCCTTTCAGCCAAACACAAGTGAATACAAACAAGGCATGTTATCAACCAAACGCATATAACAAGTTACTTACGGGAAAATGACAAAAACAAAAGGGTCATCAGATAGGAGCGAAAGACTATTAAAATAATCACAGAAAAATCATCTGAACTATGCTGATGATCATCACATGACCCTACCATAACAACTTCCACATAAACAAACAACACACTATATTAAACTTCAAAAACCATCCATCTCAGAGACAATAGACAAATATATAAACCACAATATAGGTCTAACAATTTGAGCAGATAAATTAAAAAGCCTCAGAAGGAAGGCAGTAGTGGTATAGTAATCATGAATTTCATACATTAACATATACCAATTCTTTCATCATCGGCAGTCCAGAATATGCTACAAAAAAAACCCCAAGCGTACAATGAAAACAACTGCACAAAATTCATGAAAAGAAACCTAACAAATAAAACTCAACAATCCATAGCAAATAATCAAAAACAAATGTACTTTCTTTTCCTAGAAAAGCCAGCAAAAGATGAATGTTCGACCTCATAGAGAAGATTAGATATGTCTACACGAATTATTTCAGACATATGCTTGTCTATTTTTAAGATTTAATCATTGGCCGATTGAAGTATTAATAACCTTCGAAGTAAGAGACGGATAATCCCAGAAAATTTTGGAAATAAAGTTTTAAGAAAAATGTGTGATAATACCAAACCAAAGAAACTCTGAATGAAGCTGAAGGAGATAAAGGACAAATTTTTGAATACCAAGGGGACTCGGAAATATATCAGGATGGTCGGCAAGGCCTGGTAGGCCAATTACGACGAACGAGACCTTAAAAGCATGAAATCGTCACTGTCCCGGTTGTTTTGCGCAAAACAATTAATGCTAAGGAGGGACACGAGCTCCATAGCCAAACATAAACCGTGCAAAGAGATCATAACTCCAAAGAAAAGAGAAGACGCTAAACGAGGCAAGAAACTTCCTAGATACAGAACGACTCAAGCTACCTGGTGGAGGCAGTGAACTTGTAGCTAGTTAGCTGGTGCTTAAATAGAACGCGTTTGAGAGCTAGGGTTTTCATAGTCGGTGGAGGGTGCGCATGCGCCGCCAAATTGATAGGGAGAATCACTAAAAGATGACTATTTTTAATGATTTTTAAAAATATATATTTGTTTATTTATTTTCTTAAAAAATTTCTTAAATATTGGTGTATGAATGTTGTAAATGATATTAAACGTGTAATTGATCATTTCAATTTAATTTTTAAGATAAGATAAAAAAAAAAAAAATTAAGATGTATTAGTCATATTTTCTTTAAGAAAGTGATAGTTATACCCACATTTTAATTTGAAATTAATCACATTTTATTCTTTTCAATATACCTATCTCTTTGGTTGTATTTCCATAATTTTATTTTGGAAATATATATATTACATAAGGGATAAATCACATAAGAATTTGATCTCCACTTTTATTAAATTTGTTGTGATAATTATAGTAATAGCATATAAATCAAAGTATAGTAGAAAAACCAACAGGATTTCTTTTGTCGCATAACATCATAATATCTTCTTTCTTGGTTAAACATAAATCTCACCAATAAAGTGGTTCTAGAATTTTAAACCTTTAATCTGAAACATCATATTCTGTGCAAAACCAATAATCAGCGGATTGATCTGAACCATATTAAAATAGTGGATACCCCATTAAATTAGCAGCTTGTATGCCTGTGTCATGACCCAAACTATATTCCCAAGCAAACACTAACGTCTACATACTATATTCTATTACACAAACGAATGTTACAATGTGTCATCAGAATCGGACACAATTCCTCTTAAACCAACCGAGTAAATTCAATCAAATCTTTGCATTAGCAACATGAATTGCATTGCCATTCTGATGATTCCAAAGAAAACCAAGAAAGATCCTAAGAACAACCACTATATTTGTGCTGTCAGCTTCGATCTGGTCCACTTCTCTCCACTGGAACGACACCTGAATCCAGCGTTGATAGGATCTGTGGCATCGACATACCTCCAGAAACAACAATTTCTGAAATTGGTAAACAGAAGCATTTTAAATCTCTGATGAATTTATTTTCCTCTCCTAGGCAACTTAAAATGTTCAAATTAGCATACAAGTTCGCTCCTTTTTTTTTTTTCGATTAGATATTTCCTATATTTGGAATTGATCAGAAACCTGTTTTCCAAATTTTGATGCCCCATAAGAACAGGAAATCCCAGAAAGGATACTAGTTGCAGAACAAGCCATGCTCATTCAAAAAATTATCAGTGTCAATCCAGTTTTGGCTTCTATACCAGAAGTAACTACAAAACTAGAGTCACTCACCAATTCCTTCACGGACTGATAAGTTTGGTCTGATGACATCCTTGGTATTGACAAGAAATATATCACCAATATAAAGATGGTTTGTGGGAACATAAACACAGCACAGCTCCTCATCTCCAGAATAGTTCTGTGCAAGTAAAAAATGTATGATTCAAAATGTGTAGCTGTACAGATAATTTTCATTAAATGGCATAAAAATTTCCCCATTCAAACTCAACTAAATACATTGAATGACAATGCATATCAAATTTTCCAATCACCCTCAACTTAATGGGATCACGTAGGAAGAGTATTTATGAAAAAGAACAACTCTTTGTGGAGTACATCAAGAATCTATGAGTAACTCAACTCAGGCAGTCAGGAAATACCAACAACTAGTGAGCACCATAATTGTCTCAGCCAACCAAAGGAGTAAAGGAAAATGATCAAAGGGAAGCGCTTACAGTTATAAGTATGCTTCAGATTATTCAAAAAGTAAAAGATCATGTGGACGTGTGTTTCACACAAGCATGATATTAAATTTACATATTATCACTATGCATGACATAAAGAAAGTTCAAAAATTTTAACTTAAAACTAATATACCAGCACAATCAGAAAACCAAAATTATAGTATTTACAGAGCAAGAAAGAGCAAAAAGCAACACAACCTAAAATCTACTTACAGACCTGTAGGACAACAGATGACGTGATGAATCCAAAAGCATATTCACCAACACGTGGATGCCGAATGATGGCCACTTCTTTGAAGGCTTGCGTGTTTTGATCTGTGAAAACATATATATAAATATAATTTGTTCTCACCCAGCAATAGCAGCATAATTGCATTCAAATCACACGCAAGTAAGATATTAGCATATACAAACCTGGAGAGATAGCAGCACTAATCTGCTTGGAGGCATTATATATATGACGAACTAAAGGCATTCTCTTGATAAACCACTCCCCAAGGCCCAGGACAGATGCACCCAACCATGATGACATGAAAACCCCAACCACGAAGATGAAAGTTATGGAAGTTACAAATCCAAGACCTGACCACAAATCAATATAGAATTATATTAGTTGAATCAACTAATGCATCCAAGAAAACTGACTGGCTTCTAGAAACCTCATAAAAGACAAATAGTTCTCTTAAGAAATTCTCTGCTATGAACAACATAATGTGCATCAAAAAGAGAAGTCTTTACCAAAAATATTGATTCCAAGTTGCGCATAGATTGGAGAGAAAAATCCATCCACGAAATGAATAAACCACCACGTTATATAGAAGGTGATTGCAATTGGAAACAGAATGACACTGCAAGAGAGCTAACAATAAGCTAACACCACAGAGAAATATAAACAAAGCAAAACATTAAATTCAATTGCAATAGCGCCTAAATGTTGGGATAGAATCACAGAAACCAAAAATGCCATGAAGTTGAGAATAATTTTAATTTCATGCATTAAAGGGATCAAACCCATAAACCAGCCAAATTTACAATGTAAAAGAATAATAACATAAGCAAATGCAAACAAAAAATTGCCACTTCCAATGTAATAAGACCCAATCATGGTACTTCAAAATGCAAAACAAAAGGGATGAACCCACATGAAGTAAAATAATCCATGTATCTGAAAAGGTTATGCAAAAAGTGCTCCTAATTCCAAAGACAGGCATTAAAGAGGCATGGAGCACAGTTTTATCTCTCATGAGCATTTAGAAGGGAATCCATTAATCACAAAGAACAATACATATTAACCACATGCAAAACTAATTAACCAAATATTTCAGTAATAGTAGCCAGTAGATGATAAGTAATGAACCAAGTTTTCTCAGAGTCGAACATGTAAGCAAGCCATCCTGCTAGGTAACTACTAACTACACGTGAATCAGGCAAGGCAATGAAGCAACTGAAACGTAAGCGAGTAAAAACAAGAACCACGGGGGTGTTGAAGGAAGAAAGATTTAATTTTTGAACCAGTAAGTAAACCTACATCACATTGTGGTTTTGAACAATTATTTGCAAATAACACCTACCTTACTCAATAGAGGTTGTAGGATCTTTCTTGTATAACGTAATTATTATGCAGGTTTATTCACATAATGGATCCCTATAATTAGACGAAAATCCAAGAAGGTCCCTACAATTCATTCCCCCAAATAGGTCCGTATACTTTCAATATGATCTAAATAAATCTCTACTGTCAATCTCAGTGATAATGCTGTGAGTAAATTGTTAGAATGTTCAATAATATAATGGATATCAATACATGAGTGAAGAAAAAGCTGCTCACCATCCAGTCATGAACTTTTTTGATGCCCAGCTCCTAACAACTTTGTAAAAAGTCTACAAAATGACAAAACAATACATGGTAATCTGTAAAGAAAAAAAAAAAAATCAAGGCATAAGGGCCCTGGGGGGAATGCAGGTAAAACAGAGGGATAAGTTTCATTGAGTATTCAAATTTGTAAATAGCAGGTCAATTACATTATATTACAATATATGTGACTGGTATAAAGGCATGTTGAGGATATGGAGGAAGACAACAGACAAACAACAAAGTCAAATAGCTACATTTATAAATTTGTTATATTTATTCCATCTGAAGGTATAATGTGGCAGGCCACAGAGAGGTGATTCAATTTGTGCTTACTGCTTGCTTTGGTGGCTTCTCCGTGTGAAGTAATTAGTGAAATTTGATAGTCACTCTATTGGGTGCTTATAAATAAAAATCAACATCCTCGCTTGGTTATTTTAAAGAAACATTCACAGCTATAAGGATGGTTAGTAGAGAAACAGACTTCTCCAGGACAATAAATGAGTTGGTGAAGGAAAATCCAACCTCCTTGAAGGAGAAGTTCATCATTTGAATACCGCTAAAATAATACAGAGGATTATATTTAAAAGTCAGTGGAAACTTCATTTTTTTCATTTGACCCCCAACAACCCATATCTGGACAGACTCTTCATTTCAAATTTTCAACCAATAGATTTCATCAAATCAATAGACCATGAAGTTATAAATTTGCTGCTTGAGGGATGTTTAACAAAACAGCTGAGCTCCAGTGAATTTTGAGAGGGTCAGGTTTGACAGGATGGCTAACCTCATACTACGGCCACTTGAAAAGTGTTGAAGTAAACATAGCAATCTAACTTCAATTTAGAAAATTTAAGCGCGTGGTTTCTGTTCGTCTTATCAAATTGAATTGACAATTTGGAGTAGAACAAAAATGAGCAAGAAATGATGCTGTCATCCAAAAACAATTCCTAATTGGTCATCTGAAAACAGTATAAGTGCAAGTCAAAGGGACTACAAGTAAGTTACCGGACCAAAACATTCAAATAAACGTAGCAAACACACACAGCAACAGTCAGAAATAACAAGCAGCGCAGGGTCATAAGAAAAGCAAATAAAATTCAAGTCTAGCTTAAATTCCATCATTTCCCGAGAAAAGAAATCACAAAGTAAAGCACGTGAACAATTAAAACCCTCAACTAATGGAGCAGGAGATCACCTCACGGCCAGCATGATGCGAAGACGAAGCTGAAGAAGAAGGCTTTGAGGCGGCACCATCATCGCCGGAGTCCGCTACAGGGATAAGAAGCTCCCGATCTCTTTCTCTGTTGGCCATTATGATCGACGATTTGTCATCGCCCATCAGTAGTAGACCCAGTAAGCGACGCCGATTGAGAATTCAAAACCGACCTTAACCTTGGAGGACTCTCTCTGCAACTATCTCCAGTCAGTCAGAGCCAGAAGAGAAACACGGGACAAATTTCCAAATAAGCCCCCAAATCCCTCTTTTCTTTTTGGAATTTTAAAATCGGGTTTAGGAACAAACCGAGTAAATTTTAAAATTCTCCTTTTATTTATCTGATTGAATTCCCTCCGAACGATTTTAACTTCTGATTTTTTTCTTTTTGATTTTCTTATCATGCAATTCAAAATTTTGAAGTGGCATTCTGATTAGGAGAAAAATTAAAGTGGCGTTTTTTTTGATGAATTTATGTTTATTGCTTTATTTTAAATTACTAAAAATTATTTAATATATACCCGTCTCATTTTAACAATTTTTTTATAATATTAATACTTAATAAATAATTAATGTATAATTTTGAATATTAAAAAAAATATCAATACTTATTATTAAGAATAATTTAATAAAATTATACAATATTAAGGGTGGATTAGAGTAGACTGAAACTCGCAATTCCTTGTATACCTCTTCACGTGGGTTTGGCTTTTGCTTAATCTTAGTGAGCTGTCAAGTGTAATTGAGGAGTTGTCTCCAATGATTTCTCAGGCAATTTGTGAAAAGTGATTTTCCTTTTTTATGAAGTTTGGAGGCATCAGAATGGGCTTCAAGACCAAAATGGAAGTAGGATCTCCACATGTGCCCAACAATTGGATCGACTATGTTAATGAACTGGCGTTCGCTATACTAGTAAATATTTGGACTGCTTAAATATATTATACACGTGTTAAAATATTTTTTTTAAAATTATATTTTTATTTAGATCTTAATTATTTTACATCAAATTAATTATAAATTTAAAAAATTTAATAATAAATTTATGACCGTGCTTCAATAAAAAAAAAAAAATTACGAACATTATTTAAACAAGAAATGCGAAAAAGGTAGGGAAAGTGTAGTCAACTAGTGTTGGCTTGGCTGGCCGTTGATGAATCCATAGTCAACCACTGTAATAACGAGGATAAACTGCCACAACACAACTAATGGGAGGTTGGCTGCGCAGCCAAGTCTTGGCCTTTCCTGTAGATTGCACGGAACTATGTAACGTTGTATTTTTTTTTGTTACATTATTAGAGAGTTAGTGAGGTAGAAGAGAAAAAAGATTGAGAGTTGTTGAAATATAAAATTGATGTATAGAAAAAAAAAAGTTTAGTTTATATTTTATAAGAAAGAAATAAAAAATTATGAAATAGATTGATTAAAAATAAAAATATAAAATAATTTATGGTATTATTTAAAAAAAATTTAAAATTTTATAAATAAAAAAATTTTAAAATTTTATAAATAAAAAAAATTATATAAATTATATAAAAAAAATTTATAAAAATAATATAAATAATTAAAATATATAACTCTGACTAAATATCCTCTTAAAATAACATACGAAAACAAAAAGCTTATGTGTCAGAAAATTAGCCCTCCAATTATTTGCTTTGTGGGTAAGTAGGGTAATATTACCAGCAACCTATAAAGAGGAATTGTGTTGATCAGTGTATTGAATGTGCGGAACCATTGGCGCTAAATTTTCTATTCCTAGACAACGTATGCTAGTGAACAATGAAAGCTTCCGTTTCTTCCTTTTTCAAATAAGCAATCTCTCAGAAGAGAAGATGGATTAGACAGAAGCAGAAAGAGATAAGATAGCTGAACACATAGGTACGGTAGTACCACTCAACAAATCACTCATCGTTCGAAGCTGAACTTCACCGGCTGGGTTCCCAGTTTCCTTTTGCTGCCCAGAAACTTCTCTTCTCAGCCACAGATTCTGCCATATCATTTGCTACGCAACACTATGCTGGAAGGAAAAGCTATGGTGAAAGAAACAGACATGCCACAGAAGATGCAAATCCAAGCCATGGCCTTTGCTTCTCGGGCTCTTGATCTCTATGATGTTTATGATTGTGTCTGTATTGCTGGCCACATCAAAAAGGTACTCACTTTTCAATCTTACTGGTTTTTTCCTTCGCTGGATCGAGGTCATGCAGCAAATTTGTTTTCTGGGTTTGAGTTCTAGTGATTATTATTTGTCTGGTTTTTTCAGGAGTTTGATAAGATGTATGGAAATGGATGGCAATGCGTAGTGGGTTCCAATTTTGGGTGCTTTTTCAGTCACTCAAAAGGGACTTTCATCTATTTTGCACTGGAGACATCAAATTTTCTTATCTACAAAGCAGCCTCTTCTTGATTCTATTACCATCTGAGACCGAGGAAGAATATCAGAGTGGTTTTTACAGCAGAATATGCGTGGGAGATTTGTGTATAATCAAGATTCAAGATGAACTAGAGGTTGAAATGTCTCCTTTGTCCTCTAATCAAACCATGCCATGTTGCGCTTTCTCGTTTTCTTTCTTAGTCAAAATATCAAAAGCCGAACCTCGTGTGTCTATGCTCACACTTTCTTTGATCGTCTTCTTATTTGTCTGCTAAGCTAAAAATTGTTTATCACATTTCTTTTGACTACAGTATTCATCTTCTCAAAAACTAAATAATATTATTAATAATATGCACTATACAGTATAATAGGGGCAAATTTTGACCAATGAAGATGAGCCACACAATTGAATTGCCTAGTCATCAAGGCAAAAAAGTCACACTACCTTGATCGCCAAGCCGCTTTGGACCCTACATAAGTATAAACGCCCTAACAAAATTGAAAATTTCACATGTCACAATTAGAAATTTGGAAGAATGAAGAGAAAGGAGAAGATACACTTACATTTCATGACTTTCTTAAGGTATCTCTTAATATATTTAAGTGTCAGACTAATCTCTACTTAAAAAAAAAATTAAAAGTAAATTTCTCTCAACATTTTGTACTCCGAACAATTAGCCTACTAGCAATGAGCCCCTAGGTGTAGATCTATTACTACTCATATATGATATACTCTTCAGCACAATGATGTAATTTATGCAAGCAACGGTCTCAACTCTTCTGTCTTTCATTAGTTTGACCATCCCACACAAGGTTATATATCCGTCTGTCTCAGAAAATGCAATCATAGATTATGCAACAACTTCCTCAATCAACCCACTTAAAACTAGGTTCTCCACATCATTAACAACTTGCTCAGCTTCATCTGCAGAAAACCCATGCTTCCAGCCCCAATCCCATATTCCATTTATCAGTCCATTGCACTGTATATCTCTCTCCATCATTGCAAAAGGATCATTTACAGAAGGTTTCTCCCCAGAAATTTCACTATACAATTTCAGATTCTCAATGGCATTATAGATTTCGTCAACCAAGCTGCCTAAAGTGATCTTTAATCCTGAGTTCACTGCACAAGTTAGCAATAGAGGTGGAACTATTTGTGATTCTTTTTGGCTTTTTCGCTCGCTGAGCTCATTTGCACAATCCAAATAGAGTCTGAGATTGGCTAGCCCGTTGGTGTCATACTTTTGCAAAATCATGGTTGAATCTATATCAAGATTGAGGAGCTCCTCTACATGGCTAACAAATGATTCACTGGTTAAGAGCAAATATTTTAGCTCATCTACCTGTTTGCCACCCTTACTATTTGTATTACTGCAATTAATACCATCATGAGCTTCTTCAGCAGGAGTAGCATCATCTTCATGTTCAGACTTTAGCAACATAACATCACCTAAAGATGTCTGGTTCGGTTTATAATCTTCCTCTGCAATCAAAATGGGGTGTTTAAGTGACAGAAATATCTACATGTGTAACTTCTTACCATCTCATGACTAAATTTTATTTGCTCTACCAGTAAGTACTTGAAAAGCTTACCTCCAATGTTGTATACAGAGGCTTCTGCCACGTGTCCCACCGAGAGTTCATCTGCTACGGTAGTTATGGTTCTAATCTCAGTACAATTAGTATCTCTGCAGGGAACGACAATCATTTTTTCTTCTTCTTCATGTCCTGATTGTTCAACCTGTGCAATATTATTAGAATTTAGATTGAAATTCTACCTTCATACATTGGTCACATAATCTAAACTCTATTTTCAATATTATACTTGCAAAAAATGAACTAGAAAAAAGAGTTAGATTTTACTTACAACTGGTTTATCTTCTTCGGGTTCCGCAACAGGCCTTTGCTTCTTCACTTGACTCTTTCTCTTGGTAACTTTTTGTGTTTTGGTTTTGGTGATGGTGTTTGGAGCTGTACTCTGTTGACAGGAAATGTCATTCTTGTTGATTCTGGGTCCACCTTGTGGCTTCCTCAACTTTGTGGAGGCGGTCTCATCTTCATCTTGAGATCTTGCAACAATTCTAGGTTTTGAGATCTCCTTCTTTGAGGAGGTACTCTCTCCTCCATTTTGAGACTTCATCACAATTCTTGGTTTTGAGATCTCCTTCTTTATGGAGGTGATCTCTCCTTGATCTTGAGATCTTGCCACAATCCTTGGTTTCAATATCTCCTTGTCTGCCAGTTTTCTGGAAATGAACTTGACCTTAGCTTTTGGATCAATTGTCTCACTTACCTGCACTTGGTGACTAACATGACAATTCAATTTTACCCTATTTGGGGCCTGTTCAATAGGCTTGAGCTTGACCTCTTTGAGTTCTTTAGGCCCTTTGTCTTGCATTAGTCTTTTTATTACGTCTTCTTGTTCCATTTTCTTGCTCATCTTGGTGTACCTTTCTTTGTGTTTGGTAGTTTTGGAAGAAACTGCTGATTCTAGTTTTCTCCGGGATATCTGTTCTGGAAGAACTGGTGATTGAGCTTTCACTGATTCCCGGCATCGAGGTCTCATGAGAACAATAGGTGGTAAATCATTATACTGTTTGGAATGAGGATCATTGAAATGATGAATCTGAAGCTTAGGCTCTTTGACACAACTCTTCTTTAACATCCCTTTGAAATGCATGGTCTCAAAAATTTCCCTCAGGGCCTTCTTTCTTACCATGGACCTAGTCTTTGTTACCTTTGGCATATCTATCTCAAATATAGGTCTCTTCTGATTCAAAATCTTTTCGCCCTCCAACTCTTTCTGCACAGAAGCTGGAAATGGTCTTGGGGGGAATTGTCCTAAACCCATTATCTTGGCAACTAGGTTGGGTCCTTTTTCCTTCTTTGAAGCTGTTGAAGAAAAAGAAGAATCAGAAAGCCTATCAGTATGAACCAAAGAAGATTGACTGAGCTTGTGGACAGAATTTCAGATGCTGAATCCAATCCTTCAGTGCTTGTGCTTGGCAATAGATTTTGCCTAATCAAGCTGCTCCTGATCACTTCCTTCAGCTCCTCAGTGCTATTTCTTGAAGCATCAGCCGAAAACCGAGGTCTTTGGAATCCCATTGGATAACTTTGATCACTACATTTATCAGCATGTCTTGTATCAATAAATTTTGTATCAATTCTGACCCTTTCAGTTTCATTCTTCTCATTCTGTTTACTCTTCAAACGAGCGGTGTCCTGTGAAGCTTCCTGCAATTTTTGGAGCATAACTAGAGATTCTTGGAGATCAAGAGCTCCCTTTAACAAATCTTTTGCGATATTTTCAGATCCTCCATCATGCCTCAGGTCCCTAGACCATGAATCAATCATGATGTTCAACCTTTCAGCCCCTCTAGAGACTTCCATGAGTTGCAAGCAAGATTGATCATGAGATTTCTCTAAGGGACTTTTTCCTTTCGGAGCCATCTCTTGTTTGTCTGCTTTGTTTGGCAAGCATGTGTCTGAGTTCTTAGCTGTTCTTCGGTTTTTAGTCTTGTCCTCCATTTTCTGACCACTACTCTTGACTCTCTTGATTGTCCCACATTCAACAACTCCTTTTGGATCGTCACATGTCAAGAATGATCTATACATGACGAGTCACTGGGATGTTCTGTCACAGAAATTTTATGAACTATCTAAGAATCTAAGATGCCAATAATATTTGACGTTCGACTAGGTTTCTAACAACATATACAAACACTAATTTGCATATAATACTTACATGTTTTTGTCTTGGATCTCAAGTTTTTGTCTGTATCAGACTAAAACAATACTTGTTGGCTGCACTGAAAGGTTTGCAATTAAATAATCAGTCTCCATCAGCACAATGTCAACCATAAAAAGGCGGATTAGATGAAACAAACAACAACTGAAGAACGAAAATTTTGAAAATTGATCTATTGCTATACTTGGATATCTACAAGTGAATCTCTACAAAAACCATAGAGAATACAATTAGGAAATTGTATAAGAATCATGGACATTTGTGGGGGGCCAAAAAAAAAAAAAAAAAACAAACTTTAACTACCTGAGATGATAAATTTCATCAAACAGTTTGCAGGCTAAGCAGAATTGGCTGGAATTCGATCGTTCTTTTTTCAGAAACAAAAGAAAAAGGAAACACCTTCGTTGCTCATGAACCATATCGTTCTATTTCTGTTTCATATTCCAAAACCAAACTAGAAGACAAAAAGGCATTTAAAATTGAAAGCTCATGCATACTTACCCTCCATTTTGGGTAGCTCATTCTCAGCACCAATCTCTAAAACATTCAGGGAAGAAAACTGAAACATTAGAATCAAAAAAGAAACGCAACCCAGATGAGAAAATCATGAAACCATCCAAAACTGAAACTCTGCTGGTGAAATACTGAAAACCCAGGAAGGTTCTCTGAAGGTTTTCACATGGAAACGAGCTGCAAGTCAGTCAGATCCATAATGGAGCAGATGAGTCGGTGCATTGAGAGTATATCAGCTTTGAATTTCCAAAGCAGAGAGAGCTCAGAGGTTTGGTGCTCTTCCTTTGTTTATTGGGAATTATGAGACAATGGAATCGTTGGAAGATTATGTGTGAGTGTCATTAATGGTTTTGGTCGTACACATGGTGCAGTGTAGTGAAAGTATAGCAGAGAAGCAAAGCTGCTCAAAAGCAGGGGATGGAAGGGCACTAACTCTCAATGGAATTTGGCTCATTGCATTGCTAGTGACAAACAAGTTGAGGGAAAAATCCATCATTGAGAATAATTTTCATAAAATAAATAAAAATCATTCTTGGTTCAAGTCCTTGACCAAGAAAGATAGACTCAATTAGCAGTTACCTATACTAAGACTTAATTTTATTGTTTTTGTCTAAACAAACATTAATCTTATATAAGGATGTGAGAATATTCTTAATAAACTAAAAATAAATAAAAAGTTAGTAATAGTAGTTCCACATTAGTGCACTCAATCAGTGTTTAATTGGCTACTGGCTAATGGCTAATGATTGATTGATGCCTAAACAATTGGCTTCATAGTAGGAGCATGGAGATAAAATCGAGCAAGTTTTATAATAAAAAGAGGTGTTTTAGGTAATCAATAGTATATTTAAATTTAATGAAGGCTGCAAAGTCTTTGATCTAATGTGATGTAGTTAATACCAAGTCAAACATTGCTGCATAATTGAAATAGACATTTGAATTCAAGTTTTATTTTCTTAATATCTTTCTTGTGTTATGTCAACTTGAATGAAAAATATTTGATTAGAAGAGGTGTGTTTATTTTGATAATTTTCATAAATTTGAAAAGAATTAATTTTCACATAGATATGCTTTTATCTTATTTTTAGCAGATGTGAATTTTTTTTTTTTTATATGTTTAACTTTTTTATTGGATTGAGTTTCTACTGAGTACATCTTAACTATTCATTTAAAACACTTAAAAATAATATCACTTAATACACATTTTTTGAGTGAATCTAGGAGAGAATTTAAAACCCTTCTCCACTCTTACAAAATAGTCCCAATGCTGAGTATCCTTGCTCCCCCACCTATCTTTTATATTGGGAATTATTCATAATGCAACTTTATTATATATATTTCAGTGAGAAGCTTTGAACAGCATGTTTATTCACACCTCTTTATAAACTTTGAATTATTTTGCAGATCAAGCATTAAACATTAAATTTAGCAGTTAGCTAAACCTGCCAACCTATACATCATCATCATAAAATACTCCTAATTGCTGGCTAATATTACTTTGTCTATATTTATATTCTCTTAAGAAATCACTTAGCATTAAAAGAACTTGAAAGAGATAGTTTTGCTTTTATTTTCATTTTTCCTCAATTTATTTTTTCAAAATTATATTTTGGGCTGTGTTTGGCCATATTAAAAAAAAAAAAATTCCATTTGCATTCATATTACCATCATTGTCTTCCCTCTAAAGTCACCATCCACAATCAATTCAAAAGTTGAAACCTTCAACTTAAGTTCACCTATGTTTGACATGTGTCAGTTGTTAGTACAATGGCAACTTGAAAAATGCCAATCTATTCAAATGGAGTCACATGATTCTTGTTGAATTTTGTAAAATTGCATGAGAACTTTTGGTGCCAATCATAAATGCAATTGAATCCTAGCCAGTTCTTTTTTCCTTGTTTGGCTGTAAATTTGAATAGTAGTCACTATTTCTGCTATCTGAAAAGGTGATAATTCTCAAATTCAGTGTTAAAAGATAGTCTATTTACTCCTTAAAGTTAAAGCAAAACCACTTGAAAAAAGTTGGACAGTTTGTGGTTGCTTGAATATCACCAATATTGAGACTATAATTAGAAATATGAAAAAGTAAATAGTACTGCTCTTATCCTATCTGCCTTAGTGATGTTATTATAAGGATTTTTTTTTTAAGAAAATAACACAATGTAAGTTAAAATAATTATTATTATATATAACTAAGTAAATTTTTTTAAAAACTAAGTAATATAAAAATAATACAAATTTAGAATACATTTTTTTTTTAGATCTTTACAATAACACCAAATTTAAAATATGAGCTCCTCCAAAAGAGTCCAAAACAATTGAGATAAATGTGGAGTAATATCACCTTAACAATGGAAATAGGGCAAACCTTAATTATTATTATTATTATCTCAAATAAAAATTATTTTTATATTCAAAGATCACGATAATTCATTGAGTTTTTTTTTTTTTTTTGAAAAAAATATAATGAAGCTATGTATCTCCACCTTGACATAAAGACAGAGAAGGAAAACAAAACTTCTCGTGTGATTTGTCCATTTTCCGAAGCAAGGTTTGAATTCCTAAAAGAAAGGAGAAGAATGAAGTGTTTGCCGCTAATATACTTGTTTGTGTTTGTATGATTTCATTTGGCATATTAAGACATAAATGATTGATTTGCTTCATTTTTGTCTGATTCTATGGTGCAATCAATCATTGTAATGACCATAGAAAATACACATTTATTTGGAATTTGATTAATAAAGCTTTATTTCAACCAACCAACCAACCTGGCATAATTGACAAATAAAAGAAACTTTGTTTGTTGTAATAGGTGTGCTAATTTTAATAATTTTTATATCTCAAAAGAAAATAAAATTTTTTATTTTTGGTTCATAAAAAAATATTATTTCATCAATAAAATCTAACAAGAGGATAAATAGATAATGGATCCTCTATCAAAGCAACCATGGCAATAACAGTGATATGCAAATACTAAGATTGAGGTCCACGATTAGTTTTTTAATCATACAATTTACATTGAAGGAAGAGGATCAAGACTAGATGATGCAATAACAATAACAGGTTCTCCAATCTGTCAGTGTGTTCTTTTTACACGTCTTATGAGCGATAAGATGTCACTACCTTGAAATGATCTTCTATGGCCTCCGACCTTCGGGGTACCCTACAAATAAAAGTCATTGACAATTACAACTCAATATAAAACGGGTAGAGAATATAAGAAAAACTCACTTGGAAATGAAATGTAGGATTTGGGACTTTTGTTAAGACTGACAAACCATCACGAACAGGCATCACTGTAAAGCATAGCAAGGAAAGAGAGTTATCGTATAGATGCAACCCAAGAACTTCTTTTCTAAAAAGCCAATTCAAACGGGCAGTATGCTACCTAAGGCCAAATTGGTGTGCCCCTCAACTGTTGCACTTTTTGACATGGAATTTTTAGATGAACTTGGATGGTGGGTATACATAAAAAGTGGCAACTCCTCTTCTGTCCCAATTAGACGCTTATCTGTGATTTTTGAAAGAGATTTTTTCTTAGAATCCCTGCAATACATCAAAGTTACCATCAGAAAACATATGGCCATACGCCTTAATTGTCAGATTGTTCATTCTTGAGGGCAATAAGGAAAGAAGAAGTACCTTTCCTTTTCCCTGCTTGACCTCTCAAGGGTGGGTACTGATCAGGTGAAACAATAGAAACATCAAATATGGTAGTAGATAAATGGAAAAAAATGATGGAAAGCATAAAAAGTGCTTCCTTCCATTAAAAGAATAAAATGAACAATTAAGAATTAATTCAATTCAAAAATTTATGCAGTTAAATAAACGTTTAGAAATGATTTTATATTATATCGGATGAACATAAAATACTTACTTGACGATAAGTAACGGGAATGAAATCTTGGCAAATTCTCACTCCATCGCATTTTTGGGAGTGCAAGCTTATGTGCATATTGCTCACATAATAGAAATCTCTGTCAAACAACACTTGAAACATTCAATAAGATGCAATTCTTTTTTGTCTCCTCCTTCTGACGCAAGCTTATGAGCATGCATTAGTAGGGGTAAAGTAACACTAACTTGTTTGAGGCAATGGACTCGAATCTCAGCATCAGAAAACTCATTTTCCTTAGAAAGAAGACATTCAAGATTGTTTGAGACGTTTCCAAGATGATCAACAACAGTGACCACGGCTCTGCATATATATTCCTTTGTGTTCTCCAGCACACTGCAAAACTTACAAATTAATCTTAATTCTTTTTCTTTTTGTCAAAGGTGGAAGAGAGTTTATAAGAATTTCAACCTATATACAAACAAAGGAGCACACCCAGGCTTGAACTCGGGGACTCGATTACCCGCAGTCGACTGCACCGTGCAATCGATTACAGGCTGTCTGATCTATCAACTATTGCATAGTTAACACAATCAATTAAAATAGTAAGTAGATAAGACGGTCCACAATCGACTATACGTTACAGTCGACTGCGGGTAATTAATTTTCAGAACTCAGGAGCCTTAAGTTCCTGAGGTGTGTCACGCATAACACCCACTTCTCAAATTAGTCCTAATTCAACCACAGTTTCTAATTTTCAACATGTTTTAGGCTCATTCTGTGAGATTCAGTATTCAGAATTCACAAAAACAACAATCTAGTGCTGAAGGAGTAGCATTCTACATACTATTTTCTGCTGATACCCACTTAAATAGGCCCTCGTTATCAGAACAACCTCCTCAAAAGAAAATTAAAATAAAATAAAGAAAGCATCGAAGAGAAAAAAATTTCAAAATTTCGTATTAGCATATACTGTTCTGACATGACTAGCACGAAAATAAAGACTCACTCTTTCTTCTGTTCAGCTTTCAAGAAGGTTGTTTCACAGTAATCCGCAGCATTGTGAAGCTCAGACCGCAGTTCCCTCAACTCCTGCAAACACCATTATGGGAAAAAAATAAATAAAAGAAAATAAAACGTGACACTCTCTTTAAATCTTGCAGAATAGATAATATGCAATTATTTGGTGAGTACTAGGGATATATACCTGAAGGGACTTGTCAAAACGCATGCTTTCATCAACCTCAGCTTTCGAAGTTTCAAGGGAAAAAGACCCACCTTTCATCTCCACGCTCTTGTTATTGTTATTGATTCAGACGAAGAAATACTGCTCATAACCCAAAGGCAAACATCAAAATAGTCTCCTCACTTTTCTGAATGGGACTTGTGGATGAATATGTTTTGTTCCTCTTATAAGAGAGGGGGAGAAAGAGGAGTTTTCTCAAAATCTGTATTTGTTTATGTTTCTACCACTAACATGACTGTTGTGTTTAGATTCGAGCTGTTCATCATTTATTATGTCTGTGACTCATTTGTTGTTTTTGTCATGATTCAGATTGATGTATTGTTTAGATACAAACATGACTAAATCCATTTTCGTTTTTGTGACATGTTGAAATTCTAAAACAAACAAAACTCGATAAAGAGGCACTCTGCAGCTTGTGGCCACTGGCCAGCAGGCCAAGCACATACACACTACAGAGAGGAAGATGACAAATTAACAGTTTGAGCCCGTGACATTCTGTTCTTACCTTTTCTGATCTTTATATCTTTTAAAAGCAGATGTGAGTTAGTGACTCACATTATCATGTACTGTAATGACAGTGCAACAATCATTTAAAAAGAGCAACGAGATAAACAACTCTAGCTTAAGGCCACTGAGTGAGATTACCAAGTGTGGCTTTTTCTGATAAAGACAAGGTTTTGGTTTGCTATCACTTCGTATTGTCTCAATCTACCTTAAAAAGCTAACAAGAAATAAACAAAAATATACTTGTATGTCGTAGTGCATTGATTATGCTTATTCGAATCACACTTGAAAATTAAAAAAACAAAGAAGCAGTGCACGAATGGTTGGATATGTTATGGGATTTGGTTTGCCTATTAGGAATTTAAAAAAATACCGAATATTAAATTTATTGGATTTAATTATATCATTCAATAAAATATTAACTAAATGTGTACTACATGCAAAACTTCATATGAGATACATATATACATGATCACTTTGAAAGATGCCTCACGGTCAGGGCTACTGCGAGTAGGAATGAAAAGGGTGCTGGACAGGGCTGGCGAGTAAGTTTCTTGTCCTTTGCCAAAGAACTTTTTCAAGAAGAAATTGTTTCCGCTTCAATTCTCGTAGAAATTGGTTTCCATGAATAAATTTTCAAAAATATTCTTATATAAGCATTGACATTTAAAATTAATTTAATATAACAATTTAAAAAGTTACAAAATATTTTTATCTTTTACATATTTTATTTTAAAATTAAGAGTATTTTAATAATTTAGAAATTTTCATGGAGTAAGAAATATAACTCTGTCGAGTCCCATCCAACCGTCAGTCCTGACCACAACTAGTCTAGTGGTAAGAATGTTGAATACTTTTTAACAAGTTAGACATTCGAATTGTCATGTCGTGTGAATGAACACAAACCTTTTATTAAACCAAATTAGCTTATTCCGTGCGCGGTTTTTATCTTAAACTGTCGGAAATATGAGGTGGAATGTTGGGTGTCCATGTCTATATTTGATTAAATAAATGATATGTTTGAGACCTTCGTATTTCCCAAAAATGAATTTACCCCACGTTCTCATTCAACAAGTTTAGAGTGCTGAGCTCCCAGAGCCAGCCCTGAACGGTGCACCGCGTTCTTATTTTTGAGAATATTGCATCATTGTGTTAAGCAAGGGATAAAATTTTTGGCTTTTTAATATTATCGCTACCACTAATCAACCTGTTCTCTTATTTGATAGTAAATACATTTGAGCTACATTCTGGCCCTTGCAGCTAACTTTCAGAAGAATCATTCAAGGTGCTGCACATGACAAAAAGAACGTCATATCTGAAAATCAATGGTACAACCAGCAAGCAACTCTGCAGCCTCAATTTCAGATAACAATGTCCTATGATCCGAAAATACAGATGCTGAAAAGATATTTCTAAGATTTTTATGCTTTTCTTGAGGTGTGTCCCTCATTTCTTCATGGTTGCCATGATTCAAATGTTCAATCGTCTTCACAGATCTTGCACATTCCTCATCTTCCAGAAGTTTGGAGTTTACTAGAAGGGGGAAATCAACATGGTTTCAAGTCAGTTCATCAAGTAGATATCTAAAAGGATTTTGCTAGATAAATTGCATGGCATGCATTAAACTAATTCTTCTTCAGTAGAAAACACAAGAGTAAGCATCAACTTCTGGATCTGTGTTGATGTTCATGGCTGTAAAACATAAATGAACCATGAACTATGAGCCAGTTAGTCCCTGAAGTGATTGTATCAATAATCACCTTTAGAAGTTGATGTTTCTTGACGCACAGGGCCAGTTTTAGCAAGGGTAATGCACAACCATCTTCTTTCTGATTCGAGATTATGTTCTGATTCAACTGGAATATGCCAATGGCCATCTTCTGATTCCTGCTAACAAAGATTGCCATGTTATACCTCTACCATTTCAACTTCCAATTCACAGACAGAAACAGTCTTGTTCGTGTTCACATTCAAACTACATTTTGAACAGACGAAGAAATTTACAGTAATATGATGTTTACCTGAATTACAACGGAATAGGAAGTGGGCATGTGAAACTCTGGACCAACACCAGGGAAACTGAAGTGTACCTTGAATTTGGTAGGATTATCACATTTGTAATTTTGCTCAAAGAAGGGAAAAACTAAGCTATAGGAAGATATCAGTAACAGTTTTTGATGCAATTCTTATAGATATCTATACAACCAATAAGATAATCAGAGAAAACTATCATTCTGAAGAGCCTTTCTCACCTGATGCCTTTCTTTCCATCTGGGGAAGAAGTCATTTCCAAGAAGTTGAAATATATGATCTCTCATCTCATCATTGGTCACAAGTAAGCACTTAAATTTTATAGCTGCATACAACCAGTACCTGAATCATAGGTTAAGCATGATATGCATGAGCTGTATGTATAAATAAATAAATAGTTGACGATATATCATCCCATTTTATTTCATACCAATCATCATTTGAACCAGTAGGTGTTGCGTAGAGTGCATTGGCATTTCTCCACTTGTCAACTAATGCTCTATTTAATGGCGCATCCATTTTGTGTCCTGTGATACGCTTGTTATGCAGAATTATAAGCGGGAACTTCTTCGAAGGGAGCTTTTGCCTTATTCCATTAACAACAGCATTGATCTAAAGGTTTCAAAATAATTAATCACCAAAATAAGAAAGAGATGCAGCAATCAACATGCTGGAAGTATTTTCTAGTTCAGTAACTTGCCCTGGATGGTATGAATCTGCCTTGGCCGTAAAGACCTACATTTGCAGCATCTATCACTGCTTCAAATGGTCCGTAATTGGCAAGCCATTTCTGCAAGTTATAACTTCATTTAGTTTACTCCATCACTACTACAATGAACTTGCAACTAATTTGCATGCATTATCCAGGTTTCTTACTTGAAATTTCTGAAAGTTTGAATGTTTCTCTCTCGTTATAGCAATAGATGCAACTGATTTGGCAAAGTCCTCGGTTTCAATAGGATCAAGATCAATAGTAGCCAAGCGCAACCCACAGCATTTACAAATTCCATCAGTTCCAATGTTTGTATGCGAAACTTTCCATTTTCCCTTACCCAACCAACCCTGCCCATGCCAACCTCCACCATTATTCTCAATCGCTTCCTTTATTAACTTTTTATCCCATTTCCTCTTCCCTACTTTTGAAGCTTGCTTGCTATTAAACCAATCAGTAATTACATCTGCAGTCGGAGGTGATACCTTCCTTATATTAGTTCTCAGTTTATGCAACAAATAATAAACCTTGTCACCCTGACCAGCTCCTACACTTACTCTTAAGAGTGCCTCCAATTCAGGCTCCTCAGGAAAGACACCATGTTCCAGCAT
The DNA here is from genome assembly GCA_022379115.2 of Bauhinia variegata. NCBI lineage: Eukaryota > Viridiplantae > Streptophyta > Magnoliopsida > Fabales > Fabaceae > Bauhinia > Bauhinia variegata. The sequence goes on along the minus strand of CM039429.1, from coordinate 4,938,509 downwards.
GTGTTTTTCCACAGCAAATGCTTTATCTACATCTCCACTATTGCTAAAAGCACTGAGAGCAGGACCATAAGACCGTAACCGAGGGTTAATCCCCAATGCTTTCATTTGCCTCACCATCTCAAAGGCCATGTCTCCATCACCCATTGACATAGCCATTCTAGCCACAGCTGTCAAGGCTGCCTCATTCATGGGGACCTTATCTAGACACATATTCTCATAAATTTCAAAACCTCTCTGCAGCGCGTATTTCTTGACATCTTCACTCACCAAAATTCTGCGGTCCTCTTGGTTGCAGGAAACATCTTTTGCAGGTGAAAATTCAACACTTTCGTTTCTCAGATAAGTCTTTCCATCTACATTACGGGAAAACTTGGTAATGTTCTTGTCATTAGAGACACTAGAGTTTAACTCTATATCATCAACAGTGTCATGACTATTTATCATATTAGTTAGTCGCCCATTAGCTAAAGCTGGACCATCCGGCATGGTATTGAGAAAATCCCTGTCATTCTTGTTCGCAGATTCACTTAATTCCATGGGATTCTCAGCTTCATTATACGAGGCCAATGCATTCAGAGTTCGATTACCACTTCCACTTTTAGCTGGTTGAACAACACCAAAAGCTGCCGAAGAACAAAGATACAATAAAACAGTAGAATGGTGCTGCCCCAATTTGACTCCCTCTCTCTGAGCTGAATCATACAAAGACAATGCTCCCATTACATCACCTCTTTTAGAACACTGATCCAAAGCAAGCCGCAACTTATCTGCTGGTGAATCCTTATCCTTCTTAGATTTCTTCCCCTTGTTATTCCCCTTTCCCACCAGATTTTCATTGCCTTTCTTCTCCATTTTCTCACCAACTGCCGTACTGTCATCTTTAGAAGATTGAGAAGAATGTCTCGAATTTATTCCCCTCCGTTCTCTGTAACCTGGGGTTTTCCTGATATTTCTTGAGAACCCCTTTTCAGCCCTCTTTTTGGTTACCCTTTCCAATATAGATTTCACTGAAGAACACCCAGTTTCAGTTTCTGTACTATCACTCGAATTTATGGCTCTTGTCGATGTTTCATGCTCTAAAGCACCCAACTTTGGTACTGAAGCATGTGCTTTTTTAACTGCAAAATCTGGAGATACTTTCAGTTCCAAGCTAGTTTTGAGAGGTAAATGAGTGTGAAAGTGTGGAAAAGAATGAAACTTGCAAGTATTAAGCATAGAATGGTACCGAGAAAAAGTAAGCGAGATAAGGCAAAGGCTCTCTTGTTTCAGAGAGCAAGAGTTTAACGTAAAGGAGGCCATATGTGGCTGTCATAAGATTTCCCCGTCATAATTCGATAACAATAAGCAAAGCTGACAATAGTGCTGGGGAGACGGTGACTCAAAATGACGAAGATATCCTCTGCTTCGGACATTGTAGCTTTACATGTTCTTTTGATAGGGAAAATTTTTATTGTTATTCTAACAATATAAATCATTTTAATAATAATTTTTATCATAATTTGAATGTCTCTTGTACTAATTTATGTAATTAATAGTCTAAAATCTCACCTAAGCATGCGCCCTTCTCCAAATTTTGTTTCATTAGAAATTATGTTAGATAGTTTAACTTCGCAAAAAATTATAAATTGAAAAAAAATAATAATTGTAATTGTCTATCCATTAAAAAGTTGTTTTGATTTAACTAAAAAATTTATAGTTTAAATCTAAAAAATGCAACCGCAAGATTTGAACATAACCATTTTGTGGAAAGCTATTCAACTAACTGGTATCAAAAAAGCTGACGAATACTTGACTGGAAACATCACAAGGTCACCACACATACACGTTTAAATAGTAACATCAGTGTCAATGGAACACAAGCACAAGCATTCACTGTGTAATCATGTCTTCCTCAAATGACCAAATGCTTGAAATATCTTGTCTAGCTTCACCAAGATGTAGAAATGTCATATAACTGTGTAATCGGGGGAATGCTAACAACTACTTGGTTTCAACTATTAAATATAGTGCATCATACTGCATGATTATTGATTACTTGACAAAAAGCTCATCCCTTGCCAGGAAATACCTTAAGAACACATTCAAGAAAGTAAATGACACTGAAATGAATTAACCCAATAAGTAGGACTGCGTATTCCTCAAAGATATCTGACAAAGCATCATATGTCAAAGGCCTCAAGATTACAACAAAGGAAAACATCAAAAGGATCCCCAGCCTGTCATCAAACTGAAACGCTACCTTGGATACTAGCAGTAGAAGGTACTGTCATAAAGGCATGGAAATACCTGTAAAATTGACAAATGGAAGCATCAGCACAAGTTCTTTCTACTCAGAATTATAATCAGTATTCCAAATAGCAATTTTCTAACTAACTTGTTTTAAAAACAATAATTCCTTATCAGTCCAAAGTTTATTGATGCCCACATAACAGATAATTATTTATTAGCACAGGCTGCTTGTGTACTTTTTTGAAAAAAGAAAATGCATAGAAGGCCAGAATGAAGTTGGATTTAACAGGCAGTATATTAGAAAAATATAATTTTATGCAATTATTCAAAAAATAATCCACATCCGTCTCTTCATTGCAAGAAGTATCCCTACTGGGCACACACAATTTTACATCCCATGAACTGCATTTAAATAATGACAAGACAATGAACAGGTTTCATTAAGACTTTGAAGTTAAAATACAATTGCTGCAGCTCTGTTTCTATTATATCAGTATCTTCTATTCTTTTACTAATTACTATTAGTATTTGATCCAAGGCTACCAAAATTTGAAGTCAGAACCCGAAATGGGTCAAATGAATAGGATATGACCAAATTACCAAACACTTTAAAAACCCATTTGCTTCATTCTTACACCAAACTCTGTGGAAGACAAGCCTCTTGATTTTCCAGATCTAAGTAAAATTATCATGAAAATAAATAATTCCAGTATCCAAGAGCGGATAATTTTCTGACAAACATGAAAGGAGTTGTAAATTAATGTAAATTTGTGAGGAAGCATTTTGAGTCTTCTCAATCTATGTATTCCCAAATGTTCAGGCTATATATTTACATACAGGAGGTCAGGTATGGACATTGATCAGACTTGAAGCCGAACTCCAAGTCCAAAGATCTCAAAATTTATCATCAAAAGAAACAAACAAAGCATTAATAGTTATCACCTAAATATGGTTCCGAGATAACATAAGCATGCAATTGAACAAAAAAATAGGGGTCAGATGAAAAAAAAGAGTACTTCCTAAGCTAATACAACTATTAAAAAATTTAAGTTCCAGTACATGAGCAGACTTGTGCCGCAGGAAGAAACATTCTAATTTCTCAGAAAGTTAAAATACCCCAAATTGGCATCAGAAAAGTAATGGATTTTCTGTGGCTTATAGCTTAAGGTAAGCCAACTTCTCTAGTCACACTACAGAGAAAGGGAAAAAAAATGCCGCTTTAAGCTAAACCAAAAGCACATAATTAACAAAGACATTCAACCCAATTTTACTCTAGTAGAAGTAGAAGAAAGTAGCAAGCAGATTTAGATAGAGATATTATTCATAAGCTCCTCTGGGTACAAAACACAAGCAGATAGAATGCAATAACAATGTACAATAAATTTCTACTTTAAAAATGCTTCCGGACCATAGTTCCCACAGATTCCATCTCAAATATTCAAGCGCCAGGCACAGCACATTTCTCATCAAATAAAAGAACGCACCTTGAGGAACCAATCCCCAGGCCCGAGATTCTACAGACAAGCTTGATACTAATCGAGCTGAAGCTACCGCGTTATACAAGGGCATCATTGATCCCAAGCTACTCAGCTCCACTGGTAACCTAACCACAAGACACAATAATATAAAAGATATATATCAAGGGGAAGTCTCAAAAGTTGAAACAAGCATTTAGGTCATAGTTAACAGAAAACAAGGAAAATCCAATATTTTTCTCGCGTGTAAAGGAAAATTGATCCGGACCATATGGGTAAGTATATGCGTTGTTGAAGTTCTCACCGTGAAGTGTGAGAAAGGCGTCTTGCAAAGGCAGAGAGCTGAGATGGGGGAGAGGACTTGAGCGGGGAAAACTCGAAAGAGAGCGATCGTTTGGTGATCTTAAGAGCGAGAGGTTGTAACCGAGAGACAACTTTTGACGCTGCCATTGTCGAGTTTTGTGACTGTTGTGGCAACCTTGAATGCCTCTTGCATTCCCAGAACACTGAACTACAACAAATTTGTAACGCAGACTTCTTTGATTTTGGGGTTGAAAGAGGGGTGCAACCGCTACGGTGTCGTTTTAGTTTATTCCTATTCTTTCTCTTTTCGTTTTAGTTTAAAGTAACTCTTGGATAAATAAACACAACCCTGTTAAAAAAAAAATAACCTATGATCTTGGAATTTCAAAAAGAAAATATTAATTTCCTAAATACTATTTTTAGTTATATTTTAAAATCATTTAATTTTTTGAAATTAATTACAAATTTTAAAATTACAAAATACTAAAATGTAAACAAAATCTAACAGTTAACAAATGCAGTTTGATGCTCTACTAAATCTGAGTCAAATTATTATCCCCAATTACATATTTATTTTTATTTCTTATTGCTATAATATAACTAAAATCAAATAAATATCTACAAATATGTGTAAAAGTGAATCGCGTAACAAGTATCCCGCTTTTCCAAATAAAGGAAAGAAATTCAGCCAATATAATAAATAATAATAATAATTCTATAATTCCACTTCCTCTTGAATTGATTATATCATTACCGCGTGGCACATATGCAGATTAAGATTGGATTTTTAATCGGTAAGACTGGCGTGTCCATTTTCCTACGGAGCACTACAACAAGGGACCTCTTCCTTCTAACATCTGTGTAGATTTAGTTGGTTTTCTCTGAAATCCATCATCTTCAATATTGAACAGAAAGGAAGGAACTTGGATCGGGTCTAGCAAATATGGCGGTGGTTAAGGTAGACTTGGAGGTCGGAAATGATGGGGTTGCTATCATCACGATGTCTAATCCTCCCGTTAACGCCTTGGCTATTCCAAGTGAGCTTCACAGCTCCGTTTTTTCCACTTATATTCAATTTGTTTTTTCTAAAGTGATCGTTTTTCTGGTTTAGTTTTAAAGGGGTTGCAGGAGAAGTTCCATGAGGCAACAAGGAGAAATGATGTGAGAGCTATAGTGCTGACCGGTAAGGTTTCTCTGAATTTTCTGTTCGTAACAGTAGAGACAAAAATAAATGGTTGAGTTAGACAATTTGCTATCCTTATCAGGCAAGGGCGGGAAGTTTTCTGGTGGATTCGATATTAATGTTATGCAGAAAGTTCATCAAACTGGTGTGTTGTGATTTACTTAGATATGCTGTTTGGGTTATTAAGATATAATAGATAATTCTGTTCTGAGGCTTGAAGATGCTATTTTTTTATTGTTTTTGTTTACAGGGGATGCTACGATTCTTCCTGATGTTTCTGTTGATCTAGTAGTCAATGCAATTGAAGGTTTTAACTATTTTACAAGCATGCTTTTGAACTTACATTTGATGGCTCTGTTAGTATTAACTTCCGAAAAATTGTTAATACAATCTCCTGACGATCACAGATTGCAAGAAACCTGTTGTTGCTGCCATACAAGGGCTTGCTCTGGGAGGTGGCTTAGAATTAGCCATGGTTAGTCTTTGTCATTGTGTAGGGCCTGTAGGCAGAATGTTCCCTTTGATAAGATTTATCATCTTAATATCTTTGTCACTGCATTGAGTTAACACCTTGTACAGGGATGCCATGCACGTATTGCTGCTCCAAGAACTCAACTTGGCCTGCCAGAGCTGACGCTTGGAATAATTCCTGGATTTGGAGGTAAATCTGCTACTGCATGCGATGTATTTAGCACTCTATATTAGCAATTGTGAATATTGCATATTGGTCTCAGCCACTGAATTGTTGCGAAACTTGTTAATTTGTAAGGCACACAGCGTCTTCCAAGGCTTCTAGGGCTGTCTAAAGCTGTGGATATGATGCTGGTAAGATGTTTCCTTTTATCTTTTACAGCTAGTATTAGATTCCACAGCATGGCAGCAAAAGATGCCTGATAGTCAATATGCCCATAATTTTTTTGGGTGGGAAGGGGTAGGGCGAAGTTGATTGAATGATGAGTTAGAGCAGTGTATGAACAGGGGAAAATGTGAAAAAAAACTGGAGAGCTTTCATTTGCTAGTTAAGTTTCATAAGATGAAAAGGAAGAAAGTAGAAAGAAACAACATTGTTTTGTTGTGCCTGGGTCATTTAATTTATCTGACTTCATTCTAGTGTAAAGAAAATTCTTTTGAAGTTCATCACACACAGATGTCCACGTGCTTTAAGACTTCAACAATAGAATTAATGGGTAAACTTTAATTTTCTTATTCCAAATTGTTGTTGGAAGAGAGAAATTTTTGATTCACTGCCCCTACATACATGTTTCCTTATTTCTATAGCTCCTTAATGTATCAGCTTCTTGTTTGACCATGCCTTAGAAATTTGGGGGGATGGGTGTTGTAATAAACAGAGTGCTTTACATAGATCTTTTTAAATTTCTTGATGCTATAAGTTGAGCTCAATATTGCACACTTTGCAGACATCTAAACCGATCATGTCTGAGGAAGGGAAGAAACTAGGACTTATTGATGCCATTGTGTCTCCTGAAGAGTTGCTAAAGGTATCTAGACTGTGGGCTGTTGACATTGGAGAGAGGCGCAGACCTTGGCTGCGATCACTTCATAGGACAGACAAACTTGGCTCCCTCTCTGAAGCACGTGAGGTATTAAAAATTGCCAGACAACAAGTCAAGAAGACCGCTCCACATTTACCTCAGCACCAGGCTTGCATAGATGTGATTGAGCATGGAATAGTCCATGGAGGCTACAGTGGAGTTCTAAGGGTATAATCAGCACTATTATTGTCTTTGTTCTTAGTAAAGTATACAAGCTTTGATTTTTACTATTTTGTTCATTGGGTTCATTGACAACTTGCTTTGGGATGCATGCTTTGTTCTATTTAGTGAGCCTAGCTTGCTTTGCATTGACAATTATCATGCCTCTTGTTTTGCGCAACTAAGCTGTGATCATTGGAGAATATGCTTAAATAAAATTTAATTGCAGGAGCAAGAAGTATTTAAGAAGCTGGTTCTATCTGACACTGCAAAAGGTCTGATCCACGTCTTCTTTGCCCAACGTGCAATATCAAAGGTACAAGTCTAGATGTGGCCTTCCTCACACTTTATTCTTTTAAAAAATTATCTTTTTGCATAAAAATTGTGGACTAATTGTTTTGAGAGATCTTTTTTGGTCAACTTATTTGAGTTTTTCCATAATTTCTTGATGCAATGCTATTCTGCTAAAGCATGCCTGATATTAAGTTGATGCAAGAAATTGTTGATATTTTGCATTTGGAGATTATTAGAAGTCACAATAAGCATGGGTAAGATTTGGGATGCAAGGGAGTGGCATTTTCAGCTCATGATATGGCTGTATTTATTTTTCGTATTTATTTTTCCTCTGTAACTCTCTTAAGTCAAATAAAGGATCTCGTTTCCAACTACTATGATGAATATACTTGGATTTACTAATGACATACATGGTATATGTCATACTGTAAATCAACTCAGTGAAATGCAGCTTTTTGTTAGAGAAGCTGTAAGCAGAAAGGAGATTAAGATGACATGTGGTAGCAGTAGGAATTAACCAGTTATAATCTGTTAGAAACAGTTGTAAGTCTGTTAACACAGTTAGAGGAAGTTGTATACGAAGGGGAGTAAGGGAAGGGGTCAGTCTGTGTAATCCAGGTTCATATTGTAGAACCTTGATGATCAATGCATAATTCATAGTTTCTTCATTTTGTTACCTGCTTTTCTGTCCTAAACTCTAGAACTACTCAATAAATTCTCCATTCTGCAGAATTGTTTTTCTGAATTGTTATAGTATATGATAAATCTACAATAATGATGAATATTTCATTTAAAAAAATTACATATGCTCTGATAATTTATCATACAGATAGTTTGCTTCTACGATCCTATTATTTGCAACTTGCAAGCACCTTCCTTTGCTACTTTCAAAGTGTTTGTAGAAGTTATAAAAGATTTAGGGAATCTGTCTCATAATTTTATGCTGTGGAGGAACCTATTATTCTAAAATGTTTGAAAGAAAAATTTATATTTTAATTTGATTGTTTTTCAGACAATGTAACATCAATGGTCTTCGTAATTTTTGACAATAAGTTCCATATCCCATCCAACCATAACAAAGGGTAGACATGATTGTGTTAGCATCCTCTATTAGTTGAACTCAAGAAACAACAGGAGACTTTACTGTGTGTTCTTGAATTTGTTCTCTGATTTGTGTCTTTTGCAGGTGCCTAATGTTACGGATATTGGACTTAAACCAAGAAATGTAAAGAAAGTTGGAGTCATTGGGGGAGGTCTTATGGGTTCAGGCATTGCCACGGCTCTTATACTAAGCAACATATATGTCGTCCTAAAGGAAGTCAATTCTGAATATCTTTCAAAGGGAATAAAAATGATAGAAGGTGATTATTCTAATCTTGACAGTGAAAATGCAAATGCTTTTTCTGCAGTAAAATTGATTGATTTAGTAATGCAGACTGGGGATGGAGTGCTAGGTGGCCATTGTCAAGACCACATCTTAAATTGTAGGATTGCACAATCCAACGGTCTTAATCGTGAAGAAAGTTTGGCAGCCTTGTCTTCTATTTGTATTGTTAATAGCATCTGCTTATAGTGACACACTTGTTATTACAATACAACTTTGGCAGTATATTCTATGATGCGTATTTTAACCAAAAAGAATTAAAAAAAAGGCCTATGATTCTTGATGACTTGACCCTTAGCCAGTTGACATTACTCCCTGATTGACTTCAGCTTAGAATGAAAAATAAGCAGGCCTTGTAACATATTGGTAACATTCAAACATTCTGAATTACTTCAGTTTAGAGTGACCACCCTCATTCTTACCCATAAAGATTTATTTTGTATCAGTTTTCTTGAATCTACTTTTGCTTCATCTTCTATGGCAGCAAATGTTCGTGGCTTAGTAACAAGGGGAAAGTTGACAAAAGACAAGGCAGAAGGAACTCTCTCATTACTTAAAGGTGTTCTGGATTACAACGAATTTAAAGATGTGGATATGGTCATTGAGGTTGTTGCCTGAAGCCTTTTCTTGCCTTGAAATATTAGTGGTGTACAACAGGATAACCCTATTTTTATTTGTGAAATAGGAAAATGGTTGAATTGGTTTAAAATATTGGATCCTTTTTTAGCAGTTTGATAAACACCATTTCATTTCACATTTTCTTATAAATACTGCATATCTGAGAAACGAATGATGTATGAAACATTTTCTTGTTAATGCTGTTGGAAGTTAATACAATTGCTTTACGTTTCTTTTTCTCTAGGCTGTAATTGAAAAGATTAGTCTTAAACAAGCTATATTTAGTGATATTGAGAAGATCTGCCCTCCCCACTGCATTTTGGCTACAAACACATCTACCATTGACCTTAATCTTATTGGTGAAAAGACTACATCTCAAGATCGCATTGTGGGTGCACATTTTTTCAGGTTATTTAACTGATCTCTCTTACTACCTTTCTATTTATGTTACAGCATAATATATAAACAGAACTTGGAACAGCTAAAGATCCATACTGCATCTTATCTTTTAGTTGAGCCTATGCATATATGTTTTTGTTTATGCTTTCTGACTTCACATTCTTAATGCACAGTCCTGCTCACATTATGCCTCTTCTGGAGATTGTACGCACAAAGAAGACTTCTGCTCAAGTAATTCTTGATTTGATGACAGTTGGGAAGAAGATAAAGAAAACTCCTGTTGTGGTGGGTAACTGCACTGGCTTTGCTGTCAATAGAACCTTCTTCCCATACGCACAAGGTGCTCACTTATTGGTAAACTTAGGCGTGGACGTTTTCAGAATTGACAGATTGATCAGCAATTTTGGCCTTCCAATAGGCCCTTTCCAGTAAGCTTCTTCTCTTTAGAATTTATGTAGTTTCATAACATTTATTTCAATAAAATGCATCTCCTGTTTTTCAATTTTCTAATCAATATTAGTAAAATGTATCACACCTTTTATTTTAGGAGTCTAGAGTTTGGAGGTTACGGAAATAGAATATAACCTTTACAATGATATAGTACGAGCTTGATGTTCTTGGCTCAAAATCATACTGTTATAATTATTTGTAGATACTTTATCTGAAGTTGGCATGGCATATTTAAACACACTCTCGGGCCACATACCTTGGGGTAAAAGAAAGGATAGGTACTGAAAAAAATGTTACGGTCAACATGTGATGTGAGGCATCAAGCATAAGCCCCAACTTGACTAAATGAGTAAGCATAAAAATCCTTCTGTGGTGTGATGTTCATCATTCTGTGACTTGCAGGCTTCAGGATTTGGCTGGGTATGGAGTTTCCCTAGCAGTTGCAAAAGAATATGCTGGTGCATTTCCTGATCGCGTATTTGAATCTCCACTGGTTGAACTTTTGATGAGAAGTGGCCGCAATGGTAAAACCTTATCTCTGAGCTTTTACACAAATCCTGCTTTCTTTCTCCATTACAGATTGTGTCTGGCTGTAACTAATGCTTTCTCTCCTCGGCCACCTTTGTCCTATTAGGTAAAAATAATGGGAAAGGATACTACGTTTATGAAAAGGGTAGCAGGCCAAAACCTGATCTTTCAGTACTTCCAATCATTGAGGAGTCCAGAAGACTTTGTAATATTATGCCCAGTGGAAAGGTCTTTGTCTTCTGCGCACACAAAGATTTCATTTGCATTTACTGACTTTTCTTTACTTTAAGTTGACATTATTAGCTTATAAGCAGTGCTTTAACTTGAGCTTCCTCTCTCTAAGTGAAACATAGAATTGCATGTCTCTTTATGATTGGCTAAAGTAAAGCTAACTGTTCATTTGACTGTTGCTTTGCAGCCAATTTCTGTTACTGACCAAGAAATTGTGGAGATGATACTCTTTCCAGTAGTCAATGAGGCGTGCCGTGTTCTAGAGGAAGGGATAGTTGTTCGAGCATCAGACCTTGACGTTGCATCAGTTTTTGGAATGAGCTTCCCATCTTACCGGTGGGTATTGCCTTTGTGTGTGTGTCTGTTATTCTCTTTGTGATAAAAATTTTGTGCTCATTCATAATCATATTTTAAAAGTCCATACCCTTCAAACAAGGTCCTATAAGTGCATAAATTACACAAAGAAAGCTGTCATAGAAATTTCATTAATTTCTTTTTTGCTGAATTTGTGAAGTTATAAATAAAAGTTAATGATTTGAACTTTTATTAACTGTATGTCTTTGATTAAGATCTTTTGAAGCTTGTGATCTTGTTCTATGCAAAAAAGTAGAGAAAAATACTATTTTGTCCTTCATATCATCTACCATTAATAAATCTATCTGTAACACTTCTAAGTTAACAAAATCGTGGATCACACTTCAAATCATTAACAAATATATCCATCCATTAATGACCCTTAACAAAACTTGCATATGTGTCACACTTATTGAGATAACACATGGCAAGTTTTGTTAAGAGTTTAGGATAAAAATTTAACAAATGGGTATATTTGTTAATAATTTAAAGTGTAAAGGGCGATTTTGTTAACTCAGAAATGTTAGGGATAGATTTGTTAATGGTAGATAGTGTTAGGAAGAAAATAGTATTTTTCTCAAAAAAAAAAAAGTATAATAAATGTCTACTGCACTTCCTTCATTCGAAACTTGTGTTATGTACAGTCTATATGCTGGGTATCTCATCATGATCACTTCTCTGTCAGGGGTGGCATTGTTTTCTGGGCAGATTCAGTTGGGGCTAATCATATATGTGCAAGTCTCAGGAAATGGTCTGAATTATATGGTAACTTCTATAAACCTTCAAAGTATTTGGAAGAAAGAGCGCTGAAAGGCATTCCTTTGGTAAGATTTGTGTTCTTTAACCATTCTAATTACATAAACTTTGACTGCCTCATTCTCTGCTCAATGTTCTACGTGAAGAAAGAAAAGAGAGAGATGGGAGAGCAACTCAGAGTAGTAGCAGAAACAAGAAATAAAAAATTGGAGTCAACTTACAACATAAAATGTTCATATCATGGTTTCTCTTGTTCTCATGCATCCAGGACTGTTATCTTGGGTGCTTAATATGATATAGTATAGGAATCCTGGATATCTAAACAACTATAACTCAGAGACTAATTGTTGGACTCGGACAACATTCTCCGATCACTGTCACCTAATTTGTCTCAAACCCTCTTCCACTCTGCCCTTATTTATCAGAAAATATTAACATAATGTTGTAAGTATTAAAGTTTATTTTTAATACATTCCCTGACTAACAAAAGTAGAATGAGACAGGGTTTGAGACAAATTGTATTACAAAGAATGTTGTCCCTTTCTAAACATGTTAAGGATGGATAGCTTAGGGCCTGTTTGATTTAGTTGTTTTCTGTTTTTATTTCCAGTAAAAATGAAAATTGGGTCTGAAAACATGTTTAGTTTAGTAAATTGAAAGTGATTTTACCGGAAACATTTTTTGAAATGAGTTGAAAGCAGTGTTTTCAGAAATAACCAGTAGTAATTTTGTTAATTTTAGATTTTTTTTTTAATTTTCTTTTTGATAAGAAAGAGCTAGTAGTTCAATAAGATTCGTTAAACATAATTGTTAGATATCAAATAAATATGAAAACAAGTAAAAATTAAAATTAAAAAGGATAACAAATAAACATGTTTTTAGAAAATAAAAACGTGAAAATGAAAACATATTTCTGAAGATAAGAAATGGAAATAGACACCAAACAGGCCCTTAGTGTCTTTCTCTATGCACCCACCCATTACTTGACATGGTCTGTTTTGTATTGGCTGCAGAGCGTACCTGTCTCATCTGCTCCAAGCACAAAGGCGCGCCTATGAAAAATAGAACCTCAAGTCTTTAGTAAACATAATAATAATAATGTCTTCAGCAATAAAATCAATTGTATTTGCTTTCTTTATGCGTAAAAGTAGTTTTCCAAGGAATAATTTTATTTTTTTTTTTTTTATGAAGACTTCTGGGCGCTAGTTCTGAACCTCATATTGTGATAAGAATGGTAAATTTGATTTGAACATATATATCACTCTCAACTTGAAGCTATTCTAGTTCAAAAGTAATTTTATTTTTTTGTAGTTTACCAAATTAGTTGATTTTCTTCGTGATGGATGGTTTGTAAAAAAAAGTAACTTTATTTTCGTTGTTTAATAACAAATATACAAGCTTCATTATAATACTATTTTCTGCCAATTGGAATTGAAATAGAGTATGCTTCATTGGAATTCATGAGTTTCATATGAACCTTTATTTTTTCAATCCAATTGATACCCAATTAAATTTTAAGTTGCTAGAAATTTAAATAAACCTAATTTCTTTGGTTGAATGATTTCTATAAAAATATATTTATGACCATCATTTGAACAAATAAATTGTAAGAGGCAAATAATCAATTAGAATTTAATTGCTTTTCATTATTTGAATAAGATTTAGTCCCATATTTTAAGAGTAAGAATTCTTAGGTGCGATCGTAAACAATTTTATGCATGATTGGAAACAATTTAATTGCGAGAATGTATTTGTAGAGAGCATCATGGATATTTTGTATAAAATTAAATGAAAGTATATATATATATATATATAGTAATTCATAACATGTTAATAAAATTTTGATTGAGTTAATTATCGATCCTAACAGAGCTATTTAACATTGAATTCAAATTCTTCCATGACCATAGATTAAAATTCTTACATATATTTTTTTTTCTCTCTTAACTATGATAAAAAAAAAAAAAAAAAATCACAATATAGTTAAGTGAGATAACTCGGTTGGTGAGCAGCCCCACAATGGGATCCCTTGGAGCTAATTCATGTTGAGCATGTATATATATATATATATATATATATAGGATAAAAGTAGATAACTTGAATTTTAACAAGATCACAATCAGATTCTATAATGTAGCACTGCAAAATTGCTTCATTTATCTGGTTATACCGAAGAATACAGAAAACAAAGAGGGAAATGGGAGGGAAAAAAAAAGGGTACCCTAGAATTAAAATAAAAATCTAAGTTACAGCTATTGGAGTCATTAGAACACAACCTAGACAACATTTTCTGAAATTACAACTCTACAATTTACATGCCTCGCAATCAAGCTATCTTGAAGCTGAAAAATTAATTTAGATATATATGAATGACAACAGGACTAGGAAAAAAATGGTAAAAAAAATAGGATCCCAGTTTGAAGACATGTCAAAAAAATGAAGAATGGCAGTGTTTATTTATATTATTTCGGGCAAATTGTATCATACCTTCACAATATTCTTCTAAAATTCCCTTCATTGGTATCTGTTCACATTCTTCTATGTTAGAATCCTTTCATGTCTCCTTTTCAATCTTGGGCTTACTTTCCCCATTTTCTGAAACAAAATTACCGGGGATCAAACCTGGGGAAGTATCCATGCTCATACTTGTAGGGACAGCAGCTTCGGCAACACCATTACTAGAGGGTCCCTGCGGTGGTGCCGTCTCAGTACTGGCATTTCCAGCACCATTGCTTGTTGGATCCTTTTGACTCTCTAATTCACTTCTGGCTAATGAAGAACACTTAGTCTCTGAAAATGTGAAAAGAAATTTGTCATTTCTAGGAGCAGATTAGGTAATGCAAGAACCATAAGAATAGCATATAGTCCTACGATACTATACAATAATAGTTTTTCCACCTGGCTCTAACTCCTCAAAAATGTAACTAAATTTTAATACTATAAGGAAACGAAATATTTCACGACCATTTAATTTGACCTTTCCAGATAAATCATGCTAGATCATCCATGAAGCATTTATCAACAGTTGTACTGATGCTGACTTTCCAAGTGCAAGGAGAACTTTCTTTTTTCCCTCTGTTTATCTATGAGGCCATATTTAGGTCATACCATACAGTTTATCGGTGTGTTTTCGCAGATTTTTTTGTTTAAATAATTATACGACTTAGGAAAGGGGAAATATTAACTTGCCATTTATTTCTCCCATAGTGATAACCCTGTTAAGAAAATCTCTAAACTTTGTCAAGACAATTCTTTCTTGCTCTGCATAAACCTCTGTCAAGCCTTGTCCATAAGGAGACTGCGAAGATGTGTTGCAGGCTTGGGCCATTGCCCCATTAGGGGAAGCAGCTGTCATGAACATTGTATCTTGTTCATCACACATCAAAGCTAAAGTTCCCGGAGACATTGGCCTCCCTTTTGGGACATCAGCACCGTCTGAACTGGAGTCATCTGGGATGATTTTATCAGTTTGGTTTGCACTCGAACAATCATCAGCCACAGCTTTCTCAACATCAGCTTCCTTTTGACTCGGCAATTGCTCTTGGGTTGAAGAAGCAAGGGAGGTGTCTGTCTGATCTTCTGCTTGCTTTTCCACTAAATGTTTTTTGCCTGGTTACAAGAACAAACAGTACATAAACTCGGTGCCTCATTATGGTATATATGCATCTCATTAGTTAAAAGAATACAATCAGCCTTATTCATAAAACAAAAATTAGAAACAATCAGCTAGATATTAGAGTCTGGATTCATTCCTTAAGATATTCATAAACCAAAGGGGAGAAGAAGGTCTCTGTAACCACCATGGTATATTGGGGTGCCGGCATACTTTTTTTTTTTCTGCTGAGGTTCAAAATCACATACTGCAGAAAAAGGATAACATGCAAGTATGATCTTATAGAAGGGCACAGTGATTTTGACCTATAGAGTAGGGATGCCCTCACTAACACTGATTCCTATTAGAATTCACATTAAACTTGCAGTTAGTTCTTCATAAAATCTTTTCGTCTAAGCAAGCCCACCTACTGTAATACATTTATTTTTTTATAAGAAACCGGAATATACTTTTCCTCAGGATTGATTGCTACTTCCAACAAGTGGATTGAACTTAGATATAATTAAACGATGGGATGGTCAGAAGTATGAGGCAGAGACGGCTACAAATTAGAAATGATTGATACCTGACAACAGAAGACTTGCTCATTCAAGTTACAGGACACTAGCCAGAATCTAGCTAAACGTCTAGTTAGTTACACTAATATCAACATGCACCTCGGTAAGACAGCCAGATGTGCGCTAGCATCAAACCTTTCTGACCAAGTTTAATCAACATAATACATTTATCTAAGAGAGGAAGACAATTCGCATTATAAAGGTATATGTATGTCTTGCAAATACAACTTTGTCAGCCAGCTCAGAACTTTGCAATTATAGAGGAGCAGCTTCCGTTGAGCTTCTCCATAATAATAATAATAATAATAATAAAACCCACTACCAAGAAAATAC
The DNA here is from genome assembly GCA_022379115.2 of Bauhinia variegata. Classification (NCBI taxonomy): domain Eukaryota; kingdom Viridiplantae; phylum Streptophyta; class Magnoliopsida; order Fabales; family Fabaceae; genus Bauhinia; species Bauhinia variegata. The sequence goes on along the minus strand of CM039429.1, from coordinate 4,922,090 downwards.
TATATCAAGCATTTATTAAAGGTATGCTGACTAACAACAAAGATAGAAATTGCTGCACTCGTCAACATTTACTCTTAATAATCATTAGAAGTAACAACTCCTTAAATTAATTACATGCAACATAACATTGATAGGATCCATGGCAGTTACTTATGTAGTAGTTATTATTATGTGTGTGGGGAAGTTACCAAGCAGTTATTATTAGTGGTGTGTGGCAGTTGTCATCAGTTTATTATATAAAGGAGTAAGGTGTGAATGTTAGGCAGTTTATGTGAATTTACTGTTGTAGTATCGGCCTTTGGTTTGGGCAGAGATGTTATCTTCTCTGAAGGAGCATTGCTCTGGGACAAGGTTATTTCTCTTGTATTTGTGTTTAGGAGCCTGGCTCTGTGGACAGGAGAATATCTCTTATAATCTGTTCTAATTGTCTCTACTATTATTAATAAAATTCTTAGAATTTCTTCTATCCAATTCTGGGTTCCTATCAAACAGCTATCAATTTATATGTTCATCTGAAAAATTCTTGGAGAAAGAATGTAGGGTCAGATAATTCCTTGCAAAAATAAATTATCTGTATGGTGGTATAGCTCCACTCAAATATTCCATTCAGACAACAATAAAAGGAATTATTGAACATTTCTAGGATGCCAAGATACCACCATAAAATGCATAAAAACATAATGCTCCTCCGAAACCAATAGCTTGATTGGTTATTTAAAATGTCAAGATACCTGCAAGTGTCTTTGCAGCTTGTCCAGAAACTAGTACCAGAACTGAGCAAAGTTCTTTCAAGTGCTGTGGTTGTATGATGTCTGCTAAAAGAGACCTTCAAGAATTATCGGGTCAGTAACTGAATTAAGTATTTATATTTATTTCCATGAAAATAAATAAGCAATTATACCTGTACGTAAATTTCGAAGGACCTAATGTTGCATTTCCAACACGAGCACCTGGTATAGAAGACAAGGAAGAAGAGGGTGCAGAAGCTCTGACATGGTTTACCTGGTAAATATTTGAAATTATAAAATTAATAATAATTATACTATATTTAATATAAGCCATGTGTTCAATAATTATTTTTTTTAAAAAAATTAGCATTAAATGTAAAGTGCAAATAATAATAATAAATAATAAATAATATAAACTAGCGACTTAGTTTATAGATACGGTTTTGATGTAGTTGTTGAATCACCAGCTCATTGAAAAAAAAAAGGTCTAGATTTTACACCTTGTCTCTCTACCTCCACATTTAAAATTGAGAAAAGAATTCTAAGATTTAAAATTAGAAATTTAAAAAATTGGTAATACCAGAAAGGAATTACTAGTCCCACATAAGATATCACGAGATTTTCCCTTAGAGTGAACAAAAGTCCGTGCTATCATAAAATAAAGGTTTCGAAGCTATCTTAATATAAAGCCTCAAAATAAAATATTACAATGTTTTGAGAAGAGCCAATCTAAATTTAGTTATAAGACTTCATCAAGTTTAAATGCATCTTTCAAACAAAATGGTAATAGTATCAACCCCCTACAGGAAAAATATTAGACAACAAAAATTACTATGTATGTGAATATGATTACCTACTCGCCAATTTTAAAACCTTGCTTAAAATATACCAATCATGCCAAGATCAAACTTTACCTGTTGAAACTGCCCAAGCCTGGAAATGGATGGATCCTTGGCTGTTGGTCCAAAGAAGAGTTCTTGACCTTTTCTTTTCTTAGATACTGGAGGGGATGAAAAACCAGATGATCCAATGGCTCCAGTTATGGCAGCATTTGCTGCCTGCTGAATGTATGCCATGCTATTATTTTGATCCCCATGGAATAGAGCCTGTCTCTCTTCACTTCCCTCAAAATTCTTGCAGTCCATGCATCTACAATTGTCCGAGCAAAGAATGTTGGCTTGGAAGCACTCACAGTACTTTTTGAGGCATCCTGATTTTTTACAATGACAGCCCTTGTTGTGCTTTCCTAATATTAAAACTTCCCCAGTTTCCTCCTACATTTGTTGTAAAGAAATTACACAGTTAACAATATAAAAATCAATGACATACAAAGAATACCGAAATAAAATGTCCAAAATATTTTCATATTCAAGGTAAATTACCAAGTTCGGAAACATTTCATTCTCATTTATCTCAAAGCATATACAAAAGCATTTACAGAGTCTTTATAACAATAGACTCTTATTACTACATAATTTTTCATAAAATTAAAAGTTCAACTTCTAACGCAGACACAATTTATCATATAAAATAGTTGAAAATATCACTTACCAAAAATACTTGAGATTAACTACAACTATTAATATTTGACTTTCATTCTCACTTTCTTTTGGATAAAAAGCAAGTGACTAATAAGCCTTAAAAAATGATTATTTATAGAAATTGTTGGACCAAATCATTGATATCTCAGCAATAAGCAAAAGACCAGAGTTCATGATTATAAAATGTTGGCAGTTTTTATTCCAGAGGGAAAAAATTGACTATTACAAACACAACTATTATCCGTTGTTTCTAAGACAAACGATACAAATGGTAATAGAACCAGTATCTTGAAACTAGCTGCATAGAAATGGTAGATAGCATTATGCTAGACAGGCTTGAACCTACTTCACAATGAAGCCCCATCTCTAACTGACCTCAACATCTACCAAATGAACCAAAACACATAACAGTTATTGTTTCATGTAAGTGAGACCAACATACCCTGCTATCACGTGTTCCATGAGGACTGCTTGCAATTTTTGGCCTGAATGCATTTGGATTACGCTCCAAAGTAGCTTCAACAGCTTCTCGTCTAGCAGCTTCATTCTCAACGTTGTTATAACAATTTACACAGTTGCATCCATCACAATATATTCCCGATGCAAAACATTCACAATATCTGCTCAAGAATGAAGACATTTGAAAATTAGCTTTTGGTAAAATCATCTTATAGCTGCTAATAAGTGGCAAGTATGCAATGGCTTATGCAAAAGGAAAAAATATTATGGATGTCAAAGTGAAAATGTTATTGAAAGATACCCTTTATGCTCCCTAGGGTGGTGTTTGGTTAGGTGGAATAGTTCTTAGTGAGAATGGAAAGAAGAAAAGAAGAAAGAATAGAAAGGAATGTATAATATATTTACTGTTTGGTAATTTAAGAAAATAAAAGAAGGAATAGAATGAAAACATGAGTAAAAATCCATTTTACCCTTACATATTTTACTCTCATTAATAAAATTTCCGAAATTAAAAAAAAAAATAAAATAAAATAAAATAAACCTTCATCTTCTTCGCATTCATGGCCGACCATCATCACTCTTACAGACCCACCTATGCATCTTTCATCTATTCTAAATTAATCTTCTCTTTTTCAGTGAAATTAAAAAAAAAAATATATATATATATATAAGGTGGTTTTTGTCCATCATTATAGACCCACGGCCACCCTTACAAATCAACTACATGCAGCTGCTCCCTTTCTAAGTCTAGATTTGCTGCTTTGCGAGTCGTAGGTCAAAGAGAATTTTTGTACAAAATCCTTCGAAACAGAGGTGTTCCATTCCACCCACCTGCAATGGAAGGAGAGAGACACCGTGGTGGCTTCCATTAGCTAAGCTAGTTGATACCCATCTTTGAACCCCAAAGCCTCGCTTATGTCTCTTTACTCCATTGAACCCCACCAGAACCTCCGGTGAACTTGGTGGTAGCACTCATCGGAACAATGATCTATCTTTGATGGGATGAGTCAGGAGGGCAAAGATGGAAAAATAAGAGGGAATCCTCAAATCTTAACATTTCTATCTCCTTTTCGTTTTCCATTCCATCCAACCAAACACCACCTGGGACCCTATTAAGAAAAATATATGGTCGCATCACTATTGTTTAGATGAAATTCTGCTCATGTAAGGATATGTCTCCAGCCATGGCAACCAAGGACTTTATCTTTAAACCACCTAATGGCTAATGAATTTGATAATAGTCCCAGAGGAAAAGAATGGACAAAAGCAGGGAAAAGAAATGAAACTACCTTTAATGTTTAACAATAAATGGAATTTCCTTTCTTGCAGCATCAATAGTCTTTACAATTTTGTTTGATGGAAATGAAGCACAAATTTACATGCTTATTCACTATTCAGTCGCAACAAAAGAATCCTCCGTGTATACATAAGCAAAAAAGTAAAGTAATAACTAAATGATAACTCATTTATATAATTTTCTTTTGGTTCACATAGAAGCAAAAGGAAATAGACAGATGACATGGTTCAAAACAAAATAAGACCACATACTCATACAGAATTGTACATGCCAGTTAAGACAAATTTTGCATCTCTTTAGATCAAATGTCCAAACACATGCACACGCAAACATTCACACATGTGCACCCACTTTCAGACAGAAAGAGAGAGAAAGGAAGATTTTACTTACAGCTTTAAGCATTTTGAGTGTTTACAATTACACTGTTTTTGCTTCTTCGGAGTAGCATCTTTGATTTCAAAGTTAGGTCTTGATCTTGATTTTGGAGATTCAGGTTTCCTAAACAAAGGAAAAGTAGGTTAATAGAAAATAAGATGTGCAGCTTCAGCTTTTACAAGAAGATATTTGCAAAAAGCCATACAGTCAAAGTAACTATTTTTATATATGTTCAAAGAATATAGATGTATAAGTTTAGTCTTCTCAAGACATACAATAAATATGCATACTCATTATCAACATTAATAGTTCCAAAATGATTTAAACAAAGAATTGAGTAATTATTCGCTTAATTTATTATTAAACAGCTTTTCTTGGTTACAAGTTAGAAATGCCAGCCTCACTTAAAACAGCAGTTTGGTTCCTATGAAACTAATTTTTGTCAAAGCAAAGTACAAAAGAATGACTAAAGAACAATCATATCGCATGGGGGAAAAAATGCTTTTGCAGAAGATAACATGACATAACTTGCTTGATGGAATTGTAGATAGTTACAATTGGTAACCATCAACTATGATGTAATAATAAACATGAAGAAACCATAGTGTTAGCCTTGTAAATTTCCAAATGGGATCATATAATATGTAGCAAACAATATTTGCTTCACCTTGTAATCATGTGATCAAAGTAAAAGAAAAATATATTTAACATCTGTAGCGATCAGACTGCCTCTTATCCTCTCCTCCCAAATATAGAAAAAGCAGCCAAGAGGAAAATGAAAAACAATTTCAGCTAAAATGTATTTCTGTTTAAATAGTAAACAAACATGCAAAAGATACTAGTTAACCAGAACATAAGGCTTACACAAAAAACACTTATTTTCTTACTTCCCAACTGATGAAAACTGGAGAAGGGATGGAAATTACTATGGTATTAACAAATTCATTAATTTTATTTGCAATGCAGTTTCCAAAGTATTAAAATGCCTCACTATATTAGTCCATGAAAGCCATTTAGACATCCCACCATCTTTTTCCACACGGAGGAGAAATTATAGTGGATCAATATACAAAGCAAATAAACGAAAATGTTAATTAGCCATTAAGAAATAGAAAGGGAATTATACGTACTTGGGAAAATTATTACTAAATGGAATCCTAAAATATAGTGCATGCGTTAGAGGCAAATAAGAACCATCAAATCCTTTATACAAAAATTGGGATTTACGCAACTTTAAACACCCAATCAAGATGAAACAAAAAAAAATTCACAGAAAACCATTAAAACTATGAACACTTAAGTCAAGAAATTCCAATGACCACACCTTTGAAAGAAATATAAATCCCCCTGCACAAACATGCCCTTCAGACACCAAACTGGTAAAGAAATTTATAAAATATTTCAATTGAGTTAAAGCCACAATTACACCAACTCACCCAACCCTCACTGAGGGATGATGTGCCTGTGGCGCCACTGGCATCACAACCACCGATGGTTGTGTCAGTATCTGTGGTTGTGGCTGTGGGCGTGACTGAGGCTGACTCTGAGATACCATCTGCGTCTGAGGATGCAGCTGCGACTGCGGGTGTTCCGGCAAGGTTACACTGCCAGACACCCCACCAAAACCTGTGAAATCGAGCTGCCTTGCCAGCTTCTTCGCGGGAACATCCAACGGCAAGCCTGCTGCAGCATCCGATGATACATTCTTCGGAGGGCAGTCACCACCCTCACCTTCCCCCATGAGAAACAAAAATCAACAATTTACCGCGAATTCTAAATTCCTCTTTTCTTCTTAACCCACTAATTATTCCCTTCACAAACACCAAAAATTTCGAAAGTCAGCTCAAATTCACTGAGTTTCAGATCCAAAATCTATTCTCGAATCACCCAAATTCAAAAAAATACAGAACCCAACGCGATGGTGCAGCTCAGAATGCAAGCCCAAGTTCAGCGAATAGTGACCACAATTTAAGGAACTTCGATCCATACGCCAATACAGCGCATGAAAAAGGAAGAGCCGGAGATTGTAGAAATTGCAGAGTGAGAGAACAAAAAGACGGCGATTGCTGAGGAAGGGCAACCCAGAGGATGAGAGGAGCTGAGAGACACTCAAGGGAGAGAAGAGAATGACCTTCTTTTGTTCTTCGCCTCTCCTCCCTCTCTCTCCCAAGCTTTTGAAATTCAATTTTGTAAATATTGAACGGTGAGATCTCTCTGATATCTTCATCCGACGGTCTCCGCCTGGCGATTCATCGTACGGTAGGAATTCATAGAAGTATTAGAGACCTTTGCTTTAGCCGTCAGATTTAGCTTGATTGAAAAAAAATTTCCCACGAGAGAAAAGTACAAGTAAATTTGTCTGGCATGGAAAATTTCCGGTGCGACTAGCACCACCGAAGGAGAAAATTTTAGGACGAAGGAAAGTGATAAGATCACATGCCTACAGACATAACGAAGATTTACAACGAAATTTTGAAAAGAAGAATGGAAAAGGAAATGAAAAGACATGTTACTACGTTGGTATGCAATAGATGTTGTTTAGAAGATAAAGAATAAAATGAAATTATTAATAAAATAATTTTTATAATTTTTAGTAAATAAACCTCACTCAATATAATAAAAATATTCATTCACTTAAAATGATCAAACTACTTATAAAAGTAGTTTAATATCACTAAATATTTGGCAATTGCGATTTCTTCAAATTTAAAGAATAAACATTATTAAAAAGGTTTATTCCCATTCTAACAATTATAAAAAAATGCACAATATAAAAATTAACCATTCTAAAATCTATCACATCCATTTCGAAATTTTAAGTTTTTTATGAATATTTAAAATTAACTAAATATATTTTAAAATTTTTAAGATTTATAAATTTTATATTTTTTATAATTCATAAATTTTAAAATTTAAAAATAAATACATCTATCATACAATACTTAAAATATTTAAAACGAGATTTTGTTATAAATAAAGTTTAAGACATCATAAAAACAAACAAAATTTCATTCTATCTCATTCTTACCGCTAAATCACCCTTTTTCTTTACAAAGATTTTAGGTGATATCACGTACGCCTAATGTGTCGTGCCATCCCGAAAACAATGATGGTGTTGGTTGGATAGATCATCACATAAATCGTTAGGGGTTAAGAAAAAAAAATTGTATAATCTATTTGAAAAAGAAAACAATTGAAGATTCTTTCTCTGTTCATAAAAGTAAAAAATAAATTTTTAAGAAAAATAAAATAAAATTTTGGCGCTAAAAATAAAGGGGTCCAAGTCCAAGCCGGTTTGTTGACTTGGGGCTGCACCACCATACCGGGAAAACCTAAATGCCAGAGACAGACACAAAGTGAAATGCAGCCGAGAAACCAAATCCACGTTGCAGAACTTGTTTAAAGTTCATGAACATGGTACACCATACAACACACATTTCAAACTGCCAAAATGTTTCTCAACAACTAACAAAGCTAACATCTATTGAAAACTATTATTACAGATGCAAAATATATTACAGATCACTAGCAGCTAATACATTCCTCCAATTCTGTCTCGTCCCACACCACGCCGATCATCTCTTACACGGTCCGTGTACATGTCCCGGCGATACTCTTTTGGTGGCGGGCCTCCCCTCAATGGAGAACGGCTTCTTTCTCTCACATCGTGAGCCCATCGACCACCGCGATGTGGAGGAAGTGATGGCAGTAGAGGTGCCGTGGGGGACAGTAGTCGCCTCTCAAATCCTTTCCTTTCACTGGAGTAAAGGTCTCTTCCACGATCTCTGTGATTCCAGTCCATTGGCGGTGGCGGTAGCGGCGGCGGCCTATCAAACTTGTTTCTCCCCCTGTAGCCATCTTCTATATAATCTGCCCGCTCTCTCCGCACATGGTGATCTGGAAACCTTCCTTCGTGCCTTGGGGGTGGCAGTGCAGCAGATCCATACTCTCTAGGGCCATCCCTTGCCAACCCACGCGGAGGAGGAGATCTATAGCCAATCGTGGTCCTTTCTGGGGAAAGATCCATTGGAGGACCAGGGAAGCGTCTAGGAGCATGAAATGGTGGTGGACCGGGGTAGCCCCTCCTAGGACTTTCAACAGGTGGTTGGCGAACCCTATTACAGTTGTTACAGTACTCCCGCCTTGCAAAATTGAGATTCCTACATCTGCAACATGGCAAAACTGCATAAGATCTTTTTATCTGAAAAAAGAGAGAGGGAGGATGGGGATACAAAAGATGTCGGGTAAAGATCTAGCTGTTGAAATGGAGAGGGAAGAGGCAAAGTCAAATGAACTACATAGCCAAAATATGAGATTATCTTTATAACAGAAGAGCTAAGCGGAAGGAGTGATTCCAATTCCAACATAAAGCCAGGTTTCAGTGCAAAATTAAAGACTTGCACTTACGCAGGATCAGGACAAATCCAGTCTCCTTCCCGAGGACGCACATTGGGATTATTTCTATTGATGCCATCACCCTTCAACAGTCCCGTACTAAAACCAGGCCCATTAAAAGTTCTGCCAATTGCCCTGCCACCTAGCCTCCCTCGACCATAAGGGGGTGAAGGATCCCGATATCTATCAAGATCTCTCCCACCACCATATCCATGGCTTCGTGACAGATGATTATTATAATCAGAATTATACCGATGGTCTGGATCTCTGCGGTGCATAGGAGAGCCAGAACCTACACGGATTCTATATCCTGGGAAAACAAAGACAGCAAATCTAAAAATAAGTAAATGACGAGTGAATGAAAATCCAGCATCGCAATCTACTTTAGCAGCCAAAATTTTTTGATCATACAGTGACCAAACCACCAGGAAGGCTACCACCACACAGGGCTTCTCCTCCTCATGGATGTGAAAACGGTAAAATGCATGAAGAGCACAGGAAGTTTACAACGATGACTGTCATTCCCCACAGACAGCTGGTCCGTATTACCAATGAAGAAAACATGTGCCATGAGCAAGTCTGGCTCTCGTGCACATAAGCTACCTCCTCTTGTCCATAATACAATTTAACCCAGATCTCCTAAATCTCAGTGTTACATCCGTTCCTCATAAACCAAGATAACGTTAACCATACAAAATACTTAACCTAAGCATCTGAAATATCATATCCAAATTCAAATTTCGGAGCAACAGTAACCTACTATGGCCTGCAGCATAAAATATGAACTAAGTTCAAAACCTGATCTTAAAAGTATTAGCTACATCCCTAGAAAATGCTAATCCAACATGGTAAGCAATATGCCAACATGATTTCACTGTCATCTTTAATGTAAAAACAGTGTCCAGTCTCAGAAGCACAAGCCCTCAACGTATGCCACAAGGAAATAACCACCGGTCTGCAAACAATCCCAAAAGTGAACAACTTGTGAGACTCTTCCCAGAACCTTCTCTGTTGTGACACCCAAAAGTCTGATTCAAGCATCAAAGTTCACAAATTTCCAGCAAACCAAACCACAGAATAACCCAACCCAAGCAAATAAACCCCATTGAAGCCATCTATACCAATGCCAATAAACCAATTCACCATTGTCTTTTGCTATAATTTATCTCCCTGAGAAGTATGAAACTGGACATATGTACAGCTATCCCACACTTTTAGACAATAAGTAACCCTTTGCTGCACCATACCAAGGTCCACAATGAAGAAATCAATATGAAAAATATGAAGGATTCAGCAGAAGCTACACAAACACATAAAAACAGAAATTCCCAAATCTCTCTTGTGGATTTACTACTCTGAAAAGCATCCTTCCAAGTTGTTAATAAATAATTATCCGAATCAAAATTAGGAAAACCAAAACAAGAAAGCAAAATGACAATCACCAGCCACTGAACAATCATTGTAATGATGATTCCAAAGGAAAAACCCATATAGTATGTATTAGAGTTTCAATTACCATGAATTCTATATTAGAACTACCAAATATAACCAATGAAATTATGATGCATGAAGCTTAATGATCATCAGTAAACATCTTTCCGTGATATCAGCTCAGCTTCCATGATGGTGGCAACACACTTACTGTGGAACCTATATATACCAACCAGAAATCAATCACAACTTAAGTGAACGTCACTAAAACAATTCATAATGGTCAGTTCCTGTCCTCTACAAGTCTTGTCGGCACCTTGAGGCTCTAGCACATTATCCAGATGTAGCATGTATGAGAGACAATAACTTCAAAATGAATCCCGGATTCCATTAAACCTGACACTGTCTTTACCTCCAGAATAGATTACACAAACCAAACATACAACCATCACTCAGATATATGAGAGCCCATGCAACAGTATTTTGTGCTGCAGAAGCCCTGCAAGTTCATGCAGAATGGACTATACCCATCATCCAACACACTTATTTACCCTTAAATAAATAAAATATCCCCAGATCATGATCCAAGGCAGCACTCATAGCAAAATGCCTTCCTCAAGGCCCAAGTTCTTGCAGGCAACATCAGAGCTGTAACACACAAATGCAAAATTTATTCACTGGTCCACAATCCAAAATCGGTAGGAGATCCACATGTTTGACGTATGCATTGAAGGAATAGATAACATGTCTAACAAAACCCATCTCTGTATAGATATCATCAGCCAACATTAAATAACTAAAAATAAGAACGACATATGGCAGTTCTCTCTTACCTGAATCCTCATACAAATTCAAAAGTACAAAGTTAACCGGAAAGTTCTACATGAATCATGATTTCAGCAATTCCAACTTTACAATTACAAACAAGCCACAAGTTTTCATAAATCAAAAGTACTTCAGAAACACATTTATTTCAATTAATAGCATTAGATTTATTAACAATTTACAGTAACACCATATACATGTGTGATAGTTCGTCCAAGAAAGAGAAAACAAACTTAACCAAAGCATGATCCAATTTATTTACCTTCTTTTGATTCGTGACATTAAAGGGACAAAATAAAACTAAATAATTCAACAAGGTTGTACATACAGCAAAGTTAAAGGATAAAAAGAACATTGGGAGACATGTTTAGGTGAGATCTAGGCGTGAGACAAATTCATGCTTCTAATATAGTGCTCCAAGACAAGTGCCCATGACACTTCTCCCTTAGGAAGGACCAATTTACGAAAAAGCAAGGGCTATATTATCACTGATACTATTTACAAGATTCTAAAAGGATAAAGACGTTGCAGATAAAAATGACTCCATTTAGTGGCAGCCGTACTGGATGAGGACTCTAGCATGAAAATGTGCATCACGTATAAGTCTGAAACTGATTTCATAAACCAGCTTTACATCACCGTCCTATGGCACTAACACTGTTGGGCTTGATTATTCAGTCTTAGAAGTCGAATAGGTTATGCACTTCTAGCTTGCTCAACTTCCTACGTGTTTGACTTGACATTAACATAGCTTGGAAGACAATCCTGGCTTACTGAGCAAGAAAAATCTGCCTTCTAAGAGAATTACATCAGGGCGTGTCGTTTGTAGTTCAGTTTGAGTTTCTCGAGAGCAAATTCCGAAAAATAAATAAATAAAGACAAAAACGAGCAATTCAACTTCCAAGCAAAATCGCCAAAATTGTACCACAGCCACACGTTCAATTATTATGTATCTAATGATTACATAACTCGGCTCAATACTACAATAATAAGCCAACCACTGGGAGCAATCAAAATTGCAGCAAGGCATAAATATATTCTTAAGTTTCCAATCCAAACTTTCAGAATAGGAAACACGTCGTTCCCCTGCTAACCAGATATAAAAATCAAGGAAACTAGCTTCCTAATATGCAAAATTGAAAGCTAACCTAATTGATTCTTCATCTATTAAGATTAGGTGACATAATAGAAAGGTCAATGGGAAGAGAATATCTAGCGAGAGAGAGTTACGGACCAGGTTCATCAGAATATCGATCGGAGCGGGAATACGGAGCTGGAGGATCACGGTGAACCTCGCCGGAGTCGTAATCGCCACCGCCTTCGGTGTTGGAGGGCCGCACAACGAGGCTACTTAAGAGAGGTTGATGATGATGCGGCGCCGCTTGGTCTTTGCCTCTCGAAGCCATACTTCGTTAAACTCTGGAAATGACTGCCTGTGTCAAATCGTCGAGACTTCAAGGGGCGGGCTGTGGAGGAGCTTATAAAGCCTAGATGCAAATTGGCCCTTGGGACAAAATCTAGTGTTGCCTCATACCATATCGTATGGCCTGGTTGATCTGTGGTTGGTAACTTTTTACATGACAATTGAATTCGATTGAAAATCAACATGAATAAATAGGTTAGATTTATCGTTAAGCATCTTTAGGTTGTAAATTTGTCAAAGCAAAATAAATGATCGTACCTGGGTTAACCTTACAATACTCATAAATAAAATCTAACTATATGGGTATAGATAGCTGATTTACTTACCATGAGAGTTAAATTTACTCTCTTCTATAATATTTTTAAAAAATACAATTTTTGCAGATTAAATCATTCAATTAAAAATTTGCATGTTATAAATCAAACTGGCAAAATTTCTTCAAATTTTAAAATTAATTAACATTTTATCTTATAATCTTATTTTAGTAAATAAAGATATTTTAAAATTTTTTGATAAATTATGATCATATGCATATGATTGGTTAGACTTCTTTTTTGACGAGTATGATTTGTTAGATTAAATTTTGACATTTAAGATCCCCTGAGTTTGATAATTTATCTCTTTTTTCCTTTGTGTCATTTGACTTGCGAAATTTGACTGATTATTAAATATTTAAAATTATTGATATTAATATATAAATACATACAATAATTAGTTTAATTAATCAATATAGTGTTGTTTTAATAGCAAATAAATTGAATTTCAAGATATTATAAATTAAAAATTATGAGTTTTTTAATTAAAAAAGTCATGATTGTTTATACGAGACTAAATGTCATAAATTTAAAATATTAGATTTATATTTGCTAAAGGTAATTTCATGTCGTTATAAAAAAAAATAAAAAAATTAATGTTTACCAGTTATTGTCATGTTTAAATGTTTAAATGAGGTAACTAATTTTAGGCTATGTTTAGATGGATAGAATTAGATGGAAAGGGATGAAATTGAATGGAATAAAATGTGTTTATATTGTTTTAATGTATTTTAAGTAAAAGGAATTAATGGAAAAGGATGAAAGCTATTTCATTCTTTTCCATCAAAAATGTTAAAAAAAAATTTCTTCAAAATTAAAGTATAATAGATAAAATAGTGTATTTTAATTAAAAATTTTAAAATTAAAATTTAACTCTCCTCTTTTTTTATTCAATTTTTTCTCCCTTCACTTATATTTAAAATTTATTTTTTAATTTTTTTATTTTTTAACTCTCAAATATCAGAAGTCAGTTTTTATCCATTTTTTTTATTTAAATAATGGAGAAGTAACTCCTTTCTCCATCTTATTCTATTATATTTTCGTTCTTTCTTTTTTAAAATTTTCAAACATAACCTAAAAATGAAGAATTTGTAAAAGAAAACAGCTAAAACTAATCTATCTCAAAAAGAAAATAATCATTGAAAATACGTCGTAATCACGGATAATAATTATATTTAATTAAAATAAAAATTATATTTAAAAAAATATGAAATTCACATCAATAAATTATAGCCTTTGTCTTCGACAAAGTATTTTCCCCTGTCGGCCCACGACGGTAGTGGTCGTTTAGCACCCGCCGGTGATTGGCCGCAGACGGTTTGTCGAGTAAAATCAAATCAAAATTTAAATTTATTTGTAACACCAGAATAGCATTCCTCGGTGGTTAGCCCCTGGTAATTATGTTCAAATTCGGGGCTAAATGAGAACAGACGAAAAAAAAAAAACAAAGATCTAAATCGTGGGCCTCGTGTCAGTTGGAGTATTGGACACGTCATAAGAATTTAGTCTAGTCTAGTACTGATAGTCGCCATAAAATAAATTAATTTAAGACCTCATTATGAATGCACAGTGTTCACTGGTCCCCATCAACGCAATCAGATCGATTCGCGGCTTCATGCTTCTCACCACGTGTCACTGCTTTAATCGTCCAATCTATTTCTTAAATCACACTTAAATATAAAAATGTAGTTTGTCTAAAATTTTCATTTTTGAAATATTATGTTTATGTTTATATGAAATAAAATAAAATAAAGTAAAAAATTTAGTATATAAATATATTGTAGAATTTTAATTTTATAAAATTTAGAATAATTATTTTTTTGGGTGGTAAAATTATTATTAATTTATTTTTTATAAATATAATTTATTATTTATACATTATAGAATAAGATAATTTAGTACTGTGTTCTTTTTCTTTCTTTCGGTTAACTTTTTCTGGTTTTCGCGTCCCTTCCCCAGCTACCAACTGAATGGTTTTGTTGCCAGCTTCCTTTCATTCTTTATAAACCAGCAACATTTCAGATTTACGGCAACACCGTCTCACACGGCGCAGGATAGCGTATTCGTTTTAACTGTTAATCACCGTTTTCACGAGAAGCAACTGCAACTCGTTTTCAAAATTTTTCTGTGTTCTTTCTCTTCCCTGATCGGACAGAGACTGCAGCTCTGTGGCACAAGCTCTGCGATCAGGGTCTCTGTTGTTCGCGTACATCTCAGATCCTTCTTGATCGTTAAATGCTTTGGTGAGTATTGATTCACTTTGTTTCCTATTTGTGTTTGTGTCTGCGAAATCGCACTGTGAATTAATTCCTTGTTGTCTTTCTTCTTGTTTATTTGTTAGTTAGCTTGATTTTGAATCAGTTTCTTGAATCTTGAAATACACGGAGTTTTAATCTGTCGTTTCTAGTTTCCTTTTAGATTTTGTAAGAGACTCTGTTTGGCAAAATTTGAGTGTGTTGCTTTCATTCTATATCTGATTTTTTTTTTTTCTTTCCGCTGATTGTTTGCTGGGAAAATCAAACAACACGTAGGGGAAATAGGGTTTATGATTTACGGATTTTGATTCTTGAGTTTAATAATAGCACTCTAATGTGCTCTGTCAGGCATCAACGATTGAGTATATAATTAGAATGGAAATGAACATTTAATTATCACACTTAATTCGCCTCTTACTTAACCATAAAAACAGTATAGAGGATAAATTTTCCTTTAAAATGTGTTTGAACCTTTATTCAATATAATAAGTTCAATGGTTAAGAAGTTCGTCTTAATTTTTTGGAGAAACAAGATAGAAATTTTGAACTGTAACCTGTAATAGATTGGTCCAGTCGCTGGGTTTTTACTTGAGCTCAGGGCAATGAAGCTGGATTGTTATGTCTGACAATTTATTGAGCTGTGATTTAATCTAGTTTGATGAACTTTCTTGTAATATAATAATAATAATTCAGTCAAATCTGCCTACTCAGGAAGCAGACCGTTCAAATCTTGGCATGTGGGGGCATCATCGCGAAACTTCATCTACGTACAAGAGGGCACCTTCAAGAGATTCTACAAACATGGTAGATGTAGAAGAGAACTCAGGTAGCCCCATCTGAATTTTGGAAAATTTTAATTCCGGTTATATATATCAATGAATTAGTTCCACTTTAATCTTCCAGTATTAGCCTTACATATCATTTCATTTTATTAAAAAAAATAATCCAATCTTGATAAGGATTTAGCTTTCAATTTCTATTTGCTCTATTCTTTATGAAAATTGAAAGATGTTGTTCTGTATAACAAGAGTCACTTAAGAAATATGTCCTGGTTTAATGATGTAGTGCTAATTTTGATGATATCTTCAACTACTAAATTTTCTCTTTCCATGCTTGATAGATCTTCTACAGAATAGCTTGGACAAGGAAAGTTCAAATCCTTCATGGAAGCTTTCTTTCCCTCATGTACTAGTGGCAACCATTTCTTCATTCTTATTTGGATATCATATTGGGTTGGTGCTTTCTCCTTTACCTTGTCCATTGCTGGTTTCTTGGCTTTGATTGATTCGGTTAGAACTTCAATTCTAAACAAGATATTTCTTTCTTGTTCTGTTCAGAGTAGTTAATGAACCGCTTGAGAGCATTTCTGTGGATCTTGGCTTCAGTGGGAATACCTTGGCAGAAGGTAAGAAAGAAGACTCCGAACTACTATTTGTACTTTCTTAATTTGATGTCCTTTGTTGTAAAATTCTAATAATTAGAACTATTTATTTATTATTTTTTTGGTCCAAATGAAGGTCTTGTGGTGAGCATATGTCTTGGTGGTGCCTTCATTGGATGTCTACTGAGTGGCTGGATTGCTGACAGGATAGGGCGCCGTAGGGCTTTCCAGTTGTGTGCCTTGCCAATGATAGTTGGTGCTTCTATGAGGTTGTATTCCTAAAGAACTGCTTAGATTAATAATGATCATCAATTTCAATTTTGATGGTTTGGTTTTTTAGACTTGGATTGTTGTGTTTGAAGGTTTGCAAGATGGTTACTGTAGAAGAGCTGGATAGGATATTTTTTGCTCTCTAACACAGTTACTTCTTTATAATTATTCATACCATCATCATTGATCTTCTTTGCTATCATATGGTTTAAGTACTGTCTTTTCACATTATGTTTCCTTGTTCGTACTAGAAGAAGAATATATAGTTTCTGTACTTGTTGCTTATATCCTGTCTATCTGAATCGAGTTAACTGGGCAAACCACTTGGTTTTTGAGTTTCTTAACCACAGAAGGGCAGGGAATAAGTAGACCTTAGGTTTTCTCTGTTGTTATGTCTTTCATTCTTCGGTGTGTTATTCAAGGTCCTTTCTCTGAAACCCGTCTCATTGTGGATGCACTTTTGATCAAGTGACAGTTTTCTCATCTATATTTATGAATATCAAATCTTATGGCTAATGCTCTCTAATGGAGAATTTATGCATTTACAGTGCCGCTACAAACAACTTATTTGGCATGCTTGTAGGAAGGTTATTTGTTGGAACTGGCCTCGGTCTGGGGCCCCCTGTTGCTTCTCTGTATGTGACAGAGGTATGCAAATGGTTGCATGTATGTCTCATTGACTAACAGGCTAACAAATTTCTTGATCATTGATATGCTTACTCTCTTGAATTGTCCTTATTTACCCGATCAGGTTTCCCCTGCTTTTGTAAGGGGTACCTATGGAGCCTTCATCCAGATTGCAACATGTCTTGGTCTAATGGGAGCTCTATTTATTGGTATCCCTGTCAAAGAAATTGCTGGATGGTATGATAGAAATATCAAATCCGATGTATTTCTTTTTCATTATGAACTGTAAAAATTACACTCAGAAGTTTTTGCTCAGGTGGCGTGTTTGTTTCTGGGTATCTACTATTCCAGCTGCTATACTTGTTCTTGCCATGGTTTTCTGTGCCGAGAGTCCACACTGGCTATACAAGGTTTGCTCCTAATATCAATTTTTCTTTATATGTTGCCATTATTTTATTTCTAATGTTATCATTGTCATATTTATCTAAATCCCTTGGAATTTCTATGTCAATGGAGCAAATAGTTTCTTCAAAGTATCCTCCATTGTTGTCCAATGTCTCTGTTTTTTTTTACTTTTGGCACTTGAGTGGAAACCCGGTTACAGGTTATGAAGCATAATAGTGGATGCTTCACTGGATAAATAGCCTTGAGGGTTGGGTAATCGATCACTCTTGGTTGGTTTAACATTTTTATTTTGGGATAATGTGCCTTTCCACTGGTAGCATTTAGAATTTGGAGTAAAGGCTGAATTTAGGATTCAAATAGTTTGAATACTTCTAAAGTTTGAGTTCCAAAGTGCTGCTAAAATTGTACTGATAAACTGTTCCACCTCTGCTCTAAACGAACAAAACTCTAAAGTGAACAAGCTCAAGACTTCCAAAGCTATGTACATCCCTTACAATTCTATGTGCTCTAATATGTAAAGACTATATGAAAAGAACAATCTTTTCCAAGTTATTTAGTTGGATCAAGTGTCCCGCATATTATTGTCATTACTATTGCTATTATTTTGGTCAGTGGACCTTCTTCGAAAATGATCTCTCTTGCTGCTTGTGCTAAAAGTCTCATGAATAAAATCACTATCTTTTGTAATATTATTTATTATTTATGCATTTGGTCACCCTTGATCATTCCTCTCTACTGTGATATAGCAAGGAAGAACTGCCGAAGCAGAAGCTGAGTTTGTGAAGCTTCTAGGAGGATCAGAAGCAAAATTTGCAATGGCAGAGTTGTCCAAGGTAGATAGAGGGGATGAGACAGATACTGTGAAGCTCTCAGAATTGCTTCGTGGTCGCCATTTTAAAGGTATGTTCTTCTTGTTTCTCTAGAGGAAAGCTATGAGCAAATTGGTTCTACTGTTCTCTTCTCACTGGTGTCTTTGGGCTTCCGAAAGTTCTTTTTGTATTCACAAGTTCGTTTTGCAGTTGTTTTTATTGGGTCAACCCTGTTTGCTTTACAACAGCTATCTGGTATAAATGCTGTATTTTATTTCTCTTCAACTGTTTTTAAAAGTGCTGGAGTGCCGTCAGACCTTGCAAATGTCTGCATAGGAATTGCTAATTTATCAGGTACAGGTTCTCCTTTTGGTTTCTACTTTTTTCCCGTTTTTCCTCTAGGGTTACTATACCATTTGAACTTTTTGGTATCCCTTGGCAGGATCTGTCATTTCGATGGTTTTGATGGATAAGCTAGGAAGGAAATTACTTCTTTTCTGGAGCTTTTTTGGCATGGTATGTTATGCATAGATATTGTACAATTTTTCTTTTAATTTTAAGTTCACTGATAAGATAACATGATAAAAATCGGATTATCATGCAGAAGAAAATATGGGACTTGGGAGGTTTTTTCTTTTACAGTCCCGAGTTGTTTACATTAAGCATGGAAGAAGGGAGGGGGATTTTGATATTTTCTCTGACGTGAACTTGTATAATTCTCCAGCATTAGAAAAACAGAAAGAGCTTTTCTTTTTTCTTTTTTTTTAATGTTTTGTATTTATGTTTTTGAAAAAAGAAATGCCCTTAATCTGATTCTTTTTTCTTACATTTTCTTTTGGGGGCTATATCTTGAATTCCTTAGGCAATAGCAATGATCCTTCAAGCCACAGGAGCAAGTTCACTTGTATCAAATCAGGGAGCCCTGTACTTCTCTGTTGGTGGCATGTTGTTGTAAGTACTCTTTTATTTACAAAGATAAAATTATGATAGATGCATCTGTACTTGGAAGGGATCTTTGGGTAAAACTAAATTATGTTTCTAACTTTCTAAAAATAGTGACAAGCATTTTCTTATCTTTATTGGGAAGCTATTTTAGTGATTTTGAGGTCTTGATTAGATTATAAGCAATATATCAAAGAGAATCACTGCGGCTGTTATGTCAAGCAAGAAAAAAAGGGGGGAAATGTAGTGGCCATAAATGCTTTTTGTCTAGATATTTCTGGGTGAGTAGAATTATTTCAATATTGATATCACTGGGTCTAACCGTCCAAGATCTAGCAGTTGTGTAAAGTATACATGATTGCTACTTGGAACAGTCACCATGGGATAGGATGCAATGCGTTTTCTACTGATGCTGGAATGTGGACGCGATTTTATTTTGTGCAGGTTCGTCTTGACATTTGCTCTTGGGGCTGGTCCAGTTCCTGGTCTCCTTCTACCAGAAATATTACCTGGCCGAATCAGAGCCAAAGCTATGGCAGTCTGTATGGCGGTGCACTGGGTACTTTTCTTCTGCTTGTTACTTAATAATAGTTGTATTCCTGTTATAAAATGCTTTCAGCTATAATTGCTGCATGATATACTCGCTTTAGTCTGGGTGAGTTTGGTGGCTTTGGTTGAATGATTTTGATTGGTTCTATAACCTGCCCAAACTACATATCTGCGTAGGTTAAATTAACAATTTCCCGCAGTCTTGGCAAACTACTTGAAAAGTATCAACATATGGTCTTCATATAATATTTTCTAAAAGGAGGCAGATTTCCATTATTTATGGTGACCTTTTCTGATCGGATTTGTGATTGATTGTTCTCCAGGTTGTGAATTTCTTTGTTGGATTACTATTCTTGCGTTTGCTCGAGCAACTTGGTCCACAGCTTCTTTACTCTATGTTTGCTACCTTCTGCTTTATGGCGGTAGTTTTTGTGAAAAGAAATGTGGTGGAAACAAAAGGGAAGTCACTTCATGAAATTGAAATCGCACTTCTTCCACAGGACTAAAGTTTCTTGTGGAACTCCATTCATTGCTGGAATTTTGGCATATTTATCTTGGCTACAATACAATACTTCACGATGAAGAGAGGCTTAGCGTCTTTAAATAGCTAGAGATTTGTGAGTGGGTAGGTGCTACATATGCAGCAGACAACACTATCCAGTGTTTTCTTGTTTGGGTTTGTGGAATTCTTGAGGAATGAAATGTCAAAAGGAAAATTCTATGTATCCCATGAAACCATGAAAATGTACCTTGTCTATGTAAACTATTTCAGCATATTTGTATGTGATGCGACATTTAGAAGCCATTGATGTTTGGTTCATTTTGGTACTAATAAAAGTTAGCTTTCTATAGTTTACTTACTATCCTAGGGAGTAAAAGAATAGTGAAACTTGGTGAGTAGAGAATTGGCTAAACCAAATTCTGAGATACACAGGACGTGATATCTCAAAACGTACTAAACTTGGTGAGTGAGAGAATTGGCTAAACCAAATTCTGAGATACATTAAACAGTCACAGGATCGTGATCGACAAATGTGCTGCAAGAATCTGTACCATTCTTTTTTAACAAATGCCAAACTTCCAACACGTAGAAATACAACACTGAGAAGGTTGGACAACTTCATGGTACAAGAAATAATGGTTTTCCTAGGATTTGTAATATATAACAGATAACAGATCACATTTTTAAGTAGTAATTGAGAGAATGAAAAATTCCCTCCACTCTCTAATCCGTCCATGCCACAGTCTTACGGCAGTTACAATACAGGCATAACCATCTGTGAGGACTCTGCACTCCAAGCTTGAAGCATTTGCAAAACAGCCATATCCAGAATAACCCATGACACTTTCAACGTGTATTATACAGTAGAACTTCCACAGACAATACTTCTGCCAGTCAGAAAAGACACATGTTAACAAGTAAGTCAATTCTTAACACAGATCCTTTACGATCTCTACAGTGGTGTAGTAAAAGAGAGAGGAGAGAGTAAATAAGGTTCACTTTCTCTCTTTTTCCTTCTTTTCTCACTATATCACTGTAAAGACTATAGAGGATCAGTGCTAGTCAATTCTAGAGTAATAAAGAACTACAGGAGTTTGCATTGGCATACAACAAAGACTATAGTGGGGAAATAGATTTTAAAGATTCCAACATCCCCTATGTATTCACAATTTGATCAAAACTTAGTCATCCAATTATAGGATGCGTGGAAAATTATGATTACTCATTGTTTTTCCATCATTCTCACTTTTGGGCATCGCCTAAAATGGTATCAGGTGCTTCCCAAGTTGGCCCATTCATCAATTGTTCGAGGTTTGCAATATCATACGTGCTTATCAATTTGAATTTCTCAGAAGAGGAAAACCTCTAGAATTAAAGGGCTACTATCAGATACCATAACTAAATAATAAATACTGACAGTATCACATGATTCGCTATAGGAGTAACGAAAGTCAGCACTTACACAATTGAGCAACCAGATCTTCTAGGCCTTTTCTTCCTTGTCACTTCTTTCCTCCTTGGAGGTTGGAGGACAACCTTAATTGCAGTATCAAAAACTGCTTTGACATTCTAAATGACAACAAACACCATTATCAAACATCAAAAATAGATGTCTAAACAAACCAACAAATATCATTAAAGACACCAATTTACTAGACTTATTTTCCCAAAATAAATTCTCTTCAAGGCTGCAATTGTAATAAATTCCCAAGTATTACCTGCTGGGTCTTTGAACTGCACTCAATATAAGCTGCTGCACCAATTTGTTTCCTCAGTTCTTCCCCCTATTTGCATTGTATGATGATTGGTGAATGAGTTCCTTTCAATGCTATATGTATCAAGTGCTTCATGTTTATTGGAAAAATAGAGCTGATAGAAAGAATACAAACCTCAGCAGAAGTTATGATATTGGATCCCATGTTATCAGCTAAATATCCTCGGTCTTCACGAAGATCTACGATGAATAATCAAGTGTTTGATGCTACCGAAACATGATAAAATTGCAAAATTTTCTATATGCAACTGCTTACCTAATTTTGTGCCAACAAGAACAATTGGAACGTTAGGCGCAAATCTACGCAGCTCAGGCATCCACTGAAGAAGACAAAGAAAGAGAAATTGAAATAAATGACAGCATAAGAGGACTATAAAAATTTTGACTGCATGAATGCTCTCTTTATGATGAAGATGACTGAAAACTGATAACTCCCATGACATCGAGAACAACAATGAGTAATTAAGCTTCGCAGTAAACTCATGTGCAGAAGAATAACAAATGCAGACTTTAAAAACGAAAAGGAAAAAAAAAACTAAAACTTTCCAAAAACCCACATCTAAAAATAGAAGCAAAAGAGAAAAGTAAAGCAAGAGAAAGTAGAGACAGGAATTAACATTAACATAACATTATTTACCTTCTTGAGAACGTTTTCGTAGCTGGCTCTACTAATCAATGAGAATGCCAAGACAAAAATGTCTGCACCTCTGTAGCTCAGTGGCCTCAACCTGCTGTAATCTTCCTGACCTATAAAACAGAGCCAAAAGAGTATGAAGATTAAAGAGAGGAGTAACAAACCACCATAATAGACCATAAAAGCCATAGCGTATTGCTCATTGGAGGTCAGAAAGTGAGCTTGCCACAGGAGAAAATATAATACCTGCTGTGTCCCAGAGCCCCAAATTGACAATGCTCCCATCCACAGCTACATTGGCACTAAAGTTATCAAATACAGTGGGAATATAATCCTGCCACACCAGAGAACATTCAAATAAGAACAAGCAATACAGTAAGTAAGATGGTAAAAGAAGAGGAATCCATGTTTCAGAAACATACCCAGATAGGAAACTTTAGCTAAATCATATCCATATACTGTAAAGCATATACCAGTACATGTAAAACTGTAAAAATATCCCCTAAAATAGCGATTGAGGTTAAACACAGGTGTTATTATACAAAGGAAAAGCTCAAAAAAATTTTCCCCTTGTCTAACGTAAAACTTCTTCATATAAATGATGATGTTTGAATAAACTGTGCCAAATTTCATAAATAAGAATAAAACAAGTAAATGCAAAGACAAAAGGAGGAAGCTTTAACAAGGATGGGATTTAAATTTAGAGGAAACTTACAGTGGGGAACTTGTTACTGGTGTAGCAAATGAGCATGCAGGTCTTCCCAACAGCTCCGTCCCCAACAGTAACACATTTAATGAACTTGGAGGCACTCATCTTCTGAAACGTTGGCTGGAATTAAAGCTACAACACTTGGTGTTAATAGTTGTAAGGACCCTCGAAACTGAAAAGCTAGTTAGTAAAGTAAAAGTGAAGAAGAAAATGAAGAAAGATGACAGTGCATGGATTCTGGCCTCTGGGCATTTATGGGATGAGGTAATAATAAAGATGTCTCTCTTCTAGTTTCAAGAAAAAAAATAATATTATATATATAGAGAGAGAGAGAGAGAGGGAGAGAGTAGTCTGGAGTCAAATGGTCTCGTTGCCCTTTTTCGTCCCCCTCAAGAAATTTCAAAATCCAATTTTTGAATTATACAAATGGGTCCCTCTTTCAACGGCACCTATATCCTCTGCATGGTTGGTTCCCAAACAATGCAGTCATTATTTTAGTGATGGGTGGCCCTGGCGACGGGGTTCGTAGAGGTTAAATTTTTGTTACCGTATATATGATAAGTAATGAGAGTTACAACTAACGGTTTAAAAAAATTATTTTATAATTTTTTTTAAATCACTTATCCCAATCTCACCTCTCCACAGAGTTTAACTACTATCAATTGCTCCATCACAGTTTTATCACAAGCCCCTCGATTAATATCTAAAAAAATACAATCTTTCATGTTAATCAAAGGAAAAAAATAATAACCTTTGTCTCTATCTAAAAGGAATCAACATTATTTTAAGTTAAAAGAACTTATAATTATGATTTTGATAGGAAAAATGAATAAATAATATATTTTTATTGTTTATGAAACCCAATAACATGAAGGTCCAGTTCAATGTTTCTCTAATAAATTATATGCTGTATTCTAATATGTTATTGAGAATATAAAAAACTAATTTTGTCTTTTTGTGTGTACACTATTTTATGATTTTATGTATTAAGTTTGTAAGATATGTTATGAGTTTATTGAGAAATGTTCTTAATGCTTGGCTCATATGAAAACAAAACTTTTTTTTTTTTTTGTAATTTCTATTTCTTTTTTCGTTAACGAACCTTTTTGCTTTGAAGGTGACTTAATTTAAAAAACCAAGATAAGGAGAATAATGGTCTGAAGTTATTTTATTTGTCTTAAACCCTAATAAGGGGCTAAGACCCTAATATGCAAGGACATGGGAAATCAACATCTTTGACGAATTTATTGGTTAAAAAAAAAGAAAAGCTTTTTAGAAAAAGTTTCCTTGGCAATCCCAACTCTTTGACTGATCCTATATAGCATAGTATGTTTTTCATTATAAATTGTAACATTATAAGTTAATATTAATATAATGTAACATGATTCTTTAACCCTAAATTCCCACAACCTTATCTAATGGTGTATGGTATGGCAATAATATATTGCCTATTTTCTCTTTCTAGTAAAACTTTTTTAACATGCACATCAAATAATAAAACCTGATAATGTTAACTTATATGAGTTAGTTGTTTAATAGATTCTTACACGGGTTATACACGGCAAATAATTCTGTCCTGAGGGAATTCTAATTTGAGTTGAAAGAAAAGACAGAAGTTCGAACGGAATGATAAGGAAAAAAAATGTCAAATGTTGTCTCTGTGTCCTGCATGCGCAGAAGATTGAAATGGATGGACCCAATGGACCCACGTGTCTTTCTCTTAGTTCATCATGATTTCCAGGTCTGCTACAGCACACATCCCTATTACAGCAGCAGGGATTCAAATACGTTCAACCGTTGAAAGCTGGTATCTGAATCTGCTGCACTCAGCATGAGATATTAAAGGCAAACTGAAAGGTTAGGTATGTTCTTCTGATCCTTAATTCAATTCAGATAAGAGGGATGATTCTAACGATAGTAAATACGTTGGTTCATTTCTTGATTGGTTTAAAAAATAAAATTATTTTGTATATAACATTATAATCACAATTAGTAAAAAAAAATTAAAATAGAACAATAATTTTTTTTTTTTCAATTTCAATTTGGTAACGTAAAAGAAGGAGATGTGGCTTAGTTGTTATCATTCTCTCAAAAGAGACCTCGCAAACTTTTTCTCTCTGTTCAAATCCTCCTTACATATATCCCATCTTATGGTTAAAAAAAAGCCAGCTAAGATCCTTGTTTGTGCTCTATTGCTCGAAATAATGCATTGGCTAACCAATTTATTTCTTTTCAGTCTAATCTATGCCTAATTCTCATGATTGAGAGGTTCCAAAAGTGGTTAAGTTTATGGGTTGTCACGAACGTGCATGCGCATTGTGAGCCATTTAGCCAACTTCCATGGCCCCTTCTTTGGGTTAAAATGTTTCACTTTTCTTTGACAATTTGATTAAAGTTGTGGCACCTGATATCCCACTAGCACAGTTGCCCCATCCAAACAAATCTTCTAGGATTTATGCCTTTTTGTTTACTCTAGGCAGTGTATGTCATTAATCACTCTTCAGAATAGAATCAATGTGACTTAAATGTGATTTCATGATTTTAAATTCTTTTTTTTAATCTAAAATTGGCATTTTAATCTTAGATTTGTATGAAGTATTTGATGACATCACCTTGGAGATAACTCTTCCTATTTCATTCTATTGTATGTAAATTCAGCACGAAAGAAAAGAAAGAAAAAGGCCACAAAGAGAGGCCTTCTCTTAAGTTAGAAGACCCTTGGGGATTGATTTTTGCACACACATTTTTTGAGTTCTGCACCACCTCTCTTCAGAAACATTCTTCATGAATGTTCACGGGGTCCAAAAATTAATCCCCAGGACCCTTTAAACATATGGGCTTCACAATCCAAAAACTTGCAAAACAAGCCCAAGAACCTATAAGAGAATGCCGGCAGAAGACTGACAGATTAAACAAAATCAGCATCATAAGAGAACAAGTGCAATATGTTAGCTAACAAATACTACATAAGACAGAATTCAACATAAACAACCAAACCATGACCAATTCAAAGAATCCATTTATTAATGCTGGACTGCATAGTTAACACGTCAATGAAAAGAACCGAGTATTTGATTTAATTTAGTAGATGACTACAATAGATTGCCAGGTTAGACAATACAGCTTGACAATAAATAAATAACATCTCACGACAACGTAAGAACAATAATTAATCTGATAAAAGAACAAGACCAAAAAAGTCATGACACAGAGATCCGGTGGAATAGCAAATTCCACACAAGCATTTCACAAGATAACCAACACAGATAGGAAGTAGCACCAATTTTATTTCCATTGTTCCATCACATCATATCATCTCATGCTCTACTGCACGCATTACACGTTTGTGAACCAAAGTGATTGGAATATGTAGTGGGCCACTAGAGTGTCAACACAAAATACAATAGACAACAGCGAAGAGAAGCTGAGGGTCCTGAGACACTGCAGCTTCAGAGAGCCTTTAAGACCTCTTCGGCGCTGGAGACAGTGAATTCTCCCGCATTTTCAACATTTGCAACTTTCACCTTGAGGTCTTCGACCAAGAGTGCAAACCTCCTAGAACGAGGGCCAAGCCCTCTCTCTGTAAGGTCAAGCTCCAGTCCAAGAGCTTGGGTGTATTTTGCTGAACCATCAGCAAGGAACCTCACATGCTTGTTCTCTGGGTAAGTTTTGGCCCATGCATTCATGACGAAGGGATCATTAACTACAAAATTGAATACAATTACAAATTAGCAATCAACTATAATGTTCGTCTAGAATCCGGACATTGTTAAAGTAACATCACGAATACTTCTGTAAATCACAAATGAGCACGCCTGCAAGTAAAGAACAAAAACATGTATTCTGTAGTCAACGCATATGTTGAATTTTATTCACCACAAAGATGATAAAAAGTAAGAGATGTTAAAATCCATATACCCTTATGCCAAGATAGTAAAAAGTATAATCATATCACAATTGAGATTTGGGAAGAAAAGCTGCGAATTCTAGAGGACAAGGTCTGACAAATTGGACTTGTATTTTTAGTTTACATCATGTCATGAGAACCCAACCAACTAAAAAATTTCCAAATCAAGTCTTTGTATATGAAAGTCTTGTATCTTAATTTTTCTATTCTACTAAATTAAGAAATTAACTTCTAACACACATCACAAAAACTCAAGTGTCAAGCAATTTTGAATCCAAGTCTAGAAATAAAGTCTTGAATTAAAAGTTGTCTGAAATTCATGACAAGACACTGTAGGCAACGTTAACATAAGCAACATCAGGTAGTAGGAAGATTCAACTGTAGATCAAAAGTCCAACAAATGAAAAATCATCTTCAATTCCGTGAAGGAATCTAACATTGACCTGTCAGAGTTTTTAAACAAAATTTAACCAAATCTGCAAATTAAAATCTAAGCATGCATGACAAGGAAAAATAAGCTTGTAAAGTAATTTTTTGACATTGTCTACTTGGATGACGCACCGGCATAAAAAAGTCACACACAAAAAACCAATTGGATTAAGTCAGCAGCTGAATTACAATACTAGCGATAAAGAAACAGAAAAAGAGCTGAAAGAAGATTAAGATTTCATATATACCACTGATGCAGATTAACTCATCCACACCCTTTCCTTTCAGCTCTTCTGCTCTCTCAATGAATCCGGGTACATGCTTCAGGCTGTTCCACAGAAACAAACATAAATACCCAGGTACTGACTAATCTTACAACAACGAATACTCCTTATCAAATACAAAACCCTCTAATGACCAGAAGCCTTTAATTATCTAAATAATCAACACTGAGAAATTCCTAGGGAAAGCTCAACCACACAATTAGCACAAGTAACAAGAGTTAAGTATTCATCAACGAACATACACCATCACTACCAAGTCAACTGTATTCCGTTACTGCAAAAGACTCTTTTCCCCGAAACATTGATTGGACTTGGACCCATAATTTCTCTTGCAATCACATGTACGAATTGAACTTTAAAAACCAAGAGAAATCGAAAAACTTATAAAAACGGGCCAGTAAAAAGGTAAAGTTTGACCCAAATGAGTAAAACACCGACCTTTGTAACAAAGTATAAGAATTGGCCTCATCGAAATATCGCATACCATGTGTTTGCTAAATTAACTAGCCAAATTTCTCAGTTATGCAACCAGCCAACCAACCATTACATTTTTGCCAGAAAATGATGAAGTTGAATATAGCGATCAGGGATCGCATAGGATTTACCTGCAAGTAGGAGTAAAGGCTCCGGGAACACCGAAGATGACGACCTTCTTGCCGGCGGCGAGGGAGTGAATGGACACAGTTTGGGGCTTATTCTCTTCGTCCAAATAGGACAGGGTACCGTCGGGAATCACATCTCCCACTGCAATCGGAGCCATGGTTCGGCGATGAGTGAAGACTGAGAACTGAGATCTGTGACGGTATATCAGAAGTTGAAGATTAGACGTCAAACAACAGCAATATACTCGTATATATACAACACTCACCTTCGGCTCCAATAGCAATAGGCTTAGCTGGATTTAATAATTTGTTGGTGTCCGGTGCATAAATGGTTGCTTGGTGGGATTGCCAGGGTTCGGCTTGGGAAATGTTCCGTACATAATTGTTTGTGGCGAATTCTTTTATCACATCCAATTTTTCTTAATCACACGTCTTATATATTTTAAATTTTTAATTTATAAAATATAAATTATGTCCTAAAAACTAAAATTTTAAATGTATTAGGATATACAATTAAAAATTTTGAAATATATAAAAATAATTCTTCATTGTTTGTTTGTGCACATTACTTGTGTAGAAAAAATTTTACTCTCTTTCATCTCATATTTTACTCATTTTATTAATAAAAAATTATAAAATAATATTATATAAAAAAAATTATATCACTCTTTTAAATTAATTATAATGGGCTAGATAAATAATATGATATCTTATAAGATAATAGATTTATTCTCTATTTATACAAATATTAAGTTTTGATTTATTTATAAAAATTATAAATAATATATATATATATATATATATATATATATATATATATATATATAGTATATAGTGCTTGTGAAACAATTGGAATAAGTCAAAATAAACTTAATCCATGTATCCAAACAACAAAGAAAAATAACTTTCTTTTTTCAAAAAATTTTAAAAAATCATAATACAAGACTTGCGTTCGACTTACATGTATACGAGACTTTCACCTAATTTGAACAATTAGATAAATATTGCGCATCGGATAATTTGAACGTTGCATAAAATTTAGAGCTATAAATTTACCACTATAAAATAGTTGTCAACATTTTCAAATCTGAGCAGGAAAATAGAAACATATAGAAGTGCTCTTTCTTTTATTCTTGTCTATTTCATTTAGTCTCTGTCTTTTTTTGGCTCTAAAATCTTGTCATCCTCTTCCTCCCAGCTTATATCTTGAGTAGTACCATAAAGCAAACTACATATGATGAAGTAGAGTAAATTAACCAGACTCATAATGCAAAGGAGCCAATAATAGTAATCATAGTGACCTTGGTTGAGATTTGTTGATACCCAATTGACTTTACCCCCTCTTTGAGTCACATGATTCACAATGGTAACAATGAGACTGGCCAGCAAGTTCCCAACACCAAAACCGAGAGCCAAAAGAGCCACAGCAATACTAGACATGCTTTTGGGGAATTGAGAGTAATAAAACTCTATTTGTCCAATGGCATTAAAAGCTTCTCCCAAACCAACCAGGCAATGTTGGGGCACCATCCACATGGCAGACATGCTCACTACTGCTTTGGGATTGTTCATTAATCCTTCTTTAAGTGCAGTGTTTCTTCTCTTCCTCTCCACCAATGCAGATACTGCCATGGCAATACATGAAATTGCAAGCCCAATTCCCATTCTTTGCTTAAGAGTGAACCCTTTTGATTTGGTATATTTTGATAGCATGGGAAGGGCAACACGGTCATAAAACGACACCCATATAGTCAAAGAGAGTATTCCAAAAACACCATAGCAGGTTGGTGGAATGTCGAAATTAAACAAGTGCCTGTCCATGGTGCTTGCTTGGAGAGCTGGAATTGAGTATTGGCTAATAGCAACTGCAACCATTATGCCAGTGGACCAAATTGGCAATACCTTAATTAATGCTTTAAGCTCTTCTACTTGTGTTACTGAACACAGGTTCCATGGATCCACAACCATCCCATCTGAGTCTAAGTCCTTCTCATAATTCTTGATAATACAAGCCTTGTTCAAGAACCTAAATAAGAGTCAAATTGAAATTACATTAGCAAAACTTGCAATCATCAAATGACCAGATCATTTTGGTTTTCTGTGATCCTCTGAAAGGGAATAATACAAGTTATGTAACTTATTTTATGATTTTATCGTTACAACTGTGTAAAAGTGGCTTCATTTGAGCTTTGCCAAAAAAGTTTTGGGAAAAGTTAAATAAACTCCTTTAAACTATAGATAATGTACCTTTTACCTTTAAAATATTTAAAAATAAAGAGCACATTTACAAAAGTTTAATAGGGATTATTAGACTTTTTCAGAAGTTTTAATAGATTCAATTTACTTGAAGTTAAATTATTTTTATAATTCTACGTAGTTTTAATTTCAAAAATAATGTAGATAACAAATAATTTTTAAGTATATTTAGATATTATTTTAAATTGACTTAAAAAAAATATTTTTAAGATATAAAAACTATTTTTAAGCATTATCTATCAGCTCAACCGACCATGCTCTAATATGTCTTATGAAGGTTTGATTATCAATGACATCCTCGCCCTTAAAAAAAAGTTCAGTTATGTTTCATTCTCATGGTCCCTCGAGAAGCAAACAAAGTGACTCATCAACTAGCTGCCTTAAGAAAGACCACTATTGGATGTAATCTTTGGTGGGATGACCCTCCCACTATCCTCGTAAACAATCTCCTAATTGATTCTCAATAAAGTTACATCCCGTTATAAAAAAGAAATTATTTTTTTCTGGCATTTAGACTTTTTTTAATATGAAAAGAAGTTTAAAAGCATCTCCCATGTGGAAGTTTTTGCTAAAAGTATTTTTTTTTTTTAGAGTTTTTCTTAAACCGATTCAAATAATTTAAATTTACATAAAAATATTTTTGTTTTCTTACTAGAAGTCGCTTATAATAAAAAAGAATTAATGGCACTTGTACTTAAGTTCGGTGAACCAAACAAAGATGTCAAGATAGAAAGACCCAATTTTCTATCCGTCCAACCTGGGTGGACTTATATATCTAGAGGGTTAGGTGTGATTGATAATAGCAAAGCAAATAAAACCCTAGTTTTTGATGATATCAAAGCAAACAAAGTAAATCATATTGGAAGCTAGCTGAAGGTACCTTAATTTGTTTGTTGGTTCAACAAGACTAGAGCCTTTTTGGAAATACCAAGAATCAGATTTGTTTGGAGGCAAGGGTAACTGTCTATTCTTCCGGGCCACCACAATTACTTGGGCAAAGCTGGTGAACAAACTCTTATTTGCTTTCACTTTGACATACATGGAAGAACCCAAGAAGAACATAACAGTGGAGAATAACATAAGCCCCACAGGAATCCCAAAACCCACAACCCATCCTGCTTTATATTGAATGTAAACTATGAATGTTGCTGAAACAGCTATTGAAACCCCAACTGAAACATAATACCAGCTGAAGAAACTCTTCATTAGCCTCTCGTTCTCCGGGTTTTCGGGATTGTAAAGCTGATCTGCACCAAAGGCAAGAGAACATGGCCTAATCCCACCAGCTCCAATAGACATGAGAGCAAATGATGAAACAAGAAACATAAATTGACCCCCATTTGGTGTTTCACATCTTTCTATAGATAACTTGCAGTGTGGAGGTCTTGCTTGTGGGATAATTGAAGTAAGCCATAACAAAATCAATCCCTGTATCCAAACAACATGTCAACATTCTTTTTCTTTGTTGCAAATTAGATTAGAGCCCGTTCAAATTGGTTCTTAAAAAAAGAAAAATACTTTTGAATTATAGAAGATAAAAGAGATATCCTTCATTAAACTTTACTAACTTACAAAAAGGTCGATGATTAGTCCCCATGAAATGACTTGAAATCTTCCCATGTAAGAGTCGGAAAGAAAAGCGCCCATGACGGGCATAAAATTTGACAAGGCGCTCCACAAGAACAATATGATAGTTGCTGTTGCAGGGTCATAGTGATACTCATTTGTTAGGTACATGATCATATTAACATGCAGTCCCACATTTGCAACCTTCTCAAAGGACTCATTTGCTGTCACAAAAGAAGAAAATGATGAAAGTCACAAAAATTCAGTCATCAGAACTAACACAAAATGCAGATTATACAAAAACTTAACTACAAATATATACTATGCTAGTGTATGGAAATGTCTTAAACCAAGTGTCACCTATGATAAAGGGCATGGTTCTGAAGCCACCCTTTTTGCTTGTAGCCTCTTGGGTGGCTTTCTTTTGCTCCATTGAAATCTCCATCTTTCTTCTGCAGAATTGAGATATTTTACAACTGAAGCTAATTAACAAAAGAGAGGAGTTTGTATATGGCTTATAAATAGACAACAAGTTGTTGTTTTCCAGCACGGAATCTATGTTTATAAATGCTTTCAGCAAGCAGCTAGTCCTTGTTATCATCCAAGTTATAATGCCGCCTGAGAAGGATACCCTTCTTCTCTGTAATGAATCAAATATAAAGTATCAGAGAAAAAGAAACGTTAAAATATAAAAATTGCATCATCTATCATCTATACTATATATAAAAGAAGTCACTGAATTTCATCAATTAGATGAAACACATCAGCAAGTTATTTTTAAAATATTTTAATTGATTGATTAATTAATTATTATCTGCTGTTAAATTATATTTTTATTAAATAATATGTATTTGTAATTAATGATTTGTTTAAATACCTTGCATTAATATGTATTTGTAATATTTAATATATTTAACTGGCCATACGTCTGAGATCTCCTATAAATTTATATTGGTAATAAATTTAATGATATTATTATATAGATATTTTTTTTTTTTCTCATAGTCATACGTTACATTGCTATTTATTATTTGTTTCACAGCTGTTTCGCTCTATGTTATTTCTTTTTGCACTCTAATTGCAGCAACTAATGTTCCCTTACTTTCATTTCATCATGATTGTTCAATTTCTATATCCATATTTATCTCCTATAAATAGCAATGTGCAAGTTGGCATGTTTGCATACTTTTATTATTTCATTACAAGAAGATCACTCATTTCTCTATTTGAACATTCCTGTTATGTGAAGTAGAGAAGAAAATAAGCTTATTTTGTTTTGTGATTTCTTGGATATGTCTTAATTATGACTCAAATGACATACAATTTTCCTTGGATAGTAGTTGAATGTAAAAAGGTTTGAATTTGTATATAAATAGCTGATATCTCACTGTTTAACACACTATATTATTATATTCCTCTGGTCTTTTGTTTTCAATTTTAGTTTATATAGATATGTTGCTCCAAAACAGTATTCATGGAGATGGGACTTTAAGGTGATATGTGTACATTCATGGAACAAGAATTCTTTAGATATTTTTATTTGATCAATTAGAAGGATAAGTTAACAAGTTATTTTAAATAATATTAGGTCCACAAGTATCGTAGGTTTGTTTCTCCTCCATGACAATGGACAAAAAACCATTCTTCTTGTGGTTGTTTTTTTGCTCAAACTCTCAAAATGCACTTAACACTTTTGATCTAGATTTCTGATCTATCCTGAGCTCAAAATCAAAGACCGTAGTAGTTGCTAGCTTGATAAATGTTACTTGGTGTTTCCACACTGCTGCTGAGTAACTCAATGCTACACGAAAGGTTAAACCATCGAAGTGACTCAAATAAATAACCCTGTAGTAGTCACTATTACAGATTACGTACGCACAGCATAGATAGCTTTCTTTTTGAGTTCAACAATTATTAAGTGCATAAAGATTGCAACGTTTTGATCCTCCTAGGATAGGATAAAAGTTTTCGGCCTTTTCTTATTAATTTATCATCACTTATCATAATAATTTTCAAAGCTTAGCATGCAAGTATACGTTTGTTGGAATTCCTTTTGTTTTCTACTCGCTTCATTATCTTTTTATTTGTGGTTTACCCTTTTTATACGAGAATTTTTTTTTTTTAAAAAATAAATACATGAAAAGTTATACAATTTTATTAAATCACAAGTTAATCATTATCAACTGAACTGAAATGGCTAAATAACAATTTATCCCCATTTGAACAAATTACTGTTAGGGATGAGGAAATTTTTTACCTCCTATGTGGGGTGGATATTAGAGACATAGGTCTTACTCCCTACCCCGCCCTTCTTTATTGTCATCCTTACGTTAAACCAGCCTCATTAGTTGAGAATTCAATATTAATATGGACTTGATCTACTTGGGCTTCACCCTTAAAGCGTAGAATTGGGCTTAGGAGGGTTAGAAGCCCAAGGTTAAGTCTACACCTCCTCACTTATACGAAAAAAATCTTAGGAACCATGATACAATAAAAAAGAGAACAGAGGAGAAAAAAGTACGTTTTTCATACAACTCTAATCCTTATCTTTTTGAAGTGTATTCCCATTTATACTCAGATTAGATCCTAATTTGAGTGTCAGAGTACCACTGACCAAACCACTTTTCCTTACGAAACTTGCATGTAAGACCAAGCCAGAGCAGATCTAGACCAAATTCTATGTTGACCATCCAACAAATATGTTTGATAAGTAAAATCATGTACCATGTATATGTCATTTGAGACCACATTACATTATCCAATCTTTGTCCTTTGTTCCTTAACGCTAATTCACAAATATATTAAATTAGAACACGTTCTTAACCAAATTATAGAAAATAAAGGAAAGTCCCATGGGTAATTAACTTATGGATAGATAAATTAATTTGTCAAATTCCAATTCTATGGCTATCAGCAGCCTATGATCTATATATATAGCCATATTATGAAATAAATAGAATTTACTTGATCAATCATCAACATCATATTCAATTTACCTTGCTTGGTACGTACATCAATCTCCCAAACCCATTAAACTAATGATATCAAATATATTATATATATAATAATCTATTGAAATTTGAAACAAACAAGAAGTGACAAATTGCTAAGCTTTTCAATTACAAGGTATCAGCCCCATTTTCTAGTTCTCGACCAAATGATTCATTTGGAATAGATGCATTCTCTCATACAGCGATCTACTTTTTTTTTTTTTTTTTAACTCATGTTATCTGTTTATTGTGAATAACTATCTCACAATGATGTGGTAATTCATAAATTGCAAATAGTTCAACATAACTTAAATATTTTTTTTTAATCACAGCATAACTCAGTTGTTAGTATAAAACTACATTTATATCTTGGTTAAATCAAGACATATAGCATAATATTAAGAAAGACATAAAGCTACGTGATAGCAATAATCAATTGCAATTGCAGTTATGAAAATTTTATACTTTTGATGATTAAGACATTTTCAAATTTTCTCCCACTGCGAGGGTGAAAAAAAGTTCAACGGTAATTCTTAATTTTGTCATTACGACACCAGATGACAAATTTTTTACAACTACGAACAAAGTTATATTTAAAATCACAGACACACATGATAGAGAATGCAAGTTATATGAATTTACAGTTACTTATGGAAAGAGTTCTAGAAAGTTGTGAAGCAATTATTGTTATATTTATATTTGTCAAAACAAAGGGAATACTCTCATGTTGGACAAAATATTCCTCCATGGCTCTGAAGTACACTGATTTATTAAATTGCCTCATTCTAACTATGAAGATTAGGGTTACAGAAACTTGACCAAAACCCCTTAGAAGGTACTACTTTATTATTTTCCTTGAAGACCAACATAAGAAATAGAAAATATAAAAAAAATAAAAAAAATAAAAAGCATGTTATGTGGGCTGACAGACCCACAGCCCAAATTAGTCAAAAAATAAGCCCAACAAGCTATGAAAACAAAAGGTCGGGGATTTCTTTTAACACCCCACTATTTCTATCCTCATCTCTTTCTTTTTTGCTAAAATTACAAAAACACCCTTCAAAATAAAATAAAAAAAACCTCTGCTCACTCCTTTCAACAGGATATTTCTTTTTAAACCTCTCCTTTTCTATTCTAACCCATTCCCTTTTCTTGCCGCTTGAACGTCCAAAAAAAAAAAAAAAAAATCCCCATATGAAAAATTTATTCCCATTCCCATCCTAAATTCCTTTCTCCTACTTAAAGTCATTAAACGATGAAGAGTTTGATCCAAAAAAAAAAAGAAGTTGTCTTAACCTTAAAAATTCACTAAAACATAATAATTCCTCAAACATTGATGTATTAAATTTATTTTTAAAATGAAAAGCTTTAAATAATTATACAAGTAGAAAATAAACATCTAATTGACATACTCAATGATATGAGTAGACTTGATTCATTTCCAAATGTATATATTACCTGTAAAATTATACTAACAATTTCAGTAGCCATTGCTTTAGCGAAAAGAAGTTTTTTTAAACTAAGATTAATCAATTTTAGTCTATATATTAAAATATAGGTAATTAATTAAAATCCTAAAAATTTTATAAATTTAATAGTGGGCATGGTAAGATTATTTATTGGATGTCCTCTTTGTAAATTAACCTTATTTAGAAAATATCGGTGTTAGTCAGTCAACACAAGGTGAATATAGAAGAAGGTGATTAATGAAAAGAAACCATTAGTTCCTTTCATTAATGTTGAGAAATCCAACAAATATTTATGATATTTCAATTCATTAGAATAAATTACCAAAGTTAATTAGGGTTTTAAGGGGTAAATACAGAGAAGGAATCAGGACTGGCTGTATGAGACTAGGATTCATGCTACAGATTCCAATTTATGGAAGGTTATCCATGTTCTTCGTGATTGTGTCATATCAGTAATGTTACTATACATTACATACAACATAGACTAAGTCTATTTATCCACGTGAAGGTGAAATAGCCTAGAGGCAGACAAATGAAAAGAAGAAAAACAAGCAAAAGTTTGAGGTAGAGTTTCTAAAGTATGAGTCCGTACAGTTTAATATATCAAATTGACAATAAAATATGCTCTTAACTATCTCAGCTTTTAATGAAACAAAACGTGCCTCTGAAGTATAATGCTGTCCAAACCCAGTTGCCCAAGTTGATTATTTTCAAACGCAAGACATAATTACATCAAGTTTTAGCTGATGGACCCAAAATTCTCTCTCAACTTAATTTGTTTCTATTACGTGCTCTTTGCGATAAAGAGATTTGAGTGCAATGGAGAAGACATAATTGAGATAAGCTGGTTAATTAATTAATGCCGCTTTAAAAGTAGCATCCAAATGATTAATCTTACAAATATTGCATATACATGAAAAACCTAGCTAGCATGGTGCCAACAGATCTTCATTAGCTAGTGAAAACAAATTAATAAAGCTTGAGAGATTTCATGAATTAAGGGGAGCCTAATTAATAAAAGGCTTGCAAAACCTTGCCCCAGCACACAGTTTTTTATTCAGGAATGTAATATAGCATCATGAGCAATCAGCCTTCAGATTTTAGCAGATTGATTGCTCATGATGTTATATCATCTCCATGAATTTCCTTGTGTGTGCACAGTGCATAATTGACACCCCCAATTAATTCTAAACCCATTAATTATCTATCGGAAGCCGCCGCCGAGCGCCGGAGCCCAATAGTCTGCTCCATTGTCACTTCCAACTTGCAGTGTGCATGACACTGGAACCAGACACAACCCTCTACTCCTCAGATCCTTCTTTGGTTCTTCATGAGAATCCTATTATTTATATATATAAAAATATATTCAAAAGAATTAATGCTGTAGTTTACTTAGAAATAATCAAGAAAACCAGGAACAAATTATTAAAACTCCATTGAATATGAAAATTAATTGGTTACCTGCTCACTAGCTGCTTTCCTCTTCAAGCAGTTTTCATTCAGCAACTATAACCCAAATAAATAAAATAAAATAAGAATCTTTTTGAGCATATATATAACATTAATTTGTAACAGCAAAGGCAGTGACTTGTTTGATTCATCCATCTTAGAATAATAATAAATCTGGTAAAGCTGGTGACATTGCTCTTTTACAAGCTTTATTCATTTTTATTATAAAATCCAAGTGGGTAAGCTAGCTTCTTTCCAAATGCAAAATTCCCAACCCCTTTATAGGGGGTCAATTAATGGATCCAATGGAAAAAGCTTACCTGACCAGGGTCTTCTGGGAATATACAATACTTCTCTGCTTGAACCTATCAATAAGTAATCACAATCATCATTCAATTACTACCCCATAATTACCCATTAATATATACTCCTGCACATGCAAGAACAATGAGAATGGAGAAAAGGGCTTTGGAAAATGAGAAATGGGTTTTCTATTTCTTTTCTTACAGATTGTTGTTGCTGCTGCTTCTGCTGCTGCCTCATGTTTCCTGATCCACTGCCTAGGTATGGTAAGCTAAGGGCCTGCGTTAAGGTTGCAGAAGAGAATATATACTTTTAGAACTTCAATAACTAAAGGTTCTCACATTGAAGAAACAATGTGAAATGGAACTTTAACAGCGTGCCGTCACTGACTCATGGAGTCATGGTTTGTTTGGGAAAAATAAAGGAAGGAGAAGAAACATCACCTCGATTTGATTCTGAAGGAATCTGACATACCCAATAGCTTCTAACAAGACAGAAGCCGTGTCAGTCTGCAAAAGTAAAAATTACCACACCACAAACCTCCAGTCATATTTTTTGCTCTAAAAAAGTTAAAATAATAAAGATAGAGAGGAAAAGTTATAGCTAGATAAAGTAAGCTTTTTTTACTTATGGTTTGAGATGATATCTTTCTGTGTCACACTCTTTTATTTTCTAATTCAAAGAGTTTTCATTCATTACTTTATTAAAATATAAAACTAAATAATATATAAATCAAAATTTAAAACTTTTTTTTTTTGACTAATCAAAATTAATTTTAAAACACAATATAAGACAAATTATGGAAGAGAAGATGTTGTCCTTTTTCTTCTTCTTTTTTTTTTTTTTTTTTTTTTCACTTCCTTTCTTTTCTTTAGCTGGGGAAGGGAGACAGCCATGTGTAAACTTTTCTTTGTGGGTTTCCTTGTAAAGAGATTTGCAATTTCTTTTTACTATAATTTTAAATGTAAATTATATTAATATATTTAATGTACATTTTAATTGAACAAGCTAATCTTACCTTCCCAAATGGGGAAACTAGCTGATGAAGGGCTGTAATTCTATCACCTAATTTCTCCTTCCTAACCTGGAATTAAGAAGAAGAAAATTAATAGAAAAGTAAGTAGTAGGACAGGAATGCACATGCTTGAAAGTTAGTTAAATTATATGATGTTTCAGTTGTCTGATTTTTATTCCTCTCGCGGAATAAAAATGAGAAAGAAAGGGATAAAGAATCATGGTGATTGGGAATTGGACAACAAAGAAAGACAACAATTACCACCCACATGTTTTTGTGTGTGCTTAAGTGTTTGTATGCCCTGAAAGAGAGTTGAAGAATTGGAAGTTTCTGCCTAGTTTATTTTGCATTATACCTTGAAGGTAGACTGACTTGTCGATGGTTGAACCCTAGCTTTCTTGAGTGCCCCACCTGCTGCTGCAGTGCTGTTGCACTTGAGAAGAAACCAAAGAAAATTTAAATTTGAGAAATAAAAACCACAAAGATAAACCGAACTTCATATCTAAAAAGCATGACCAAGAATACCAAAACTTCATATCTTAATCAAAGAATTATAGGAATGAATTGAATCCATTTTTTTATATGCACATAATGAAATAATTAAAAAACTTGTACTAGGAAAGATAAGAAGACGAAGAAGAAATGTTTGCAAAAGGTTTAGATTCTCAATCAAAATTTGGGACCCTCCATCAAAGTTGGCATGTGAAAATTTAATTCAATTGTTACCTCAGATGATCGATCTGGGGGAGGGTGCTTCACATCGGTCTTACTGTTGGAGAAATCCAACATGTTGTTGCTGAAACTACTCACACAAGATTTTGGAGAAGAAGAAGAAGAACATGGCACTATTTGAGACCAAGCTGGTTTAACTGCCTGAAATTCTTCGTTTCCATGTCCGTACACATAGCCGTTTACAGAATTCTCTTTCTTGACATCAACAAGAGGAGCATTCGGGTCCTGAGTTAGCATCTGTTCCTCCCAGCTCTCCAACTTCTTAACCTGAATCTGGCCCATACCTCCCTTATCTTCCTCAGCCACCAGTCCACCCCTTTAAACAAATAAAAATCCAAGAAGACACTTAGATATTCATCCCTAATAAATGAAACCCTACCACATGCACCCGGCCAGGAACATAGCTATTAAAATTGGGTAAAAAGACGAAATTTAACACATGCTAATTTTTTTATTTTCTTACTTAGGGAGGTGACTGGCCTAAAACTTAGGTTCGTCCCTGCACCCGGCTGTGGAAGGTGTGTGCTTTTGTGTTTGAATAACAAACACAGATAACATAGAGAAATAGAAAGCAAGAAAGATGGATCAATTACATGAGAAGTTGGCTCCAGGACTCAGCTGGAAGCTGTTCTTGGCTGTCATGATGCCAAGAAGGGAAAGGAAGTGAAGAAGAAGAAGTGGGTGCATATGGAGAAAGAAAGTTTGAAGGAGTAGACAAGAAAGGAGAAGCTTGTTGATGAGTAGGTGGTCTCATGCTATTGATGTTCCACCAGTTAGGGTTTCCGGCCATCATTTGTTGCACCGGTGTGCTCTGAAGAACAGCTCTATTCATTGCCTTCTCTCTGCAAATGGCAAAGAAAAAATTTCCCTTTCTTTCTCTTTCTATTCCTCCCCTTTCTTTGTTTCTTTCTCTTGATGTGCTCCCGAACAGTGTCTTTGTAGAAACTTTGAGAGGTCCTCCTTGTGTTGATTAAGTAGCAAGGGGAACTCTACCCACTGCTTGGTCCTGTTTTTGAGAGAATTTGAATAATCATGGAGTTTTGAGAACCTTTGTCTTTGTTTCCTCTCTCTTTTCTTCCCCTTTCTTTATTGCTTTTCTTTTCTTTTCTTTTTCTTTCTTCCTTTCATGTTTTTCTTTTCTTTCCTTTGCTTTTCTATTTCTCCCCGTCTGCTTTTGCTTTATCTTAAAGTGGGACAGAAAAGGTGGTAGCAATTCCCATAATTAAGAAAACCAAAATATTTTGCATACGTATCTTGCTAATGTCACTCCTGAGTGCATGATTTTTCTATCATACATAGGCACGTGGCATGCTATGAGACCTTGTACATTAACATTACAAGGCCTTTTGCAACGCATATATAATGAAATGTCAAAAGATTTTGGAGATTTTACTTATCCAAGCTAAACATTTAACACATTCTCATCCATGCTTGACTCAACATTCATTATACCTTCCATTAGGTGATTGTCAATGGATTGAGCCAATTAAATGTCTTATATATTTTGATAAGGAAAGGTTAAAGTTTATAAACAATGCTTTTATATTTTAATATTGTTTGTTTATAAAGTATTTCTATATTTGAGAAAATGACACTAATTGGTGGATATGATTAAAATATAATTTTTTACATTAAAATATATTTACATCTTTTTTAAAAATAAATCATGTTTGAGATGAGAATAATATACCTAAACTCTTGTCTACTACGATTGGAGAATCCTTAACGCAAGTTTCAACTTGTTCCCAAAAATTGTGTTTAGCTTATGTTAGATCATGGGGGATTACGTTTGGCTGAATCTATGAAATTTTCTCCAATGCCAATTCTCTTTCTATGTATCCTTGATTTTTCTACCTTGTCTATTCTATTCAATATATATATGTATATATATATGATAGGAAGCAAAAAAAGTCATACACAAGTCAATGAAATTACTTGCTAAAGAGATTCTATCGTTGACTCATTAAACACAATCTAACTGATTACACTGTTAATGATGTGAAATATACACAAGAAAGCTCAACACCTACCAATTACTTCAATCGTATAAAAGTTAGTATGTTGAAACTAACACAGTAGACAATTTGTTACACCGGTTTAAAGAAATATGACTTTTTTAGAGAAAAAAGGTGAAACTTGAGGATGAAGATTTGTGAGATTGCAGACAAATAAATAAGGAGAGATAGAGAGAGGGAGACCAACTGATACACGCTTACCAAGAGGTCAAGATAAATTTATTAGTTTCTCCAATAAAATCATTATCAATTTCCAATATTAATTAATTAAAAAACCATTATAACCTTTTAGACATATTCGTTTTGGGCGTCTAATTGAGCTCGAATCTCATGCCCTAACCTAAAGCAAAAACCCATGTTGCGAAGTCGTAAATATTGTACTTACACTAAATTATGGAAATAGAAATTCATTTAATATTTTCATTTTTCATGGATTTAATACAAACATAATTAATTTAAAATATAATAATATCCACATTAAATAAAATAAAGTATTGAGTCTATAGAAAAATACTTGTTAAGATTGCACTGTTAAGAAGAAATACAACTGTAATATTTTACATTTTAAATGAAATTAATCTTATTTTTATTTTTAATATGAAGTGTGGATATTTATATATATAAAAATATAATTAAATAGGGTATATTTGTAAAAGAAAAAATGAAGTTAATTATCTGTGGAATATATATGAAACGAGTAATCTCACTCCTTCCTTTTTTCTATGGAATAAGACTTGGAATAAAATGACTATTGTTTTCT
Organism: Bauhinia variegata; assembly: GCA_022379115.2. Classification (NCBI taxonomy): domain Eukaryota; kingdom Viridiplantae; phylum Streptophyta; class Magnoliopsida; order Fabales; family Fabaceae; genus Bauhinia; species Bauhinia variegata. The sequence continues at coordinate 4,878,668 of CM039429.1, read as the reverse complement.
GGCTATCAAACATAAAATATATTTTTATTTTATAAAATTTTAAGTGAGTTAAGTTAAAATAATTCCCATGACTAGTAGACTAAGGTAAACATTAAGATTTATATAATGTTTAAAAAAATACTTATAAATTATTTATTAATAAAGTTCTTAAGTCAATAAAAATATTAAAACATATATTTTTGTAAGATATAATTTCAATTCTTATCAATCAAATGAAACCTTTTGTTTACAAACATAAGATATATTATTCCATAAAATAAAGTATGCCCTCTATGTACAAAACTAGTAGTCATATTCTACGCTATTCTTGAAAACTGAGAATCAAAAATTGAAAATGCGGATACCACACAATTAAAATTCACGAAACAAGTTTCTTTCAAAAAGATGTTCATTAATTAAGGGCATAAGAGTATATATAGTCAATAGGGCTGCTCATAAAAACAAATAAACTTACATGCCCGCGATTTCTATGAACATTCTTAATTAATTAATCACGTTATACAAAGCCAAAGTCCTAATTAATTAACATAAAGCAACCAGAGAATTATTCCTTTGGCTATAGCCACCACAAATTAATAAATGATTAACTTTATTCCACAGACAAACATTCCCTTAAACCGCATTTTGATGTTACTAGCAAACAAATAAACCCTTAAATCTCGAGCTAGCTAACACTGTTTCTGACCAGAGACTTACATACACATATATTCTTTTGGGACAATATCAAGGAATTAAAAAGGAATGGCCTTGTGATCTTGCCTTTACAGCCACATCTTTGTCAGACGCCCTCTGCCTCATTTAATTTTCTTCAGCTTTCTTCTTTGGACTCCCGAGAAACAAACACAACCTACCAACACTTCCTCCTTGTCCTTACCTTCTTTCCCATATCTTTCCCCCTAAAACCTCTTTCTTTGTTATTCTTTTTACATTATTAATTTATTGTGCACACAACTATACATGTTCCTCGTCTTTTTTATCTTACTAGTTGAGTACCAATGTAACTTTTAAATTAATGATTTTACATGATATTTCTTAAGAGTTGACTTATTTTTATTAAATACATACTCCTCAATTTAATGAAATTTTTTTTTATAAAAATCTCAATGCTACATCATTTTTGTAGAAGAATATAACTTGATTACATCTTCTATTCTTTGCACTCCTTTTTCATTTTTAATTGTAAATCAAAAGTAAAAAAATAAAGAGAATATTATAAGGCATGCAATTTTAGATGCAAACTCCGATCTTTTGTGCTTGTCTAATCTAATCAAGGATCACAAATTCTACAACATTAATAACAATTTCATTGATGTGTACTTTCCAAATGCTACCAAAAATTACATGTGCTCCTGTTCCAAACTAAAATTATTATGCCAACTAAAGAAACTCATTAACTGTTAATATCAAGTTGATTTGTTTGTTTTTGGTGGTTCAAGCTCATGATAATTGTTAAAATTACTACTAGTATATTACTATATTACTTTCTTTCACCCTACTCATTAGTTTGTTAATTTTAATGCCCTTTTGCTTTGTCTTTTATGTCACAAAATCAAGGGAGAAATTTATATCGAAGCCCACTTCCGACATAAGGTTGAATCAGCGTGACCAGCAGCCAGCATTGTTCTTCTAAGATAATAATATCATATAAGCATTCCAGATATGACTCAAAAACTAGTAATTATTATTTGTGTTACACATACAAACGACAATATTGAAACTTGGAATGTCATTTTGCTTGTAGTCCGAATATTAACCCATAAAAGGGTGTGTTTTTATTTCAAAATTTGTTTCAACATTTTGCTCATTGGATTCCCCATCAGATGCATTAAAAATTAATCTCATTATAACCTATTGATGATCCCAAAACGGCTTATTTTACAACTATATCAGCTTTCTTTCTCTCTCTTTTTTTTTTTTTTTTAAATGATACCCACAAAAGCTAGAGATGGCCCTATTCCTACTTTCTTAATTCAAACGACAGCCCTAGAGTCACCCTTTAAGGCAGGCCAAAAGATAAGCTAGAAGTAGAATGTAACAAGTTGGTTATATTCTTAGGTAAGAAACAAAAGACAAGCACATGGAATTATGATATTATGATGTGCATGCTTTTTCGCTTCATTTATCTATTGTGATATCCTATACGAGTTCCACTAGTTCTCTCCTTCAACTTGCTTTAAAGTTTGCGTGAAACATAATTTGTAGCTCAAAATTATAGTGTTGTAACTAGGTTAGGCACCAATTATGATCACCGCATATATATATCATTTAATTTGATGACGGTAAAAGGATAGTTTTAAAAATTGAACTGACCCGACTGGTTCGATGGGACAGTAAACCAATAACTACTGCAGTTTAATTTCTGGTTTCATTTTTAAAATTATGAGTAAAAGTTTAAGATATGAGCAAGTTATCTCATTGTAAATTTAAGATATATCAATGTTTTAAAAATTAAATTGAAATTGACTTTAACAGATAATCGATTCATTGATTCACTAGTTCAATTGTTAGATGAACCAAAGAAAGTTAAAAAAATTAAAATATAAATAATTTATATTTAATTTAATATATGAAAAACTCATTACTTATGAGTGATAATCTAAGAAAATTAAAATAGTTTAAATATATTAGGTTAATTTTAGATTTTTTAAATAATTCAAGCATAGTATCAAATTTTATATGTTTTGTTGTATCTACTAAAAGTAACTTAATTGTTCATATTAATATTTTTATAAATTAATTGAAAATTATATGTCTTGCTTTTTAGTATTTTTTATATATTTGTTTATACGATAAAGTATTATAATTAATTTTGTTAGAATTAAAAAGGAAGAGGAAATTATTACCATTTATTAGATACTGTTTAAGTAAAAAATATGTTCATATTATAACTAAGTAATAAAGTGGTTTTAGTAGTTAGAGTGGAATGTAATAAGCATAAGGTCATTGATTCAAATTTGTATCTCTTTACTTTTGTGGAAAAAGAATTTTAAAGGAGGTGGCTGGTTCAACCGGATGAATTTACCATCTATATCTTCGGCTATACACTTTAAAGTCAGATCATCAAAATAGACAATAAAGTATAAACATTATTTTTTACATGTAATTATCTATAAACTGATAGTTACATTAACCATGTCCCTTCCATTTCTTTATGCATGTTTATGTTATTTAACATCAAGAAATAGATCCAACTCAACGAGAATTTACGTACGGTTCTTGAAGTGTTATAAAAGTTGATTTTTCTCTCACTTTATTCGTGTGTGTAAACCTGTGTGGTCATGGCCATATACACGCGTTTCCTTTGTTAATTGATTTTGAAAGGGAAAGGGCTAGATATTGTCATTATTTTTCAAAATGAAACGCCATATTATATATGTAGTTTTCTATTCCTTTGCTTTCCATTTAACTGTACATGTTGGATAGGTGTAAGTAGCAAGTGTGCAATGAAGACGAAGATGGTTAAAAGGAACTATAATATTAATATGCTTGGGACACATAGGATGCTTGTTAACAGTGTACTTGTTAATACATAATTATCCTCATTGATGGCAAGAAAAGAAAGATCATTAGTTCTAGCAAGATATTTGATACCTATCGGGTATATTATGAAACTATTCTTGAGATTTCTTTTATATATCAACTTAAGTTTTAGGTTAAATTAATTTTTAATATGATATCAAATATTCTATGACCTCACGATTAGGAGATTGAGTCTCTCTGCCAACACTTTTTTAACTAAATTATAATTAAATACAATTTCAAGACATAATATGAGTAGATATATGTTGCTTTTACATTTTGTGTCCAAAAGACTTTTATGTGTGAAGACCTATTGGATATAATATAAAATTAGCTAGGGACATCTCTTAATAAGTTCAATTTTTTTGTTAAATCAATTCTTAAGCTAAAGTATAAATTACTTGATTTTCATTACGCTTTCATTTTTCTTATATAAGCTATTCTTTTCTCAAAATAACACTGGCTTAAACTATGTTAAAGGTTGTATTAAAATTTTGTAGCTCTTGTAATCCTATCTAACTTAAATCTGATTAATTAATTTTACTGGTATTGGATGTTGATGGTTTTCACCAAAAAGCCAAGAATTTAAAGCAAGTCTCATAGGTACTTTGGGGAAAATGATATTTTGGTTACATAATATAAGCTTGACAAGTCCTTAGTTGTTGGCATTGCGTGTACGCATTTCAAGGCATCAATTCAATCATATCAACATATGGTTTTGTTTTATTTTTTATATGTGTCAATCATTCATAATGTTAATTTACTTTAGGGTTTGGGTCACATTCTAATTCCATTAAAACCAATGATGCATGATTCTTATCCAAATAAGGTGTGCTTATTGGATTGAATTTTCCTACCCATTTTCAGTTTCCATTCCAATTTCGTCCTTCTAAGGTTTTCAGGTGATAACACAAACCACAATATACGGTTTACCTTACAGACTAACTTTATAGAATTAATGCTTCCAAAAACTTAGCTTATAATTTTTTTTTTTGTAAGAAATCAACTTCTTGTTGATGATCTTTGTTAGTGGGCATTTTTTAACTATATTGCATATTGCATACCTTGAAGCAGAAATTACCTATCTATAATCTAAATATTCTGTTACCAAAAGAAATGATAGTAATATCAACCTCTAATAACGATGTTATTAGATCTTTAACAATTAATTTTATTTATTTATTGTCTGTTTATAAAAGTTATTATTGATCTTTCATGTAATAGTTTAATTTTTTTAATTAAATGTTTAATTATAAAATAAAGCTACTAGCAAATAAGCACTATATTTTCTACCCTAAAAGATATAGCACTTCTTCTAATAAGCTACTACCTTCTTGAAATATTTTATTTCTGTGAAGGGAATAAGATTGTTGGCAGACAAGCAAAATGCATATCTCAGTAGACAATAAACAAACCCTTCAATCGTTGTCAGATGGAAAACATTGATATATAAGGTCACAGTTTGTCAATATTTTTCTTCACACATGTCGTTTTTATATACAAATCCCAATACCATGCTTTTTTCTAGAATGATCACTAGCTAGTTCTTTTGTCCTCTCTAATTAATATATCATATGGAAAATAATTCCCACTTTACTTTTCATAATTTTATCCAGAACAATAAATTATTTCTATAAGTTATTAAAAAAAATTTGAAGGGCATGCTTATTTTCGCACTAGCTTTTGTAGCATCCCATGCTTTGTCAAAAGTGAATGTGTTTAAAGAGAAACAAAGTCAAATGATAGATGAATATTTAACTAAGAAAATTAATATCGTGTTAACTAATCTTTTGGCACTACTTAATCATTCAGCTCTATCCTTATAGCCAAACCCAATACTTGAAGCAATGATGAAACCACGAGAGGGGAGGCCCAGGTGTTCAGTTCATAGTTGTATTATATATATGAAGCTTTTGGTATAAGAATTAAGAAACCTTATTATTTATTAATTATAATGCCAGCACAAGAAAAAATAGGCATAATTGATGTATGAGCAACCAAAATTTTATATTTAAGATGATAGTTTTCTTTTGAATATATTTTGAGATGATTATTGAAAATTATCCATGATCTTAAAGCACGTAAAAATCTTACAGATCTAATTTTGGATTCTTAATCATTCCTCGATTTGAATTATTGGCTTTTTTTAGGTTTTGGTAGGAAAAATATATTATATTATTTTCTGGTGATCATTTTCAAAGACAAAAGCTAATGAAAATCCTTTAAATTGGCACTTAGAATCTAAGATTAAGATAGGTCTTACGGTATGGACCATGTCTAAGGAAGTTAAAATTCTAAACAATTACACAAAAAAACAAAAAAAAACTTGAAGAAGAATTTGTATACCTACTGCATGCATGCCATCTAACCAAAAGGTTAGAAAAGGGACAGTTTGACATTGATTGACAGTAATGAATTTAATGGACGGTTTTATTTATTAATTTTGTATACCTCCAAATAATAGAATGATTTAATAAGCTATTTCATTAATGAACAACTCAATTATATAAAATGGAATAATCATTTCATTCTCATTTTAATTTCAAAATTTTCATTTCATATATCAAACCAGCAAATAATGAAAGCTTATATAGCTTAGACAAGATTTATAGGTTTGAATGGTTTAAGAGTAAAATTTTCACCCAAAAAATAATTTTTAGGTTTTTTTCATTTATATCTAAAAAAATTGCTGGGACAAAAACAATACGAATATTATATGAAACGGTCATATATAAAAAAAAAAAAAAAAAAAAAGTGCGACTAATACTTTTTTGTAGTTGTAATTTGGAGATGAGAAGAAATCTCTAAATAGCAGAAATAACTTGGTTCGATAATTTCTTTTAGTTGTAGTAATAATAATACTTCTATTTTTTGCTAATTAAATAATTTATGTCACAACATTAGGCCAATAGATTTGTTTCTATACAGTACATTAACAAAGTTATTAATATACCAAAAAAAATTAAATTTGTTGATATTTTCTCATTCCTCATCATAATATTATTTCACTTATCATAATAAATAAAAATAAATAAAAATATTTATTATATAATATTATTTTAATAATATTTTAACTAATTACAATAAATAAGATCAAAAAATTTAACATAACAATTTTTTTTTCTCACATGAAACTGATAGCTAATATGTACATACATATAGATACATGATAAGAAAAAAGGTGAAAATAGAATATAAAATGTAATTTAGATAAAGTGGGTAAGCGTGGTCAGAGAGGCTGTTGGTGGGTCCCAGCTGGATGCGAACTTGAAAGAAAGAGAATTCTATACAAACAGAACTCTTTTCTATTTGGGCTTTTCATGTGTGAGAGCGACGTAAAGTTTTTGGACTATACTGCTGAATTGCTAGTGTGGTGGGCCCGATTCTTGGCCCACTTTGCCTCCCTTCCTGTAAAGCATAAAAGACACCGACCTCTACCTTCCCCTTTCTTTTTTTTTTTTTAAATAATATTTTAAAAATTTCTCCTCTGCCCAAAATCAACGCTTGCCCCACTTGGTAATTATTTCTCTTACTTTTCTTTTTCTTTTTATTCTTAAATTTTAAATCTCTAAATATCACGTCATGCACACATCAATTGTGACATAGTCTGGTTCTTTGATCAGTTTATCCGACCCGACCCGCCACTCAGGGATCGTTTGGTGCTGACATACATGATCGGTTTTGTTATTGCTCGCAAATGTATAATAGGTTACTTTTTAGTTGAATTACATATCAAACATTTTTCTTGCTATTAAACTTAAATCCCACGAGAGCCACACATTTAGGAATGGCTGCTTCGCATCGTGAATGAAATTTGTTGTTTCATACGTCTCATACATTATTTTATAGTAATAAATAAAATAAAAATAAAAATATTAATATTAATTTATTATTTTTTAATTAATAATGAGGATTGAGATAAAAAAATGAGATATGAAAGTAAAACAATGGATATTACTCCCTTAAATCTTGCAGTTGTGCAAGAAAAATAATTTTTTTAATGCAAAACATCTAACATCTAATATCATATTAAATATCAATTAATTTAATTCAAATCCAATCAACACAAAAGTGTAAAGGTTATTTAGTTTGGTGGTAATTAGTTAATTTATAAGAAGTTTATTCAGATTATTCAAGGTATAAAATTTGAGGTTAATACTCTAAATTTGAGAGACTTTTTTTTTTTTTTAATTTGATAGGGGTGGAAGAGATTTTGTGTACAGAAACTTATCTAACCATATCCAAATGTTATATATATATATATATAAAGAAAAAAACTACTTCACTCTATTAGCTTCCTAAGTTTTGGTCTACCAAAAAAAAAGTCAAATACAAAATTATAATACTTCTATGTCATCATAAACTTCAAAATCCAAAATAGACCAAACAAATAAATATTTTATGCTTTACACAGAGTACAAAAAGAACCCATGTAGTATTCATTGTTTTAAGAAATGCAATAGGATTATAAAAGTGAAAGCTCCTCTCCATCTATGCAATATATTGATATATACAATCTAAATTTGCTCAATTGCATTGAAAGTTGTATGAAAATTAATTCATCTAACATTTTATAATTTATTATGTTAATGATTGCACCAATACACAAAATTAACTATATCAAATTCATTTTCACAAATATAACACACATCACACTTCCAATAACATTACATAATGGCACTATAGCATTAGGGGCTTGCAAGTTGAGTAGTGAGTAATTTTAGTGGTAAAACAATAGGCTTCTTGCTATTTGAAGAATTTGATAATTAGCTTGTTGCGCGTGCGCATGAGAATCTCACCCAATATGATTGCAAAATTGGATTCATTTTTGCGGTTGAGAACTTCACTTGAGAGCTATTTGACCCAAAATCCCACTTTGACATTCATTTTTTTAACTTGAGCTTTTAGGCCTAACCCACCTTTGGAAGCCCTCAACCACAAAAATAAACACCAATTAAATGGCAAAAGCTAGCTTTGATGCATGCACATATATAATGTTGACTTGTTAAGGAACTAGTAGTTGCTTGGTGCTTACCCATCTTAAATCTCAAGTAAACCAACCCATTGTCAATTTGTTAATGTTCCCACTTGTCAACAAAATAATGTCCAATTTCAATGAATTCACATTTGTGGCTAAATGTCATTCCCAATACTTGTACTTTATGTTAAGCATGAAATCTTGCTCTTACGAGTTGACCTCAATCCTCCTTAGTCGGCTGCAACAAGTATGACAACAGTTAAATTACTCTAATCATCAACTTAATGATTTCTTGATGTCACAGACAACACAACTCTACGTGTGTCACCGGCATACGAGCACTATTATTGACCTACAAATTAAAGTGCTCTACTTTCTAATCACTTCTATTAAGTATCTCTCCTTGTGACTTTAATGGTCCATGGAAGTAGTACTTTGATTAATTGACTTGGTTGACATTGTCTCTGCCCCCAAAATAGCACCTTTTTGACATTATCAATGGTAAAACGAACCTCATAAAAACTTTTTATTAGTGTAAATAACGTAAATGTTGGACGGTGCAAATAAGCTTTTGGCTTACTATATTCTCACATACACTTTTAGTTTTAAGTTTGGTGGCGACTAATTTCATCTTTATTGTTTTTATTTTTAATATCAAAAATATTTTGATACTTCTTAAATATAAAACTAATTCTTAAGCAATAACATGTAACAAAAGTAATTTTAGAATTTTGAACTAAAAATCTTTTAATTTAAAATGCACTAGTCCTGTGGAGTTAACATCACAATAATCTACTTCCTTTTTTAGGCAAGGCACAGCAGGGCACGTGCTGTCACTTTTGAGATGAAATTTCATAACTTTTCCACAAGTGGAGCTCCTTTTCTTTGATAATTGAAGCTTGTAATCACAACAAAATAGACAGATTCATATTCATAGTTTGCATAGTAAAACACAAAATGATTCTTGCTTTTGAATACAAATATATATCCACTAAACAAACAGCGTCAATTGATTTGTACATAAAGATTTAGATTTCACATAATTAACAAAAGACATCATTTTCCGTCCAAACCTTGATTACTTCTTGTTGCGTGAGGGTTGTTGAGTGAATGTTGTTGTTGTGTAATGAGAGATACCTCCTTCAAAGCCCCAATATTATTCTTTATATAAATAGTTGAAATATAAACTTGTGGGTTTATTTATTCAGACCCTCAAGTGTAATCTATCTGGTTATTGGTTCACATCATTTATCCAGCAAACATCCAATCTATCAAACTTTTATTTCTTTATTCAATTGGTTGAGATTTGGGCCTAGTGGCCCATTCAAGCCCGTCCTCTGTAGAACCCAAAAAGTCTGTTCACAATTTCTCTATGCCCTATTTAATCACCAAGTTCACGTGTCCCTTTCTAGTGTTAGCAGCCATATTTACATCCTGGGAGTTAATTCTTTTGGAACACCCATGATTTCTAACCACACACCCTCCCTCTCACACTCCCTAGATCCTATTTGTAATATATGGGATGTGTGGTTAGAAAATATGGGGTGTGCCAATTATCATCAGTAGGTTCTGATTGTGGACTACGTACTCACTAGAATCAAGTCAACTATTACAGTGAAGGTTTCTCTTTATGAATCAGACAATAGATAGAATAATAGAGCATGCCATTAATTTGTAGAATGCATTCATTAATGGGCATGTGGTGGTTTTTGTGCGTGGTCCTATGATGATTAGTTTTGGTTGAGCACCCATTTAATTAGCCCAAACTAATCTTCTTTAGTTTAATATATATTAGTACTTTTTTATTATGGGTTCATATTCTTAATTATTATGACATTTTTGTTATTTTAAGAGCGATGTTACGTGTATATTTATTTGTTGATCGTTAAATTCTATTATTTCTATTAGTAATATCAGAATTAAATAGATTTCCTTTTCTGAAAAAAAAAAAAATCTTTAGCAGAAGTCTCTCTCCATATAGTTTATAAGGGAAAGATTCTTCCCCCAAATTGGTCAACAAGAAGCCATCTCGAGGAATGAAGTTCAGAGTCTTATGACCCCAAATTCGTTCGTTAATAGTAATACATGCTATTGCAAATCCTTCTAAGCCACTGCAGTCTGGAGTTGCCATGCATTTGGTATATAATGGTAGGATTCTTTTTTCCTTTCTCTATCTGCTCTGGAATCAGCTTTACTTCCACTATGTTTGATTGATAGGACGTACAACATTTCATTCTGTCACTGCATGTGTGGACTCAAAGTTATTAATATCCAACTTATAAAACTAAAATTTTCGTGTTAGTGCTATGAACAGTTCTTTCTTGTTTTTCTGTTTAAAAATGGTCAATAAATTTATGTTTATATGCTTACTTGATATGAAGAGATTCATGATAATCTACCAAAAAAGCTGTCTGCTACAGATTATAGTGTTTAGGGTCATTATATAAGATATAGGTAGGTAGCTAATTAGCTGTCTTGTTAACGAGATCCTAATGAGGAGAGACACTCCCCCTGAAAGAAAAACAAAAGAAATTAGAGCTATTATACAGATGGAAAAGAAAGGATGTGATCTTAGATTGACAATAGAAAGAGCTAGAGGATGGTGATGGTTTCACTTTACCAACCTTAAGCTCAATCAATGGAGCTGGATTACCCATTCATTCATTATTAATACAGTTACGATGCGATAGAGCCTTGTATTGTAGCTAACCTTACAAATTATGATAACGAATGGGTACGTGCTTTGTTTGATTTTCTTGTATTTTCAGTGTGAGACTTGAACAAGCAACTAAAATGGGGACACTAGGGTTCTGCGGTATTATTCATTGCAAATCGGATTTTAGTGTAGTAGTACAACTTTAAAACATAAAATTTTACTATTTTCATATCTTAAATTAAACTTAACTCTTTTTTTTAAACACTTAAATTAATATTAAAAAATTTACACACTCATCTTATTTATATATAAAAAAAAATGTCCACAAAATATGTAAATGCTTATTCTTTGATAATCTCATATTCATAACTGGGTTGGGACTCCACTTGATGTCTCATCAAATCTGGAATGGGGCCAAGGAGATTGTTTTGAAGATCCATGCTAGCTGTCTCCTACCTCTTACCAGAAACTCTCACTCTCTTTTCCCATGATGACAACCATATTATCCATTTGATTTTGATACGTTGGAGTTGGAGCATTAATTTATTAGAGTCCCTGTTTCGTTGCCATGGTTATTCTTTTCTTTTTTTCACTTTTTATGGGTGTTCCTAGCTAGCCCTTGTTCTGCTTTCCAGCTCCTTTTGCTTGCATTTTTGGCTTCTTGCTGGTTAAAACATCTTAACTTTGTAACTTGAAGGGCGATAAATCCGTCAAACCATTGATTATTACTTTTCCTCATTATTTTCTTTGACCCCAAAAAGTTTTAGTTATGACTTTACATCTATATACACTTTCTTTTTAAATTCTTAAATATTTTTTTGTTATATATACGTATAATACAGTTATGAGCTGAGCTTTGCACGGTGCACATCTGAAAGATCTGTTACTGCAGAATTTGCCGAAAGAGAAACCTTAATTACGTTTGTATGGATAGAAACAAGGCGTAGATGAAAGCTAAGAGCATTTTTAGTGATGAGAGATCGATCAAGGTAGGAGTTAAGTAACAGTTTGATATTATACTCAAATTCATGCATAAAGTTAGGAGCTAAGAGCATTTCATGTTAGTCACTAAAGCTATGTGATCCAAAGTATACACCAAAAAAAAAAAAATTGAAAAAAAAAAAGTGACTAAACTGTATAACTACCTTTCACTATGGACTTTAGTGTCTTGATTTGGATGATTAGAGAATTTCATTGCAAAGAGATTCGTATCTCATACAAAAATTATTTCTAAAATATGTGTGAAGTTCAAGAAAGTGTTGTGTTTAGACTTGGAATAACTAGGAAAGTGGCTATGTGGAGGCATGGTTTCTTGTCACGAGATTGGGGAACCCTTTGCAAATGCCTCCATTATCTTTATCTTGTGATCTAAAATTAAAAAGTAAAATAAATATGAATACATAAGATATGCATCTTTTCAACCAATCCTAAAACCACAACACATCGTTTGAGAATTTTGTCCCTCGTCAAATACGTTTTCAAGATGGTTTCTTATGAATGGTTCTTCACTCCACCAATTAACAATCTTTCAACTCTTCCCTGGTCCTGCTCCTATTCAATTTTTCCTTTCCTTTTCTCGGAGAATCCAAGCAGCATATAAGCCAAGAAAAATCCCCAAAATATCGTCGGTAATTTTCTTTCTGGCCCGCTTGAAAGTTCGAGAAAATTTGGCCACTTGGTCTTGGTGGCAGACACTGTTGGTTCCATCGTTTTCTGCCATTACCATTTTGCAGCCTCAGCATTTTCTTTCGTCCAAACGCTGTCTTCGGCGCATCTCAGCTTTTGGCGCAGCACATTCTCTTTAATAAATTTTAAATAACTAAAAAAGTAAAAACAAAAGAAAAAATACCGTAAGGGAAAAGGCCTGCCGAGAACTTTCGCCGGCTTGTCGGAGACTCGGAGTGGTCACCCACAAAAGATTCATACTATTATAAAACTACTTTTTTATTGAATCCTCAAAGAAGAATTTAAACAAAGAATAAAGCAAAAACAGCTCCATATTCCTCTTTGCAAAAACACAGAATAAAAATATTCCCTTTGTTTTTTTCTTAGTTTACGCTACAGAGAGGCTCAGTGCACAGGGTTTGTTTATATAGAACCAAAACAGAGAACCCAACCGCTCAGAGAAGGTTCTCTTCATCAAGATATCTTTTTTGCACTGTATATTTTGGATTCTTCAATCTTTCTCAGTTCTGTCTCTTCTTTACCATTTTGTGATTTCTGAGTGAAGAAAGTAATTCACTATATTTTGTTTCCGTCAGTTTTAATGTCTGTGTCATTGGAACACAACTACATAGGCTTAGCAGAGGTTACTTCAACGGAAAGCTCTGACAAGTTTTCTGAAAGGAGCAATGGGTTGAAGTTGAACCTTAGCGCCACTGAGCTGCGACTTGGCTTACCTGGGTATGAGTCACTGGAGAGGGATACTAGTGTGGAGGACAAGAATGAGTACCCATTAGGAATGCTCGAGAGCTTGGCTTCTGGGGCCAAGAGGGGTTTCTCGGACGCCGTTGATGGTGGTTCTGGCAAATGGGTTCTCTCTGGAAATGGTGGATCTGAAATGGGTTTGGGTAAAGATGGTAGCTTGTTCTCTCCCAGGGGTGTTTCTTCTGGGAATGCTCGTGCTGGTGCTGGGCCTGAGCGTAACAACCAGCCAACAGGTCTGGGTGCATCAGTTGTGAAAGATAGTGCTCCACAATCGCCAAAGCGATTGCATGAGAAACAAGCCCAGCTTTCTGCTCCTGCTGCAAAGTAGTAACATCTTTGATTTTACTCTTCTCCCTGCTAACTGTTTGATATAAAAGTTATTCTAAAATTTTTCTTTTTATACTATATTCCTTTTGTGTTTATGTGTGTGCTCACGACATGGTTGAAGAAAGAAGAAAATTATAAATTAATGATTCTTATGTTGTTGAGAAATTACTAATTAGGAAGATCAAAGGAGTTTCAAGAGTTCAAAGAAGACTGAATTTATTTATTTATAATACAGTGTTCTATTTCTGTCTGTTGATTGAAGTTCTCCTAAAAATTTTGGGCGTTTTCTTTCCCTTTTTCTAATTGCCTTTCTTGGTAGGCTCCGATATTAGGAGAAACTGCTATTAGTTTGATGTTAATTAGGGGATATTCATTGACTCCTTCTATATCAGTCACCAGATAGTAATTTCTGTTATTTTACTGGTTTCCGTCTGCATCTTGGTAATCTATAATGTCCTATGATTTCAGATTGAACTCTTCCAAATTTTTGGTGTCATAAAAATTCATCTTCCAGGTTTTCTGATGTATGTGCATATTTACCCTCCTGTTGTGTTATCTAAATCTCACCTTTGCTCTTGAAATTATAATCTCTGGCCTCATTAAACTTCTTGGTGGCATGATTTCAGATTGAAGCTCTTTGGATAAGTACAAATATAAATTATAATTTCTTCTTTTTTCATGTGAATCAGGGCCCAGGTTGTGGGATGGCCGCCAATCCGTTCTTTCCGGAAGAACTCAATGGCTTCTCACCCTCAGAAGAATGATGATGATGCAGAAACTAAGTCTGGGTGCCTTTATGTAAAAGTCAGTATGGACGGGGCACCATACTTGAGGAAAGTGGATCTCAAAAACTTTAAGAGTTACAAGGAACTCTCATCAGCACTAGAAAAGATGTTTAGTTGTTTTACAATCAGTGAGTTCCTTTCTGACCTTCTCTTCCTCACTGTTCTTTTGATCATATTTTGAAGATCCTTTGATTGAGATGAGAAATATAAAGAATTTGCAGATGTACAGTTATATTGTTTGATAATATTCTGATAGTATTTTTATGAATGACAAGTTCAGGTCAATGCTGCACCCATGGAGTTTCTTGTAAAGATAATTTGAGTGAAAGTAGACTGAAGGATCTCCTTCACGGTTCAGAATATGTTCTAACTTACGAGGACAAGGATGGTGATTGGATGCTGGTTGGTGATGTTCCCTGGCTGTAAGTGCAATCCATGTCTCATATTCTGATTGAATTCCTGGAAGAATGTCTGTTTAGATGGTTAGCCACTTCGCTAGTCACTGTTCTGCGGATCGATCCATTTATTATAAATGTGCTGCTAATTCATGACATTCAGACATTCATAGAGAGACATAACCTCCTTCCATATCAGAATCATGGCATATTTGATGAGCACTTCATTCTGATATTATCTCATTGTTCTTGTTTTAGGATGTTCATTGATTCTTGCAAGAGATTAAGGATAATGAAGAGTTCTGAAGCAGCAATTGGACTAGGTATGGACAGGATAAGTTATAATTGAATCTGTATTTAGTGTTGTTCATGCAATCGTTGACATGATGTGATATGAATCGTTAGATAGTATAAAGTTATGTACCAACCAATTTATGGTGTACAGTCAGCTGTTGACCCTGCAATAATAAGTAGATCGGACGGCCTATAATCGACTGCAGGGCCGACTGCATGGATTTCGACTGCAGAGAATCCAGGTCCCCAATTTATCTAACAGCCCATGTCACGCCAGATCAGTGACTACACCAACAGAACCGTTTCTTGACTGCACCAAATCTGGATTTGCTATAATCTCCCTAATCAGTCTTAGCTAGAGCACTTATGTGTATAAATCTTCTTCATTTTGCAGCACCAAGAGCCATGGAGAAGTGCAGAAGTGGCAACTAATACAACTGCTGCTGCAGATGGGAATGAATCAAATATCACAAGTGGCTGGCTTTTTTATGTGTATAAATAGTTACCATTAGATGTTTTGAGCTTTCTTATGTTTGTTCTCCTTCTCTAATGTCTTAGCTGACTTCTTGAGACAACGATACATAATTAGTATGTAAATATGTATTTCTTCAGTGACATATTGGCTGGAATCTCTTTCTATCTTCCTATCTCCCTATCTTTGTAGTAGCATTTTATTAGGAAAATGTTAGGTGCACATTTTTTTACACCTTGCAATATGTATTGGTTGTAATGGTAAAATTCTAAACATAAAAGTTAGAGATATATATATTAAAAAAAAGAAAGGAAAAAGTAAAGTGAAGTACAGATATGAGTGTGCACATAACACTTGTTAGGAGTCAATCAAATTTAGTTAACTTGCTACTAGTGACTGGGACTTTAACCTAACCGGTAACTGTCAATAATTATTGAAACTAATAAATCAAAAATGCCTCCAGCACTTGTATACTGAGCTTACATACCGCATAGAATTAACAAAAATATTGTCCTCGTGTATCTGAAAGTAGATACAGATTTGAAAACAGGTCGATGCCGAGTGCAAATTTGGATATCATAAGGAAACAGAGAACTGTTCTCAAAATTAGCGTAACCAAGGCTACAAATTTCTTGACAAGCTATTGTACCTTATACTGGGATTTCTCTGTTACCCTTCATGGTTTATGGCATTTTTCTTCAGCTCATACCGCTGGTGTTGTTTCAGTTTCAGTTTTAGCTTCAGGAGTCTCTCCAAGGGTGAACCTAACAAACCGTCTCACTTTAATGTTCTCTCCAATGGCAGCTACAGTTTGCTTTACCAAGTCCTTTACTAGCACACTGTCGTCCTTAATAAAAGGCTGCTCTAGAAGAGCAAGCTCCCCAAACCTCTTTGAAACCCTTCCCTCCACAATTTTTTCTCTGATGTTCTCAGGTTTTGACAGAAGGTCCTCTCTCTGCATCTCAAGTTCTTTTTCTTTCTGCACTATACTTTCTGGAATGTCTTCAATGGATACAAACTGCACCTGTGGGCAAGCCACAACTTGCATTGCAAGATCGTCAACCAAGTCCTTGAATTTTTCACTTCTACCAACAAAGTCAGTTTCGCAATTAACTTCGATTAGAACCCCAATGCGTGAATCATGAATGTATGA
Source organism: Bauhinia variegata (assembly GCA_022379115.2). Classification (NCBI taxonomy): domain Eukaryota; kingdom Viridiplantae; phylum Streptophyta; class Magnoliopsida; order Fabales; family Fabaceae; genus Bauhinia; species Bauhinia variegata. The sequence goes on along the minus strand of CM039429.1, from coordinate 4,861,662 downwards.
ACCGATCCTCCCTTCAGCTGCTAGCCTGCTGGATTTTTTCTCAGCACTTGAGAGACCCTTCTTCCTAAGGTATTCTTGGGCCTTTTCAAGATCCCCCCCAGTTTCAGCAAGAGCTTTTTTGCAGTCCATCATCCCTGCTCCAGTTTCTTCCCTCAGCCTCTTAACCAATGCTGCAGAGACTGTTATTGTTGGCCTGCAGCAGAATGCAGAATATGTAAGAGTCTCAAAGAATATCTTTTTCCCTCTTTAGCTTGATTCTTAACAAAGAATTTTGATACAAAAGAAACATGCCCAGAATGATGATAGCAGCAACCCACCAGCCTTGGTTTTTGCATTATTATATTAAGAATAATGAATGCTTATTCACAGATGTGAAGATAGATATAAGACTCATTAATGTTTATAAATATGTAGCGAAGGTTGGGGAACTCGCACACTAGTAACAAGTTATGATATACCACAGTAACCACACTGATATAGCGCATGGTGTGTTAACCACTCTACTGGAATTTGAATAAGAGTTTTGTCTTTTTGTTTTTTTGGTAAAGACAGAACAATATAAATTATAAGTGAATAAAAAATGGAGATAATAAGACAACATAGGTCATTGCTTCAGCCTGTTTGCATTTGATACAGTGATGCAAATTCTATATAAATTTGATACTATTACCAAGACAATTTCTGCAACATGAAGCCAAATTTATCATAACTTTTTCTGAATATCTCATCTAATGCACAATCTGGCAATGGTTCACCTAAATGAAAGGTAAGAGTTCACAGAAATGCTTACTTCTCCTCTGTTTCCTTTGATCCTGCAATGGCAGGTTCCTCCTTCACTGGTGTAGCCACTGGTTTAGCTGCAGTTTGGGCAGCCACTTCGGCAGCAAAATCCTGGCTTTTCTTCTCCAAGCCCTCCCCAAGATTGAATCGCACAAACCTCTTGACTTTGATATTTTCTCCTATAGTTGCAATAGTCTGTTTGATCAAGTCCTTTACTGCCACTTTATCATTCTTGATGTAGGGCTGCTCAAGCAATGCCAACTCCTCAAGCCTTTTTCTTATCCGCCCTTCAACAATCTTTGATCTTATCTGTTCTGGTTTTGACAAGAGATCTTCTTTCTGCATCTCTATATCTTTTTCTTTGTTCACGATTTCCTCTGGAACATCTTCAGTAACAAGATACTCTACTTGAGGGCATGCAGCCACTTGCATGGCTACATCATCAACCAGCTCTTTAAAAATTTCACCTCGAGAGACAAAATCTGTCTCACAGTTTACCTCTACCAAAACACCAATCCTGCTGTCATGGATGTATGAACCTATTCTTCCTTCAGCAGTGACTCTGCTAGCCTTCTTATCTGCACTTGCTAAGCCTTTCTTTCTAAGGAACTCCTGTGCTTTAACAATGTCTCCTCCAGTCTCAGCTAGTGCTTTTTTGCAATCCATCATTCCAGCTCCCGTTTCTTCCCGAAGTTGCTTAACAAGAGCTGGTGATATAGTTGCTGCAATCATAAAGAAATAACAGACATTTACCATTAGAGAGTTCTAAATTCCATGTAAAACTGTGAAGAGAAAATGCAGCAGGCTCAAAATTCAAAGTAATATCAATTAAGGTAAAGTACTGTTGGTCATTGTTCACAATTGTCAGGTGGTTAATACCAGAGGTTATCCATTTGACAGAAAAAGAGAAGCAGTATATACTCCTTGCTAGACCAAAATTCCGAGTTTGATATTTTACATAAATAAACAAGATAAAAATACCAAAGAATAAGAAATGTAGAATCATGTCTTACACAGTTATATCGAAAAATAATTAATGTAACCATGTTCTCCTTACTCCATATGCTCCATTCCATCCACTAGATTTCAACAATGACAATCGAAATTGTCAAAACCAAAATATATGCATAAAACCTCAAGTCTTTTGAATACATTTTCTTGAGTTTTGATATCAAAATGTTATGCATTGCAATATGAGGCAAAAATGACGAAGTATAACCTTGACTTGAGCCTTGATCTGAAGCAGTAATTTCAGATTGTCCATTTGCATTAGATAAGCTGCTGTTTTTCTCAGATGTAATTTCAACTTCCTTATCTTCAACTTGAGAGGTAAGAGAGGTTTCACTCTTGGTTGCAAGTGATTGATTTGGCTCTTCTTCTGTGAGACTATCAATTGAACTGCTCACTAGTTCACCAGAATGACCTTCAGATGAGACGACTTGATCATTGTCTCCTGTACCATCTGTTGACAGCATTAACAAATCAAACCCACTCCCCCAAATTAAAAAAGAAAAGGGGGAAAAAGCTCCAGTTGTTGAACATGCAGACTATAATAAGGTTACTTACCCAACATTAGTCTTTGGGATAACTTTGGAAGTAAACACAATACAATATCTTATAAAAACTATGCATGTACTATGTGGGATCAAATTAACATCATTTTTAAATGTCTCTGTGTTGCTAGTTGTGGTTCATTAGCCGAACTGTAAGAAAGAAAAGAAGTTAAGGTGTAACCTGTATTCAAGCTGCCCTCAGAAGACAAAACACCAATTTGACTGCTTGAAGAAGTTTCACTGTCACTGTTTTCAGGCACAGCTCCCACTCTGTCATCTTGTGATGCAGAGGAAATTTCATCTCCAGCGGTGAGTGCGGGCACTTCATCTGTGTTGTTAATTTCCGTGTCACGACCTTCCGGCAGGACAACTTGATCATCACTTTCGGTTCTCTCTAAAATAGATATTTATGCTTTAATATTTTCTTTTTTAACCAAAATGAATAATAATTCATCTTTCACTATACTCTTTGTTTCATCAACATGAAATTGGTTGAGTTCCAAGAACCATGCCATTCAAACACCTTTCCATAGTATTTGGTTATCATATAAAATCAGATATTGTAACAAAATAATCTAGGATAAGAAATGAGGCAAAAATTATGGATTTTTTTTTTTTTTGGGGGGGGGGGGGGGGGGGGGGGGGATTTGGAGGGGCAAATTAGGTGAATAAATCACTTAGGTATGTTGACTAAACCATAATTTTATTATTATAGAGTAAAAAATATATATTCATTAAACAGCTCAGGTATGTTAATTGGAGTCATCTTATATATGCACATTATTCCATAAAATATATGTTGGATTTCAGATGCTGTTTTGGGTGACTTACAGTCTGTATTTCCAAATGCAAATTTAAAAGTTAAGATGGACAGACAGAAATTTTTAGATGAGGGAGAGAGAGACATAGAACACTACGAACCTTCAGTTTCTTGGGGAGCTAGCACGCTTGATCTAACATCTGACCCTGTAATACTGCCATTGTTATCAGGGCTAGGTTCAGACCCACCATTGTCAGTTGGTGCTTCTGCTGCAGATTCTTCCTCTACATTAGAAGTTTGTATTTGCTTTTCATCTTCTACAACGTCATCATCAACCCTGCTTTCAATTACATTTTTATCAGCTATTTCAAGAGGAGATTCAACTTTTAGATTGCTTTCTGTGACATCTGTTTTTTTAGACTCCTCAATATCATCACTTTTTATGTTGCTTGCAGTAGCATCTGTTTCCGTTTCATCCTGAGTATCAGCAACATCCAATCCAATTTCCTCTTCTGTGACAGTTCCTTTGGCATCTTCTGAAACTCTTGCTATTGATGGTTTCTCAACATCTGTCTTTGTTTTCTCTCTCTCATCCAAAAATGCAGCAATTTCCTTGTTCTTACGGAAAGCCAAGAAAAAAGGGTTTGTTGCAGTATGGACAACCCCTTGAGTAATCTCTGAGTCCAATGCTGCAGTATCTTCCTCTTTCTTCATGGTTAATGTCACTGATCCTCTTGTAATACGCAAAACCCGTACTTTGACATCTTGATCAACCTGCAGTGAAGTAGTTCCCATAACATTCCCAAATCCATCATCAGGTTCCTCTGAAATGGGTAGGAAACCTTCCTCCCCATCAGGAAGAGATATAAAGGCTCCACTCCTGGTTATATTCTTAACTGTACCCTCTAGGTCCTGCCCCTTGACAAATTTCGTACTTTTCTTCATGTCATCTCTCTTTGAACTAGGCTTTGAAGTGTTTCTCCTCCCAGGTCCGGCCTTCTCAGTACTGATGGATGCATCTTTTTGCTGCTGCAGCTTACTAGTGTCATCATTTTCACGCATAGAGAGAGATATACGTTGAGTTTCAGTATTCACTTCAATTAGCTTCACCTTCACTTCTTGGCCCACAGAAACAACACTTCCAACATCCTTAACATAGCTATCACTCAACCTTGAAACATGAACTAGGCCATCTGTGAAAGCTCCAAAATCAACAAAGGCACCAAATGGCTGGATAGATTTTACTTTTCCAGTAAAAGTTGCTCCAATAATTAAATCCTCGTTCTTTACAGGAGGCATGTCACTTTTCCTAGCAGGTCTGGAGCGTCTGGCTTTGGCTGGAGAAGCAGACTTAGAAGATGAATCTTCACTTGTTGCAACTTCATCTGAAGGAGTTTCAGAGGCTTCAGCAGGATCATCATTTATAACAGGTGAATCTGGTTCTTCCACTACTACATCTGCTCCTGTGGCTGATATGGGGGTTCCAGATTTTCGATGAAAAGAGAATGCCCTTTTGTTAGGTGGAAATGGTCCAATGGAAGCGCATGGTGGTAAAAGAAACCTCCGAACTGATTGATATTTTACATAATTCCTTGACAAACTGAGAATCGTTAAAGAATTGTTCCTCCTAGTTGAAAATGCAGTTCCAGGAATAAGCGGAACATTGCTGACAGAGCATGGAATAACTGGAGTCATGTTGGTTTAAAATTCAAAAATCAGTAATATTTCAGGATCAGCTCATTTCATGTCACCTGCACATAACAAGGAAAACACAAAAAAATTCAGTACAAGCTTAGGTAACAAGATATCTATTGACCACCATACAAGGATATAAATAGTTACAGTTTTGGAAACATTTTCTTCTTTTGGGCTCAAAAAAATTCAGTTATTTGTCTCAAGCAAAATTTCACCTGACATGAGCATCAGTTTGATTAAAATCATACAAGTGTTGTCAATTCCGGCCACTATGACCCCTATGGCAAAATAGCAACACTTTTCCTTCAACAAGCTATTGGCGCTATAGCAACTGCCATGGTTGCTATTCTACAATTCAGTCAAATTTACATATTTATCCCAATCTTTTATTATCTTATTTGACTTTTTTATTAATTTTTATGAGCTACTTAAGTCCTTTTATCACTTTTTCTTAGGTCTGTTATTTATATATATTATTCTTTAAAAGGCTGCTATTATGTCAATACCAGCCACTACATTATCCACTATAAATTCATAATGAAATTTGGCGTGGCACTATTTTCTGCTATGCTATGAAAACCACCGAATTATATGATGTAACTGGCTTCACAAATTAGCTTGATTGTCTACACAAAGACATCCAGGATTCATAAGGACAAAAAGAAACATCGCGAAATATTTTTGCATATTCATCAGTAAATATAGACATTCACTGCATTACAGTTCACACACGTCTCAGTACAAATTTTACTCTGGAAAAATAGTCAGCAAGACGCTTCAATCTATACCACAAATGCCATCGGCATATTACAAATCAGGAATGCAATGTAGCATATCCAGGCTAATTAACTTTAAAATGCTGTTTATGGAAATAGAATCATACTGACCCAATATATATATATATATATATATACACACACACACACGTGTAATCATACTATGGTTCATTCAGTATTACTATTTGATTGACTATCCTCATCCTATCTTGTCATTCATGTAAGCCTAGTGTTCAAGGCCCTAACTCCAATTCTTCTCTTTGATCAAAGTCCAAACTACTCTGAAAAACTAAATTTCAATAAATCTAGATTGTATTCATCATCCTTTATGCCATCAACGCGATTGTGAAAAAGTCAAAGCACAAATTTCCAAGATAAACTTAAGCAAAACAGAAAACCAGAATCACCCAATGAATATTGGCATTTCCATCAGAATGCCTACAACCAGAATCATTTGCTCAAATTACAACCAGAAACAGAAACAGCTTTGTGAACTCATCCTAAAACTCCCACTCACATACATACTTCACAAGATTATACATTCGGGTCAATTTTTATTATTTTATTTTTTCCAAAAAGGAAACCTTTCGGCGGGTCTCAGCCAAACACCCCACTCGCACAGAGAATAAGCGCGAACCCTTTTGCATAATTCGTTAATTGTATGCCATGTTAAGGGAAATTAACTACAATGAATTAAGATTGTTTCAATTGAAGCACACGGAGAAACAGCAGTGTTCTGAAAGGCTACTAAACAGTTAAGAAGGGAGTTCAAAGTTCAATTATTAGTGAAAAATAGCGTAGCCGAAAATCACTTGCAGCATAAGAAGTGACTTTGAAAACAAAGACCAACTAACGTTCAAAGCAGAATATCTACCTCTGAAGCTTCAAAAGGCCAAAAACTTGATAGAAAGTTAACGTTTTTCAGCTTTAGAAAATGCAACAAGCCAATGGACAATGTTTTCTGGGTTGACGATACGATAGAGGGTAATAATCAGCTGGTGGAGGGAGGGAAATGAAAGGCGTGGCTTTATTAAATCCTTATCTTATGATATTCTTTTGTCTGTCTTGCCCGTAGATAGGAAATTCACGGTGACTCTCTTCGGCTCAGTGAGCCGCACACTCACGAGCCAGGAAAATCGGCTTAGCCAAGCTACTATAAACAGAAGATATCTTGGGCTTTTCTTGGGCCGAAGCAGACATAGTACAACTGGGCCTTAATGTAGCAATCTCACCGTAGGTGGGCTTCAATTTGACGTAGTTTAGAATTGAACGGGTTATCAATCACTTTTACCTCTTTGTACCTGACCCGAAGAAAATTATATAATTTTTTTTGAAGTTAAAGAATCAAATAGTGGATTTCCTAAATTATCTAATTGGTACAAACCAAAGAATAATTTCTTTGAGGTTAAAAGATTAATAAAGTGAGTATAATCTCTTTTAACAAATTTTTTCATACATATTACAAAAATTGAATATATATTAATGTATTTAAAAGATTTTATTATTTATCAACTACGCCAAACTTTATTTGTATAATTTATATTTTTCTAAATAAACTTAATCCATCATAGAGTTTATGCCCTTTTAGATAATAGAGAAGTAAAACAAGAAATGATAACTAGAAAATTAATTAACATGATTGTTGCTAAATGGGTTTTGGTTACCAAAAGGTAATCAATTCTAAAGATTCAAAGAGTATAATAATAAAGTAATTTGTGTGCATGTGTGGAATTATTAACAAAGTTTCATAAGAGAAGGAGAATGACATCATACGTGCGCTTGAAACTGATGGATTAAATTAAAAAAACAAGAAGCAAATACCAACTGAACTTTATGGGCAGACAAAGAAATATAGATACAGTGTTTGATTTAAAGCAGGAGCAGAGCAGCCAAATTAATCTAAGAACAAAATCTCAATAACACGTGAAAAGTAGAGACATTATATCTCATGCATGATCAACTTTATATAGCTTAGTATCCACATGAAGTAATCTACAATCCAAATCAACTATAAGCTATTTTGCATTTTGTCCTTTTAAATATAGAAAATTAAGATCCAACTCAAAAACTAGTTAAATTACCTAATCCTACTACATGCTTGTTTGGACCATTTTTTACAAGTCATATAATTTTTTTGATTTTTGCTAAAACGTATGTTAATAAAGTTGAGATATAAAATTGTCCAAATCCAAGTTAAAATCTTAGATTAAATACTAATTTAACAATTTAAACTTTTAAGATAAAAATAATATCAACAAAATAATTTTAATTTAAGTTTTTAAGTTAAATGTAATGTCAAACTAACTTCTTTTAGAAGGTCTGGCTTGTGCAGTACATCTCCTATTGTGTCTGTTGACATCAACTTGTTTTAAGTATAAAAAGATTCACTTTATAAAAGCTTTATATATATACCACCATTTGAGCTTTTATAAATGACCATCATTGGATATAAGTATTATGTATGCAATTAATTTAAGGTAAAGCAACTTTTAGCTAAAGTTTTTAATAGAGAAAAACTAGTATAACAAATCTACACATTGATAGATCAGGTTTAACCAATCAATACTTATATATATACACACACACACACACACCTGTTCCATTGAATCTTCCTAGCTAATGCATCATACATAAATAGAATATCCAAATATAAAATCAACAAACTATTAATTAATGTTGTCTTCCCAGTGAAGGTCCATTTAATATATGATTGAGTTATTAGATAGTACATAGGAGATACTCCTAATCAATGCATACATTGCACTTAACAAATGAAATTATAATAAGCTTAATCATGCTTGATTTCATAATCAAGTAAATCAGAAATCATATCCAAGATAGATTGTAAGAGCACTGGGGATGTTGGTTTTCTGAGTTAGTTATAAACAATTTTATAAAGTCTAGGAGACAAGAGGGACCAATTGTATTAATGGTTCCACATTTCCAAGTAATGAATGGGACCCCTTTGATTTCAGTGTGTTGAATTTATTCTATGGCTTCAGCTGCACATGTGGGTCATGGCCATTTCCTTTCCTTGTAGTTTCCAAGGTCCCATTCCAGTTGTTCCAATGCATACTCCTAATTATTATATAGTCCATGGACACTTCTTGCAGTTTTATATTCAAAGGAAATCTTCCACCTAAGCAAAACATGGATCATGGGTATCAAAATATATATATCTGTATAGCTTAAGCATCTTCAGCTATAGTATAGAGATTTAGATATACAGCAAACAAAGGTTGGTTCGGATAACGAAGAATAGAATTATATTTCATAAGGACACAAATTTAAATTTTATTGCTAATATAAAAATTTTATTAATAAATAATCTATAAATACTTCTATAAATATTTTTTGAGTCTTGAAAAATGCCTATATAAAACCTAACTCATCTACGAGAGACCTAATTATAAAACCTTACAGTTTTTAACTTGACAGATCAATCAATGCATTATTTTTAATGAAAGTGAATGGGTCCCATATTATTGGACATCTAAAGCATTTGAAAACTATATTATAGGTATAGACCACACTAGTGACAGCAAACAAAGCAAGTTATTGCATTATAATTGGATATATTGGTGTTATATAAAATATAGTTTAGGAGTAAGCATGCACTTCTACACATGCAAGTTTTGTAATATCAAATAAAGAAAGCAAAATAATAGAATTGAAGATTCCTAGTTTCTGGTGAAGAAAACAGATTTGTCATCTGATTTGAACCAACCTCTTAATCATCAATGAAAGAGATACACTTGCAATGAAAGCAACCCCTATAAAAGCAAAGCCATTTTCTGCCCCCTAGCTCCATCTAAAATCCCTATATATTAATTGTATATATACACACAATATAGAAATATAACCAATTAAGTAAATTTTGTTAATTAGAAGCATATTAATTTTTAAATCATGATCATGTATATTTGATATTTTCTTTGATTTGATTTTTGATGATTTGCAAGTCTTACTAAATTTGATAAGATTTAATTCGGTATAATTCATTTATAAAAGAGTTGAATCTATATATATATAAGAAATCATCTCTAATGTTTCTATTTCATTGTAACATATATATGTTCTAAACATAAGAATTCAGCTGTAACTTAATTCGAAATTAATGATTGTTTCTGCAATATAATTCCAAATATTAGGATTAATAATTTGGATCATTATTTTCAAACTGATAATGTAAGTTAACTTAGACAGAAGTTAGATTTTATTCCTTTGTGCTATCCACTGTTTAGGATTTGAACACACATGATCACAGACTTTCTCATGTTAGACATAATCAGATCAGCCTGCAGGGAAGATTTTGATACTGGGTCGTCGATCTTAAAGAGAGAATCTTGGAAGATCCTTAGTCATGTTTGTTCCAACTCCAAATGTTCGCGTGACAGAGAGATTTCTACACAATAGTACAAGCTTTGAAAGAGAACCTCCCAGCACCAAAGGCGTGAATCAGCTTGTGGAGGCTGTTTTTTGTTAACCGAAGGTTTTTGATTCAAGCCCTAAGAATGAAATTACATTAAAATTTAATATAAAGAGTTTTATTGCTTTTATAATTTCTTTCTACTCAGAATAAATAAATTAATATTTAATGTAATATCAAATAAAAAATGAAAGATTTTCTTTTGTTGATTCATAACCTTAGCCATGAGAAAGAGAAGGGCTCAAATCCCAGTGCATATAAACTATAACATGTATCAGCTGTGAAATAAAATAATGAGATTTTGGAAGTGATTGAAGCCTGATTTGGGTGGATTTGTAACTGGTGGTGGGGAGCTTTCTGTTTGGCTTCTCTCTTAATACACAGCTAGCATTTTCCATGGGTTTTTGCTTTGCAGATCGTGTTGGAGTAATGTATTCTGTAAGTTTGCATGTGCCTGCAAATCTACAGTAGATACCATATATTCCTCTGCATCTCTTTCCACTTCCTTCTGTCTTCGTTTTCTTTTATTATCTAAATAGATAGATAGATCACTTGCTCTATCACTAAGCAAAGCAAATCAAACATAATCCCTTCTTTTCATCCTCACTTTATCTTCAATATCATTATTAACTAACTCTATGGTATGGATTAATTATTTATGCTTTCTTTCTCTTAATTTATTTTTTGAAAAGTTAATATGTTATTAATTTAATAATTGTATGTTAATTAGCAAAATATAATTATATATAAATAATTTACACTTTGTTTGGAACCCATGAGAATTAACATATGGAAAGATTAATTTAAATGTTTTCTGTTAAAAATAATTTTTTTTACTTTTTATGAATATAAATTAATTTCATAATTAAATAATATAAGAATATCTTAGTATAAAAGAAAATCGTATGTATTTATGTAGTTCTTTATTAATTTGTTTATAGGTAATTCATATCTGAGAAGTATTCAAAACTTTCTTTTATAAGCAACGTCGCATCTTATACCAAACTGTTTCAACAATGGGATGTTCAATGTATGTACTATTATTATTATTATTATTATTATTTTGGAACTATTCAAAACCTAAAATTTGAAACAAGGGAAAAAGAGACAATGATGATCTATTTACCCAATAAAAACAATTTATTGTCAGATGAGAAGAATAATTAATTAATTAATTAATTAATGTGGTTAGAGTAGGACTATGACATATTTGGCATGATTATTCTATTAGACCTCTTTCATACGAAAAGGGAAAGGCAGCTAGTCAACTTACATCATGTAACAGAAGTTGATGCTCTAGTGTTTGGTTTTATATACATATATAAAAACAAACTAACACAGGATAGATATAAAAATTTAAGTCTATTGAAAGAAATTTGAGACAAAATCGAGATGAGAAGACAAAAAAAAATTTACAGTGACCTATCCCAATCCCATCCAAGAAGAAACTTTTTTTGTTTTGTCCAGTTACTATATATATATATTTAAATATTATTAAAGTTCAAATAATATAAAAAAATAATCAAAACAAGATAAGTTCGTCAAAAGCATTTGGAGTGTAATTACAATAAAATTACTGTGACAATACCATAAATAATTTTTAGTTTTTTGAAACAGGATTGAAATGAAGATTATTTATTCCAAGCAAAAATTAGAATGAAACATGAGTGTGTCTCAAACTAGGGCAAGAGGAGCACAAGTTAAACCAAGAAAGAGAGCGAAGCTCGACAGAGGCAATTAATTAACCACTCCTGTAGTGCTGGCACTTCGAGAGTCGTATATATGTAGTTTTTTATTTGATTCACCTGTTTCACGATTTGTATTGAATAGTCTTTATTTCTGTTAAATAATCATACCTGGGTAGACTTCATTTATATCATTGATTTGCATCACGCGCAATAGAATTATAGAACCAATTTTTATGGATGGAGACGGAATAGCTCAAAAGTAGTTTACAAAACATATAAATATATATAAACTGGCAAAGACGTATAGGACTTTTCTATATATTTTTTAATATTAAGCAAAATTCTATCACTTTTCAATGTTTTCATGTTGAAACAAAGAAACAAGGGCTTTATTTAAAACTATTTTCAGAGTTCGTACATTTTATTTTTAATTCTATATACTGTTTCTAACAGCCCAACTTTTTTTAATCTTGGAATTTAGATTGAGTGATAAGATAAGATGTTAATTAATATAGCATTATTATATAGTACAAGCAAACCTGTGTGTTAGCTCGTAAACTTTGACTTGTTTACCATATAAATTTTCTCTCCTCAAAAATTGTTTACGTAATTCATAGTATATATAAATATCAACTCTGCTCCTTAATTAATACATTAGATCTTGACCCAAGAATTGATTGGTATATTATATATATATATAGAGAGAGAGAGGAATTAGTGGCTTTTAGGTCAGCAACTCATTGGCAACACAAACTTGTGGCTGAGAAGGAGGAGGAGGAAGAAAACCTAAGACAAAGAATAGGAAGTAGGGAACTTGGGAAAAAATAAAGCAAAAGGGAATTAAGGAAATCACCAAATTATGTAAAGCCTAATAGTACCATAACACCTTTCAATACTCTTATACTTTCTATATAACTATATATGTTGTGCCCTTTCCTTAAGCAAGCAAATTAATGGCATACTTTTTACTATAAGATATTGAGTTAGTGTAAAAAGTATGTTAAATTTATTGAAAGGTATTTCAAAAATTTAAATTATTAAAAGAATGTCTACTAATATTTTATATTATATTTAATATGTTTTTGTGCACAAATGTTTTTTGTGTTTGAAGTATAAATAAAACATAAATTTACTTATATCGTGTGCTAAAATTTAATTTTAATTAACAAAGTAACAAATTTAATAACTTTCTGCTAAGTTAAAGAGTAATATCATAAAAACTAATTATGTTGTTTTGTATTATATCTAATAAAAGAAACTTTATTGTTTAATGCTTCACATCTCAAATAAGGATTAATTTCAAATTCAAACAAGGTAAGATTATCTAACTGAAAAAGAAAGATTAACGAGATGCTTTTGATGGGATTAACGGGTTTATTGTAATTTCACTACCTAGGGTTCACATGTCCGTCAAACAAATTGGAGGATTCTCACTTTCCACCACACAAACAACTCATAAAATATGACCCACAAATCATGCGTGAAACAGCTCAATTAGATTTCCTCTCTAACCCATACAATCATAACATTATTAATATTATTTATCATAATTATAACCATATATATTATTTCCATTATCGCAATCTTTAGGTCAATCCATTCTTATCAATTAAGCAATTAATATTACCTTCCTTTAGAGAAACCTTAAATTTCATCATAACTCCTTTAGATTTCTTTTTCTTTTTTTTTTTCCCTAGATGTTATCCGTTTTGAAACTAAAAAACAATATCTGATTTTTGGGATCCGTAATATAAATGTGACATTATATGTTTTAAATTGAATACTATATTGAAGGATATTTTCTTTGATTTCTTATTAAGTTGCTTATACAATTTTACATCTGCGCCTAATTGATGAATTTTTAGGGTATCATATTGACCGTGAACTAGGAAAGTGGACCCCAGCTTTATTTTTCTTATCAAATAGAATGATCGGATTAATTTAATTAAAAAATGCAAGCAAAAAAAAATTATGTTTAATATATATATATATATCATTTCCGATGGACGTCACTGTTCAAGGCTGATCAGCATGTTAAGTTTCCCTTTGATATACAAATATCATTATTTTTTACACTAAGGTACTTCACTTCTTTTAAATACATACGTAATTAATTTATTTTAAGGATAATAAGTAATAAATAATCACTTCTCTCAACAAAAATAATTCAAAAGATCTCAAAGGATTGGTCGTCTTTCTATGAACCAATACTTTATTGGTATACCATCAATTTTTTTAAAAGAAATAAAATATAACCAAACATTATTCACAAATAATAAAGATACTCAACCAGCAATACTATAATGAATGAAAGTACTAAAAAAATATTGCACTTGCAGCCTACCTTGTGGAGCAATACAGCATAATTAACATTTTAAATGAGAGACAATCGCTTTCAGAGATAGTCTCTAGAGTCCATAAAAACTAATAAGTAAAATAAAATAAAATAAAATAATGCAATCATTAATTATTAATGCTCATAAAATAATCATTTAATATATAGTTCTCAGAAATAAAGCGCAAAAAATCTAGGTATATATAAACATTGAAATCTATACACAATCTGATCCAGCGATGCAATAATTCCTGGGGTGCAAACAGCTTAAAAACCCCATTGGAGATCTCTGATTTCCCAGACATAGCTTCTCTGTAAGTACTGTTTGGGAGATTTGCAGAAGCCAAAAAGCTCCCTCTCTCTCTAGCTTCCAAGCCTCTCTATTTCCTTCACTGAGAGAACAGAAAAAGAGAAGATGGGTAGCAGTTATTTTGGAGAGCCAAACGTGGGAAACGAATTCAGAGGAAGTGGGTCTTCTTCTTCATCTTCTTCTGCAAGAAAAGGAAAGAAGAACAACTCAGACAAGCCAAAGCAACCCCAGAGAGGACTTGGAGTTGCTCAGTTGGAGAAAATTAGATTACACGGTCAAATGGCTTGCGGCTATCCTCCCTCTGTTCATCACCCTCCTTACCCATCTAATTTTAGCAACGTAAATTCTCTTCTTCTCTCTCCTTTTAGCAATTTTTGACTTAGATTTTGTAGAATTTCACTTAGATTTTTGGTAATGGTGAACTTGCAGGATGATCCAAGAGTGCAAGCAGCTTATTCCTCAATCCCATCATCGTCCTTTTCTTATTCATCGTCTTCTTCTTCTTACTCGGCATCTTATGGCTTACACCCTAACATAGTGGTACGTGCAATTTTGGTTTTTATTATATGGATTTCCAGTTGGTTTTAAACTTTTACTTGTACTGTCTCACTATTTCTTCTTCATTCTTTTCTGATAGATGATTAAACTTTTACTTGTACTATATTTAACTATTTTATCTTCATTACTCTGTTCTGATAGGTGATCATGTGTTGACATAGTTTCGTAAAATTTTTTCTTCGCTGCATAATCAATCTATTGTACCACAAAGGAATCACATGGTTCATTTTTTGTTTATAATCTTTTTCAAGATTACCCAGTGCTATTTTTTTTGTTAATCATAAAGTTTATAACGCAACCCTATTTGGAATTTAATTATCATATATATTAGTTAGTACAACCCCAGGTAATTAATGAGGAATGAATCTGTGAGTTTCTGCTGCAAAATCGATAAAATCATTTAAATTGACCCTCTTTGGAATCATCATCACCAAACGCTACTCATTTGTAAAATAGAAGTGTTGCTAGCAAAGATAAGAAATTAGAGAATTCTTTTACTTTATGATGTTTAATTTGAAGAATTTATCCGTAAATTTTGACAAAATTTCCTGCTTGTTCAGATGGGTCTACCCGAATATGAAAGAACAAACATCAGATATGGAGATTCTCATCAGCCAACTAATACAGCAAGGTACTTAATTATATCTTACTGCACCGTATACATAATATTCTTGTCCTTGATCACCAAGTTGGATTGGATATTCTTCTTCTTCTTTTTTTGTCTTAATGGCTTATAATTATTAAGCATGACGAAATATTCCTAATTGAAATTAGAAATTCATCTTGAATTACCAGATGGGAACATCCCAATGCCATCTTGGACTCACAATCTTCTGTCCAACCCAGCACAACTAGACCTTTCCTAAACCTATATGTAAGTGCCATATGCTATCTTTTTCTTCTTTTTTTTTTTTATGAATATATATGTGCATATATATATATATATATGCACCTTCATTATTTTCATTTTGATAATTATCGATTTCATATATATATATATATATATATATATATAGGACTCACAACATATGCAAAGGAGTGGTTCTGTGGGTTCAGGTAGCCAGAATTCTGAATCAAGTGGCACTCATCAAGAACTAGATTTGGAGCTCAGACTATCTCTTTGATCCCAGCAAGTCACTGCCATTAGAAAGCAGCACTTGAAACAAATGTAATTGTAATGCTTTCAATTACAATTTGGAATTGCAAAATGAAGAAGCTACCACAAACATATGTGAGCAAGCAAATGTGTTTGTTTAGAGTTTTTCATTTGGAGATAATGAAAATAGGGACTCATTGTAGAAGACAATATATGCACGATTCTCTCTTTTTACACTTAAATTCTCCAAGATTGCATAAACTCTATTTTTCTTTTTCTTTTTTTTTTTTTTCTGCTTGGTGTTTTTAGAGATACTCCTGTTCCATGTGTATATATATATCAAACAGTACTGTTTGTAGCTATGGAGGGAAATATACAAATACTTAACAAAAAAAAAAATTGTAGACCTTATGCAAACCATGATTTTTGTTTTTCAATTGGAATATATTCTAATACTATTTGTTTTCAGATATGGATGAATCAACTGTCTATCATAGTAATGAAAATTAACTGTTCCAAGAGAATTAAGATTCTCATTGTCAAACATCCATTTATGATATGTTTGATATTAGGGCACCTGTCAAGTCTTAAAGCAACAAAAATATTGCTGTTGAACAAATTAGCCCTATAATATATGTTTGCTAAGAGCTAATTAAATTGAAGTTTCAGTGCAATATGTGTTTTTCAGCCAAATTAATTCTCCTAGAATCATTTTTCTTTTTGATTTATTGGCTACAACTCTGAATTTAAACATGAAACCCATATAAAATGAAAACAATCCATTGACGCTCTATGCAGCCGTTTTGGTGGAATCAAGAGTTTCTCTTATTGATTATTTTCAATAAGAAAATTGAATTAGTCAATATTACTAATTTGCTAGAAGTTTAATTGTGCCAGCAAAAAATTAAAGTCGTAAAACTCTAAGTCACCCCCCATGAAGTTACTGGTGCTAGATACACCGCACAAGGGAATCAATGCTTTTCATACTTTAAGGAAGTAAACTAAGTCAAAATCCTCAGATGGACTCTGGATTTATAGGTCAAAAGTGAACCACTTATTTGCAAATAAAATCGGAGCTAGGTTCAATGTCCATGAATGTTAATGGTGATAAAGCACAATAAGAAATCATTCGTAATTGAAATTATGTCATGGATGACTCTTGTTAATTTTAAGTTACACACTAAAAATTAATGTGTTCTGGAATTATAGCAGCCAGTGATAATTTCAATTTCCAAAAGTTGCAACAAAAGGAAAAATATCTAGGAAACCAGTCATCGCAGCCGCGTTTAGCAAGGCAAAATGAAGTCAAGATACCTCAGTGACATGAGAAGTCAAATTAAGGGAATCAGCAACCTACATAAATAGCTATTGAAAATGCAAGGCAAAATTGCAGTCTTTTGAAGCCACTTCGAGGGTAGATCAATGTCTGAAGGTCTCTCTTTCACATATGCTAGTTTTGGCCTAAATTGGAGATTCCTAGATGCATGCATTTCCAATCAGGTTTAATTTCCATTGTTCTTCAGCCCGATAAGCGAGAGGATTTTTTTAGTTAAACTTAATTAGGATAATAAGTATAACATAATTCTTTTATTTAGCAATGAAAAGTTAATTAAGATGAGTAAAGGTCACTCAATCGAAGGTCGGGGCATGTTACAAACTTTAACGAAGGCCTATAATAATATTTACAAATTGCTTATTAAAGAGGAACCATATACTATGGAATTTAATTAGAAGCAAATTAATGTGATCCTTCCCAACTAATTACCATCCTGATGGCCAGCTAGTATAACATAATCATATAGTTACAAAATCTAGGCTGGGTGACATTTGTCTTGTCAGTAGCATAAGAGGTGTGGTTTTTACAGGGAATCATTAAGGATAAAATTAAGAAAAATGTCATATGTATTGACTTTATTTATACATCTCTTATTTTATAGTTATTTATATAATAAATTATAAATAAAAAAAAAGTGTAAAAATAGGTGTAACATCACACTCTAAAATTAATGCCCACTTTAAATTTGGCTACTTTTGCAAATTGACCGTACTATATCTGTATACAGAGTGCTCAAGGAAGGCCATTAATGAATCAAATTTGAGAAGCAAATGATGTCAAAACAGCTGTATTATAGTGCCAAACAGTGAAAGGAATAATCCAGAGACAAAATAGTTAATAGAGATCACTCCAAAATGGGTGCTATGAGGTGTCCCAAAGACAAATCATAATGGCTGATGCCTGGTATTTATCTTCTAATATGATTGATTACATTGCTATTTCCTTTTTGAATCAATGCATATCTTACTCGAGATTTTGAAAGAATCTGCAATACTTAAAGACAAAATAGTTGACTGAAAACTTTATATTTTGCTTTCAACTCAGCTGCAATCTTGAAAAGATACACGTGGGAAAAAATTAATAGAAATTGAGTTTAATTTTTTATATAATTCTTTAAAGAAAATATAAACTACAAACGTTTTTATCTATGTGAAGTAATTTGTTCTCATATTTTCTATATACAACAAATATCAAGAAAGAAGGATAAAATCAACTTCTAGATGAATCCTTTTCTTAACTTTATATGTCTGCGTATACATTTCAATTCTAATGTAAATGATGAAATTGGAAAAAAGATTAAAACAATTTCTTGATGACTGCATAAAAAATGTTTATAGCCCTAAACCAACCCATAGAAGCTTTATGTTGAAATCTTATAATTTCAAAGGAATAAGAAATTTTCAAAAGAAATGAGTTGTTTAGTCTTCGATTAATTAAAAAGATGTGGACAAGAGAGAAAGAAACAAATTAGAAAATATGCATCAATTAAAAGAAAGAAGTAAAAACTTAGTGATACCGATCAAGATCAAATTAGAGATCATTACACTGACTTCATAGTAAATTTACCAACAAGGTGTTGAAATATGGAAGCAGGGCTGAGTTGAAAGTCTTTTTATTGTTGATCCTGTCTCGTGTGACAAGATTTTTAAAATTAAGAGATATATTTCTTAGAAATTATATCTTTAGATTAAGACACTTACGTGAAATGTCATTCAGGAACTTATTACACAAAGTCAATAAAGAAGTTATTTTGGTCATTTAAAACAAAAGAAAAAAAAGGTGCTAATAAAACATTTTGAAAATAATAAAATTGTGTTGTTCACGTGAATCATACACAATTAAAAGATTGTAACTTGTGTTGTGCACAACTTTTCATTTTCTCTCATTTTCTTATGCACTTTAAAGAATCATTTCCACTAGCTTTTTAAGTATAGATCAGTCTCATATCTAAAATGTATAACAATATCTCGAGTAAAAAAAATGATTGGAATTAATTAAGGATCCCTGATATTTTGCAAATTACAAAAATAATATACCTGTAATTTAGTTTAGTTGTAGCCCTAAAGGTAAATTGGAAACAGTCACTAATGACAACCCAACTTCAAAAGATACAGATAAATAGATGCAGTTTAATTGATTCTCATTTTAAGGTGAAGAAAAAGGGTCACGTGTTGATTGCTTAGGAAAGTTTTTACAGGGTGTCAAAGAAACAGTAAGTTGTCCCCCGGGGGCCTTAAGTTTTAACTTATTTTCTGATTTGCACTAACTCAATTACTATTTAGAATTTATATTTAGTAAATCACCGGGCATTAATGTTGAAATTAAGTTTATAAAAGTTGCTTGATTTTCATACTTTTTTATAATAAACACAATAACAAAAAATATTTTAATAATAATAGGTAGTATTAGATAGTTTATTATTAACTTAACAATAATAAAAATATATCAAATTAGAATATATATTATATACAACCAATAGTAATAAAAATATAAAAAAATTCAATTTCCGTACCATACAATAAATCTTATTATCTAGCACAATTAAAAACAAAAATCTTACTATCTACCAAACAAAATAACTCGTACTAATTTTTACCTTTCCAAAGGAAAGCTCAACAGAAAATTTGTAAAGGAGAGAATTGAAATATAAGGGAAAAAAAATAAATATATCAACATAAGGACAAGGAAAAGCCATTAGGTTTGAAATTGAAGATGTAATACAAATGTCCAATCCTATTAATTAATTTACTATATGACTTGTCTTTGACCTAATATATATGTGTATATTTATATATATATATATATAGGAGTCTAATTGACCCCAAGCAATAAATAGGATTAGACTTCTCTATCTTATGTGGCTTAATCATAACTATTAATAGTGTAATAAATGGTAAATATCAATTTACCTTTAACTTGAATATCCAGTTTTATTTATTTTTTCTCAAATTGAACCACATAATTATTAAAATTTACATAAAACTGTTATCTTTATTTTATTTTTATTCTTATCATTCTCACTTCGGTTCCCCCTCTCTCCTCTCATATCTCCCTTTATTTCTCTTTATACATAATAGGAAAACCATGTACTCAAAAATTAAAAAAAAAATTCAACAAAATAAAAATAATTATCAAAGCCATCCGTTACAATTTTTCTTTTTATCTAACACTTGCAGCCATTTTTTATTTGCAAACAATATCTTCCTTCAATCAAAAAAAATTCTTTTTTTTCTTTAGATGGGAAATAAAAAAATTTTCTTCTTCCTCACACAAACACTAATCTATATATTTTATTTTTTCTTTTAGTGACAATTCACGAAAAGAGGTTAAATCAAAATGTGGTTTGAAGTATTTTTTTTAATATTTGCTCAACTCAAAACCGAAACTTTTACATTTAATCTCTTCAAAATATTAATATTTAATTATAAATAAGGAGTGTTATATATTTATAATTTTTTTAAAATTGTCTTAACTCTCGGGTTGTAGTTTGAGAGAGAGAAATTAGAAATTTCAAATGATAACAATTATATTTTAAAAATATAATCCAAATAACATATTAAAAGAATTTGTTTTGATTTGAATATATTTGAAGAATTACACTTTAAGTTATCTTCAACATTTATCAATTAGTATAAAAAAGTATATTTCTTTTTTTAGATAAGGTATATTTCTCTTTTTTTTTTATCACATATAAAAAGTACATTTCATTTGTGAATTAATATTAATTATTGTTAGTAAAATTCATAAAGGAGTAGCATAGTTGTGAATTTTCAAAAAAGATAATGAAAAAGTGAAAATAAGATTTCAAGAAAAAGAATTCACCTTAGAGTTTACTATTAAAGAATATTAAAGAATGAAGATAAAGTGTTATGTGAATAGAAAAAGTAGGATAATATTTTCTAAAATTAAATACATTGATTAAAATATATTAAAATAATTTTTTAATATATAAAAATAAATAAATACTTCTTTTAACACTTGAGCCTAGTATTTGTATGTTTCTAATTCACTGTAGTATCTTGGATTAAATGATTGGTACTTGTTCAACTCCTTCCGAACCAAAAATATATCTTGATTATTTAAACTCTTTCTTTCAATAAATGTTAATCATTAAAAATATGTTTTAATTATTGTAAAAATTCACATAAAGTATTAACAAGTTGTAAAATTAAATTCAAATAAAAAACAGTTATACCATAAAATCATAACACACACACAACACATGCACGCACACAGTTTCATTGTGAGAAAAGACTATAGGGGAGGGAAATGAAAGGGAGAAAAATATGAGAAAAGTAAATTTGGTTCTAGGAGCTAGAGTTAGGAGAGACAATGAAGGTCTTTAATTAATCAACATAATTTTCTTTATCTAAAGTAACCAATGCAATTTTGTATTAAATTATAATATTCTTAAGATTTACATTTCTTTTATAATATACAAATATTCTATGTATCGTTTTTATGTTTAACTAAAAAACTTTAACAGATATTAGTTATCATTACTAATAACTTTTAAAAGTTATTTTTATAAAGTGAAAGAGGAATCAAAATAAATTTTTGCATTATTTAGGTTATACAATGATTAGATTAAGATACAAAGGTATAAAATTTCTAATTAGACAATACTTATAAAATTCTTCTATAAGAATTTTGCAACAAAATTTAGAGATTTTGCTTAAAAACTTTCTACTAATAAATTTCAAAATGTTTCAATTGATATAGTCCATACTCAATACACCTAAATTTAGTTAAGCTATCAAATTAATAAACATGACACTTGTTATTATTGAAAACATATCTTAAGTGTGGTCTTAATTTAATCATTTATAAATTATTTTTTAGAAGTTAAGTATCTCAATAAAAATTATATTGGTTGACTTTATTTTAGTTAAAATATATACTTTTTCTTTTTTTTTTTATCTATTATTAGTGTCAATCAAAGGATGTGAAATTTTTATTTTTATTTTCTTAAAAAATAATTTCTACGAAAAAATACTATTGGCATAAGAAAAATTGTTAAATAGTAAATTAAAATTTATTACAGGGAAAGAATGAAGGAAGAAGAAATGGTAGAATTTTTTTTTGAAAAAAATAAGAGAGAATGAAAATTAGAACCTTAAAAGAAATGAGGATTGATTTGTAATAAATAAAAATATTGTTAGAGAAATTTATATTAACCATTAATGTTGATAACAAGTTGGTTAAATATATGGGTCTTACTACCATATACTTTTTATATGGGGAAGTCTAAGTTATCCCATGGGTTAAACTACCACATTTTAAATGAGCCACTAAAATTATAAAAAGTGTATGGTAGTAGGACCCACATATTTAACAAACTTGTTATCAACATTAATAGTTAATATAAATTTCTGCAACAATATTTTTATTTATTACAAATTAATCCTCATTTCAATTAGACTCCCCCATATAGAAAATAATGCAACTTTTCCCGTCTCCTCTAAACAAGGCAAAACCATACGCTATTTTGGCAATATGCCTTAACCAGCTGGTGTGGTGGCTATATTGTATCCAACCCTCAGCTCCAATTTGATATTCAACACAAATAAATAATTTAATTAATTATTCTGAAGCACCCCAAAAGCTCGCCATAGGCTTTGACGAGCCCGTGGTTGCTATATAGCAAGGGACCCTGCTTGAACCTTCTTTGATCAAACCCTTTTTAATTAACTCTGCCACTATTAATGGCAGCCATGCACGTCAAGGTTCTATGGATTGTCCTTCTGCTGTTCCTTGCTGTGCATACTGACGAGGGAAAACAAATAAAATCTAAAAACGCCGCCGACGGTGTAGGTTTCAGTTTTGGTGGTTTCAGTTTTGTTCCAGGTTTCAGTTTCGGTGGCCATGACGGTGGTGCCAATGCCAAAGAGGAGGGTCTTGCCAAACCTGATTTTGAGACAAATTCACTTGGGCGTTGGGATTTGGTTAATCAGGACTCTGGTGTCTCCGCCATGCAAATCAATCTGCTACCCAATAATAAGATCATTGCTTATGATACCAAAGCTTATCGTAAGTCCAGGCTCCTGTTGCCACCGGGGGTTCCGTGTCTTTCCTTCGTTGACGACAGGACCAAAGAGCTGATAAATGATTGCTGGGCTCATGCCATTGAATATGATATTGAGACCAACAACGTTAGGCCACTCAAGGTTAGTAATTTATGTCCATTCTTTTTTTATTTTCTTAGAAATAATATAAAAATTATGTGTTTAAGCTTTTAAAATGAATTGGTTATTGATTATTATTTGGTGCAGATAGAGTCAGATCCATGGTGTTCAGCAGGAGGGCTTGCAACTGATGGTACTCTGGTGGGTACTGGTGGTTTTGTGGATGGAGAACAAACCGTGAGGACAATTGGTACTTGCGCAGACTGTGATTGGCAGGAAAACGTTAAAGGACTCGCAGAAAGAAGATGGTAATAATTAATGAACATTACATTGATCCATAAGAATGATGATGTGCCCAACGAATCCAGATTCAATTAATGCAATCCAATAAACGTACATTTTAGGTAATTGATAACATGGCACAAAACATCATCAGCTAAAATAATTGGATAGATGATTATATTATTGACTTTTTTTTTTAATAACTTAAATTTTTGTAATGAATTGATTTTTAAGAGATTATATGTCCCATCGTTTCTTACAAAAACTCTAATCCAGGGATTTGGCTTCTCTGTTCAGCTGCGTCTAGTGGGCCTATGCTGGGCAACAAATGATGAACGATCACGATTCACACAGTACACATCTTAACATAAATTGTGGTCTCTATTAAAAAAGCCAAATCTTTAATCTAGACACTCAACATAATAGCTCATTTTTATTTTCAAACTAAATTAATTTTGAGTTTTGGTTGGTGTGTTTGATAACGCTAGGTATCCAACTCAAATAATCCTTCCCAGGGGTGAATTCCTTGTGATGGGAGGGCGCAGAGCTTTCAGCTACGAGTTTGTAAGGTTAGGGCAACCGACTGAGAAGCCCATGTTCTTCCCATTCCTCTACGAGACCACCGACATCGACGAGAACAACCTCTACCCATTTATCCACCTCTCCACCGACGGAAACGTCTTCGTTTTCGCCAACAACCGCTCCGTCCTCCTCAACCCTTACACCAACAAAATCGTCAGAACCTTCCCCATCCTCCCCGGCGGCTCCCGAAACTACCCGGCCTCCGGCATGTCAGCACTCCTCCCAATAAAACTCACCGCAGACAACAGCATTCCGCCAGCCGAGGTCATGGTCTGCGGCGGAAACCTAAACTCCGCCTTCAGATTGGCCGAGACCCAGAAAGTGTTCCTCCCGGCTCTCCAAGACTGCAACAGAATGGTCATCACAGACCCAGACCCTAAATGGGTAACCGAAGAAATGCCTTCGAGAAGAACCATGGGTGACTTGCTCAACCTTCCCAACGGTGAACTCTTGTTCATCAATGGCGCCCAGAGGGGAACCGCTGCATGGTGGGACGCCGACGAGCCAAACTTCACGCCGGTGCTGTACAGCCCCGATAAGCCTCTAGGAAAGAGATTTAAGGTCATGAAGGCTTCCCAAATTGCCAGAATGTACCACTCTTCTGCGGCTTTGCTTCCCAATGGCAAAATCTGGGTTGGGGGCAGCAACACCCATCAAACCTACGTTGACAACGATAAGTAAGATCTAATAAGCACAGTTCTTGACACGATATCAAAGCTGTGTTGACATGATTTTTGATGATTTAAGCTTTTGGTTAAATTTTTCCCAACAGGTTCCCAACGGAGACTAGAGTTGAGCACTTCTCTCCTGCTTATCTAGATGCCAATTTGGCCCAATACAAGCCATTGATCGACGAGGCGGCGTCCGACAAGATCTTGAACTACGGCCAGGAGGTGCAGATCGGGTTCACCGTCAACAATGCCGATGGTCAGTTGAACAAGGATAATATCAAGGTCACCATTTATCCTCCACCCTTCACCACCCATGGCCTCTCTATGGGCCAGAGACTTGTGATTCTCAACAATGTCAACCTCAACGAGGAATCACCAGGAAATTATAGGATATCAGCCACCGCGCCACCCTCCGGCGTCATTGCTCCGCCTGGTTACTACTTGCTCTTCGTCGTTCACCGTGGAGTCCCTAGCAAGGCAATGTGGGTGCAGATTAATTAGACAGCTAGCCTTTATTGGAGATTGATGATAAATACACACGCCTACATGCAACGTATATACATAGAATTTTGAAAACGTGACTACGTGGACACTTGTCTAACAATTTTCTACTTACTAATTACTCTCAATACTAATTTATTTTATTTTATTTATGAATTTGATTGTGTTACACCTTTTCATTATTATTACTTTTTCCTCTCAAAATCTTTTATGTAATTATATAATTGTATGATATTTTTTTTTCCATAAGCTCATACTAATTATATTAATTTATGCCCATTTTTTTGCTACAACTTTTTATTTTTTGATCTACTTTTTTTTGGAATTTTCTAATCCGTTTTAGTTTTGGCATCTTTACTTTTGCAATAATATTTTAAGAAGTTAACTAGCAAAAGCAAAATATAGTTGTAGAGAACAAGCCTAGCTAAGTAATGAATATTAATAAAAGTTATTATATATTTAAAAAATAATAATAAACCGTAAGTAGGTATAATATATGAAATAACAGATTGAAACTATACACAGCCCACGCAGAATCATATCAAGATAAAAGGAAATAAATTACCTTGTGTAGATGTGATTTATTTATGAAAACTTGTATTGAACTTTTCCAAGTCAATATATCATCCATCTTGGATGTGCACCGAGGGAAGAAAAACGTCTTCCATTCTATTAAATTAGAGTATGTTAGTATTTTTAGGATGTAAAAATATAAATAGAAGTGCTTTTGTAATTTCTTTGAGGTGTTTTCTTCGTGAATTTTTTGAAGCATCCTCTTACCAAAAAAAAAAATTACATTAATTTTTAGAGGTGTTTTTTTTTTTTTGAAAAACCAAAAAAATAATAAGTATTTTATGTTCTAAAGCGTTTTTTTTTTTTTTTGGTTAAAAGCATTTTTTACTAAAATAGAAAACAATTCAAACCAGGGTAATCTTAAAAGAAAATGTTATATATGGGACAACTGATGATGTAGTAGGCATTAAAATGCCATTTTTATTTTTTCGGTTATGAGTATTTCTGCTTTTATATTGGGTGTAGAATTAATTTTGTTTGAGTAATTACAATTATATTTTTTGTGTGCTAGAAATCTTAAGGAGGCTTTTCAAATAAACTTAGATTACATTCTAATTAAACTATAATCTATTGGCACCCTTCATTTTTTTGGTACACTCTATGGCTTGATGAAGGGTAATTTGGTAATTATATATTTCAGCCCACCATAGGGAGTGCACCAAGAAAAATAGGAGAGTGCACGAAGTAATGGTGGGGACTCGGCTGAGAATTTAATTTTATGGATAAGCTAGGATGGAGAAAAAAGAAAAGTTGTGAAGTATATAAAGGGAGACGTTGTTTTCTTGGCGATATTTTCTAGGAAGTTTGTAGAATATATGGCGAGAAGCAGCGTTGCAATTATGGGGTAGACTAGACTAGAGAGATGGGAATGTGAATGGGAATGGGACGACTTTGATTTGATTCATGCATTGCATGTTGCATTTTGAAGTGACACTCTCATTTAGACCTTCAAATTAACTTATTCGTACTTGTAATTATTATATTATTTTTTATTTTTATAAAATTATGATAATAAATTTATCTTTATTTTTTTTAGCAAACTATACAGAAGAACATCTCTTTCCTTCTTTTATTAAAATTCTTCCTCTCCTCTCTCCCCCTTTGAGCCAAACATAGCCTTAAACAATCCCACGATTACATATTTGTCCTTCGGGTTTAAACCCCTAAATCCTGAAGCAATTTTAACGACAATATTGCCACGGCTCGTCCGTGCAAGTTTCTATCTGGCCCCTGTCTCGACTTCCCATCTAGTCTCTCTGTGGCTTCGTTTTCTCTCGATGCAGTAAAGAACAAAACAAGCACCCACGCA
Source organism: Bauhinia variegata (assembly GCA_022379115.2). Classification (NCBI taxonomy): domain Eukaryota; kingdom Viridiplantae; phylum Streptophyta; class Magnoliopsida; order Fabales; family Fabaceae; genus Bauhinia; species Bauhinia variegata. The sequence continues at coordinate 4,834,303 of CM039429.1, read as the reverse complement.
TAGGGAGACTTGCGATTCTCTCTCTTCAGCTTCAGATCGAGGGTTTCAGAACTTAACTTCCAATCTTCTTTTCATGTTCCAATAGATAGATATCCAATTATCAACGTTGGAGATGGAGCGGATCGTCGGCGGCAAGTACAAGCTCGGCCGCAAGATCGGAAGTGGTTCCTTCGGTGAAATTTATCTCGGTGAGCTATTTCTCTCCCCCCTCTTCTGTGTATTATAACTTAATTTTAGGTTACTGTGTTTTGATTGATCTTCGTGAATTTTTGCTTTCTTTCCTGCAGCCACGCATACTGACAGCTTCGAGATAGTCGCTGTAAAGATTGTAAGTATTGAATCACTGTTCTAGTCAACACCTCTTGAATTTGTGTTTAGGAAGTAGGGGGTCTGTATGTATTTAAGCTGGAGGAGTGGGAATTTGATTACGCATGCAGATGCAATTTAACATTTGTCTTTTAGCTTCTCTGTTGTTAGTTATCAACTTATCACCTTCAATTGTAGGCAATTTGGATTGTTAACTTTGAAACCTTGAACTTAACAACACTTACTATTTTTTTGGCGGGTGTTGCAGGAGAACACCAGAACAAAGCATCCACAGCTGCTTTATGAGGCAAAACTGTACAATATTCTTCAAGGAGGAAGTATGCATTATGCAATGTTAAACATCTAGTCACTTTCTCTGTTTGTTCCCATGAGTGAATGAATTGTTGTGTGGGGGATATCACAGAGTTCATGAGTTTTGAAATTTTGGTGTAATTACTGTTTTACAACATTAATTTGAGATGCAGGTGGTATTCCAAGCATAAAATGGTCTGGCGTAGATGGGGAGGACAATGTGCTCGTTCTCGATTTGCTGGGACCAAGTCTTGAGGATCTCTTTGTGTATTGTGGAAGAAAGTTTTCGTTGAAGACAGTATTAATGCTGGCTGATCAAATGGTATGCATGACTTTTGGTTTCTCAAGATAGGCAGATATCTATTTATTTACTGAACTGAAGCAAATATGCGCAAGTGTAATGATAATTATCAAAGCACTTAGGTATTCATGCAAAGCTACTTGTGGAGTCATAACTTCTGTTACGTACTTTACAGATTTTCTATCTGTTCAACCTAACAGAAGGTGGATATTTTTTTGTCTGTTAATTAGTTTTCTTCACCTTTCTATATTATTGGTTATGCACGGTACTGTTGCTTGAGTAAATAGAATTTGAAAATCTATTATAATTTTAACCTTGTTATTGGTCTTGCAAATTTTCTTACTCTACTTTTGATACAAATTCATGTTTTCAGATCACCAGAATAGAATATGTGCATTCTAAGGGTTTTTTACATAGAGATATAAAACCTGATAACTTTCTCATGGGACTTGGTCGGAAGGCTAACCAGGTAGTTGTCTTGTTATTGCTGTTTTTCCTTTATTTAGACCAAAGTGCCTTTGTCCTTTCTTCTAACCAGTATGTGGTTGCATTGTACTTGTCAGGTTTACATGATTGATTTTGGGCTTGCTAAAAGATATCGGGACTCCACAACCAACCGCCACATCCCTTACAGGTACATCTCTGGTTATTCCATTACATTTATTTGTGTGTGTGTGTTGGGGGAGGGGGTTGTTATTAATTCTTTGGTGTTTACAATTACAAAATTTCTACTTATCTGATTTACAGTTTTTTTTTTTTTTAAAAAAAAAATAATATTCCAACCTTTTACATGATCAGTGTCTTGATTTTCCTTCTGGGGAAATGATATAAAATAGTTCTAATGAATATTTAATAATCCTGAAAATAATATACAGAAACTTAATTTGAATAATTGTTCTGATGCCAACAATTGTACCACACAGGGAGAACAAAAACCTAACAGGCACTGCACGTTATGCAAGTTGCAATACTCATCTTGGGATTGGTAAGTCAAGAGATTTTATTTAACCTCTCCAGCCTGAAGAAAATGCCAATTGAAAAATTACTTTCCTCATTTTCTATGTTATTTGTAGAGCAAAGCCGACGGGATGATTTGGAGTCATTAGGATATGTGCTTCTGTACTTCCTGAGAGGAAGGTACGCAATTCTTGTCTTAATTCCTTGACCTTTAGATTCGTACTTAGTCAAATTGGGAACTCTTTTTTTTTTTTTTTTGTCTTAATCTTTGTTTATAGCCTTCCTTGGCAAGGTCTAAAAGCTGCAACAAAGAAGCAAAAGTATGATAAAATATGTGAGAAGAAAGTATCAACTCCTATTGAGGTGAGTGTTAGGCCATCCATCTATGGTGCAAATGGCTCTCAGTGATAATACTTATTTGATGCTTATTTTGATATTTTCTGAAGGTCCTATGCAAATCTCATCCTGTGGAGTTTGCTTCATACTTCCATTACTGCCACTCTCTAACTTTTGATCAGCGACCTGATTATGGATTCTTGAAGCGTGTATTTCGTGACCTATTTTCTCGAGAAGGTGGGTATTATGTTCATGCTTTGAATAATATGAATAATATACAATCTTTGGATATTCCTTTTGAATAAAATCTTTAGGTGTGGAAAAATGTTAGGAGGTCCAAGGAACATGAATATTTCAATCAATTAGACATCTCACATACATGGTTTCCTGATGTGTAATCTACCATATGCAGTATGTAAGTTATAATAAATCGTATCCACCATATGGACAACTCTATCATGTTGGAAGGACCCATGTTTAACTGACATATGCACTTTTCATTATGCAAAAGCTTATAATTCAGTTTGGTGATGAAGATTGCAATGTTTGCCTTTATTTCTATCTATGACTATGTTAGAGATAATTTTACACTTTTTTTGTTCCCTTTTGGTGTTTAACAGGTTATGAATTTGATTATGTGTTTGATTGGACCATCCTAAAGTACCAGCAGGCACAAAAGAACAGAGTTCAGCCTGGCATATCAGTAAGTTTACGTACTGATACTTTTGCAATTCAAATATTCCCATGATTTTGACAACTAATGAATTTTGACTTATTGCAGCTGGTTCCCCATGCAAGCAGCAGTCGGGCAATGGCAATTGAAGGAGAGACCCATCAAGGTTAGTTCTTCCCAATTTACTTTGTGCGCCATAGATTACTTATATGTAAGGTACAAAACAAAATGATTTGTTTTTTATGGTGTTTGCTAAGCTATTTTTATCATTGTGAAGATCTAAAATAACTAAGTCACACAGTACGAATGCAAGAATGAAATGATAAGAAAATGTGTAACTTAGTTTGGGTGGGTCCCACTGGAACTCACCCAACTAGGTGTGGGTGGCACTACCTGCAAAGTGTCAAATGTCGCTTAGCAAGCACCTTAAAAATTGGGGTGAACATTAATTAGGGAGGAGGGGTGAACATTGAAAGTTTTTGTTATTTCATTATATTTCTAGGTTTACCAAATTCCCAGTGATAATGCTAAAACATTGGTAAACATGATGAATTGTCTTTTTCATTTTACCTGATTGGCAGTTTTGATGCTTATTTAGCAGATGTCTCAGAGCGCATTAGGTCGGCCAATGCAAGTGGTTCTGGTGTAAAAATGCACTTCAAATCACCAGTGGGGAAAAACTTGAGTTCTGATAATCCTCTTGACAAGAATGTAATTCATCTTAGTATCTTACTAAGAGTAAAAGCTTTCTATTGTTTTTAAACTTTTTTAAATATATCAATGTTTAGTAAGCTATTGATTTTGTAGATTTTTGGAGAAGCAAATATGCCGTCTACTTCATATGCACTTGCTGGTTCGTCAAAGAGGAACTCCTTAAAGCCTGGCTTATCCAGTGATGCTGCCAACACTGGACAGGGGCAAGGCAGTAAGGTTGGCCCTTCAAGTAGCTGGATTTCATCTCTGCAGCGCATATCTTCTGCCAAATGAATGTCCAATATGGTAATTTGTTGCTTGTACTTGAGCCTTGTTTCTTCTGCCAAATGAATGTCCATAGATGTCGGCCTTATTGTTGACAAATTTTGTTACGTTGTATTTCCAGCCTCATCATACGTGAAGCTGCAAAAGTGTGGGGTTTTGCTTGCATCTTTTTTTCCTTACGTATTTGGTCAAAGAATATACCAGCAATCTGCTCATGGAGTCTGCAAATGTGCTGCTAGATTGATGAATTGCTATCTCCTCCTTTAAGGTGACTACAATCGATTCGTTGGTATGAAACAGACTACCCGGGCTTGGCTCTATGCTGTACATAGATGTCAAATGTGGCACACAGCAATCATTTGTATTCATATTTCCATGTAACCTGAATGTGTGAAAGTAGCCTCCTTTCCCCTTTTGTTACCTGGTGATAAGTTTCCTTATGCCATGTGATAATTGGCAACACAGTTTGGTTTAAAGTGCTTGACAATATTATGAATTGAAGGTGTATTTTCAGTTTCTTTTTATAAAAATATATTTGACCAAAGCTCTTGGTCTTCTTGTTACTATTTATTTTTACCTGGTCATATTATCTTTCTTGTCTATGAAAGATACAGTATGCCTGTAACTTTTTGTGCGCATCCATAAACAAAATTTCTTATAGTGAGGAAGCTTGAGAGAGATTCATGTAAATTGATTACTTCTTCTATGAATGTTTTCCTCCTCAACACACCATTTGCTTCTCATAATGGTAAGTTGCAATTTTGTCAGGGGCCAGGTATCAATAATATAAACTATGGTATATCAGCAGCAAAATTTTGACAGAAAGATCTTTGGAATAATCGTTTCTTATGAGATATCAAGGTATTTCTTGGTGGGATTTATTTTACACTTCTAATCATGTGACTATGTGCTGGTGTTCTTTTCTGGGGAATGAGGTCCCTCAATTATTGAGAACCATGTCTCATCATTTGGAACTTTTCATTTAGGTCTAAACTTTGATGTTCTAATGCTAGGAAAAGTCTTTTCTACTTTCTATCAGTGGCAAACTTTACAAATTTATACTGTCAACAGTAATTGAAAAGACTAGAGATTTCTCTACTTGAGATAACCTTTGATTTTATTTACATATTTTGTGCTTTCTAAATTTGTTTATTAATCTCAGAAAGCTTCTTTATTTGTAGGTAACACATATTTTTGACACTCAGACAGGTTAATTTGTACTGTCTTTTCTAAGGATAACAAGCACAATCTGGTTTTATTACTGTCTAGTTCAAGGTTTGGATCAATTGCTGTCTTTAATGTTCCTGTAGTAAAATTGAGAATGGACTGCTCAATTTTCGTTTCATAATTTTACTTGTGCAGGGACTATTTCATCTTCCAATCAGTATTGCCTGAAGGATGAAATATGACAGAAAAATTCTTCTGCTGCTTCTTCTGACAGGAAAAAAAGATGGTTTGCTTTTAACGGTATCATTTGAATTATCTTATGTTTTTGGTTGGGAATCCAATGTCAAACAGTATTTACTGTGATGCCTCTGCATTAGTGTTGAATTTTGTTTATGACTGATCTGAATGTCATGTCCTGCATGATGGATTGCTATCTAGTGAATTAATCTTGAAAAGACTGAGGTATCAGGTGAATGGAAATATGCATGATTGAAACAAATAAGAAAGCTGCATCTGCTTTTCTTGGACATTGCTGCTGCCTCATACTCTGTTCTTGTTCTGCATCAATGCATGTGGAAACTTAATTAGTGACAAGAAATATTATTATTAAGCCATTTTAGTATCAAAGGGGAAAGACGCAAGAGTGCTTGGGATTGGGAAGCATTTGTTCAACCATTTCTATGTCCAAACAGGCAAAATGAATCAGGCTCCCAACTTAGTTTTAATTTTTTAAACGAGCCGAGGTTCAATTTTGATATGCTATATGCTGTTTCTCAATTATTCCCGAGTTAGCTTGTTATATATCCAATTTCAACTAAATATTTAGGATAATTTTTTTATGTTTTCATTTCTTATTTTCATCCTTAAAAATGTGTTTTCATTTTTATTTTTATGTCTATCACTATTTAACAATTAAAAAAATTATTTTTAGTATAATTACTTTTAAACCAAAAAATAATTAAAGTAGGCCCTTACATTTACTTTCAATTCCAATAATTATTTCAATGTCATTCTTTTACGCTTTTGGTTAAAATCTGCCAAATAATTATGTCTTTAAACACTTATAATTTGGGTTTATTTACTTATATATATCATTTTAAAAACTTTTTTCTATATCAAATATAAAAGTATTTACCAATTATATTATATTTTTTAGAAGTCGTATACTATTTTCGCATCATCGTGCTACGACTTTCATTCCCATGATACATTTATATATATATATATATATATATATATATATATATATATATATATATATATATATATATATGTAAGTAGAAAGGAAGTCGTATCATTGTTCTACCACTTCCTCTTCTTTTTATTTTCTTTTTAAGTTTTTAGTTAAAATATTATATTAATTAACAAAATAAATATTTATTATATAATTAAATAAAAATAAATAATTTTTTTAAAAAAATATTAAATATTATTTTAGATACTACTTAATTTAATAATAAAATGAGATAAGATAAGGTAATAATTTTTTTTTTAATAAAGTCACTAACATTTGAAAATAAAAATAAAATAAAATAAATGAATGTATCATGTTAGAATAATGTTGTAGAATTAGTGTCATTATCTTATAAAAACTTAAATTTTAAATTTTAAATCTTATAAATTTATATTTTAAATTATAAATTCTAAAATTCTAAACACTAAATTTTATATATAATTTAAAATATATATTTATATAATTTAGAAATTAAGATTTAAGTTTTAGACTTTTGATGAAATAATAACATAAATTTTGTAACATTATTCTGTGTGCATTTCTTAATATGGTATATTTATTTATTTTACTTTTTATGTTTTCTAATATTAATGTAATTTTGTTAAAATTTAATAAAAAAAATTTCCTTTCTTTATTATCTTATTTCATTTAACTAGATTAGTTATATCTAATATATTACTTGATATTATTTAAAAAAAATAATTATTTATATGATAATTTTTTATTTTATTAATTAATATAACTTTTAATTAATTTTTTTTTAAAAATGTGTCAAGACTGAGAATACAAGTGGGATCATGATGATGCAACTTTTAACAGAAGCATTACCATGAATAGAAATCAAATCTGTCCTTTCAACCCATCCATTCCTAGTCATGCCCCTCATAATAGAGGAAGGTAAAACATAACTTCAGATTAAATTGAATATAATTGCCTGTACTCTCACATGCTCACCCAGTGCAGCCTCAACCTACTGGAAATTAAGTCAACTCCTTATTGGTGAAAATCGCATTCTCATATTTCCAAAATCAAATGCAACAGAGGGGGAATTCCATGTGCTGATACAGAACTGGACCAAAATACATTTCATAACTTTGGTTCTATTATTCTATATTACTATCAAATTGGCATCAGAAGCATTTTTACAAATAATTAAGTCCCTTCAATTCAAAACTTGTTGCCACTACTTCTCTCTTCACCTGGGATGCTTGCAAATTATACAGAGTTGGCCTCAATGGCATTCATCCTCATTGTTGTCTAAAACTTGTTTTCCTCGCAAAAATGAGTTTCTTAGCACACAGGTGGCCAAGAATGAGACACCCCGCTGTTCTGTGTAACTCATTTCTGAAACACCAAAATTGGTCTATTGAAACCTGTCTTGCTCCCCGATAAACCAGATGTAATATCTTCTACTGTTCTGAATCCAATCTGCAATTACGTTTACAATATTAGACATTAAGAAACATAAATAAATAAGCAACAGAACGGCAATGCTTGTGATTAATTGAACCAGGTTTGAATAGGCAAAGTAGTATTTAATACAAACCTTGTCTAATAGAATATCCTGAAACTCTCCTGGACGAAATTCAATATTACGGTAGTTGACAGAAGTGGTCTGCATAAAACAGGGAAAAAAATATCATACCATATCCCCTTCTTTCTATCAGCAAGTGAAATCTAGCTAAAAGAACCTAAAATAAAATGGATTCAAAGAAGAACATAAACACAGAATAATATCCATCTAACAAAATCAAATTTGACCTGTCTCACTATCAAATCCCTGAACATATTGTGAGGGAAATGATTCCCCTCTCGTAGGAATAACTGTAAGATAAGCCCAAGGAGCCCTATATTGTAAATTTTGTGAGTCTGCAGGGACAAAAAGAAAGCCGAATATTACCTCTGAAACCAGACGATTGCTTTCATATGACTTCCAAGGCTGAGGTTCCAATACAAGAATGCCACCCTGATCACAAGAAGGTTATTTTTCATGTACAACTCTGAAATTTTTTTTTTTTTTTTTGGAGGGGGGGAAGAAGGGGGTGATGAAAGAATAAAACTTAAATATTCAGTTGGTTAAAACTACAGAAGTGAAAAAGTTGACACTTACTGGTTTGAGCTGTTTCCACATCTTTGAAAATAAAGTAAGCAACCCATCATCACCCCAATTAAGATGTATCCATTTCGTTACACTCAAACTGCATTCAAGAGGTGATTCATTTTCACTCAATCATTGCAACAAGGTAATTCAAATGAACTTAATCAACTTATACATTTAGCTTATAGCTGTAAGTCAATGTACTCGACAATTTCTTTATTAGGCGGATAAGTATAATGAAAAATGAAAGAAGCACATTTATTTCAAAAAAGTACAGGTGATTTAAAAATAACAACTATAATGTAGATATCTAAATTTTCATTCTTACTATAATCTTTTTTACATTAAAAAAAAAATTATATCTTAAGTCTGAAGAAAAAGATTGAAAAAGAATAAAAAATAGAGGGGAAAAAAAATCAAAACCCCATTTCATGTTTACTCTCTCTCTCTGTCTCTCTTGCTGGTAAAGAAGAACTTTCATGTCTGCAGTTTTACATTAAATATAATAGAGACAATTTAGCTCTGAAAAAGGCTCCAGTATGTGTATGGCCTACATAGTATCTGGCAAAGTACATTTTTAAAAATGGAGAATTCTCTAAAAGAACAAACTCAGTCCTATTCAGTTTAACAGAAAAGCAGCAACTTACCAGAGAATTGTATCATAGTGTTTATCAGGTTGCTGCCGGCTCTGAACAAAATTTTCTCGTCGGAATGAAACAACTTCAAATAGATCTCTTTTCTCCAAAGAAGAAAATTCACTTGGAATCTCTTGTGTCTCTTCAATAGAAGTAGTAACACCATCCTTTGAAGCATTGTAAGAATGTTGCGCAACTTTTAGTTTGGAAGCATTTACAGAAGCCTTCCCAGCAGATTTCAATCTAACTGTTTTCCTAAGATTCCAGTATGCATCCTGCACTCGATCTGGCAGATTAGGGAAAAACATTATCAGTTAAGACTAAAATTGAGTTCAAAACTATATGATTTGGGAGTTCAAAACTTGAGGACTTCCTGCCATTTGTCAACAAATTTATAAACAAACCTTGTGTAAAACCATAACTTCATTTAAACTCCAGAAAAGCATCTAACTAAACTTCAGAAACAAAATTCGGAATTTGATATTGCATTTCAAATGCATCATGGAATTTAACTTTTGACTTGAAATTTCATTCTATCTTCATATTTTTTGAAGTCTGTAGAACTAGTTGATAATGCAGCCTTACGCAAATCAGCCACATGTTCATGTTGCAAATGTGCAGGATAGGAGGATGCTTGCTAGATAACTTTTGTTCTAATAGACATAATGTCCATAAGAGACATGATAAATCAAATTTTGCATTACATATCTCATTTCCAGAAAATGCATATGTCACAGTCATGTACATGCAGGTCACATAAAACAGCAAGGAATACTAAACAAAGCTTCATTTTCAAACTTAAAGAATACATTTCAGTATCAAAAATTAGGATGAACAACAATCTTACCAGAATCTATGTCAACTCCAAGAATACTCCTGCAGCAAAACTTCTTTGCTGTGACAATAAGGATGATGTTAAGATCAGAAGGAGAGAAATTACATCCAGCAATAAAAACTTCTGCATAACCTTAAGCCCTAAAAGCTAAATGCACAAGCAACCCCTCCCACGTTCACCCGAATTGCCATCACAAACACACACACACACACACACAAAGGATAATTTATTGTCAATTTTTACCTGAATTATGCAATCTCTAACATATGTTAACCAAAAAACCCAATTGTTCATGATTTTGTTTTCTACTTAAAACTATTACTTCCTAATCCTACTTGAATGATATTATGGTTCAAAAATTGATCACCTACATCGTCCTATGAAATTCAAGATAATAATAAGAAGACAATATATATTATTAATAATTATGAAGATCGTTACTTGCAATCAAAAGCCTGAAAATTATAAAATAGCATGCATGTTTTACCTTAAAACTTATGTTGATAAGCTTATAAGAAAACTTTACCCCCTGAGCCTGTTTTCTAATGATTAAAGTCTTGACTCCTTATGTGCAAACAGACCACGCATCTTTCATTTTGAAAGGGACATGTTTGTGTAATCTGCACTTCAACACATTACAATGTACTAATGCATTGTTTTATACATGTTAATAGATAAGAAGATAATTGAGAATTTTGGTTCAGCAGAATTTTCAGTTAAACATTTCATCAAATAAAGCCCCACTCTTAGTCCTCATTTCTCACCTTGTTGCTATCGCAATAACTTATTTCATTTTCAATAAGATATATAGTCATTGAGGAAAAGTTTAACGAGTAAAGCATCAAACTTTTAAGGTCCCATATAGAGCTTAACTTGTTTATTCTCATTAAGTTAAGAAAAAAAAGTGGGAAAATTTTACCGATTTGGATGGTGATCAACCCATTGTTGCAGCCAATATCAAGACAATCCTTATCTTCAAACCATTCCTTCCTGAATACTTTTAAGCGAGGGTCTTCATCAAGGTCTTGACCAACCTGAAACATCAAATAATGTTCAAAAAATTAATGGAACAAACAAAACACTAGCCCAGAGTTCATGCAAACCAAACAGAACTGGGAAAAAAAAAAACAGCTTTTTTCTCCAGTCTTAGTATTTTACATATTTTTTCAGTTATTAAGGAAGAGGAGCGAGAAACAAGGTGTTGAATTTGGCCCTTTTAAATCATTCTGAAGCATTAGTACAAATAAAGAGCAAAGTGGAAAGGGAAAAGGAAGAAAGTTACTCGATAGCCATAGTAATTCTTGTAATTGCCGTAGGGAAAAATCTCCTTGCGCTTTTTCTTGTGCTGTTTCTCTTGGTTTTGGTTTTTAGCTTCGGTCTCCATGCGTCCCAATGTGCCGGCGATGCTCGAAGCTCGGTGCTCAAGTGAAAGGTGGTTTGCGGCGGTCTCAGGGGCCAACTTCCCCTATTTTGGCTTCTCACTCGGGCGGGGAGCTCAACTTGGCGCGTTTGGGCCAGAACAGAAGCTCTCTTATATGAGTTTTGAGTTAAATAGTCCCCGCGCTTAAAAGTTAAAACCCTACTCGTTCAGATTTAACTTTATTAATTTCGTCCTTTTATTTTTAAGTATTTATCAATTTGTTTATCCTATTTTATATTTATTAATTTTATTTTTAAAATTTATTAATATTAATGATTATGTATAAGTTTCGAGAGAATTTAAACTTTAAAAAAATATCAAAAGGATAAAATTAATTAAAATTTTAAAATATAAAAAATTAAATTAGTAAAATTGAAATATAATAAAAATTAAACAAGATTTTAAGTATTATTAATTAAAAATATTTAACTTTTTTTTTTTTTTGATGCAATACATAAATTGCTTTACTTACAACTTTGATACAAGGCAAAAATTACATAGTCACTAGTACTTTATAACCGTAACATTATTTTTAGGATGGAGGAGTCCAAAAATATATTAAAATTGATCAAAAGAAAATTTTTATATACAATAAAGGGAAAGTTTGTACAAAAATCTTACTAACTTCACTTTATAAAAAATATTATCAATTTTATATATAAATTTTGGAGGAGAGATAGGCCCTTGCTTACCTCTCTAGATTCACAAAAATTAATCTCATTCCATTTATCCATTTTAATTAAATTTAATAGCTCACATTTCTTTACTATTGAGGACAAGAAGAAGGTATGCATTATTGGCAAAGCAAAGATCTAAAGCTGTCTCAAACTTGTATAAACTTAAGAACATTTGCTACAAAGGGTGAGGGTCATTGCTTTGCTATAGAGTCATCATTGCATTATCTACAAATTCAGATTTCACTATGATACACTCTGTCATGCAAAGAATCTGATCAAGTCGCCACAGATTTCAAACCAGTTTCACAACTTTGATAAACCCTACTCCAACTCCTTTAGAAGATCAACATTATCTACAAAAACCTGCAAATTGGAGAGTAAAAAATCAAATGCTTGATCTCAACCAGACATATGGAAGAAACAACAGAGTGTGGAAAAGTGATGCTCTTTCAAGAGCCATAGAGAGTCATACCGACTTCCAACCATCAGGATCTAAGCAAGCAGTGATTTTTGTGTTGATACCAGGTAACGGTCCAGGTTCCCGGGTAACCTTTCCTCCAGCAAGTTTAATCGCTTCTGCAGTTCTATACACATCATCTGTGCCAATGGCAATCTGTAAAGGGAGGGAAAAAGAAAGCAGAATAAGTAAATGTAAGGCAATGAACTATAAATACAGAAACAGAATATAAAATGCAATTCAAAGAAATTCTGCTATTAAAACTCACAGCTGTTTCTGTTAACACAGAAGACAACATGTAAAATCATAACTTCAATTCAGTAGATATGGAAATCAAAACAGAGAGGAACTCTTCCAACCTGAGCATAAGCATTTCCTTTGTCATACTCAGTGACTCCATAATTGTATGTCAACTCCAGAACAGCACTTTTATCTTCGGGACCATAACCCATCATTGCTACGGTATACTACAAAAATCAACAGAGAAGCAAATATTGGTATAAAACTATTTGCAGAACAATTTTTGAACCATCAGCAAAGTATATTGTACAAAATACTTCAAAATAAAGATAGATCAGAATAGCAGCAGAAGCCAATTGTAACAACAGAAGATTTTATCTACAAGTGAAGAAACTAAATGCGGGATAAAAAATGGATACATTAGCAGACTAAACAAAATGGAAAGCAGAAAAATCCCTAAGCAAGTATCTTATTAGTTATTTGCCAACTATTTTCTTATCACCCGTGAATGTAAAAGCCAAATACTTTGCCACACTACCCTGCTCAGGTGTCATCTAAAACCATCTAAGAAACTTATCCTATTCTTGTTTATATTCGACATAAATATATAGATGAACACCTATGGAACTGTAAAGAAGAGGAATAAAGCTTCACAAAACTCCTCCATTCAGGTGCAACAAATCCTTAATGGCCAAAAAGAAAAGGAGCAAATCTTTATCACTATTGACTACCTATCCAAAAATCTCAATGTTATACCAAGTTGATAACTGTTCCCTTATGATTTCAGATAGGCAAATACAAGGATGAAATTGAATTCTTAATTTTTATTTAAATGCGCACACACAAAAACAACCTTCCATGCCCCTCACGTTTTGGTTCAATATATATTCCTTTCACTGAAGTCTTAACATGCATAATTTTTTTAGAATCAAGTCACAGACAGGAATTATTCAAGAGCAATAAGAGATCTAAAATGCAAAACCTATTCATTCCAATAGGACAATGGCAACTATGCAGTACACCCCCATGCAAGGAATCGTCACATCAGAGACAATGATCACAATAAAATTAACTAAAAAGGGTGGAAAGATATTTTTTCTCTTGTTTTGTTTAGAGAATGGTATATTTCTTTCTCCCAGGCTTAATTTTTTGGTACATATGAAAACATGTCTCACAGAAAAGGCATTACTACTCCCACAATTATATAGTCCATGAATTCTGATGTTACCTGTTCAGCAACAGTCGTTTTAGTTTTAACAGAATCTGCTAGTTAATAAACATGATAGAGAGGGTCCTTGGTACCTTGTACTCTGGATTATCTCTGGTACGAAGAAGCTCCATACCAAAAGCCTAATTGGTAAGAAACCAGATAATGAATTAGATCAGCATATAGGAAATTACAAGACCATAAAAACCAATATAGAAATAGTATGACCCTCACCTTTTGATAGAATTCTATAGAACGATTAAGATTGCCTACCCGAAGCATTACTTGGCATAGAGGCTCAGGAGTTGGACCTCTTTCCAGAAGTTCGAATTTATAACCATCAGGATCTTCAATAAAGGCAATTACTGTGCTACCTCCTTTGACAGGACCAGGCTCTCTAGTTATTTTTCCACCCTTAGCTCTTATTAATTCAACTGTTTTTGTAACCTAACAAAAGGATCACATAAAAATAAAACAAAATTTCATAGTAAACATTAGTTAGAAGCACCAATAGCGAGTATATAAAATTCCTCCTGCCCTCCCTCTCCTCCTCCCCACCCCCCCAAAAAAAACAAAAAAAAAATCCATGCCCACCCCAAGCAGATAGAGAAGAAAAGTGGCATTAGGACCATAAAGCACGCATACATGAAAGGAGGGAGGGGAGGAAGAATGATATTAGTGGGTATAAATCTTCAGTGAACTTACATCCTCAACCGCAACACCAAAATGGCCAAATCCAGTTCCAATATCATACTTGTCAACCCCGTAATCTGAAACATAGTTAAAAGAAAATGAACATCAACTGAAAGGTTTCTGGTGCACAGGCATATCATATATAATTACCTTTATGAAGTACAAAGTTTTGTCATTCTCAGGAAAATTTCTAAAGAAGATCTTGCTTTTAGCACCTCAAACAGCATATCAAAATGTCACACTTACTGTATGTCAATTCAACAACAAAGTGTGAATCTTCAGGTCCATATCCAAGAAAGGCATTAGTGTATCTCTCCTCTGGTATGTCACGCTTTCTCAGAAGCTTCATTCCCAGGCACTCTGTATAAAATCTGAAATCACCAAGCAGTACTTTATCTTCAAAAAAAGTCACTTCAGAGATTTGGCTTAAGAGAAGACTAAATTTGAGAATCTGAGATGAGTAGTTTGTATTATATTTGGCCATACTTTATGGTCCTGTCCAAGTCCCCAACACGATAGACAACATGAAGCATTCTTCGCTTGTCCTGTTTGACCCACTCCAGTATATTTTCTGGTGTTGCAGTAGTGCTTGACTGGGCCACATTCCCGGATGACATCAATTCCATAAAGTTGCCATCTCTTCTTGACAACCTCGAGGCTTTTAGCCCAAAACTATGAGAGTGCGGAACAGCTGGATAACAACCCAAAATAATTTCAGTTTGCTTTAGTTTATGAAACTATCCATGTTATTCATCATCAGTGTTTCCAACACTGCAGGATCAAATTCCATTTCCCCCAACAATAAGGCTATTAGCATTGGAGCAAAATGTGCACTCTGAGAAATAGATGCAAGAGAAAAGCAAAGAAGATAATTTCGAAAATATAAAACTGATTTGATCAATTTTATAAAAACGAAGATGTGAATAGTTGATATCAAGAATGCCGCAAATTCCAAATAACTACATTTATGAGAGGGAACATAGAAAGTGCATCACAAGTAATGTCATTTCATACTATAATAGGAATGGCTTTCAAAATATATGAAACCTGAACATAGTTTGACTTGCAACACAATAATGCAATTCCATACAAATTCCGTGGCAGATTTTAAAACAGTGAACATCAACAACATTTTGGCATTCATAGCTTAGAGTAAGAGCATAGCAGCAACAGCTAAAGGAACGTACAAGATTGAACTAGCCTGAACAATCCTCTCATATACTTTTTGGCATTCAAGCTTCATTCGAAAAAAAAATTAAAACCTTCAGCTCATTGAGAAATGGGTATAAAACTTGAGCTGAGATAGTTGACCCATAATTGAAATATAAAGAAGAACACCAAATTACAAGCTGCAGTTTATTGACAAAGAAGTAGAATTCACAGGAGGACTCAATTGTAAAGTGATTTAATACGGCATGGAAATAAAGGAATAAACTTTGAAAAACGGTGAGAAAGAGAGAGAGAGCTGTATACCGCTACGAAGATGAAGAAGGCGAGATGGGAAGTGGGAAGAGAGAGAAGGGCATAAACGGGAAGAAGCACCGGATAACCCGAAGGAGGAGAGAGAGGGTCGAATCGAACATGCCATGGGAATTACTCTCACCATCTCCCTCTCACAAACCCGACAAATTTCTCTCGTATTTGTCTCTCTGCTCAGCAGAGCCTGTGAGACCCGAAGTGAGGTAAGTTTGATATTGATAAACAAGTCTCTTCCTTTTCTTTTTTTCTTAACAAAAAAAGCAAATTTTAAATTAAATTAAATTAACGGTGGAAATGAAAGACGAAGATGAAGAGAAGAAGAATATGATTATGCTGATGAATATTTCGGCGTCTCATAGGTAGGAATACGATAATTGGATGCCAGTTGCAATTTGTTTCTAAGATTCGATGGCCGTACGAGTCCACGTGTCGTGCTTCACGAGACTAATATATGTTGATCTGTTTGTTTCTTGGGCCAATTTTATCCATCTTCACGCCTGTGCTCCTTTATCCAATTATCCAATCGCCCAAGGCAGAGTATATGCTGATATGCTCCGCCTTCAGTCCAGTGCCGACCTTAACTTTCCAATTCCAAATAAATAAGAGAAATGTGTTATTTTTTAATGTTATGTAATCATTTTTATTAGTTTTCTCAATATTGGCAAAAAAATTATTTTACTTTAAAAATTTTAAAAATAAAAAATTTGATTCTTCTCATGCCACGTGTTTTAGTGTTATATAATCATTTTTTAATACTATATGATTATTTAGTTACATTCATAATATTCTATTAAAAAATCCACATTTACGATTCAATAATTTTTTATCAATTTAAGAAATCTAACATAATTTTCTCAGAATTACTTCCTATGACGAATCTCGTTTTAAAAAATAAATAAATAAATAAATAATAAAGTGAATAAACTTACCAAGGCAGGCACCAATCGATTCTAATTAAAATATCAATACCAACAAAAAAATTCTAATTAGATTATCCGTCGGAGAATTCTTTTGGCACACTATATTTTCTAACCGCACACCTAATCATAAAAAGCATTTATAGGATATCATGCATGAGAGAAAGAGGTGTGTGAAAAGAATTCCCATTGAGCTTCTTATGGTTGAAAGCGGATGGGCCGTTTCAAGGGGAACGAACAGTCCATAGATGTTAAGCCCAATACTTATCTGAATGACTTCCTTTTGATGAGCGTGAGAATTTTTTTTTTAAAAAAAAAATCATTAAACTAAAGCTATAAATAATTTTAAACTTCCACTATAAAAGTTTAATCTACCTTGTACTAACAAACTCTTGGCTAAGCTGAGTTCAATATATTCTTTTGACGAAAACTTTTTGAATCGTATTTATTTATTAATTATTATTTTTATTATAAACAGATTTTTTTTTATAAATAAAATGAATATAATTTTTTTTTAATATTAACTTAAATTTTTAAAAAGAGTATCGTAACTTTATTTTTAGAGTTGTATTCTTTTTTTATTCTCCTACATAATAAAAAATATCTAAGTGTTGATTAAGGAAAGTTCATCTTGTGTGTTGCCCATTTAACAAAAGTTGTCTTCTTTCCTTTTTTTAAAATATATATATATATATATATATATATATATAGAAAGAAGTGTATGAACATTATCCCATCTTAGTAAGCTTTTTTTTTTTATGATCTTTCTATTACACCTCTCGAAAGTTGAACAAGGAGGCCTACTTTCTTTAGGTGAGTTAACTTTTTGTTACACCTTTAAGGTTGATGGGTGGACAAGTGTAGATTTGAGACTATGGACACTAGGATTTTTCTGTTTGTTTGGGGTAGATGGAACCTAATACCTACAAAACACCACCACGCTCCATGTCCATGTCCATGTCCATGTCCTTAACACACATCACTAAAATATGGTTTCCAACCGCTTTATCCATGTGTTTTGTTACACTTGGGTGTCCCATGAAAAAGGTCCCATAATTTGTCCCTAAAAAAAGATGGTTCTATCCAAGTAATATTACATTTAATTAATTAAATTAATAACTGAAGTGTCTTAGATTGTCTTTTTGATGCCTTTTCAAGGACCAAACTTGTGTGCAACTCAAATCCACATTCTTTCCTGTAAGATAGAACTCATGACCTTAGTGGTTTTTGGCTCTGTCTATAGAGAGAGAGACCTCTATAGATAATGGACCCTTGTACATGTTGATTGCCTTCTTTTACCCACAAATGTTAATATTCTCTGATTTATTCTTTGTTCCATTTTTTCATAAATTTGATTGATATAAAATTTGTTATCAATCAAAAAATAGTAAAATACAAAGTAGGACAAAATTGGAATAAAAAGATATAGCTTGGTTTATTAATTGTATGTGTTTCAATGAGTTTTTAAAGTTGGAATAACTTAAGTTGCGTTAGATTAGATATTGAACTTCTAACGGTTAAGTTAATGTTTGATTTAAATTGAGTAAAAATTTAAGAGTTAATATCTGAAAAATTTTATCTTATTTAGTTATGATGTAATTTTTTATATAATTTAATAAAAAAATTTATAATTCTTAAAATTGAACAATTAATTTTGGTCTATATCAATATGATATTACGTAGATATACTTAAATATATAAATGTGACATAGTACTAATTTTGAGAACTGATGTTTTTAATTCTAAATGTAAGAATTTAAATTATATAATAATTATTTTCCAGAAACTATAATAATTAAATATAAATTGTTAACAATTGAACTCCTTAAACATGTTATTGAAAGTTTAATAAATTTTTTATTTCAAAATAAATTATTTTTTATCATCAACTAAATAAAAAATAAAAATAAAAAGGGTCATAGGTGAAACAGTGTAAATTAAGTAGGGCATATTGGTGATGTGACTTGGGTGGATGAATGAATGAGTGAAAGGGGAGAAGGAGAGAAGAGTTGGTGGCAGAATGAATGAATGACATTGCAATAATAATAAAAATAAATGGCCGATCCATGATGTAAACATTAACTCAAATCTAAATCTGAATCTCAAGAATGCATGGATGTCACTCATGCCTAAATCAATGCTTTGCTTTGTGGCCTTTGCGCTTCCACAGGATAACATCTTGCTCAGCTGTTAGATTTCTTATTTTTAAGTTTTTTATTCATTCATTTAAAAAATAAAATTTCAAATTTAATTCATTTTTTACTTTTATATTTTAATAAACTAATTCATCACAAACTTTTGTAATAAAATAAAAAATGTCATTGTTATCTCTTTGCGATTTTCTCGGCCTACGCTCATATTCTATGGCCGTCTCCACCGCCCACATCCATATTTGGTCAGTAGAAGATAAGCATTCATGCTCCTTTTTGAAAAGTGTTTCAAGATTTCAATTGCTTTTATTTTTATTTTTTAAAAAATACTAAAATAAATACAACATTTTCTAATAAAAATGTCAAAAGATTTCACAATTGATAATTTATTTTAGAGATCAGAGATTCAGGTAATGTTAATTATATAAAAATTTGATAAGTTATTTAATTTTAAAAAAATATAAAAGAAGGTTAAAGTTTACTCGGAAGGATAAGTTTCTTTTTTTTTTTTTTAATAATGAAAAATTTATAGTTATATTGGAGAGTTACTTCTTTTAAAGTAAGAAAGGAAAATGAAAATTTCGAGATTCCTCTTTAATTGACCAGAGCTTTGTACCAATCCATCTTCCCAATTACTCTTGTAATCACTGCATCAAAAGTCAACTACAAGTAAATATAAATAAATATTCTAAAATAAATTGTAGTTTGTTATAAGTAAATTGAGTTTAATAATTAAAATATTCTATAATATTAAGAGTATTATGATTTTATTTTTAATATAGAGTGAAGATATTTATAAATCTTAAAAAAGAATATTTGTTAATGACTAATTGTAATTATTTTATCATCATATATAATGATGATTTATATTATTGCATGAATATGATAAAAAGGAATAAAAAATTTATGCATAAGTAAAAATAATAATTAATTAATTAATTGATATTGTGTATAAAATAAGTAGAAGTTGTAATGAGTTCACCTAATTGAAAAGAAGTGAGGAAAGTTAAAAGCAAATAAGAATAATATTGTAATATGATATGGACTTAATATAAGCATTAAAAAATGTGAAAAGGAATACAAGATAGGGCGGGCTTTTCATAAGAGCTCAAAGATAGCGAGGGACCACTTTAGAAAGGGTGTATGAAATATGTGATAATGAGCGAACGTGGGCGGCATTCTTAATATCTCTATCTATCTCCCTACCTTCTTTTTCCTTTTCAATTCGCATTATGCACGGAATAAAATAATAATAATTATTATTGTATAGTATTCCTACTCATTCATAAAGTAATGTCATTAATGCATTGTTTTTTTTTGTGTGTTGGATGAGGGGACTCGGGGAAGCTACTCTATCACGTAGTGCAATTCCATTCTTGGCACATATAACCAATTTAATGAGAATGTCCATTTTTTTAAAAATATTTTTTGCCATAAATATGAGAAGGATAGAGATAAATATGTAAAGATTTTAATCTCTATTTTGCAAATCGGTTCTAGTAAGTATATGTTAATTCAAGTTTGAATTTATATGTATATAAAAGATATTTTTAATAAAATTTTATTTTTATTTAAATTTTTTAATTAATTTAAATTAAAATTAATTATGAGTTAAAATATTTTATAATAAATTATATTTCATAAAATTAATTTTTAATAAAATATAATTATATTATGTAATATATACAATGAATAAGATAACGTTGCTTGTTGTGATAAATATAAAAATGTTGATTGTATAAAATAAATCATAAAATGAACTCCCATTTATATAGTGAAATTAAATATTTTTATCCAAAAAATTAAAATATAATATTATAGTTTTTATAACTAAAAATACTATAAATTTATTTATCTATTTTTGATTTTTGATACCTAACAGTCTAACGCCTTGTGTGGGAAGAAATAAGGAAGTAAATTAGATAAAGTAAATTTTATAAGAAATTTGTTTCTTCCCCAATATAGGAATAAAATATTTTTTTTTTCAAATTTCAAAAACCTGGTGCAGATTTGACCAAAGGGGAAAAATGGGCGCAAACAAAGTATTGGCGCGTGAAATAGTTAAAACGCGTGGCCTTACCCACAAAAGCTGTGACTCTGACCTCACACACATGCACTGATACGTCTCCACACAACATCGCCTCTCCGTACTCTCTCCTCTTCTCACACTCACACCCATTTCATACCCGACACCCCAATTCTCTTTTGTGCCCACTACGCACTCACAACTCTCTACACCATTTTCGGACTCGCCATTAGCCGCTCTGCATTTACAATAAACCTTCACTAGACCACAACGCCTAGTCTCCTCTGCAACTTCAACTGAGCTGTTGGGTTTGCTTTGCCATTTTTCTTCCATTTTTGTTCTGTTGACTTTTCTTGCTGAGAGTTCACCCGTACTTGTTTGTCAATTCCCTTATTCACTCCTTTTTCAAACTATTCAAGGTGCAATAATTGTTGAATGTTACCAATTGGTTGATCAGCGACGTAATTCAAAATTCGTTCCCACGAAAATAAACAATCTGAATCCTGAAATTAATGGCTTCCTTGGAATATTGCTTTAGTTCGACCTCGTAACTGCAGTTAAATGAGTGAAACTAAAATATGACAGCATTCACTTTTCTGGGTTTGTGTCTGTCTACAGCACGGAATTTGTGGTTTAGTTCAGAGTAAATTCTCTTCCACATATTAGTGGGATCGGGTAAATTATTGCTTGAGCAGAGTTAAGTGACCAGAGTGGCCACTGGGCAGCAATTAAATCCATTATCTATAGTGTTTTTCTGCTGGTAAAGCTGTTACCTTACCTCCTCATGATTCTTTTGGCAATTCCAGCATCTGGGTCTTACTTAAGGTCATCAAAGATTTAAGTGATGGGTTGTGTTTATTCAAGGGTTTGTATTGGTGATATTTGTTCTCCGAGTGATTCTAGACCTAATGATGGGCAAAATGCAAGAGCAGGTGGAGTTGCCGTGTTCTCTCCTGCCTCTTCAGACCTTCAAGAAGGTGAAATTCGTGATCAGTTGAACCAATTGAGTTTAACCAGAGACTCTGAAGCAGGCATCAGGAGGCTAGCTAGGGTTTCGGCGCAGTTTCTACCTCCTGATGGCTCGCGAACCATTAAGGTTCCTTCAGGGAAGTATGAATTGCGTTATTCCTACTTATCGCAGAGAGGATATTACCCTGATGCTCTTGATAAGGCTAACCAAGACAGTTTTGCCATTCACACACCGTTTGGGACCAACCCCGATGATAATTTCTTTGGGGTTTTCGATGGACATGGAGAATTCGGAGCACAGTGTTCACAGTTTGTGAAGCGAAAGTTGTGTGAGAATTTGCTTAGGAATAGTAGATTTCATGTAGACCCTGTGGAGGCCTGTCACGCGGCGTTCTTGGCCACAAACACACAGTTGCAAGCTGATATTTTAGATGATAGTATGAGTGGTACTACTGCAATTACAGTATTGGTTCGTGGTAGGACTCTATATGTAGCTAATTCTGGTGATTCTAGGGCAGTTATTGCAGAGAGGAGGGGGAAAGATGTTGTGGCAGTTGATTTATCCATTGATCAAACACCTTTTAGGCCTGATGAACTGGAAAGAGTCAAGCTTTGTGGGGCCCGAGTTCTTACGCTAGATCAGATTGAAGGGCTAAAGAACCCTGATGTTCAATGTTGGGGCACCGAAGAGGGAGATGACGGTGACCCGCCGAGGCTGTGGGTGCCGAATGGCATGTACCCTGGTACAGCTTTCACGAGAAGTATAGGTGATTCTATTGCAGAGAGCATTGGGGTTGTGGCTACCCCTGAAATTGTTGTTTTTGAGCTCACAGCAAACCATCCTTTCTTTGTACTCGCCAGTGATGGGGTATTCGAGTTTCTATCTAGCCAGACTGTTGTTGAAATGGTAAAGTTCCTTTTCTCTATTCTATTAATGCTAATATAATTCATGGGAGAATGCTAATACTTGCCATATTAGCTGCCTCTGATTCTGGAGAAAATTTCCTCGCCTTTACTTCTTTATTGTTCAAATTTCTGTTAGGTCTGGTGAAAAAGAGTAAGTTGTGGCACGGTTATTATGACAATTTTCACTTCCAAGTAATCAAAGAGTGATATAGTTTCTTGTTTATCCTTTACATGAGATATTTAGTCAATCAGAGACTAGCTTGAGAGGGGTGAATGTGAATTCGTGATTGCTTTGAAAAAAACATCATGGTACTTTTGAGTAATAAAAATATTTCGTTTTGGGTATTTTTCATAAGATTATGGGACTTTATCCCGAGTTCTTAGGGTCTCAAGATTCCCTTTCATATAATAAATTAACTTGGTTACAACTTATTTATGAATCTCTGGATCTGGTAGTTAATTATTAGAAGTACAATTACTTCCAATTTATTTCTGTTGATTGCTAACAGTATCTTGGGTTTTACTTGTGGTGCTCAGCCCCTGGTTGTTATAGGCGTTCCTTTAACAATATCATGTTTGTTCCTTTTTACCTTATTGTTTAGGAGGATATCTTAACTTCCATATTTTGTTTTTCCACTTTTCTTCTACTGATGAATTTATTATTCTACTAAATAAAAAGAGCATGTCTTTCTACCTTTTCATGTATGTAAGAAGCACAATGCGTTTTCCCCCTCTTAATCATGAAGAGACATATGGGTGATCTGATAATATTATCTTCAATTAAATATCCTTCACATTTATATTTGTATTCCTTTTTTTATCCAAAAAAAATATTCCTATATTCCTTTTCCTTATATTGTCATTTTAAGATCAGAGGTATTTGGTGCAATAGTATTATGGATAGTTTGTACCTCGAGAAGTCATGTACCATGCTTTAAGGCCATGGGGGTTCCAGCAGGGTTGAAAACCCTGCAATATCCCCTACCCCATAACTGATAATTTAAAATATATATTCTTGAACCCAAAAAAAATATTGGAAAGAATGAAGAATCGACACTTACTGATAATCAAATTTCTTTCTCTCTTTTGTTATTGTTGATAACATTCTATGAAAGTTTTAATAAGACCTTGGCTGAATTTATGTTTTTATAATCAATCTGTTGACTCTAAAAAATAACTTCCGATTAATCTGATGTAACACAAACTTTTACTGGTTTTTTTCTTAAATTTATTGAATTTATCTTCTAGTACTATGACAACCAACTAGTTTTCAAATATTTGTGTGATTGCGTCACATTTTGGGGTTGTGGATTTGTTTATTATTTGTTGGGTTGAGATTTTCTATAACCTAGACTCGCACGTGAAAAATATGACACAAATAATCAAAAGCTCGACATTGAATTATGAGGCATTTTGGTAATATGGCACCACATTGTTGTTTGCTGGGGTGTGTGTGTTTTATGGTCCAAAAAAGGAAATCCAGATATTGTAATTTTTCTGATGTAGAAAGAAGTGTTTTCTCTTTGGTTTGATGCTTTGTTAGGCATCACACTTGACAGCTCAAATGACAATTTATTAGGACCTATCTTCGTTCATGGAATTGGAAGCGAGATCAGAAATTTCTTTGTGTGTATTCACATTGAGGGATAATGGCCTTGCAACCTCTCTCAAGTTAAATCATGACACTGATCTGATTGGTTTCCATAGAGATATTTAAAACTAGAATTCAACATAAGGCAAATACTTTATCTCTTAATTTTCTATCATGTGACCAGGTTGCAAAATTCAAAGATCCTCGTGATGCTTGTGCTGCAATTGTTGCTGAATCGTATCGACTTTGGTTACAGTATGAAACTCGTACAGATGATATTACAGTCATCATTGTGCATATCAATGGGCTAACTGATGTATGTGGTTTTGTCTCCTTTTTTGGGTTTCATGTATATTATTTTGTTAAAGTCTTCATGGCATTTTTTTATTTCCCTTTGGTTGTTAATAACTAATCTAGTCTTTCACATCAGTCTGTCGTTAGTCAATCAGCTAGTTATGATGATACCTTCCGAAACCCAGTGCCTCAAGTTGTTGAGGTGACAGGATCAGAATCTCCTTCCTCCTTTGGTTGGAATTCAAGGAACCATCGTGTAAGGCATGACTTATCAAGGGCACGCCTTCGGGCAATTGAAAATTCCCTGGACAATGGGCAAGCTTGGGTTCCTCCATCTCCAGCCCACAGGAAAACATGGGAGGAAGAAGTGAGCCCCATTTCATTTTTCCCTTTACAATTAAGTTAAACTGTCTATTTTACATTTTTTTTTTTTTTCAATTGACGTCAAGATCAGTATGTAGCAGCAAGGGAAAAAAAAGAATGACATTAATACTGTTATGCAAGTGTAAATTCGTAATCTTAACCTTTTCCATTTGCAAGTTCATAATATAAACCTTTTGGTGGTGCTTCATATTCAAATGCTACAGGCACACATTGAGCAGGCATTGCGTGATCACTTTCTATTCCGAAAACTAACAGATTCTCAGTGTCATGTTTTATTGGATTGCATGCAAAGAGTTGAGGTCCAACCTGGGGATGTTATAGTCAAACAGGTTAGTTCTTTTCTGACTTAGCTTTTTCATGACTTTAAGCTGGCATGGAAGTCTTTCAGAGGTGCACGTTATTAGAGATTGCTGATTTTTCTGGATGTTGACTTATGGTTTTTCAAGAATTGTTAAATCATAAATGATATAAATTAATATAATTTTTTGGCTTTATTTTGGTTAAGTTAGTAAACTACAATTGTAGAAAAGTGATAACAATTATACTTTGCAGGGTGGTGAAGGTGACTGCTTTTATGTTGTTGGAAGTGGAGAATTTGAAGTCACGACTAGTCAGGTTTATAGTCTTGGTTATTTTTACACTGTCAATGTCATTTTTCTATGCAATGTATGCAGTTTTTATTTTATATGATATTTAACCTGTCTATCTAGTACAATTCCCCCACAAACGCATTTATCCTGGCCGGAGACAGAGGCAATGGGGTGTTGGCTAGGGATGTGGGACTCTCAAACCTCTAAAATGTTAAAATTTTTGTTTTAGTTCCAGGTGCTACTCCCCCAACGTAATTTTCACTAGTAACTTCTTTTAAACAATTTGTCGTCCCCCACCTTGAACTCTTGTGATTTTTATATCTGGGATGTAGATTGGCTGCCTAGTTGTTATATTGTAAATGTTATTTCAACCTGATATTTCAAGTTTGATGCAGGAAGAACAAAATGGGGAAGT
The DNA here is from genome assembly GCA_022379115.2 of Bauhinia variegata. Lineage (NCBI taxonomy): Eukaryota > Viridiplantae > Streptophyta > Magnoliopsida > Fabales > Fabaceae > Bauhinia > Bauhinia variegata. The sequence goes on along the minus strand of CM039429.1, from coordinate 4,808,056 downwards.
ACCTAAAGTTTTGCAGCGCTACACTGCTGAAAAATTATCATGCTTTGGAGAACTCGCTCTAATGTGAGTTCCTGATATTTTTATTTATTTGTTATGTGGTCATTCTAGTAAAGTGATGTATGATTGTTGACACAAAAATATCAATTTCAAGTTCCCTTTAGTTGAGTAATTATTAATATAGAGAATTTACAGGCACATAAATTATTAATCTGAATTGCAATATAGTTGGATATGAGAAGTGGCTTATGATATTTGGAACACACTTGAGAACACTAAATGCTATTGTATTTTTCCTTTATTTTTAATTGAAAGTATTTCAGGTCATTCATCTGTTGCTGCAACTACTCTACATGGTTGTTTGCCTTACAATATGTAATTGCTTATGAAATATGTGGCATTACAGGTATAATAAACCACTCCAGGCCTCTGTGCGTGCTGTAACCAAAGGAACTCTCTGGGCTTTAAAGCGGGAAGATTTTCGAGGAATTCTAGTGTCAGAATTTTCTAATTTATCATCCTTAAAGTTGCTTCGGTCTGTAGATCTCCTCTCAAGGTTGACTATCTTACAACTTAGTCAGATTTCAGACTCTCTTTCTGAAGTTTCATTCTCACGTGGGCAGAAAATAGTTGATAACGTAAGCTTTTGCTATTATATTACACTATCTATTCCAGGTTCATGTCTTATACTCGTTCAGCATGTCTTTGCAGAATGAAGCTCAAGCATTGTACATCATCCAGAAAGGACAAGTGAAAATCACTTTTGACGCAGATCTGCTGGAAAGTCCAAATGCCTCCAGTCTCAAGCCCGACAATCAAAATGAAGATGATAATTTACAGAGCAGAAAAGAGCTGTCAGTAGAGAAGCCTGAGGGAAGCTACTTTGGTGAATGGGCACTTCTTGGTGAACAGATTGGTTCTTTAAGTGCTGTTGCCATGAGTGATGTTATATGTGCTGTACTAACAAAGGAAAAATTTGAATCTGTAATTGGTCCCTTAAAAAAGTTTTCTCAGGAAGATCATAAGTATGTTTTGATCTTAATTATACTCAGTTTCAAATCTTGTGACAGATGTTTTGGTTTCTATTTATTTGTTTATATGCTGAAACCTACAGCAGAAACTTCATTTCCTTGACACCATTAATTTGACTTTAGGTCAAGGCACAATTCCTCAGACTTCTCCATGGAAACAACTAAAAGCTTTGATTTGTCATCCCTGGAGAAAGTCCAGCTCTCTGATTTGGTAATGCCCCCCCCCCCCCCCCCCCCCCTCTCCTGATTTGGTGCCTTGGGATGTGTTGTGCCCAGATATGACGTACACAAATCAACTTATGGTTTTTTATCCTCCTCTTCTTTCTTTCTCTGTTGAGTAGGAATGGAGGAAGTGTCTATATTCCACTGACTGCTCTGAGGTTGGACTTGTACATTTTAGAGAATCTGGTAAGATTTTTTGTCATTTGCATCAATTTTCAATTTTTCATCATTATATTCTTATTGCTTTTATTTGATGCTCTGGATAGCTTTTGCGTCATCCATTAATAGAATTTCATGTAGTAATAAGCTGAAAAGTGTCTATCAGGATATGTGTTTAGTAATGTTATTTGTTCTGTGATTCTGCCTGGCTAGCAGAAAATTCTCTTACTTTAAAGAGATTTTCTAAGGAAAAGGTGAAAAGGCTAGGAAAGGAGGCACAAGTTTTCAAAGAGAGAAACTTGATGAAGAGTACGAGCCCTTCAGCTTGTATACCGAAGGTTCTTTGCACTTGTGCTGATCAAGTATATGCTGGGATACTGCTAAATACACGCCTTGCTTGCCCTTTGTCTTCTATACTTACTAGTCCTTTTGGTGAATTGTCAGCACGTTTTTGTGCTGCTTCTGTGATTACTGCCTTAGAAGACTTGCACAAGGTCTTATATTTGAAAATAGCTCTTCCAATTACTTTTACCTTCTTTGGAACACGGTTGTGTTAATTCAAGGTTCTCTTTCTTTTGATTTCTCTTCCTTTCTTATTTGAATTTCAGAATGGTGTTATCTACAGAGGTGTGTCACCTGATGTTTTGATGTTGGACCAAACAGGACATATACAGGTTGGGCAATTTAAGTCTTGATATGCTGGGTTGAGTTCTAGTTTTATTTCACCACGCATTGATATATTTTTCAAAACCAACCCATGAAAAGGAAAAATCGTATACAATTATGCTGAAATGTGTCTTATTGTTTGTAGCTAGTGGACTTTAGATTTGGGAAGCAACTCTCAGGTGAGAGAACATTCACAATTTGTGGGATGGCTGACTCATTAGCTCCGGAGATTATTCTGGGAAAAGGCCATGGTTTCCCCGCTGACTGGTATGGTATAAAAGTAAAACTTGCATGATACTGTTGCTTCACAATAAACCCTAAAAACCCTTGTTGTTTTGGTTCTTTAGTTAGCCCCTTGAAAAACACATACACCTAAAAACAAAATTCCTTTTGCCGAAGGTAGATTTGTTTGAGCAGTATTCACTGCATTGAAACGACACCTGATATGCACATAGTCCTAAATTAATCACTGATATTCACCAAAACCTTGTTGCTATAATAATTGAGTGAAAATAGAAGAATTTCTGTAATATGCCTACGGAGATGATTTCATTCCAACTACTACTAGCATATACTCCAGCAACCTTAAGATAAAACAAAATCCCTGATTCTTGAGATGACGAACGGGGAAAAGATATTGCCGTCCATTACCAAGTGGAAGATTTTTTTATACATTCTTTAGCTTTGGATTGTCCTGAGTCTCTAGAATATGAAGGAATTTATGGTTATGCAGCTTGAGTGGGTTTGTGGACTAGATGCAGCTCAGTAACTTCGGTGGTAATTATGCAGGTGGGCATTGGGAGTTCTGATTTACTTTATGTTACAGGGCGAGATGCCCTTTGGATCATGGAGAGAAAATGAGCTTGATACAGTCGCCAAAATTGCAAAACGGAAGCTAAAAGTTCCAGAGACTTTCGGCCCTGAAGCCATTGATCTGATCACCAAGGTATTGCAGGAACCACAGCTAGCTATCTGGCTTTGTGTTGAATATTTTTGGTGCAAAAGCACATATGAAAATATGTCAGCATACTTATTTGATTTTGATTGACTATATTTGTTCAGTTACTTGACGTTGAGGAAAACACTAGACTTGGTAGCCAAGGTCCTGCCTCTGTCAAAAGTCATTCATGGTTCAGTGGTGTTGAATGGGAAGGGATTAGAAACCGTAGTTTTCCTGTTCCTCCAGAAATTATTTCTCGCATAGCACAATACTTGGAAACACATTCTGAGGATTGCACTGCTTCTCAAGGTTCCCCACCTCGGCATGTGGAAGAACTTAATGTTCCTGAATGGCTTGAGGACTGGTAGAAGGTCAGGATTCGGCATTTCCCGTTGTGTCAACTTTCGGGTCTGCAAAGAGACTGACCTTGGCTTATTGGAAGACTTAATGGCAAGAAAAGCAAGAAACGGGTCCAGGATATTAGCCCATAATTCAATTCATTGGGGACATTATTACATGATTGGTTGCAATGGAAAAAGCAGATAGATAGATACCTTGGTGCTATCCATGCTTCCTTTATGTAGTTCAATGGATAGGATACGTTTCCTTTGCTTTTTCTTTTGGGAATTCCCGTTCTCTGTAAATACATTATGCATAGATTAATATGTATATGAGTGAGTTCCTCTACTTTTTAAAGGGAAGTTCTAAGTTCTATCATGAATCCTAAGTTTATTAAATAGTTAATATACACATAATACACTTGTAAAAATGCTTAGCTTGCTGTAATTGACTCTGAATATCAACCTTTGGATGAAGATAAGATATTTATTAATATATAATTTTATATTATCTAAAAGCTTATGTTGCATCATATAAGTAACTCTAGTTTTAATGTTTTGTTGTTCTGAATACTCTTATATATATAAGCAAGTGGCTAGAATGGAGATGGAATAGAGCAACAATGAGAAGTAGGACAAGAAAACAGTCCACATTCTTGAATAAAAAAGTATAATAAAACAATCAAGATTGGCAATTTTATGTCAGGAGTACATAAGATATATATGTGACAGCAGACAAGTTGGGATGAATAAAATAGGTAGCTAGAACGTAATTTATATCATATTTCTTTTCTTCCATGAATCAATGCAATTGCATGCTTCCCACAAAAGAAATTGACCAAGATTATACTCTCTCTGGGAAACTTATTCAGATTAGATTAATACGTGTTATATTTATTCACCTCATTAAGATAAAAATATAGACTTTTTTTTATTAGTCATTTGATTGACTTTGAGCAATTTGGAGATTTCCATCTACTTCAAAGGTCGAAAAAACTGGTAGACTTTGGTGGGGTGAAAATTACTAAAGCATGGTAGTTAGAGTCTGTTTGAATTGATTAAAAGAAATGTTTTTGAGGTAAAAAATTAAAAACAAAAGCAAAAATTAATTTTTTTAGATGCTTTTGTCGTGAATTTTTGTTTTTGAGGTAATGGATTTTTGTTTCAATTCTTTTAGAAGCATCTCCTTTTACTTTTAATAAAAAACAATTATTTTAGTTCCTTAAAATAAGTAAATTTTAGCTTTTGAAAAATGCTTGATGCTTTTACTTATTTTTAAAAACTAATTCAAGTATTTAAAAATTATACAAAAATACTTCTTTACTTTCTACTGAAAGTGTTTATAATAAAGAAAATTTTCAAACGAGCTCTCAATTTCTTGAAATTACTTCAACCTTTTGTGATTTTTTTTTTCATTTCACAAAGGTCTTTTGGACTCCCATATATACTCTTTTGCTTCTTGTCTAAATAGAGAAAAAAAAAAAAGAAAAAGAATGAATATGCTTGATTCATGCAATCAGGGGGGCAATCAGTTACTTGTTGCCATAAGTTTGTTTTCATAATAATGTACATGATTTTTATATACTAATAAAAAGATATGGAACATATGTCTAAAAATAACACATGATTGTAATTCTACAAGAGCACAAATTCAGTTACAGAATATAATAAGCTCTGTCATTGCAGAGGATCTTTACATTACATCCCAAAAAAATAAAATAAAATAGAATAACAAGAAAGATCTACCTGCCTTGCTTGAACCATTTACTTTTCAATAAAAACTACCTAAAATCAACATGAACCTGTTGAGCAAGATCTTAAAACATGTATTAGTAATTGCATACAACATAATTTTTTTACTCAAGTTCAAAACCCCTCAAGATCACATTAAAATTTATGGAATATCTCACCTCCCAAATTACTTATGACAAAAAAAAAAAAAAATTGCATAGAACATACCTTGGGAAGTTCAAAGGTGATTTATTAATAAACTATATATCTAATGGCTGTTGTTTAATCAGAGACTGCTGAGACCTTTCTCTGTTGACAAACCATTGAACTGTTCTTCTGGCAATTGGCAGCCAAAGCTGCCTCACTCTTTCCTCTTTCACATTGTTTTCTAGCAAAGAGGATTCTCTGAAGACCCCGTTGCCTTTCATACCCCATTCTCCAAATCTAGAGACAGAAATGATTTCTGACATTGATCTCTTCTCAGCTTTATTTGGATATTTTAATGTATGACTTGAATTTCCTCGAGAATCTGATGTATGAGAAGGACCTATATCAAAGGGAATCTTCCTCTCCATCTCCTGGTCATTGTATGATTCCCATTTGAATCTTCTGCTTGACATGGAACTAAGCATCTCTGACTTCAAAAACATGATGTCCGATGAACTCACGTTGCTCCAACGGTTCTTCAAGATAACATCGGATACTATAATCCTATGATTTTGCTTATGATGCATTGGCAATTCTTGTTCCTCAATACCCTTTTCAATTTTCCTGAAGCTGCTTCCAATGCTGAAACTTGATGACCCATTATGCTCTTCCTCTCTCTCAACAAAGAGCTCTATGTTGGATGATTCCTCTCCCAGCTCTGACTGGTTAGCTAGGATTAAACTCATGCTATTTGAATCATCAAAACTGGCCTTGTCCTCAGGATTCACCTTGCACCTGCAAAGAGGGCAGCTTGCGTGTTTCTCAAGCCAATTATCAATGCAATCAATATGAAAGGCATGCCTGCACTTAGGCAGCATCCTGAGGATTTCAACATCTTCAAACATCGATAGGCACACCGCGCACTCTAGCCCTTCTCTGGAGCCTTTGAGGGATGAAAATCTGAAGAAGGGAAGAGATTCTATGACAGTCTTGTCAATTCCTGAAAATCTCGACTTTGGACTTATCAGTGAAGAGTGATTTTCTGTGTCTGATCCATGAACTGAAGTTCTCCTCTGCCAGAATTTTGCACACATGAGAACAATTAATGTGAGGAAAAACATGAGACATAGAATTCCTATGAAAACAGCAAGGTTTGGTTGAAATTTAGTTGTGCCATCTTCTGGATCTGGAGTCTGTGCTTTGCAGCAAAACTTGAGTAATATGGCATAGAGAACCAAAAGGGAAATACCCAATTGATTCATGGTTCCACTGCAAGCATTCTGCAGAAAAAAAAATTGTTGATTTATAATGGGATTGTTTTGTTTGTGATGGGTTTGGTAAGCATGGGATATTTAGTATGTTTTTGTCTCAAATAGCAACCTTTTGTTATGTCAGTTTTATTGGTCTCTTCTTTATCTAACTTCTGGGGCCTAACTATATTCTTGTTTTTAAAATATTAAATATGTATATTAAAAATTCAGTAATAATGACAAAATTGTGACAATTGGAACATTAGGCTAATGCTTTGATTCCAGGACAAATATTACACTAAGAAGGTGAGCCATTTACAAGGATTTTAACTTGAGATAGAAATGGACTATTTTCATTTTGTTTTTGGTTTATTTTGTCTTAACAATTCTCCAAAATCAAAATTTAATGTACTCCACTCTTTCAGTAACTAATTAACAGTGAGTAATTTTTTTATGCCTAAAAAGTTATAAGATATTAGTATTGGCAATTTAAAATATCAAAGGTAGTTGCCCTAGCACATGCTAGAAAGTCAAGAATTCGGATACGTCTACCTTTGTAGCTGATCTTCTGCTCAGACATTCCTCAAGGCATGAAATACTCACCGAAAAATTCACACTTTCAAAGCTTGCTTTCACCTAATTTTTTTTTTTTTTTTTCCATAGATAAGAAGAGTAGCAGGTTGTGACAAGATTTTAAATTTGTAATTTTGAAGAAATTTGAATATGAATTAAAAAAACTAAAAAAAATCATATATAAAAACATAATATATCACTAAGCTAATCACACTTCTTTACTTTCACTTAATTACCACCTTGTAGTGCACTAAACAACACAAATGATAAAAATTTGATGTTGGCTGCTTCTGATATTGAATCCACAAGTTGTGTTTGGACAAGAGATCAATATAGCTTTCTGAGGTGTAAACTATTTTATATTATCAGATTCTCTTTCGGCCTTCAATCATTCACTAACCTTCCGTAACAACCTGTTATATTCCTATACATTCTTAAGTTTCCCCCAAATGGGTCAACATGCATATATGAGCATTCGCAGACCCTGTGAAAATAAGTTAAGAGGAAATGTCAAAAAATAGTCTTAGTTTTGAAATTCCAAGTTGATTTTTGCAATGTCAATATAAAGGGCATCCTTGTCTTTAAGTAAAGCTGCAATGTTTGTAGAGTTCGTAGCAAATTAAAAAGTTAATTTTGGATGAGCAAAAGCATGATTACCATTAAACAGAATGAATGATGCTGGAGCCTTATTACAAACAACTGCAGTCTAAATTGAAGCACAGCTAAGACCACTAATAAGTAATTAATGAACATGTAAAAAGCAAAATGGAAGGAAATAAAGACTAAAATCTTGATTTCCCATGCTTCTTTACTAACAGCTATATTGGTAAAGTTGAACTTAGATGGCCCATAATTAGCTGTGGGCAGAGGCTGCAGGATTGCCGTTAGCAATTGTCCCCAGAATTGCACCGCCCTCTGGTTTAGCACTGTCTTCATTTGCATGCCTCACAAACTCCTCAGGGGACATGTGAGAACCATGGCATGCACAAACAATCTTGATTTGGTTAGTACTATAGGTAACACCAGATATTGTCCTACCATTTGGGCCAGAGCCCGTGGTGGAAACCCAAGGTAGGTTTGGTAATGAACCAGACCCACCAAATTTCACTTCTGCAGCAAGACCTGGCTTAATAGATGAAAAATCAACAGAGAAGCCTTCTCCCTTAGACTGATCTGAAGAATCTTTTGCCCTGAGGTTTGAGCTGCTTCCTTTTACATCTTCAGGTTGTGAAGAAGAGCTTTCTTCAGTGATACGTTGCTTTCCATCAGCTTTGGTTCGTTCTAGTTGCCTCCCATCATATGGCATGCCCTCTGGTAAATAATTTGGGATTACATGCATGGCAGCTGTATCCACAGAAAAACCAGTAAAAACCTATTTCAAATCAGGTCTTCAACAGAAGAAAACACAAAATAAAAGATGATAAAATAGAGGAATCTTTAAAACCAATGTTGACAAAATGTGGATAGAGTTTCTTGCAGTTGTTACCGCCATGTAGTAAAAAGCAACAGGAACAGATAAAAAACCATAATACCTTACCCCTCTCCCCTCTTGAAAAGATAATTACGTTCTTGAGTCCGTCTTTTATGGGTTTTAGTATGTTGTGTTATTCTTAAATCTCATAAGGCTGCAAGCTGACGAGCCATACATAAAAATACATTTAATTTTTTTTAACGATATCAAGGGGCTCAGAGTCAGATAAGTTTAAAAAAAAAAAAGTTGACATAAGCATATCCAAATAGATATTAATCCATGTCATTTTAGAAGAAAGTGATTAGCAATAATTATGATGTATCTTCCACCCATCTCATGATTACCTGGGCTTGGTTGACCTCTGCCAACAAAGGAAGGGTGCAATTGTTGAGGATGAGAAACTGAACCCCACGAGTTATCCTTATCCAACATTGGAAGCTGAACAGAAGGGTATCCAAGCATCACATGTAAGTTCCCGTTACTCACAGGTTGGGCTCCTGAACGTTCACTAGCTGCTGTAGGCATTCCATGCATCATTGCTGGAGTCTGAGGGCTTGGTGCACTAACGTTGTTAAACTCCTTCACAGGTAAAGGGTAAGGAAAATTCATCATATTTACTTGTTGGACAGAAAAGGGAGCACCAAAATTTAAATTTGCAATCTTGAAATCTTTTTCTGATGAACCACTTAATCTCTTTTGCACATTTAAGTCAGCAGTACTTGACTCTACAACACCACGACCCTCTTTTGGAGCATCCAAAGAACTACCAACTCTTATGAGAGAGATAGGCCTAGAGGTTGAGTTCTCAGCTTCAGAATCAGCCACGTCTTCATTTTCAGCAGTTGAGCCATCATCTGTTAAAGAAATGTGTGATGTTCTTGCCCTGTTATTTGTATCAGCATGATGAACTTCACTCTCGTGCTTCTTTTGATGATTCATCTCATCAAATGACATTTTCCGTTTATTTCCCGTCTCTAATCGTTTATCTTCCTCAATATTAACAGGTTTATCATTGTTTACAGCCCAAAGTCCTCTCCATTTAAATTGACAGAAACATTATCTTCTTTGGCCTTTGAAAGGTCATTAAAGAAGTTCTCAGGTTTTGAGGGATCAGTTCTTTGAGTGGCAGCAATTGAGTCTGGCTTCTGGACACCAGCATGGAAGAAATTCTTAAATTCATCAACCGTTTTGCCACCCCTACCAACTTCTTCTGCCTTAGCATCTGAGGAGCTACTGTTCTTACCCTTGGATTTGACAGATGAACCACCAAAAGATAGCCCCAAGCTGAGTTCAAGACCATTATCATCCTCCATATTGTTGTAATACCAAAACAGATTAGATACAGGATCTTCCCAAATTGATCGTCATATGTCCCATAGTACACATGATGCCACCTTTTTGCAATGGGCTATCATCCTCGAATAGCTGCATTGTTATTGATATTAAACAAGGTAAGCCATATCAACTGCAAGTGCAACAGCATAGGCTTGGAAACAAAAATAACAGAATAGTCCTTGCTTTTATCCGTGCCTTTTGAAATACAAATCATTTTGATATGCATACTCAAATTCAGGTCAAACTCCATTCATATACATTAAAATAAAAAAGGAAAAAGTCATTGCAGCAAAATGGGTGAATGAAATACTATCAAATTAAAAGAATTTTCACAACAACAACAAGAATTCTAATATCTATCATGTGATAAAACTAAACGTGGTTGCTAGATCAACTATTCTTTCTTCTCTTCTTTTCCAATATAAATTGCAATCAAATAACCACAGGGATAAAAGTTATATACTTGCAAATTTGCACATACCACAGAATCCCCCTGTATACTAAGGAAATTTAAGAATCAAACTTGGGCTCGGCAGGCAGCAGAAAAAGGAAGGGGCAATGAGGAAAAAATTGCCCCCCTAGAATGTCCGTTATGACTACAAAAAGTCAAATTGTATGCAGACAGCTGACTTCACATATTTAAGGATTGTTTGGTTCAAAGGGAGGGAGGTAGGGAAGGGAATGAGTAAATTTACTATTATAACCTTATAAGTGAGGATAAAAAATATGAGGGCATTTGTCCAAAATCAGCAAATGTTTCTCTCCCCTCCAAAACCCTCCAATTCTGAGGGTGAAGAAATGGAAGGGAAGAGAGGGAAAACCAAAGGTAAAAATCCCTCCCCTCCCTTTCTATGTTTTGAAGCAAACAAGGTGAAACATCAATAATCCCTCCCGTCCAAATCCCTCAAACCAAACAATACGTTACTTTTCTGGGAACCGAGCAAAGAATCTAGATCTAGTTACTATGAAACCAAGCAAGAGATGCTCAATAAATTAGAAATCTGAAGACTTCCCAGCAAAACTGGAAGTTCAATACACGAAGAATGAGACTTGTACTCTAGAACAGACTAATAAGATGCGCAATAAACTGTTATAGCATCAAATCGAGCAATAAAATTAATAAAAAAAAAAAAAAAATCGGAATAGCTTGAATTCGGTAAACAACCAGAAAAGATTAGCAGTCTAAAAGAGCGTGTAACCTGAATTAGAAGATGAATGATCAAACCCTAGGTCAAGTCTGTCCCTGTGCTTCTGAACAGAGGATAGAGGAAGGAGGAGAGAGAAATGCTCGAAGAATACATTTTTCTCTTTTCCAATTGAAAAGGTCTTTAACTCTGGGCATGTGATTCTCATTTAGGTTATCCTCGCCGATCAAGCGGCTTTTATTTATTTATTTTTCCCTTTTTTGTAATATTCTTTCTTATTTTTGTTTAAACAAAATCTGGTCTTTCCTCTTTCAGCTAATTTCCTTCAATTTTTCCCTTTATCTTTTGCTGCAAAATAGCAGAATAAAATCAAATGTTACTTGAAAATTTTTATTTGAGATTCACGTTTTACCAATATCAGAAAAACTAGTAGTATTTGTTCATTGCAATCTTTTTTTTTTTTTTTTTTTTTAAAGTGGGTAAAACTTTAAAATAAATAAAAGACTATTTCATTTTATTTTAAAATATTTCAATTTATGTGGTTCATGTAATATTTTAGAATAAATTTTTATCTCAGTTTCTTATACTTAATACCTCAATAAATTTAATCTTTTTCACTATAAGTCTATTGATTTAGTTTTTTGTATTTAAAATTTTAATAAATTTTATTCGTATTTTAAATTGATTAATTTAACTCTTTACAATTTAAAATTTTTAATAATTTTATCTTTTAAATTTATTAAATTTATTAATTTAATTCTTTATATATAAAAAAAATATTAAAATATTTAAGGGATAAAATTAATAATAATTTTAAAGTATACATAATTAAATTAATAAATTTAAAATATAAAAAATTAAATTAATTAAAATTTTAAGTATAAAAAATCATATTTACTCACTCCTTTACTTTATTTTCTTAAATTTCATATTTTTAAGTACAAAATATGCTTTTTGGTGGCATTATGCAGTTAATAGTATTACTTTTTGTATGATAATCTAACTACTTGTGGTTAATGCATAAAAAGAAACACAACTAGTGGCTAAAATGTCAAATTTGGAAGATATTTTAATTTTTTTCTTATTAGATAGACAAAACTAAATATTTTAATTAATTTTTTATTTGACTTTAATGCGCCGTCAAATGTTGCATTTCTATCATAAACTTGTTTGAGAGCATTAAAATGCTTGGTGTGCATTGTATGTCTACGTGATAGTAGTCAAGTTATATTATGATCTTTCAATGTTATACTTTGTTTCACCATATTCTCAGTTATATTTATAAACAAAGACTTATTTTCATTATTTAGTGGATTAGGTGACCCATCAATGTTTAAACTCTTTCATGATTGTGTAATCTAAATAGTTGGTGACCCATCAATGTTTAAACTCTTTTATGGCTGTATAATCTAAATAGTTATTTTTCGAAGCATCTTCTCTATCACATAGTTAGGAATCAAATTCTTATTAATATATTTAAAAAATTCAATTATATACTTTATTGATAAACTATTGACATTTTTAAATCTATTCACCTCATGTGCTACTTTATTTTATCTTCAAGTTACAACTATCTTCCTTCATGGACCTCTTGTGTTTGACCTAATAATGATAATAACAAATATGTTCTTCTCTCAACATTTTTAGCCCAAATCAATTGATCATCTCAAGTAAAAAAATTTAAAAAAAAATAAAAAAGCAGCAAATTAAAAGAAAAAGTTAGGTTTTTATATATAAACATTCGTAACTTAACAATACTAATTTAATTAGCATTCAATTACCTATTCAGTGGTAAATGCACTACAATTCGCTTACTCATTCAATCGTACAACGTCCAACTCTTCTATGCCTAAAAATTTACTTATCAAAACATCAATTCACATATTTAAACAATACTTAAGATTGGTGCCATTGACTAGTGAAAAATATTTCTTACTTACCCATTGGTTTGCTCATTAGTTGATAATGCCAACTTGGATATTTTTTCATATACACTTCTTTCAACGATGAAACTACCAAAAAAAACTAACCAAAATATCATACATCAGATTTTACAATTTAGAAATTTCAATTTTCAAAACTTTTATCTTAAAAAGTTTTGAAAGAAGAAATTCCAGAACTACTAAAATGGACTAAATGGTGATTTGGGGTCAAAAACTGAAAAAAAGGAAATGGGGGAAATTTGTAGGAATCTTCAAAGAGAGAGTTTTAATCATATGAGAGTTGTATTAATAAATTAATCCAAAAATAGAAAGCATGCAATGCGAAGAGCAAAGAGTGATAAGAGCAAAGAAGTAGAGAGATGGTGTTTGAATAGGAACGAATTTCTGTCCATAATCCCATGATTAACGATTCAAAATTACTATATTTGAACCCTTTTCTTTTGCCTCACCGACTTCTACTGCTTCAACATCACGCAAAAGAGTGAGGGTAGTTTTTCAGTGGCTACGGGGACTATAAAAGGGAACCAACATCACAGCAGTTACAAGCAGAGCAAAATAACATCACTGCAAGTGATCCTTTGTCTTTATACCTTTTCCGTTTTTCTTTTTCTGAAATAAGACATGATCGGTTTGTTTTGTTGACTAAAACAACCTTGTACCATCTCGTTTACTCTCTCTGTGTTTGTGTTGTCACTGTCTGTGGATTCAGCAGACAAAAGATTAAACTGAAAAATGGCAGGTGGAGGATTTTCCGATGCCGGCAATCTTAAGAGGGCTCATCTTTATGAGTACAGGATTACTGGGTATTTCGTGTTTGCTTGTTTTGTTGCAGCCATGGGTGGCTCTCTCTTCGGATATGATCTTGGTGTTTCGGGTGGCGTCACTTCCATGGACGATTTCTTGAAGGAATTCTTCCCACGTGTATACCATAGAAAGCAGGCACACGGTCATGAGACGGATTACTGCAAATTTGACGACCAGACATTGACACTCTTCACTTCCTCTCTTTACTTTGCTGCCCTCGTGTCAACTTTTGCTGCTTCCAATGTAACCAAGAACTATGGAAGAAGATTGAGTATCATAGTTGGCTCCATAAGTTTCTTTATTGGAGCAGTCGTCAATGCAGCTGCTGTCAACATTGCCATGCTTATCATCGGCCGTTGCCTTCTTGGAGTAGGCATTGGATTTGGTAACCAAGTAAGTTCCTTCAATTTTAGGCGGCTAATAAAGTATTCACTAAGCTTTTAGCTACCCACTTTTATAAATAACCCATAAATCAACAAGCACATAGGCTATAGCGTGGCTCGCCGGAGCTTGGTGTTAAAGCATGGGGCACACCATAGCCCATATTCTTGTTGATTAGGGTTACTTCTATAGGCAGATAACTATAAGCATGAAATAGCTTATAATTTGCATGCATGAATCAGTGCTACGTGTTGTGTGCACGTGTACAATAAAACTTATTATGTTTATAATGTTTTATATTTGATAATGAATTAGGCTGTTCCACTCTATCTTTCGGAAATGTCTCCGGCAAAAGTAAGAGGAGCAGTGAACCAATTGTTCCAATTGACAACGTGCTTGGGAATTTTGGTTGCTAACCTTGTGAATTATGCCACTGAGCAACTGCATCCATGGGGTTGGAGGTTGTCTCTTGGTTTGGCTGTAGTCCCAGCAATTCTTATGTTTATTGGTGGAATTTTGTGCCCTGAGACACCAAACAGTCTAGTGGAAATGGGAAGATTAGAAGAAGCAAGAAAAGTATTGGAGAAAATCAGGGGTACCAAGAACGTTGACGCTGAATTTGATGATCTTATTGATGCCAGCAAAGAAGCTCAAGCCATCAAGAACCCATTCCAGAACCTTCTCAAGAGGAAGAACAGGCCACAATTGGTGATTGGTGCCTTGGGAATTCCAGCATTCCAGCAACTAACTGGCAATAACTCCATCCTCTTTTATGCTCCTGTCCTTTTCCAGACTTTGGGCATGGGATCTGGGGCATCTTTGTTTTCATCTTTGATTAGCAGCATCGCACTTGTCGTTGCCACACTCATCTCCATGGCTCTTGTTGACAAGTTTGGTAGAAGATTTTTCTTTTTGGAAGCCAGTGCTGAAATGATCGCCTACATGGTAAAACATCAACTTGTCCCTCTCAGAACTTCACACTTGTGTAAAAAAACATTACTTTTAACTTTTGTTTATGTTTTAGCAAGTCAAAAAAGGGACTTTTTAAAAAAACTAATTCAAATGGGCTCCTAATTTCATCTCATTCAATTGATTTTCATTGTGATCTTATGTGCATGCAGGTTATTACTGCTATAATCCTAGCCCTTGATTTTGGAGATGGAAAACAAATGTCTAAGGGGGTCAGCATCTTCCTTGTGCTGATAATCTTCTTGTTTGTGTTGGCCTATGGAAGATCATGGGGTCCCTTGGGCTGGTTGGTTCCTAGTGAGCTCTTCCCATTGGAAATCAGATCAGCTGCACAAAGTGTGGTGGTGTGTGTCAACATGATGTTCACAGCAATTGTGGCACAATTCTTCCTGGCTTCACTTTGCCACCTGAAATTTGGGATATTCTTGCTCTTTGGATGCCTGATTATCTGTATGGCCTGCTTCGTTTTCTTATTGCTGCCTGAAACAAAGCAAGTCCCAATTGAGGAGATTTATCTTCTGTTTGAGAATCATTGGTTCTGGAAGAACGTAGTAAGAGAAGAAGGGAACCAAAAGGACGGCCATGAGCAAGAAAAGGCCGAAGAAACGTCGACCTCATCTCAAGTATAGAAGAGACAACGAATGTTGAGCTAGAGTTTTATCTTCCACTGTCGTTTGAATAAGTTAGATGAACTTCGTTCTCATGTTTCTTTTGATGATTCAATATCTTATCAAATAAATTTATTTATTTGTTTCTTTCTTGTCTTCTGGCTTCTTATGGAAGAAGAACACTCAAAGAAAAGCCTAAGAAAGACACTTGCGCACTAACCATAATAATAAGATGCATAATAAACTGTTATAGCATCGAATCGAGCAATAAAGTTAATAAGAAAAAAAAATAAAAATCAGAACAGCTTGAATTCAATGAACAAGCTGAAAGGATTAGCATAATACAAATAGCTGCGTGAGAGAGAGTATAATTAGAAGATGAATGATCAAAACCTAGGTCATGTCTGTCTCTCTGCTTTCTGAACAGAGAAGAGAGGAAGATGAGACACAAGGAGAGAGAAGCGCTTGAAGAGTACATTTTTCTCTTTTCCAATTGAAAAGGTATTCAACTTTGACAAGCAGTTTTCTTTAATAACCTTAAACTATTTTTTTTGTTATAACAATGTCAATATAATATTGATGTGGCAAATAAAATGTGTAGATGAAGCCAATATGACCTCAAATAGTCTGAGTTGGTTGCTAATATAAAACCATGGGTATGGGTTGTTATCTTTATAGATTTGTGAATAAGTAACAATTTTGCTCCTAAATTTCTCTTTGGACTTACCAAAGTAATGTTAAGAAATAACACTAAACAAGATAAACAAATGAAAATAAATGAGCATGCGAACTTAAAGATGAAAAGTTTCTATATGATAAATACTACCAAAATGTCACCAAAATTATGCTAAAAAGCTTGGGAACTTGCAAATCTTAGTCAAATAGAAAATTAATGACTATATTTTCATAAAGTTGAGTTGTCCAACTTAGACATAAAATTACCACCTCAGCTAAATTACTCTCTTCCCCATTTTAAATCTCTCTCCTTTGAAATCATCTTTCTTATTTCTTTTTTTTTTTTTTTTCCCACATATATGCAACTTCTTTTTCCTCTTCAAACTCTTCACTTTTCAAGTAGAAAAATTATTGAAAACCCTCATAAAGTAAGCTAGAGTCATAAACCCACAAAAGTTTAAGTTGGTAGATGTATGTGTCTTTTTTACTTATATGTCTTTCGTAAACCCTTAATCTCACAAATATAGAACTTTATTCGTATTTGGGTTTCATATATTATGTTAATCGATATTTGGAGTCTCTCCTGTCTAAAGGCGGTGACTCAAGGTTTCCGTAAATTTCAGTACTAAGATTTCAGCTCCACCTATGGAGGTCACAAGCCCGCTGAGACAGGTTTCTTAGCCCTAGTTTTCCCTTAGGTTTCAATATATACATATATTAATAGTCTTAATTTGAAAACATTTTTACTTTAGAAAACTAAGGCTACTTTTTATAAATTTGTGATTGAAATACGCATCACTTAATTGTATGAATAACAGGCCTAAAGCTCAGAATAACAGAGGAAGAAACTATAAAATGTGAGGCTTGAGAATGAATGGTGAATGATATAGAAATTAAATCAATAGAAAGGAAAGATAGGGAGTGATTGTCTCTTATGCAAAAATGAAGAGTCTCCAATAGTACTATTATATATGTTATTTGACAATTTCTAATAATATTACACAAAAGACACTATTCTCTCCATATTATCTCTTAGCTCTATCATTTTCTTCTTTCTTCTCCTCTTTATCTTTATATTCTTTTGAAGTTTCTCTCATTGGTTATAGAATATTATTGACAATACCTATAACACTCACTTTGCGGAAAGAAGTTCTGTAAAATTAAAACTACTTAAATCCTATACGAGATAAATTATATTACAAGACATGTTGAATGAATAGATTATATTATTTATTAAGAGTAGAATATTAGAATTATTTAATTATAAAATTTTGATGATAAATTTTACAGCTAAAAAAACTAATAGAATAACGTGAGAATTAATAAGTTACATTTCATTAGACTCCTCTAATAATTTTTCCTAACACTTCAAAATTTTCGAACATGGCCATGCACTAACTGGTTTCGTATATCCAGGCATTCGCTATTGGTTTCGTTGTTCCTCCTCCTCCAACATAACACAGTTAACAACAACATAGTATGGTCACTATTCATGGTCTGCTTAATGAGAAATAGAGAAAAGAAACTTGATGGTAGGTAGTATCGAAGGGCACGCAGAGTTATGATATTGGCATAGATTGAGAGTGACATCAAGAGAAGAGATGCATCAAATATTATACAAAAGGTGGAGAATAAGTAGATTGCTTTTCTTTCATTCAGTCTTGTTTAATTACTGTTCTAGTTGTTAACACTTGTCATATTTTCATCTTTTTAGTTCTTTTTTTTTTTTTTTCCTTTATTGAATTTTATCAATTTTTTTTTTCTCTTTTTTCCTTTACCGAAATTATCTGATGAAATTTATCTCCATCTTCTTCCATCGTAAAAAAATGTAAAGATTAAAAAGAAAATTCATTAATGATATTTGAGTAAAATCTAAATAACAAATACCAAACTCTAAAATTTTAAACCTACGC
Source organism: Bauhinia variegata (assembly GCA_022379115.2). Classification (NCBI taxonomy): domain Eukaryota; kingdom Viridiplantae; phylum Streptophyta; class Magnoliopsida; order Fabales; family Fabaceae; genus Bauhinia; species Bauhinia variegata. Next base: position 4,789,758 of record CM039429.1, on the reverse strand, counting down.
CTAAACCAAACTATAGACCCTTAAAACAAATTGATATCTTTCTAATTGAAACTAGAAAACAAGTGAGAAATTGAGGATGATGCTGGAACAAAAATTTTAATCCTATGTGCTTAAAATTTGTTACACAAGGCAACTTGACACGCATGCTTCATATATCAGAGTTGTATTTATCAGATAATCCAAAAATAGAAAGCATAAATGCAAGAGTGAGGAGTGATAGGAGCAAGCAAAGAAGTAGAGAGATGCCGTTTGAAAAGGCACGCATTACTGTCCATAATTCCTTGGTTAACGATTCAAAATTGCCATATTTGAACCCTTTTCTTTTGCTTACGACTTGGACTGCTTCAACAGCTTACAGCTTTCCGATTCATTCCCAATCACGCAAAACAAGTGAGCGTTAGTTTTTAGTGGCTACGGGGACTATAAAGGGGAACCAACATCACAGCAGTTACAAGCAGAGCAAAATAATATCACTGCAAGTGATCCTTTGTCTTTATACCTTTTCCGTTTTTCTTTTTCTGAAATAAGACATGATCGGTTTGTTTTGTTGACTAAAACAATCTTGTACCATCTCGTTTACTCTCTCTGTTTTTGTGTTGTCACTGTCTGTGGATTCAGCAGACAAAAGATTAAACTGAAAAATGGCAGGTGGAGGATTTTCCGATGCCGGCAATCTTAAGAGGGCTCATCTTTATGAGTACAGGATTACTGGGTATTTCGTGTTTGCTTGTTTTGTTGCAGCCATGGGTGGCTCTCTCTTCGGATATGATCTTGGTGTTTCGGGTGGCGTCACTTCCATGGACGATTTCTTGAAGGAATTCTTCCCACGTGTATACCATAGAAAGCAGGCACACGGTCATGAGACGGATTACTGCAAATTTGACGACCAGACATTGACACTCTTCACTTCCTCTCTTTACTTTGCGGCCCTCGTGTCAACTTTTGCTGCTTCAAGTGTAACCAAGAACTATGGAAGAAGATTGAGTATCATAGTTGGCTCCATAAGTTTCTTTATTGGAGCAGTCGTCAATGCAGCTGCTGTCAACATTGCCATGCTTATCATCGGCCGTTGCCTTCTTGGAGTAGGCATTGGATTTGGTAACCAAGTAAGTTCCTTCAATTTTAGGCGGCTAATAAAGTATTCACTAAGCTTTTAGCTACCCACTATTATAAATAACCCATAAATCAACAAGCACATAGGCTATAGTGTGGCTCGCCAGAGCTTGGTGTTAAAGCATGGGGCACACCATAGCCCATATTCTTGTTGATTAGGGTTACTTCTACAGGCAGATAACTATAAGCATGAAATAGCTTATAATTTGCATGCATGAATCAGTGCTACGTGTTGTGTGCACGTGTACAATAAAATTTATTATGTTTATAATGTTTTATATTTGATAATGAATTAGGCTGTTCCACTCTATCTTTCGGAAATGTCTCCGGCAAAAGTAAGAGGAGCAGTGAACCAATTGTTCCAATTGACAACGTGCTTGGGAATTTTGGTTGCTAACCTTGTGAATTATGCCACTGAGCAACTGCATCCATGGGGTTGGAGGTTGTCTCTTGGTTTGGCTGTAGTCCCAGCAATTCTTATGTTTATTGGTGGAATTTTGTGCCCTGAGACACCAAACAGTCTTGTGGAAATGGGAAGATTAGAAGAAGCAAGAAAAGTATTGGAGAAAATCAGGGGTACCAAGAACGTTGACGCTGAATTTGATGATCTTATTGATGCCAGCAAAGAAGCTCAAGCCATCAAGAACCCATTCCAGAACCTTCTCAAGAGGAAGAACAGGCCACAATTGGTGATTGGTGCCTTGGGAATTCCAGCATTCCAGCAACTAACTGGCAATAACTCCATCCTCTTTTATGCTCCTGTCCTTTTCCAGACTTTGGGCATGGGATCTGGGGCATCTTTGTTTTCATCTTTGATTAGCAGCATCGCACTTGTCGTTGCCACACTCATCTCCATGGCTCTTGTTGACAAGTTTGGTAGAAGAGTTTTCTTTTTGGAAGCCAGTGCTGAAATGATCGCCTACATGGTAAAACATCAACTTGTCCCTCTCAGAACTTCACACTTGTGTAAAAAAACGTTACTTTTAACTTTTGTTTATGTTTTAGCAAGTCAAAAAAGGGACTTTTTAAAAAAACTAATTCAAATGGGCTCCTAATTTCATCTCATTCAATTGATTTTCATTGTGATCTTATGTGCATGCAGATTATTACTGCTATAATCCTAGCCCTTGATTTTGGAGATGGAAAACAAATGTCTAAGGGGGTCAGCATCTTCCTTGTGCTGATAATCTTCTTGTTTGTGTTGGCCTATGGAAGATCATGGGGTCCCTTGGGCTGGTTGGTTCCTAGTGAGCTCTTCCCATTGGAAATCAGATCAGCTGCACAGAGTGTGGTGGTGTGTGTCAACATGATGTTCACAGCAATTGTGGCACAATTCTTCCTGGCTTCACTTTGCCACCTGAAATTTGGGATATTCTTGCTCTTTGGATGCCTGATTATCTGTATGGCCTGCTTCGTTTTCTTATTGCTGCCTGAAACAAAGCAAGTCCCAATTGAGGAGATTTATCTTCTGTTTGAGAATCATTGGTTCTGGAAGAACGTAGTAAGAGAAGAAGGGAACCAAAAGGAAGGCCATGAGCAGGAAAAGGCCGAAGAAACGTCGACCTCATCTCAAGTATAGAAGAGACAACGAATGTTAAGCTAGAGATTTATCTTCCACTGTCGTTTAAATAAGTTAGATGAACTAAGTTCTCATGTTTCTTCTGATGATTCATCTTATCAAATGAAATTTATTTTTTTGTTTCTTTCTTGTCTTCTGTCTTCTGGACACCAGCATGAATGAAATTATTATACTGATCGATCGTTTTATCACCTCTACAAACTTCTTCTGGAAGTTCAACACACAGAAAATCCAAAGAAAGATAACTGCGCTCTAACCAGACTAACAAGTTTCGTAATAATTATTGCATCAAATCAAGCAATAGAACTAATTAAAAAGAAAAATTCAGAGCAGCTTGAATCCTATAAACAAGCTGAAAGGATTAGGAGAATACAAATAGTTGCATGAAAGAAAGTATAACCCAAATTAGAAGATGAATGATCAAACCCTAGGGCCAGTTTGTCTTTGTGCTTTCTAAACAGAGAAGAGAGGAAGATGAGACACAACGAGAGAGAAGTGCCCGAAGCCTTCATTTAAAAGAGCTTACTTTACTTTGTTTGAATCCTTTAATTAATTCAAATTGAATTTGTGGTAAGTTAAAAGATTTAATAATAAATTTATATCTCACAAATATCGTTAGTCAAGATAAAAAAATTACATTTAATTCTATGAAAGGAACAAAATTTTTTTTTATTTAAATAGCACCTTGCATGATTTGAGCCTTAAATATTTCATTCACTTTTGTATTTAATAATCCTTGAAACAAAATGCTATTGATTTCTTAGAGATTATATCCTCCTCTTCGTCACTCCTTAATATGAATGGAGAACTACATTCAAAGCTCATATATTAGCTAGTTATAGCGATATTCACAAGTTTTTTTTTAAAATATTATTTTTTGTTTTTGGAGGGAAGGGTAGATAGTGAAAGGTGCTTTCTTGGCACAAGCATTTTTTGTATATATATATATATATATATATATATATATATTTTTTTTTTTTTCTTTAGACAATCACCATATGCCATGAAAGATTTTTTACGTTATACATATAACGATTAGAGGATATACACTATAATTGAGACATGAACTCGCTCACCCTCATTTAAAGGTGCTTAGACAAAACTTATGAAAGGGAGCATTGTCTTATTTGGGTTAAAAAGAAAAATATCATTAGAGGCAACAACACACAACGCACAATAGGAGTTTAAAAAGTTATGATTACAAAGCCTCGATTGGGGCTGAAATCCCCATTAAGTTTGCAAAATACAAAAGATTAAGGTAGTATCTTCATTGAAGATGACTTGATCCTCTAGATTCAAAAGAGCGTGTTTTGCCAAAACGCCAGCTACTGATTCCCTTCTTTAAAAGTATGCTGAAGTAACACATGCTGCAGTTTCTGCTTCTTTAACCTAAAAACATGGTAGATTATACTCCAAGGATGAGGATCGGAATGAAAGTTTATGGTTACTATAGAATCGGATTCTATAATGAGCTTAGTGATGTTAAGTTGGATAGCCAATTATTGCCCTCGGAGAATACTCCAGATCTCCCCTTTATTCACTGTCTTAACTCCCATATTTCCCCCAAAACCTACCACTCATTTACCGAGGAATTTCTTAAGACTCCCCCATTACCAATCTTCCCTGGATTTTCCATAGCCAATGCATCACAATTTAGTTTAGTCCAACCTGGTTGGGGGGGTTATCTAAGCAATGAGACTTGCTCCTTGGGACCTTTATTGGTAATTGATGCAACTATGTGGTTCTATTCTGCAGCTGCTCCAAGGATATGCTGCTTAGGATTTATGGGATTTAAAAGTCCTTTGAACCTGCTCTTTTTGCGGTTTATCCACAAAGTCCAGCAACCATAAATGAAGAATAAACTCCACGGAATATTTAGTGAGGATTCCCTACCATCTCAGAAGGATTGAAAAAACTAATCAGGAAGAGGGGCATTAAAGAAATCATTGTGACAACCCACCAGCTCCTCCTGAACTTTCTTGCTCAAGCTACAATCTCATAGACAATGTGAGAAAGACTCTACTTGGCCACAATAGCTGCACAAATTAGTGTTAGTAACATGCCTATCTGCCAAGATAGCGCTTAAACGATGAAACACTGTCTATATGCTCACTTTTCTTAGTGCTTCTATGTTTATCAATTTTCTTTTTGTATTTTTTGATGGTTTAAATTGCCACTGAACCAATAAGTAACAGTTAATATTAATAAGTTTAAGAGATAAAATTATTAAATTTAACGTATGATGAATAAAATTGATAAGGATTTTAAAATATAAAAAACTAAATTAATAAACCTAACATATGAGAAACAAAATTGAAATTTGGATTTGGATTGGATTTGGATTTGGATTATCTATATTTGACTGTAGTGTAAACATTGTTATTAGGGGTGGGTATGAGATGAGATTTTGCCTGTCTCAAAAATTAATCAAGACAAAATTCTTATTCTATTCTGATTCTATGAAGCATTGTCTTGGTCTCGTCTCAAATCTTTTATCTTATCCCATCCCTTTCTGACCTTATTCCAAAATTTTCTTTTTCTTTTTTAAAATAGAATTACTATATGGTATTCTAATTTGATATGTGATTGAATTACTCTTCAAAGCTTTTTAAATTTTATTTTTTTAATATATTGAATAAATAAGATTAAATTTTTTAAAACAAATTATATATTCATATGGTCAATCGGGATGGGATAAAATTTATATATATTGAGATGAGACAAGTTTTGGGATGGAATGAGATATGAATTCCCTTGTCTCGTTTTCATCTTGAATTTTAATCAAAACTCAAAAATTCATCTTGATATCGGTCCAATTAAAGTTTATCTTTTTTTTAAAAAATAAAATCCCCTTACTTAAAATATATGATGAAATTTATCTCCATTTTCTTCTGGTGAAAAAAGTGAAAACTTAAAATCCATTAATGATATTTGAGTAAACCCTAATTCTTTTAAAAAAATTAAACCTTAAACCCTAAAAACTATAAACCATAAATTCTAAAATTTTAAACTTTGAATTATCAACTTTTGACCTCAAAATCATAAACCCTAAAATAGTGATAAAACAGATTGATTGTTTTCTAATTGAAACTAGAAAACTAGTGAGTAATTAATTGAGGGTAATGCTTGACCAAAAATATTCATCCAAAACATGCTTAAAATTTATCACACAAAGCTAATTGCCATGCATGGTTGATACAGATGTCCAAAATCGTAGAAAACTTTAACAAGAGAGAGAGTTTAAAATATTATATCAGAGTTGTATTAATCAACTATTCCAAAAATAGAAAGCATGCAATGAAGGAGTGTGGAGTGAGAGAGCAAAGAAGTAGAGAGATAGCGTTTGAATAGGAACGACTTACTGTGAGAAAGCAAAAGCAAAGAATTAGCTAGTTGAGTGGATTTCATGTCCATCAACCCATGGTTGAAGATTCAAAATTGCTATATTTGAACCCGTTCCTTTAGCTTAACCGACTTGTACTGCTTCAACATCTTACAGCCTTCCGATTTACTCCCAATCACGCAAAAGAAGTGAGTTGTTTTTTTGTGGCCACCGGGACTATAAAAGGGTACAAACATCACAGTAGTTAGAAGCAGAGCAAAATAACATCACTGCAAGTGATCCTTTCTGTTTATACCTTTTTCTTTCCTTAACTTTCTGAAATAAGACATGTCGGTTTGTTTTGTGAACTAAAACAACCTTGTACCATTTTCCATTCCTTTCCATATCGTTTACTCTCTGTGCGTTCGTGTTGTCACTGTCTGTGAATTCAGCAGACAATACATTAAACTAAAAAATGGCAGGTGGAGGATTCGAGGATGCGGGAAATCTTAAGAGGGCTCACCTTTATGAGTACAGGATTACTGGGTATTTCGTGTTTGCTTGTTTTGTTGCAGCCATGGGTGGCTCTCTCTTCGGATATGATCTTGGTGTTTCGGGTGGCGTCACTTCCATGGACGATTTCTTGAAGGAATTCTTCCCACATATATACTATAGAAAGAAGGCACACAGTCATGAGACGGATTACTGCAAATTTGACGACCAGATATTGACGCTCTTTACTTCCTCTCTTTACTTTGCTGCCCTCGTGTCAACTTTTGCTGCTTCCAGTGTAAGCAAGAACTATGGAAGAAGATTGAGTATCATAGTTGGCTCCATAAGTTTCTTTATTGGAGCAGTCGTCAATGCAGCTGCTGTCAACATTGCCATGCTTATCATAGGCCGTTGCCTTCTTGGAGTAGGCATTGGATTTGGCAACCAAGTAAGTTCGTTCAATTTAACATAGTTAATTAGCTATCCACATGTTTTTAGCTGCCTATCTATAAAAGCATTTGAGTAGTTAATAATTTTTCTCAATTTAATACATGCATGCATGAAGTACATGTTATGTGCTTGTTTTCTAATTTATTATGTTTTTGTAATATACTATATATGATTATGAATTAGGCTGTTCCACTCTATCTTTCGGAAATGTCTCCGGCAAAAGTAAGAGGAGCAGTGAACCAATTGTTCCAATTGACAACATGCTTAGGAATATTGGTTGCTAACCTTGTGAATTATGGCACTGAGCAACTGCATCCATGGGGTTGGAGGTTGTCCCTTGGTTTGGCTGTAGTCCCAGCAATTCTTATGTTTATTGGTGGAATTTTGTGTCCTGAGACACCAAACAGTCTAGTGGAAATGGGAAGATTAGATGAAGCAAGAAGAATATTGGAGAAAATCAGGGGTACTGCTAACGTTGATGCTGAATTTGATGATCTTATTGATGCCAGCAAAGAAGCTCAAGCCATCAAGAACCCATTCCAGAACCTTCTCAAGAGGAAGAACAGGCCACAATTGGTGATTGGTGCCTTGGGAATTCCAGCATTCCAGCAACTAACTGGCAATAACTCCATCCTCTTCTATGCTCCTGTCCTTTTCCAGACTTTGGGCATGGGCTCTGGGGCATCTTTGTTTTCATCTTTGATTAGCAGCATCGCACTTGTCGTTGCCACACTCATCTCCATGGCTCTTGTTGACAAGTTTGGTAGAAGATTTTTCTTTTTGGAAGCTAGTGCTGAAATGATCGCCTACATGGTAAAAAACTAACTTCACACTTGCATAAAAAGAAGTTGTTTTTGGGTTTCTTTTACTTCTACATCTCAAAGACACCTTTTTTTTCTTTTTCTTTTTCTTTTTTAAAGTTAATTAAAACGGGCTGATAATTTCATCTCATTTATTTGGTGTTTGCTGTGACCTCATGTGCATGCAGGTTATTAGTGCTATAATCCTAGCCCTTAATTTTGGAGATGGAAAACAAATGTCTAAAGGGGTCAGCATCTTCCTTGTGCTGATAATCTTCTTGTTTGTGTTGGCCTATGGAAGATCATGGGGTCCCTTGGGCTGGTTGGTTCCGAGTGAGCTGTTCCCATTGGAGATCAGATCAGCTGCACAGAGTGTGGTGGTGTGTGTCAACATGATCTTCACAGCAATTGTGGCACAATTCTTCTTGGCTTCACTTTGCCATCTAAGATATGGGATATTCTTGCTCTTCGCATGCCTGATTGTTTGTATGGCGTGCTTCGTTTTCTTCTTGCTGCCAGAAACAAAGCAAGTCCCAATTGAGGAGATTTATCTTCTGTTTGAGAATCACTGGTTCTGGAAAAGAGTGGTAGGAGAAGGGAACAAAGACCATGACCAAGACAAGGCCCAGGAACCGTCGTCCTCATCTGAAGTATAGACAATGATTAATGTCAAGCTAGGCTTGCAGGTTAAAATTCATGTCTCCTTTTATCATTTTTTCAGACGCATCTTTCATTTAGAAACAAGGCTGCTCTACTTTTCTTTTAGTTGGAAATAAAAATCTTTCTTTCATTATGTTTTTATCCATCTTCCTCCTTGCATTAAACTAGTTGGTTTGTTTCTCTTTTTCTCCCTTTGGGTAAATTTGATATAGTTGACTGCAAAAAATAAATAAAAGCTGATGTCAAGAATTTTGTTAGTCATAATCAACATAAGCCTGGCTTGAGAGGATACAAGATTCACATAAATAATTGATGATCCATTTATTACTAATAAGGTATTGGTTCGTTAGAAGACATGTGATTTCTTAATACATTTTTAGTTAGAAGTTGTGTTAAAAATTTTATAATTGAAATAAATTATTGTTCATTAATCATTGTCTCACGTAGTAATTATTCGAATATATCTAAAATAGATAAGCATATCTAAAAAATTTTTTAGAAAAAAATCATTTATTCTAAAGAATATCATGTATTTTTTTCTTAAATAGGGAACAGTATTTTGTGATTTAACTGTGAGCACTTGAAGGCAACATGTTTTAATTAAAATGCTAAAAACTCCTGATTTTCATAAATTAATCCCAATTTTTTTTTTTAACAATTTCTAAGGTATACTTGTACCTAATATGTTTATATAAATCAAGATTCAGCCAGCACCTATAACTTTTTCCAAAATGTAGACATAAGAATATAAATTTGTCATGTAGTATATACACTATCTATGGCAAATTAATTAAAAAAATTAAGAATATACTAATATATATCTACCTTACAAAATAGAAAATTTTCTACCCCAGCTAGTTAATTATATGTATATGGCAGCAGTTAAATATCAGTGTTGTATTAATCAATTAATCTAAAAATAGAAAGCATGCAATGCAAGAGAGCGAGGAGTGGTGAGAGCGAAGAAGTAGAGAGATGACGTTTGAATATAAGTGGTTTTCATATCCATAATCTCATTCAAATTGCTATTTTTGACTCCCTTTTCTTGTGCTTTCACCGATTCACTCCCAACCATGCAAAACAAGAAAGGCTTGTGGCTATGGGGACTACAAGAGGGAACCAACATCAAAGCAGTTAGAAGAAAAGCACAATAATAACGTTGCAAGTTATCCTTTCCTTAATTTTCTGATATAGGGCATGTCCTTTTGTTTTGTTAACTGAAACAAACTCGAACCCTTTTCCAATTCTGCATTGTTTTCCTTATCGATTACACTGTGTCTGTGTTTGTTTTGTCACTGTCTGTGAATTAAGCAGGCAATACATTAAACTGAAAAATGGCTGGTGGAGGATTTGCAGAGGCTGGCAATCTCAGGAGGGCTCACCTTTATGAGTACAAAATTACTGGGTATTTCGTGTTTGCTTGTTTTGTTGCAGCCATGGGGGGCTCTCTCTTCGGATATGATCTTGGTGTTTCGGGTGGCGTCACTTCCATGGATGATTTCTTGAAGGAATTCTTCCCACATACATTCAAGAGGAAGAACGCAGACGGTCATGAGACAGATTACTGCAAATTTGACGACCAGATCTTGACACTCTTTACTTCCTGTCTTTACTTTGCTGCCCTCCTGTCGACTTTTGCTGCTTCCAGTGTAACCAAGAACTATGGAAGAAGAGTGAGTATCATATTTGGCTCCATAAGTTTCTTCATTGGAGCAATCTTCAATGCAGCTGCTGTCCACATTAGCATGCTTATCATCGGCCGTTGCCTTCTCGGTGTTGGCATAGGATTTGGCAACCAAGTAAGTTCGTTCAATTTATAAGGCAGCTTCAGCTATATATCGAGATGCTTTTAGTTACTCATTGATAAAAATGCATCATAAATCAACAAGAATGTTGGCTATGGTGTGGACCGGCCATAACCTAATTGTTATAGCATAGGGCCACACCTTAACCCATATTCTTGTTGATCTAGAAGTTATTTTAGATTTAGATTCGCTTATATTTATTGATGGAACATAATTGTCATATTTGTCTGGTGACAAAAAAAAAAAAAAAACAATGATTTGATTGTATAGGATAAAGCTTACAACACTAAGATAGAACACAAATAATTGTCCAATCATCATCTAAAATCTCATATGAGATTTCGCCTCATTTGTGTTGTTATTACTTTGGGTTGATGATGGATGGTTATTTGTGTTCTATTTCAGGTGAAATTTCAATATGTTATTCTTAAGATGGTGAAGTTTAGTTATATACAATTAGCTTATTGTTTTCTCTTCTCAAATGAAAATTTTTAGGCAAACAAGACGATCAGGTTTGATAAGTGAGCATGAATCCAGTTATTTTAATATAGGTGGATAGCTATAAGCATATGGCTAGCTAATAATTGCTTGCATGAATTAGGGGTACTTGTTGTGCATGTGCAATAATTTATTATGTTTGTAATATTTATTATATATGATCATGAATTAGGCTGTTCCACTCTATCTTTCGGAAATGTCTCCAGCAAAAGTAAGAGGAGCAGTGAACCAATTGTTCCAATTGACAACGTGCTTGGGAATATTGGTTGCTAACCTTGTGAATTATGGCACTGAGAAATTGCATCCATGGGGTTGGAGATTGTCTCTTGGTTTGGCTGTAGTCCCAGCAGTTCTTATGTTTATTGGTGGAATTTTGTGTCCTGAGACACCAAACAGTCTAGTGGAAATGGGAAGATTAGATGAAGCAAGAAGAATATTGGAGAAAATCAGGGGTACCAAGAACATTGATGCTGAGTTTGATGATCTTATTGATGCCAGCAAAGTAGCTCAAGCCATCAAGAATCCATTCAAGAATCTTCTCAAGAGGAAGTACAGACCACAGTTAGTGATTGGTGCCTTGGGAATTCCAGCATTCCAGCAGCTAACTGGCAATAACTCCATCCTCTTTTATGCTCCTGTCCTCTTCCAGACATTGGGCATGGGCTCTAGGGCATCTTTAATTTCATCTCTGATTAGCAGCACGGCACTTGTTGTTGCCACATTGATTTCAATGGCTCTTGTTGACAAGTTTGGAAGAAGAGTTTTCTTTTTGGAAGCCAGTGCTGAAATGATCACCTACATGGTAAAAAAAAAATTAACTTCAAACTTGCATCAAATTAAAAATTTGCTCCTAGCTAGTTTCATCATCTCATTCAACTGATTTTTATTGTGATCTCGGGTGCGTGCAGGCTATTACTGCTATAATCCTAGCCCTTAATTTTGGAGATGGAAAACAAATGTCTAAAGGAATCAGCATCTTCCTTGTGCTGGTAATCTTCTTGTTTGTGTTGGCCTATGGAAGATCATGGGGTCCCTTGGGCTGGTTGGTTCCCAGTGAGCTGTTTCCATTGGAGATCAGATCAGCTGCACAGAGTGTGGTGGTGTGTGTCAACATGATGTTCACAGCAATCGTAGCACAATTCTTTCTGGTGTCCCTTTGCCACCTGAGATATGGGATATTCTTGCTCTTTGCATGCCTAATATTCTGTATGGCCAGCTTTGTTTTCTTCTTGCTGCCTGAAACAAAGCAAGTCCCAATTGAGGAAATTTATCTTCTGTTTGAGAATCACTGGTTCTGGAAGAAGATAGTAAGAGAAGTGAACCAAGGACATTAACGTGACAATGCCCATGCACCCTTGACCTCATCTCAAGTACAGTGACAATGCATGTCAAGCGCGGCGCAGGACACTATTCATGCCTCGTTTCATTATCTCATCTTTCATATTCCTCTTTGATTTTGGAAATAATTTAAGACTCAAACTGAAGATGGCCATTTATTCCAAACAATAATATCATGTAATTTGAGCAATTGAAGGCAATGAGTTTTCATTAAAGTACTAGAAAGTCCTGATTTTCATAAATTAAGTTCCAATTTTTTTTAAACAAATTCTAAGGTATACTTGTTTTAATTTTATTTATTTATTTATTTATTTACATCAACGATCCAGCTAGCACCTATAAATTTTCCCAATATATATATATATGAATATAAATATGTCATGTCATAATATATACAGAGTTGGTTAAAAACAAAGAAGTTAAAAGAAAAAGTAAAAATAAAAGTTAAGAGAAAAATAATAAATTATTTTATGTTTGAATTGGTTAATAAAATATTATTTTTATTAAAAAAATATTTGAATACATAAATATAGATGTAAATAAGAAAAAACATACAAAATCATTTTTATTTAAGACCGTTTGGATGAAAAATTATTTTATTATGATTTTTTAATATTTATTTTAAGTTTAAGTTAAACATAAAAATAATTTATATATTTATAAATTTATTTATAAATAATATTTATTCTTGATTATATTTTTTCATTTAAATATTTATATTTAAAATTAAATTAAATATATAATAATTATTTGTTGGCATGCCGTATGTGAGTGTGTTCCTAAAGCACGTATATAGGAAGAAGACAAATATGGAATTGAAAAATCAATGGAATCTAACCGCTTCAAATTTATAACAAAACTTAATGTGATTTAATTAGAGATATTATTTTAATTTGAAGTTGGCTAAAATATTTATTTTTTTTAAGTATTTCCCCACTTATTTTTAAAAGAAAAATTTTTAATTTTCTTTAGTGCTTTTCTTTTTATACAAGAGTCAATATAAAAATATTTCTTTTTAAATTAAAAAGAAAGACATATCCTCAAAAGTTAATATAGTATATACCATTATCCTATATATCTATGGCAATATATGTGTATACATGGATCTAGATCGTCTGCAGTCGGCTACAAACCGTCTGATCTGTGCTGACTGTGTAAATCGATTGGTCCACGACTCTGTAATCGTCTGATCAGAACAGATCGGACGGTCTGTAACAAACTGCACGACTGCAGAGTCGGTAACCGACTGCATACGATCTAAATTTGTGTATACATAGCAGCAGTTATTTCTTTGTTCCTTTTTCTTAGATGAACTTGTCTTTTACAAGGAACTAACATTTTACTAAATGAAAATGAAACAATATTAATTTTCACCTTATATATCATTCTTATATAAAAACAACAAATCTCTCAAGGAAGCAGTTCCTGAAGCATCCACTAGCATGCCGTGGACATATTTGTTTTATTTACAAGTATTTTAACATTGTTGTATCCGCAATAATTGTTATATTAATTTCCTTAGTCTATTAACATATGTATAATCTAAGCGATCAAAACTGAATGAAAGTGAAAATAAAGTGAAAGCAGTAAAATAAGGCAAGCAAAATTCTATTTGAATAAAAATAAATTAACTAAGACTATAAGATTTTCGTTTTCACTATAATTTTCTGTATAGAATGATTTGCCTCAATAACACAACACTAATCCTTCAATTTCTAATTAAGATATATCCTTTATATGTTTTTTTATTTTTGTTATAGATATTAAGAGGAGTGAAAATTTTACAAATTTTAACAGATTTAATCTCAAATAAAGAAGCTAGAACAAGAGTTTACTAAGGATGTGACAACTATTAAACTAAACTTCATTTATTTATATTCATCGTGTATGTTATGGTCATACTCAAATAATTTGAGGGTAATTCTAACATCTAACTACTTCATTAACTACTTCATTAATTTTAGAAGTGATGTTAAATGGCAGATAATGTAGAATAACTTATCTATCATGCTACATATGATGATTAGTTGCGTCAAGTTATGGGAGTGCTTGTGAGTGGCTTAAGGGTCTATTTAGTGAAAACAGCGGATTTAGTTTGCTAAGAGCTACAAAATTTTCTCTTAAACTATTAAGCTAGCTTTATTGAATTAAAGATGTTTAGTAAAATAAATTTTCTTTTTATAAATTGTAAAATCAACTATTTACTAATTGAGATGACATAAAATAAAATATTGTTAATATGAATTTTTTTATATATAAATCGTGTTTTTGTTTGGTAAAAATAAAAATTTTAAGTAAAATTAATTATTTATTATTTTTTTATATAAAAAATTTATTTTTGTTATTAATTTAAAATGTGAATGTCTAATTTATCTCGTTTAAAACATAAATATTTTTTTAAAATTAATAATAATGTAAAAAGACAAAAATAATTTTTCTCTATATTTCAAGAGTTTGAAAATTTTATTTTACTCATAGTAAATTTTTATTTTAAATATTTTATAGGTGACAATTTTTACTGATTAACTACTGAATCATCTTATCTTATAACATAGATCATTTATGTTAAATTTTATATGAATATAAAATTTCTAAATATTTAATACAAATGATATATTTTACTTATAATTTAAAATATTTTTATCCTTAAAATAAGATTTTATGACGAAGAATCAATCAATTTTTAAATTTTATAAAATTTTGTGAGTTTGATTTATCATATGAAATATTTTAATTCAATAGTTGGATTTATAAAATTCACATTTTAAAACAAATTATAAGAGAATAAGTAAGATAAAATTTACTCTTAGAATATATATATATATATATATATATATATATATATATAATGAAAAAAAGTCAATATTAGGATCATCCAATAAAGATAATATAAATGTCAACTGTTCCCATCAAAAATATATAAACATGAATTGGTGATGGATACGTGATGAGGCAGAATATGATTTAGGTATATATAAAAAAATACCTTGGGCTTTATATTTTTTTAAGACAATTAATTAATGTCCCTACCTTAGACTTTTAATGAAGCCATCTCCCTTGAGAGTTGAGGCAACTTTGAAAGCAAGTTCACACTAACGTTGTTAGTCAAATATATGATCAACAACATCAATGATTATGTTGGGCAACGACTTATGCCTTTATTTTCCCTTCACGATAGTACTCATGGAATCTCAATCATGCCCCACACAAAAAAAAAAAAAAAATCATGATGAGTTGTTATACAATGTTCTCTATATGGAACGTATAATAACTAGAAGGGGAAAAAAAATAAAGGAAGAAAGAAAGGATTAACTATACAATATGTATTAGCTTTTACCAAAAAATAAAATAATATATATATATATATATATATATATATATATATATATATATATAATAATAATAATAATAATAATAATAATAATAATAATAATGTTTTTATCCAAGAAATAGTTATAATTTATATTATGATTTTACTAATCTTATACCTTTTTTGTGTAATATTTCTAGATTAGTTTTTTTTTTTTTTTTGGTTGACTTCCTTGATTAGTTTTCTATTAGTTTGTTCCAACCCTTCATCATTGTTTTATTTATTTATTTATTTATTTTGAATCAAAGTTTAATTTATCCGTTAGAATCAAGGATGGATTTGGATATGGCCTTAAATAATTATTATTTGATTGATCGTGAGTGTAATAACTACCAATTGCCAATTTAAGTCAATGATATTACTATCAATTAGGTTGTGGTCCATATATTATACTTTCATGATTTAACTTCTATCCTTTTTGTAAAAATATAATTTTTTAGTATTTTAGCTACACTCATAATTAAATACTAAACTTAAAAAAACATTTTTTAGTGGTAAAAGTATCTTTATGCTAATTTTCACTTATAAAAAATTCGCATATCAAACACTTTTTTATTAAAAAGGATTTTAACACTCTTCAAACCAAAAACATAGAGTGAAAATACACTGGAAACAAACTAAAAATGATAACTTTGTTGGCTTATGTGTCCAAAAAGAAAATTGTTGGATTATGTTTTCTCATTAATTATCTAATATCACACCTAGGAAACATTGCATGATTTTCATAAATAAAAACGGAAAACTTGAAACAAAGACCTCTCTTTGGATGAGAGCTCCGAGGCAACGTAATCATATTACTGTACATTGTACAGCAATTGTTATTTAATTACTTTAATGACCATAGAGGACAACTATCATTGGATATTTTTTTGACAACTGGATATTTTTTTCTGACAACTTGGCCTACGTAATAGAAAGATAAGAGTTGTCTTTCTTGCAGCCGTCGGTTTTGTGTGGTATTGTTAACCATTAGATTGGCTATTGACGAGTCACAACAACTAATCCAACGACCATTACCGTGATACACAACTGACTGTAGTGCATTTGAATGTAGACAATCCATTTTCATTGTCCTGGCCACTACATTGCTGTCATACAGTCAAGCTCGTGCCTATTTTTCTTTTCATTTCTTTGTCTTTATCCGTAATCTGGACACAGTCAACGCATTCTCATTCAATAATAAATTCCAGACCCTGTTGCCTTTAAAAGTTACTTCTTTTTTCTGGCTAACGCCTAAAAAATTGAACCGATGACTAATAAGAAGCAATATTAGGTGATCCAGTAGTTATTGTCAGGGGACAAACTGAAAGTAGTTTCCTACTTGTACACTCCCATGTGCATTTTCTTTCTTATCCGTTTTATGATTTAGGATTGGCTCAAAATCAATTTCTATAATTTCTCAAAAGATTTTTATCTCAAAAAGTTAATGAATAATTTACTTGGTTGGTGGCGTCTCCCTACGGGAGTTGACTGTGCCACTCTGCAGGTTCCTCTATTTATTCATCTGAACTGCAATTTTGTTCTGATCCTCACTGGTTGTTTGTCTGCCTATTGAAGAGAGACACAGAGAGAAAAAGGACAATGGCTGGTGGAGGATTTGGAGATGGTGGGCCCACAAAAAGAGCTCATCTTTATGAGTATAAGCTTACTTGGTATTTCTTCTATGCTTGCATCGTTGGTGCTCTTGGTGGAGCTCTTTTTGGCTATGATCTTGGTGTTTCAGGTCAGTTTTCCTCTGTATTACATTTTTCTGGCTAAGCATCTGGGTCATTTTCCTTCTTCGATTTTCCTGGAAAAGTTTGTGACTTGGGTCTACCTGGCAATTCATTTCTGTCCAATTAGATTCAACAGTAACTTGATCCAATTATTATATCCTCTCTTGTTTTTCTTTCTCACTACTCATTGTCGTTCAACTTATCGTCCAATCATAATTTTGACATATTAAAAACTGGAGATTCAGATTCCAAAGTTGAAGGAGAAAGTATATATAATTCTGTTCTACATTTTGCAGTATGACTGGAAAACTTTTCATGAAATCTGACCCGGAACTGTAGTGCTTCATACAATTCCTGATAGATTAAAAAAAATAAAAATCAATAGTTTCATTTTGACCATCATTGGTATTTATTCAAATGAGTGGATGAATTCAGATATTCTCATTAGAGAAATGTAATGATTTTTTTTTCATATATATATATATATATATATATAGTTTCACAAATTAAGCAAAAAGGTTAAATTTTGGTTGGTAATTGATGTCAGGTGGAGTAACTTCGATGGATGATTTCTTGAAGGAATTCTTCCCACATGTGTATGAGAGGAAGAAGGCACATCTTCACGAGACAGATTACTGTAAATATGACAGCCAGCTACTGACACTCTTTACTTCGTCGCTATATTTTGCTGCCCTTCTCTCCACATTTGGTGCATCTTTTGTGACCAAAAACAAAGGCAGAAGAATGAGCATCTTATGTGGATCCATAAGCTTTTTCTGTGGAGCTCTCCTCAATGCATTTGCCAAGAACATTGAAATGCTGATCATCGGGCGTTGCCTTCTAGGTGCAGGCATTGGATTTGGCAACCAAGTAAGTTCGATCCATATAATATAAAACTATTCATGAAAATTCTTTTAATAGTTTAAGCTTTTGGGATAAATTGATTTTTCACATTACTTACCTTTGTAATTGTGCAGGCTGTTCCGTTGTATCTTTCTGAAATGGCTCCAGCAAAAATCCGAGGAGGAGTGAACCAGTTGTTTCAATTGACAACCTGTTTGGGAATTCTGGTTGCAAATTTTGTGAATAATGGTACTGAAAGTATCCACCCATGGGGATGGAGATTATCCCTTGGTTTAGCTAGTGTTCCTGCAGTTCTCATGTTTTTTGGTGGGCTTCTGTGTCCCGAGACACCAAACAGTTTGGTGGAAATGGGAAGAAAAGAAGAAGCAAGACGAGTGCTGGAGAGAATCAGAGGCACTAGCAATGTTGATGCTGAATTTCAAGATCTTGTTGAGGCCAGTGAAGAAGCTAAATTGATCACCAACCCATTTCAGAACCTCTTGAAAAGAAAGAACAGGCCACAACTGGTGATTGGTGCCTTGGGAATTCCAGCATTCCAGCAGCTAACTGGCAATAACTCAATCCTCTTCTATGCCCCTGTCATTTTCCAGAGCTTGGGCTTTGGCTCCAAGGCATCTCTATATTCCTCAACCATTACTAGTGTAGCTCTGGTTGTTGCCACACTTATCTCAATGTTTTTGGTAGACAAGTTTGGTAGAAGGGCTTTCTTTCTGGAAGCTGGCACTGAAATGATCTGCTGCATGGTAGTTTGCTTCGATTTCATTATGTAAATGCTCAAATACAAGAGACCGGATTTCTTGTGGTAAAAAAATTGATGCAGTCAATGCAAGTCACATTGACAATACAAATTTTTGACTTCAAGAAATTTGGTCCCACATAAAAACCTTACTTATATACTCTCTGCTGATCTGCAGGTTATTACAGCTGGGGTCCTAGCCAAGGAGTTTGGACATGGCAAAGAACTGTCCAAAGGCATCAGTGCTTTCCTTGTAATTGTGATTTTCTTATTTGTCTTGGCCTATGGAAGGTCTTGGGGTCCCTTGGGTTGGTTGGTTCCAAGTGAGTTGTTCCCATTAGAGATAAGATCATCTGCTCAGAGTATTGTGGTGGCTGTCAACATGATTTTCACAGCACTAGTGGCACAGTTTTTCCTTGTGTCACTCTGTCATCTCAGATATGGCATCTTTTTGCTGTTTGCAGCCTTGATTGTGGTCATGAGTCTCTTCATCTTTTTGCTATTGCCAGAAACAAAGCAAGTTCCAATAGAAGAGATATACCTTCTCTTTGAGAAGCACTGGTTCTGGAAGGGAATTGTTGGACAGAGGGACCAAGAGAAACCTAATGGCAATGTTTAGAAGCAAACTTTGTTTATAGACTCTTGCAAATTACGACAGAAATAGATTGAGCTAGTCTGCAATTTACACTCTTTCATTGTTTCATGTTTTTCAATTCAGAAACAAGTCAACTTCAATTAAAGGCATCCCCTAAAAACACTAGGTTTATTTATATGCACTAAATTTCTTTTTCTTTATTTTTTTCCTACAATAAATTCTACCATGCAAGACGGAAGGTAAACTGAATCAAGGTAATGTGGGAAACCTCACTATAAAGTCAAGGGAACAGAGATACTACGGAGCACAGAAAAACAACGGTAAAAAATGGTTACCGTTAGAAATAGTTACCGTTTATATATTGAATTTAGAACAAACAAGGAAATTGATAGGAATTTTTTTTTTTTTTTGGGTTAGGAGTGTTGTTATTGAAAAAAAGCATCGTTTATAACAAAAATTAGGTTAATGGGCAATATTCAATTATGATAGAGTTCAATCTTGATTTTATTTTTTTTGCACAACTCAATTTAGCCACCCAATTTAGTGTTGGGCTGCAGGTATTGGGCTAAAAAATTCATTTTTTTTTCAGACAAAGCTAAATGCACAGAAAAATTAAGTAAAACAATAAACAAATTAGATTATTGCTAACAAAGTGTGTGATGGTGTAAATACACTTGATACTGCTATCATGATAGCAGTCTTGCAAGCTCATCTACTCCCAGGCTTCCTTGTGGTACTACATTCGTGAATGGTCCATCAAAACCAGCTTTCTTTGGGATTTTAGGACTCTTTTCCCTTTTACTTCCCACTAGAACAGTGATAATTTCTTCCTTCTCTTCCTTTTCCGGAACACTGCCTTCCTCCTCACTTTTCTGAACTACCACTTTTCTGTTTTGACGCCTAAAAACAGGCCCAGGTGCAGCTGATTTGGCAAAGGCAACTGTCCTCTGATAAACAAAGTCAGCATCCAAAGATACACCATCTAAAATAAGCGCCATGCCTTTCTCAACCGCTTGCTCCAACAGTGAAAGAACTTCTTTTGTAGAACTTGAAACTCGACTGACATCTGATGCTCCTGAAGGATCTAGCAAGTTGTCATCAGTATCAGAACTTACCATGACATCAACAGAACTGTTACCATTTCCTAGAACAGTATCAAATTCTGAAATTGAAGTAGAAGAATCATCACTGCAGTCTTCATTATCTAATGTGTTCTCAGTTCCATGGTTATCACTGATGGCTTCTGAGGAAAATTGGGCGTGAATATTAGAGCTACTGCTAGGTTCTGGCTCGCCAAAGCCTGCGACATCTGTTTTGGTTTCATCTTCAAGAGTTCCAGTAGCAAGTGCAGCTGCATCTGTAACTACAGAAGCAGATAGATTGCTATTTTCTGCAGGGTACGGTACCTTAACTTTCTTTGAACTCACATCCCCTAAACTGAAGGAAGAAATGCTATTATCAAGAAGTCCGTTGTTTTCATGCTCAACTGCATTCTTCCGTACACATGATGCTGATTCTTCTAGGGCTTCTGAAGGCAGTGGACTGTCCTTATCAATTTTGTTGGCTTCCTGGTCTTCACTTTTAGGATTCGGCAAAGAGGACTTCCAATTTTGTCCTCTGCATAAAAGTATGTGCTCATATTGAAAGGAAAGTAATACACATGGAACAAGATCCTGCAGTCAAAGGACACATACTAATCTCAGTCCATGTTCTTCGACAAAAAAAAAAAAAAAAAAAGATGCAAAATTGAGGTAAATTTGGTTATACCCTGAGTTTTGCTCCAATTTTTTTGAAGTCACTAGGATTCAGTCCTTGACAATTAATACGCACTAGTTCACACTCTTCAAATGCCTCTTTGACATTTTTTACCAGGTCACGGTAAACACCATTTTTTGCTGTGACGATTAGAAGACATCTGAAGTCAGTTTGAAAGAAGAAAAATAATAATTTTCCTTCCTCATTTGAACCTTTAATGATACATCCATAAGCACGTACCTAGCTTGCATATGGGAATCAAGTCCCTTCCCTTCTTACGCATTTCAGTTGCTTGTTCTATTGTTAAACCTTCGGGAACCCGTTGAATTAGCCGAGGATATACAGCAGCAGCAGGCTTCCACAGCATGAGAGGAAAACGTGGGCGTGTTTTATAGTTGTAGTTTCTACCTCTGAAAAGGTACACCACACCACCTCTTCTGTAAATGATTTTTCCCCCAGTCCTTTCCTGGCCAAGTGGATAACACGAGGCACGATGAATAACATGCGTAAAATTTTTTAAACTGAAGAATGCCAAGACATAGCCAATACACAAAAAGCCGAGGAAAAGGTAGAGAACTGAATAGAAAAAGAAACAACACATTAGATCATCAAGAGAAGCCAGAGGGTTGCAACCGGGCAAGAAGTGGATGAATGAAGAGCCAACCAAATAGCAAGAATAAAAAAAGAGCAAAGACATGTTAAAATGTAAAGATGAAATCATGTCGTAGAAACTTCTTATAAATAATAAGCACAAGTATAGAGGCGGGATGAATTGGTTTTAACAAAGCATAAGAAACCCACCTCTAACTGCTGGCATACATTATCCATGTCAACAGTACACACTCCTTTGCACTTTATCTTGCAAACCCTCCGCCGCTTCCAATGAGCATGTATGTTATCCAACATGTTGTGTGTCAAACCATCCCTACCTAAAACAGAAAATTGAATGTACACAAAAAGTGAACATTCTCTTCCCAATGACCAGAGAGAGTAGATAGAAGTTATCTTCCCAGCTCATGATTTAACTCCTACTACATAATGTACCTCCACCCTTATCAATGTAGATACATCTTAATATCAGCTAGAATTTGCAAAACCTCTACATTTGAAAGAAATAAATATAAATAGCAACACTATATCTTCTGAAAATTTACAAGAAAACACAAACAGAAGTTACAATCTCAAGGACACCTAGAACATTACTCTCTTTGTCGTAGATAAAAGCAATGCAGCAAAGAATCAAGAAAATGCAGCCTAACCCAGAAAATAAAATTGATTATTCCTTTATCAAGCTAAAAGGACGAAATTTCAACCTAATTCCAAAAGAATGTGCAAAAATTACCAATATTCAACTGCCTTTCGGATTTCATGCACCCTTGAATCATGTCATTGATCTCCTCTTTTGTCAATGGGTCTCCCAATATCTCCTCCCTGGAGTACACGTACCTAGGGCCGGTCCCGGGCAAAAATGGACCCGGCTTCTGAACCGGCTTAACTCCCTTCTTATCCGGAGGAGGCAGCTCAAAGGAATCAAACTCCTTTAGCTTCTTCTTGCTAGGAGGCAATGGTGCCTTTCCCGTCCACGGGCGCGGCATTGTGGTAGGTCCAAACGGCACAAACGGTGCTTCCCGCATCTTTATTGGCTTCACTTTTGGGGTCTCTGTGTAGCTATACTTGAATTCAAATGGGGCGCCGTCAATCAAGTAGGAGACTCCATCTTCACCTATTTTAACATTAGCTGGGGCAGCCACTGGTCTATCAACCTGACTGGAAGTGGGTATGTTGGAAAACTTAAATGCTGGGTGTGAATCACGGTCTGGTTTAGGGTTTTTGGAGTACTTGGACTTCTTTCCAGGTATGGAAGGGCGCGAAGGAGCGGAAGGTGTACCAATGGACCTGAATCTTTCCACGGAAGAAGAGCGAGTATAACTAGAACCAGTGTCGTCGTTGTCGTCGCCGTCCATATCGGCTATCTTAGTTGCAGAGTTGAAGCGGCGCTCACGGCGAATTTCGTCTTCGATCTCTTGCTGTGTTCTCCGGCGCTCGTTGAATCTCCGGGCGTTAGCGTTGTTCCACCGGGAAAACCGAACTATGGTGGACGGCTGCTGCAGCGTC
Source organism: Bauhinia variegata (assembly GCA_022379115.2). Lineage (NCBI taxonomy): Eukaryota > Viridiplantae > Streptophyta > Magnoliopsida > Fabales > Fabaceae > Bauhinia > Bauhinia variegata. Next base: position 4,766,551 of record CM039429.1, on the reverse strand, counting down.
GAATTCCAATCATGGTTCGGGTCAAACGGTGGCGCGAAGATAGGGAACCGGATAGCGAATTTCAGCGCCATAATTGACAACATAAATTGCTTTGCTCTACCTTCCTCTTATTCCCGCTCTTAGGTGCAGTGAGACAGCGTAGCCATAGATAAGCATTCAGAAAACTGAAAAATAAAAATATAAGCTTATTATCAGAAATTAGAAAACGGCTCGATGACAAAAGAATGGTGTGAATTATGATCAAAACTTAGGAAACGGCATCGTTTTGAAGACGGCTGATGATGCATTAATACTCTCTCCATCTCAAATCTTTGGCTGTTTGAGTTTTTTTTTTTTTTTCAAAACAATTACATTTTTAAAATAGAATTTCTATGTTTCATTAAAATTTATTTTTCTATATTTATCTTTATTTAATTAAATATAATTTATTTATTCTCTTTTATAATATCTCACGAACTAATAACAATTAAATAAAAAACATTATAATTAATATACTTGTTAATCTGTAATTTAAATAAGTAAAAGATTTCGGACCGTCGGAGCAATGTTAAGGGGTCTTGTCTTAGACTCAGGGGCACATACGTAAATAATCCGTTAAAACGAGGTCATATGTATTTTGTTGTTCCCCCGTCTTCGAGTAGACAGAGAGTTGAGACAGCAGGGACTAGCAACTGAAAGCCATGGAGGAGCTAATTCTGCCTCTGAGATGACGATGAAGAAATTCAGTGTCTTAGTCGAAAATGGAAAGTTAGTGTATCTGCAAAATAATTGATAAGATTTTTTTCTTCTCTCTATCTTCCCAAATTGACTATCGATTTGCCTTTATATCTCTGTTTCTATTTGCAGGTTCTAGAGTCTTGCCTTTTATCTTTCCAGTGTGTATATCTTGGTTTGCAAGTTCTGGAGTTAATGTGATGTTAAAGATCACAGCTTTCTCAGCACCTGCAATATATTTGTAAGGCCAGTGTGATTATAAAGGTTACAGCTTTCTCCCATGTAATTTAACTTGAAGTCGTTTGTTTGCTGGAATGGATATTTCTGTGTTACCCTGGAGGCTGTTCCGTGTGGAAATTAGAGTGCTGATACTTGTTCTAATGTTAATTTCCGCCATAGTTGTTTTCCAATGTTTTGCTTCTCTGACCTCAGCAACATATTCTCAGCTTCATGCTCTTGGGGCCTCAGTAGCTCCAGCAGTAGCAATTGCTATCCCTGCGGCTATGAGAATGGATGCTTTTAAATCCACTATAGCTAATGGTGCAGCTAATGTTACTTATGAGAAAGAATTGGAATCTGATGGGAATAGGAATTCCATAAAGGGGCTCATTTTTCAGAAGCGTGAACCCCATGATGAGAGTTTTAGAGTGGAAAACCATGAAGACACAATTTATGGTTTCACTAGAGAAATTGATCACAGTAGTAAAGTACTCTATGGACCCCCTGAAGCACACAGCAGCATAGTACTGGGTAACATTCAAGGCCAGGCTCATAACGTTGGCATACAATTTGTATCACAAGGGATTTCTTCAAACAGCATAGAAAACTCGGATGCTGATTTGAGCAGATCTGGTTTATTAATTACTGGCAGTATTTCTTCCATGGGTAGTGGCAAGCAAAGCACCAGAATTCAACCTGAGAATGGGAAAAGTGAGCTATTGAAAACTAGTCCAACCACTGGGAGGGAGTGGCAGCGTCTAACGTGGATAACACAGATGAATTCTTTATTGCTTCAGAGTGTCAATTCTTCTGCCTCAATGGTATGTGGATTTAAGCTGTGGTTCCAATTTGTGCAGTTGTAAATTCAATACTGGACTCAATTTTCATTTGTCATGGTATTGGTGACAGAGGCCAAGGTGGTCTTCCCCGCGGGACCGTGAACTCTTGTCTGCAAAACTACAGATTAAGAATGCCCCTGTTGTATCAAGTGCTGTAGGACTTTATGCACCTGTCTTCCAAGATGTTTCCAAGTTTACAAGGTATTCTGGCAATATGTTATTTCAAGATGTTAACCCTTGCTGAATCATGTTCTCACTATATTTTTCGTTAATTGGTTCACATGGGGATGTTTTCTAAGTAGAAAACCCCTGATATTTTACTGAGCTGAAGCATTTTTTAACACTTGTTCTTCAGGAGTTATGAACAAATGGAGCGCAAGCTCAAAGTTTATGTCTATAGAGAGGGAGAAAAACCCATATTCCATCAACCAAAGATTAGAGGAATCTATGCCTCAGAGGGATGGTTTATGAAATTGATGGAGGGAAACAAAAGGTTTGTTGTGAGGGATCCCCGAAAAGCTCATTTGTTTTATCTACCATTCAGTTCAAACTTGCTGAGAGTCACTCTTTCTGGACAACACTTTGGTGCTAACCAGACAGAGCAATACTTGAAGAAGTATGTGGAGTTAATTGCAGGAAAATACCGTTTCTGGAATAGAACTGGAGGAGCAGACCATTTCCTTGTTGCTTGTCATGATTGGGTAAGCCTCTATGAATCATTCATTCTTATTACTATATCTAATTGGTTTGAGTATAATACTATACCATCTAAGATTCCATTTTTAAATTTCTAGACTAAGCTTTTAAACCTAAAGCATTTTTCAAACCACAAGCTTGATCAAATCAAAAGTCATTGTCATAATTGACCGGCTTTTATGTTGTTGAACCTGGATTTGATGTATGAAATTGCAGGCTTACAAAATCACAAGGCAGGTAATGAAAAGCTGTATTAGGGCTATTTGCAATGCTAATGTTGCCAAAGGCTTCGAAATAGGAAAGGACACTACGCTACCTGTTACCTATATACGTTCTTCGGAGGATCCACTTAGAGGTCTTGGAGGAAAATCTCCTTCAGAAAGGCATATTCTGGCCTTTTTTGCCGGAAGCATGCATGGCTATTTCCGACCAAAGCTGTTAAAACACTGGGAGAACAAAGAACCAGACATGAAAATCTTTGGTCCAATGCCGCGCGATGAGGAAGGTAAAAGAATGTACAGGGAATACATGCAAAGCAGCAAGTACTGCATATGTGCTAGAGGTTACGAGGTTCACACTCCAAGGATAGTTGAGGCCATTTTGGCTGAGTGTGTGCCAGTGATCATATCAGATAACTATGTGCCGCCTTTCTTTGAGGTATTGAAGTGGGAAGCATTTTCGGTGTTTGTTCAAGAAAGAAAAGTCTATAACTTGAGAAACATACTTCTCTCGATCCCGCAAGATCAGTACTTGGCGCTGCAGCTAGGAGTACAGAAGGTACAGCAGCACTTCCTGTGGCACAAAACTCCTGTCAAGTATGACTTGTTTCATATGATTCTTCATTCGGTATGGTACAATAGAATTTCTCAGATTAGATCCAAATGATGGTATCATTGGTGTGAATGAAGTTCGATTTGGTTGCTTGAGTGAAAAGAAAAATGGACTTTTTTTTCATTTGGAAATGCAAAATAAGAATTCACACAGCACCTCTTGTATAGTAGGAATGCACTGTCATGGGCTGCAAAGTTCAACTAGTCGGACTGTGCGGCACTTGCTTACTGGCAAGTCAGCCTATTATCAATTCCCGCAATCAGAAGTATACTCTACAAGATTTACAGGGCACAACAATTGGAAATCAGAAGTATACTCTACAAGATTTACAGGGCACAACAATTGGAATAACTACCAAGGCAATAATACACAATCAAACAATCTCAAATAAGGCACATCATCGACAACCAATACAAATAGCAAATAAACAACACAAGTCAGAACAAATGAAAGAAAATGGACTATTCCTTTTATTAATATCTTATATGTACAAGCAGTTGAATTGGTGTAAGAAAAGTATAAAACAACACCAAGTCATCTCCTATATACCAGTGCCAAAACCCTCTCATGGTCAAAATTGCAGGTTCACCATACAAAACTTAACAGAAGGCACATTTTATAAAATTTAGACGGCTGGGACAGATATTCATTTGGCATAATTACACCTCTATTGTACAGTACGAGTGTAAACAAATTATCTGCAGTAACAACTAGTGCCAACTAAATCCACATCTGTGCACTATGGCAAACATATCCAAATGAGTCATAAAGAAAATAATGGAGGAATTCCTTGCAATAACCTGAACGGACATTTTAAATATTTCAATTTGGAAAAGAAAAGCTACAATATGAATGCCTTCTAACTATCCACATTCGAGCATGCAGCGCCCACAAAAATCTTCCAAATTTTCCTTACATAAAACAACCCATTAGAAAAGAACTTTTATTCCTTAACAAATTCAACTAAAAGACATAGCACCATCCTACGTTAATAGAACAAAAGGAAAGCCTATTGATTATCTCTACTTAGCACCAAGTGTCAATCAAAATATCCAAATCTGTCACAGAATAATAACAACAAATCTAATCTGCACAAAATTGGCATTACTATTCATTTAGAAAAGCAAAGAAAATCCTGCGTGACATCATTGTACTCTCTTGTACAATAAGAATACATAACCAGTTAAATATACTAGAAATAAACTTTCATTACTTACTAAATTTATCCCAAAAGATTTGGTACCGTTGTACTTTGTGTGTACAACAGGAATGCCTAATAATTTTCAATACATAAACAAAATTGATATAACCTTTTAAGTATAAAAAACGGAATTGATTGGGCCACAGAGCATATGACAAGAGAATGGTATTTTACAAAACTTTAAAATAGGATAATCTGTCAATTTGGACCTAGCTTGGCAGGTTTGCCAAATTATTCTGATTTTAGAACTTTACACATCTTAAAATTTCTAATTGTATATTCCATGTATTTCAAAACTTTAATTTTTAGAATATAATTTAAAGTTCTAAAAATTAAAATTTCAAAATACATGAGACGTGAAATTAGAAGAAAAAATATGTACAAAAAGAATTGACCTTTTTTCAAGTTGGAATTAGAATTCTAAGAATAGGACCAAGCCCAAACTCATTTTAAAAAGTTTTGAATTTATAAATATTTTTATTTATTTCTCATTTCAAAATCATTTAGACAATTTACCTTAGTTTGAATCCAATGGACGTTGCAGTAATGCCCTCCACCCATAAAATTGTTGGGCCATAAACAGTTAGCCTCTGAAAGAGATGATGGCAAATACTTGATATAGTCAATACTCAATGCTAAATCTGAATGTGGGGGAAAAGGAACAAACAGCCTGCACCTGAGGGCCTATTCTCATCGTCAAGTTAAAGCCCATCAACTGTCCTTTGCTCTTCAAGTAGTATCATTCATAACTACTTTGATACGGCTCCAGAGCAAGGGTAAGTGTAAAATCATATTACTTAACTTTTACTTCGATTCATTTGAACTTTTCCCTTTTAGCCTTCTACTTCTAGGGTCATCAGGCTATTCAATGCAATCTTGAGTTGAATGGGGCATGACCATTCATGCTTCAAGAACCTAGGTTCCTAGAAATAAAATAAAATAAATACAATACAAAAGAAAAATGAAGTATCCTCACAATAATTATTGGCATAACACACGATGTAAATTATTTGATAATTAAAATTATATATAATTGATTCATCAAACAGATATTATTATCACACATTAATAGTTGCATTAAGTATATGATATTTTAATTACATTCAATCAAGTCCCTCGAGGCTCGAGGTGGAAATTTTTTGTTATCTTTATTTATTTATGTTTTTTTTTTGCATTAAAAGAAACACGAATTTGAAACATGAAAATGGATATGTCTGGTAGTACAACGTTAGGACCCCAAGACAGTTGGGTATGAGTGACACGTGAATTGCATGTGAATGAGGTGAGATACTGTTCTCTTCTGTTATGTTATTTACTATGTGGGATTTGATATAATGTTTCCTGGTCGTGCTCTGTGTCTACCACCAACCACCCACGATATTTAATCATTTTATCTTAAAACTCTAATTCCTTCAGAATTTAAATTGTTTCTCATTGATCTTAAATAGTTTTTTTTTTTTTTTGAAAAAATATTTTGTTTGAACGAATTAGGTTATATTTTTTTTATTTCATTTTCATCTTGAATCTTAGTAAGTTGAATGCAAATCAATATAACTATACTAATGTCAATGACTTCATAAATAAAACTAATGAGCCATGTTTACAAAATACATGAGAACGCTCCCTAACATAGCTCGTTTGTGGGAGAGGAATAATTCACATAATTTCTTTCCAAATCATTTAAAGCAACCTTATACTTTGGTACTTGTTGTATGTCAATGACATAATCCAGAATGCAAGAGAAGATATTTTTTTAAGGAAAAAAGAATACGGCTCCACTCATTTAATAGATCAAATTATTGTTTTTGGTCCTGCCCTATAGCAACCTGCAACTACTCACATGTGAACTTCTCAGACAATGCATACATTCAGAGCCCATTTTACTTTCATAGTTTTGGAGTGGTTTGGGGAAATGTGTGGGTTGGTTGAATGTAATAAGACATGGTTTTGTATTTGACAAGTTATAAATTTGAGTCTCATCCATTTTTTTGGGTGAAGTAAATATAATTTTTTTGTTAATGCTCTTTAAATCTAAAGTTTTTTTTTTTTTGTCTTGGACTGGAAATAAAAAAAGAAAACCATATATAGTATAGTAACCATTGCAACTTTTAAGTTACTTCATCATTGTCTTGGAGAAATACATCTTTCTAAGGTAAATCTCATGGACAAATTTAATTAGTAAAGCAATATGTTATTCTAAATAACACAAAATGACTAGATATTATAAGATAATAATACTTGACATAATTTTCTTATAATAACTAAGTGATATTTTTTTAAGTTTAAAAATATTGTAAATCTTTATAATTTGTGCTAGTTTTAACGAGGTCCTTATAATTTAATTTGTATATATTGAGGTTCTTATACTTTAAATTTTTAAGTAAATCTTACCATTAACATTTGTTATAATATTGTCAGTTAAGTGATGACATGACAAACAATATGTTAACTTAACACTTATATGAATGATTAAATGACAAATCAGATGTTTATTATATTTTTTTTTTCAAATTAAACCTAATTAGGGTTAGAGAAGCCAAGTGAATGTCGGATCTTTGCTTATGGCAAAACCTAGCAATCTCTGCTAATTTTCACAGATTTGTAATCATTCAATTCAATGGATTCTTGAGGCGAAGAGTCTTATGGAAAGGTAACTCATTTAACTACAGCCACTTGACCTTAAAACTACTACCCCTAATTTGACATTGCAACAATTGACTATAAAAATCGAATATCATACGAGCAAGGCACCCAGAAAAAGTTAGAAAATTTACTACAAATTGAAGAGCTACCAGCCTCCATACGTGTTCGTGAACGATGCATAGATCCTCTAGAATGCACCTCTATAACCCTAATTAAGTAATAGATATAATTTGGGATTGTGGTTTTTTAATTCTTTTAATTAGAGAGTTAATTTAGTATAATATTTTCCACATAAGTACACCTAATTTGGCATCTAATCCTTCGCATAAATGCCACATTTGTCACACCATTTACTCCGTCATCATTTAATTAACGATGTTATATTAAATACTAACTATAGCATCTACTTAAAAAAAATAAAAATATATTAACTTTAATATATAAAAATAAATTATAAAGACCTATTTCAAAATTAATCTAAAATATAACGACTTATAATATATTTAAACTTATTTTTTTAACATGTATAGCATGCAGTTATAATGATAATAATATTATTATTGTTATATATATATATATAACACTATTTGCATCCTCACCCTGACTCAACACCCAAAAATTGCATATTGCAATTTCTGCCTCTTCCTACCTTCACATTCCAACAATAACGAAAAAACAAATTCTTAAAATGTTTCATTTAGTCAATGGAATTGGTTCAAGTAGTAATCAAGGATCAACTAGTTTCACTTTTTTTTTTTTTTTTTATTTAAGCTTAGGTTAATTTAAATCTCATTATAAGTAATTTTTTTTAATAGACAATTTATAAGTATTATTATAAACTCTTTGTTGGACCATTAGCATCTCTTACTTTAGAATGTGATAACATTCCTTTATCTTAAACTCTTTAATACCAATATATATATATATATATATATATATATATATATATATAGATATGTATGTATATTTCATTTCTCATTGTTTCTTGACCCTTCTTACTTAAATCCAGAAATGAATGAACATAAATTGTAAATAAAATAGGACATCATTAAATTGGTTGGAGAAGTAGTTGCTAAAGTACCCACATTCTTTTTCTTAAGCATGAATATCCGCATTAAATTGTCTTCCAACTCTATGGTACTTCCGCGGATATTGATTCATCCTTTTACTATTTTAGAGTTTGAACCCTTCAAAGACCTCTGACTCAGTAGGTGGGCAACATACATATACATTCATAAATATTCTTGAATATTTACATATCCATATTCATATTCAAAACAAGTTGATTTAATTAATTAAGCAGTCCATCAAATTATGTCCTCCTATAGTAACTCTCATATCTTTCTTTTCTTTTCTTTATCATGAAAAATGCACCATATGTAATCAGAAAGTACCATCATATAGGCAATTTGGTGAGTATTAATTTGTAGCTCAAATTATTAAACTAACTTTTTCAAAATTATTGAGCAATTAAGTCTCACTGGCAAGTATTTAATTCAACCCACAACAATTCTAACTAACAAATTTTTGGTTATCAAAATATTTGATTTTGAGAAAAAAAAAGGAACTAAAAAAAAACTTAATATGAATGAAATTACATCAAGTTATAATTTAATATAATTAATGTGAATAAATGATTGGTATTTTAGCTTATGTGTTATCGAAAACAACATAGGGTCGAGCTTAATAAAAGAAGATAATCTTACACAAAATAATAAAATCACAGTTCAAATTTTTATTATGTGAGGCGTTGGTGCTCATCTTTAATATCCGATTAATCTCAAAGAATTACTTTCAATGGAGGATAATTGTGGAAAAAAAAAAAAAAGCATGCATGCATGGTATTATGATTAATTTGGAAGTATGGTTAAAGCTTCTAAACTTGTTTAGTAAACTACATCATATATATATATATATATATATATATATATATATATATATATATATATATGTGTGTGTGTGGGCGTATTTATGGTGTACATGTCCTTTAGAAGGCAGTACTGGAAAAAGAGAGAAGAGGTCACCTGGAATTGGGGAAGTGCACGTGAAGAAGGTCTGTCCAAATCAATGGAATGATGAATACTTGTATTTTTCTTAGAAGCCAAATAGATTTGACATCCTCCTTCTCTTCCATACGTACAAATTACTAGTACACTGTTTCCTTCTCTGATTTAACTTTGAACCACGTTCACAATCACAACGTATACATACTAACTAGTACGTGTTCCATTAGGCTCCATTAACATAGGCCATGCATGCATGCCCATACTCAATCATTCATCATCTCGATCTAACCAAATCAGAAAAATAAAAACGTGGGATATTTTGTGTGTAATATTATGCTTCTGGAGCAATATTGGTCCACTAAGATAGTAGAAAATCTCTTAACTTTTGTGTGTAATAATATTATGCTGGAGAAATTTTTTATATTTTTAAATTAGATCTATTCTTAAGATAAATTAAGACAAAGTTTTGAAGTTTAACAAGTTGTATTTAACATGCATGGCCTCATGCTTTCGATACTATTACGTCTAGCCCTTAGCAATCTTAGTGAAATATGATCATTTCATCTCCCAATCAATATGTTATTGCTTATAAATACAACCCTCGTTTACTCATCATATACGTCTAGTTTTTCTTAGACCCTCTTGTATTTACTACCATCCCTTACTCTTTTGAACTTTTTACTGATTTAAAATCAGAGTTGATTGGAACTAGTCTATTAGATAACATATGAATGAATGACTCAAATTAATAATTATTAATAAATAAAACTTAATTATTATATAAGATATTTTCTAAACAAAAAATAAATAACTTAAACGTCAACAAAGAAAGATATTTCCTTTTAACATTTACTATTTAATTTTAACTTTTCTACACTTGATCCTTAGCTTTACAACAACATATGTATGCTAGTGAAAATTTTATGGGAAAGAAAGAAATTGATTCTAAATTGAAGTGAGGTTGTACATGACAGCTCATCGTGTGGCACTGGTACAATCATACTCCTACTTAACCAGGACAGCGTGTCATTCAAGTTAACATACAACAAAGCTTATTTTAGCTATAATAGCAGTGCAATTGATTGATTGAAATTGAAGTATATACTTATCAAATTTAGCTTTAAATTTAAATTTCAATTCACAGCTTGATTTGCTATATATATATATATGACGACAAAATTGGTTTATTTTGGACCCTTACTTTGGTCAAAACTGTATATAATGATTCAGTTTTCCATCACGTTGATGTCCAGAGCAATGCAACAAACAAGTCCTTTGGATAATCAATGAGTTATATAACGTATCCATATCTAATTATTTTAGATCATATAAATAACTCGAAAATGTTATTCTATTTTCCTTGCATTATATTCTTTTTTACACTAAAAAAGACAAACTTTTGGTTAACTTTGATAGAATCATGTCTGTCCTTTTGACATGAGAAAGACAGGACCCTCAGTCGCAATACATTCTTTATTCTACATTTCCAAAAATTAAACTTGGTTTCTCAATTCAACATTTAAAAGTTGTTAACGGTATTAGATAGTAACTCCATTCCAAAATATGTGTAGTTTAAGGTTTATGCTTAAGTTTTAAGAAATTATTAATATTGTCATAACTCCTTCAAATTCCTATATTTATTATTATTATTATTATTATTATTATTATTATTATTATTATTATTATTATTATCTTTATTATGCTAATTAATTTAAGTTACTTCGTTATCATCAAATTAAGTAAGCCAAATTAGCTGTCATGGATTAATATCATTAAACCTAAGAAACATTAAAATTATGCACACATTTATTAAGTGAGGGTATACAAAAAAGAAAAAAGAAAAAAAAAAAAAAATATATATATATATATATATATATATATATATATATATATATATATATATATATATATATATATATATATATATAACTTTAAAAATGTAAAGCAACATATATTTTGAAACAAACATAAAATACATATTTTAGAACGGAGGAGTATAATATAAAATTTATTTTTAGATTTATTTATTAATAATTTAAGTTTATGAATTGAATTAATTATTATTATAATATTAAAAAAATTTAACCTTATGGTTAAAAAATTCTTTAACAGTCACCAATCATTCGGAAAAAAAAAATTCCTAAAGTTAAGAAGGATATTTAAATCATCTGATTCATTATACTTTGTTACCAAGTTAGTTCGAGGGTAAATATTATATATTAATAGGGGTGGGCATCGGGCAGTTTGGTTCGGATTTAAAAAAAAAATTAACCCAAACCACAAAATAATTTTCGGTTCGGTTTGGTTCGGATTTCTCAAATTTTTTTAAAAAATCCAAACCAAAACAAACCACTCAAATGTGGTTTGATTCGGTCGGTTTAATCAGTTTGTGAATAATATTACGAAAAAAAAAATACACATATATACACAAATACAAAGTCAAAGTCATCATAAAAAATTTAAATAAATTATAATTTTTATCTAAGTAATAAATAAACATAACATACAATTTATATTCATTTTCTTCCTTTTTTTTCTTCCAAACTTCATCAGTTAGCTTCAAGTTTCTGCTTCTTGAGTGGTAGTAGATGATATATCTAATTTAAGCATTAAAATCAATACAATAAATTAGTTAATAATTAAAATAAAAAATTCATATTTTTTTAAAAAATGAGAACGCAAAAGAATAAGAATTCACCTAAATCTAATTGCTCACCCAAATAATAGTGTCACAGTAGCAGTAAGATATGCAGAGACCAGCAACTAGCGACCAGCAGACGACGGCGAGGAAGAGAAAGGGAAAGCGAATTAGAGATTTCGATTTTAAAAATAGAAAGCGTGAGTTAAATGTTTATTGTTTGCTAATTTTTATATTTATTAATATAAATTTATATTTATAATAAACTATTTCATAAATATATAATAAAATTTAGTTATATTTAATATATTTAAATCATATATAATATAATTTTTGGTCGGTTCGAATTTTAAACATCCAAATCCAAAAATTGAACCGCTGTAATCGGATTGACAATTTTGTAATCCAATCCAAACCTTTAATCAATCGGATCGGATTGATTTCTATACAATTCGGATAAGTTCGGACGGTTTAAGCGGATTGGTTCGAAGGAAAAATATCTTTTACATTGTGTATGTATAGTATATATATTTGATCATTAATTGTCTCGCCAACTTGTCAATCAGCATAATCTGTCTTGTTTTTTCTCAATTTAATGCCAGAATTGAAGAAATTCCGACTACATAATTAATAAGATCTTTGGTAGGGAAATTTTCTAGATTCTTCCTTCATGATTCGATAGAGATACAGATACACGTGTTGTGAGCAGACAAAAGATGCCAAAATATCCAATATTAGGTTAGATGTTTCAGATACAGTTGGGACCAATTCAATAAATAGTACCTGAAATAATCAAGCTCAAAAATATAATATAATAAACTACACGAAATCCATGAATTTAAAACTTAGATATTTTACCTAGCTTCTCTGCTCACGATGCTCTATCACCACTTTTTTCTTTTTTCTTCTTTTGGTGCAACTATCATCGTATCTTTAAAATAATAAATAACCCTAAACCCTAATCCTTCGAATATGAACAAACTTATCAGAATAGAAAAATCTAAATCTCAGTCATTGAAAAGTGAAAACCAGCCCCTTATCTGATATTTCCTGTTATAACATGGGTGATAATGTGAATATACAGTAACCCTGCGCTGAGGAATAATAGTACCCTTTTTAATTTAATATAGTATTCAATAAAAATTCATGAGAATAATATGGATGTTTCTTTTGTTGAGCTTGTATATTAATTTTTTTATGTAGGTGTCGTGTTTAAAGTTTTTTAAAAATGTATATCTAAATTTTTTTAAATGCATAAAATTACAAGAAAATATTTTAATTATTTTTATTCTGTTTATATTTAAATATTATGACTACATGTTGAATAAAATTATTATATATTTTCTATACATTAAATAGATAATCATTTTATCTAAAAAAAAAAAGGCACTTGCTTAAAAGTCCATTCAATCTGTTTAGTACTAAATTTTTTTTCTTCAAGTGCCCAAATTTGAGAAGCATAAACTCAACTTAATTATTTATCCTTACTGTATTAATAGTTTATAAAAAAGGAGAATAATAATATTATTATTATTACCTCTGCATGAGCAGCAGAAACGAGAAAGCAGCTTATTTGTGAAGGAAAGAACCACATGGTCAAAAGGGCAAATTAGTCAATTGAGTAGAAATAGTTCAAGAAAGAAAGGGAAAAAGGACGGAAAAGGAAAAGAGAGTAGAGGACAAGAATAGTATTCCTGGTGTTTAATCATGCAGAAGCAGAAAGAAAGAAAGAAAGAAGATGGAGAGATAAAAAGGGTATTGTATTGTAGATTAACACTGAGACAGAGACAGAGACTGAGTTTCAGTATGAGAAAGAAAGAATGAAAGAAAGAGTGAGTTAAATGAGTATATCTAATCTAAGTAGAATAAGACTACACAGATAGAAAAGAAAAGATCTCTCCATTAACCCAAAAACTCCTCTGACAGTCTGTTGCTCCCTCACTCTGTGAATTTTTTTTTTTATTAAACCTTATTTTTGGTTGTAGATATATATAAAAAAAAAATGAATATTTTAATATTAATTTTCATCATAAAAGAGTGTCTACAATAAAAAAAAAAAAATAACACTTTCATTTTAAAAAAATTAAATTTCAATTTCTCTTTTTCTTATATATTCTTTTCCCTTTTTATTCTCTATCTACGTGAGACTTCTTTTTTCGTTTCTATTTCTAATAAAATAGAAAGAATTAGGTTTTGATTAAGAGAATAATAATATGAAAAATTTATCTCTCAAATTAAAGAAGTAATGATCCAAAGTATAATAATGTCAAAAACTTATATAAAAAATTTAAAAAAGTACGTGAAACCACTTCCTCCTTTATTAAATTAGCATTAGATATTTGTACATGTGCATGTACAGATACTCTGGTACACTATACTATACTATATGCATATGCATCATCTTCATTAAGCCATGATGTGGGTTTGAAAGCAGAGCCATTCGTGTGTGGGTCACTTGCAAATAAGACCCACCTGTCTTTTTCATTTCCTCAGCTCCTTCTCTTCTCTACTAAAACCCACCCAGCCCCAACCTCTTCTCATTCCCTCTTCCTCTCTATTCACATCACACTCAATACCACTTCCTCTGTTTCTAATAACAGGTTGAACAAAACCAGCCATTTTGAACATTCTCTGTAGACACCAAAGCTGAAAAAGCAAGCTTTTTTCTCTGTTTTTCTTTCTGGGTATTGCAGATTACTCAGGCTTAACCAGAGAACTAACTGGTTTTTGCTGAATAGCAATGGCTGAGCTCCTGTGCTCAGAGGCAGAGACAACTAGTCCCAACTGCTTCCCACAGTCTCCATCTTCGCCGTCATCGTCTGGTTCTGGGTCATCTCAATCTTCGCAGAATTCCAGTTTTAAAACAGGCCCGGAACTGGAAGAGAGGAAGGCCAAGCGAGCTAGAGATAGCAGCAAGCACCCGGTTTACAGAGGAGTCCGAATGCGGGCATGGGGCAAGTGGGTATCCGAAATCCGTGAGCCCCGAAAGAAGAATCGGATCTGGCTCGGCACCTTCGCCACGCCGGAGATGGCAGCTCGTGCCCATGACGTGGCCGCACTAAGTATAAAAGGCAACTCGGCCATCCTTAACTTCCCTGAGTTAGCGGGTTCCCTGCCCCGACCCCCTTCTAACTCGCCGCGGGATGTTCAAGCTGCAGCCGCAAAAGCCGCTGCAATGGAAATCTTCAACCCCACGACGACATCGTCGCCTTCTCTGTCTCCTTCATCGTCGTCATCGTCGTTGTCGCAGTCTTCCTTTTCTCTGTCATTGGCAGTATCTAGCTCCGACGACCCGTCGACCCCAGAAGAGCTCGGTGAGATTGTGGAGCTTCCGGCTCTCGGAACCAGTTTCGAATCACCCGACCCGAGTAGCGATTTCGTGTTCGTTGACCCGGTGGATGGGTGGCTCTATCCTCACCCATGGTATCACACCATCTATGATGACAAGGATTGCGGTGCCTATTTCACAGCGGATCAGATATCTATGCAAGAGGCAGAGAGTTTGATTCTTTGTGGCCTTGAGGGTTCATTGTGGCAACACTAATGTCACCAACTGGGGTGTTTGTGTGTGTGTGTGTGTGTGTTTTTTTTTTTTTTTTTTTTCCAATTTTTAATGGAAGCCTTTTTTCAATTTTTCTTTGAAAGGGCTAAAAATACGTTTCTTGTTTCTCAAGTAGTTCCTTCTTTTTAGTAAGTTTCTTTCCCACTTGAGCTGCATGTGCTATCTAGCTTGTGATGTGATCCTCTATTATCCAATAGCTAGTTGCTTCGGAACAATGAAAGCTGAATCTTCAAAGTGTTTTGAGAGCTTACGTTCATTCTAGTTCTACTTTTCAATCAAAAGAATAAAGGGTTAAAGGGAGATTCTGTTACAGCTCATTTTTTTTCTTTCCATCATAATATTCGTAGAGCATCTTGGATCCGTAAAAATTCTATCCCTTCACAATTGGGACTTCATTTTCTCAACATGGTATAAAATTTCAATTCACAATTGTTTTTGTCAAAGTAATATTATACACTTTATTGCACATAATTTTAATAGAAATTTATCTTATACTTAAGGTTTAAACGAGAAAAAAATATTATACACTTTATGCTACGAGGCAATCCGGTGTAAAGTGGTATGCACAAGATATGTCCCTGACACGCCACGCGGTATTTCCATTTTGTTAGTTGTCACATTTAGGAGGTGAATAGAATAGAATAATGGTGCATTGCTTAGCTAATTTTGCAAGTTATGGCCAAGTTTAAAATGGTGTGATTCTGCATTGAAATTTAATAAAGAGATCATGTTTATAATCTTACCTAGCTCAAATTGAATTAATTAATATTTAATATAATATTAAATACTAATAATTTATGTTAAAAAATAGTACGATTAAAATTTTAATAGATGCATAACATCATAATGTTAAGTTGTTTCGTGTTGATTTTTATGTGAAGAAGATTTACAGGGAAAAGGAACATAAATCAAAGGAATTTAAGGACTAAAGATTGGATACTTGATTTAAATTGCATTATTATAAGGTGGCTTTTTTCTTTTCTTTTCTTTTTTGGTAATGAAAAGTTTAGACGAGAGAACGGTGTCACAATTGAAGGTATGAAAAGTTGTGGACTCAAAGAATATATACTCTCAGATAATTTACATTTATTTCAATATAAGGAGATGAATAAAGATTACTTCTTAAAAAATTTATTTTATTTTTACAAGTAAAATGTTTGAGTGTTGACTAGATGGTTGATTTTCTCTGAAGAAGTTAAAATATTTAAAAGGCAATCAGGGTAGGCAATGCATTTAGTATATTATTGTATTGTATCAGTATGACCGCAGATGCAGAGTGTAGATTGAATATAGAGAGGTCTTCTTTGGTGGCTTAAGTTGCAATAGTCAGTCAATGTTGGGATCTGAGTTAAAGGGTAGAAAATGGCAATGAATGAATATCAACATAAATGCAGTACAAAAATATATATAAGCAGCACAGAGATTCGGGCCCTAATTATGCTATGCAAAACAACTACGCCAGTTGCCACCTCAAAGACAAATTTAAGAACATATTTGCTTTTCTTCAACCTAACTTCACCCTAAAATACTAACCTTGTAACTTAGGGGTGAAATTTTTTTTTCTATACCATGTTTTCATTTATTGTTTTAAAAATTTTGGATTAATTATTTTATTTAAATATAAAATTAAGTAGTTAATTAAATTTTAAAATAAAAAATGAGATAGTTATTATAAGATAGAAAATATATTATTCCTATAAATTAACCCTGCTACCTCATAGATTTTGTTTGTACTATTATCATCTGCCACTCCCCCACATTAAATGCAATCAACTCATGGTCCATGGGTATAATCATTGTAAAAATGAAGACTCTGAATCATATATCATATGTCATATATATACATACCATATCATATCATATCATATCATCATATCGTATAAAGATATAAAAGACTTCATCGTAAATAACTCGTATTCCAGATGACACTTGTCCTGTCAAAGAAAGAAAATCTCTAAACTCCCCTCTTGAAGAAATAAAAAAATAAGGAAAGTTCAACTGATTTTATTGTAGTTATAAACAGTGTGAACCTACTTAAGATTTGGTAAATTAGCTACTAATTAAGGGATTGATTTAAGTTTGTTATAAGTATCAAGTTTTAACCTTAAGATGTACATAATTGTATTAAAATTTAATTAAAAAAACTTTATTATTTTTATAATTTTATGTAACTTAAATCCAGATAAATTAATGTTGGATAAAATGTTAAATATCAAATATTTAAAATATTTTTTTAAAAAAAGTGTGAACCTACTTACTTATTTCCTAGTATTTACACAAATTATTACCCATTTCTGTTACTCAATGCAGGTCAAAAGCTGTGTGTTTTTTTAACATACTTGATGGTTTATGGTAATTCCCTTACCTCTCTAACCCCAACATTGTGGGGCAGAAACCCAAGGATTGGTGGACAGAATCCACTTCTAATCTCATCCCCTCAATAGTGCCGTGACCCCCTTGCATAGCTGTAAGATGTGAACCAAAGGACCTCATTTTTCTTAGTTCACCATATGTGTTTCTCCTCTTGTATTGCATTATTTTATCACATCAACTTCAATTAGGTAATCTTTATGGACCAATTAGTCAACTTTTGTGTATATTCTAATTGGATTTTTCTTGATCTTTCTTGCTTTAGGATAATTAGTCATCCCATTAAACTATAAGAATTAACAAAAATATTAACTAAGTTTGCAGGAATTGAATTTTGTTTATTTCTTTGAGTATTTATGAAGAAAATGGTCTGGAATCCTTTGAGAACTGAGCAGTTTACAGAAGTGATTCTGCAGATTTTGTATTACCAACAAATTTTTTAGTGTTTATGCTTAGCTTCATCGTTGAAAGATCAGATCAAATAATATCTGGCTCCTTGTTGCTAATATAGATTTTATAAATAGCAAACATGTTATTGAGAATTGGTGCTGTTCCTTTCCTCAGCACACGTGCCCTTTAATTCCAAAGTTGACTTCTAATTAGGAGAGGAATTACTTGGGAATCATAACTTGATTAAGAGTTTTCCAAAGTGGACTCCTTACAAATATTTTATGCTCATCATTGGTATGCTGCATAACCTATCATAGACACAAGCTTTCCAAGTCCAAAAATAAATCAAGAGACTATATTTCTTTTATTTTATGTGCAAAGAGTAAAGAAAAACCAGTTTAAAACAAGAGTTTAAGTGCAGATGAAGCACATGCTTATTTATTATTGTTTATTGAAATTTTAATTTAATTAAGAAGTGATAGTGTGAGATTTGATCTATAAATTGTAAGATTAAAAAGAATGATATTATATCAAAAGTAAGTATATAATATGTAACAATATAGTTAATGGAGCATGATTTATAATATTATTCTATCTATGAGTTATTAGCTCTATCTATCTAGTGCACCGTCTGAAGGTGGTTGAGGAGATTTGATGGCAGAGCCCCATAGGCCACAGAACCACGTCTGTCTTAGAGTTTTTGTCTGTTAAGGAGGGCTAAGCAAATCTCATTCCCATAGGACTAGTCTTGTACTGCGACTACAGAATCAGAATTCGGGCCCTCTTATGCCATATAAGACAACACAACATCAGTGTCAATGATAACTCTTGGTTTTCCTTCAAGGGTCTTTCTTCTTTTCTTCTCTCTTTCTTTCTTTTTTTTCAGATTTTTTGAAGCCAGAGATGGAAGAAAAAAAGAAAAATATCTAGCCCTTAGCTTGAAACCATAGCAGCTTTGAAGATTGAACATTCTTAAACTAAGAAACAAGCATGGATTGTTTATTCAGTTAGTCTTCTGATAAAACTATTGCATGACAAATTTCTGCATAAACACTCGGCTGTGTTTCATTGTTTAATAATGGGACATTGGATTAGGTAAAATGGATCAATAGGTAACGACAGAAATGGCTTGGTATCAAATTAATGCAACAAGATTGTTATACCCTCAACAACCTTCTTTAATTTTCTAGCAAGAAGCATCTGTACCTCTCGGTGTCAATGTGGTCCAAAGATGAAACACACTCTAGTTCCCAATCCTTGAGGAAAATCATATTCATGGCTCTTGTCTCATTAACTTCCAGCATAACTTGTCAACTTTAATGGATTAAGGGCCATAGTTAAAAAAATGGGCATGATTTTTCAAATCAGTAAACAATAAAGTAAGTAAGTTTACTAGAACTCATTAGTCATCATCCCTCTAGCTTCCACCTGTGTTTTCTAATGCAATTATGGAGGAACTTCCTCTTTAATTTGGTTGTTAAGCAGTTTTGTATGATTGAAGTCTTCATAATTAAGTAGAGTACTTAGTCATTCAGACAGTACTAATGCAGAAGTAATGAGTAAAATACTATTTTGGGCTTTCACTTTTAGTAATAATTTCAATTTGATCCCCAAGTAGAAAGTATTCTCAATTTAATTCCTCAGCCACATATCAATGCTACATTCGTCTAAAATATTACCAAATACTTTATGGTTTTTTTTTTTTTTTTTTTTTAAAAAAGCATTAACAATATTGGTCTTATTTACACCTTTCATGCTAAAATTTTATTTTATATTTTTTTATATTAAGATATTCTCACATCTTTTAAATATAAAATTAATCCTGTTAAAATAAAAAATAATAAATGATAATTTTTTCAATAAATATGATTTTAAAATTTAAAACTTAAAACGTTTAACTTTAAATTTTTTGAGACTCAATCAACCTTATACTTTGTTTGTCATCTTATTTCATGTTAAATTAATAATAAGTATTTCAGCAAAAAGAATAGAGTATCGTACCCAATTCAAAGCACCAAAAAACCACCCAAGATAGCAGCTACTACACTCTAGAATATGACTCTGTGTTTGGATTCCCTATCTTAGTAGCACATAACAACAGTTCTATATATCTTCTTTCATAAAGCAGAAGATCACTGGGAATTAGTGGATGGTGAAAGTGAAAACAATTGCTTATTCTGATCAAATCCTACATCATGGACGCGTAAGCATTCCAACGTTGCATCCTCATTGTCTCACACAATATCATAAAGGTTTAAGATTAGAAAACGACAGCGTTTAAAACCTAGTGAGTTTGCCTCTCCTAATATCAATTTCATTTGAAAACCTAAAAGAATTGCTTCATCATGGCCATAAAGTAGCTTTGCTTTCTGTCATCAGTTTGCAGATAACAAGACTGTAACACATTAACACTTGTCATCTGCTAAATGCAATGTTGACGATGAGTGGAAGAAATTACTGAAGAAAAGGAAACAAAGTTTAAAGTCAGTAATTTCACTGCCCTTTTGTTTCTTCTTTAATATCACAGATTTGACGGCTCAGCCACGAACTTTGATGCTTGTCATTCTTCTATAGCTCCATTCTGATCCATTCCATGTTCCCATTAGATAATGTTTACATTTACAAAATAACACTCTTTTGCTCCTAATTGCTCCTTTAATAAAGCTTTTCTTGGATGATTTGAGTCTTAACATGGTGTAATGAAATCTTAGAGCACTATCAAAAGCACTAAAATTCTGTTGGTTGTCATGGAACAATCTTACTGATCAGACTTCAGAGCCCCTAATATTGACAAGCCACAAATCCTTAAAGCAAGAACAAGCAAATAAATTCTTTTCACTTTGTGGGTCTCAATCATTTGAACATTTAGAGCTTTTTATGCAGAAATAGACTACCAAATTTGCCCCCAGGCCCACCCACTTTTATCACTTGGTAAAGGAAAATTTGTGGAAGAGAGCTGCTAGAGATTCTTTTAACTATTTACGGTTGAGCAATGCATTTGATTAGTAAGGTTATAAAGTCAAAAGGTTGATGTTAATGCTAATACAGATATCAATGAGAAAATTGAAAGAACAACTTCATCTACCAGCTCTAAAGCCTTGTTTGGAAGCATGATTAAAGAGTAGAAAGAAAAAGAAAACATGCACAGAAGTCAGAATTGTCCACCTCATGCAATTTTCCTGTAAAACGATGAAACTAAAAGGTGAGACAAGCACTTTTTAACCAACAATGAGTAATATATTCACTGGGATATATGGAATTTCAACGTGTATAAATTCAGAATTAAATAAGCGTAAATAACAAAAAGTGCTTATAGATATTTCCTAAGGAAAGAGCTGGAAAGCATACCCAATCATCTTATGGTTAACAACAAAACCCTCATGATTAGAAGCACAGATATCTATTAATTTTGGGAAGAGTTTAGATGCTTCACTGTGTTCTGTCCCTTGTGAAGTGGGCCAAAGAGTAAAGTGGTTTAATTCCATTGAAGAGACCCAAAGTTAAGAAGTGTCTAGATAAAGTCACTGGTTCTAATTGATAGTTTACATTTACTTTTTACTTTCTGCAACTTTTCACAGCATGTTTTCAGTATGGCTTTGACGTTACTCCATTTGACCGAGAATTATATATCCTGTGCAGTCGGCAAAAGCAGCATGTGCTTTGCCTTTGGTTCCTCCTTCCCTTTCTTCCATTTTTTTTTTTTTTTTTTATCTTTTATCATAAAAAAAAATTAATTTCAAAAATGGAATTGTGTTACAGAATTAAACTACTTCCTCTTTCCCTTTTATCCACTTGCCTCCATGGTTTCTGGTTTTTCTTTACCGCCCCATAATTATCTGCTCATGGAGCAATCAGGAGTGAGTTAAAAATAGGCAATCCAGAGAAGAATCATTAGGCTAATCCTCTTTGAAAATCTGTTGTCTTGTTACCACTTGTCCACATTTTCACACCTCTTTGAGGTGGCATGCATTTAAAGCATAGGTGTCTTAGATGTAAAAACCCCAACAAGAACTAAGAAGCATACTTTTAACTAAATGGCAGCAAGTTACAACACATTCCAAATCAAAGATTTTAACCTCAAAATTTTGGAACTTAATGCAATCAAACCATACCTAGGTGTAAACATTCTTTGACTTTTTTTTTTTAAATAAAAATCATTTGACATCTAACGTCACATTGTATATTAAATTTAGATTTCAATAAAAGATAATCATAATAACAAAACTGTATTTTTAAATAAATTTAAAATTTTTAATTAAACTAAAATAATTCAATCATTCTTAATTAATTTAAAAAAAATTAAAGTACATGTATATTTAACACAAGCAAGCATCCTAAGGAAGCTTCGTATTTTGTTATCAGAAGTCACAGTAACATATCATTTTCTGGTTGACAAGATCAGCCAATTGTGAATGGCTTTAGTGCTTAAAGCTGTGAGATTAAGGGTAGTAGGCATCATGCTAATGGGTCCAAAGCCTCAGCAGCTGTCCCTCTCGTACCATATTTATCATGTTATTAGGCATGGAATAAATAATGGCATCCAAACACAGAGGGAGTAGCTGTAAGATAGAGAGAGAGAGAGCCAAATGGCTGATCTCTAACGACAAGTCCTTTTCAGCCTAAAAAGGGCATGTAAGGCATTGCATTTGAATCTCCCAACAACTGTGGAAATTATTTGACCCTTAAAAGCAGTTTCGTTTTATGCTATCATGTCTTTTGTAATAAGACCCTTTGTATTGTTTTCTAGTGGAATTACAATAATTTTAGACACTTGTCCAATGAATTTAGCATTCATTAGTCTTTGTCCTTTGATTACGATGTTTATGGTATCTCAGGACAGCACATGCGGCTGTTTGGATGGCTTCATTAAGTGCTTGATTGCTTCATTAGGGTTCTTCAACATTCATCACTAACTTAATACAAATAAAGTGATATCTTATAAAAAAAAATTAATATGTTAACCTTTTGATAAAATTATTCCTAAGTTTGAAATGCTGGGGGGGGAAGGACAAACATAAACAACCCACTATTTAATCAAGCATGAGATATAGATTGATAAAAATCATTTTCTAAAGATATTATTGAACCGAATAAGTAAATCTTTTTTATTAAATAAAATTTTATATATTTTTTATTTAATAATTATATAGAAATGGAATAACTATTTAACATGAAAATTCATTTTAATTTTATTAATTGACTTAGTACGAAAGTATCTTTTTTTTTAAAAAAAAAAAAGGAAAAAAAATTCTCTAAATATAAATTTATTATTAAATTTCTCAACTCACAATTAATTTAGTTTGAATTAAATAAAATTACACAAAAAAAATTTATTAAATTTTAACGTGATTATATTTTTAGAATATAAATCTAATATCTTTGATCAAGCTAAAACAATCTCATATGAACTGATTTATGCACTTAATAAAAAGTTATTCTTATTTAATTAAAAATTTTGAAATTAAATATTTGTAGCTTGCAAAAAAAGAAAAGAAAAGAATAATCACTAAAAAAGTTACCAACGGATAAGCAAGAAAGATACTTTTGTTTAATTTGACAGAAAATTTATCTTATCTAAGATGATGTTCTACTTTCCTTGTGGTCCTGAATCTGTATGGGACGTTCTATTGAGATTTTGTAAATGATTAATTTAGTAAGTTTGAAACTGAAAAGCAAATTCACCATTTGCATGTTCATAGAGACGTCAAGCCCCCTTTTATTTTCCAAACGAAAAGTCAAGTTGAAAAGAATTCGATTAATGATTTATTTTTTCAAATAACTTAGATTTGTCCTTTTTATTGTGATAGATAATATAAGGTTAATTAATGTGTCATATATATTTTTAAAATAAAAAACTAATCCCTTGAGTAGTATAAATATACCGTATGTATACAATTACCATAAAATGTACGGTTTAAACAAAGCACAAGCCTTCAAAATTTTCATTTAATTTATTAAAAAATCATTTAAATCACATAAAAATATTTAATTTATTATAAAAATTATTTTGTTCATATACATATTCCAATTTTTTTAAAAAAATGGTTCAACTATGCGACAAAATCTAATATGTTATAAAATTTCTCATTTCTTATCTTACAACATTTCTATCAACCAAAAAAAAGCATACAAACCAATAATGTAAAGACTTTTAAGTTGTTAAAAATTAACTTTTTAAACAATAAAAATACAATATATTATAGGATAGGAAATTTTGTCCCTTCCAATATTCTAAAGACCAAGACTAATTACTCAATGCAAAAAGTGTCAAAAAAAAAAAGAAAAGAAGAAGAAGGGTTGAAATTGTCAAGAGGTGCAAAGATCAACAGGTGAATATTTTATTTTCTAAAAAAAGTTAGTAAGCAAATTGAAATTTTCGTTAATAAACGAGTTTATAAATCATAATTTTTCAATTTTAAAATAAAATTTTTAAACAAAATTAAAATGTACAAGGTTAGAAAATTACATATGTTTTTGAGGAAGGAAGAGGTTGGAGCAGAAACGGTGGGCCTATGAGTGTTATATTGGTCCACAGATGCTGATTTACCTTTCCTGTTCGAGAAAGAAATAAAAATCCAACAACCCTATTTGCGTGAAAATTATGAGAAGAGAAGCATCCCACCACACCACCAACCACAAAAAGTTACAGCCTTGCAGACAAAGCAGCGGCAACTGCGACGACAATCACCGCCAGACCAGACCACTGCCACCGTCATCTCTCTCTCGCTGGCACTTTGTTTGACCAGAGACCACCACCTTTGAACTTGTAATAATTTATGATTGGACTTCCTGCAATTTCGCTGCACACAATTTTTTATATTAAACAAAAACAGAAAATTGTGAAGCGTGGGCACGTGCAAGACAAGAGGTTTCACCTGACGTGGTGGTGGGAGAGGCCACAGCGTCGGCGGTGGAACCGTAAAGTCGGTGTGGGGCTTTTGGCGGTGGAGACACTGAGCAATCAACAGTGACTGTCGGCTTCGCCATCGTCACAGCACGTGCTCCACTCCATCGAACCATTCTTCCTCTCTCTTAGCCATGGTTAGGTTAGTGCTGTGGTCCCCACCTGTATCTCATTTTTACACTTTTCTCCTTTGCTGTTTTAGTGGCTGTCCTTATTCCCGAAATACCCTTGGGCCCAGCGACATTTATTTGGACTGGGCCCAACTTATGGATTGGGTTTTGTGGGCTTAACTACCACTTAAAACTCTTATCGGCTTATAGTGAAAAATAATGAAAGAATGGGATTGTAGACAAGAGAAAGGTGGTGGGTGGGGTAGGCAGTCCAAAAATGATGATGGCCTTGAAGTGATGGGATGCCTTAAATAATTGAATGAGGACAAATAAGGGACACCAAATCGAATCTCTCCCAATATCAATGATACGATATCATATCCCATGACAAAAAACAATGGAAATGAAATTAAATGCATGCATTGGAAATTGGGTATCACAATCCAAAGTCAATTTAACAACCTTAGCAAATTGAAGGCCAGGAAAAGGAAAAGAGTTTAGCTTATCAAATGCTTTGTCCACTTTTTTACCCTAGGTAGTCAGGTATGAACACAGAGATGAAACTAGACTAAGTATTAAAGATTAAAAATAGCTACTTTTATCTTATATTTCAAATGTTTATGTACTGAAATAAAGCAGTTCTTCGTTTTAATTGTTTCCTGTGACACGTGTCTGATTAGTCCTACGTCTGGTCCCTGAAAAGATCCTAATTCAGGCGGGACAATAATAAAGGAAAGTATATTCATCATACGTCAACAGAAAAAGCACAATTAGTCACTTTAGGAGTACCACCTAATCTTAAATTACTCGCATTTCACGTGTTAACGGAAAAACGAAAAACATTTGAAATTTTTGATTTAATAATAATTAATTTTATATTAAAAAATCCTTTTTAATTTGATTCTTTCAAAATTGTACCCTTGATCATATGATTTGATTAATAAAACAAGTTTAGGAAGAAAGAACATATAAATATTTGTTAGTGAGTAAGTGGGCAAGTAATTTAGGCCGACAAATGAGTTAATCGAGTGATTATTGGTCCCCGAAAGCTCCATGAAGCCTGGCCAAGTTCCATCACATAGTACGGTATTGGATCACTGGATGGATGGATTCTGGGCATGTCGACATATGGAGTGGTAACACTTGTCAGCAAATAGATATGTCGGCCCCATGCTTCGCCAGCATGATTGCTTTCCAACACTATCATTTAGTGGATTAAAATATGTCACTTCATTGTTTTAAAAGAAAAAAATAAAACGATGATAGATTTTGTCGCAGCAAAATCTCCGATTTTATTTAGTATATCAACAATAGTTTTGTAAAATTGACATTAATTAAAATATTACAAGATTTAACATAGCAAGAGATTTAGTCCTTATTGGATTTGGAGCTTGTCATGAGCTCATTTTAATGATTGATTATGAATTATAATGAGTTTTTACGGTTTTGATTATACGAATATGAGTGAGACAAGACTATCTTGATTGGTGCCATCAGATACAAGCCGTGAGATTATTGTAGCCATGGTGCAACCACATGGTCCACGCCGGAAAAAAGGTTAAACATGGACCAATTTTTTGATGTGACAGGTGGCAGCAAGTGGTTGATTGGTGTTGGGTTTTACTCGGAGGATCACCGTAGTAAAGACACAAAGATTTGCGGCGACTACACGGCCCCGTAACAGATTTCTCCACTTCTTCCTTCTATTAACGCACGTGTTATCTATTATTTCACACGTGTGCGTTGTATTTGGACAAGTTCAATCTGGGTTCTCTGGCTGACAAGAGTCCACGCCACAACTATCATCTGGGTAAGCTTGCTTACCAACAACACTAAGAATATCTTTATATTGGATACTACCACCACCACTTTATGTTGGTTACATGAAAAAACAAAAAAAGGTGGAAACGTGTTCCTAGTCAAGCTATAATAATTCATTCTCTTTTGAATGTATTCATGTTTTGCTTTGTCATATACCCTTGATTGTCACCAAACATTAGAAATATGCTAAGCTGAGAATTATAGGTCCAATGATGAAATTTTTAATAGAGAATGGGAAAATTATTTCTAATTGATTTATACCAAATCACAAATACATTTCTCTCTCTCTTTTTTATTTTTCAACTTCTCCAATAAGCATAAATAAGAGAAATTTTACGAAAACTGTATCTTCTAATGATAGAGATGAGGTGTTGATACTCCAAATGGGTCAGTAGGGTCCATACTTTGCCTAGGTGACTTGGGCCTTTAATGCATATGGAGTAGAAACAACAGATGTGGTCATTTCTTTTCACACCCACGACACCCACACGTTAGGCTAAGGGGCGGGGGTGTGAAAAGAAAAAGATGGGAGAAAAAAAAAATCACCCACTTGTTTGCTGGTTTGCCTTATAGGTCCCCTAATGCGTTAATTCCTATACGATCCCCTTCAGATCTTCTCAGCGCAATTGATCTCCTGTGCATTAGGATATTTCCAATGGGGTTATGGAAGAGTTGTTTAAGTTAAGCAACTTAAAATTATTAAGCTACGCATAAACAATTCCAAAAACACATTACTTAAGTTATTATGTGGGCTATATCTTAATATTTTAATATTCTATAAGCAACTCCATTTAAAAAACTTTATACAATTGCACTACAGAAGTAAAAAGTTGTTCCTCAATTAAAAATAAAATAAAATAAAATAGGTATAGAGAAGTCAATGAGAATTGTACCATTATAGATACCTCTAATCTCTATAAAACTATTTCATGAATTCATTACCTGGCATTGTCAGCTAGCTCACTTAAGGATTTACCATCAGCCTGGTATAGTCTGCTGAATAATATACCAAGAAAACAATAAATAAGCAACTAAGAAAGAAAAAAAAGGGAGAAATAAAAAGAACTACAAAAATTTAAGGAAAGAAAACTCATTCTCGGAGTTCTAGCTTAAAAGAAAGGATGTTACCATACTAATTGATTGATATTTCATCATGTGTGTAGACTACCGTATCATTCATATATACCGCCCGTTTCCCCATCCCTACTTGTTCCCTATAAATTGTCTAGAAAATACATAAAGAAGTTTCAAGAAATATTTAAAACAAAAAAAAAAGCACCATTGCTCTGCTTACCTAGGAATCTTATCAGTGCAGTTTCTCTTATACATGAGGAAGTCTCAACAATGGCAAGATTATCTTTTTCCTTGTATGATATGAAAAATGGTCAGAAGGGATGCCGGTGCACATCAGATAACTAGCGCTAATTCTTTCAGAACCAGTTATAAATAGCTTAAAGCTCAACAGGTCACCATCTGGCTAAGACTTCACCAGCTATCCTTGCAGGAGCAGTTTCCTCCAAAAAAATGATGGAATCTGTTTGAATCTCTCAATATGATTGCCCGTCCAATAGTCACTGATGCAAACTTCATAAATGCATGGCAGTCATCACAAACACGTATATTCTTTATGATCCTTATAGGTGCCCCTCCCTGGGGCTTTCTGGTTAATGCAAATGCAAGAGCAAGTTTCTCACTGTGGTAAGAGATTGATTTGAATTTTTCTTCCTCCCCCACATCATGTAGAACAATGTTTGTATCTGGATTATACCCAATTTCCTGCAATTTTTTGATCAGTCTGTTCAATTCACTATAGATATTTTCCACTTCAGGATGAGACCGATCTTCTGAAATAAATCTATGGACGTCATTCTCAATCTCAATCCAACTGTATGCAGCAAACTTCTTTGCGTTATTCTTCTTCATGAGAGATCTTATTGCAGCTACATCTTCCCATCTCCTACAAGCAGCATACATGTTGGAGAGCACAATGTAAGGCCCAGCTTTGAGTGGATCCAATACGAATAGATGCCTAGCTGCCAACTCTGCATGCTCTATGTCACCCTTCTTAGCACAAACAGATAGGAGGGTGGACCAAATCAGGTAATCTGGTTCATTAGGCATACCTTTGATTAGATCCACAGCCTTACCAATGCAACCTGACCGACCAAAGAGAGTGACCATGCATGCGTAGTGATCCAATGTGGGTCTCATCCCATGTTCACTGATTGAATCAAAATATTTCTGTCCTTCATTAAGCATATCACTATTGATACAAGCAGATAAGACACCCACAAAAGTAATATTATCAGGTTTAACGTTTTCTTTCAACATACTTTCATACAGGACCAAGGCCTCTGATTCATGTCCATTTTGTGCATAACCCATAATCATGGCATTCCAGGTAACAACATTCCGAGAAGGCATAGTTTTGAAGATGACCCAAGCATCGGAAGTGACTCCACATTTGCAGTACATATCTATGAGAGCACTTGACACAAGCATGTTACCATCAATGCCCATAAGAATTGCTTTTCCATGAACAAGCTGACCGTAGCACAAAGATGCTAGCTTGGCACAGGAGCTGACCACACTTGAAATGGTGAAACTGTCAGGTCTGACATTTTCACTGAGCATATCACCAAATAGCTTCAAAGCATCCTCTTCTTTCCCATTTTGTACATAGCCAACTATCATTGTTGTCCAGCAAATCTTATCCTTTTTGGTCATTTTACTGAATAATTCCCTTGCATCATCTATAAGTCCACATTGAAAGTAAGCACTTAGAACATTTGAAAACGTAATTTGGTCGGGTTTCAAACCTGACAACTGCATCCCATGAAATAAATGAATGCATTCGTCATAATTTCCATTTTTAACATACCCAGAGATCATTAGATTCCATGAAACAACATTCTTATTAACCATTTGATCAAACAACCACCTCGCCCGATTAATATCACCCCATTTTGCATACATATCAATCATAGCATTCCACAAAAAAGCATTTCTTAACAAATTACCAACAATGACCCTTGCATGAATCTGTCTGCCATGCCTCAAATCCAATAACTGAGAACAAGCGTGCAATGAACTTACATAGGTATACTCCGTGGGTTCAAATCCTTCTTCATGCATTCTCATAAGAAGCTGCAATGCTGTACTTGCGCGCCCATTGTTAGCAAAACTTGCAATTAACGTGTTGTATGAAACAGAATCACGATAAGGCATTTGAGAAAATGTTGCATACAAGTCCTCAACCAATCCCAGCTTCGCATAAGCTGAAAGCAGAGCATTCCAAGAATAAACATCTCTTTTGGGCATCTTATCGAACAGGTCTTGAGCATCAGAAAGCTTCCCAAATTTAGCATACAAATGAAGGAGTTGATTTTGAACAAATGTATCGTTTGGTTGAAAAAGGTGAAGATCCATGTGAGACTGCAATCTCTTGGCTTGATAGACATCACTGGCTCGAACACAATCAAGTACAAGACGAGTGTATGCCTCAGAAGTTGCACAGCCACGATAATACAGAGCATCTATTGCTTGGTGAAGCTTTTGCTTGCACTTCATTTTTGTTTATCCTTATCACTATGAAGAGTAATCAGCTTAGCGCCTTCTTCTCTTCAGTCTTCTCTAGCCCCGGTTCCCATGCCATGCTAACCGAAACTGAGAAGCACTGAGAAGGAAGCTAGGGATGCTTCTACGATTGCTATTCTTTTAGTTTATTCTAATATAATTATAATTGATGTATAAATTTATAAATTTATCTTTTAAACAATATATAATTTTATTTTATATTGAACAACAATACACAAAGTTCATTCTAAATAAAAAATGTTAGGCGTATTTGAATACAATTTTTTTTATATAGTCTAAATATTTAGTTATTTTTATAAAAATAAAGTTATAGATAAAAAGTCAAATTATAAAAAGAATATGTATAAAAAGCAAGTACACATTCATCGTACATAAACACTGTATATATACACCTTTTTTAAAATAAGGGATATTATCTCAGTTTAAAATAGAAAAAGCTTCTACATACTTTTATTTTTTGAACATCGTTTCAACGTAACTTCACTCACCAAAAAGGAAAAGAATTTTTTTTTTTTTTTAAAAAAAAAACACTTATGACTTGTTTGTTGCTTAGAACGTGATTTGATTTCATCTTCTATTTTCCAAGATAAGTATTTCTACCTTTAGTAGGTAAAAAAAATAAAAATAAAATAAAATAATCATTTTATTCCATTGCCACTCTTGATTACATACATTCGAATAGTTTGTTGAGTAAAGGATGGCTGAATAAAATAATTCTTATGTTTAGTTTTTAACCAACTTTTTTTTTTGGTAACAAGTCATTTTTCTTATAAAAAAATGTAGTGAAGTGAAGAGTAAGGACAATTTTATCATAAAATCCTCTCAAATTTTTACTTTCCTGATGAAACGTGTATCAAAAAAATAAAAATCTTCACAATTTTAGTTTGCCGATGCAGTGAATCAACAATATATCGACAAGCCATAATGGGAACCAATTCAATCGTATTAAGATGTTATCTTTAATAGTAGAATTTATAAACTAATTTCATGTAATTTTAACAGAGAACCATCCAAAAAAAGTCTACAGGGTAATTGGTCAGAAATAGATGTGATTCCGAAATCTTAGATTGGCCGTTAGATACTCGCGAGGAAATGACTAACTATGCCGGCAAAACCTAATCCCCTTGTAACAAACATGCATATGGAATACAGACTGCTGAATATGTTACCCTATCAGCCAAGGTATGTAAAACAACTAAAACGAGATATTCAGTGCCACGGATTCCTTTTTGTTCCTTTTCTATTTGAGCCAGTGGTTGAGCTTGCTTTCTGTTTCTGCAAAAAGGGGGAAACAACAAACAGTTATGGTTATGGTTATGGTAACTGATTTTATGAGATGGAATATAACATACCGATTTTGATTTTTTAGTCTTTCCCCGAATCCTGTTCTTCTGAGGTTTCAACTTGTATATCCGAACCATCCAATGGTGAGTTGTGAACACCTGAATGCATTATGAGCAATGACACACATCAAAATTCAGAAGCAGAACAGGACTGAGTATAGGAATGATCATTCCCTAAGAACAATATCGAAAGATTGATTGCAGCAATGATTTATCTCATGTCTTATATATCCAAGTTCCAAAAGGTGTTTGAAGCTAGGAAAAAAACAAAAAACCTCGAGGTATGCTGATTTAATCAGTGTCACTACATTGGCTCTAAAAGATGATAAATGGGCAAGCAAATATAAACTTCAAGTGATATTTTCGATCCTAATAAGCTTTACATGTGTAAAATTAGAAATTAATCTGACCTCTTCGAAATGCGTAAGTTTGAAATGTTTCTTTCCAATTTCAGTTTGCCTCACCCTGTCAAAGGCTTTACCATCTGTCTCCACAAATCTGTAGCAAAAACAGGCAAAAAAGGGTGGAGACAATTAAGTAGCCGAATAGTCACACACACACCAAAAAAAAGAATTAACAAATTATGAATCAAATTTACAGGAAAGCAGACCTGTAATATGAAAGTTTATACATGAGGCAATTTAGCATTGTTGGTGTCGCCATAGAATCAATCCGATACTGACCATCCCTCTATAAAACGGGGGAAAAAAGGGTTAAAACCTGACACTTATCATTAAAGATAGCAAGAATATCATCTGATTTCCTAAATAAAGCATCATGCCTTGATGGCACGGCACACGATTCTCATAAGTGACTTACTAAGTAATCTGGTTCTCTTATATGTGGGAATACACCACCGCCAATACGAACCATCCACAGGAACTTGTTAATATCATCACTGGGGTAGCCAACCAGTCCTAAAAAGCAAAGCAACGAGTCAGAGCAATATGACTTGACTTAATGATAATCTCAGCAAAGAGAATAGAGGTCAACCTCCAAAGACAACAAGAACATATTTTACATCCAAGGATTGGAAAATTTCCCAACCAGCCTTCTCTGGAGAAGACATGGCGGTACCAACAGTGGCAATATGTGTGTTATTCCAGGTGTTATTGTCAACAATGACAGTTCGGTTAGCCATGGCAGTTGTCTGGTATCCATAGTCCCACCAAGATGCCACCTACAAGTGATTTGTATAAGCATCAATATCTCGTAAAACTAACCAGCAAAAAATGTGTTACCAAATTTTTTTTCTCTATGGAGGAAAAAGCTGCAGAAAATTGTCCTCTCAAAGTGATAATATAAAGCACGAAAAAAAGATTGCAGCAATCATCCTGACATGATAACAATCAATAACCTATACTCACCAACTATCCAAGGATAATATTTTAACAGAAAGAAGAAAAGAGTAAAGAAAGAAAAATTAAGTTACCTACAGCTCCTTAAACATAGCAATCTAGGTCCATCTTACTAATAGAATTCACAGACAAGTAGCAAAGCTTCATACTTTCACCATGGGGAAACAAAATCTGAACGGCAGATTACACCCCCAATTTCATTATTATCAATCTTGTCAAATAACCATAATTTATGTAGTTCAAATTCATCATGAGACATATGAAAAGACCAGCATAAAGCACTCTGTTAATGCAAAAATGATCTGTCAGTTTATCCAATTAAAATGAAAGCTGCTGTAGATTAATTTAATTTCAGAATATAATGTTCATGAATCATTACAAACATAAGAGCTAATGATAGTAAAAGATCATAGATTATTCCAAAATAATTTCAAAATAAAATTTCAGAAAACTTAAATACTGAAGTTGAGAAGGAAAAGGCAAGATCACTTATTCTCAACCACTTTAAGAGAGAAATTAGGACATTTGGCGAAACTCACTTTATCATCCACTCCTGTATTATGACTCAGCCAAGCATAAGCCTCTCTAAAATCATCAAAAACATGAAGACCATCATGTGTATGTGACGTCAGGACAATAGACGGGGCTGAATAAGCTTCAGCTGCTGCCCATACACTATGCACCTACAAGAGAATCATTAGTGAGGCATTTTAACAAAAAGAAAGCTTTTCTCAAAATAAAATGGTCCACAGAATGGGAACACATTCATGTATAGAAAGATTAAAAAAAAAAAGAAAAAGATAAGAGAAATCAATCATGGTCCTAACGCCAATGGAATTATAGCAATATTCTACAACAAACTTGAGAATCATTTAATATAGAATAATTTCAATAGATTGTAAAGCGGTACAAGTACAACATAAGATAGACTAACCAGATTAAAAAAAAAAAAGGAAATCAAATTGTAACTCTTGGTACAGAGAAATAAATCTTGCATAGAACAGATAACCATCTCTTATGATGCAGAAATTGGTAGATAGTCTGAATGATGTAATGGTTTAAGATGCAGTAAACTTCCAGTAAATGAAGTCATGCTTTTGAAATTACACAAGTAGCACAAAGGGGAGTTAAATTACCACGTAGAAGGCACCTAGCAACACAAGTAAGAGAATAGCAATGACAGATGCCTCCAGAGGCAAAACCAAAAGCCTCTTCTTAGTTTTTGACTTACTAAGAGGCTTTTCCAAAGGCTCCTTTTCCTTTTTCTTGCCCTTTTTTGAGGTTCGTTCCTTTGGGGTATCCTCATTTTTATCACTCTTCACCACATCATTTGGTGCTACAACGCTATCAGAACTAGCATCCCCTGCCTTGATTGTCAAAAACACCATACGAAGAAGGTAAGCTCATGAAGTGTCCAGAACAACGAAGGCATTGCTAATTCTGGTAAAAATAAGGAAATGTTTACATCAACATGAGAACGACCAGATATACTGGGTAACTGAAACTTAATTGATCCTGTGAGGACATCAAAAGCTTGAGAAAGGGCAATTCCAGACATGATGCATGCTGCTGGAGCAAGTACAAGCATCAGGCGAACCTGACATTAGGCATGACAATAATGAATTCAGGTAACAATAGGAAAAACATGTAACACATAATGAGATAAAATGCCAAGATTATTCTCACCATGACTCCAGAAAAATATACTGACATCACAATATAAAGTATCACAAAAGAGCTTGCATCAGATAAAGGCGAGAAGCATGCCTACAGCAAGAAAGCACCAAGATGACATAGTTCATTTGCTCAGCTATAAGAAAAGGAAAATGAAAAGACAGAGCAAGTCTGTTTGAAAAATTCAAACTTACAACAATACCAGCTGGAACCAAGAATGCCAAGACATTGATGTCCATAAAATAAGAAGGCCAGGTAGGAGGTTGATGCTCACTAACACTAGCAATGATTGGTATGTACTTGCTTGCATAAGTACTGTACAATGTAGACAACTTTTAGAAACACAGAACTGAGAAGCCAATTGATAATAAATTGTAAAACATAACAGGATAAATTCAAAGATTCATAACCCACACTTTCCATAATGAAATTCGTAGTACAAGACAAACCTGAAAACAGAGACTACTATTTTATAGTAAACATTAAAGAGTTTCAAAACATTAAGCTGCGCCTCTACAATACCTTACTTTTAAGAGTAATAGTACTCATTGAAGGACTATAAATAAAAAATAAAGTAGGTTATGAACAAGGCACTAACGGGTCTAGCAGACTTAAACTTCGTCCACTCCATCCCTTTGTTGGGCTTGAAGCTACCAGTGCTACAAGTACTGCTATCACTGCACAACATGCTGCACTGCAAAATAAATAACACTCAAGTTGGCAAATCAATTCCACTATTCACCTATGGTGCTTTGAACTATCAAATAACTGACAAGCAATAGCAAAAGATGCTCACAGGCCAAAAGATATAACTAGTGCCACAGCTAATTTGAACATTTTTGGGGAAAGAATCCCTTTAATGTAGTATACAAGAGCCACCACATGGATGATAATGAAAACCTGTTAAGAAATATGACCAGAAAGAAAATAAGGCTTTAGAAAGGCATCAAGAGAAAAACCAGAGTGGACATGGTTGTCAAAATGAAATTTGACAAGTAAATGGTTCATTTTAATATCACAACACAAAAACAAAACCAAACGTATTCATGCCTCTAATCAAGAGGAGAAGGCGAGACTCACCAAAAATGATGCAAAATGTTCTGATGTCATTACAGCATTAAATCCAACAACAGGCACCAAGGAGGCCAACAATGTGCCCAAGACAATCTACAGAGAAAAATCCATAATGTGAACTAGGAAAAAAATGTACTACCAATGAGTCAGAAAATTTCTAAATCAACAATCCAAATCCTGTCCAAGAACATTACTGCCTAGTAATTGCACTATAATGTGGCCATAATAGGCAGTAAAAAATTTACAGTTGGAGACTAGAACAACCTCAAGGCCAGTGGTACTTGCTTAAGTGGAAATCACTATGAAACAATATCTAATTAAATATGATGTAGAATTCACCTAAACTACATTCCAGACCTATTCATGGAAACATGCAAGCCAAAACTCATGGCACATTTTTTTTAGGCCTGTTGACTTTTCCAATTACTGCCTCAAACATTACCAAAATGACAGTTTAATATTTCAAGCTAAAAAATAACTCCAACTTTCTCCAAACCCAACAACCGTATCATAGCCTAGCAGATACTTACAAGAGGTGCATATGCAATGTATAGCCGAGAAGAATAGCGACCAGTTATGATGCACAAGAGCACATGCATTGGAATGAGGTTAATAATAAAAGTGTAGCCTCCCCATGAGCAAACCTAAATGATGAAAATGAAACAGACAATGTCAATATTAAGGCACAGTAATAGGTAAAAAGGAAAGCAATATTAAATAAAACTTACCATGTAAAAATATGCTATGGAATTCAAAGTGGCATAAAACAGGGACCCTGTATTTAGTGTCTACATAACATAGGTTAAGTTAGAAACTCAAAGAAGAAGAAAAAGGTATATAAGTAGCTGCTCTTGCAGAAAACTCCAATAATATATCTTTGGTCAACGAATGACAATTTGTTTAGGATAACTAGTACAGTAATAAACTGATCTGTTAGTGCCTCAAAATTTTAAAGAACTTCAAATAAAACCATTCAAAATAAATCAAACCTCTGCTGACTTCCATGAAAGCTAACCTTTACATAAAGATAGAAAGTGAAGATTAAAGCAAATATAGCAACAGCTTCGTTATCATAGCTGCCAGCAACAGATCGAGATATATATGAGGGGACCTGAAAACAAAGTTAACAAACAAAATAAAACAGAGCAATTAAAAACAT
Organism: Bauhinia variegata; assembly: GCA_022379115.2. NCBI lineage: Eukaryota > Viridiplantae > Streptophyta > Magnoliopsida > Fabales > Fabaceae > Bauhinia > Bauhinia variegata. The sequence goes on along the minus strand of CM039429.1, from coordinate 4,729,402 downwards.
GAGGGGTGAGGAAAAAAGGAAAAAGGAAGGGCAACCATTATATGTGTGCATGTCATGATAGTAATTCATGTAAAGTGAAATCAGTTTCCAAAGACAAGAACACTGTGAATTTACAGATAATATCCACGTAACATACAATTTTTTTTTTTATGTATAAGATATATACATGAAGATTAAGTCATCATGATTATTAATAAGGGTTCGGCAAATTTTCAACAAAGAAAATATCATTAAGTCACAAGCCTGTTGAAAATTTCACCATTGCCAAAAGAGCTGCTGCTGTCAGGCCCGCCCCAGCACCCTTAACTTCCTACAAAAGCGGAAGCAGGATTAAATTATCAAACACATTGGTAATGACTAAAATATACAAGGCACAATTTAAACCAGAACAAACCTTAGTCAGAAGATAAGTGGCCCAAGAAGCAAAGGCTGAAAATATAGGTGCAGTAAATACACAGACAGTCTCTACTGAGAGAGGGATGTTTAAGGAATTCAGTATCCTAGCACCAAAAGAGAGTGATCCAAAAATATCAATCAACTTTAGATTAAATCAAAATAATTGCATGGGTGCACAAATTTTATCAACATCAAGTCTTCCAACAATAGCAAAGTTACAGAACATGATCTCAAACTGTGTGTTTGAAATACCTACCACCATAAGGTTCCTGCTGTCAAAGTCAATCCAGGATACACAGTCCCTCCAATCACACGACCAAGAGGATACCTTGAAAGGGAAGTGCAAAAGACACATTGGAAATATTAAGTAACAACCGCGTTAAACTGAATAAATTTTATTGGGGCAGGGGGTAGAGAATTGCCACAATATCATTACTACTTACCAAGTTCGATCATCAAACCAGTTCCAGAAATCATATATCCCATTCTTAGTCAGATACTGAAACCAAAAAACATATCAGTCAGCTTCAGAATATCTTCATGACGATGCCATATAAAGAAAGGTACAACTGTTGGATTTTTTTTTTTCCTCTCTTGTAAGTTTTCCAAAAATCATATTTCCTGTTCTTTCTCAGACACTGAAAACGACAAACATGTCGTAATCTTTTATCTAGATATAATATTGTATTATAACAAAGTCAACTTAAGCAGTAGCTGAACTTTTATACAATAAGAAGTGGTTAAATAAAGTAATAAACAGGTTTCAATTGAAATCCATTAAGCAGAAACTGAATCAGAGCAAGGAAAATAGATAGGATCAGCACAACAGACTCTTCACATAATATACTATAGGAGATGGAAAACAGTTCCACTTGACATAAAGCTCACCTGAGTGACTCTGTAGTTAAAGTAAGGATCAAACTCATGAATGACACTCTCGTACTTTATAACCTGTGTATCAGTGCAATGAAAAGTTGTCAACGGTTGGAACAACTCTGATCAGCAAGTGAAAATATCAATAAATATGTCACGAAGGTTTCTCTATGCTTCGTTTCACCACTTCTCAGAACTATTCATGATAACAACACATTGTAAAATTATGTTTGTCATAAGCTTTTTCTTTTTTGCTTCTTACACTCATATATATAAGAAAATGTTTCAATCAGTGGTTCATTCTTCCCCATCAATTTAGCAAAAAAATCACAGAAAATTGAATTGCAAAGTATGATTGGATCTACAGAACTGAAAGAAATGCTGAATAGTTGAGAACTTACAGAGAAGAGACGGATCGAGAACGCTAGGACACCGATCAATAGAAGGATGAAGAACGAAAGGACATTACCGAAAGCATGCCTTAAAGAGGTACCGTTGGAAGCATCGGAGGCCGCCATTGACGGCCGAATTGAGCTCGAGGAGAAGGCTGGAGAGGAGACAGATTGAAGAAGTGCGTCGTAGACCAAGACCCGAGTACTGCAAGGCTTGGGGAGCTAAGACCAGAGAGGGAAGAGTAGCAGTGTTAATTTGCGACACAAACAAACTACACTCTTACACGAAAAGACAATAAGAGGCCTCGTACTTTTATTACAAGACCAAAAAGCCAATGATTTTCCACGTGGCAAAAATTTATTGCAATTACAATTTCTCGCATTGCAATTGGTCGAGAATATGGTGGCTTGCCACGCCGAGTCATATAATAGGAGAACGGCGTTTCCGTGTAAAGATTTTTTTTTTTTTTTAAACATGAGATAACCCAATATACTACCCAAATTTTTTACCAAAACTTACACCCAACGGAAATCTTGCAAAAAGTAAAAAGACTTTTTACTCAATTTTCTTTGGAATAAGAAACTTTTCTATCATGTTCTTCGCTCTAGACTAAGCCTGTAACATTGCAACAGAACAAATATTACTTTTTGCACCCCAACTTTTTTCATGTCAAATTATCAAACACCTATTGAACTGATATTGCCTTTCAATTCCAGAAACATCATTCTTTATAGTTCCAGAATTTCAATTGCAGTAACTTTATAGTTCCAAAACTGAATTTCCAGGTAAGTTTAGCTGATAGGGGTATTTTTGGAAGAAAATAATTTTTTAAAAAAAAATGGATGGGGTGCAAAAATTAATCTCCCCAGAAAAGAACTACAGGGCCCAAGTGATTGGAACTGCAAGTCTAACCTAATGGCCCAAAACAGAAACTCGTTGATATTTTTGTGTGGAATGGTCCGATGATAACCTCCATAAAATCGTCGATTCCCACGCGCCGCCTCCGATCATTTTCGGATAGGACCGTGATTTATAAGAGAGGACCCAGCTTCTGAACCCAGTGAAGGTCGTCGCGGCTACCCCAGGTTTGTCTTTTTCTCTCAAAAAGCCTTTCTGCATTCGATTTTTGGTTTAAGATTCTCTGAATAAAATTTCTTTTTAACTCAAACTTCAGGCGGTGAAGGCAGAACCCTAACCCCACCGTCAAACTCATCAAAGGTAAAAGCTTAATTCTCTCTCTCATTCTTCTGCGCCTGTGTAAATCAGGGTTTTTCTTTCTCTCATCTTCTGGTGTCTATTTACGTCCTAATTAGGAGACTCGCAAGGGTAACCGAAGCTCCAGATCATCTTTTTTCCTGCTTCAAGGCACATAATTTCACTGTACAAGTTCGTTCCACGGACTTCCTGAGCTCTGATCACCGGCTCCTTTTTCTACGTCTCCACTGAAGAGGTAAATTCTTATTGTATCCATTTAATATGCCTAGCTTCTTTTTATTCGTTGCTTGATTATGACCTATATAGGGTATAAGTTTGATCTGTTACTGCCAGAATCCGGTACTAATTATGTTCACTATTTGTATTACCAACCTAGATAAGGTTATCATTTTTATTTTTTTTTTGTGTTTTCTTCACTTTTATTTGTTCAGCTAATTATGTTGATGTGTATTCGTTCATATTAGGTCTGCACCAAAATAATGGCGGCCTTGAAAGACCTTCTCCCCGCAGCGAAATCAACATCATCAACATATTATGACCATACTAATGATCCATGGTTTAAGCAGCGGTTTAGCTCATCCGAGGCTGAAAAATCCTCTGTGATAACGCACAAGACTGTGCCACCTTATTTGAAGCGTGCAGGTTTTGTTCCTAGGAAGGTAGAGGATTTTGGGGATGGTGGAGCATTTCCGGAGATCCACATAGGTCAGTACCCCCTTGACATGGGAAGGGAGAAATCATCAAAGCCAGGGTCGAAGATTCTTCCTGTGACAGTTGATGCCCAAGGGAATATTGCATATGATGCAATAGTCAAGCAAAATGAGAATGCTAAAAAGATTGTGTACTCACAACAGAAAGATCTAATACCGAAGTTTTTGAAGAATGATGAAGATGATAACATGGATGACGAGGAGATGCAAAAAGAGATTGAGGAAACAACGCAGGAAACAAAAGCAGCACTTGAGAAGATTGTTAATGTGAGACTGAGTGCAGCACAGCCAAAAAATGTGCCTCAACAGTCATCTGATTCTAAGTTTATCAAGTACAAACCATCTCAGCAATCTGCAGCTTTCAATTCTGGTGCAAAAGAGAGAATTATTAGGATGGTTGAGATGCCTGTGGATCCTCTTGAGCCTCCAAAATTCAAGCATAAGCGGGTCCCAAAGGCTTCTGGTTCCCCACCAGTTCCAGTTATGCATTCCCCTCCTAGGCCCGTGACTGTTAAAGATCAGCAAGACTGGAAGATACCTCCTTGCATTTCAAATTGGAAGAATCCAAAAGGTTACACAATCCCACTTGACAAGCGACTCGCGGCTGATGGGAGAGGCCTTCAAGATGTTCAGATCAACGATAATTTTGCAAAGCTTTCAGAGTCTCTGTATGTTGCAGAGCAGAAAGCTAGAGAAGCAGTTGCGATGAGGTCCAAGGTTCAGAAGGAGATGCTTCTAAAGGAGAAGGAGAAGAAAGAGCAAGAGCTTAGGGCCTTGGCTCAGAAGGCTCGTTCAGAGAGAACTGGTGTTGCTCCCCCTGCTGCTGCTGCTGTTGCTATCCCTACCGAGAAGAGCACCATGGATGATACTGATATGAGAGTAAATTACGAGCATGCACGAGAAAGAGAGAAGGATTTTCCAAAGGAGACAAGGGAGGAAAGGGAGGAGCGTCTGCAAAGGGAGAAAATTCGTGAGGAACGGCGAAGAGAAAGGGAGAGGGAAAGAAGATTAGAGGCTAAGGATGCTGCAATGGGAAAGAAAAGCAAGCTTACAAGAGATAGGGACCGTGATATTAGTGAGAAGGTTGCTCTTGGTATGGCTTCTACTAAAACAGGGACTGAGGTCATTTATGATGAGAGGCTGTTCAACCAGGATAAAGGAATGTCTTCTGGCTTTGGCACGGATGATCAATATAATGTGTATGAGTCAGGATTGTTTACTGCTCAGCCAACACTCTCAACCTTGTATAGGCCAAAGAAGGATCTTGATGGTGATGCTTATGGAGGTGCAGACGAGCAGTTAGAGAAGATTATGAAGACGGATCGCTTTAAGCCTGACAAAGCATTTGCAGGTACTTCTGAAAGGACGGGTCCAAGGGATAGGCCACCGGAGTTTGAGAAGGAAGCTGAAGAAGCTGATCCATTTGGTCTTGATCAGTTCTTGACAGAGGTGAAGAAGGGTAAGAAAGCCACTGACAAAATTGGTGGTGGAGGAACCATGAGAGCAAGTGCTGGATCTACGCGGGAAGGTTATGAGGGTGGTTCTGGTAGGACGCGTATTGGTTTTGAGAGAGGGCATTAACTAGCTCGCTTGATGGGTATTCCACATGCTCACATCTGTCTCCCCGGGTTTCTATAGTGTTGGCTTGACTTGGTGGTTGAAAACTGATCCCAGATCCCAGAAATGGATAAATTGATGGCGAGGATCATCTAATCTGCTTCACTTGTGGGACTCTTTTCAACTATTTTCGCTTTCTTTTAGTTGTTGAAGTAAACCTCGTTTTTGTTTTCTGTTGTGAGCTACTTATGACTGTTATAGCAGGTGGTACGTTTGCATTTAGTTATATTGAAAATTGCATCACTTGTGGGGGAAGGCTATGAAGGTGGTTCTGGTAGGACGCGCATTGGTATTAAGAGAGGGCATTAGGTAGCTCGTTTGATGCATACTTCACATGCTTATTCTGTTTCCTTGGCTTTCTATAGTGTTGGCTTGGCTTGGTGGACGTAAACTGACTGATCCCAAAAATGGATAAATTGATGGGAAGGATCATCTAGTTTGCTTCAATTGTGGGACTCCTTTCAACTTCCATCTCTTTTAGTTTGTTGAAGTAAACTTCGTTTTTGTTCTGTTTGTAAGCTACTTATGAATTACGACTATTATAACAGCATGTGCCTTACCATAAGCTTATATTGAATATAATGGCCGTTTGGAGTAACAAGCTTTGATGTTTTGCCATAAATGGGTGTGGTCGTACGAATCTTCAAGCTTGCTAGACCAATCTGAATGTTGTTTTGATGCCTCCAATATACCGTGTACTTTTACAGTCTAAGCTTTTGTATTTTCACGCATTAACTTTACGTAATGATTTGTTGAATTGAGTAGTGTATCTATCGTTTACACTAGCTGACGACGTTTAGTTCCATGTTTGATCAATCTGAATTGAGCAGTGAATCTGAGGCAGGATGAAAATGAAATGAGTAAAGGGGGGAGGAGCCCTGCTAATCCTTACCCCTTCACCATGTAACACTAACAGGGCCGAAGGTTCAGTTACCAATCGGGTATGGCTACATTGTTCTATCAGCCAGTCATAACCATTAGACAAACGAAAATAGATCCTTACTTGTCCTTACATCTCAACAAGTAGACAACAAGAAGCAAATCTCCATCATTTACATGAGACCGCTTAATTTACAACGGACAGTAAACTCCAAAATCATGAACCATTTATAATGATAGGTAACTACATCCTTCTTTGTATACCCAGAAATCAAAACGGAGGGAACAAAGTTACTTCAAAAATTTAGTTTGCAGAAGAGAGAGAATGTATCAGCAAAACAAGGAAGTATACGCTAAAAGCAACAGTCTTTTAGTTTCATTCAAGCGACAATCAATTGCCAGGCCTCAAAAATTGTCCAATGGTTGATCTGCTCTTTCATCGGGTGCAAAACCCCAAATCATAAATTTTTAAAACCAAAATCTGCATTCGAGACAATTTCACATAAATTTACTTTAAGCACATTCTAAACACGACAAAAGCAGACAAGGATTTTAATAGAACTTACATAAGGCCAATCCAAGGCAAGGCTTCAGATGCTACAATTTATCAGAGGTTGAAGCCATGAAACTTCTAAGAAAATACAACGGAATCAATTTGTTGGATGTTGGGGAAGATTTGCTTTAAAAAGGCAGAATAGTTGGGCGTCTTTGCCTGGAAGAGAAAAGCTGGATTAAATAAAGAGATCTCAAAAAACAGAGCACATAAATATGCAAAATCCAAAAGGAAAAGTCAAAAATTCTCGTTTATGTAGAAACTAGAATAATCATGCAACTAACTATGAAAAGGGAATGAAACAGCAAGTTCCATAAAGTATAAACCTCAAGTAATATTTCATCAAGAAGATATAAACCACATAGAATAAGAGAATGATGGCATGGACAAAGAGTTAACAAGCCAAAACACAAAAGATGAACAAACTAATTGAAATTCCTATATTTTCTTCTCCAATATATAATTATACTGTCACTAAAACTTTGATTATCATAAAATAAATTAGATATAACAATTTCTTCTCTTTTTTTGATACAATTATTTCTTATAATTAGAAAGCCAATATTGCGCTTCCATTAAATTTGTGAAGAGAAATTCTAAAGAAAACTCCCAAAAAATATGATTGCAGATATGTCAAAAGTGCCATCTCTCAGATCATCTTTGCATGTGACATGAATGTGACAGCTACAACAAAAACATATATAATTTTACTTGTATCCTGAAATATTAAAGGAACAACCACATAAAGAGGTAGTACAGCATCTCAGATGAGAAGGCTTTTATACGGATTTAGAATGTTCAAAAAATTCCCATACCATTTAAGCTTCTAAATTACTACACATCAGTAACCAAAACATCAAATCATCAGGCCTTACATCATTATTTATCACACAGCAGAGAGGGAAAACTTCAGATGTAGGACTGGTTACAAATTCTAGAGAGCACATTTTTTTTTTTTTGTGAATTTATCATTTATCCTCAGTTAAATTCGTACATGAAATGACTACTTGCACATAGTGAATATATTGATAGAAACAAGGACTCGTAGGCAGAAAATTTAAAGGGACGGACAGAAGAAGTGATTAGCCGATAGCCTTGCTGATACAATTTTGAAAAATCAAAGGTCCTCTGAGTGGCAGCAAAACGTAGGGGAGTGAAGGAAATCATGTAGGTAGTCCATAGAAACTAGGGACTGAAAATTGAAATTCAAGAATGGGAGAAGATACAAAAGTGGAGTATAAGGAATTTTCCCAAGTCAAAACAGAAGATATAAGAGAAGCAAGAAAGATACAGTAGCTGAAAAGAGCCTTCCAACCCCTCTTTAGACCACACAAGAAAACTCCCTTTCAGAAGTCCGCAAAGAAGCTAAGACAGTCATACCTCCAGATTACTTGTGCTGATAAGATTCAATGCTAAAAGGTTATTGCATTAATTTCTGATAAAATCTACCACAATCCAACAAACAAAACACACTTCCACAAAGATTTATACTCCTTCCTCTGTTCAAAGTTCCAAACCCACCAAAAATGAGTAGTAAAAAAATGTTCCAAAGTGTTAGGACAGAATCAGTTAGCACGCAACAAACTTGTGGCTAGCAATTAACCTACTGGCATTTATGGTAAATATGAACCTAAATGAAGCTAGATGGAAGATTATCCACCCTATATGCTCATAGAGCTCTGATATAATCTCAAATGATATTTGAGTCTAATGAGAGACCAGACCAAAAGCAAATCTGACTTGTATTGTATCAGCAATCAAGGGGTATAATAAATCTCCAAAGATCAACAAATAATAAAAAATCCAAAAAAGAAAATATCATCACATGGAAACATACGCATGGATTGTTTTCTAGGTAAATAGTGGTAAGCTTCTCTCTTGAACCAGCAACAACCTCGGCAATTCCCTCAATTGATTCTATTTGATTGTCATTAAGCCATAGATCTTCTAATCTGCAATATATCAAACAAGTAAATAAAATAAACAACATCAAACCAGAGAAGATGATTTGTAGAGTAGAAAATTGATGAATACACATACTGTGTCTGATTGTGAATGTCATCAATTGAGGTTAGTTTATTTGATGACACATCTAAAACTCGGAGGTTGACTAAAGATGACAGGCCTTCCATTTTTGTGATACCGTTGTGGCTCAAGTATAGTTCTTCTAGAGCTATGCAACTCTGCATTATCAAAATAAAAAAGTTAGTAAACAAATAATGTTAAACAATAATATGAACATAAAATATTTAGAATATCTCTTCCCCATTGTACCAAATGTGTTCCAACTAGCAGACTCAATTCAAGGGGCAATCTATAACCCATATAATGATTTTTAATTGATCATTGAAACTTTTCCATTAAAGCCTCATGATCCATAATTTCAGATGAAATGATATAAAACTATTAGTAGATGACATACCTCAAATCCTAGCATTGAAGTCAAACGGTTGCTTTGCAAGCTAATCTTCTTGATGCATTTCAGCCCACATAGATTAACCATTTTAATTCGATTACGTCCAAGCCACAGCTCCTGTAAATTTGTAAAGTTCTGCAAATTCTCCATCACCTAAATCAGAATCCAGGCATACTCCATTAGATACCATAGGACACAGGGTTACTACCCTCTCTTTCACATGCACACGATATTTGCACGCACAAAAGCTGTATCAGTCTTTAAATGTTACAACCTCTTCCTTATTTTGCGTCTAGCATATTTTCTTCCAATAAATTAGATTACTAACCCGTATTTTGTTGGAACCAAATTCTAGAACTTGCAGTTGATGGAAATGGTCAATCTCCTCCATTTTTGTCACTTCATTCTTAGATACATAGAGCTCCTTCAGTGTGTTCGAGACCTTGGACATCCCATGTAACGAAGTAATTTCATTGAAAGAAACATCAAAAACCAGAAGTCTCTTGAATATACTAACATCAGGAATTGTCGTTAATTGATTATCCCTTAGCACAAGCTCCTGCAAAAATATAAATCTGCATGTCAGTTTATCAGACATCAAACGCACCTCAACAAGAAGCTGCTCCTCACTTGTGCTCATTTTTTCAGCAAAGATTTTAGCATCCGATACAGTCTCAAAATAACACACGCAAATACAGCATTTTCTCTTTTGAATAATGAAACACCATATCCAATTACTTAAGAACAACTTTCCAGGTATTTTCCAGCAAACCAAACAAATAGCAAGAGAAGCATTCACTACCTCAAGACCCGATATTTCGTGCCAACGAGAGAGGGGTTGAAGAGCTGCATTAGTAATGAGGTTTTGACGGAGCGAAAGCTTCTTGAGATTAGAGAGGTGACTTATCCGAGGGTCCAAGCTGGATAAGCGATTTGCTGTAAGGTCCAACTCTGTGAGGTTGCTGGGTAACTCCACCGCGTCGAGGTCATGGAGTTGGTAGCTGGTAAGATCAAGCAGGGTCGATGAAGGGTCATCATCCTCTGCATCGGGATCCGGAGTCCGTGATGATTCGACTTTGTCGTCCATGTTGAAACACGGAGATTGGATTGTTCAATAAATGAAAATGCAAGTTTCAGGTCCAGCTGGTCGCGCGGGTTCGATCTTTCACGGTTCTTACATTTGTCTACACTTTTTAGTGACATGTCCTACTAAAATTTTCAGAAATTGAAAGATAAGCAGCAGATGCTTAACTTATTTTTTTCTTTGGTAACTTGTATAATAAAATAAAATATAAGATTATTATCCTCGAATTCTAACTACTTAAAAATATTAACAAAAATGAACAAGTATTTTTCTGAAAATTTACTTAATATTTAGTATGAAATGAGAATTACTGGCTTTTCATTTTATATTTAAAAATGATAAACATTATTAAATAACAAAATTGATTAACCATCGAAAAATGAAACCCTTTACGCAAACAATGCTTCACCAAAATGTGTTATGATGCTATAGTTGCTACTAATAGGTATTAGCTTAGCAAAACTCTATTGCCTTCTAAGCTAAAAATTCTTAAATTAGAAAACTTTAATTTATGGGTTACTACTTATGTACAAATTAGTTTTATACGGAAAAAGAGGGTGTAAGGAAAAAAAAAAAAAAAAGTGCTGTGCTGCTACATCAATGGCCAAGACACTATATCAAACTGTATGTTTGGTTTTGACAATCTCTTCCAAACAAGATGTGCAACTTTACATTTCCTTGTGCATTACATAGGCATACTGATATGGAAGTAGGTACAAATAGCTCTCCTGAAGCAAAACAAGTTACTTCCTCTACTGCTTTATACTTGTAATCATAAATAACTATCTTTTAATCTTATTCACTGTGACGAGGAACAGAATCAGAAATCACAATCATAAAAGACTAAACTATCTCTTTCACGAGTGTCTGTCCACCCATCAATTCAATTTCATTATCATCAGAGGAAACACCATTTTCATCTTGAAAGCTATGGACCCTGTCTTCATTTTGCAGCATCTTGGCTTCCTCTTCACTGGTTTTAGTCTCTTCATTTTCACCATTCTCCTTAATTGAGCCATCTGACTTGGTTTCCTCTCTGATCCTCTGCACAACATTAGCTGGTTCTCTAATTTGCATTTCTGGCTCCTTGTCATAATTTTGAGAATCATTTGCAGTTGGTGTCTTTGGATCCTTGTCATAATTGCCTTGAGCTTTGTCATCAGATTCACTACGTTTTCTTGATTTTACAAGACCCTCTCCATTATTTCCTTTGGGAGAATTCTCACTCTTACTCTTAGATTGCATTTCCAGTTCGTTTTCCACTTGTTTTCCTTCAAATTCTGCTTCAATCCTATCTTTCATGGTTCCATCAAACACATATTCCCTGTCACTATCTGTGTTTTTAGCTTCTACCAGAGCATTTCTTGAGTGCGTTAGAACTGTTTCTTCTAAATGTGACGGAGTCACTTTACGCCCCAATGATACAGCTGCAAATTCTTCAACAAGCTGAGTTTCACTACCATAGTTCTGTGCTCTCTTATTAATAGAGTGCTTGATCTGATATACCAACCACACAGAAACAGCCAAAAGCAACAGTACCAGCAAGGCCTGCTTTCCTTTAGGCCTCTGGTGCCTTCCAAAATATGGAGACTCCATTCTGCCAATGTTCAGCAACATACAATTCTTGTCAATGACCCAGTAATGAAATAAACAATCTCTACTCAAGAAGAATTCAAAAGATGTGCATTTCGACATCATAGTTCTGACTTATAAAAATGCAAGATAACATGTGAATAATTCTTGCCCAATTCAGGAAAACAACTAGAAAATAAGAGGGCTTCAGCATCACAATATATAATTCTTATGAATGAACTGAATTTGGTTTATACTTAGGGTATCTCCCTCTTCGAGATAGGAAGCCGTAAACAAGAAATTTCTCCGAACAAGAGTGACTTCGTGATTTTGAATTCACAACAATTTAGCCTGTAACTTTCAGTGAAGCTTTTCCATCTATTATAAATGTATTTAGTGACTGCCTTCGTGATAGAGATCAAAGGTACTGGGAAATGAACGGTCAAATAAAAGGTGCAAAAACACAGTGAGAAAACGTCTTTCTCGGCACCCAAACAACAATCTGGGCATCATTTATGGTCACCGATGAATCATCGCTAAAGAATTGAACCAAAAAAGGTCATTCTTCCATTGCAACAACTAAAAAAACAAGTCAATTCGGGCACAAAAAGGGCATCGGAACCCACAGTCCAAGTAATCCAAGTAAAACATAGTTTCCAGATCATCCAATTCCAACCATTTTATCAATAACCTAAACGAAGACTCGATAACTTCATCTCACTCTGGAGTACCGGATAACAAACATGGCCGCGAATTACAAGAAAACTCCCAACTCAATAAACAATAGAATCTACAAAATAGAATTCTCGACAGAATAACAGATGAAGACAAACTCTTAATCCGAAAGGAAACTATGATCAAAATTACCTTTTCTCAGTGGTTTTCTGATTCTCCCTTCTTCTGTTCTCTTGCTGCCCTTTTTTTTTCTTCTTTCAAAAAGATCAACTACAGGGGAGTCGTTGAAAGTGCCCAAAGGCAGCGGTTGCTTTTTGATTGTGAACCCAAAAATACCCCGAGCTTAAAGAAGCAACTGATGAGGTCAAGCGCAGCGATAGCTTGGAGTTTCCGAGGGCAATTTGAGAATTCACATATCGTGGTATAAAAAGAAAATTTCTAAAACTGCATTAGTTTTAGGAAAAAGGGGTATAAAATAGTAAATATATATATATATATATATATGAAATATCTATTTAAATAAAATTCATTGTTATCAATATCATAGAAATTTGCTGGCACGCAAATTTTCAAGCGGTTGAATCAATTTATTACGTTACTATATTTTTCTTTAAATTAAATTATTATAGAACAGTTATGGAATTGGCTCTCACAGGAAATTTGTATTATAGTTTTGTAGGCTTGTTTTTTTGGAAAAAAAAAAAACTCTTAACACAGTGTATAGGTTATAACAAACGGACTATGTAAAAGCATGGGCCCTTGACTCTAAATCAGTATGGGCTCGCTTGATATGGATATGGCCCAACATAATTGTTCATATATATGGTCTTGCCAGTTCACTCTGTTTATTCTCTCTTTTCTTTTTATGGCCACTCTGTCCATCTTTCTTAAGAAGGGTAATTTGTTTATTAATTTAATATTCATATATATATATATATATATATAAGAAGCCAATATAAGTAATGAATTAAGAGATCCCACCACGAAGAACTAAAGCATAAAGCATAGTAATTTGGACAAGTCCTAAAAAGCAGATGCATTACAAATGAAAGCAGTTCAATGATGATGATAATGAGAAGGGTAGCCAAATTGGTGTAAAGTATACAATTTGCAATACTCTGGAAAAAACAAAGACAGTGACATGAAATCACAGCCTTAATTAAGAGCATTTCTTTTTCCTCGCAGGACCACTAATAGTTTATACGACAATATCCCCGTCAAATAAAAAATAACAATTTATACGATAATATCTAAATTTTTAAGAACCTCTTTCACAATTCACATGTTTAATAATAACAAAAAGATGTACCAAAAATTAAGTCTTTATTTTATGATTTTTTTTCTACCTTAAAATAATTAATCTTGCGTAATCGAATCTACTGTGAATTTATTCGTTACAATAAACGAAGAGCCTTTGCAGGGATAATCTCAACGTGTCCCTATTAATGCACCGACATCAAATCATAACATAAACTTCAACTTGTGTTCCCTAATAAAGTCTTCCTAATGTTAGCTAGCGTTGGGTCTTGCTCATTATTGATTGGGCTCCCCCATGTAAGCATCAAAATAATTACATAAAATTCATAAGCACGAGACAAAAATTAGAGGACGCTGCATATTTTTCTTTCATTGTACTTTTATATTTATAATTAAACAACTTACGTGTGTATGAGAATTAGGAAAAATCAAAGAGAAAAGGAGTGGATTGGGTCCCTGTTGCATTCAATTAACAGTTTCATCTACCATGTCCATAATTTCAATGACAGAAACTCATAAAATTAAATTCCCTATAAACATTATCTATATTTCATTGTCATTTATAATATCGTCAAACAATTTTTTTCTTTATTTAATAAAATTCTTTAAATATGCATGATAAGAAGGAAACAAAAAAAAAAAAAAAGCCAACATGCAGTATAATATTCCCACTTTTTAATATTTTCTTAAATATTGTGGCTGATTATTATTATTGCATTTAATAATCGACTAGAATGTTCTCTAGTTCAGTGAGTGGAATCGTGGATCCATCATCTACGTCTATGTAAACAATCATAAGAGGACATAAGTGAATAAAAATTATTTGAATGAACAGTTAACAAGTAAGTTTCAGTTTCAGTTTCGGACGGCAGGGCTGGTGGCCGCTGCGGTGAAGGTTTCGTACGGTAAGCACTTAATATTTTCTTCTTCTTTTTTTTAAAAAAAAAAAGCACTCAACACGCATTATTGTAATTTTTTCGAGAAAAATTGGTATATTTTTTAAAATAAATAGAATGTGTCGCTTTGATTAGCTTAGTCTCTACGACAAATGGTGCCCCCTTGACCGTTATCAAAAATAAAAAAGCATATATATATATATATATATATATATATATAGTCTCTTTTTTATTTTTCTTTATAATTTAACCCTAGTAAACGACCATAATACATTAAGTATATATTAAAAAATATATACACATAGCATCGTTGGGTATAAAAGGACCTGTCCCTTAATTATTGAGACCTGTCCATGGCAATGGCCATATACTTCTTAAACACCAGTCGTTCAATCATAGTTCAAATTGCATGCATAATATTCTAGTAAACTCCAATCTAATCCAACTTGCACGTAAAGCACAAACAGCAAACAAACAACTTAATCAAACAAATGATCCACGTCGTTCTTATCCACAATAATTCCGCTTCTACCTCCTGACCTCCGATCTGTCCCAATCACTACAAATTGAAAGTTGAATTTAACTATTTTTTTTTTATTTTTTATATAAATAAATAATTAAAAGAAGAACTAGCTACTTAATCTAATGATTTATAGATTATTTATTAAAAAGAAATAATTTGTAGATTCAAACTTAATCTTTACAAGCAAATTGATTGGATATTTATCAAGTGAATTGACTACGTAACTATATCATAAGTTGAAATCCTTCGTTCCATGTTACATCTAATTTCATCTCTTATGATAACATTATTCTATAACTATCTAAATGAAAAAGATAAGTTGGAGAAAGAATGTACTTAATTAATATTCTAACCTCAAGAAATATTACGTATATATATTTTTAATTTTTTATAATTTTACTTTTATAATATAATTAAAATAAAATGAGTGTATATAATTAGTATGCAAGTAATTTTTCTTTTCTATTCTAATAAATAATAATTTCGCAGCCCTTTAAATAGCTCTCACATCCCTCTACTCCATTGCACTGACTCCTTCATTTACAAACCAACCACATATACTTGACAGTCTCACAATGGAAATTGAACCAAATCCACCGGTGGTATCAAAGAAGCTATGGAACGTAATACGCATAATGTTTCTCATGTTGCGGAAAGGTATAGCCAAGAGAAAGATAATGGCAGAGTTCCATTTGATGCTCAAACGTGCCGGCAAGGCAATAGCCGACAACCCCATGCTTCACCACCACTACGCAGCCTTCACGTGCCGCTCAAACGACGCCCCTTCCTCCTTCATCTCTCCACGAGAGTACGAGTTCAGCTGCAGCAACAGCCCCGCCTTCCCGTTCCACCACGTGAAACGCAAGCACAACCACTTTGGCAGTAGCCGTTTTTCGAAGTCGTACCAATACGACGACGTTGCGACCGTGAATGCCGTCCAGAAGGTACTGGAGATGCTGAACCACGACAAGGTGGAGGCTTCGCCGTCGGTGACATTGCCGGGGTTTGGGAAAAGCCCGATTGGGAGGCAACTCAGGGTCACCGACTCGCCGTTCCCGTTGAAGGATGACGGGGACAGCAGAGTGGATAAGGCGGCTGAGGAATTTATTAACAGGTTCTATAAAGACCTCAGCTCGCAAAAACGAATGGCTGCGCTGGAATCACCTATGTGGGGCAGCAGACGATGAAATGGGCCTCCATGCCCATGTGCATGCCTCTCTTGCAAGTTACATTAACCAAGCACCTTCACTGAACTACCACGTTGATTTCTTTCTAGCCTCTGTACAACAACCAGTCTCATCCCACTAAGTAACATCCGGTGTATAGATTCCATTATCAACGCTGCTTGGGCTGATTGAATTGCAGTACAGATTAAAATTTCAAAGCATCTCATTGATTTTAGGGTGCTCCCTTGTATTGTTTTTTACTATTCGATTTTCTTTTTCTTTTGTTAAGAAAGCGTTTAGAACGGAGGAGACTAGACTACAAATCTTAAAGTCATAACCTGTCACATATTTTACTGAGAATTTATAATAATAATAATAATAATACTTGTATGTTACTTACTGAGATCTAAACCTAAAGACGGAGCAAATCAATTGGATCCTTATTTGTAGCAAAAGGTAAAAGGAGAATGATGTCAAAATCCTTGCGGTTGGCACTTCTTTTTCTTTTCTTTATTTGACGATCGTAATAAAGAAATTATAGAAACAAAAGGGCCCATGCATTGTGCTTGTCTTTCTCTGGTGGGTTAGGAATTTCTCGTTTTTCAATAAAGCTTGCACCTACTACGACTTTGCCCGATAAAGCAGAATTAAAGCAAGAGCGTTATGTTTTCGTAGAAATTTAATGTATCTTTCCAAGGTTGGTGACTTTCAGCCTGGCTTTATTACTATTTGAGCAAAATTCACGGTAATGGTTCTACTGCTTCTAGCTCAATTACTATTCTTTATTTTGGTTATATTATTTTTCACGGGTTGGTATCTATTCAATATCTACTAATCTAATTTGAGGAAGGAGCATCATAATTTCCCCCCCATTAAATTTAAATTCCCAAGCTGCTGATTAAAAAAATGCTATGATAAAAAAATGACTCTAATAAATAATAGGTGAGAGAATGGCTCTATCATTGAAGCGGGGTCCCTCTCAGATTAATGAAATAATAACAGTTGGTATTTCTTGGTTTCATGGTATCGATGTGTATATACGAGCTCTACGTAACTAAAGCTAGCTATCAAGTGTAATAAAAATACCTTTGCTCTCGTGGCTGTTTATTTTATGATTTATCCCTTTTCTACTCTAATTTTAATTCCTTCCGGAGCCAGCTTGATACAAGTGTCAAAAATTATTGTTGGTTTTTCACTAACATATTCTAATTCTAATTTTTTTAGAATTATATTTCATAAATTTTAATTGGTTATTTTATTTGAATATAAAAATAAGTGACTGAATCGAAATTTATATGTAATTAAAGTGACCTATTAGACAAATGCAGAGAGTGTTAGGGAACAGATATTGGTCCCTTTTCTTTTTGCACAAAGATGATTGTTCTGGGTTGACACCTAGCTTTCGTACCAATATATTCAAGCCTGTGAAAATTGACATGGAAATATACAACAGCCGTAGATACCAACAACCAAATTATGTAATAAGTGGTTTGAAATTATAATACAACTTTTAGAGATGAAGTTCTTAATCATTTCACATTTTCATTCTCATCAACTGTCATTTTCTTTTGGGTCAAGCTTTTCTGAGTTTAAAAATGAAGATACACACACACACACACACACACACACACACATATATATATATATATATATATATATATATATATATATATGTAAAAGCTTAAGAGAAAAGCTGCTGTGGGGAAATGGAATACAAAATCATGAGCTTTTGCTTTATTGAATCTTATTACTTACTTAAGTAGTCTTTTAAACGCAATCTTAACCAACAAAGTGTCGTATAAAAGAGTTTACAGAGGTAAGGAAATGGGTGCTTTAGCTTGTTATTGGGCAAATGGTGTAGCTAGGCTCGATGTAAAGGGGACTCGTGCTATTTTATCTTTATATTGCTAAAACTTTAGTTGGCTTGGTTTGTCTTATTTTCTTAAAAGAAGTGGCAATGAGCCAATTTTTCAAACACTAAAGCTATATCACTTTGGAGTCCGCAAAGATCCAAACCCTTTGTTCGTTATCACTGACCAACATCTGTCGGTTAAGTATAATTATTTTAGTATTGTATATGTAATAAGTAATTTTAATATTTCTCAAAAAAGAAAAAATATATTTTACACTATAGTGTCAATTAATCTCAACTGCTATCAACATGAAGTGGCTTTTTGATTTGGTCATATATATATGTCATATATATATATATATATATCATAAATAAAACAAAAAAACTAAACTTTTTAAATACAAACTCTAAGTTTATGAAGTAAAGAGTTGGGTTTAACTTAAAAATGTGAGGAAGTTAGTATCTTTAGTCGGGGAAAGTTGCCATTGCAACACATCCACTCCTTATATGAGGTCTGTGATGATGGTAAGTTTTCCTAAATATTGTGCGAGCGTGTGCTAGGTAGCTATTTATTATTAATTGTGTACATGCGGGACCACGGGAAGCATCAAGAAACAAGAGATTGAGGGGTGTGCTTGCATAAGACAGATGCAGTATTATTGATCGCATGACGAGAGAAACAGGGGGAGTTGTTTGCTGTGATTTTAATTAGATTTTTGGGATGTTTTCACTTCAACAAACTTTCTACTATGAACTTAATTTCAAGTCAAGTGTCAACGTCTTAATTTGTCCTTGGCCAGCTGCAGCTACAGCTACGCCTGATGGACTCTTGCTTCTCTTACCAATCCATTTTTTTTGTTGGAATTTTTAAAACGTCTTGTTTTTGGGAGGGAGGATCCAGAAGTAGATAGAGAGGACGAGTGGGATGGGAAATAGGTTCAACAGCCTATTTTATTTTATAGAGTATTTTGGTAAATTTAATTTCAAAAACAAGAAAGAGAGAGTAAAGATATAAAAATGGGTAGCAGGAAAAGAATTTCCTTTCAACCATTGAATCATGAATATAGCGTTACTCTAGGCCCAGATAAACTCGTAGTCCGGAGTTCTTGAATGGCTATTTCTTTTGGCACCCCCAATTTTTCGTAGCTACACAACCATCCCTATTTTCCAAACTTTTTCTCCCCAAAAATTATTTTACTACCAGAGACATCTCAAAAATTTCCCACCAGGCACACTCCCCATCTGTCGCATCCCCCCACACCCTGTAGTCGCATACTCAACTGTTACTTTTTTTTTTTTCTCAAACTTCTAAAGTTTAAGTGATAGAAATTTTCAGGATGGATTTTATCACTCAAGGATTTATAAATATGTATGTTTATGCACTTGAAAACTTTGAATGCAATAATGGTAAAAGTGTACATTAGTGATGAGTAAGGCTGAGTAAAAAAATTTTGACTGACCTAAACTCAACTAACTTAATTAGTGCAATTATTTTTGGGTCAGTTAAAGTTGAGTTATTAGTTAATAATAGTTTAAAAATATTTAAATATCAATATGTAATATCTTCGACAAGTGATTAGTTAATTATTTTACTTTTTGTTAATACTCGCTCTAATCTGGCTAATATGTTTTAACTATTAATTTGTTTTTATTCAACCTGTTGAGATTTATTTTTTACCTTATTAGAATTAATTAAAAAATACTCTTTGAATAAAATTAGTTAAATTGATTATGATGCAAATCCAACTAAATCCAACTCATCGTTAAATCTAATGTTCATATAACATAAGGTGTGCTAAAAAGAAATGATCGTTAATCAACCAGCATGGACAGTCTACTTGCCAGAAGAGACACATGAATTGATATTGTTGGTTGCCAATTCAATATGGAATCAAGAGTTCGACGTTCCCTTACAAACCAAAAGAAAATGGTTCCCGTAAACAAAGTGCCGAGTACCCAAAAAAGACAAAAAAAAATAAAAATAAAAATACGGCTGATGTAATGGTAGTCGCGTGTTACTGGATCAAGTCCTAGTTTCTTCATTTTTACTCGTGGCACAGAGCTACGAACCAACCAGTTATCACATAGTTCATTGTTCATACTAACATCTGCATTCCAAAAAATAAAAAGCGACTGCAATTGGGTTTTGAATTTTTGAGGTTCAGCGATCTGCTGTTATTGCATGCAAACACAAAATCTCTTTTGATTATCTCGCTCTTATCCAGCAAACCACTTAATTAATTACTCATTGCCATACAGTTTTCTGGTATGAGCCAGCAGAATCGACCGACGTCCTATTATCTCGTTTATTTGTTCATGGAAGTTAAATTGCTCCATCTCTTTTTACAGTAGGAAACGACCCTTGTGAGATCCGAATCGAGATTTTCTGTAATGGCATACTGGCTAAGAGCTGCAGAAGGTATGGATGTTGAGCTATTTTCTCGAAGCTATTTTCTGTTTTGAGTATAATCTTGAGCTATTTTGTGATTGATTTGATAAGTAAACCTTTAGTGTCTCTTAGGATACGAGATTAGAGATAATTTAGAAAAATGAAAAAAAAAAAAAAAAAAAAAAAGAGCATCTTGAGATTGACCTGAATGCTTTTGCTAACTTTTGATATTCATTATGCGATAACCAGTACGAAGAGTTTTGCTTTGCTTGGCAACATGTTATTTTAATTGCATTGTTTTAACATTTAGTGGAGTTCTGTCGGATTCTTTTGGCTCATCAATGTGGACTAGAACTTTGATAATTGAACCTTCAGTAGCTGGTCGATGCCGATTAGCTGTTGTTGGGAAGTGGGAACTAGTTCAAATGTGTCTTTTGATTCATAGTGTTAATGTCAAGTATCTATATAATTGTTTTATTTTGCAAAGAACTAGAAGCTAGACTTTATGAATATCATTGAGGGTATCTAATCTTTTCTAGAAAAGGGTAATCACTAATGAACATATTAATGTCTCCTCCTTTTATGTTTTATATGTTGGACAGAGAAAGTGCAGTGTTGCATTGGTCTTTTTTCACTTAATTTGTCACTGAGGTTGGCAAATCTTACTGGAGTATTTATTTGAGAATGTCACATTTTTTATGCGGCTTAATTTCTCTTTCCCACCCGTGTCTCTGTCTATGTCACTCATACATGTACCTTTTTCTTTTTGGATGGATCAGATTTATTTGAAGTTGTGGATCGAAGAGCTAAGTTAGTGGTCAGTGAGTTATCAGATGAACAATCTGATTCTAAGTCTCCAGGTTAGATCTTACTGCTTTTGACTTATTTTCCCCTTTATTTTACAATCAATTCTTGCTCTGACTACTTAATGCAAACTTAATCCTCGGCTCATATTCCATAACAGTGTGCACTATGAATTTATTTGAAAGATTACAGTACCATATACCTGTTGTTTAATGATGGCAGTATTTGTGTGATAATGGTTTTAGTTTATCATCATTGTAGATAGTTCTTTGAACATTTAAAATATTTTCTATAAATAAAACTCTAGAAGATAGAGGTTCCTGCAGGCATGAGTCTTGACTTATTTTAGAACTACAAATTGCGAGAGTGGGAAAAGTAAATATTGATTGTTTGTGTGTGCACAAGAAAAACCAAAGGAAGTGCAAAAGGTTAAATTTGAACCTTCACTTCTTAAGAAAAAATTCTATTTCTTGTTTCCTATACAACCCCCCCCCCCCCCTCCCCCCCCAAAAAAAAAAAGAAAAAAAGAAAAAGAAAGAATAGAACAAAACCAAAAAGTAAACCATCTTGGATTAAATGAATGAAAATTGATTTGATACTTCCACTTTAAAGTTTCAAGAGCTAGTTCTGTATATTTGTTTATCGCAAATATGCTTATAGTTGTTTTTGTGTTACCTTTCTGAAAAGTAGCTTCTAATGGGCAAGGATCTCAAGGCAAGAGGACTAAGTCAAAACCAAAGGTATTAATTGTGTATTTGTATCTATAGTTAGCTTTTGTGTGATATTCATATTGAACATCTCTTGAATATTAATTTTTCAGGCTCAAAAAGAAGAAAGCCCATCTCCTATGTTGAGTGATATTGCAAAGGAGAGGAGAGGCACACCAGAAACACCAGTAGATGCAACAACTGGGAAATATAAGGTTGATCTTATTGTTGAAAATGAGGGGAATGCTTCTATATCTACTGACCAATCAAACAAGGAGCAGCAACTGGTTGACTCAGCATTGCCCTCAATAAGCGTTCCATCAATAGAAATGCTAACTGATGGTTTGGATAAGTGTGATACTGACAGTGTGGAAGTCTTAGTAAGCAATGATGTTGGTGAAGTTGCTACTGCTTCCGCGAATGATGAGCTCATCAAAGAGAACATATCAGATATTAATGAGGATCATCCTCCTCCATCCTCCAAAGGAATCAAAGGCCCTGGTGAGGATCAACCTGTTGATGTTAATGAAATTATTAAGTCTGGAGATGTAGATGCTGATTTGAAGCTGGGTCAAGAGAGATCTGAGAATGTGGCTCCTGACAATGACTCTGTACTTAAAGATGCCAGTCCAAAAGTTGAATCCATTGTTGATGAAAAGGGCAAAAGGGATCATAAAACTGATATTTCTCCCAAGAAAGTAGAGGATCAACTTGATGAGGTAATAGGTTATAAGGGGAAAGTTTGTAATTATTACTTAGTACGCACATCTTTTTAGTTTCTCTGACTAGTTTTTTAGTTGGTGTATAGGCTCGAGGACTGCTTAAAACTACAAAATCTACTGGTCAGTCTAAAGAGGCAAGGTTAGCCAGGGTAAGCCAAGGTCACCTCAAATGATCCTGATCTCAGAGGCAGAAACTGTAGATTTGTTCAGAGACATTAAAAGAGTTTCTTCCTGATGGCTGATTAGATGCCTTGCTGATATTTTCTTATTGATGCTAGGTCTGTGCTGGACTTTCTTCTCGTCTTCAAGGATACAAATCTGAAAATGCACAATTAGAGGAACTTCTCAGTGCAGAGGTGAAGCATGATTTCTGCTCCATCTTTGATGGACTAAAAGGTCTCATTATATGCCAAAACTTTCAGTGTTGTATTACTAAATAAATGCTAACTTTACAGAGAGAGCTGAGTAAATCATATGAAGCTCGCATACAACAGCTACAAAAGGATTTGTCTGAAAGTAAAAGGGAAGTAACAAGAGTAGAATCAAGTATGGCTGAGGCGTTGACAGCAAAGAATGCTGAAGTTGAGGCACTTGTCAGTTCTATGGATGCAGTTAAGAAACAAGCTGCATTATCTGAAGGAAATATAGCTTCTCTGCAGGTTCTTGTTTATTCAAGCATGATCTAGTTCCCTTCCCCCTGCTACTATCTTAACCTTAACTATGTATTTAGCTTTATTTGCTTTGATTCTTGTGAAATATTTTCCCTTCTCAATCCGACATATTTGGTTGCTCAATCATTATCATCTTTGTTTTCAGACAGATGCTCACCCTGATTAACATATATGTATTCCTCACCCCCCCCCCTCCCCTTTTTTGAAGTTTACTTGTTTCTTTCTGTTCTGAAAATCAGAACACTGTCTATTAATGTTTGACCCATGTGCTTGTCTTGACCTACCAAGAAAGTTTCAATATATTAATGTTGTAAATTGTTAGAAATACATAATCAAATTTATGGTTCCTATTTGAAAAAATGCCATTAATAGTTCCAAACAGAGTGTGATACTCAACGGTCTTGCTATGGCTATAAGCTGGATTCATACATTGCTCCTTCTGCATGTATTGTTACTTAGAGCTTAGTCATCTGGCTGCAATCTTGGAGTCCTTTTGCTGAAATTAAGGATAGGAAAATTCTTTGCTAATATATTGGTATGACTGAGTAACATGGTGATCTACTTCCTTCTGACTATTTCTATTATATGTTTGATCTACCATTTGCATTTTAGCTTAATTATTTTCTTGCACTTGAATTTTATGTTCAATTTTTCTGAGGCTTTCATAGCACTCTTATATCAGGCAAGCATGGAGTCTATGATGAGAAATCGAGAACTGGCAGAGACAAGGATGATGCAGGTAAGTAGGTTCTCCACTGCATGTAATGCTCCTATAAATATCTGGTATTTACCATTCATAGGATGAAATCTTTGAATCACAACTGTTATTCTTGTAGGCTTTAAGAGAGGAGCTAGCATCTGCTGAACGCAGAGCAGAAGAAGAGCGTGCTGCACATAATGCTACCAAAAAGGTATGCAGCTAGAATTATTAAACCTTTGTGTCTATACTCTATATTTGTCATCTTAAGCATGGGATTCTTCGTTTGGTAAAACAGGCTGCTATGGAAAGAGAAGTAGAATTGGAACACAGAGCAGTTGAGGCATCTACAGCCTTGGCAAGGATACAGGTAATGTAAGCACTTTCTATTTAAAATTTAACATGATAACAATTTTCTGTTGAAATTGTTCTGTTTCAATTTGATTCCTCATCTTTGGTAATTCTGTTAGAACTAGGAAATGGTTCGTAACTCTGTACCTGATGCTGATACAAAAGTCTGTCAACTTGTTCTCAAGCATTCCATCATAGATAAGCATCATATAGTATTGTGTCTTTTCATATTATTGTAAATTGTAAATTTTGGGCAGGATCATCTGTTTTAAAAATAGTCATGGAAAATAGTACTGATGTCATGAAAATATAATAATCTTTGTGGTAATATAGCTGGTGCATTTCACTTTTGCTTTATAAGCTGAGAGTTATTGAACCATCACCGACTTCAAGGTTAGCTGTCTCCATTGATTGGTCAATTGCTTCCTTTTCAGAGAATAGCAGATGAAAGGATGGCAAAGGCCTCAGAACTTGACCAGAAAGTGGCACTTCTTGAGGTACATTGGAAAATGGTTAACTATTCATATTTGGAGCTTGGTAATATTATAAGAAACTTGAAAAATCTATTTGGCATCTTCTGTAATCAGGTTGAATGTTCATCTTTAAGTCAAGAGCTGCAAGATATGGAAGCCCATGCTCGCCGTGAACAATTGAAGTCACCTGAAGAGGCAAATCAAGTAATTCAGGTATAAAACGTTCATCTCATGTCATTGATTGAATAATTTCTTCCTTATGGGTGCAGATAGCTTGGTCATAGAAAAAGTTGCACTTCTTTTTTAGCAGCTATAATGCCATTATTGGTGATAGTTATCCACTCTGATGGATATATGACTACTTTAAGTTTTGAATATCAAGACGCAGACATGGCAGGAAGAAATTGAGCGTGCCCGGCAGGGACAGAAGCAAGCAGAAAACAAGCTTTCTTCTTTAGAGGCAAGAATTGATTACTTGCTGCCTAATAGTATTTACTGTGAGATAGTTATCTCTATCTAGCTGGCCAAGCTTTCTTTGCCATGATTTATTATGTGTTTGGTCTCAGGCTGAATTGCAAAATATGAGAGTTGAGATGGCTGCCATGAAGAGAGATGCTGAGCATTACTCTCGTCAGGTAATACACTGATGTTTTTGTATGAATTCCGAACTTCTTGTTGAACATTTTAAATTCACTAGTAGGAGCACTGACCTGAAATTTCATGTGTCCACATAAAATATACATTGCTAGTAGAATCTTGTGCAAACTAACGAAGAGAATGTAGTCATGACCATGCCAAATTAAAACGCATCACCAATGTTCAAGCATTCCTGTCATATTCCATATATTTGATATCAATCAGATATTATCTTTTCTTTCTTCTTTCCCGGTAAAACCATTAGTTTCTAATGGAGGTAGCACAATCTGCAACCTCTATGGAAAAATTGTTATTTCAGAAGTTTTATTCAAGCGTTACCATGCTATTCTCATATTGAGTTTAGCATAGTATAATACAGTTAAATTTAATACTTACGCATTGTTTTGGGTATGTTCTGTTGTCACAAGAAGTTGGAAATGCTAATTGCACTAAGCATCATGATTTTTCCTTAACAGGAGCATATGGAGCTAGAGAAACGCTATCGAGAACTAACTGACCTTTTGGTAATTCTTGGTATTGTAAAATTTCACGCAATTACTTGTGATGTCCAATTATTTTATGAGTTATTTATTCTGCTGTCCTGGTTTCAGTACTACAAACAAACACAATTAGAAAACTTCGCCAGCGAGAAAGCTGCGTCAGAGTTCCAGTTGGAGAAGGAAATAAAGCGTCTTCAAGAAGCACAGGTTTGTGCTTTTGCTTTTGACTGCGTAGTTAATAGTTGACTCTACCTATGAGTTGACATCACTGTCATGTTGAGCAGGTGGAGACTGAAAGAAGTAGAGTTTCTTGCAGGGCATCATCATCCTGGGAAGAAGAGACTGAAATAAAAACCCTTGAGTATGTTTTATCTTACTATCATATTGTTATCTTTGGAAGAACTGTGAGTTGCTATTTTATTTAGTTCTACTCTTCTATATGCTACGGCCTTATATTTGTCCATACAGTACTGTTATTTTCATCCTCTTTCCGATTGTGGATCTAATGAAGTGGTAACTGCAGGCCTCTTCCCTTGCATCAACGCCACATGGCTGGAGCAAGCGTACAGGTATACAAAGCAACAGGTCTGGATTCATTTTCGCTCTCATCTGAACATTAATTTTGACGTATTTGACATGCTTCATGCCGTTGCAGAAAGCAGTGAAACTGTTAGATTCAGGGGCAGTCAGGGCTACTAGATTTCTCTGGCGGTATCCAACTGCTCGAGTTGTTCTGTTTTTCTATTTGGTAAGGATGGTATATAAGTCAAATCGCTGAGATTAAGATACATCATCTTGTAAGGATGTTAAATTTTTGGCCAGGTATTCGTGCATCTCTTCCTGATGTATCTGTTGCATCGCCTCCAGGTAAAGATATTTAAATTTGTTGCAAAAGTTATTATATATATTGACAAATTATTGATACTTACAACCATGGAGGCTGTTCCTTTAGACAGGTTACTGCAATCAAATCTCATTGACTCTGGGTATTCTTTTTTCCCTGAATAGGAACAAGCTTCTGCTAGAGAAGTTGCAGAATCTCTGAGACTTCCTAACCCTATTTTACCGTGAGTTTTTACATGATCCGGGACCTGTGTCTGGTGATAATCTATTTCTGAATCTATATTTTAAGTGTACATCGCCGATTCTACTGCTTTGGATTGCTAATCTTGCTAACCAAAAAGTTCAACTTAACAAATGACCTTTTAGAAGCTGCTCCAGTTATGAAAGATGGAACTTGATAAGGTGCGAAATCGAACAGGTGACTACATATGCGAAGAAACTGACCAAGAATTTGGTAATTGCATTTTTATTTCCCCTTTTCTTTTTGACACTGAATTATTATTATACTCTCAAGTGGAAAAAATGATGTAGATTCACCCTTGTCTTCTGTGATATACATATACATGCATATGTACACACACGTCCATATCCATATTTTCTAATTAGATCAAAGTGTTTAAAATACCAGGTAATTGTAGATAGAAATTATTAAAATATCAATGATGCTAAATATGAAATGATATCAAATTTAAAATATGTCAAAATTTACAATCTTATACTTACATAAAAATTCACTATATGATAACCAATTCCTACAAAAATATGTCCCGAGGCCTAACATCTAGATGATTACAGTACTTGACCACATTTTGCTTGCCTGGAGTTTTGTCCTATCTAGCCTCTATTTATAAATGGTCAAACCAAAACGCAATAAAAATTAAATTTTGAAAAAAACCTCAAAAGTGGAGATTAAAATCAGGACGTAATTGATGAAGATATAGTCAATGTGATTACATTTTATTTATAGTTATTCACCAATTCATGTCAAAAGATTTATTGGTATAATATGTACTGTATATTTATTGTAATTTCTATTTATATTTGATATGTATGTATAACCTTAATTAGTATAATTACCGTAAAAAGATTCAATCAGCATTTTACTTGTTCAATTTTTTCAAATCAAATATGTACCGTTGATTCCGCATAATTATAAATTTCTAAATTGATCACCGTAATCAACATTTAAAATTTACAGAAATTAGAAACTTACTTGATGTGTTTATTAAAAAAAATAGTGTGGAGGGCACAAAGTCAACGTATGGAATTCATTTATATAATCAATATTTATTCTTAATTACAAATTTCCAAAGTCTATATAATCATCGTTTATATTATTTATTTTCATTATATCTAATTTTAGTGGTATTTATAAAAAATTTCAAATTTATTTGTTTAATACAATGCCAATATCAACACTCCGTGAATGTATTTAGATTAAATACAATTTCTAAGTGTTATTTAGAGATTACGCCAAGTGTCAGCATAAAGTGAACATATTAGATTCTATTAGATATTAGATTAGATTAGATTAGAAAATTAAATACAATGTCGTCAGAGATTAAGCCAAGTGTTAGTCTTAAGTAAATATATCAGATTAGATTTTATTATATTAGATATTAGATTCTATTAGATTAGATTAGAATATTATATTAGATTAAATTAGATTAGATAATATATTAGTTTATGATTGATTAGATTATATTAGATAAGATTAGATTAGAAAATTAAATACAATGCCAAGTGTCAGCGTCACGAGAATATATTCTACTTTTAAATTATATTAAATTAAATTAAATCAAATTAAATTAAATTAATTGATAAGTTTAACTCAAAAGTTAAATCGGTTAATTTCCATCTTAACGGAAGTTGTATTGTTCCTAAAATATTAAAGAATGGAGAGTTAATCTTTGCCAATACACACCCATTTTATTATTTATAAAAATTAATTTTAAATTTGAGACTAAATCTTAGACAAAAAAAAAAAATTATTTCTTCTAATACACACTTCAAAAATCACATATATTTCAAGATTTATGTTTTTATTTTTTATTTCTTTCTCACTATTTATCTATCTTTTAAAATTAAATCACATGTATTAAGGTATGCACTTATTTTTCTTGAATAAAGTGAATTTAGTATCTAATTTTCGTTTTACTTCATCTGATGGTACTTTTTAAACTTCTATCATCATACTTACTCAATTTTCCAATACTTCATTTACCAATGTATAAATATGGAATAACAGTAAAAAAATTAACAATATATATAAATAGTAACAAAAACTTTCATAGTGACACATAATAAATAGTAACAAAAATTTTCATAGTGATACACAATATGTATATTTTGGTCACTTCCAACACATTCGATTCTAGTGAAAAAATATTAAACATAGGCGTTATAAAAAAAAAAAAATATTCTTTTTTAATTATTTAATCATATTTTTTAAAATGTGAAATAGATAATAATAAAATAACATTTTTCTTTTAAATATAAAGAGTTGAAAAGTAGGTATTACTAGAGATATTGTATGTGCTCTAAAATAAATTACGAGTATGATAAGAGAGTAGATAAGAAAAGTAATGGAGTGATTATTAAAAAGTTCACTGACAATGCTAAAATCACCTGGGCCTTGTTTCGCCACCGTGGAAACTAGTTTGAAGGTCCGAACCGTCACGTCAACCTCACACTAGAAACGGATAAAAGAAGAACAAGCGCTAAATTTGGTTTCATACGGACAATACCTACACCGATTTCCCTGTTCCTTCTCCCTTGATTATTAATGCCAACTATATCATGTACGAATAATCAGTTCATAGTTCAGAGCGCGAAACTAGGAAAATTTACACACATGAAAAAAAAAATTATTAATATATATATTTTTTTATATATATATATATATATATATATATATATATATATATATTTAATATTATAATATAATGATTTGATATTTGAATAATATCGTAATACGATAATACAATATTCACGAATATCGTATTATCGTAATGTAATATTAATATCACAATCATATTACTATAATACGATATTAATTTTACATTATCGTACTGCGATATTAATAATATTACAAATAAAAAAATGAATCAAATTATTTGTTTTTATTTTTTACAAATAAAATATAAAAAAAATTATATAATTTTTTACACACATATACAACATTTTAAAAATTATTACTAATACATACTACTTTTATAAATATTTACTAATATATATTACTTTTAACAAAATTACATCACTCTCTTTATAAATTTATTTTGTTTAATTTAAATTTATTATACTTTATAATTTAATTAATTAATTAAAAATAAAAATATAATATATATAATATAATTTTATTAATAAATAAAAATTTGAAAAAATAAATTATTTATTTTTGTTTTCTTTTTTTATTTTTTCTTCACTTTTGTAAATTTTTTTTATTTTTATTATATATTTTACACATTTATTTTTTCTTTTGATAGTTGGGACGATGTTCAAGATGTTACATTGGCAAAGAAAGTTATTTATCATCGTCTTTTTTATTTTCTTCCACATCTTGATCTTGTAAACTTTATTGTCCACTAATGTAAAACTTATGGTCCATTTGATTCGCTTTAAAATGATAGACTAGACAAAACAAAAAAAATTTGTACTTTATTTGATTTTAAAAAAGACAATGGTATTGAATAAAAATATTTTGAGATATTAGACAAATTTTTTATTTTTTATACCTCAAAAAATCAGGAAACAAAAATTTTGTCCATAATAAAAAAATTTAAAAAGATAAATTTAACCTCACCTCTTTTATCCAGGCCTTTCAACAAGTCAGGCCTTCCAATGAGTAATAGGCTTGATTAAAATCAATTAAAGTATCTTTTACTATTTACACACTAATATTTTTTTTTCATACAAAATGACAAAAAAACCCACAGTACTAAATTTTAATGATTATAGTTCTAAAAATGCAAAGCAAACTTTTATTCTAGAATTTAATGATTTTCAGAGTATTAAATTTTAAAAATTCAGAATCAATTTTTTTTATTGTACAAAATGAACTTATACAATATATGGATTAGTTTTTTTTTTTTTCTTTTACAACTCTAATTTTGTAAAATCTAAAAATAAGAATTTTTAATAACAAATATTGTATAACACAAAGGGTATTATAATAAATTTTACATTATTTTGTTTAGTACTTATGTTAATCAAACAGTAAATAACACAATTTTTTATTCTATGCATTAATTAACAAATAGTAAATAAAACTAAAAATTATCTTATAATTTAGTTACTTGTGTTGTGTTGTTTTACTTGTACTGTATATCAAACGGACCCTTAGTGTCCACAAGATATCTAAACTCACATTAAGCTGAGATTAGAGTCTCAATAATCGCAATCAGAAAATTGTATGATGTCATGTTGATGCAATGATAAAGATAAATAAAAATTACACCATTCATTTAAAAAAATAAAAATGATACATGTTAAAAATAAAAAATTTGATAATAATTTATAGAAGTGGTATGTATTAATGATAATTTTTTAGATGTTATATATATGTCTAAAAAATTCTACAAATTTTTTTTATGTTTTATTTGTAAAAAATAAAAACAAATAATATAATTAATTTTTTAATTAATATTACAGTACTATAGTGTAATATTAATATTGCTAGTAATGCGATATTCTGTGATATTAATATCGCAGTACAGTAATGTGATATCGTAATGCGATATTCGTGAATATCGTATTATCGTCTATGATATTTCTGAGTTGTCAATTTTTTTATCAGATATCACATTATAATAATGTGATATTATTCAAATATCGTATTTCGATAATACGATATATGAAAAAAAATATATATATTAATAAATATATTTAAAAATAATATATATTGATAATAATTTTTTGTGATATGCTATGTAAATTTCCTTAAGAAAAAATCTAAATTTATTCAGATAGACATTTATTTATATTTATATGCTCGTCCTTCAACTTGGGGATTGCTCCCCTTTACTTAACCCAGCCCCCCCAAATTAAAAAAAAAAATTAAATTTTAAAAATGCCCATGATACTCTAGCCCTATGACTTGCATATCCTTCCCCTTCCCTTTCCCTTTCCCTTTCCCTTTCCGACTAGTTCGTGCATACCCAACCCCCCCTCCCATTCACAGTGAAGCAAAATGCCCTATGACCATTTTCTTCCTTTGTCTTCGAAAGTGCTAGCCGCATACCCCTTTTCCCATTGAAACTAGGCACTTGATTTCTCTTTTTTTTTTTTTTTTTTTTTTTTCAGTTCAATCTCACTCTCACTCTCGTACTCAAGCATTTCTTCAAATTTTAATAAATTTTTTTTGTATTATATATATATATATTTAATTGTGAACTCATGCAATTTCTCTTTCTACAAAATTTTAATTTTAATTTACATATAATGATAATTTTTCTTCCAAAACGGCTATATATAATTGTCTGGTAACCAAAACGATTGAATATAACTATTTTGCTTACCAAACAGCTATCAACAGTCATTTTTTAAGGAAATATATATTAGATAAAATAAAATATATTAAAAAATTTATGATAAAAAAATTATATTAATTTATCAATATATATATATATATATATATATTTTTAAAGGAAAAAAAAAAGAAAAAAGAAAAAGAAAAAAGAGAATGTGTTATTTTAATGAACATATAGTAAGGGTGAGTAAAATTCAATTAACTGACCAAACCGAAAATAAATCGATTTAATCAATCAATTAATATCGGTTTAGTTGGTTAATTACTGTTTTAAAATTTAAAAAAATCGGTTAATGTTGGTCGATTTCGGTTTTGTATTTTTCCTAACCGATAAAAACTGAACTGATCAACTAAAACATTATAAATTTTAATATTTTCATATACTATGTTAATTAGTAATTCAATTATTTTATTGATTTATTAAATCATTCAAATATTGTATTATCTTGATGTATAAAAATAATTATATATTACTAATTTGATATGTATTTTAGTCTTATGTAAATATGTTTATTAAAAATAATAATTTTATAGTAAAGAAATTAAAAAAAAAAAAAGAAGAAGTTACTTTTGTTATGTATAGATATTTGTTTATGTTAATTTTACTTTTTTCAAGCATTTATGCATATATTTGAAATAGAAAGAAGTTAGCTTCCATAATATCTTTATATATTTTTACTTTACTTATATGATTCTTAGTAAGATGTTATAGATACTTTAAAAAAAATTATTTTAACTTATCTAATAGTCACGTTCTTAATTTACAGTAAAATAATTAAATATATATTTCAAGTAGACACAACACTAAAATAAGAAAAAAACTTTTTTTTTTTTAAAAAATTGTTATTGTCAGTTAACTATTAACTGACCGAAACCAACCGCTTAACCGACTAAAACCGAACCGTCGGTTTTAAAGTATAGTCGGTCGGTTATCGGTTTGATAAAATTACACAATTAGTTAGTGTCAGTCGGTTAAAAATATAGTCAAAACTGACCGTAACCGACCGACGCTCACCCTTATCATATAGTAATTTTGCTTATGCTAAATCATTGAAACATTACAAAAATTATATGACAATTTCCAAGTGCTATTCTTAATGTGTGATTTAGCATAAGTCCATGTTTGAGCTCATGCTAAATTACCTACCGAGAATATTGCTTATGCCACTGACAAAATGGCTGTATATAGCCGTTTCTTACTCACTTCGCACATAGCTATTTTATTGGCTACGAAGGGAGAGCGTTAGCGTTTTATGATGCAAACGAAGAAGGTGAAGGGGAGAACTTATATTCGTCATGGGGCATAGGGAATTGCTGAAAATCATTAAACAGGGGGCGTAAAAAAACCAAAGGGAAATAGAGAAGCTAAAGGGAGAGTTCAACTATTATAATGGTTATACAAAATTATTTGGGTGTATAAATGACTTTGTATAGCCATTGTAATTATTAGAACACACAAATTGAGGATATTTTGAGAAAGATAATTTTTTTTTAAACGAGGGGCCAAGGGGGACTGCCTTGAGCAATCCCCTTCAACTTTCAACTATGGGACCCTAAACACTGTTTCTCATTTGCTCCCCTTCTTCACAAAGAATCACAGAGACTAAGCTGATGGAGGATCCCTCTCTACAAGTTTCTCTTCCGCAATCCGTCGAGCAGTTGCTAGGCCGAATTTGTGAAGCCCAGAATCAGTCTCAGCCCAACTCCGCCGTGAGACGG
This sequence comes from Bauhinia variegata, assembly GCA_022379115.2. Classification (NCBI taxonomy): domain Eukaryota; kingdom Viridiplantae; phylum Streptophyta; class Magnoliopsida; order Fabales; family Fabaceae; genus Bauhinia; species Bauhinia variegata. The sequence goes on along the minus strand of CM039429.1, from coordinate 4,695,286 downwards.
GAGCTGGCCAACCTCGGGGAAAGAGAAGCAGTTCAACTTCTCACCAGAGTCTCAAAGATAAAGGATATTAGGAATATCAATCAATACCTTATGCGTTCAATCAACAATGCTTCAAGTGATCGTTCCCCCAAAAGAACCACTGCATGCATTTCTCCTCACAACTCTCCCGGTAGTGCTACCCGCCTCATGTTTTCTCAGGGTAATACAAGTTCAAGACCGATTGCTGACAATGGTTAATGCTTTTTTTTATTATTTATTTATTAGTTTATTCTTCTTGAGGGTTGCTGGCTTTAAGAAATATACTTCTCTGGAAATGTTTTTTGGGAAATTATTGAACGTGAACAAGTGCATAGGCCGGAAACAAAATCGAAGGAAAAGAAAGACACTTCTTTTCTGTTGTTTATGTCTCAGAATATCTGAAATTTATTGGCTTTCTGACTGTATTATGGAGAGTGTTTTCTATTGGTCAGAGTATTCTGACTTGTCAAAGATTCGAAATTTGGTTTATTTACAGTTTGAGTTGTCTAAGTCTCACATTTGTAATTTTTGTTGTTTCTATTGCTGTTCGTTTGGTGAATTGTTATAGATGTTTCATCATCACCGGTTGCAGTGTCTCCTCAAGGCTCCCCACTGACAAATCCTGTGCAAGCGCAAGGACTATCACCGGAATTTAGAGGGGCCTTGGGGGAACTAGAATTCAGAAAGACCTTCTTATTGTTGAACTATATTGGAGGGTAATTACTTTTTATGTTTTTAATGAATTTTTGTGATGATTACGAGCTTTACTTGGGATATTTATCATTTCTTTGCATATAACCACAGGGAGAGTCTTGAAAAAGCTCTAACAGATGATCAGATAAGAAGTTGGAAAAATTTGACCATGAAAAAATTTGAATCCGAAGTGTGCGAAGCATTGAAACGAAATGGTATACATGTTAAAGACCGGATAAAGGTAACTGATATTTGCTTGATACCTTGATGGATTAACTTCATTTCAACTAATTGGCTTCTATTTCCTATCGTTTGGAATCTCATGATTCACTTCTTTGAGTACAGCGCACTAGTCCTGTTGTCTCTGTTCCTTTTAGAGTGCAAAAGAATATGCCGTTCTAGAAGTATCTTGTTTTGCATTGATTCAATCTACCTTGACTGACCTGTTGTTGCTGCTTTCGTGGGTTTGTTATGTCAACAGGCATTAATGGCATTGAACATGTTTGGAATTTTATGTGCTCTTGTTTCTTTTCTAGTTTCGTTTTATTTGTTCACAGTGAATTGAGGTAAACTAATGGTTATTGACTGAATTATTGGCATTAATTAATGCTATTTAATAATGAAACAAGGACCGAGTCTCTCTTGAAATGAAACAGCCTCTTCCAAATAATTACGAAAATAAATATAATCTCAGAAACTCAGGTATTATGCAGTGTAATAACATATTCTGCTGAGATAAAAAATGTTAGTTGTTAGCTAATGTAGTTTCCAAAGCTGTATTAGATTATTTTTTTAAAGTTAAACTTTGTTTTTCAATATCTAATGGATTAATTTGTCTGCTATGTTGAGCACACAACGGAAACAATGATCTTGTATTTTATAATGCAGATGAAATTATTGGAAGCCTAAATTGACCTCTTGCAAGCTGAGACATGAATTTTTGGAACTCATCTTTATCATAGCGTCAGGGACAGGCAATTATTGACATTTGTTGCTTACAGTGCTCTTCAATTGATTTTTGCAGTCTCTGGATTGGGATTCTGGGAAGGCTCACGTCTATTGCTGTCATGTTTCTTCATTTGGGAACTTAAGCTTTAAGGTTTGTATGTTTATCTGATCAAATACAGCCATCACTCACCAGCATTCATGCTTGCTAGTACGCATGGACATGTAACCTGATGTTGAAATCAGAACTAGTCTTCAGGATTACACGGTTCGGTTATTCATTAATCATTACTAAATAAGGTTTTTGTATTGTAGTTGTTTTAGAACTAGTTAGGTTGTTTATTTGATCAATGTTATGTACTTTAGTTCTGAACTATTGATGAGTCAGCAGTTTCAATCATTATCATTATCATGTCAATTAGAATCCATGTATTTCTTTTTCTGTTGAGGGTAAAATATCTGATATTGCTCACCAATTTTGTTGACTTGTTGTTCAGGGTCCTTATCAACAAAATATTAGATCCCATCTACAAAAATCTTTGGGTGACGAAAATGTTTTGATTGTTAAGTTTGTTGAGGAAGACAATAAAAGTGGTTCCACGATCTATGATTGGGAACGTAATGCTGTCTACAGAAATTTTGTTAGAGAAGGAATTCCTCTTGGTCTTCGCCGTTATCGTTTTTTTGGTAATTCTTTCCCTCAATAATTCTGCTATTACTGCGAATTGGTTGGTATTTAGCTTCTTAAATTTCTTGCTATGTGCTTTTATTTATTTATTTATTTTTGAATTTTTTTCAAATGTTCAGTACCCCATTGTATGATCCGTTGCTGTTGCTAATTCCTGAAGCTTGAGCATACATGTTAACAGATGGCTTTGAGTTGTTAAGAAATGCAGTTAACTATATTTTCTACGTTACCAATTGATCAGTGTTTAAAGATGGGGGAAAGGAAGAAAAAAGCAAGGACCCAACTGCATCATCAGTGAAATGTTACTTTGTGAGAATTGAATCTGATCCATTTATTGATAAGCGAGGATCGTATATTTTGGCGAAGAAGACAGTTTCTGAAGCTAGATCTTTATTCATGCATGTACATTCGTTGTCCAATGTGGCCAACTATATGGCTAGGTATTTAACTGCAAGAAAATGTCTTTTACAAGGAATATGCTAGTTTTTTTTTTTTTTTAATTGAAGATATAAATTCCTAACCTCTTAGGATGTACAGGTTTTCTCTCATTCTATCGAAGACGTTAACTATAAATGTTGATTTGTCAACTGTGGATATTCAGACAATAGATGATATATATTGCAAGGTACAATCACTAAATCTTTTTTGCAAATGCTCTTTTCAATTTATATAGAGCAGTGCGGCATGCAAACCTATTATTTTGTTTTCTTTTTGGTTGTGTAAATTGTAGGATGAATGCGGTAATATTGTCACTTACAATGGGAAGCCTTGTATTCATACTGATGGAACTGGTTTCATTTCGGAGGATTTAGCTCTGCTATGCCCAAAGAATGTATTCAAAGGAAGTTGCGCAAACAATGAAGTTGTTAAGGTTTGTAATTTCTTACATCCTTAACTTCTTCAAAATATGAAATTCATTTGTGGAATATCTATGACCTCTGCCTTGTTATGAACTTACTTTGGCTCCTTCATACATCAAATATTGTTGTATGTTTTTATTTCTAGTCAATTATGGTTTTCCAAACGGCTAATAATGATTTCAGTTCACTTAAAAGGAAATTTTGATTTTTATTTTATAGGCTACACCTTGTGACAGTGAACATGGGGATACGATAGCAATGACTCCGCCAGAATTCCACACTCGGGAACCTGTAAACGCTCCTAACTCTGCCTTTTTTTTCTTTTTTTTTTCCTTAGAAAAATATTATTTTGTAGTGGCGTTGATTCATAATTTATTATATATGAATTTTGTTCTCATTTTTCATCTTTTCTTTTTTCAAGCCTTTGCTGATTCAGGTTCGTTTATTTAACAAAGGGAGAGCAATTAAAGGTACACTTATGGTGAATAAAAAGGTAATTTTACTTTTTCTAAGTTCTTGGGAAGAATTTCTGTTGACTTCTCTAGAATTTACCTTTGAAAAACCTTTTCTTTTCGTATATTTTTCCTTAATTAACAATGTTATACTTAAAAGATGTTTATTATATACGATAGAATTCTTGGTTTAGAAGTTTTTTAACACTGGTTGTTGACAAGTGAATTCTTGACCCGTCTAACAAACAATTAAGTAGTTAGAAGTGTAGAAAGTCCGCTTTGGATTGATTGTGGTGTACCATGAAGAGAAGAGATACGTCATTCCTTTTATTTTATGTGAAATAACGACTAAGGTCTCAGATATAGTTTTTTTTTTTTTTTTTAAATATTTTATTTTATTTTTGCATGTTAATTTATGCTTCTCTTTGTTTCAATTTGTAGCTTCCTCAAAGGACAATTCAAGTTCGACCTTCAATGATTAAAGTTAAGACAGATTCCAATATTTCAAATATTCAAACCATAAATTCACTGGAGGTCGTAAACGCCAGGTAATTTTGCATGTACAATTTTTTTTGTTGAAATATTTTGTTGGTAGTATATCTTCATTGAAGTTATATCATTCTTGCTCTAGTTTGATATCACTTAATATGATATATTGTTATCATATTCAACTTATGCTGTTGGACTAACTGTTTAATGCACTCTTACACCATACCATAATGATGAGAAGTAAAAACTGTTTCAGCAATGTGCCAAAGAAAACATATTTATCAAGGAACTTAATTGCACTTCTAAGCTATGGGGGAGTTCCAGGGAATTTTTTCATGAATTTACTTGAGACCACCTTGGAAGATACTTGTGGATTTTTCTCTAGTAAGCGTGCAGCACTTAAAGGTAGTTCTTTCTTCACCCATGGCTTTAGTGCTACTTTTGACCTTTATTTTAATTTCATGAAATATATACTATATTTGGTTCCTTGTATGTAACTCATCCCATGCTCCTTTTTTTGTTTTTCTAAAATGTTTTATTTGCTTTATATGTAGTTCTTATTAATCACGGTGAGATGGATGATTTTATCTCAGCAAGGATGGTTTTAACTGGGATTCCTCTTGAGGAACCATATGTGCAGTACCGTCTAGCTGTAATGGCAAGGAAAGAAATGAAGGGTCTTGGAGGAGGAAAGCTTCATATTGCTGACTCCTACTATGTAATGGGGACAGCTGATCCCACTGGATGTCTCCAACCTAATCAAGTATGCGTTATTTTGTAAGTCTCTTAGCATTTCTCCCGTTGTTTTGTTGGTGCTTCTTTGCTACCTGAATGCCTCTTCATGCATAAGGGGTTAATTTTTTACTGTTGTATGTTCTTTCCTGTACAAATGCATGGGATTATTTGGGTTTTGCCCATATAAGGATTTCTATGGAATTTGGGTTTTGCTTATTCAAGGATTTTGAGTGAATCTCTTTTCTGTAAGCTCCTATTTTATTCTCATTTCCTTTAACTGTTCTTTTTGTCCTATGTCGCCTAAATGCACAATACTAGTTCATGTGAACATATGAAAATGAAAACAGAAGTAGTGTCAAGTTATTTATTGATTATGCTTATGTCTTAAAAAGGCATTTAAATCCTTGTTTATTTTTTATAAATTGCCGTATTTCAGGCTTAGATGCTCAATGCTTGTTTATGTGACTATGAGTGGATTTTGTTTTGTTCTTCCTGGTGGTTTGCTTTCGTCTATCACCTACTTTCTTTGATATTATGTCACTGGCAAATTGGCAATAACAAACTGTTGGTTTTCTTTCTTTGGTATTTCATTGGTTTAGAGAGAATGGACAAATTTCTGGAACTGTATTGGTGTACCGGAATCCTGGTCTGCATTTTGGAGATATACATGTTCTAGAAGCTACATATGTAAAAGAATTAGAGTCATATGTGGGAAATTCCAAATACGCCATATTCTTCCCATGTATTGGTCCTCGGAATTTGGCTGATGAAATAGCAGGAGGGGATTTTGATGGTGATTTGTACTGGGTCTCGAGAAACCCTCAGGTGGTTCCACACTTTTGTTCTGATTCGTTATACATTTTTTAGAATATTTATCTGCAATGAATCGTTAACCAATTCAATTTAATGGTGTTGAACTTTCAAAGATATTTTTAACTATTCCTTGCAGGTAAATAAGTACTGTTAGGTTTCTGGCTCATTTGTAATCCCATTTTGTTTCTAATAGATGATTAGGAACGATACTTTGGTCCCCAGCCTGTGTTGAGAGTTTCTCAAGTTTCTGATTCTTCATTGTTTTAATTGATGGCTCACTTTTTGTGTTTCTCCAGTTGTTAGAATATTTCAACAAGAGTGACCCGTGGATACCAAGCTCTTCAGATTGCGGTGTTTCCAGTGTGAACAAGTGTGATCCTAAAGGGCCTAGTGAATTTTCAGCTCTGGAACTTGAGGAGGAGCTCTTTGAACAGTACTTGGATAACAGGTTTCATCCAAGGTATGAATCATGTGGGTGTTGTACAGAACATTATTAAATAATCAGTTTAACATGATAATTGTTGGGTTACGTTCTGCCCCAGATATCATTGATTATTATCTAGCAACTCAACTGGTCTTATCCCATGGTGGTTGCCTGAAGGTTTGTTCTTCTGAATTCAGCAATGCAAAGAGTGTGGCGGCTGACGGCTGGCTGGCTATGATGGACCGGCTTTTGATATTAGGAAATGATTGCATGCAAGAGAAGGAACGGCTGAAGAAAAACATGCTTCGGTTAATTGACATATATTATGAAGCATTAGATGCTCCTAAGAAGGGTGGAAAGGTTAGTAGTGTGTATGTGTTTTTTCAGTTGCTAAGGACACTGTAAAAACAGTCCATTTCATTTTCTTTGTGTTGGTTTTCCTTCATTCTAAGGTTTCCCATGATCAAACGGCAAACACTGATGAGCTGTTTTTATTTTCACTAAAGTATGTTAGGTGCAAATTTCTTATGCTTAGTTGACTCATGGATTGTTTGGTGTGATAAAGGCGTAGGTTGATGCATGTAGAGATACTTACTTGAGAACCATCAATTGGAAAAATAAATGATTGAAATTTAAGTTGTCATAAAAGTTCAAGAACTGGTCATAACTGTTTTTTGGTGCCCAAGCTCAACTCTTCCTCCTATCCATCCTGATGATTGGCATTCAGCTCATCTTGAAGGCTTGCCTCTGCTTCACGTTTTCTGCACCTGTACAATCTTGCTTGCTCTCCGTTGGTTTGTTTGACTGATTTTTATCTTATAACAGATCTCAATCTGATGCCGATGCTGACCCGTATGTACCCTGGAGCTTGAATTCTACACATGGGTTGAGCCATTGAGGCATCAGAATATTCTGCTAATATGATATAAAATGGTTGGATACTCTGAGCTAGTTACTATTCTAACATAGGAAAAGTCTCTACATCGTATTTGGTAGATGCGCATATGCTCTATCTTGGAATAATCTTGCATGTTAAGAGTCTTTTCGCTTTAAACATGTATTCTATTCTAAACTTCTTTTTGTTTTAGGTTGAAGTTCCTAGTGACTTGGGGGTGGAATTGTTCCCACATTATATGGAAAGGAACAATTCATTTACTTCTAACTCTATCTTAGGATCAATATATGACAAGGTGAAATCACATCGAGAGCAGTATATGCCAATGATTGGTGAGAGCTCTCTTAATTAAGATTGCAGGTTTTTTCTTTGGTTGCCAATTACTTTATAATACCATACCAATTTTAAAACCGTTTGTGTTCATGCCCATTATCAGACATTACAAAACTCTCCTGTTTTGATTCTGAAATACCTGAAAGTGTCCAGAAGAAATGGGAAAAACGCTACAGTAAGTATAGGAGGCATATGACTGATGCCTTGAATCAAGATCCTGAGGGCAAAGATGAGGCTGCAGAAGATGTGATTAGGAAGTACAAGAATGTAAGTGGCAGTTAAGTAGATATGCTTTTTATGAGACAAAATCTACTGTTTCATTTTAATTTCTTATATGTTATATGCTGTCTCACTTATTATGAGTGGTCTAAATGAATGAAATCACTCATTAGATAATATTATTTTATAGTATTTTGACCAATCATAATAAGTGGGACAGCAAATTTGCTCCCCTTTTCATTAGTTATGCTTTCATGTCCTGACAGAGAGCTTTGCTTGTAGAAACTGTATGGAACTGAGGAGAATCCGAAGGCGATAGAGGATGTATGCTATGAGGCTATAGCTATTTATAATGTTGTTTATGAGTTTGCCAAGTCCAAGGGTGAAGCCCGGTACTGTCAGTTTGCATGGAAGGTTGCAGGTTCGACTTTGTTGAATATTTTTGAGAGCCAACAAGGTGAAAGAACTCTCACCTGTGTACCGTCTGTGTTGCGTGAGATTTTTGGCTAATGAAAGGATCATGTATTATGGAGCATATTCGCAAGAATTTGAATAGATTTTATATCCAAGTGATAGATCTCACACCCCATTATCTTTTCTGTAAGTTGTTTATAAAATTGATATAAAGCTGTTATAACACGTTGTGAATATATTTGTTTTATTTTCTCTAAAAGAAAAGTTCTATAGACCGCTCATTTCCACAGTACTAACAAATTTTTACACCACAATAGATCTTGATAAAATTGAAGCATCAAATCTTTAGTTATTCACAAAAATAAAAACTGATTATTTAAAATTAGTTAATTGAGAACTTTTAGGAATTATGAATAGAAACTAAGAGCTTGAACTAATTAAATAAGTCAAACCTATATTTCTCTTGTAGTGCTAAGTATAAATGAGTCAAGCTTCTATTTCTCTCATAGTGCTTGAGTTCGCATACATTCAAGGCCTCATCTCATCTCATCTCAATAAAGTAACTATAAAAAATTATGTTATTTCGTGGTTTCATTACTCAATATCATCGTCAAGCAATAATAAATAAATGTTAAGAAGATGAAACTATGCCAGATAAAGTGCAAAAATCCTAAATCTAACCCTAAATGACTTAGATTCATACATTCCTACTTTTTATTCCGCTTTCTTAATTTTGAGAGATTGGTTATTAATTATATGGCTGTAGTTTTCCTTTTAGTTTTTCAAATTTCTTTTAAAATTTATTCCGTTTTCTATTACTATAATAATATATTATGTAATTTTTTTTTTATAGAATTATTTAGGACTAAGACTTTATTATGAATCTTTTAAGATAAGAAAGAGTACTCTCTATAAAACTTCCATTATAGTCCTTTTCACTTTTTAAAAATAAATATTTGTAAAGTATTCTAGTTTTTTTTTTTTTTTTTTAAGTTTCTATTAGATTTTTTTTTTCTTCACGTTTTGTTGCTGTGTGAAATTGAGCTCAATTCACAAGTTTAAAAAGAAGTAAGCTTGAATTTATTAAATTTTCACTAAACCTAATTTATTTCTTTGCATCCCTAAATTGTGAACAGACCTTATTCTCTTTTTAATTTCTAACTTGGTTTAGGATTGTTGGAATATATGTTATTTTCTGTTTTTAATTCAATTCATGTTTTTTTCATATTTTTTTCTATCGTAAAAATTTGTCAATTTCACGTTTATATATATATATTCTTTTCTTCATTCCAAATCTTCTTTATTCCTATCAGCAGCCATTCCGAATCTTCTTATCGAACCAGCAGTTGATACTTATACCAGTGAGTATCGTTTTGGTGAAAAAAGGTTGTTTGGAATGTGAAAATGTGGTTTTATTTTAAGATTAAAACACCTAAATTTCTTTAAAATCTATGATAAAAATTATTAATAACATAATTGAAATTTATACCCAACAAATCACATTTTATATCTTTATAAACATTTATATAGAATTTTCTTTTTTTTTGGTTTACATCATAGATATGCAAACAAATAATTATCTTTGCACGCTTGTAGAGTGGGGAAGGGCCACAAGGATTGAGTGACACTTGTGCACTCCCAAACTTCTGGCGCCGACACTGACAAGACTGTCAGTCTGTCTCGTGTCTTCTCCGTAGTCCTCTTTATCTGCAACATAACAATTTTATAAGATAATGATTTCTTCGTGCAGATTTCTTTCAACGGTGAAACTTGCTTCCTTATCTACTGATCCCCCCTCCCCTCTCTGTTTGTTTCTCGTCATTCTTTTGTTTTCTTGCCCGAACTTGAGAGAGATTTTTATCTCGACAACGCTCCAAGCACTCACATGATAAAGTAATGACAAATCATGGATTTAAACAATGGCTGTCCTAATAATTCAAATTAAATTATTCTTAACTAGGCTAGTCTGTATCCAAAGTCACATGATTTCGCTTTTTCAAATCGAAAACGACATACCCACTTGCTTAAATTGTCTTTCCTTTGACCTTTTCTTCATCATTGTAAAGCAGGGACATAGTTATTTGTGCAATCCCAAGGTTTCTGGCCATTCACTGGGGATAATATTAGTGAGAGTGGTAGTAAGTCGAAGCTCAAAGGATCATATTTATACCAGTTTTGGTGTCAAAGGGGAAAACAAGGAGCAGCAAGTGATTCCAAGGATGGAAAGTGCACTCAGGGCTATCAGAGATGGAGACTCGGTGCTGGACCTCAGCCCCAGATCCACCGTCGGCGGTGGTGTTGAGGATATCTACGGCGAGGACCGCGCCACCGAGGATCAACTTGTCACCCCTTGGAATTTCTCAGTTGCCAGGTCAGTCACAATCACTTCAACTTGAGCTTTTTTGATTACTTGAGCTTCAAGTTTTTGATCAGCTTTCAATTATGGGTTTGCTAAGGCTTCTACTTGATCATTAAGACTTCACTTCCTGTGTTGATACTGACAAATTTTTTTGATGTCTGGTATTCTTCACTTGTCCCAGATTAATGATTAATTTTAACATTATGAATCCTTTCGAAAAGAAAAGAAAAGAGACAAAGAAGAAAACTTTGCTGAGATATAACAGATATGAGATGATGTTCTTTTGGTTCTTTGCTTGCTTGAAATTTAGTAAAGATGTCCGCATGAAATTGTAGTTGACTTTCTATAAGAATTGTGCTGCAGTGGCTATTCTTTGCTGAGGGATCCTCAGTTCAATAAAGGGCTTGCTTTCACTGAAAAAGAGAGGGATGCCCACTATTTGCGTGGACTTCTTCCTCCCACAGTTTTCTCTCAACAACTCCAGGTTTGCATTAACTTAGATATTTATCTATTATTGTTTATCAGCAAGCTATGTTCTTTTAATCCTTCTTTGTCCTTCTACTAAAAATTCCTTTTCTATTATCAACAGGAGAAGAAACTGATGCACAACATCCGACAATATCAGGTCCCTTTGCAAAAGTACACGTCTCTGATGGAACTTCAGGTAGACAATTGACCTCATTATGGTTAAAATACAAATCATGAAATGGCTAACTCCCTCAAGATTCCATATGAGTTTGTGATTTGTCTTGTTTATGTCTTTGATTATTCCTGTGCCATGATCTCCTATCTCTTCTTAGTGGCAGGCTTCACCAAAAAAAAAAAAAAATTAAGATAGTGCCTTGTTTTTTTAATGAAAAATAGATTCATCTACTTTTGAAATTTGGAAATGAGAAGTGACAGCATGTTATTCTGGTCTGCAGGAGAGGAATGAAAGGCTGTTTTACAAACTTCTCATTGATAATGTTGAGGAATTGCTCCCTATTGTATATACTCCTACCGTTGGTGAGGCCTGCCAGAAATATGGGAGCATCTTTAAACGCCCTCAGGGTCTATACATAAGTTTGAAAGAGAAGTATATATTTCTGCTTTCCTCTACTTCTATGAAAATATGTGCTGCAATTTTATGAAATTCTTAGAGCTTTTAGCATTTTGCAGAGGAAAAATCCTTGAGGTATTAAAGAACTGGCCTGAGAGGAGTATTCAAGTAATTGTGGTAACTGATGGTGAACGGATTTTGGGACTTGGAGATCTTGGATGTCAGGTATTTCATGGACATATAAGCAATAACTAATGAATCAAGACATAGTCATGCTAAAAGTTGGATGAGCTAGACTTTACAAGATAATGTTGGATGTGTTTCAGGGTATGGGAATTCCTGTCGGTAAATTGTCTTTGTACACAGCACTTGGAGGCGTTCGTCCTTCTGCAGTAAGCACTTTCCAACCATTTTTGCTTCTTACCGGTATTTCATTATGTTGTAAATATGGCTGATTTCCTTTTCCTTTTCCCTTTTTTCCTCCTTATCTGGATAGTGTTTACCTATAACAATTGATGTGGGGACAAACAATGAGACATTACTGAAGGATGATTTCTACATTGGGCTTAGACGAAAAAGGGCAACTGGGCAGGTTTGTATCAACGTTATTTTAGTATTATTTGGAAAATTTGCTAACTGGGTCATTAGACTTGTACTGATCTGAGGCAACTGTGTTGATTTCTTAGGAGTACTCTGAACTTCTGCATGAATTCATGTGTGCTGTCAAGCAAAACTATGGAGAAAAAGTTCTTATACAGGTTACAGATGAGAGGAATTTCCTGCATCATTCATGAGGTTTCCAAGCCTCATATGTTCACTCACTTATTCATTTCTTTAGTCTAATTGTTTCTACTGAACTTTGCAGTTTGAAGACTTTGCAAATCACAATGCTTTTGATTTGCTTGCGAAATACGGTACTACCCATCTTGTGTTCAACGATGATATACAGGTATTAAGTGACATGAAGGCTGGCATTTTGTTCTTGGAGGATTATAATTTTCTAATTAATAATGCCTTCTTGTCTTAGGGAACTGCTTCTGTTGTTCTTGCTGGGCTGGTTGCAGCACTGAAGCTGATAGGCGGTACCCTGGCTGAAAACACATTCTTGTTCCTTGGTGCCGGAGAAGTAAGACTCTATCTTTCCTTACTTTATCTTTTAGTTAATATCAATGTTTCCATGCGCATGCATGTTACGACTCTAAACAAGTTATTTTTTCAACTTATCGCTTGTCATGCTTGCAGGCTGGAACTGGCATAGCAGAGCTAATAGCTCTTGAGATATCTAAGCAGGTGCTTCTGTTTATGATTTATATAAGATCGACATTTGTCTGAAAAAAAAAATTTATGATAATTAAATGCTAATTAGTGATGTTCTCATTGATTTGCATTGCTTCTGCTATAGACCAAGGCACCAATAGAAGAGACTCGCAAGAAGATTTGGCTTGTAGATTCAAAGGTAGTAGCGAAGTTATCAAGTTTTCTGGTTTCTGTTGTACTTCTTTTTTCTTTTTTTCTTTCTTTTTTTTAAATTTCAAATTTGTAATAGTATTTCTTTATTTATTCTCTTGCAGGGTCTGATTGTTAGTTCACGAAAGAATTCACTTCAACATTTCAAACAGCCTTGGGCTCATTAAAAGGAGCCTGTCAGCACTCTATTAGAGGCTGTTAAGGTGTGGAAATTATTTGCAGCTATCAATATCTGTCTTTAGATGGGTATTGGTCCTTATTTAGCTTCCATTTTCAGATAATCAAGCCTACAGTTTTGATTGGAACATCCGGAAAGGGACAAACGTTTACAAAGGAAGTAGTTGAAGCTATGGCTTCCTTCAATGATGTAACTTCTCTCTCTCCCTCACTCTGCATCAGCGTTTCTATTTGTGTATATATTAAAACTGCATCTTTGGCATGGTTGCCTGCAGAAACCTCTCATTTTGGCTCTCTCCAATCCAACCTCTCAGGCTGAGTGTACAGCTGAACAAGCCTATACGTGGAGCCAGGTGAGAAAATGACATTAGAGCTCTTTAATGCAGATGGTGCTTCTGTGTTTTAAACTTTTTTTTTTTTTTTGGTCTTTTTTGCAATGATAACTCAGATGATAATTTTTGCTGGTTTCCTACATGAAGGGTCGTGCAATTTTTGCTAGTGGGAGTCCATTTGATCCCGTTGAATATAACGGCAAAGTTTATGTTCCTGGCCAGGTTTTTACAATTCCCCTCTTGTTCACGAATGATTGGTTAAAAAAGAAAACAAAAGATAATATCCTTGCTTCCCTTGTCAATACAGGCCAACAATTGTTACATTTTCCCAGGCTTTGGTTTGGGTTTAGTAATCTCGGGAGCCATCCGTGTACATGACGATATGCTTCTAGCAGCTTGTAAGTGGATGGCAATATTTAGCATTACATTCATTTCTATTCTATCTCCAAAGCTCTTCCATTGTTGGTTGTGAGTACCAGGAATACAAGGGATGCCAATTTTGGGCCCATCCCAAAATATAAGCCTAAGATTAATCAGACTGGGCCAACTTCCCAATCTTAGCAAATACTGATAGATTGAGCAAGAATTCCATGTAAAATTGACAAGGGAATGTCTTGTGTTGTGCAGCGGAAGCACTGGCAAAACAAGTGACAGAGGAGAACTACAAAAAAGGTTTGATTTACCCACCATTTGCTAATATAAGAAAAATTTCAGCAAACATAGCTGCCAGTGTTGCTGCCAAGGCATATGAATTAGGTACTTTTCTTCATTCATTCACGCTGCCATGCATTTCCTTTCCTTTTGTAGTCTGAAATTTGTTTGTTTCAACTTAACTGTGGTTGTAGGGTTGGCCACACGTCTCCCTCGTCCGGAGAATCTTGTCAAGTATGCAGAGAGTTGCATGTACACCCCTGTCTACAGGAACTACCGCTAAATCTCCTCAGTTTTTCCTACAATAAGGAGGATGTTTCATTCTGATGCGTGTTTTTGTTATTTATATTAGGAGAGGAATAATGGTATCATACGATTGGATTGCACTGCATATCAAAATGCTAAAATTTGTATCGACAATTTTTTTAAAGGAAAGAACTCCTTCAAGGTTGCTGTTTCTTGTATACATTCAAATCAGCATGAGTGTCCCTATAACGCTGGGATAAGTAATCCCTGTATATAACGGGAGGAAACCTGCCAGAAGAGATATATATAAGACTAAAATGATACATATCTGACATGCAAGATACTACAACTGTCAACTTACTTGGGAGGATTGCTTTCTGATTTGCAGGTTGGCAAGCAATCCACTAGACAATCATGGCTAGGCTCCAAAAAGTATGCAATCTGTATAAGGAAACAATATTCAAAGAGAAACAACCAACTGCAACTGGATTAAAAAAAAAATCAATACTGCCATTACAGCTTCGTATTAGAAATGAGTTTGTGCTTACAGAATATCTCTCTTGACCATTTCCAAGAACTCTGTGCAATGTCGACCTGAGAATCATTGATCACGCAAATGAAAAATTGGACCTTGAGTTCGTCTCAACCAATTCATTGGCAGTCACATTTTCATTGCTGAAGCTAAAAATTTTGTTTGAAGTCCCATGAAAGCCATTATCAATACATTGTTAACTACGTAACGATGCAATTTTATGAAGCTTAAAATTATTATTCTATCAGCTTAAGGGACACAGACAGCATAACTAAGGTAGGCTGCACATCATAAATTAACTAAACTTTGATAAAATGCAGGTAGGGGTGAAATATTTTGGATCCCTCAGTTAGAATTATATCTGACTTTTAATAGAGTTGGGACGTGCTTAGTAGTTCTTACTTGAAAATACAGTTGCTCCAGCGCTCCAGCATGTCTCCAAGATTCACTATAAATGCTCTGGTAACATAAAGCATCAATAAATTAGTTCATGGGATAAAGATGACCGTGGCAACTAAGCTTGACATAGACAGCGCTCCAACACACAATAGCATGCAACTAGAAAAGAAGAGGTAAAGTGATGGAAGATGTGGTAGCAGGCAATTAGTAGCGTTCCCCAATCCCCATTTTAACCTATTTAATCCAAGGGGCTCACCCCTTCAATGGTGCCACATCCTCCCATATCTGAGGTTTAGCATCCTTATCCTTGCATATCTGCAATAAAAAATGAAATATAAATAAAATAATTTTTGCAGTGTAAAATATTTAACATAGGAAGAGAAATCTGAGTTGCCTACTTGAAGACCTGGGACATCATCTGTTGCCAGAAGAGTAACTAAGCCATAGTCAGTGTGTGCTCCAGCTCCAAATAACCCTTGTGAGGGATTTGAGATTTGACCTTAATGGAAAGATTGAAGCCACTGTTAGGATTGATTGTGTTTTGTAGTTATGCTAGGCACAAGGCACCACCAACACCACTCATTCTATACCTTCGTAGTGTAGCAAGCGCAGGATGGCAATGGGCTCCCCTAGTATTTCTGGCTTATTAAAAAAATTGGCATCCAAATCAAGTGCAAGAGCTATTAATCTTCCAACTGCTTTCCCCAATTCTCTGGATGACTCAAAAAGATGAAAAAAAAACATATATCGACCATTATGCAAACAACAGCCTTTTTCCTTTACAATACTAAATACTAATCAACAGATAAATGAATTCACTGAAACTTACAGTGTCTCTCGATGGTATTTCTCCATAGTCTCCCGCCACCCAGGCAAAGTATCTAAACAGCAAAGATCAAACCAAAGCAGAAAAGAGTATGACTTATTTGACCAGAGTCCAAAGTAGCAAAATAGAAACCATATTTTCTTCTTGACTAATCAGAAGGGAAAAAATATAGTAATATTTTAACTCATTACCTGCAGCAGGCCATATATTTGGTCCATAATAAGGTTTCTGCAAGTCAGCTTCCTGTTCAGCTACTTCAACACCAATATAGTATCCTTCTTTATAGTCTCCTACTCGGTTGGAAAAGAAAATCAGAACAAGTAGAAGAATGGTATAACAAATCTGCAGGTGACATGCAAAGAAGCTATTAAAAATACATACCATGTACTTGTTTCTCAGGATCAAGTAGCTCATCAAAAACAGGAGTATAACCTCGATGTTTTTCATTCCTGAGAAGCTTCATTTTCTCCTTCAGAGGAAGGCTGAAGAATTTCTTGCTCTGGGCAAAGACTTCGTCCATGAATTGCTGGCTGATTCCATGATTAACGACATAGAAAAACCCAGAATCCAAGCAAGCCTTTTCCACCAAGAAAATTTTTACAGCGAACAATAAGCTCAATCATTGAACAAAAATACAATAACACAAGCTCTGTAATAGTATAATCTGCAACCAAAGAAAAAAGTAGAAAGCTAACCTGTTTAAGCAAATTAACGGATCGGTTGACGTCAGGATTGGAAAGGTCAATACAATTGAGGACTGAGACTTTGGTAATTGCTTGAGCGTGCGGGTGCTCCATCTTTTATGAAATGGAATAACGAGGGCTGCTTCTGTGATGGCTTTTCTTTTGCAAGCATTCAGCAGAACACACCGACATTATAATAAATACTTATTTTGGTTTTTTTGAAATTTTTATCGATTATTTATATTTAAAATTTTAATTAAATTAATTTTTTATATTTTAAATTTTAATTAATTAATTTTATTTTTTCACATTTTAAATTTATCAATTTAGTCATTCACACTTTAAATTTTTTATCAATTTCGTCCTTCAAATTTATTAATATTTTTAGAGTGTGCAGGATTAAATTAATAAGTTTTATAAGTTTAAGAAATAAATTAATTAAAATTTTAAGTATAAAAAAATAAATTGATAAACTTAAAGTATAAGGGATCAAAATAAATATTTACTCTATTATTTATTAGCAGTCATACTTTTTTATTTATTTTACATTTCCTGATTAGGATTATCCAAATTGATTCGGTGGTTTTTTAAATCGTCCTTCTTCAACTTCCATTTATAATATAGGTCACAAATTATATACTATTCACATTTTTTTTTTTTATTTTGGTCAAATATATAAACATACCTCTTATCATACACCTGAAATTGTAAATAATTCAATAACAACTACCAACCCATCTAGTCCATGAGTAATATTTTACTAATAAGGGATTATTGTTAACTACTTGTATAACCAAATAACCATTTCAAATTTGTTGGTCTTTAAGATTATTTAACTTATGGTAATTCTTTTAAACAATTATAATTATGTAAAGTTTAATTATTGCAACGTATGAATTGGCACAATCAACGAATAGATTTTGCCCCCTCTGAGAAAAATGTACATATCAAGGGTAGTTAAACAAACTATGAAGAGTTAATGGACTTAAAAAGAAAACTCCAACCATGCAAGCAGTTTTCCATGTACAAGAATTTAATGAGTGTATTACTGTTGAAACTGTGCAAGTAGCCAAACTCAGAAAGGGAAACAACGTGGCCTTTCCCTTTCTCACGTCATGTCCGATTTCACCAATTTGAGTAATTGTTTTCAAATTATTAAAATAAAATTAAAAATATCAAAATAAGCAAATATACAGTAGTATTTATGGAAATAATTTTTAAAGTATTTATTTGTAAAATAAGTATATTCATCTGCATCAATGGCAATATGTAGCAATTTAATCTCACTCTTTAGAAACTCGCACGGCTGTATTATGTTCCATAGCTTACCATGTCTTCAATTCATTTCCAACCACATAAGAGTCATCAAGAAAGGCAGATATTGACAAAAAAAAAAAACAAGAAAAAATCTCCAGATTGAAGCTTTTCATCTAATTGTCACTATCAATTGTAAAATCTTGCCAAGTCCTTCCGAGTACAGCACCGTGTTTCTGAATAATCTGGACTGCCTGTAAGAGAATCTCTTGTTCTGCAGAATACAACTCATCTTTGCGCTGTTAAATATAAAAGTTGAGTCAGACATGAGATGTGAAACCAGAAACATGATGGAATTTGGAGATCAAGATGCATCATAAAACATTATTTTTCCCAAAAAAAAAATGAAAAATTGAAAAAGGATGAAGGCATCTATGGACTATCCTTTGGTTGGAAACATCTAAAAATTCCTATAAAAAATGTAAGGATGATCACGACATGAGAGTTGGCCATGTTGCACAATATTATTGGTGAACGAAGTTTAGGTACTGCGAGATCAGTTAATAGAAATGTAGAACTACAAACTAAAAGTTCAAAAATAAAATAATAAATTAAAAAAAAAAAAAAAGGAAAAGACAACAGTGACATCTTCCAAGTGGTTCATCCTAGCACTACCCTAAGGAACGAATAGACATTTTAACATGCTTGAAGTTCGTTTCTCATGGTTAAAGTAATAAAAAGAGATATTTTTTGGATAAGAATGTGTGAGGTACCATATGTTTGAGGTTGTATCCAATAGTCAATTCTGCACATTTACTTTCGATGCGTGACAAGAAACAATATGGAACTTCTCTTTCTAAGAAAACCTTTGCGTTAGACTGCAACATGTTCTTGATATCTTCTGATATTTGTGGAATCTTATTCAAATCCGCAATCTGCAAAGGGATTTTGGAGATGATTGCTCGACACACAGCACGGGACTTATTCACAATAGCCTACATTGTACAGACAAACTGTTATAGCAACCAAATCACAAATATTTATTATGACGAGGGCAACAAGATCAAATATTAGACAATGAGAAGTTTCACCAGAGAACAAAGCAATAATATGTGAACCATAATGCGTGTGTGCACAGAGGCAAGGGTGATGTGAGAATGTGCCCATCAAAAAGAGAAAGCACGTACATGGCTACATTAAAATTAAGTGTCTCCTACAGGACAATTACCATATAATGTTCTTCGGCTAGAAAAATAACTAAAATTATAATTATAATTTAATGTGCTGATTCAATCAAACAAGTTAAAATAAGAAATTTCTGCTAAGTTTGCGAGCTAATATGGACTAGATAGACACTTCTAAATACATTATTGAACAAGATTCTAAAACAAATACGTAATGCATGACCAGTGCACATGACAACATTTATTTCTTCTCCATCATTTTCAAATTATCTTTAATAATAAAATGCCAAGGAAACAGGACCAACTTATACAGGAAGTTCACTTTCATAGCCATTGTTCTTACCATTTCAACTCTTGTAATCAGACATCATTATAATGCTTTCAGAACCTAATTCTTGTACGCATTGAATTGATACAAATAAATTAATTCATAATGATATATGTGAAAAGGTTCCAAATACATTAGATAAAAAGCACCAGGAGAAGATGGCCAAAGAAGCACACCTGGCTTGAAAAGAATGAGTTCGGCACTATAACTGGAAACTTCTCTGCATTCAGCAAGGATGTGGCAGTAAGTCCCATTTCCACCACTTGACCCTCTATTGAGCCAGCCTGCAATATGTATATCCTCAGACAGCAAGAGGGGAAATAAGGCATACATACAATGCTTATATGTATACTGATGTTCATTATCAATTAATCTACTAATAACATATAATGAAATTTACAAAATTTTAAGAAGCCTAGGAAAAGAACAAGTAATATAACAATTTTTCTTTTATTATATGACTGACCTCGTCAAAAGACATGTTAATATGTTCCATTACATGAAAAGAAATGACTGTTAAAAGCTCTATTATATCAACTTAATAGAATGAGCACATGAAAAGCCAATAGAAATTGTCCACAAATAAAATTTAAGATAATGAAAACATTTCAAGCGTAAGAATAACCACCACCAGCAAAACTCGGCCCTTTCAAAGGCTTATTTAGTTTACAATTTTTCTAATCACAGACAATATACTTTGCGGACTGTCCTAATCCTAAGCATCATATAAATGTAGTAAGTCAACCTACTTTAATTGTATCTCCAACAGAAAAAGGCCCTGAAAATTGCATAGATAAACCACTGAACACATTGCCAAGGATATCTCTCGCAGCAAAAGCAGTAGCCACTCCTACATAAAGATAGGAGACTAATTTAATGTATTATCTCGTTTATGTTTTGGAGGAAAGAGGAAAAAAATTAAAGAAATTAGAACACTGAAATCTTACAATTATCTAAACTTTTGAACAGAAAACACAAGACACTTGTTGAACTTTGTGATAGAGACAAAAAGATGAGCTGCTAGGCAGAAGTGAAAGGGCAAAAGAAATTCAACAAACAAATAACACTTACCTCCTATGCCACCAACAGTTACAATAGATTGCACAGCTACACCACAAGCCTCTGCTAAAGCCATTATACCAGTCATAAATAGGCCAACAGACGAGATTTTGTCAAGGGCAAGCATTTTTTCCCGATCAACCCCAAGTAAACGCTGACTGGAGTATATTCGTTCAAAAACATTTGCTTTCCATCGATGCAAAAACCATACAAATGAAACAATCAATGCACCCCTCCATGCTGGTACCAGGTATTGTGAGGTTATAGTAGTTGGAGCTACCATGAAACCACTGGAAATGAAAGTCATCACAAACGTGAATGTATAATACGATTATGCAAACATAAATATGATGACCACCTATAAACTTGAAGTATGAAAATCTACTAACATTTGTGAGAATGCCACGAAGGTAACTAAATATCGCACTGGAGCCTCCAAAGCACCCCAAAAGCTTTTCTCATATGGAACTTGCGCCCCAAACATGCTTCCAGTAAGGACGGTAGGACCTTGCATTGTATATTTGTGAAATTTCCTCAAAATCCGGGGCATCACAATCCAAGCTATTATAGTAGAAGTTACCAGGCCAGCAACTGGAATTACCACATTGTTAAGGTAAGGATGCGACTCAAGCAACTGTTCCACATGAGGAGTCATCTCATCGGAGGTTTCTTTAACCTTTTGCCCAGCATATGTTGCTGTCTCCACGGCATTGTGCCAAATGTCCTTAACCTTATCAATCCAATCATTGCTTGCACTCATGTCAGCACTAGAACCAGCAGGAACTTCTGTGTTCCCATCCCTACTTCCTTTGCCACCCAGTGATGATGAATACGATCGATGGCCGAGGATATTCATTGAGGCAAAGGAAAGTGCATTCCGGTAACCGAAACTTGAAAATTTAGGAGAAAATGAAGCATTGGATTTGGTATTAAAGAGGTGACTATTAACGGGAGATTTAAAAGTCAGATTCCTAAACTCATTATTCACAAAACTGTTAGGTAACTGTAACTCTCCTTTGTAATAAACACAATCCCGTGAATCACTTGTCAATCTTACACGAAAGTGATTAGCATATCTCGCAAATTTTATATCACGGTGAGACGATTGAATTAATCCCAGGTTGAAAGATCCATTGATGGAACCTCGAAGGCATTTTAGAAAGGAAGACATTACTGCAGTCATTTTAGCAACAAAGACAGTGTTTTGAGATGATATCCAATTACCCACCAAAACTACAAACCTATCAAGGGTATGTTTCTCAGTCAAAAAGTTCCAGAACACCAACACTTGATTCAGCAAGTAAATTCATATATCATCAATCCACATATGCAAGAAGGTAACCATTAACCAACACACCGGAATTAATTTTAAAAGGAAATTCAGAATACTCCAATCAATTTTCACTCAATCTCTCCAAAAATCAAAGGCCAAAAGAAAGAAGAAGCCCCTCAAGTCGATCAATCCTTGTGCTCCAATATTCACTAACACCAGATCTTCTCACCTCAATTCTATATCCTTCCCTCATTTTGCCGTTGCAACCCGAGCAACTCCTCCTCTCCCTTCTTCGCGCGTCACTTACTTCTCCTATGCGATATAGAGCATCTGATCCCTTCTCCCGCGTAGAAGTCTTCTTCCATCTGATGCCCTTTCCTACACGTCGTCGTCCGCCGGTCCAATTTGCCTGACTCTTTTTTTATTTGGACAGAAATTAGTCAAGGTGGATCAGGCCTTTGGTTGATCATGGCCCACGTTATTTTGAATGTGAGTCTTACTCATATCAAGCATTTGGGTCTACACAAAACTTGAAACACTCTCTCTCTCAAAGGCCCAAAGAAATTTTTCTGATTATTTGTATTATATATTAGTTTAGGATAAAAATTGATTTTTAAAAAATTATATGAAAATTTTATTCTAATTTTAATTTTTACTTAATTTTTTGTGCTATATAGTCCCTTTTTATAGTCAGAATCCAATCCATTGGTTGATAATCTGCAATTTAATAAACATATAGAAATTAGACGCAAGTTGCTGATGAAGAATTTCATTATCATCCAGTTGCGATACATATAGTCAACATTGACTTTGATTTATCAACCTAAAAACTGCTCAAATACAACGAGTCTAGTTACCTATTTGCCCTTTAGGATTGACCAAGCTACTGCTTCTTCTTCTTCTTCTTCCTTTTTTTGCCAAGAGAAAAGTCTCTCTAACCCAACACTGTATCTTATCTTCCATTTACCATCGTACTCCCTCAATCTTCTATAATTAATCAAGAGCACTAGTAGAATGTTTGAGGAGATAAATGGAAAATCAAATCCTAATTAGAGTGGTCGACGGAGATTTCAGATCGGCACAGAGGGCAAGAGCTGCGGTGAGAGAGCCACGCAATGATGCAGGTTGCGTGGTACACGTGTCCACACGGCACTCGTTTGTTTCCCTGAGAGTCGGCGGAAAGGTTATCGACAAAACCTTCCATGCAAACAGAGCAAACATCGTCGTCCTTGTCATGAACAGAAGCCGCCGGCAAGTTTGAGACAAAGAACTTGGATGCGGCGAATCGACGACGTGATTCCTCGGCGACGGCGAGAGCATCGTCGAGGTCGAAGTACTCTAAATCCATCTTACAATTCCAAGATGAAACTTCTATGTGATAGCCAGGAAGCAAGAGTTGAATTGATAATCTTTGACATTATATTAAAGCATGACCGTGGACAAGTTGTGTCGTATTTTTTAAAAGATATCTACAAGTTGTGAATAATGGATTATACAATTTGCTTGGTCTTGGCCTTGGCCGCCAGCCGTCATTTATATAAGGATTTGACTAAATCGAAAGATAACGCTATTTAAAAAGCCACAATCTTGTCCTTTGGCTAACAAATATGTCGTGAAAACTTAAATTGTCTATAAAAAACATAAAAGAGTATTTCTCTAACGTTGCAACTAGAGTGATAAATAACAAATGGAACTTCAAGATAATTACGTTAATTTTATTTAGTTTGATTATCTAATGTAATATATCAGTGATTTTTAAAAAAAAAAAAAATGATTGAAATTATTAGTAGGATCTCACGTGAAGCTTGCGTGGCTCAGGTTTTTTTTTATATAGTTTGATCTTGAGTTTTCTTAATTGAATTTTTTTAATGTGACATAGAAATTAATGTTTAAATATTAAGGCATCTTTTTTAAAGTCAATTCCCAGCAACATGCAACTACAGAAAGTGGAAATGAAAACAACGGTATTGATAGCAAACTGGCTGCTATAGTGCTTATAAGGGGATTTAAACTATTTAATGCGAGAAAAAGACAGCCACCAAGGTGGGTAAACTTAAGAAAACTCAAAGTCTTGAAATCTTTGTCTTTTTATAATTTATATTTTATAAAAGACAAGGAAACTTAGAGCATATGGTAAGTGCTTTTTTTTTTTTTTTTTTTTATGTGGTCCTTGTGACATTATTGAATATAGTGTGTTCCATTATATGTATTACATCAAGTTCTATATAACATTTTAAAAAAATATATATAATGATATTTTATTAAATCTAAATGATTGGATTATAATAAATTAATTAGTTCAGGGACAAATTCAAGGGGAAGCAAGAGCCAAGCCCCCATTGTCTCTTTATGTGCTAAATAATTCTGTGAATCAAAGCATTGTTATACATAAAAATTAAGATATTACTATTGAAATAAGGAGATTTCTAAGTGTTTGGAAGTTTGTTAATTAGCTGGAAAGGGGAATAAGCAACGCATAGCGACTAAAGAAATTTGTTAATCAAAGCAATTTTTTTATAATATATTCTCCTAATCTTTATTATAAGACAGCTTTCAGAAGGTTTTAATGGTCCTTATTATAAGTTATTATACCATTATTACAAAACATTTATTTTTATTTTCTATCACTTGTCTGACTTAAAGAAATACTTTTAACTATTATTTTTTTCAATTGATCATTAAACAGAAATAATATTAAATGAGAGTGAAATTGAAATATTAATTTTATTTTTTTTAAAAAAAAAAGAAGAAGAAAGCCTGTATAATTGGATTAAACATAGTTTATATATTAGACTAGAGGGAGTCGTTAATTAATTAGTGTAAAGAGGGAACTTTAAGAGATAGATCAGGTTTCAGCGAAGGGTCTTGGAAATTAAGAGTCAAATTTATGACTGATTAAGAGTTTATAAGTATTTCAAGATTTTATTTTGCCCTAGTAGATTAACTAACACTTTTGTAAGTCAAATACTAGAGTCAAATTGTGTTTTTCTTACATTGCAACTTTTCAAATTATAAGGGAAATATATAAAGATTTTTAAAAATAAAGAGGAGGTATGTGAAAAATTAGGTAGCACATTGTTATCTTATAACATTTATATACTTTACTACATCTGAGTGATTTTATAATTAGCTCAGCTTGAAGGTGATTTTGGGAAATATGTTTAATTTTGTGAATCCTTGGTGCCAAAGAGATAATTATCTGGTAGATAGGCTCAGAGATATTCTAAGGTTTCAACGATAATATTCCTTTTTGATTGTCAGTTATATTAACTTTGATCAACCGTACATAAGCTACAAGCCCAAGTGGGCATTTACAGCCAATGAATACTTTCAAATCCTTCAAGCAAATATTCTTCATAATCATCTAAGGGTATTAAAACAATCTAAAAGCTCTCACTCTCCCCCTTCTTAGTATAAACATATACAAGCTTTGGAGTAGAGTCAATGCAAATATATATCTTTATAACTTGGTGTGTCCGTACAAATTAGTTACAAAAAATAGTTGATAATCTTATAGAATTAATTATTAATATAAAAAAAATTGAAAAAATTTCCAGAACCACACCCAGCCGAGGAAGAACATCACAGAAATTACAGAGAGACAACGGAAACGTAAATTTAAAAACCTAATCCTCAATAGGCAATAATCATTTGAGGGAGATGTCAGAGCGGCAAAAGGGACAAGAGGTGGATCGGGAGAGCCAGGTCGTAATGCAGGGCCGTGGTACACGTGGCCGCAGGAGAGTCGTCTGTTCCCCTCGGCAGACTTGTGATGATGAAATCCTTCCATGCAAATCGAACAAACATCATCGTCGCTGTCAGTACCAAGCATGGGCAAGCGCGAGACAAAGGATTTAGCCGCCGCAAATCTGCGACATGCTTCCTCGGCGGCAGAGAGAGATTCGTCGAGGTCAAACCCCTCCAAATGGATCGAATAGTTGGAAGATGACACGCTGACATCATTGTTGGCACCTGAAACTGTCACGTCAACACTATCAGCCATGGCAAGCGTAAGAAGCTGTTGAATCTGTGATGTATTGAAGAAACTTAGGCAGAAAATGAGAAGATGGAAAGATAAGAGATGTAAATGCACAAGGCATTATTTATAAGAGCATGGGCATTTCAATTGGTTATTTATTTAATTGGTTTCGTGGACGGTTCCACGTTATGCACATGCATTACGACCTGGCTACTTAAGGCGCCCTCCATCTTTGCTGATTGTGCACCCCCTCCCCAAATTTTGTCCAAATGTTCCCAAAATACCCTTTCAGCTGTGAGAGGCGTGAAAAAGGCCAAATAGTTGTGTACAACTATTTGGTAGCCCAAACTGCTATACACAACCGGTTGGCCTTTCCAACATCTTCTCATAGCCATTTAGTCATGCATGGTTTGAAAAAAAAAATGGGCAAACAGTTCTATGGAGCTATTGGGGTTGTCAAACTGCACACCACAGCCGTTTGCTAGACTCAACGGCTCCACATAACCGTTTGCCATTTTGCAAGCCCATTCTCATGTTTTTCTTCGAATTATTCAACTCAAAACACTAACAAAACAGTACTCAATCACGAAATATAGTGAAAATGAAAGAAATAGCATGACCCATATATCAAGTAATGCTTGGGGATGAAAGGAGGCCAATGCTTAGAGTGGGGTTAAAATAGAGAAAATGGAGGAATCAGAGAGCAGAGGCGTACGATTTCAATGGGAAGGGGGGTATGCACCGAAGAGGTCGGGGAAGGGAGAAGGAAATGGTTATGGGGGGCCTAGGGATTCAAGGGTATTTTAGGCATCCTAAATTTGTTTTTAATGAGGGGGGCGCCTTAAGCAGCCCCCCAAACTGCTTTGACCAAACTCCAAAAACACGTGGCCACCCTCCGCATCATAAGATTGACACAATTTACATTAAAACTCGGGATCATTCTGCTCCCTTCGTACCTATAATAAAAAGATAATAGCCTTATTTTTGGTTAATTAACTAAGTTTATGAACTTTTTGAAAGGGAAAATTTTAGAATAAAGAATGGTATTACAGTCCAAGACAAAGAAAGTTTAGAAATTCAAAGATACTAAGTTTATGATTGATAATAAACATTACAATTTAAAATCTTTAATATACTTTTCAATTATATTTTTGAGTTATTTATCTCTATTGGTGTATAATTTGTCCTTAGTATCATATGAAAATTGGCATTACATTGAGTGACAAATCTAATAATTAGTTGGTGATGCAAATAATATTAAATTATTTTTTTCTTATTTAATTGAGGCACCGCTGACCTTAAGAACTGGAAGATGAAAAAAGAAAAGAAAATATTAGTTTTGTCTTTGTGCCGAACTGAGCTGACATCAAGACCAGGAAGGAAACACTCAGCCCAATATTATAAATTCAAAAAGGCTTTATGGCCCAGCGTCTTCCTCCTGTTTCCACGAAAACACAAGCAAGAACGTGTATATACTTTATTTTACGGAAAGAGAGACGAAACCAGTGAAAATTCACGAGGGAGTGAATATTTGATTTTTATATTTTTAAATTAAATTAAATTTTCTTTTTAAAGTTTGTGTCTTCTATCCATATATATATATAAACTTTAGTTATTGATTTTTTAAAATATTATCATTATTATAAAGTAAAACCATTTAAAAAAATGTGTCCCTTATTTTTAGGCGATTGTCCTCGGGCCTGAAAAAAAACAAACTCTTTGAAATGACAACTCAATTCATTTACTCTAATGATATGTTTAATAGTACTAAAATCCTAAAATTACAGAAGGGGCTTCCGTATAAAACTCAGCCATCGCCAATCTTTCAAACTAACATTCCACAAATAATTGAACCAAAGTTTGTTATCAAAGAAAACAAGGAAGCTATAAACAATGAGGCGAATGATTTCCCAACACAAAATCTTAGCCGATGGATTCCTAGCTGGACACTGAACCATTGAAGACCCAGTTTGACATGTGTTATAGTATTAGATTATAGCATCTATTTGAAGTCGACTCTAATTAATTTTATATTAGTAGTAATGGAATTCATCACTGATCATCATGCGATCATGACAGGCAGAAAATGATGGAGATAATTAACCCGTTTACTAATTATATTTTATTTTATAAATGAGGGTTCTTAATTAAAATCAAGGTCATCTACGTAGGTTATGATTAAATTAATTAATAACTTAAATCACCAATAGGAGATTGACACGTTTGACTGGTGCAAAATTTACAAGCACTTGGCAAAATCCAATAGGCAAAATGTCGTGAATAGAATAGGTGACATCTGGCAAACAAGCGAGTGAATTTGCAATGGCGTGTGTGATTAATTAACTATTAATCCGGTGACTTTTCCAATTTCCATGATTAATCAAAGTAAATGACAGTTTTGGAACTACCTCAACTAATCAAATCAAACAAATAAAATAAACAAATTAATTATGGGCCACAAACTAAAATGACACCGTAAGTTTAAGAAGGAAACTTGCCATGTGGGGACTAGTTAGAAGAGTAAACAATACACAATACATACTCACATTTATATATTATATATATATATATATAGGGGAGAGGGTCTAAGATTATAATACTAAAGCCTTAATTTTAAATATACTCACATTAATTTAGAAGTACTACTTAATTAATTGATTTTACATTTAACCTTTTTTTTTTTTTTTTTTTTTGCAACGCTTGATTTTGGTAGATAGAATTTTTCATTGGATTTCATGCTCTATTTTTTTAATATTGATTTCACACTCTATTTTATTGAATGTTTTTTTTTTTTATGTTTTATAGAAAAAAATACATGAAATAATTATTTTTATTTTAAGCATAATTCTGCAAAATTAAAAACCAACATTCCCACCTTATTGGAGATTCAATAGAATAATAGTTTTTGTCACACACCATATACTGTTATTTGTCTCGAAACTTTTGATTATACTAAGCTTGAGGTTCAACTATTTCATGTAATCAAAAAGGAAAAAAAAAAAAAAAAAAAACTATGGAAGAAGGTATGTATGTATACTTTACACTTAATTAATATAAAAATTAAATAATAAAAAATACATTTTATTTTAGTCATAGTGATAGAGTATGAATTAAAAAAATTTCATTACAAAAATATACAGAAATTTTAACTTATTTTTAACTATTAAAATTTATATAAAAAAACTCGAAAAGTCTTTAAAATACCACGAAATTGGGTTTATCATATGTCTTTAATGAAAATATTCTTTAGTTTGTCCATTTAAATCAATCGTTTTTGACATGACAAATTCTAAGCGGTGCCCAAACATGACCAATGACCAGTGTGTCGCCCCACCATTGATCACAAACCAACGTATGTCAAACGGCAATAATGCAGGAAGGTTAAAACAGTCATGACGCACCTCCAACGCTTCTGGTGCTAGTCGTAATCGTGGAAAATAAAGTGTATACTTTACACCACCACGTAGATCTATGGGTCCCATGTCTCCACGTGTTAAGGCAAGTAAGTCACCGTCCGATCTGATTATGATGGTTGACGTAATACTCTCCCATTAATTTCTTTCAAGTTGAATACTGTGTCACATAAGATAAAACATGCAAATGTGATTCTTATGTATATAAAAAATACTTTATTAAAATAGTGTCCTTATTATATAAACTAGTGGAGTACAATTACAACGGTGAAGCCAACATTGGTCTAGTTAACGACAGCAAAACTCTATATTATAACAATTTGAGTTTAAATTTTACTGTTAATATAAAAAATTTATTGTTTGATAATATGTAAATATCTTTATGATTGAATTTTGAGTTTGAGATTTACATTAGTTCTAATAAGTCAACCTCGAGTCTAATTCACTTAAATTATTTAGCACAAAAGTAATACAATAATTAAAAATACAAGAAGTTGATTACTTTGTGCTTTAATAATGAGATCACTTTATTTATAAAGTTTAAGTTCGAATTTTACTTTAAAAAATGTTTGTTTGATAGTTAATCTATAAATAATTAAATATTACTATAAGCTCTAGTTAATTTGTAACATGCCTTAAATTAGGACCAAGAATGAGTAACTTTTTCTTAATATAAATTTTCTTTTTTAAGTATACCCTAAAAGTACTCAACTAACAACTTGATATTAATTTATTTTAAGGTACATAAATCATTAAAATGAGTGTATTTCTTTTATTATTTTTTTTTTCTTTTTAATATGCACAATCAAAGGTTAAAGCGTTGTAAGTAAGAAATACTGTTATGCGTAGATCTATTTGTTTATATATATTTTTTACGCATATTTTTTTATTCTATGACTTGTTTTTTGTTTATCGTTTTATTTATATATTATAATTAATATATACATAAGTGTGCACAATATTTTTATTATTTTAAAATATTTGCGCATATAAATTAAAGAATATAATTAATATATTAAATTTTTTGAATATACACTTAATATTATCAAATTTTATAATAAATATGCGGAGTAATTAAAGTTGATTAAAAAAACAATCATTAATATTACTTTTAAATGGAGAGATAATTTGGAAATGGAATGAGTAAATTGTGGAAATAGCATTTTGTAATAAGTATAAGTATATATGCTAAAGAAGAGTTAGTGGATAAGTGAAGCGTCCTTGCCACCTGGCCTTGTAACGAAAGGTAGAATAGCATCACATAACATAGCTTACGACGTCACAGAGAGGAAGAGTGAGAGGATACGTTTGGTTTTGGCCATTCATCCCTTGGATTTTCATTACTCATCCCTGTTTGGTGGGCCGCAGCCATACAATTCACTAGATGGATTCATTCACCCCACGTCTCAGCTCACAGATCACAGCTCACAGCTCACAGCTCACAGCTCAGTCCATTATTACATTAACTATTGATGTGAGATACAAACAATATCGTCAGACGTTGTTCTCAAGCTATACAGTCCACGGCAGGCCATCTGGCTCATATGACTCAACACAAGTAATCCAAACTAGCCAATTATATCGCACGAGTCCCTGCCCAGGCCGCAACGCCCAAGCCAGATCAAACCGGGACACGTGTAACTCCAACGTTTGCCGAGCTAGTAGCAGTACAGTCAAATCAATGCCTTCCTTTCCCCATTTCCCCACAGAATGGATGCGTGTGTCATCGACTCACATCTCCCCACACGTGTCGCATTCTTACGTGTCCTTTCTCCGCCTTTTATCGCAACCTCCTCGCTCCTAAACGCCCTTTCCTTTATTTTTCTCTTCTTTATCTTTCTAGCCTTCGCCATGGAACCCACGGACGATGACGACGACCGGCAACTCCGACGACTCGACTCGGTCCCCAGCACCGACTCGATGTCCACGAGTTCGGGGTCAACCTTGTCGTCCGTGCTTAGCAGTGAGGATTTCCGGAGGTCCACCAGCTCCGGCGACATTACCACTGTCAGCAATAGCTCCGGCGAGATTCCTGCAGTTGTAGAGTCCGAAGCAACTCTGGCGGTTCGGTTGATTCGATCTTTCCCGTCCATTGATATAGATGGCGAAACGACGCCTGTGGCGAGAACTGCAGCGAGGACAAAGTGCGTTGGGAGAAACAACAAGGATGTGAGTTGGGGTTTTACTTCGGTGATCGGAAGACGGAGTGAGATGGAGGACGCAGTTGCTGTCGGACCGCGGTTCTTGTCCCGCACGTGCGATGACGTCGGTGGTTGTACGGCTTCCGGTTCAAAATCCTCTGATGAGATCTCACCCGTTCATTTCTTTGGCGTGTACGATGGCCACGGTGGCTCGCAGGTACACCTCCGCGGTCCACATTACTCATTCTGTTTATGATGATAATATTTTCATTAATGTGCATGTGAAGGTCGGAGAAAATCGATACTGTTATTGAAAATTGAAATTATGGTGAATAATTTAAGTAATTTGCAATATTCTAATTTGACAATGTTAGTACAATTTTGCTGTAAATAATTATAAATGTGTATGTTTGGGATCGTAAACAAAATTACTGTCGAAATTATGACAGAGTGGTCCACAAAGAGTTTCCTGTTTTCTAATGAAACTTGTATTATGAGTGAGGGTTCAAATACTTTTTCCTCTTGGGTCATAGTGTCAAACTAATACGGGCAAGCATGTCTTCTTTAGTTCTTTAGCTTTTCTTAAGATTCTAGATTAATATTTTAATGTCTAAAATTTAGTTTCGTCTTATTAAATTTTATTAAACTTCAAAAATCATTTCATTGGTCATAATAGCTATATGTCTAATTTATCTTGTTAAGAGTTGAAATGATTGTTTCAAATTGAATATTAATGCTTTATATAAGAATAACTATTTTTTTAATAGGATAATGAATAACTATTTTAGTAAGTGAAATTATTTTTCAACGATTAAAATAAAATGAAAATCTTTATATTTTTCAAGAATCCAAAACAAATTCTACTTAAGAATGGATATTATTAACATAGAGTTTTTCATTCCTTGCCTTACACTGGTAAAAATTTTATTTTTAATAGTTTAATTGTATTGTATTACATTATTATTATTATTATTATTATCATTAATTAAAAGGGAATTAAATAATATTGGAAAAAGAAAATATGACACAAGATGTTAATCCGATAACAATCGTTCACCTTTTTTGAGTGCCTTCTGTCATATACGAATCCTTGCTCATTGGTATGCCAATTAGAAGCGTTTTCCATTTGTTTCTTTACAGACCTGTGGAAGATAATATAACACTCTTCATTTATGGGAACTTGTTTAATGTTTAATTTCTTATTTGAATTTGAATAATAATTATAATTATAAGAATAAATTTGTTAGAGTGGCTGGATAGTTTTTGTAAGGGTCGCTATCGTTGGCAATGGAAGAGCCACGTGGCCGAAGGGATTCCTACTTTTTTTTTCGAAAGATGGAAAGGTGTATTGTATGTAGGCGGGACCCATAGGCAATTATGTGCTATGGCGCCACGGTTGGGAATTTAGAGGGATGGCGTGGTGTGGTTGGTTATCTCTTTTGGTTCTAAATTTGTATAGAACTTGCTTTGTTTAAGAAAACTTTGTGCTATTTCACTGACCAGACCAGCTCACCTACGTAGAACGTCCAAGGTGGTCTGCTGTTCCCTGTTGGCCACCTGGCTAGGTGGCTCTATCATGCCAGCCAATTTCTCTTTATATCTCTTGCTTTTCAACTTTATTTGAATCGAATGATTCTTCTACACTGCACTAATTAAATTCATAGAAATGGTAGTAATAAAATTACAAAATAACTTCTTCTTTTTTTTTTTAAATTTTAATTTTCACCTATTATCAAAATATTTT
Source organism: Bauhinia variegata (assembly GCA_022379115.2). Taxonomy (NCBI): domain Eukaryota; kingdom Viridiplantae; phylum Streptophyta; class Magnoliopsida; order Fabales; family Fabaceae; genus Bauhinia; species Bauhinia variegata. The sequence continues at coordinate 4,662,222 of CM039429.1, read as the reverse complement.
TTATTCCCAAAAGGATAATGTATCATAGTTCATCATCATTCTGCTAAATGTGGAGGTGGTTTACTCCTAGGTGGCTGAATTTTGTGCGAAGCGGATGCATGAAATTATAGCGGAGGAGTGGGATAGAGCAATAGGAGATGGCAATGAATGGCAGCGAAGGTGGGAAGCTGTGTTGGGCAGTGGGTTTGAGAGAACTGACAATGAGATCCTAACACAGGCAGTGGCACAGGAAATGGTAGGATCTACTGCTGCTGTGGTTGTTGTATCTCGTTGCCAAATTATAACATCTAATTGTGGTGATTCAAGGGCAGTCCTTTGCCGAGGGACCCAAACGATTCCCTTAACAGTGGATCAGAAGGTCTTGCGAGAACCCATTTCTCATTTTCAAGCATAATTCATGAGAAGCATCCATTCAAACATTGTGTCTTTTTCCCTGCCTACAGTTAATTAGCTTTCATTGTCTTTGCTTGTACAGCCTGATAGACCAGATGAACTGTTGAGAATTGAAGAAGCAGGAGGAAAAGTCATAAACTGGAACGGAGCTAGAGTGTGTGGAGTTCTCGCCATGTCCAGGGCCATAGGTACCTTAAAACATTTCCTGTTTCATTAAACCAAACATGTTTTCGGGCCTCGTTTTCATTTTCACTAGAAGTGAAAAAAACAGGTAAAGCAAACATGTCCTAATTGTGAACTTGATGTTTCAGGTGATGGGTACTTGAGGCCATGGATTATTCCGGTGCCTGAGATAACTTTTACAACAAGAAGTGAAGAAGATGAGTGCCTGATCTTGGCCAGCGATGGACTCTGGGATGTTATGACGAATGAAGAGGTTGGAGAAGTTGCGCGCCATATTCTAAGAAGGCTTCGCAGAATGGATGAAGTTTCCATTGCACAGATTGCTGCAGATAGGCTCAGAGATATAGCCTTTGGTAGAAATAGTAAAGACAACATTTCTATCGTAGTTGTTGATCTGAAACCCAAGAGGAAAAAGCGTCAGCAAAGGCCTCCTTCAACTTCCTAAGACAATTAATAATTCTCTCGTGAGAATGGACTCGAGGAAGGAAGAGATCATTAGATTGGACTCGTACTTCTACCTAGCTACCTGGTGCTCATTTACCTATCAACAAACAAACAGACCGTTGACTCACCTCATTTCCATCCTGACCGCCAAAAACATCAAGGGGATTATTCCATTTTACTCACTCAATATTAGAGTTGAAGTGATGTACCTGTAATTTAATGTGTAAAAGTATATTGATAATCTTAATTAAAGGTAAAATAATCAAATATCAACCATGAAATCTTCTCATATATTGTAAATGCGTGATTATGACATTTTTTTTTGTTTGTAATATTTGTGCAAACAATTTCTGTGACGTGGGGTCTTGAGGTAGCCGTTGTTTATTATTATGTGATGCAGTAGAATATAGGCCTGAGCCCAATATCTTAGTGGGGCTTAAGGCCCAGTGGGCTTTAAGTTTGGTGGTGGATGGCGAGGTTGAAGAAAGCACCTCTCATATGTTTAAGGTGGGCATAGGTTCCCTGCTCCACAACCTTGCCATCGGCCGCGCATGCAATTGGACGAAGGTTTTTAATGGCGTTGAGCCTATGTGCAACCACAATTGTAGTTCTTCCCAACATTATTCTATCAAGTGCTTATTGTACAACTTGTTCTGATTGCACATCCAGGGCACTTGTTGCTTCATCTAGTAATAGTATCCTTAGGTTCGGAACTATGGCTCTTGCAATTGCTATTCTCTGCTTTTGTCCCCCTAACAATTGTACACCTCTTTCCCCATATTCTGTGTCATATCCATCTACGAGCGATCTACAAGCACACAAGACATGGATTCAAAAGTCATTAAATGGTTCACACATGATTTGGTTGTGACTTGTGGAATTTGAATCTCTTACCGTCAATATCTAAAATAACCAGTATAGTCATTGATATAACAAATCATAGATTGTGCAATTCATCTAACAACCCGTGATGAGTCATATTAATAATTACATTGACCACTTACTGTTATGAGCCATATTAATGATTGCATTGACTGCTTAAGCTACAAGAAATCCATGTTCATGACCAGTGACATATAACTTACAAGATGAACTCATGAGCATTTGCAGCTCTAGCAGCCACCATCTCTTTCTCTGTTGGCTCAGGTTTCCCAAACAAAATGTTGTCACGTATGGTGCCAGAGTATATCACTGGCTCTTGGCTAACTAGTGCTGTCTGCTGCCTGTACCATTGAATGTCTATTTCATCCATTTCCACTGATCCTCTCTCAACATCATAGAATCTTTGAATTAAAGCAATCATTATTGATTTTCCACACCCACTTCTCTCAACTAGTCCAGTGGTACTTTCCTGCCTTCACCTCCAAGCTGAAATTGCACAGTATTGGGTTCTCTGGTCTGCCTGGATAAGTAAAATCAACGTTCTCCATCTCTATCTTCCCACTAATCTTTTCCAACTTCAAACCGTTGTTGCCATCTCCACCCTAATGTAGAAAGATAAGATTTTTAAGTGTTTTAGCCAAACCCAGTTAATGGATGCTGCATTGCATGGCATAACATGATACTAAGTGTTACTTACCTTAGGATTAGGGATTAGTGATTTCCTGTCAAGAATTTTAAATACAGATGCTACTGCAGTTGAGCTCTTGGCAAGGTCAGAACCATGCTTCCTGCCTCGGCTATGACCCTTCCAGTGCTCACCAATACGAAAAACGTCCTGAACACAGCCCCTGCTGATATTTCTCCCTTTTCTACCAATGTGCCACCACCATACCAGAATTCAAAAGCCCATAACATGAAACTTAGCAACTGAGCAGAACCCATTCCAATACCAGCTAGCCATGACTTCTTCCTTGCTTCCCTTCTTGTTGCCTCTTGAGCCTCATCAAATACTTGTAAAACTTTTCCGATGCTTCCAAATGAAGTTACTGTTCTGAGATTGCACACTGCTTCCACTGCAATCTGTGTGCTATCATTTTGAGCCTTGATTAAATTGGTTCAAAGTGTGGAGAGCAACACTTTTCGCGTATAAAAGCAAGGTATTGTGAGTGGCTGCACTGCTATTATGACGAGCAAACTTCCTGGCCACGACAAGCCCTATAATCATTACAATTGTCACTGCAGAGGTGGTTTTAACTAATAAAGAGACACGGTCTGCAACAAGGACTTAACCATGGAAGCATCGTTGCTTAACCTTGAGCATAAAGCTCCACTAGAATTCTGTTCTCCATCAAACCAAGCAGTTTCAACTTTCAAAGGTTAAGATCTTCTCTAGCATGTGGAATCTGACCCTTTTAATTAACTTCTCACCCATATAAGCGAAGTTATAGTGTTGGAAGAGATTGAGAATAATAGAAGCAAGGGATAAAAAAGAGAAAATTAAAGAATAAGTTCTGATCCTTTGATGCATTTCTTTTATGGCTTTCAGCGAAAAATGCCGAAATCATACCTCCAATGGTCAAGGAACATAGGGGTTGAATTGAACCAGAGGCTATAGCAGAGAGGCTTCCAATTGACCTTGTTTCCATTCAGGAGCATTTAGAGAGAGAAACCGAGGAAAAGAAGATGAGTGGTGAGACACTGGAGGTGGAGTAACATCATCAGGCAATGATGACTTTGGAAAAATGGCTGGGCTTGATTTGCCGGTGCTTAGTTGACCTGCACTGCTTCTTGCTACTGAAAAAATACCCAATTATGGATTTTTTCTTGATCATTACAGCTGAATTGTCTTTGTAGTTTTGCATAGTGGCCGTTTGGACGATTGATGAGTTCATTGTGGGTACCAATTTCATCGATGCAGCCACCATTGACAACTTCTACGAGGTCTGTTAGAGAACTGGTGGGCAACAACCTGATCATGTTCATTGAGCAAAGTATTAGAAAAGGAAGGTACTGGTCATTTGTGATTGACATTGAAAGCATTTCTTATGAACTTTCATTTGCTATGAACTGTCAATCTAATGTATAAATTTGCATGGATGTGAACGTTTTCTATCATTAAATTAATTGAGCAAGGAACATTAGTTCTGTACCTACCAGTGTGGTTCTTCCCATGGAGGCCTGATCAAGGGCAATCTGGACAAGTGATTCTGATTCAGAGTCAAGAGCACTGGTTTCTTCATTAAGAATGAAAACCATTATCATGAAAGGCCAATTCTTTTCATAGATACATTTTCTTTTTAATCTTGCAACTTTAACTTCTAGAATATAAATATATGATGTCAAAAAATTTGGGATGTGCAGAAAAAAATTGGCCATCATGAAATCTCATCAACATGAAACTGGGCCAGCATCTTTACTAGATAGAATCTGGGCCTAATACGGGCCTTCAAGGCTTGCTAATGACAAAGAATACTAAACAAAGCCGAGTACTTTATCTCTTGTATTAATTAATCCAATCCCACAAACAAGATTAGTCAATGATGAACAAACTATAAGGAATTATGAAATAGTACTGAAAGTATTATCAGGTTATTAATAACATATTTTTTGACATTAGAAAGAAGTGAAACATAGCTTGACATAAAATGTAAATATGTTAGGAACTTAATTGTATTTTGTTTTTACTCTTTTAAGTTATTTCAAATTTTGTTAAAATTTTTATTTTAAATAATTTATTAATACTTGTAATATTATTTTAATATTTTTAACAAATAAAACAAGATTTGAGAGAACTTGTAAACAAACAATTTTGTCTTTCTTATAATGAAATAAGTAATAACATGTTTGTACAAAACCAAACAATGTATTCTATAACACATGCGTGAGATATAAGGAAATCTCATTCTCAGCAGCAAATGATACCAAAAATAAGTAAATTGATGAATTGTGACCACTTTAACTACAAAGATTTGAGTAGATATAGAAAACATTTTGTACTCATTGCATTGATTTATAATTGGATTCCTTTGCAACTTCTCTTCCTGTAATGGAAGATGTTCGCTATTAATATAATTGCTCCTTTGACAAACAGCACAGGAGCTACTAGTATTCCATGGCAAACGCTACAAATGAATAATACAGGTATTGATTCCATCACGTTGTGCGGTGCCCACAAGGCCACAACTAAGTTAAAAACAAAGGAGCTAACTTGGTTGGATTCTAGCACTTAGCATTCCTATACTTGGCAGCTTTTTTCAACACTCCAGTGGCTCCTGAAGAAGCTGGATTGATGGCCTTGCGTATCTTAAGGACATTCCAAGCAGTGTTGGCAGCATGCCCTGCAGTCGCAAGCACGTGCTCTGTGGTCTCTCCTGCATTCTCCCCAAACCTGTTGCCCCATAAGAGAAGAATAAAATCTTCAATGCAATGCAAGAAGATTAGTTCTGACGTTTTTACATTTCTTACCTTTTTTTTTTTTTTTTGTCTTACTGCTAAAATTTTATGGCTTTACCTGTTAGTGACCATTCTGGTTGCAGCTTGGGAAGTGGCAGAAAGAGTTTGCTTTTCAGCAGCCTCAGCTGCATCAAGAAGCCTGTCTGTGGCATTAGAAAGAGAGACACAAAACAATGAAGTTAGTTAATATTGAATATTTGATAGAATAAGAATAGGACAAAGAATGCCTTTGTTTTCATGTATGAACATCCAAAAGCACTACATAAACCGAATTTGTGAGAGAACATACTGATACCATTTTAGGTCAACCTTCAAATTCACGTAACATTACATTACATGCCTTAAACATTTGAGTTATATAAGGAGCATTACTTACTAACTGCATCAAGGGAAGCCAAAAGCACTTCTCCTGGAAGCATCTTCAGGAATGCCTTTCCTGGTTGGGATTTGATTACAGGAACCATCACTGCTCCACTAACTATACCAACTCCATCAAGCAATGATTTGCTCAACTTTTCTGTCATCTTGGATAGCCTTCTCACACTATCAACAAAACAAGAAAAATACTTTATACTAATTTCATTACTTGATAGAATAAAAATTCACATTGTTTTAATTGTCAACTTTTGTATACCGTTTCAGGTTTTTGTTAACGCTACTCTTCTTTGTGGCAACAGAAGCCTTGTTGCCCATATTGGCACCATTTTTCTCATCTGTAGCACTGTTTAGAATTGTTTCTCCCCCCTTTTGGACCTGCTTTTGTCCCAACAAGCTTTAGATGAAAAGCACTTTTACAGAACATAAAAAGCATTTATTGAATTAATCTACTAATTTCAGTAGACAAACAAAACCTTGTTGGTGTAAGCATTGCTGCACTTGAAGATGCCCTTAACAATCTGACCAGTCCCTCCTGCAATTGCCTTTGCCAGAAAATGATTGTAATCATCAACCTTTGGAGCAAACTCCTTCCAATCAAGACCTTTCCCCTTACTCAATTTCAAACCAGTAAAGCAAGAGTGCTCCTTCAAAAACGAATCCAGCAAATCCAGTCTAATATTACTCTGCTCTGTAAAGGTCACACCATAGCTAATAGGCTCACCATCTTTCACAGGCAACGAGAACAAGTAATGGAGAGCATCGAGCTTCACCACTGGCTCATCTTTCGTCAATGGCCATTGAACATCGTCACCCACTTTTATGATCGTAGCTAGAGACACATTCTCATCCAAGATTCTGATGACCATGAACTCACCTTGAGCCAGCTCCAGAGCTTCCCCTTCATCCATTAAGTGAACTCTGCATCCAGGAATTTGCAGCAGAACTGCTCGTTTGAGGTTTCTGGGAACTGGGTTTTCTTCAGCAGCTATGGATACTTGGGTTTCCATGGATGGTGCTGGTGGAGCTTTGGAGCCACGGAAGCAGCAGCCCATGTCTGCGTATTGCTCAGCTTTGTTGGGATTACTTCTATTTGGAATGATAAAGATAGAGAAAAAGAGTAAAGGGAATGGTTTGAGGGCTAAGATGATTATTATCTTTGATATGGATTCTTTCTTGTCCTAACTTTATTCCTGTTCCTGATGAAAATTTTTTTGGTGTTGAGTTGATGTGACTTTCGGCGGAATATAGAAGAAAAAGGTCAAGAACTTGTTGAAGAATGTGTAATTGCATTACAGGGTGGCCTTTAAGAAAGTGTGAAACCTAAGACTTTGGCTGCTTAAATTATAACTTGCATTGCTGCTTCCGGATCCGTTTCCCTGCAGCATTTTCTTCAGATTATATAAAAAAGAAAAAAAGGTAAGCAAAATCAATATTCTTCATCTCTGTTAATTAATGTAGCCTTTAACCAATTTTATTTAATTAGGGTTATAATAATGTATTTTAGAATTTGTTAAATTTATTTAATGCCTATCCATACTTATTCATCTTGTCATACAATGTGGCAATCATATTAACTGATATTATATTACTCATCCAAATACATACGTACATCCTTCCTTCCAGTGGACACAAATAATCATATTTTAAAAAAAATAAAAATAAAATTGATTTGGTAGAGTCAAAAAGAGCTTCCAAACCAAGAGTTGTTTTTTTAGTAATAAGTCAATGAAAGAGCTATTTGGTCTTTTATGTCATGTTAAATCAAATTAATTATAAATTAAAAGACTTAATAATATGTTTATACCCTATAAATATAAATGATAAAAAAAACTTCTAAATTAATTAACATTTTCATCAACTGATTTTTTAAATGTCATTGTTAAATGGATTATGGTGCATTTATTTTTATAAAAACTATTTAATATCTTATATTACATTAAAAAGAATTACTTCGTTACACATTATTTAATATGAATTCCAATCAAATAAGGTTAGAAAGAAAATAAAGTTTTTTTATCAAATTTAAAATCTTGAAAAATCTTTTTACCAGTATTTTTAATAGATTAATACATTAATTTCAAGATAATAATATAAATCAGAGTAGAAGTCGTCCAAATACACACATTTACATTCATAACTCGTTTTTGGTTTATTTCAATTATCCACAATATGGATTATTAGTATCTATCTTCTAAAATAGAATTAGTATTTATATATCTTCTAAACTTTACACCTTGATTGGTTATACCAGTCTAAGAATACTCAAATTCAAATTCAAAATCATAATCCATCTTTATTCTTTCTTAAAAAGTAGTTTGTGAATTGAATTAGGAAAAAAAAGGGTCTAATTTCCGGAATAAAAGGGGTCAGGGTATATTAAAAAAAAGGGTGGTGCAAAAACGAACCCCCTGAATGGAAATGCAGACCAATGGAATTAATTGGGCCGGGCCGGACACAAAACCATCGAAACCAGCCCATCTCGTTTTTTTTTTTTAATTTAATTTTAATCTTCGTTGTTTTTCTTGCCATGTCCACTCTCAGTTCTTGGTTATATACAGTTTATACACTACTGCCCACAATGCTGCGAGTTCGCAAGTGCCATTCTCTCTCACTCTGTTGTTGGAATTGGAAGCCACATTAGCTTGTAATTGTCCATGGATTCATCTTATGCTTCCATCCCTTCTTATTTTACTATGACATTTTCTTCTAACGCTCGTGCTTACCCTTTTTCCTTCTTAGTTGTTTTAGATTTGATAAAGCAGCGGCGGCCGTTGAATTCGACAAACCATGGTAGTCATAGTTGCAGTGGCATTGGTGTTGGGTATTTTGCTGGGTCTTCTTATTTTGAACCCTCGAGACCGCAAATCTGGTTCTTACTATTACTCTGTTATATGATTTATGCTTATCTACCCTTCCAAATTCCGATAAATGTTGTAAAGAAAGTTGATACTTTCGCAATCTGATTATTGATTTTCATCCACAGGAAACTCAAGAAAAGTTCAGTCCAGCTTAAATGATAATAAGGTATTTCATTTCTTCATTGTAAATACAGTATCATTGAACCATCAAGAGTTGAACTTTTTGTTTCTATGATGGTTTCCGACTTTTCTACAGTAAAATAGTAACTGAGTGTGAATCAGTGAACACCGTTGGCTATTTTCAAATATATTTTGAAGCCACTAAATTAGTATACTATCTTGGTACTATTATTCAATGAGGTAGTTTCTTCAGAGTCAGTGTTACTCAAGCTTTATGAACATACTTGGAAAGAAACGGACAAATATGGATGGTATTGCTTGAGTTGATAACTGTATTTGAGCTGAGCGCATGTATGGACCTGGCTTCATTGCTGTCCAAGTAATTGTTAGCTAATGGCATTCCACTGAATGGAGATCTAAATTGGCTAGGTATTCAAAACTTTATACCTAGGAGTCCATTAGGTCAGCTTAATCATTGAATGATTGATGATTGTATGAACAGGGATTAGAACTTTACCATTTTCAATTTCAGGGTGTGGATTGAGGGAAGCCAAGGAAGGGGGTTCGGGAATATCAATCCTAGGGTGGCTCAAGCCTCAACCTTGAAGTGTTTCTCATTGAGCAAATATGTTCTTTCGCTTTATATACTTAATGAAAGATGCAGTGCATTTAACATTTAGATGGAAAATTACCATTTGTTTTTCTCTTAGTTTATAAGTTTAAAGTCAGTTTAAAAAGATGGAAATACGCTTACCTTAGAGTTCCTTTCTATGGTCCGCGCAAATAGTGAAATCGTTTTGCTGGACAAAATAATTGATTAAGCTATTTATTTATTTCTTATTATATAAACGTCTCCATTTTGCATTAGGCATCAAAGACATACAGTAAAACTGAAGTCGCCTTGCATAACAAGAGAACGGATTGCTGGATAATCATCAAGAACAAGGTATGGTCACACGTTTCAGCTTTATGCACTTTTTAACTTGAAAGTGGAAACACCAAGCTGTTTTAGTCCCAATAACTTAGATGGACTACATGAATTTTCGGGTTTAAAACCAAGTGGTATCTCCAAATGTTTTCTTCTTTCTCCTAGTCAACCTATTTAGTTATAATCTATAAATTCTTTGCTAAAATGTTGATAATATGGTTTTACATCAGCGCTTTTATGTAACTGATTCATAGTTTACATTTTCTGATGTTTCATTTTATTATAGGTATATGATGTTACCTCATACGTAGAAGAACATCCAGGTGGTGATGCCATCCTAGCACATGCAGGGGATGATTCAACTGAAGGGTTTTTTGGGTCCGTATTTGTTTGCTTTAACTCTATCTTTTTGTTAATACTATGCATATCTGATTACAACTCTAAACTAAGATCCTTGTGAGGCCAAAATACCCCTGTAGGCCAATTTGTTGCATTCAATGGTAATTCATTCTCCATTGTGGGGTAAGGGGTAGAGCTAGGACATTTTACTCCCTTGGCTAAATGACTAAAATACTCCTGTCTTCCTATTCTTTCATCGCTTCTGTTCCAACTACCAAGGGAGGGAGGAACAGCTGGTAGCTATAACTTTGTTTGTTGTGTCATCTCACATTCCTACTCATTTTATTTTCCTCTAGGATGAAGATACTAGTAGCACTGAGGTCGAAAATTAGTGCGCTTAAAGTATATTGCCAATTGGTAGATTCATTTCTTTTAAGTCTATTCCTTGGCCTGATCTTTTCTCTGGTCCTAGTTGGCTCTATTTTATTCTTTTGGCTTCGAGGTCCATAAAGATTTCTTTTCTTTTTTTTTTTTTATGTTATTTTCTTCCTCTTCTGTCACTTTTATTTTCACATGACAGGCCACAACATGCAACTCGAGTTTTTGACATGATCGACGACTTTTACATTGGAGATTTGAAGATTAGCTAAGTCACCGGTTTGTAAAGTTCTAGGATATATGATTTGACAATCTCAATCTTAATTGCTTTTTGCCTCTACAGTTTTGTATTCCTTGTCTATTGATGTAACTTCGTTAGACGCCAACTGAGCTTCTGTATTTCTTTCTGTTCAAAGTTGGCAAGTTACATTGGATAACACTATTAATTAGAACATGCTCCACGCTTCTTCATAAATTTGGGTGCTTTAATTGCCAGTAAGAATCATTAAAGTAATGTAGTAGAGATATCATCATGGTGTTGCTAATTGAAGCTTAAAAGAATTTTAAGTCTTACTTCATACAATTTGGCATTACGAGGTACGAGATTCGTGCCAATTTTTTGTCAGTGGTTTTCATGGTTAAAACATGAGCATACAACAGAAGGTCATGCATGTGACATGATATCTGTGAAATTCCATGTACTTCTGTTGCCTTTATTGTTCCACTTCCTCCTTCATTATCTTATTGTCACCTCAACAGCGCTTCCTTGGTCGATCGTTAATGGATATTTGATATGTGAAAAGCAGATGAATTGAAGTTGTCTGAGAAAGGACACGATTTACAAGCTACTCTGAAGATAAATAAAGTTGTCTCGTTGGAACATAAACGTGTAGGACATACTTACATGTCAGACACAATTTTTTTTTTTTTTATTGGTAAAAAATTTTAAGGTGAGGGAAGGTTACTTTATGTTAGGGCATTTTCAAAGTCTCAATAAGGGCTTATAACATGACTTACAAGTTACCTAGTAAAAGAAAATACTCAAGTGAGATTCAAACTTTGGGCGTTTTAAGCGAAATAACACAAACCAACTTCAGTAGGCAAGTGGACAAACGATTGAGAGTGAAATTGGAACCTCATTCTGCCATTCTTCATAACTACATAAATTACTTAACTGAACAGTTACAATATTACAAAACCAGCCCCAAGGGGAATAAGGGCTGAAGAATAATTTAAGATTGAATGGAAGAGTTAAAAAATGGAACTAGGATTCCTAACACACCTGAAAATCAATCAAATCATGAATGCCAAACAATAAATGGGACAAACTGAACTATCAACAACATCGCTTCCAACGCTCATGCTAACCATCGAAACTGAAAAGGAAGAGCCAAAAAACGCCAGAGGAAGAGAAAAGAGAGACAATTTGCTCGCTGAATGAATCCCTTGCTAGTTATCAAATTTCTTGGGTTGATGCCATTGTGCCAAAGTTCTAGCCAAAGAACTCAGGAATGATACTTTGGTTTGCAATCCTTTCTTGCCGTATAGATGCTTTCCTCCCAAGTCTGTGAAAACCGGGTCCATATCCTTGCTTCTTTGAGTTCTTTCAATCTGCAGAGTATCCCAAGCCATTTTTGGGTGAGAAAAACGGCTACAAGAATGCATACATGGAACTTTCTTCTTGTTATTTGTACAAAGTAACTAAAAGTTATGTTCTGGTCATCCATCTAAACTAGAAGGGGAGAAAATAAAATTCCGGAGGGGAGGGGGTGCGCTTTATAGAGGAAGAAAGGAGTGTCAAATATGGGGGGAAGTCAGTTTCCATAACAAATAGAAATTGCAACTTAGTCATATACGGAAAACAAGAATTCCTCGCTTAAATGTGCCTTTTTTTTTTTCACTTTGGTGATTTCAATATATGCTTACTCTGCTAATTCAGAACAATATACGATTCTGCATCTGCTTTAATAGGCAAGTCAGAGATAATGTTACTGAAATAGACTTAAAGCCTTAACTAATTTACCTTGCTGATTTTTCCATCTTTTAAATAGTATCGAGTACCAGACCAGTTGATAGATTGAGAAAAATGAGAACGGAAAGCGGAGATAGGATATAGAAAGTTGTCTACTAGAATTGCAATGAAAACCTGCTTAACAGAAATCAACTAATTAGCGTACCAACAAAAAATTTATATGCTCCACATCCAAATATGAAGCAAGCCAGTAAAAATACTCACAAGACACCAGTTATAGGAAGCAAGGGAGAGCTGGGGTGCCTCTGGGGACAGCATGTTGCACAGATGAACTTCTATCCTCGTCAAGTTCCACATTGAGAGAAGTTCTATAAAAGTGCATATAGCTAGGATGCTCACCAGTGATAACCCTGGGTAAATGCAGTATATCAAATTGAAATAGCTGAAAATGAGAAACAACACAAAAGTTCGTCCCCTAATACTGCATTTCTCCCAATTTTTACTTCTTTCTTTCGGCCTTGTAATGTCTACTCATCATAAATGCATAAATTTCAGTTGTGGAAATACAATTAATAACTATCGGAAAGTGAATGTCTTATATGGTTCTGAACTCATAATCATTATTGAAATAAAAATATTTTGGCTCAATATCATGGTAAAATACTAGATGCATTTCATTTTCTGTCTGCATGGGTGAAAATGCATGAAAGTTTGAAACGTTAAAATGAATAAACAAATTATGAGGAATCAACAAAAATATGGGTATGAATTCAATGTTGCTATTCCTGCATTGAAGAAATCATAACATGTCAAAATTGAAAATTTGAATGTAGCCTAAGAAGTTCAGGAATAACTATTGTCCTAAAACTTCAAACAAGTTGAACAGATACCCTCTTTCAGCTTCAGATTCCTTCCAACCAGTTATACATGAATCTATATCAACAACCTACCTAAAATGGAAAAGTAGTGTGCTCACCACCAGAGTTAAAGGTCATCTCTTCAAGTGAGTATCCTTTAAAATAGAATCTTAGTGCTACTGCAACATGAATTAATGCCATAACGTAGGGTGCTACAAATCCCCACGACAAATAGCAATGGGAAGTAAACAAGGCACGGTTCATGATCCAGTTGACCTTTGTTGTATATGACTCCAAAACAAATGTTTGTTTCCTCAAGTAATTCCAATACCTGCATTATGTCACAAATAATTAAAATATATAATAATAAAAAATTGCTTAATTTCAGATGAGTAAATGTATACCTTCCAAAAGTAAGATCACTGGCAAGGGGATGAGGAAAGACAGCCACTGGAGGAGAAGTAATGAGCCTTTTGTGAGCCCCTGGAAAGGAAGATCTCATAGTAATCAATAACAAAATAGGCGGGAACAGAAAACTAGGAAAATAATTTTAAAAAAATAGTAATGCTACCCAACAGAAAATATTTTGAAATAATATAAGGTTTAAGCAAGATGTGCATAAACAAACATCAAACATATACAAGCATAATGCACCTAGAGTGAGATTTTTTTTTATTAGAACCAACTTCTTTATGATGAATAGTCATAAGTTTTAATCAGCTATACTGATAAAGATGCTGCATACAATGACATAAGTTTCAAAGCCAAACAAATGCAAAGATATACCAGCAATAGCTGCAAGAGTCATATCATCAGAATATCCACCATCTCTAAGTCCTGAAAATACACCATAACGGTCCAGCCTAAAGTCATCAGCATGCATCTGTAGACAACCAAAATAGTTAGTATCTAATATCTTGGATGCATCACCCAATAATAATAATATTAATATATATATATATATATATATATATATAAGTTACTTGCCATCATGCAACCTCCCCACAGAAAGAATGTTTTTCCACCAGTTGCAAAGCCCATCGAACAAGGCTGTATAATAAAATAAAATAAAATAAAAAAAGGACAAATGAGTTGAATAAGTATACTGATATTTTGGAAATCTAAATGAAAAGCCACTAATGGCTGACATATTTACAATCATAATAGCCTACCACTAGCATGCAGATGAAGTATCTAATAATTTCTGAGACTGAGGCAAAATTAGGCTAATGAAGCATCATTAGAACAAAATGGCAGATAACAGAACACACAATCTTATAAACAAACAAGTTATTGGAGTCATAAAGCCTGGCGTACCATATGGTATTCATAGATGCAGTAACTTCCTAGACTTCCAGATGGCAAATCGAGAGGATATCCAGTTTGAATAAATATCTGTTAAACATTCAAACAAGCTGATGACAACTTCAAATACTCTAGGCAAGTGGAACTACAATTATTATAATTTAAAACCTAACGGAAAAATCACAAAGAAAACCTTTATAATTCATACCTCAGGGTTCTTTATCATCTCACTAGTGAGCGCTCCAATTGATCCAGGATGTAGCCTTACATCATCATCCAAAAACAAGACATACTTGCTATCTTTATGCATATTCTCCACTCCAACCTGCTCAAGTGCCGATAGTACATATTATTACAAGTGAATCAAATAAAATGCGTGCAAGGAACAAATTCAAAAATACCCCCAATATTTCTATATCAACATGTAAAATACACGTGACTCTTTTAACTTGCATTTTCACATAAAAAAACTATCCAAATATTAATCAACGAAAAATCCAGAATAAATCACTTTTACAATATAGAGAACATATATAAGATTTACATATATATATACCGGTTCCAATAAAATGTCCTAAGAAGACACCAAAGATCTCAATAACTATTTTGAATTAGAAGTAACTTACGTACCAGTTGGTTATGAATTTTTTGACTACAAGTTGTTGACAAACCAGCTACAATGATCTTAGCATCAACACAATCCTACATATATCAAACGTGCATTTAACTGGTGAAAAATAGACGAGAATATCAAATAAGGCCCAAAACAGAAAGAAGACAATGCAAAGTCCACCAAAAAGAACAGAATCTAGACTCAATATGGAAGTTTTACTTCTTCCACCCAAGGATAAGGGGAAGGGAAAAAAAACTGGAATGTGTTTATGTACAAGAATGTAGAACTTATTTATGTGAAGAATAAAAGAATATAATGGTTTTTTTTTAACCTCGTATTCTGATATTAGTCGTGACACAGCATGGTACGCTGGATCCTCTGTACTTTCAACCACGAAAAGAAACTCTAGTGGGCCACCATAGAGAGATGTTATCTGCATTTGTACAAGAACAGACTCATAATGAACATAAATTTTCTATTAAAAGGAGAAGCTCAAGTGGAAAGCATAATGATACTACAACAAAGGAAAGCTTAATAACTTGCAAAGTGAATTCAAAATTCCAAAATTCTAAGTATTAGCTCAAATAGATTTCTAAATACCATAATTAAATACAAATGTCATAGAAAAAACAGAACTTTTTAACAGTATCTCCACAAAGACAAAAAATCCTAAAACTAAACTCACCAGAACAAGTTAATTTTTTTTTTTTTTTAATTTTTAAAAGGCAATATAATTCAACATGAAGTCAAGAAGAGCATCATCAACAAACTCCTGCTTGGTATTCATCCTATAAGCTCGCACCTGACTCCTCCAATTCTGTAAATTGTGCTCTCCAAATCCTTTGAGAGGCATAACGACTGTTACTCTTGGCAGGTTAACCTGATTGGAGTGCTCAAGTTCTCTAATATCTTGACAAAGAAAAGGAAAGCTATTGCCATTTTGCATCCTATTCTTCATTCTTTTTATCTCTCTGTTCCTGTAAGGAAAATAAATGCTGTAAATTTCTTAAAAGAAATTGCATGACATTAAACTTATCTCTAACTCTGTTGAACATGAATGTCTACCTCACATATGCAGCGCAAACCCACCCAAAGGCAAGGAATAAGCAAATTACACATCCCTGCAGATTAAAGAGAAATTTTGGGTTTGTGTGACATGGTTCAATGGCAGCAGTGCTCTTAAGGGACAGAGGGGAAGGAATACAGAACAATTTCATGGCAATTAAAGTAAATAATTATAAAATTTATAATTCAATTGAAAGGTGAGACTTATATCACCAAATTGCTGGAAATGCTGGTAACATACCAAAATCAAGTCAGGAAGATCTTGACAAATGAAGGAAATAAAAGCACTACAGAATCACTTGGAACATAACATTTGATATATTTTGCCCTAAATTGCATCAAAGGCTCATATAATCCTCATTTGCATTAAGTTGTTTTAACTTTGAAGAGGCCTTAGATTCCAGATGAACCTTATAATTCAAGAAGAACTAAAAGCACCTCAAGGGGAAAGCAGTTTCAACAACCATATTAAATTTGAGTCCATACTAGTGCTCTTATTTGGTAACATTTAGATTAAGATAAAAAAAAAAATGCAAGCAAATAAATTGCAGCATCCACATCTTGCCTGGTTAATCCTAACATATACAAAGTACAGCCACCTAGGTGTCAAACGTCGAGTACATAAAGACCATGGAAACTAGTCTTTACCATCCATTCCATTTCTTAATAAGAATAACTAGAACATTTTACTATATATTCTGCTAATGGCTAGAAAGCCCTATACGTCAAAACATTTAAAATTAATTCATAAACCCTCCTCAGAAAACAAGTGAAATTTCTGTCTCTACAATGTTGCTTCAATTTATTCAGCCAAGAAAAAAAAAAATTGTATCGTATTCTTTGCCTGGACTAAAATCCTAGAGGATATCTCCATCATGGAGATTATGGATGTGATACATATAGGGACCAATCTCATCAAGCAGATACCTAAATTATAGTACAACGGAAAATCACACTTAACATCAGGAACTTCCAAGGCAGCCTTGTCAGACAAAAACTAAACCATTTCATCCTCTCTGTGCCACTATCAATTGATTTGACTTGTGACCAGGAGGGAGGAAAAAAAAAAAAAATTACGGCACTTTCAAAATTTTCCGTAAAGTGAACTTTCTAATTCCATAAATTGTAACATCAAAAGCATAATTGTCTACGTTGGCCAAATCAATTACAACAATAAGATTTATCTTACTAAGTGAAGTTTGCTATATGGACCACACTATACCGTTGAGCTTTGTCAGATACTAGATTTTCTGAAATGTCATTCGCGGTGGCCAAATCAATTGTAACTGATAAAATGAACAAATGTATTTTTTTGTGGTACAGATATAAGATTAATGAACTGGCATTTTATCTCCCATAACCCAAAGACTCATTAGATACAAGAAACAAAATATTTATCATTTAACGGCTAAGAAATGTTGAACGAAGAAGCCATAAATTTTATTCCTGAGATTTTAAGCTCAACAATGGAGGAAAAATATACCAGCTCAACGCAATTCCAGCAAAATAAGGGACTTGCGATCATTTTGTCAAACAATTACACACATTTCACCAAAAGAGGAAAAAGAATATAATGTCTATGTATATGTTTTGAAAGAGACCTGGATCCAAAGTAGCAAGTAAAGTACAAAGAAGATAAGGAAACCTGGATCTGTATGAAAATAGCGAGTGGACTACAAAATGCTCGGCCGAGAGAGAAGAGGAACAAATCGAGGGATTCGAAGGAAGCCATTGTAAAGGCTTCTCTCTCTGTCTGCGTCCACTCCTTGCCCTGAAACGTATGATAGAGGTCTCTCCACAACTGAACTTAAATGCAGCGACGACGAGGAAACAATCCCTGAAATCTCAGCGGCGGAGAGAGTCCCCTAGTAACCTTCGTCGTGTGCGCCTCTCTCTCCCCCTCAGATCGCCATGAACACAGCCTGGAACAAGAGGGAAAGGGAGGAGACAATAGAATAGAGTGAGAGAAAAGAGGCTAAGTGTGAGAGACCGCGTAATTTTATTTTCGAAGACGAGGGACTATTCGACCACACAAACACTGTTTCCTCTTTTTCTCTCCATGTATGTTATGTTTTTTTTTTATTAAAAATTAAATAAATTCATATTTATCAAACTTTAAAATAGAGAAATAGAGAAGAGGGAGAGACCGTTGGATTGGTGGGTACTTACTGGCAGGTCAGGGAACGGAGGGTATCAATGGCAGAGCGGAAGGTGTCACGTGCGGGTTCGGAGCACAGAAGAAGATGCTCCATTTTTATCTCACTGCATGCAATCGTAAAAATATGCATGATTAACATTTTTTTCCTGGGATTCAATTGGTCAGCGCACCGCGCTATCATGGCGGAAGCTGCAGGGACAAAATAGATACACCAAATTTTTAATATTAGTTAAAAGTTTAAGTTTAATTTACGCCGTCAAATTACTTCTTTTATTAAAATTTTTCATTTGCTCTCACTTTAAAACAAAATTAAAAATATAATTTTATATATATTATCCATAGACATATCATTGATTTCATCACCAGGTAGGATTGAAAATTATAAATGTTTAATTATTCCTAAATTTTTTTTATTATAAATAAAATAAGAATATAATTTTTTTAATATTAATTCAAATATTTTAAAAAATTAAATTAAAATTAAAAATATAAGAATGTCATGACCTTAATGGCCAAGACTAATCTTTATGCAAACATACATGGACATATTTGTTGGTTCGTCTTTACAATAAACTACATTTTATTGTCTAAAAAGCACTCTGTTTATCTTTTATATAAATAAAATACAAAAATTCAGCCGCAACGATCCTATTGAAAAAGAAATACAAGACTCACTTGCCAGCTATTGCTTTCAAAGTTTGGAATAGGATACCACTAAAACGAAACTATGTAAGCATGTGAGGTGGCCCATTGCCATTTATTTCCAGCATATTTTCTGTCTTCATTTGAAATATGTGACTGGGAAAATATCCCAACTTACTACTACTTTCCTTTCTTGACTTTATGCCTACTGTGATAACAACTATGGACACAGATACTAATAAGACAACCAAGACCAATAATAAACACTTGCTTCTGTTGCTCTTTTTAAATTTTATCTGGGAGCCATTCAGTTTCAAGTTTCAAATCAAAGTTATGCATTGGCAGGGGAGGAACTGTAGGTAAGGTTGTTGTATTAATTGACATAAGAATAATAATTAAGAAAAGTAGGGGCCAAATATAATTATAAAAAAATACCACTTTTGCTTTTGGAATCAAGCAAGCATTTTCTATCCTTTGGCATCCAACTATATATTGCTGATCTGTCCATAACGTTGACAGATAGCAACTACACGGGGAATTTCACTATCGTGTCTCCTCTATCTCGGGATTCAGAGAATGCATGCATGAATCTTTCTTTCTTTTTACTGAGATCCGACCCGTGTGAAAATGGAAACTTTTTGATATCTTAACGAGGGGATTAATTCCTGCACCACCTGAAATTAATATTTGTACCACCCATTTTTCCCAAAGTCAAGGGGTGGTGAAAATATTGACTCCCTCTTAATGATCTGCCCTTTCCTCAAAGCCTTAAAAATGAAAGACAAGCTATGGTTAAGACCATACAATGCCGTTTGTGATGACTAGCAACGACGTCGTTTGCGTGAGTAGCTCGATCTAATCACAAGATATAATGAAAATTTTACATTTTATTAAATATAATTTATCCTATTTTTTTAAATAATCGACTTATTACATATTAACTATCCTTGTGTAGTATGATATATTCCATAAATATTAAAAGTATAGCAAGTCAATAATTAGCTTCTTTTCCATTATTTCTTCGTTTGGAGTTACCATATTTTGTCCCTAAGGTGCGTTGTAGAATAAGACATGATAGTATGGGATAATGCCTAATAGTATAAAAGCTTTATAGAATAAAGTCTGATAAAATAAGATTAGATAAAAATTTAATATTACATAATATTTTGTATATGACATTATATAAAAATTTTATGTTGTGTAAAAACTTTTTTTTAATAGAAATAAATTTAGATCATAGAATTCTATCTTCTAAGTTTCTTTATCATATTTTAGTTTTTTTTTTCCTTTTGTTTTTTACATCACTAATTATATTTATAACTTTTTAATGTTTATTTTTAATTGATCAATGCAGTAAGGCACTAGAAGTGATAAATACCTTTACCAAAAAATTTCTAATGACATTGTATAAAAATCAATATTTTAAATAAAAATAACTTTTGAATTATAAAATTTTATCTTTTACAATTTATTTATCATGAATTTCAAAATTTTTTTCTTTTCTCGTATCACTAAATACATTTATAATTTTATTTTTTAATTAATCAAGAGCTTCCAACAAAAATTAATGGATAATAATTTTAGTATAATATTTATTTATTATATATTTTTAAAAGTTATAAGAGTTTAAAAAATTCTTTTTAATAATACAATTATGTCTAATTAAAGAAAAAAACTAAATTACTAATATAATAATAAGTGATATTAATTAAAATTAATTATATAAAATTATCTAATATAATATATACACTAAATATTATATAAAAATGTATGGTATTAAATAATTGGCCATACGCGAAATGAACCCTAATAACCTGTAAAACCCAACGTTAATCATGTTTATTCAACAACGAGTCTTTGGAGCCGTGCAATAGGCGGGAGGGTGGATATTTGTGGGGCGTGATGGAATGGGGGGAGCGTATGTTGAACCTTGTTAGCAATTAGGTGTAAGGTTGGGAGGTTGTCATTTTGTTTTTATTACTATTATTTGTAGATTTGGGTTATGCAACTATGTAACATTTGGATTGACTATACTCTATTAAGCAGCAATACTGAATTACAAAACCACTACCGACCAGCACCAAAAATTAATACTAATATAACTGATACTCAGTCAAAAGGTTCAGTAGCAACGCAAATCTTCGATCAGTCAAGCTAAGTCTTGTGTTATTCTTTGTTCCTGAATCAACTCATGCCAAGAGCGTTACGCTGTCAATCTTCGCCGGTGGCAGGAAAGGTTAATGACATGGGTGGTAGCGGAAAAGGGCAACATGGGAAGCTGGCAAATCAGATAAACATTGCGACACACGGTCCTGGGTTTGTATTGGCAGCTGAGGGAAGCAAATGGTGAGGAGGGATTTCAGTGCCACATTCTACGTAGATCACTTAATCAAAGACTTGGGTCTTTGTGTGTCAGAAAATGGCTATTTCCTTACCTGGCTTGGCTCTTGCTCAACACCTCCATCTCTCGCTCAGCCATGGTCAAGGTGTTCTGGGCAACCAATCTCTTATGCTTTGGAGAGATTGAACAATATTTCCATCGGTTCTGCTCAACATTGCGATGAATTCACGGGCTTGAATTACCGGCTCTGTATTTTTCTTCTTCTGCTATTCCAGCAAGCTTTATTCACCGATCTCAATGCTAGTGATTCATTAGATCAATGAGAAGCTACGAACTCCTTCTGTTTGACTATGTTCTTCAGATTCCAAGCACCATTCTTGGGACTTGTTCAGCGAAAACATTTTAGCTGAGACCCACGAACGATATTTTAGATCAGATGCGAATGCGAATTATTCGAGGATCATTTTTCAGTGAAAAGTCAAAAATATTCCGACTGGAATATATTCGTCCTCTTATTTTCTATTGACACGTAGCACATGAGGTTGCAATATTGGCGGGCAGAAACGACAATAAATTTTAACCACATGGCACTCAGAACGACAATGCGATCCTCACCTCATGGGAGAAGATAATGATCCTCTTTCTCCTCAAATAAAGAAATAATAAAATTACAGAAATGCCACTTCGGCTTCGTCTGCTTCGTTCACTTCAGCAAAATTGCCGCCACTTGTACTCTCAGTCTCACACTTGCACGCTCTCCGTTGACCTTATTTTGCACACTCGCCGCTCCATGGCCACCGCCGCTGAGTCGATCAGCCCATCAACCACCCGATTGGGATGGATCGGCACTGGCGTGATGGGGCAGTCTATGTGTGCCCACCTAATCGGAGCTGGCTACAAGCTCACCGTCTTCAATCGAACTCTCTCCAAGGCCCAACCACTTGTCGATATGGGTGCCCAGCTAGCTCAATCCCCTCACGCAGTCGCTTCCCAATCCGACGTCGTTTTCTCCATCGTCGGCTACCCCTCTGACGTGCGTTCGGTCCTTCTGGATCCCAATTCCGGCGCTCTTTCGGGACTGCGCTCAGGTGGCGTTCTTGTAGACATGACGACGTCCGAACCCTCGCTTGCTGTCGAAATTGCTTCAGCTGCGGCCTCCAAAGGCTGTCATTCCATTGATGCCCCTGTCTCTGGAGGCGATCGTGGTGCTAAGAACGGAACCCTTGCAATCTTCGCTGGGGGAGACGGGCCTGTAGTTCAACGGTTAAACCCATTATTTTCCCTCATGGGGAAGGTCAATTACATGGGCACCAGTGGAAAGGGGCAATTTGCGAAGCTAGCCAATCAGATTACCATTGCAACCAACATGGTGGGGTTGGTAGAGGGCATGGTGTATGCTTACAAAGCTGGACTTGATGTGGGTTTATACTTGGACGCGATAGCTACGGGTGCAGCGGGTTCAAAGTCACTGGATTTGAACGGACATAGAATATTGAAAAGGGATTTCGCTCCGGGATTCTACGTGAACCATTTCATCAAGGACTTGGGAATTTGTTTGAAGGAGTGCCAAAACATGGGTATTGCTTTGCCTGGCTTGGCCCTTGCTCAGCAGCTTTATCTGTCTCTTAAGGCTCATGGTGAAGGTAATTTGGGTACTCAAGCACTTATTTTGGTTCTAGAGCGACTCAACAATGTCTCTCTTGCCGCTCCGCCAGCTGCTTCCTCTTAGATTAGTAACTTTTGATGGTAATTGAGTAATCCATTATGGGATACAGGATACTTAACGATGATAGTGAACTAGTACATTAGCATATTGCATTTTCCCTTCTGTAATATGATGAATTGTCTTATCTGCTACTGTTCATTGCTTGCATTAAATTGCTTGATTGTGTTTTGTGGTCTGATCATTTGAGAGCATATGGTATAAATTGATAAAGCTTTGGTTTAGTGTGCATGATATATGATAACTTAATCTAGTATCTATATTCTGTTAATATCATATGCGCTAATTATCTTATTGACTAATAACTTGCTACAATGTACCGAGGGAAAATGCTCACAGAAGATCGACCTTTACTTTATTTCGAAAAAGAGCAATGGGCCGAATTTCCTATTATAGCTGAGAGTCCATCTATTGTTGTGAACTGAATGTTCATTAATCATTATGCTATAGCAAACTGATCTATTTATAGAAAACAAGAGCTCAAAATAACAAGTGGTGAATCTTTTTTAAATGTTTGTGTATGTTGCCAATGAATATATATTCTACTTGTTTAGAAAAGGAGAATGGTTGGTCATGGTGTTATTGTATCAGTCCTACGAAAGTGGTTGCCTTACATGATACCCAATCTGCATTTGTCCAAGAGAAAGAATTGCCTTGTGGTGCTCCTTGTAGAATGGTGCATTATGAACCGTATTGGTGACTTGGGAGTTGAGATGATTTGATGGAGAAGACAAAACCTTAAACATCAAAGAGAGACTGACATATGATCTGAATTGGATGCAAGTATAAGTATACCATAAGCTGCTCTTGTTCTTGTTACGAGCTATAGTTATAGTTCAGCTTATTTTGAAAGATCACTGTTAAAAGGTTAGTTGGGCTTTGATTTTGCTTTATTTTGATCTTTGGGTTTGATTTATGGGTAGTAAAAGTTTCTAGATCTTAATAGAGCATTAGAGTTCCAATCCTTATCCTATGCTTTGGAAACCCTTCATAATTCATATTGATGTTTCCCCTCATTAATAAGTTATTGATTTCATTTTTGTTTTTCTAGAGAAAGTTTTATTTCCTTGGTTGTGTAATGTCTACAGAACTCATTAAATGTATCCTAGAATTGTTAACTTCTTTTCTTTCAATTATAATATGTTCTTTAAATTTGAAGGCCTTCAAAGATCTGTACAGACACTTGATTATAGTCGCAGCTACAGAACAACTAAATTCTCCTTTCTTGACTTTGCCTCAAAACCTTTTACTTGGGTGGACAGTCTATCTGCCTAGATCACTAGGATTCCTTCCGTAGCTCTTCATAGGACCCTAACAACCTCAAACTTGGTTCTTCTTTGCCATGAATGAAAACTTTAAAGGCTTACATTTTCTAGTCTTTAGTTTTTTACCACCATTGAACTCCTAGCTTGCTCAAATCTAATTTGTTGTGTCACCACCTGCATTAGTTTTCAATACCTTTCCATCATCTAGAGCTGATCTACACCACTTAGCTAAATGGTAAATTGTTGGACTCAGGAATTTGAATTACTAAGTAATCAAACAATCTGGTTTATGGATCTGATTTGCAGTACAAACACTAAAAACACAAGGTTTCCCCTTTTAAGGAGTTTCCTCCTTCAAACACAATACGAAGAAAACCACACAATGAAGAGCATAATTGTCCTACACCCCTGCTAATACCAAAACACAAATAACTGTCACCCCTAATTACATAATTTCCTAAAAACACTAGAGCTTTCCTTTTTTTGTGGTTTTTGAGTTGCTGATGATTTGTGAGAATAGATCATTACACGAGGCAGAGGGAAACTTAGTGTTATAACTGCTGCAAAATTAGTTGTGTATTTCATTATATGTTCTACAAGTGTGGACTACGGAACCTGAACTTTTGAATTGCTGCATGGCTCTGGATGCATATGTTGTGTTTAAAGTCTGAGTCCTGAAGCTATATATCTAACTACCTTGGGCAAACTCTGGTTGAAATTACAAATTTGATGTCATCTTCAATTTTTCTTCCTCTTTGCTTTCTCCCCTAACCCTTATACGCGGAGATTAATGCATGGTCCAAATCGCTCCTTCTAAGTTCTATCCCTTCACTAGATAGTGGCTTACTTCTGTAGAAAGTAAAGGACCAGTCTCTTCAAAAGCATTTTATGTAAAATTGATAGGGTGATAGATTGAATCTCTACCCTTAAATTTACTTTAGGTTTTAAGTGGACTGCTTTTTTTCCTCCTATGATCTTATTCTTATCATAATTGCTATTGTAAAGTATTATAATAGACAATGAGACTGAAGTTGAAACTTCGTACACAAGTGCTTGACTGACTTCTATGGTTGGTTGGCAAAAACCATAGTTATCTCTACATGGATGGAATTGATTTAGTGGCGTCTCTGGGGGTTTGGTTTTTCTTCCCCTTTGTCGTGTTCTCACAATATGGTTACAATTTAAACGCAACAAGAGAGGAAAGGAAATGTACGAGGTGGGGTTGTGCGGCACTACCCTTCCAAAAGTTGGAGACTTGGAGGTCTTGAAAGCACACTTACTTGCGAGTATTGGCGTTTAAACAGCACACTTAAAGTGGATGCGTACGTGTCCTTATTGTTGATGGAAATACATGTGACTGTGATGGTCTTCCGTCAACAAAGGCGTTCTGCACAGCCAAAAACATAGCAAATGGTAAATTTTCTTAGAAGTCAAGACTCAAGTGCCAATTGACTTTGTTTTTCTTTTCCCTAGGTGACTCCGTTGATAACTGATTGGCTTGTGATTCATGATACTAAAGTCCCACCAAAGGTTGTCCCTTCTCTGCTGGCAAAATATATAATTGAAGCTAGAGTCCGTTGTTGAGTATGCAAAATCCACGTTAGCTGACCAGTTGTGGATTATCATCTCCTTCCCATTCCCATTTCCATTGCTAGCTCTTCTTCAACAAGAGTAACAAGCTCAACACAGAAACACACATGACAAAAATAACCCCATTGTTTACCAAAATGCCACTTCACTTCCATCTCTCCCTCCTCCTTCTCCTCAACCATGCACAGTCTCAGACTCTGCCTCATGATCAAGAACAGGCAGTCCTATTAAAGCTAAAGCGGTACCTAGAAAACCCACCATTTCTCAGTCACTGGAACCCATCAAACTCTTCCCACTGCTCTTGGCCAGAGATTACCTGCACCAAAGGCTCTATTACTGCACTGGCTATGGTCAACACCAACATCACTAAACCGTTTCCACCTTTTATCTGTGACCTCCAGAACCTCTCGAAAATTGATTTTCAAATGAATCACCTTCCCGGGGAGTTCCCAAAATCTTTGTATAACTGCTCCAAGCTCGAGTATCTCGACTTGTCGCAGAACTGGTTCGTGGGTAAAATTCCAGATGACATTGACCGCTTGTCTAACCTGCGTTTTCTTATCCTTGGTGCCAATAATTTCTCAGGCGACATTCCGGCCAGCATCTGGCTGTTAAAGGAGCTAAGATCTCTTCAACTTTTTGACTGTCAATTCAACGGTACCTTGCCGGCGGAAATTGGTAACTTGACCAATCTTGAAATCTTATATATCTTTAACAATAACTTAATTGGGGAAATCCCAGAAACAATTGGGGATATGTTGGCTTTGGAGGAAGTAGCCTTATATGGTAACCAATTAAGTGGGGAAATTCCCAGCGGTTTTTTCACTCTGAAAAATCTAAGATTACTGTTCCTTTACAGAAACAGGCTTTCTGGGGAGATAAGAATGCCTGCGGTGGTTGAAGCACTGAACTTGACCATCCTTGATCTGTCACAGAATCTTCTCACTGGAAACATACCAGAGGATCTTGGAAAGCTCAAAAACGTAACAGGCTTTGCTTTGCAAATGAATCAATTATCTGGTCCCATACCTGAAAGCCTGGCCCGTCTTCCAGCTCTGGTAGATTTCGTGGTTTTCAGCAACAAATTGTCAGGCACTCTGCCACTTGATTTCGGCCTCTACTCAAGGCTTGAAACCTTTCAGGTTGCATCTAATAGTCTTACAGGACGCTTGCCTGCCAACTTATGCTATCAGGGAAAGCTGGTAGGATTAACAGCTTATGACAACAAACTGAGTGGGGAGTTGCCAGAATCCTTAGGAAATTGCGCTAGTCTCAGAGCATTGAGAATTTCCAATAATGAGTTTTCTGGCAATATACCTAGCCTCCTTTGGACATCCCTTAATTTGACAATGTTCGAGATAAATGAGAATAAGTTTACTGGTGAGCTTCCTCAAAGGTTGTCTACGAATCTTTCACTCTTGTCTATAAGTCACAACCAGTTTTCTGGTAGAATTCCAGCTGGGGTATCTTCCTCGACTAATGTGGTGGTCTTCAATGCCAGCAAGAACCTCTTCGATGGAAGTATTCCGCAAGAGCTAACAGCTCTTCCCAAGTTGACAAAATTGTTGCTTGATCAGAATCACCTCAAAGGGCCACTTCCATCAGATATAATATCCTGGAAATCCTTAGTAACTCTAAACTTGAGCCAAAATCAGCTCTCTGGCCAAATCCCAGATGAAATCGGTCGATTGCCTGTCCTTTCCGAGCTTGACTTGTCCCAAAATGAATTCTCTGGCCAAATTCCATCTGAATTAGGCCGTCTGAGAGCCACCAATCTCAATCTCTCGTCCAACCAATTGACTGGTAGGATTCCGAGTGAATTCGAAAATCTTGTCTATGGCTCAAGCTTTTTAAACAATTCTGGTCTCTGTGCTGATACCCCAGTACTAAACCTCACTTTATGCTATTCTGGTTCTCTGAGATCAACCAAGAGGTCGTCTGTGTCTCTTGTTTTGATCATAAGCCTGGTGGTAGTAGCCTCTGCTTTCTTGTGTTTATTATTCTTGGTAATCAGAGCTCACAAAAAAAGAAATAAAGGATTTGACACCACGTGGAAGCTCACTTCCTTTCAGAAGCTGGGTTTTACAGAATCAAACATCCTATCAGGACTCACAGATCGTAACATTATAGGCAGAGGTGGATATGGTACTGTATACCGTGTTCAGATCAATCACCAAGGTGATTTTGTTGCTGTGAAGAAGACATGGAATAACAGAAAGCTGGAACACAAGCTTGAGAAAGCATTTCTTGCAGAAGTAGAGGCACTGAGCTCCATTCGTCATAACAACATTGTGAAGTTGCTATGTTGCATTTCTGGTGAAAGTTCTTGGCTCCTCGTGTATGAGTATCTTGAAAACCATAGCCTTGATCGGTGGCTGCACAAAAAGAACGGGTCATCAGCTATGTCAGGTTCTGTCCAGCATGCGGTCCTTGATTGGCCGAAGAGATTACAGATTGCCTTAGGTGCTGCTCACGGCCTGAGCTACATGCACCATGACTGCGTACCACTTATTGTTCATAGAGATGTGAAATCCAGCAACATTCTGCTGGATTCTGAATTCAATGCCAAGATTGCTGATTTTGGTCTGGCTAAATTGTTGATCAACCCAGGAGAACTTGCTACCATGTCAGCTGTGGCAGGCTCATTTGGTTATATTGCTCCAGGTGAGTTGAATTCTCTGCATTATAATTCTTTTTCCATTGGCATAAATTTCACCTAAATAGGTTTTCTAACTTGAATTGCAGAATATGCTCAAACAACCCGAGTTAATGAAAAAATTGATGTGTACAGCTTTGGGGTTGTTTTATTGGAGCTGACAACAGGAAAAGAAGCTAATTATGGAGATGAGTACTCATCCCTGGCTGAATGGGCATGGCGTCACGTTCAAGTAGGAAGCTCTGTAGAAGATGTTCTAGATGAAGAAATAAAGGAACCCTGTTATCTAGAGGAAATGTGCTGTGTCTTCAAACTTGGACTCATGTGTACTGCAACACTGCCAGCTAGTAGACCGTCCATGAAGGAGGTTGTGCAGATGTTGCTCCGCTGCAGCGGTCCACTGGTCTACGGAGAGAAGAATCTTAGAGGTTATTATGATGTTGCTCCTCTACTTAAGGATTCCAACAGAGAGAGTAGGTTAGATATTGATAATGATAGCTAGCTAGATTCGCATTTCAGCTGAAATTCGTGTTGGAGAATAAGTTGACTAACCGCTCTGCCAAGGAAGTGAGTCCTAATTCGAGGATTGGTATTGGTTAAATTAGCATTTCCTTGGTTTTTTGTCACCAAAAAAATTGTCATTTTTAAATTTAAACCGATAATAAATTATTATATATATGCCACATCTATTATTTATGTAATAATTTAAATTAATAAACAATCTAAATACAAACACAACAAAATCACTAACATAATTGGCTTTTTAAATCTAAGTTGTTCATTGATTATTATGTGTGCGCTCCCCTTGCTACTTAAGTGATGATTCATATTAATGAACAACCTAGATACAAACATGACAAAACCCAACATAAACAAATTCAAATCTGTAAAACTGACAATACATAAAACAATAGTAGCTGTTTCTACAAGTTACGTCTGTACAAATGATCCTGCAATTAATACACGATGTTATATCCCTGATGATGTTCAACAATGAATTTCAAAATTTTGGTAAAACATGCCTGCAAGATGCTCTGAAAATAGTAATCACTAATCACACTTGTAAAATAATCTTCAATGCGCTTCAAAGAGAATAATT
Source organism: Bauhinia variegata (assembly GCA_022379115.2). Taxonomy (NCBI): domain Eukaryota; kingdom Viridiplantae; phylum Streptophyta; class Magnoliopsida; order Fabales; family Fabaceae; genus Bauhinia; species Bauhinia variegata. The sequence goes on along the minus strand of CM039429.1, from coordinate 4,632,580 downwards.
GAAATAGAAAACTTCCCCAAGGCATGTAAACATAGATTCTATACTGATAGCACAAAAACTTCCATTAAAATCTGCCATCCTTAACATGTTCATACATTAAGTGCTGATTTATTGGAGATAAAAACAGGCTACCTTACGCAAACAATGATTACTCAAAAAGTTCACCCATTTTATTCCTTAAAGTAAGAGACAGACTGCAACCAAAATATGCCCCCAACAATTATCAAAGGAGCAGAGTCAAAGGTTGCAATTATTAACAAGGGTCCTATGGGAAACACCTACCATAAACTTGCTCGGTCATTCTGCCAAAAGCTTAAGCCTTTGTAGGACCAGTAACTTAAGCTAAATTGCTGTCTCTTATTGGTGATTCTTGCAAAAGTGCTTTTCGTAGAAGCAATTCTCACAACACCAGAAATTACACAGCAAGCGAAACAGCCATCAAGGCCTCGCTGCCTCAATCCGTTTATCCATCAGGTTTAAAAAAATTGAAACTAGTACAATTGGCATTAATCACATTTTCAGGATTCCACTCCCAAATACTGCGAGTGAGAAGCTGCCAAGATGGCAGCTCCAATGCCAGAGCCATCATTAGCTTGCTCAATGGCGATGGAGTCAGCTGCCTCTTCCCCCAATAACTCCTTTAATGCACTCCCCATGCTAGTTCTGAATTCAGTGTAGTGTTCAAACAATCCTCCATCCAATCCCACCACTGATTTCTCCTTCTCCCCAACCCTAACTGTATCTCTTCCTATTTTCTTGAGGATGCCAAAAATACCAGCAGCGGAAAGACGGGCCCCACGAGTAGCAACTATGTCACAAAGCCCCACGACAATCTTCCTCATCTTCAGGGATGTGTTAGATATCTGACAAAAAGGAAAACAAATCAGAAGACAAGTTTTTTATTGGAAAAAGATCCAATTCTTATTGCCCTTAACATATTCTCCATGATTTAAATGAAACAAGAGCTGAAGATTCAAACAACTAATTAAAGAGAAAATCCTTAAAGTTTATCTGCATCAAACATCTGATTCAAGAAAGACAGTTTTAAAGGATGAGATGAAAATGTGAGACCAGACAACAATATGTGCAGCCAACATGGCCAGTAAAGCATACATACCTCTAATATATCCCTCAATTTGTTTGCAACCACTTTCAGGTCTGAAGAGGTGTCATGATGCATGGCAGACATGTCAGGTGTCCTATACATATTACAAAAAAATGTAAGAACTCTAAAAGTCCTAACAGGTCATAAAACCAATGCGTTATACTGCAGATTTATGCCACTAAGAACAGAATGAAACAAGAGATACAGTACACTATCGTGTTTCACCGTTACAAATACCTCTTCCCAAATTTGAATGAAAACGAGAAGAAAGCATAATTTCAATAACAGTAACAAGATATATATAAATATTTACAGGTTCAACTATTATTTTACTTAAAATTTATTGTCAATTAACATATATGTATACCACCAGTAAAAGAACATTCTTCTGTTCCTCTACGCTTTTACCCATAAAAGAGGG